>OX420932.1:12135669-13385669 GCA_949091785.1 Polymixis lichenea | reverse complement strand
ATCTTCCGAAGGACTTTTCTTAATTTTTACGCGCCTGTTGTACTATAAATGATCCTGCATCTCACTCAATAGTGCTGTGCGTGTAGACTAGCTTCTAACTGCTCATCACTTATACTACCTCTGTTGGACACGATGCCTGGTGAAACCGCGTGCTTTTTAGCAGGCCCATCAGTGAGTTCGAGCCGGCGACTAGGTTCCCTTTAAAGCCATTTGATTAGAGTCAGTTTTAGTCCTAGGCCTCTCTTTTCTGCGAATGTTGTGTAAAGGCGCGAGCGACTAAAGACAGACCAGCGCGACGTGTCTCTAGTAAAAAGATCAATAAAATGGCCATGAAGTTTTCATAGAAATTGTTCTATTAGAGTAGCGTCGTGGTGTCGCATTGTGCCCGTCTGCGGGAACCTTAGGAGTTTTTGTTAAATCAAAAACAACATTCTGTATAACAATTGCCAAGCCTGGTGATCCTAGCAATCTAATTTAATGATCAGTCGGTAGATACCTACCTATCCTGCCTACGTAAATACGTAGGTAATGATTGTGGATAGTAAATAGCATAAACTTGTGACTTGATTTTGACCTTAATCGATATTATAAACATCATACAAACAAGCCCCTTTTCGTGTCTGGCACACAAAAAAAAGTCTTCTGTTTTGACAATACAATGTAACGTAAATAACATGCACAAAAAGGTGATCATCAGTTGATAACTTATTACATCTTTTACAATAAAATACACGTACACACGGTCCTATATAATCCGAGATCAGTTTATACTGGAAATGTATAGCTTGATGTGTAGCCGTGTGTACATGCAGTTTTGCAGATGTACTTGAATATGCCTAATAAGTACAATATTTGCGTGCGCAAGCGTAGGTATAAAACCTACAAACATATAGAACATGATACATGCCTGAAGTACATGTAGTTGAAGTCACGCAATCCATAGCAGGTTCCTTCCCTCAGACACAGAACAGAGGTACCTCAGAGATGATACAGGATAACGGAAATATAAAAGATGAACTGAAATGAACAATAAATTCTTTGTACTGTGGTGGTCGTGGACGGCTCGATTAATTCCTTTGTTATGAAACAAGGCCGCTCTGTGTGGGACTCACATCGTACCTATTTAATTATTTTTAACACGAACTGAGTACTTACTTACAAATAGCCTTAACTACGATTTGGAACTGCTTTTGCAATTGGCAGTGGAAAATAAGTTCTTACGTTGGTACTTATAAGCTGCAGTAAAAGTTTTGCATAAGTAGATATAGCATAATCTTATAATGTACCACTGCTGCAGGCTTATCATGACGCTTTCTTTTTCTACGAAGAATAGACAGTGATTTTTCAATACAAAGTGACATTTCGTTTCTCCATTTTTGACATCGCACCGTAGATATCTTTCTACAATCTGTAATTTTCTCTTTTGTTTCTAACGATCTTTGTCTTGGTCCTTATAAATGTAGACTATTTCAGAAGAATATTTCTTCCCAAACCATCAAAATCACACTGACAACAAACTTTCTAGTCGCCGGCCACAAAGTATACACGATTATCTACAAAATCATGATTCGATGTGATAATTAATAGAAAAACATAGCTATCTTCTCCTATTGTACATCATTTAGTTAATAGTCATGTCTATCCTTCCGTCGACAAATCGGTGCTCGTGCTAAACCGGCTGGAACACAGGCCTTCTCTACATGAGAGAGAGTGGGCTGTAATCCACCACGAGAGCCCAGTGTTTGCAGGCTGGTCGAAGTCAAATGTCTTCGAATTTTAGGTTCTAGGACATGTCGGTTTTCTCACGATGTTTTCGTTCACCATCTTGAGAGCAGTGTTGATGAAATAATTTACACATATTAAATTCCGTCCGTCTAGATTCGAACCTACATAATCTAGACCTAGTCGCGGCCGTGTGCACTGGGCCACCACAGCTCTATAGTTAAAGTACAATTGACAGTTTACGAGGGATGTTTTAGTTGATACCGGAAATTTTCCCAACAAAAACCTAGATTGTTTTTGTTTTGTTGAATATGGACCTCCATATTTCCACATAGCAACTTGGAAGGACAAGATTTTTTTTTACAATTTTACTAAATACAAAGTTGCTTTACATTTTGATAAAATATACCCGAACTAGGATAAGATTTATCAGGTATAAAAGGTTATGTTCTCGATGCTTTGGCGACGACCTGTCACAACGAACGTTAACATTTCAACATTATGTCGCGACACCCTGATCCGATGCATACAAGTGTTTTTATTAAAGCTTGAGCCAAGGCAAGCCTACTTTCCATTTATGACGCAAGCACTTAAACGCATCCTTACACAAACAACTAAGTATCCGAAGTCGTCTTTCTTTTAAAGTTCAAGTTTGGTGGCCTTTTCTGAATATAACTACTTACAGGAATGTTCTATGTTTCGCGCAACATTATTCCAATCCAGCCCGTCCCTTGCTGCTGGCTGCTTTCTTCCGGCGACGCCCTAAGCCGAGGTCCGTACCTTACAGGGGGTGCCCTTAGCGTGTAGTCGCTTAGCTTTATGTTTTTAAGACCTGGCTGGACGCCTAAACTTATTGAGGCAGTAATAGGCAAGTCCGGTTAAGCAACCGACAACACCCTAGGCGGATCTACGAGAGCGCAATTTTTTTTTTTTTCGCCACACCTCTCAACCTTTCGACCCCAATCTATCTACTTTTGCTCAGAAGAGCCGCTTTATGTAATGAATTTTCCTATAATATACTGGACTAATCTGCCTCAATGGTTATCGGTTGTTGGAGACAAGTACCTAAATACGAACATCACGTTGCTAATTCTACCTACTTACAAGTATGTCTAATGTCATATATTCACCAAAAATCAGATTCAGATTGCATTATGTAGTTATTAGGTCCTCAAGTATTGCGACGATATACCTAGGCATAGATGTTATTAATTTCTGTAAAACTTGTTCTTTACTCTTGAAGAGTATGAAACGGAGGCCTTACTTAATGTCTTAAAAGCAAAGACTACTAAGCTTGATTATTTCTCAAATTCTCAGTAAAATATCTGCGGATGAGTCACCTATTACTTCTACAGTCGAGCATCTTAAGATATAAGGGTAGGTACGTACTATAATACTGCTCAACTAGTCTTGATAGTTCCCTATTATGCAAAAATGTAATGTATATACCTAATGATTAATAAAACGGCAGTCTCGAGGACGCTACCGCTATGTGCCAAACCACAATTTGCTCTACCCTGGCAGACCCTTTCTTATGTAGGAAACGATGGAAAACTTGTTTTAATTAACGTCTTATAATTAGTCATTTTATTTGTCCTAAATATCTTGTTTAATGATGCGAGTAAGTGCTTAAATGATTAAATTAAGCACTTTATTGGTGGAAAATGAGACCTGTACCAATTATTGAAAATATTTTAGTTATTGTTATTTAATTGCCGAATTCATTCTTTAAATAGGAATGGATATTGCTGGCCATTGTGATTGTGAATTATTTTTGTAAAAAAAAAAACATAGGCAGGTACCTACATAGGTTCAGTTTGAACAAATAGTTATCTGATCCAAGCAATTTGCAAAAACTGTAAAGATAAATAAATCTGCCATTGAATATGAATATTGCGGGTTGTTTGAAAGAGATACCGTGGCCCCTGGCACACAGAAGGAACACGGGTGGATTTTAGTCAGTAAAAGTCTGACACGCCCTCCTGCTTCACCCAGAGCGGGAGGTTTTATTTGAGGGTGGGCAATCATCAAATAACTTTTGATGATTTCCCTCCCTCAAAAAAAAAAAAAACAAAAAAAGGCATGAAAAATTAAACACTGTTTAGATAGGTTGGTTTGATGAAAAGTCAAATGCTGCGAGGTAATTACGTAACAAACTACACAGCCGGAAATGTAGGAATGGCTTTTTATTTTAACAATATTCGTTGTGTTATTTACGTTGCTGAGCAGACGAATTTTTCGAACATAAGTACGAAGCAATGGATTAGCAATATGGTTCAAAATGATTCAGATTGCCACTAGGCAATTAGGGTGTGGGACATTGATGCGTACAACCGGCGCGAGGTAGACCGTATCTACTCAACAAAATATAAAAATAGCATAAACATAATCAGGCTATACAGTTTTCACTGTTGGGACACAGGCCTCCTCTCTGTGAGAGGCAGTGGGCTGTAATCGACCACGCGGGCCCAGTGCGAATTGCTAAATATCACATTTCTTAGAGTTTTTGGTTCTAGGACAGGATTCCTCACGATGTTTTCCTTCAGAATTATGAGAGCAGCGGTGTTGAAATACATTAAACCAATTAAAGCGCTCGCTTGGGTCTAAACTTACGACCTACAACTTGTAAGTCGGGGGCCGTCACCACTGGGCCACCACTGCTCATCAAAAATAAAATAACAACACATCGTGGAAATTGTTACGGCTATTTATATTCTATAGGGGTTCATACAAAACGTTCCATTGTACTTATTAATTCTGAACACATTGAGAATCGCCGTTAACCTCCTTTGGCTTGCCAGAAAGAAAGTAGTATTGCAATCACTTTGGTTTCGATGACATGATTCGCCAAAATTTTAAGTGAGCTTCCTTCAAAAATAATATTATAATATACATATTTGCGTATTATGTACTTTGTATCTTTTTATCATAGGTGCACTAAGCTAGTACCTAAGTTATTACTAGGCTAGGCAGCTAGATACTTATGTATACATGCGTATTAATCAAAAGAACACGATACTTATACTTATTCGGTTCTTCTCCATAGGAAGCGACAAATTGGAACCGTGCACCTAGCTTCTGACGTTTCATAAGTGCCCATGCAGGTTTATATGAAATAAAATATTTTGATTTTATTTATAGGTATAAACTCATAAATGAATTACTTATGTAGAGCAGTAGGTATATAATTTAATTAGCGTGCCCGAGGAAGGTGGTATTAACTACCTACGAAGTTCTGAATATTTACTTGGAGAAAAAATGTTATTTTGGAAAAGACAAACATTCTTTAAGATTGAGTATGACTAAGTTATGTTTTAGTATTCATCTTATTGCCTTTTACGCTTACATAAGCCTGATGTAAAGAGACTGTTTACTCGAGAAAGTCACACTGTAACTGATCACATCACAAGCGCAGAGCTACCTACATTCAGTTCGAAAAATAACTGGATTCATCACTGCATCATCATTTGCAAACAAACGAATACAAACGTGAATCAATAACAAACGTTGGGAATCTGTAAACAAATGGATTTCACTTTTTCGATACTAAACAAAAATAAACAAACGGTTACGGCTAAAACACCAGGCTTTAGCTTTACTATTACCTACCTAGTTACGCTCTCTCCAACGATAATTCAACAAATTAAAAACCTTTTTCCGCTTTAATGTAAAATTTATATGTAGGTACTTATAGTGCTGTTTCATGTCCTGTGTTTCCTGAATTTCTAAATATGGTTATAGGTACCTACAGCATTTTCAAGCGTGCTAATAAATATATTTGTTTCAATTTGTCAATATTATTTTGAAATTAAAAAATACCACATGGTTTTTTAAGATCGACGTGAGCAGCAACCAAATCGGGGCTAAATTAATTAATCTAGAAATTATAAAAGAATCCAATCTAATACTTTCACCCTCTTAGTAGGTAGGTACGGTAGGCTACCTGTTTCTAATAATTGTCTTTGTGTGTATTCTGTATAACGAATTTGGTCTGAAACGAAACAAACTGTCTTTATCAAAAATTCGACATCAGTTGTTATTGTTTATGCTACGTCTACCGCCAGTAAAAAAAATTGGCATACCTAAAATAAAGTTCCTTAACTATATTTTTAAGTGGTTCATGGCTTATTTCGGTGTCCACTGTAAATAAGGGATATCTACTCAAAAGGAACCCTTCTTCTTCTTCTGCCTAGCCTTTTCCCAACTACGTTGGGGTCGGCTTCCAGTGTAACCGTTTGCAGCTGAATACCAGTATTGTTCAAAAGGAACCCTTATATTATTTTATTAACATGCTTATGTATGTTTAGCCAGAGTAAACTAAACAAAGGGGACTACCTACATATAGCTAAGAGTGTAGCGAATTAACAAAAACGGCTCGCATCTCAACTGGTTCAAGTAAATCAGATCAGTAGCGAAAATTGTATCCAATAAGCGAACAAAATAACAGTCCGCCTCTTGGTAACTCGATGTCGTTTTGGTGAGAAGTGGGACATCTGACTTTCTGACCTACACAAAGTATTCTTGGATGTTCTTCGAGTTACCGGGCAATTTTGAGTGCCTTTGTATTCAATTAAATAAAAAAGAAGTTATGAGCCGCCTAGTAGCAGTAGTTTTTCCTATGCATTGTGAAAGTTTGCAGTAACTTGATGAATAATTTGCAATGATAAAATGTTTTGTATCAAACTCACCGTAACTGAAAAGAAGTGGTCAGTCCCTCTCATGAAGTCTGTCCAAAGGCGAAGCAAATGCGGGCTGATCAGTGAGCGAACCACATTTCACTCGTTTTCGTGTTGAACAAATAAAAACGTCGCATTCACATACTAATTAATTTTCGAGAGAAACTGCGCGACGTACGGTATAACGCGCATACGGATAGCTGTGTGACAGAGCACTGAGGTGTGTGTCGGAGCCGCAGCACGTCCGAGCGAACGAGGCGAGGAGGTGGGCGAGTGACCACAACCGCACACGGCGCGCGCAGTGAGAGTTGTGCCTTCCCCCAGTTGCGTGTCGCAGGCACAACGCAGAGCGTCGAAGGCCGCGGCTGCATCCGCCAGATGCTGCATATGAACCCGTGTCCCACCAGCACCGCGCATCTGGGACCGCGTCTCGATCGCGGCACTCACAACATTAGTCACGGGACAAGCGAGCGTATACACAACCATTTTAGCAACCGGCCAACAACCAACAACCAACATCCGCATAAAATAATTCGTGTCAATCATTCTGAATTTAAAATACCTAGGTATTTATGTAGGTGCATGATGTACTCGTATATCGTCCCGCGGTCATTGTTCGGTTGCAACGAGTGAAGTTATCGTTTATTTTTATAATAAGTTCATACAGCTTATGTATGAGTGATAAATTGCTAATATCAACAACAATCATAAATACACCAGTCTGTACTTACCTACTTTAATACATACTATACAATACCGTAGCTGGTGGTAACATGGAATAGAAGTATCGAACGCTAACGAAGTTGACAAGAGAAAAATTCTGGCTCCTTATCCTATCTTGCTTAGTTTTAACGAGGTAGCTTATCTGCCGACTTATGGCCGTTTCATTATTGCAATTTGATTTTCATTAGTACATGGTGGCCTGTTCACAGTGGGCCAAAACACGATTTCTAAGACCCCTCTCCAAGAGCTTTCCAAGATACCTACCCCCATGTATTTTACGCTGAAATTTTTATAGTTTAACCAAACACAAGAAAAAGTAATGTGCCAAGTTCTTACATAATTATTTCGATATTTTCAGTCCCTAAAATTATACTATATGTAACCTAGGTAAAAAGTGGTGCGAAAAATTATTTTTTTAGAAAATTTTGTTACATCGAATGGTTAGTATTAAATTATACGGTACCCAGTCATTCAATTTGAGGGTTTAGAGAAAAGTGATATTTCGTTACGAATTCTGGGAATTTAAAAAAAAAACATAAAAGTTGGGTTTTCTCGAATCCCATTAATTTTTGCCTAGGCTGCAAATGGGTGGCACGATAGTATTTCTTCCAGGACGTGATAACGTCCTGGAAGAAATAACTACGTCAAATTACAAGTCAGCCTGTGTACCTAGTTATGTAAGTTAATATTTAAAAGCTTCAAGTTTGTCGTTCGCATTATCATGCTTTTAAGTTATGTATCAATGAAAACACGCAATTTACAAAGCACATTAATAAAGGTTTATGATAATAATTGGTACAAAATAGGTAGTTTCTTGTAAAATGAAAATATCATCGCCTCTGCAAGAATAAGTCAAGAAAATTCTTTAAACTTTGAGCAAAATTACCTAAGTAACAATGCCTCTACCGTTAAATTATTGACAGCATGAGAGAACAGATGTTCGTTCAGTTGCACGTAGCACGTGTCACTCTTGAACGAGCACAGACCTTGGCCGCTGGTACACCAACCCTATTATTTCATCCCTTTCTACCAGCCTTGCAGCTGTATTATTAATCCCTTTCGCACACTGGTACGATGTACGGGGTGCTGGTGTTGGTGTAAGGTTGTTAGACGTTGTCACCGGCAACGGTAGTCCGATACACGGCACGCGGCTGCATAGCGACCTGACGTGTTCAATAACTTCCACTTGACAATATTTTAAATTCATAGTTTAAATTGAGAAAGTGTTTTTAAAAGAACATGAGCTTCATCACTCCATGTAAGTGTTACTTAACAGTTAAATTGTTTTTAACTTAGTGTTTACATAAATCAGCTGGGCTAGTTGAAGTAGTATCTAGAGTCGATGTTGAAATGCTAGTTTGACCTACAAATTGTTCTTGACCTACCATTTTTATCTTTTTATTTATTTAGATAATTATGTTTAGAACTATGTCGCAAACATTCACCCAGCTTGTTTGTGTAACTACCCATAAAATGTTCGTTAAATATAATAATTAAATTAGGTAAAAACAAATATGTGTGTCCTTTTTAAAATTTATAAAATGTAGGCTAAAACAACCTAGTTAAGGTGAACCTTGAAAATGTTATTTGAGTTAAATAGGTAAACTAAATACAAACTATTTGTTGAAGAAACATGCAGTGGCCGTTTGATAAAATATATACTACCCAATTTACCAGATTTATGAATAGTAATTTACTTCGTTTTTTTAGTTAATTGAATCTTACATGATTTCAGACTCACAACCTACTTAACCGATCGTATTTCATACTACTCTACTTAGAAGTTATGAATTTTCTATAATACCTACCCACTGACCGTAAAAATATACTGAATGATTAAATCAAATATTTATATAAGTATCTCCGAGCTCTCTAACAAGAACTGTGTACCAATTTTTAAAGGGGTTAAATGCACCACGCTAACCCAAATTATGTAACACCTGTCTGTGGTTCACGTGCACAGCGGTCAAACCTAAAAGTATTCTCTAGGATTTAAGAGACGTCGTTACTAATTGCTGCAGAGTTCATAGACGTTAGTAATTGATATTCCTTCCCATAATAAGGGAAGCCGAAAGGGATCGCTTTACAAAAGACTCGCTACTGATGTAATATTTAGCTACACTCAGCTAAACGCTAGCACAAGTCTTTCGATCAAAGTAAATTGACTCTCCAGTCTATACAGCAGCCAGTTGCGTTAGTGACTGCAGCAAGACTTTAATCAGCAATCACAAGAGCTGCTTAGCAATTTTGCGTGTTTCTACCGAGAACGTACTTATATAAGATAGGACACCGCCGAATCGATCCAGCGGTAACATGTGCCAGTAGGATCTTGACGTCCAGGGCCCTACACTTTAGACGAATCTCAATTATGGGGTTGCGTTGGGTACCGATCACTAAAATTGCATCAGATATGTAGGCATAGTTAATAAACGTGGGTGTGAACATAATTGGGAATACCTAACCTTTTAGGTTACGAACGTGATGCATGTATTGAATATAGGAAAGGAGAATAACACTAAAATTAACCTTAATTGTTAATGATGCTTACCTTCTCATAATTATAATTTAAGGCAATGTTCAGTTGACTGTAAACGATATCATTTACACACTTCAGTACCGTGGATAATGTTACTTCAATCTAATTGAACGGACCCCTTTTGTTAAAGTTAGGTCTTCCTCGCTTCAAATTACGCTAGTATCTTAAGAACTGCGTAAAGAACTTTAAACACGATAAAAGTCTACATCGTGTTTCGTTAGTTAGCCCACGTTTATGGTTATACTTACGTGATTGCTTTACGCAGTTCAAAGGATATTATCGTATTTTATCTGTATACGCGCCTTTACCTACCTAATATAGACTAGCTACAGAAATAATGTTTTGTAGGCTTTTTGTAAGCGATAGCACTAACGCTTTTCCGCACGCCACTTTGCATGATCCATGAAACAACAAATATGACTAGGCTTATATTTCTTTAGACAGAACAAAATGTCATGGTAGATAGGAGTATACTTGCGTTCTTTACGATGAAATATTTAACGCTAGATACTATTATAACCCCATGATATACCTATATAAATATGTAGATCCCACTAGTAACACACATCGTAGTTAGCAATTAGTTCATGATATCTTTCTTTTGTTTCAGGACTTAAATAATGTTTATTTATAAAAGTAATGCCAAACAAGCTCTGTTTATAGGACATGATGATATTATCAGGGAGCTTTGATGACTCCTTATCAACTTCTGGGAACGTCGAGAGATCGATTAATTTGAACTCACTGTACTGTTCCCATCTTTGGACGAATAGTTATTTACGTAGTGCAATAATTACAGCGCCGCCTAAAGATAGAAATGTTATAACATACTGTTATACATGTAAAGGTAAAATAAGAAAATATGAACTGAAGTCACCAAAAAACTTCACGCCACATAATCATTCCACTCCTAACAAAGATATAACAATAGAAAAGGATGAAACGTTTGTAAATGAACGACAACAACAACCTATTGATGTAAACATAAGTCAGGCAGTTTGTTCCTATAACAAAAGCATTTCAAGAGACTCAGAGCCCACAAATGTGGAAAATAAACTACGCATTCCTTCCATATCACAACAGATTGATTCCAGCTTTAGACAAAAATACACTTCTTACGATATGGATTCAAATAATTCAAGGCGACAGAGACTGAGAAAAAGCCTGAGAGGTTTTGGGTGTATAATTAATTTTGCTTCGGCTGATAGCCCAGTAAAAAAGAGAACTCAAATACAAGCCTGCTCAATAAGTGTGATGATTGTAGCTATCGTGATAATAAGTTTTATTTTGGTCAATTTTACTAACCCTAATTTTAAAGGTATGACCAACAAAATTAGTACAACCGTAGTGCCAACAAAAAATATAGACATCGATGAAACAGCAGCAGCTATCACTAATGTTTATTTCGACCCACCGTCAGCGACAGAGATCAATACTACAGAAGAATATTTTACCACTACAGAGTCTGCCAGCACTTTTAGCACTGAGAACTCTACATTAATAAACGTTATAACAAAAATACGTAAGAATATAAGAACATATCCACGTAAGCAGGGAGACGAAAGTGCAAAACCTAAAGATGTCAATAACCGAGATTTATCTCAAAGATTTTGCTCGTGCCAAAAAAACGAAATCTGTATGTTAGATGAAAACAGTGGCACATCCGTTTGTAGAGAGCCAATAGATAATGATGACCCTACAGGTACGTTAACTTTAATCACCATCTTTTAATCCACATTCGACGTGCACTTGGAATAATGGTGATTTTAACAATATTTCCCGAACAAGCACCATTTTACAGCGTTCGAAATCGGGCTTTTTACAGGCTGTATCTCAGATTATAATAAGTAATAATTTGATGGCTGTATTCTTATTTTAATTAAAAACAGTAAGTTTTTTCAACCATTTTCGATCATAGGTGTTCCGATAATATATTTGTTTATGATGAATTTCATATTTGTACCCCAGGTTGTGGAGGATTGTGCGCCCTAGAGACGGAAGCTTGCCAACTAGTGGATAAAGCGCGAGGAGTGCGCGTGTGCCGCTTGTTAACGCTTGTGACGTGCTCGGCAGATGAATGGCGGTGTCGTAATGGTCTCTGTGTGCCTGCGGAAGCCCGATGCGATGGTTCTATTCAATGCTATGACCGGTCTGATGAAACATACTGTGGTAAGCTGTCTTAGGTACATGCTCAGGTTATAAAATAAAGGCAGATAGACGGCGCGAAACACCAAGAGTGAGGCCAAAAAATTGGTGTACCGCGCGGTCTATCTGCCTTTGTTTTATAATCTGAGGGTATGACATATAGTTCTACTGTGCTGCGGCTGTACTTATAAAAAAATAACGTTAACATACCTCAACAGAATGCGATTTAACGAAGCAGTTTCGGTGCGGGCACTCTATATCTTGTTTCGCACACACAAAATTATGCGACGGAGTTATTGATTGCTGGGATGGATACGATGAAGTCAATTGCACTACTGGTAAGGACATATAGCTCTTCTTTTCGTTTTTTAATATTTACAAAACTGTTCCAATAACCAAACTGAAAAATGTATCGCAACTTTTAAGTGGGTTAATGAGAATGTGCTCATTCAAAACCAACGGGACTTCCTCTATCCACTTCCTTCTCAACCTACAACACAAAATAATCCATTTGAACATTAAACATTACGTTGATAAATAATAGGATGCATTATTTTATGAAGTTACCTACCTATTATAATGTGTACTTAGTTCTTTTATGACTATGAAACTCGCAGACTACCTACCAAGCTTCGAAGTAGGCACTAATACTAGAGATACCTCTAGATATCTTGAAAACTAATTATGTTTTAATTATAGAATGCCCTACCGACCAATTTACGTGCACTGACGGCCAGTGCATTATGAGTTCAAGATTTTGTGACGGGCTGGCGGATTGTGCAGACGGTAGTGACGAACCCGACGGCTGTGGCGGCAGCTGCGGTGCGCATGAAACGCGTTGCAAGAATCAACGTTGCGTGCCGCGCGCTGTGCAATGCGATGGTCATGACAACTGTGGCGATCTCACTGACGAGTTGCATTGTTCTAAATAGTTTACATCCACTATTTCAGGTGGACCAGCCATTATAAAGAGTAAGTACAGTCAACGGCACATCAGTGGTACACGTAAACTATGAATAGGTTACATACATCTTACTGCTGCGGCTTAAATGCGCTGTCAATATCAAAATGTTAGGTATATCTGATGGGCGGTTGACTGTAGCTAGATTACCGATTTAATACAATTATCAGAAAACTGAAGAATTTTTGATTAAACAGATTTTTATAATTCTTTTCGGTTTCATTTTTGCTCATACTTAGATCTGCTGTCTGTAATTTTTAGATCATAAACACTATCAGCAGTGGTGGCCCAATGGTTACGGCCGCGACTTGCGTGTTGTAGGTCGAAGGTTAGAACCCAGACAGGCGCTTTACTTTGCGTAAATTATTTCATCACCACTGCTTTTAAAACGGTGAAGGAAAACATCGTGAGGAAACCGGCATGTCCTAGAACCAAAAATTCGAAGACATGTGACATCTACCAACCCGACTGGGCCCGCGTGGTAGATTACGGCCCAGTCCCTGTCACGGAGAGGAGTCCAGTGTCCCAGCAGAACGAACATTATAGGCTGATTATGATGAACCCCAGTAAAGTAGGTGTGTCTGTAAAGTTAGCAGCACTAAGCAGACCGGATTTTCTAATTTATGCGTGGTGTATTAGAAACATTTTTTTATATCTAACGCCGTTTTCTCGGACAATTTTCGGATTTCTTATACTTTCGATGTACCTACCTAATTATACATATAACACAACTCCGACTCCATAGGAGATGCGGGAAGCTGTCTTAGAAACCATTAGGCTAGTTTATTTATTTATTAAAGGTCCAATCTGTGGTTCAGACGTTTTTCTTCCGATTAAACGTAACTGAGCACAAAGTAACATTTATAAGTAGGTACGTAGGTATTATTCAATCAATTGACTTGGATAAACAAGTGCCTAAAATTCATCTGATAAACATGAAGTTCGGGTAGGTAGCTTCTATAGATCTACAATAAAACAGTTAGTGCCAGTTGCCTTGCCACCGATCTATGGTTGAATACAGAAGGTTTATAGGTACAGACGCCAGCACATCAAGCTACTCCAATCTGTCAAATTTCTTTGATAGATTTCAAACTTTATCACAAATGAATAAGGTTCATGTTCAATTGGGAAAATTTGACAGTTTGGGGTAGCTTGAGGTGCTGGCGTCTGTACCTATAAACTAAACATCAGTTACTGTGATAGGATAGGATTAATGGAACGGTTTTTTTTTATTACACTTAATAAATCTATACCTAATTACAGTTACAGTTACTATCAAATGAATCCAGTCAACCTTTAAAAAAACATTAAATAGTAAGTACATTGATTGTAAAACTAACATTAATGTTAATTTTAGAGTAACTACAATAATACCAGCTTTTTAATGACGGTTGGCGGTTTGAGACTTGTATTAATTACAAGTCTGGGTTTAATTCCGATAAAATTAAATAATTGAATAGTTATGAAATAAAATTATTCCATGAGTTGGCTAAACTTTATTTTTACGAAGTCAATTTAATTATTTACTTACCGCGCCAAATCGAGCGTCAGTCATCAATCATTCATAGACTCTCGCTTTTTTTCTAAACAATTTATATTTGTTTAACTATTAGTCTTTTGATCCACAAATATCAAAGAAATCTATGCACATATCAACATTTTTGAGTAAATGCTAAGAGATGTGCGGGTTGTTCGAAAGAGATACCGCATATTCAATGTACTCTGTGGATACCGCAACTGAGGGAACACGGGTGGGTTTTAATCAGTAAAAGACTGACACGTCCTCCCTCTCTACCCAGAGCGGGAGAAGTTATTTGATGATATCCCACCCAATAAAAAAATGATGAATGAAAAACAGATTGTGACATTACAAAGTAGGACCTAAGAACTTTATTAAGAAATCCCTAATAATAATACCTACTTGATTTATCAATTTTTTTTTGTGTAGGCTCCATAGAAAGTAAAGTATTACAATCGGCCGCATTTCGACTCATTCGGACCTAGACCATAGACAAATATCCTGGCATTTGGTCACATCACGTCTCTATTCGTTACGCGAACAGTCTTGAATGAATACCTGACTACTACTGACGACAGTGATGCCAACTTAGGGTAATTTACCCTAAATTTAGGGTGAAACTAATACGGCAGGGTAAGTTGTAGGGTATTCATTTATTAGGGTATTTTTAGGGCAAAGTCTGTTTCCATGACGAGACTACTATAATATTAAACCACTTAGTAGAAATTGTCTTTAAACAGTAATCTTGCGTTAACTTCACATCGTCAGCAGCAACAGATGGGGCCCGCAAGGGCCGATGCCTGCCAGGGGTACGGGTTGTTCGAAAGAGATACCGCGGCCCCTGGCACACAGGCAACTGAGGGAACACGGGTGGGTTTTAGTCAGTAAAAGTCTGACACGCCCTCCCGCTCCGCCCAGAGCGGGAGAAGTTATTTGATGATTTCCCACCCAAAAAAAAAAAACTTCACATCGCCAAAAACAATCATAGATAAATTTAACAGTAGTATTTACATAAACAACGTTAACTACGCAGTCGATGCAGAGGACACATTTGTGATGTGAAAGTAAAAAATATAAAAAAATATCTCGTTGTTTTATTTGTAAAGTAAGAAAAAAAGTCTAGGGTAAAGTGAAAACCAGGCCTGGCAACACTGACTGACTAGCTGTCTAATCTGGGTAGTCTATGGATTAAGTTTCTTTCGCTTTCTTTTTAGTTCAGAGTTAGTCCGAAATCTCAAAAAAAATTGTTGAAACTTTATTGTACTTGTAACTTAGATTAAAAATGGCAGACAGTGACGACGAGTATGATCGTAAAAGGCGCGATAAATTCCGGGGCGAACGAGGAACTGCCGAAGGCAGCAGTTACCGTAGCAGTGACCGACGCGAGGAAAGGAGTCGTGGACGCGAAGACTGGTCTGAGAGGTAACTATAGTTGTTATAGCGAAATGAGATCATGAGACCCGTATTTTGATACCAACAATCTATGTGTTATGCATTCCTTGCAGATCCCAACCTCAATCCTTTGAACTTCCAAAACTTCCTATCCGAGTTAAACCTACAAAACGTTCCGTAGCTGTTATTATAAGGTATTATTATATTGAGATGTAGGCCATCTCAACATTGTTTTAAGTACCAGCCAGGAGTTGACTCCCTTTACCTATATAATGTAAAATATTGTATCTTAGCTTAGAATAAAAAGTTGTACCTTCTGTAGATAAATTGTTCCATAAAAGTAACCATTGTTTGTAGAAATAACTTAAATCATCACAAGGAGTTCCATCAATTATTAAAAAAGGTACTTTATTCCTTGGGTCCTCCTTTTGACTGGCACAGTCCCCTACAGATGTCCAACCAAATTGAGTCCCGCCTGCCGTGGTCATCTTTTAGTTATGACTGAACCAATTTGGCTTGTTATATTGTACAGGGTAGCAGGGACATTGACGCATGGACAATGGACACATTGGACAATGATGATCATTTTAGCATGGAATCAAGTACATGATTCTGAATCTCCCTGTATTGTAATTTTTTGTTGGTTATTATGAAAAACATTTGATGTTCCAAACATTATGAATGTGTAGGTATTGTGCTTTTCTATGAAACAGGAGATTTTTTTAAATAACTTACAAAAGCTATCCTATCTAGACCAGATTCTTGTGCTGAATTCAAGGTTACAGGTTGTTTGTCGAAGCCCCTGCCACCCGTATGTGACAAATAGATTAGAATAGATTATAATAATATCATCCATTGCAGATACCAGAGAAATTATTTACTACAATAGCTTTCATCTTTCTGTCTGACCCTTAGACAATTCAAAAGTGCATGTAAATGGTTTAATTGCAATAAATACATTGAGTTAGAGCTTAAATGATTTCTAAACCGAGGCATAATTTGGCCAAATTTAATAATAAAGTTAGAAGGTTTTTTAACATAATTAATTAATGAATGTTCTTTGACTGGCAGAGCTCGTGGTGGTCGTGCTGGTCCTGACTACAGGGACTACCGTGGTGGAGCCAGTGCAAGCCGTGGATACTCTCCAGTCAGAGGGGAAGGTCCACCCAGCAAGCGCATAAGACCTGACTGGCCTATAGATGAAAGAAGATATGGGGGGATGCCGCATGACTCTTACGGGTATGGCTGGCCCCACGATCACTTCGGCCCACATCCTGCACATCAAGGCTATGGACAGCCTATGGCACCAGTGCCCGCAAGGTCAGACAAGATCCTTTTTCTGCATATTAGATAACAAAATGTAATTTTCATTAGTCTTATTTTTAAACCAATATTTTTGCAGGGACACAGTATTACCACTGGGAGCAACAGATGGTCCCACCACTATGATGTCCTTCAAGGCATTCCTTGCAGCCCAAGATGACTCCATATCTGTAGATGATGCCATTCAGAAGTACAATGAATACAAGCTCGAATTTAGGAGGCAACAACTTAATGAGTTTTTTGTTGCTCATAAAGATGAAGAATGGTACGCACAATATTCAACTTTGTATTATACTCATCCAGATGCAACCTAAAATCTTCAAAAAATATGGGGAAACCAAATTAGTTTTTGCATGAATAAATTAAAATGGGGAATTTGACTACTACCATGTACAACTTAAAGAATCAATAACTTGCTCTTTGTATAATTTGCTGGTAATCGAGAAATTCTAAGCATACAAATAATAAAATTGTCTGAGTCAAAAGTTATCAGTAGATGTATAGAATAACTATAGGAACCAGTTATGCTTAGAATTTTTCAAAGATGCTATGCAAATGTTAACAGTTACCTTTTTTCCTACAGTCTACAGTGTATTCGCGTGGATTGCTGGACATCATTAAGAAAAATTTAATCAAACTTTTGCAAATGATTAAATGCTGTGTGTAGCTAGTTTATTTCGCGTTGACCCGTAGCGCGCAATGCTACAGGTTTCGTTTCTGTTAGGGGTAGGGTATTATATTCCACTGTGTGGTACAGGTGAGATTATGAGATTTTTTAAATATATACTAAGAAATGAATACTAAGAAATTTTAGTTTTCTGTGACTTTGTGTCACAGAAAACTAAAGTTCAACCATTCTGGATTTATCACAAAAGGTTGTTTATTTCTTTGCGTATGTAGTTAACTGGAGGATTGAATTTTTAAACACAATCTTCTATTTGTATTGTTGTATGCATTTATACTTATTATTGATGTATGTGTAAGGGTTAAAACATTTTTTGGGTTTTATTTAAATCTATTTTTGTCATATTTGGTATGTTTTCACATATCTAATTGTTTAGTTTACAGAACTGTACTACCTACTGCATAAAAAATGTCGTAGATTTATTAATTGCTGTAAACTGGGTTAAAATTCTTTTTTGGATAAAAATCGAGTCTATTCACTTTGTTTCTTTAGTGTTTTATGGACTTCTTAACTTCAAGTAAAACACAAACTAATATAAATATTTTGTTTCTTAGGTTCAAGATCAAATACCACCCTGAAGAATCCGTAAAACGCAAAGAGGAGCAGCTAGGTGCTTTGAAGGTATAGATAAACACGAAACTGATTCATGTTAGAAAAATTCCTAATATTTCCCGATTGTATTGTAATATCAAAAATATTGCAGAATCGACTCAACGTGTTCCTCGAATTATTGGAGAAAGGGGAACTGGACAAGGTGTCCGTAGATGTTGACAAGTCTGAGAAGTTGATCAAGCTTCTGGATACTGTGGTAATTAAACTCGAAGGTGGCACTGAAGAAGATTTAAAGGAGCTTGATGATCCCCCACCACAGGAAGTTACAAACACAAATGACAATGCAGGTACTGTAAATCTCCTGTAAACTTTTTTATAATTATTTGTAACTGTCTTCTGCAAATAACTTTTTTAATGGTCGTTCCAGATAAAATTGATGCTGACAAACCAGTTATTATAGATGTTGATGACATAAAGGTGAAGGACGAAAAAGAAGAAAATGAAAAGAAGGTTTGCTTAAAACGCTAGTTTTATAAAATTAAATGTTAATTGTGCTACAAGCAAGTGTACAACCCCCTAATTTATAACGAACTTTTTTCTCATATTATGGCAGCCAAACAGTAAGGGAAGGGGAAAGTTTATTAATAGCTAAAATTTAAATGGCAATTAACTAATATTACATTTTCTGCTAAACAGAAAGACGAGAACAAAAAGCCAGAGTCCCCGAAACCGACAGCGCCCCTTACTATGGAGATTGATCCTCATTTGCGTCATCTTCAAGAGCAGGCCAAATTGTTCTCTCGCTTCAACTCAACAGGAACTGAACCAGAAACGGAAGATAAGAAAGAAAAGGAGAAGGAACCCCGTGAGTTTTACTTGTAATAGCGATATGGAGTTATTATAGTAGTGATAAATTGTGGCTAAACGTCTGCGCCATTGCCTATTCCACGCTCACAGTCTCGTACAATAGACTTCTGTGTTCTTCTCCAGTGTCCACTGCAGGGACAATCATAACATTGTTGTCCTACAGATAAAACATCTGCACATAGCTTGACTCTATGCTATGATTCTTTTGCCTCTCAACACCCGCTAATGAGACACAATTGATTTTCTATTGTATCGGGCCGTGGCTCGGCCCGGCCGGGACTTTAGAGGTCCCCAATAGTTCCTTTTCTGAGTCCCACTCATTGCTTGCAATTTATAATTCAGAATAACGACGAGAGCTAAGTTAGTAAAGAAAGTTCTCTTTTACATTAACAGCACCACCAGGGTCATCATCAAGTTCGTCATCGTCAAGTTCGTCGTCATCCAGTTCAGAAGACGAAGGTGAAGTTACTAGCCGCCGGAAATCCAAGTCCAAGTCTAAAACTCCCGACAAGTCCCCTAAACTTAAGGAAAAGCCCAAATCGAAATCTCCAAGTGTGGAGAAAGTTTCTGAGAACAACACTGAAAAAGACAAGGAAAAGGAAAACAGTGGCGATGAGAAAGCTGAGTCAGTTAGTGACGTTGTTATTGAGAAGAAAGAATGCCGCGCCTTACACAAAACGACTTCCATATTTTTAAGGAATTTAGCACCTACCATTACCAAAGCTGAAGTTGAAGCTGTGAGTACTAGACAATAAAATACTAAACTCTTGCCTATAGAGTTACATCAATTTAAGATTTTTAAATTAAGCTTGATCTTCTTAAGTTACATCTTATTGAGTTTCTGACCCAGGGTTAACACAAGTTGCGATACTTGTTTTCAAAAAGTCTTGTAAAGATCTGCCGACCCTTTTTTCTTGGCCCCTAAAGGGTCGTAGATGATTAAATGGCCGTGACGTTAAATTGGGTATTTTACTCTATATGAGAAAATTTCCAAAAATATATTATTGAGATTGCTTAAGCAAAAAGCAGTCGGAAAATGTTACTTTTAGTTCATGAAATAACAAAATAATGTTAAAATTCAATTCAAAGATTTCTGTTTTTGAACATCATGAAATAGTAGCCGCCATGTCATTACGTCATACCGCTTTGTAAACTAATCAACTGTACCTTGTACTTATTTTCGTAACCAAAGTAATTCATAATGAAATAATATCTTACATTCAGGAATAGCAAACCAAAGGTAAGTAGAATAACTCATTTTTTTTATTCAAAATATCAGTGCATTTGTTTACACGGCAAACTGACGTCATACTCACAGACCAAGTTGGCGTTCACTGCGTCTAGCGTTTTCGTCAGATTACGCGCGAAATATGAAAATGTAAAATTTAAATGCATTTATGACACTAATCGATTAAATAATTTTTATTTTGCTGTGGTTTATTAGCACTTTAGATTCTAATTAAGACACTTTTCAAAAATGGGTGTAATACCTTATTGGGCTAGGAAATCATAAAGATTTTTTGGAATCCCATGCATTCAAACAAACAAACTCTTTAGCTTTATTATGTTAGTATAAATGTCGTATCATACATGTATTGACATTGTTCAGACATTTAGTTCAAGTTTTGTATACAACTAATTGTTTAGGGTGTAAAAGATACACGAAAACGTAGACACTTATTTATAAACGTTGCTTAATGTTAAGTAGTGATTAGCGACTGTTTAACCATACATTTTTGACGTTTAAACATCTCTTAACTTTAAGCATCGTTTATAAATAAGTGGGTTTATGTAGTATACATGTTTACTGAAGTAGGTGGGTTAGCCAAACTCACTAACGTTGTAAAAGTAACATCATATTTCTAATTTGTTGTACTTACGAAATGAAATAGTAGGTATTGATAAGTTTTAATCAGAAAATGTAAAGGAGTGTACTGGTTTCTAGATGTGCAAACGTTATGGAGGTTTCCTACGCGTAGCGCTGGCCGACCCGCTGCCGGAGCGTCGCTGGTTCCGTCGTGGATGGGTCACCTTCCGTCGTGACGTCAACATCAAAGATATCTGTTGGAACCTTAATAATATAAGGGTAAGTAACTTTCATATGCTTTTATAATTTTTCAGGCTATGCGAATGGCGCGTGGTTTGACGGCCGTTCACAAGGCGCTGTTGTGTACGATATTTTACGGAGAAAAGTTGGGACCACACGTCAACATCTCACTGTACATACAGTTAACAACGACAGTACTGCCATGTGATCCCAAAATTATATAATAAAATATAATATCATACTGGCTCATGTCTAAATAATAACAGCCGCACAGATCGATCGAAAATAAAGCTACGTTTGCCGCAGTCGGTTTTTGGATGGGTTACCATCCATATCGAGATTCCTCCGTGCCTCGGAAAGTACGTTATGCCGTTGGTCCCGGCTGTTATACAGGGTGTACGGGGAGCGCTGTCGAAGCCAGAACGTAGGTTATATACAACCTAAATGCAAACGGATACCAAAAACCTGTCACCTTAAATTGGTTATTTTGCATCAATTTAAAACGTTTGACACTTGTATAATGTTTCTACTTATTTTATTTTGGCGGCGCTTTACAAAAGATGCCTAAACCTAAAGTCGCCGCCTGGACTTGGAGTCATTTTTAATCTCAAGTAATGGTTCATTTAATTGTTCTCACAGCATAGTGTACAAAAATAGTAAAAAAAATGGTAAATTAGGAAATCAAAAAAATCTCGATGTTTTGATGGTACTGTATCGAGAATCACTAGCCCTATCACCTGTCTTCATTTTCGGAAACGTTTCCCTTACACTCTGTATGTAC
This sequence comes from Polymixis lichenea, assembly GCA_949091785.1. Lineage (NCBI taxonomy): Eukaryota > Metazoa > Arthropoda > Insecta > Lepidoptera > Noctuidae > Polymixis > Polymixis lichenea. The sequence continues at coordinate 13,363,740 of OX420932.1, read as the reverse complement.
ATCTTTGACAGTCGTTACGGGTAGTCAGAATCCTGAAAGTCGGACAACCAATCACCAAGGGGCATCGTATTACCCAGCTTCTGGGTTGTGGAAGTCAGATGGGCAGTCACTCCATGTAAATTACTGGTATCCAGCCGTATTCGGTTTGGAATACTGGAAGCTGACCCCACCATAATTAGGAAAAGGCTAGGCAGATTGATTGACTGATCATTGCCGTGTGAAAGTGTGTTGTACGCATCCATTTTTTTATCAGCTTTTAATGTAAAACCATGGTAATTAAAATTATGTTCTCCAATATAATAATAAAATAAATTTTCTTATAAAAATAAAATTGGTAAAATACAGTATAAAACTTAGAAATAATATAGGTAGTACAAAGTATGCGGGAGTTTAGCTTATTTTACTTGTTTTTTTTTTTTAGTTACGCGAGTGTGAATTGGGTGCTATAGTGAACCGTGACCTGCAACGCCGTATCCGTCCAGTTTCGGGCATCACTCTAGAACGGCCGGTACTACGTGCTGACGCTAGGTTAGCCGCCCGCCTCGCACATCTACTCGATACGCGCACGAAACTGTGGCACGACAGCTCTGACGAACAAGAAAAAGACAGTGATCAGGCGAACCGGACTGAGGTACTAATATTACTTCACTTTGGTAACTATTCAATGTGTAACAATTAACGCAAGATCTCATACACCCCAATTAGTCTTGAGTTAATAGCATTATACAGTGACAAAACTTATTTTTTTCAAACTAACTGTTATTATTAACAAAATCGAGTTGACCCTAGCATTACTTAATGCATTTAAAATTGAGGCTTATTGCTTTGGTATTATAGTATAGATTGAATTTTCTTTGGCTTAAATAGAGGTAGGCATATTAAAAGAAAAACCTATTTTAAAAGTTACTGATATCGATTCAGTAGTCAATTATGAACAAATTACTTTCAGGACTTGCGTTTATTGCGACTAACTGCTGGTTGGTTAAGTTACATTGCATTTATATTTTTCTACAGAGCTTCAGCTTGAATTCAAAGAACCCGGTGCTTCATAAGATAACGGAGCATTTAATAGAAGAAGCATCAACTGAAGAGGATGAGTTACTAGGTCTCGAAGCATCAACAGAATCTGTGGTTAGTGAGCAACCGGACCCAGAGCTTACGAGAGTGTTGGACCGTCTCGTACTGTACCTGCGTATTGTACATTCAGTGGATTATTACAACCATTGCGAGTATCCTTACGAAGATGAAATGCCCAACCGCTGTGGCATCATGCATGCGAGGTCTGGGCCTCCCGCTAATAAGGTAAGAATCTTACATACTGTACATATTTTTGCCAAGAAGTTGCGTAGATCATACATTTTATTCGTTCTGTTGCAGCCAACCCAGCAAGAAATACAGGACTACGTCAAAATATTTGAACGCAAAATGTCTGCATTCTTACAAGATGTAAAACCAATTTCTGACGAAGAGTTGCACAAACTTGGTATAAAGGTACAGTGTTTTACTAAACATTCCCCACGATAAAAAAGATATCAATATTACATAACATAATAAACAAAATGTTCTCCCAGGATACAGACGCCGAGGTTGAAAAGTTTATTCTGGCCAATACACAAGAGCTGGCGAAAGACAAATGGTTGTGTCCTCTCAGCGGTAAAAAGTTCAAAGGACCCGACTTCATCAGAAAACACATATTCAACAAGCATGGTGAAAAGGTAATAAATAAATTGGAAACTGTAGTGTCGAAAAAGAGATAATTAAATATACTGGATAATAATTCACCTATAAACTCAAATTATAATTATGTCGTATCCCTATGTATTTTACCGAGTGGACATCTGAAACTTGTTAAAGCCAAGCGCACATTACAGTCGCAACGGGCCGGAGCGCAAATGTTCATCCAAAAAATGCGGTGCGACCCGCCTGTAGTAATAATAATAAATAATAAAATCGTTTATTTATAAAAGGGGCTCGTTTACGTAGTGTGCGTTGGCTTCTTATTAATCTGTGTGAAAGTGATGAAAGAGGATTTTTTGCAATGTGTTGCAATGCGTCGTCCCGCCCTGGTCTGCGTTAGCCTTAGGGGAGTATCATTATGAACAAATTTTGCAATGAGATAAACGCTGAAAACGCGAAAAAAACAGCTGCTCATTACATGAATGTTTGCATAACTCGATAAAATGTAGGGACTGGTAGGTTTTCACAATTATTCGTATATATTCAAAAGCAAAACCTAAAAAAAATTGCACTGTTAGTGAGGTTTTTTTTTTAATTAGCAAATAAAAATAACTTGCTAACGCCAGTAGTGTTAGCAATCCACCCTAATGTACTAACCTAAAGCTCCTTTTACCGAGTTCTTTGTTGATCTCAATCAGTTTTAACGGCTGTGTGCCCAATGGAAGGAATGAATGGAAAGATTTCTTACTGGTAAAAACTTCGAATTTCCATACATGCTTTCGTCATTTATTTAACCTCTTTAGGGGTCTAATTTATGAAAAATCCTTCTTTATTAAAATTGACTGTCGTATTGTTGTCTCCACCTCGTTACCAAGAACAAAGAACCAAGTAACCCAGGGGTTTAGGCTGTATGTTGTCTGTCAGTGAACCCATGAATTTATGATTTTTATTAAGCAGATAAAGCACAGTTGATTGTCGTCCCCCAGGTGGACGAGGTCCGGCGCGAGGTGTCGTACTTCAACGCGTACGTGCGCGACGTGCGCCGGCCGCAGCAGGCCGAGCCGGGCGGCCGCGCGCAGGCCGCGCCCGCGCACGCGCCGCCGCCCGCGCCGTCAGTGACACACCATATTATTACTATTATTTATACCTCTTTGGTTTTATGTGCCTCAGTCACAGAACAGGATATTTGTCAAAAAAAATCTATATGCTTTTTCGACACCTAAAAAAAAAAAAGTAAAAATAAGTGATTCAATTTCTCAAATAATGGCGAAGTTGTATGCGTTTTGTAGTATATGCTAGACAGTGACAGCATTGCTGGCATCTGACGTCACAACACGGGAACGCCATAGTAATTTCGCGCCATTCGGTAAAATGATTGTTATGTTATTACTTATTATGTAATGGTCGATGTGCGTGACAAAGATAAAAGAATAATTTTAAAGACTTGTAACTTTAAATCGTCTTTTTTGAACTTCTTCCTACTTCCTTAAAAAAGGTCATGTGTTTTTGATAGCAATCATAAACCCTATTTTTTTCGGCTTTCGTCGGCTATTTCCATCGTAGGCCCGCGGGACACTTTTTAATTTGTCGAATGTAAACTGTGCGAACGATGTCGTTCAAAACACACAGACCACCGGTATGGCAACTGCATTGCCAACTTGGCACTGGTTAAAAGTGGCTACGCAATTACTAAATGCTAGCTCCATTTATTCGAGCATTAATAATTCAGGAAAAGACAGCAAATTATGGCGGGTGTTGGAAAATAATAATGTACAGTTTGGCTGAATTAGATCTTCTGTCCCTCAGTAGGTACGGTGGCGGACCAGGAGGCCCGGGGGGGCCGGGCGCGGGCCCCGGGGGCGCACGGGGCTGGGGCTGGGGCGCGTGGGCCCCACCCGCCGCATACGTGCCGAGACATCCGCGCTTCACGAGACCCAGGTAACTGCACTTTCAGACATACTAGCTTGTGCTTCACCACATTATTTCATAGGGCTTTAACGAGCTATACTGAGTTTGTTTCGCAAATGTCGTCGCTAAGCACGAACTCAATTAAATAAAGTGACGCCATCCAGAGTCACTTTACGAGAAAGTATATTTTTATGGACAATCAGATGTTCGCTAAAGCCCTATTACAACTACATTCCATTTCGTGAACTTGTTACGTAAAAAGACTATGAATAAGGTAATATAAAAGATAAAATTGCAATTTTAGTGTAATTTGCCTCAAAATAAACACTAAGGGGAATCTAGTCGCAGGCTCGAACTCACTAGTGGGTTTGGCTAAAAAGCACGCTGTCTCGCCAGGCATCGTATCCGACAGAGGTAGTATCAGTGATGAGCGGTTAGACGCTAGTCTACACGCACAACGTTATTGAGTGTGATGCAGGATCATTAATAGTAAAACAGGCGCGTAAAAAATTTAGAAAAGTCCTTCGGAAGATCGGGTTTTATGAAAAAACCACTACATGAATCAATGACCAATAGTTTATTGAACTATTCGATATTTGAGCTTTGTCGGTACCGACTTGGTTTTGGACATTTTGCACTTCTTTTATTAGTTAAACTCTTTGTTGGCTCATAACTTTTTAATGGCTTTTTATTTTAGTATTCTGTTTCCGCACAGACAATATTAATAATGAGACAAAACCATACCATGTTTAAGTTTTGATGTACATTGTCGAACAGTGGAGTAATACACTCCCGAAGTTTGAATGGACAAAATGGTGGGCTAGATTCACCTTAATTAAAGAAAATAAAAACTCAAAATATAGGCTATAAATATTATCTTACTGTTTTGTGCTCATTTGTGTTCATACTCACGTCGATAGCAAAATTTACCTAAAGCACCTTCATTAGAAGAACGACAATTATTTCAAACTTGTTTTTGATTTAGTATGTCCGCCCTCCGAAGGTGACGTAATAATAACGCGCCGGTAAAAATATATTGTATTGTCGTAGTTTCGTCATTAAAATCATAAATTCAACTAAGTTTAAATTGCCCGAATAAATGACTATCTTTGTAATTATGCCAATTCTAAAGATTATAATAGGGGGACCAAACACTTCTGGGCTAAACACTGAGCCCGCGTGGTGTGTTATGGCCCACTCCCTCTCACAGAGAGAAAGAAAAGAAAAATATTTTATTTGAGACACGCACAGGAAATACAAACAGTAAGCAAGTACATAAACATGCATAAACACAACACAATAAAATAATGTCTAGTGCGAGGCCAAAAAGGCTCCTATCTCAGCATAATGCTGCGAAATTTGTAACAAAAAAATAACTATCCCAGCGCTGTTATACAGATAAGGCCCGCAGAGAGGAGGGTGTCCCAGCAATGGGAACATTATAGGCTGATTATGTCTAAGCGTTAATTTCTAAAATATGCCGCGCAAACTATACAAAAAATATCACCTCAGGACAATTAGTGATGTCCGACTGCATATTCTGTAAATACATTATTTTTGCGGCCGCGTATAATTTTTTTATTTCCTGACTCTGAGCTGCAAATTGCAAAAAAATAAGATAAGAATTTTGCGGGGTACCAGCGTACCCCTTAACTGGAGTTCATGAAACGAAATGTCACCTTTGCATTAATAATTACTGCATCCTGCTTATATTAGTTTCTTAATATTTATGTTGTTTTTTTACTCAGACATATTTACCAATCCGGTTATTAATAAATTATTGAATTAATAATAAAGACAGTTATACATATTTTGTCGTTATTTGATGATATCGAGAAGCTTATCTTTAATACAGACTTTGTGAGAGATTTTAATTATATCTCAAGATTCTAAACGAAAACCTATATCAATATAATACAAACTAAGAATGAAAAGAACGAGGACATTGATTTCTTAAGTCCTAGCAGCGGTCGTTAGTAATAAAAATGCAGATTTAATTTCATGCTGCATAGATGCAGTGTAACGAATCGCAACATTGAATGATAATAAGAAAAATCTATTAGATCATTGGTAGACACGATTTACCAATATCAAAGTCTCTAAATACTTTTACCTATTTTATCATTTTTAATTTTCTTTTTCCTACTATTAAAAAGATTGCGGGTAAAGAACATCCTTTCTTTGTTTTTAACGTTTCTGTGACATAATCCCCTAAACAATTTTGATGGGATTTCCCAAAGAATTAGTGTTTGCTTGAAAGGGACCAAGACCGTATGTATCTAAAAAGACAAAAAAAAATCCAGTGCTGCCAATCCGCGCGGGCAAAGCTAGAAAATGTATATCTCCCTTAGTTAAACTATACTGATTAAACATTTATGGGACACACTAATAATATTCTTCAAAAATTATGTAAACATCTGCAAAATCTTTTTAATGCGTCGATTTTATATGGTATGCTTTTCACACCATCCTTGCATGAACTACACAGATATAAAAAGTTTATTGTGTTATTCACAGTATGGCAATTTATACATTCGAAACGGTGTTCACACTATAGAAAAAAAAAAACAATTTAAGGACTGTTAGCACCTTAAAGGTGATCTGTAGTCTTAGCAAAATTATGCATTTTTTCCCGAATCCAATCAAAAACCGGTATATTCTACGACTTCTAGAACAATTGATCAGTGTATATAAACTCCTTGAATAAGTAAAATATAGATAAGAGTTATAAGAGCTAAGAGTAAAGATAACGAGCCAAGAGTTATAAAACTCAGTCAAACATAACTTCATATTGAATATCTAGATCAATATTACCAATTCATTCATATTTTTTGCATGACTTTAACATTTTGATTTATCATGTTGCCTATCTACATACATTATATTTATTGCTTCATTATTAATTTGGCTATGGCATGTTCTGGGGTTTTTCATCTCATTACTATTCATTGTTGTGCATCCTTTAACATAGTCTCTGGCAATTTGAAATGAACATTTTCATAAGTTATGAGAAATAATTTCCAGGGAAAATGTGGACCGGTCCCGGCCTATTATTGCATACAACGATCTTGACTTCCCGGACAGTGGTGACATATTCTAAACATATGTGTGTAAATGACAAAATGTATCATGTTCATAGTTTTTTATTGTTAAAATAAGCATTCCGTTTCATTTTATTTGTTGACTACCGGACCCGCTCATGTTTCGCACGGGTGCAATGTACTGATGTGGCCAGATTTTTATGCAATGTCCAAGTTAAATATTAATTTAATATTAGTACATACACACCTTCCGGAATAAATTATCGATATCAAAATCCATTTTGTAGGTTAGAAAAACTAAGCGGTCACACAGACGAAACGAACAGCGACTTTGTTTTACACTATTTATAGAAACAGTTAAGCTGATCACACATGTAAAGAATTCAAATTAAAAGTCTCTCTATCAGTGTAGATACAAGTTTGTATTAGATTTTTTTTAGATAAACCATTTTATTTTGCAACCCATCAGATTTTCTACTTTCAAATGACAAGTTAAAAAAAAGGCATTTTACTTTATCCGACTATCGTGAAAATAATTATTTTGTATGTTACATGCAATTCCAAATTTATAACTGTGTACTTGTTAAAAAAATAATGGGCAGAAGTGGTTCAATTACCACCAACGAGACCTGTCACTGAATTATTGAATGTCTATTAAATAATAATTTTCATTTAGCTATAAGTGTTTACTGACAGACTTTTTGTATGACTGTCTTAAAAAAAAAAACTTTTTATTTAGTAGTCTATTCAGTTACATAGGTTTCGTTAGTGGTGGACATTTAATCCAAGCCCCATATTATTTTGACGAATGTCAGTTGTAAATACTAAACAAACGTTTGATATTTTAATTAATTTACCGACATAAAAATTCTAAATTTATATTATGTAGGTAACAATATTCTTCAAATGGGTTAACTAGTTATGTTTGCAATGTTGTCTTCTACTTTAATATATAATGTACGATTTTCAATAAACTGTCCGAAATTCTAACATACCATCTTTTTATTCTAATTCCTTTACATTTAAAAATCCTTATTCACTGTATAATAATAGATAACCTCCCGGGAAGCTGAGATTTTAAATATATTAGTAGTAGTTCATGCAGTGTGGTGTTAATTAAAAAAAAAAAATAGTGTTTGAGAGTGCAATTCTTATTGTGTGCTGGGTGAGTTTCCTCTAACGTAGTAAAATGTGGTTGATTGTTAAAGGGGCGGTGGCGCCGAATTCCGTCCGGTGATACACTACCGCGACTTGGACGCCCCACGCGAACCCGACGAGTTTATTTAACGTGGAGCCTCGCATCAGCGACTAGCCAAAAGGATACAGCCACACTTAAGCACTTAGATTTTATCATCTTGTTGGAACTGACTAGACATTTTAAATAATCGTTGTAAATAGCTTTGTCCTACCAGTCTAAATGCATCGTGCGGTTACTTGTCTTAGAATATAAGCTAATTCTGTGAAAAAATATTTCACAAATGTTAAGTGTATTTTACGAATACATAAATTATTTTCTATGTTTGATATTTTATTTGCATCAAGCAGTAGATAGACATTCTTACTCTATAAGTTTCTGTGTATTATTTGATACAGTCAGCTGTAGTTCAGGGCCAAAATTCGATGTAACAATTTATGTTTGGTCGTCATAATACAGGCAAATTATAAAATAAACAGAATTAATTTCTTGTCTGCTTGCGTTGGCTGTCTTTTCGAGGATTATGAATTTCCATTTAATGACCGAGAAGCTAATGAAGTGATGACCGATGATGTTCGAGTACCTACATTCGAACAATTTAATAGAGGATACTAAGTAAAATTGAAATTTGCGAAAAAAATGTGCGTTCAAAATCTTGGTAAGTATTGAGTCAAATATTTAATCATACCAACGATTTGATGGGTATTTTACAAATAATTAATTGATGATACACATACATAGAGAGGTTAAAAATGATGCTAAGAAGCCGCATTGGTATGTTTTTATTCATAAATAACAAAAGTAGTACTGAAATGCGAGCATTGCGTTTAACATTACGTATTGGAATTGAATTGTGATGTCATACGTGGCGGACACGGAATCAACATCATAGAGTTCTTTCTAATAGCATTGAGAACCATTCGTTGTTGTAATGACCTTTTAGTGCGGTTCTTCGAAATTAGGATCGAACAGGAAAATATTAATAATTTTATATGAGATGTGTAGGTATTAAGAATAAACCTTTTAAAATGTTCCTAAGTTAAAGCGTCACATAAATAATGCTGTATCCTCTACAAGGTAAGCTATTATAAACCTTGACCTCTGTTTACCTTGGATCTTACATTAGGCAGGAACGTCGTTTGTTACATACTGATATTTCTGCAAGTGATCACATAACTACATTGGTAATGTATTATATTTCCATTACCTACATCTTAAAGATAAATAAATAAATTAAGCCTTATGAGGACAGTCCATTACGTGATTGGTATTTTTATATTCCGTGTAAGTCAATGTCGAGTGCACGACTTGCTCTGTATGTATATCTGATTGGTACAAATATATGTAGTAGGTAGGTAAGTGTGGAGAATTTGTGGTGAGACCAACCATGCGACGCGTCACCCGGATATGTGCGGGATGCACGCTTGCGGTCACACAACAGAAGCGACTCGACTCGCTACCTTCACCGCCGCTTGTCAGCCCTCGCTTACGTCATTTAGATAATTTATGTAAAGGTCCTGGCGATTATACTTTAGATACTCTAGCAACAGATAAATCAAAGCTTTTTTAAAATCTTGACCACTAAAAATCTAGGTCCTTCTATCCTGCACCGCATGCTCTGCATTACCTGTGTATTTTATGATCTTACTAGCTTTTGCCAGCGGCTTCGCCCGCGTGGTGGTCGAAAACTACTCCACGGGAACGTAGTACCGGGATAAAAAGTATCCTATGTGTTATTCCAGGTTATACACTACTTGTGTGCCAAATTTCATTCAAATCCGTTCAGCATTTTTTGCGTGAAAGTAACAAACATCCATACATCCATACTCACAAACTTTCACATTTATAATATTAGTAGGATGACTGCGTCAGTGAGCGGAGTTCGCGCAGCTGAATTTTGGGCCAAGGATGTTTGAAATTTTCTCCATGGATACGTTAAGAAGAAGATGAAGAACATATACGTTTAACCACCATTCTCATATGCCAAGGATTCTGAAAGAGCTTATTTATGTTCAGCCTTTTTTGTGAAATTAAGCTTGCTGACGGACGAATGTAGCAGGTCAACGAGTTTCAAATGCTATCGGCACAGTACAGAGGCCAGCACATCAAACTACCCCAATCTGTCAAATTTCTTTAATAGTTTTTCAACTTTATAACAAAAGAATAAGGTTAATGTTCAATTGGGAAAATTTTACACTTTGGGATAGCTTGGTGTGCTGGCGTCTGTACCTCAAGCATATTGTAGCTTTTCTTTAGAATAAAAATAACTAAAGGATCTTTGACAACACACGATCGCTAATTCATAAACAACTATTCCTATACAACTTACTGTCAGCATTTCTACAATCCCAGGTAGAGGTCGGTAGCCTCTACAAGAGCTTTGATAGACCTAACTGCAGACACTAGGTACTTGCCGCTCGCTCGCACCTGTATAGGATATCGCATCGTCCTCATCCATGAATAGAAATTGTAGTACTTACCTATCAAGTGTGCAACTCCATAAAATGTTACTAGGTAATATATTTTTGTAAATATTATACAGGTATGGAAAGGTAAGCGTAAGCAAGTATCACCCTATGCAATAATTCCTACAATTCACAAGTACACAGATTAAAACATACATACGTAGCATTACTTTTTTTTTTTTGATGGTGGGAAATCATCAAATAACTTCTCCCGCTCTGGGTGGAGCGGGAGGGCGTGTCAGACTTACTGACTAAAACCACCCGTGTTCCGTGTTCAGTTGCCTGTGTGCCAGGGGCGACGGTATTTCTTTCGAACAACCCGCACCCCTGGCAGACATCGGCCCTTGCGGTTCCCACCAGTTGGTGCTGACATCCCTTTGCAGCGCGCGTGGAACACAACGCGTCGTCGACTCATACCGGGTACATAGCATTACTTAGAGGACCTAATTTAAAAGTAGCTATCCGTTTTCCTCGACTGATTGCCCCGTTGGTTTAGTGGTCGCAAGTGCTACTGCTGAGCTGAACATGAGATTCTGGCTTCGATTCCGAGGCCGGGCAGTGTGTAATTGGGCTTATCTATCTGGGATTTCTCAGTAACAGCCCAGAGTCTGGACTTGTGCCTGGTTGAGAAGCTAAGTTAAGCCACGTTGATAAGATAGCAAAAGGCTCACCCCCTATTACATGGGACTTGGCGAAATATGGGTGTACTATAGGTACACGTCTGACCATCCCTTCGGGGAAACAAGGCGTGATGTTATGCTATCCATTTTCCAAGCAGGTAGTCGGTTCAGCCAGTTGAAGACTCGTACAACCTCATCGGTGGTAACAATTTGTTACCGGACTTATTCAGTTGTTACCTGAGTGAATTCAAAGGAATGAATGGTTTGTAATTTGTTATACATAGATGTTGTTAGGATAGGTGCATTTATCGCATTGGGTTATCCTGTAATGGTAGATGTAAGTAGATAAATAAATTTTGTTTTTGTAGAGCAGTAAGGACGATTTTCGTAGTGCAACAATTCAAAATTACTCTTCCAGGAGACACAGAATACATAATAGTACAAGTCTAGAGATCAAAGACTTTAAAGCTTAAAAAATATTGGTTGCTAGTGCTACTGCTCTAAGAAATGTAGTCTTCATGTAATCTCAAATCCCACTGTCCGTTACGAGAAAGTCGGATCTCTTAATTCTTCTCTCAAGAAAGCTACACTTTCATCAAATTTTATAGGAAATCTTGTTTCTTATTTATTATGTGCATAAATTGAGTGGTGCGTATAATGAGCTGTTGATAGGGATGAGGTATTTTTCTGAATCAAAAAGATCCGGCTGGCAGATTTAAAGAAAGGAAATTTTATAAATGACTTTTTTTGTTTTTAACATGTTGCACCAATACATTTTTTAATCGGTTATTTTTTTAGTCTTTGCCTTGCAGTTGGACACCAAAGGCTGATTTATATTTGTGCTCGGGTACTATGCGAGTAGGTAAGTAGGTTTTCTTATTTCATGGTTAAATTGTAGGTTCCTTCTACCTATTTTAGAATTATACAGCGTTTACTGGTTTTTTCAAACTATTAAGCAAGCACTTTACATAAATGGATGAGGTGTGTGAACTTGAATGGGTCAGAATCTACATAGGTATTTTGAACATAGATAGGACACTAGTGACAGAAGCTCACATTATAAGCACAGCAAAAGCTATATGTTTACCAATTAGTATCTTGCTCACATCTCATCGCCGACATACCTACTTCTGCATACAACTATAAAAATACCAAACCGGAGAACATACACATTATGTTATGTCAGCGTGTTTTCCCGGCCATGTTTCGTTTTCGGATGACATATGATTGAGTGAGTAATACTTATTGTTAGATAGCTAACTTGATAAGAATGCTATGAACCACATCAACAATGCGCTGTACAGCGCTTTAAGAACACGGGAAACAATACTCACTGCCTACGCTAATACAGCCTCCGATTCGCGGTAACACCAACAGGTTTTTTGCTATAATACACTAGCGTCTATTTGTGTATCGCTTTATAAAAGCAAGCGGCTGCAGAACAAAAACATTGTGAGTGTGAAGCTTCACAATGATGGAGCTCACCTGTGCCTTCATACTGATATCAGCGAGCTTTGTGCTCGCTACCCCGCACGGATATGGGGGATATGGTGTCAAGGGTGGAGCATCCGCAAGAGGTAGGTGTCAGTTATTTATTTGGTGTTTACTAGACCTAGGTAAATAACAATAACAGTGTACCTATAAACCATTATGGTTGAATTACCATAGATTAGTTATCAATTAGATAATTGTTATTAAGTAATTAACTAAGGTAGGTATTTAAATTATTATTTCTTAATATTATTTCAATTTATTTGGAATTCTACTTAGAGGTATTCATATCTTTATTGCATTCGATCATGTTTAAAGATCTTAAAATGGCTTAAAGCTAAGCAATATAACATAGTAATGATCTGATAAAATTATTGTTGCCCATTTATTTTTAACTACCGAGTACTTATAATTTTGAATTATAGTTTGATTATTATGAAGATTGAATACTTAGCTATGAGTTATTCGAAATGGTTTGTTTGGAGCGCGGTACGGATCGTAGCCTTGTTTCTGGACATTTATTCACATAGGTTCTTTATATCTACCTGCTGTTTATTACTTTTAATTAAGTAGAGTCAGCATAATAATTCGATTTTCGGAAGACCTACCTTTTTTATTAATTTATAAATATGTAGGTATTGTCATTGTTGTTAATCAATATTGTTAATAGGTACCCTGATGTGTTACGAAAAAAAATACTAATGAGCAAGCTTTTATTCATAAAACATTATTTACTTATACAAAGCCCTCCACTTCTGATGTTGACTGTACCAAAGTAGCTCGAGTGTCATGTCTAGCAAAGAATATTCTATTATGAGAGTCGTGGCCTCTAACGACCTTTTCTTAAATTGTGTTATTTAAAACAATTCTACCCACTTTTAAGTAGACTTGAAGATGTGTTGATATTAGTGTAGGTATAGTATTTAGGTACCTATTAGTTTTGAAGTAAAATCTTTTGAACGATCGTTTAGGATTCTGTTAAAAATCCCTAATGAATTCACTATTTACTTTTTTAACGGTTCCTTGTTTTATTTATTTCAGCTGAATCTAGTGCCTCTGCAGGGGCCTTTGGTGGCATACCAGTTGCTGTGCCACTAGCAGCTGGCTATTCTGGAAGTTTTACCAAATCATCTTCATCCAGTTCGGCTTCTTCGAGTGCTAGCTCGAGTTCTAGCTCTAGCTCATTTAGCTATAGCGGCTCCGGAGCTGCTAGTGTTGGACTAAACGGTGGAGCACCAGGCCATGGAGGGTGCTCATCTGGAAACTGTAAGACTGATGGAGGTAATGGAATACCAGCGCCTCATGGCTCTTCTGCTCAAGGATATAGTTCTGCTAATGCTGCAGCTGTAACAGGAGCCGGAGCTATATCAGGATCGGGATGTCAAGGATTAAGCTGTGATGGTAATTCTGAAAAATGCACATCTGGACAGTGCAAACCTGATCTCCAAACTGGAACTCCATCAATTGATTCTGATTCCAACAAGTGCACATCAGGTCAGTGTGGAGCTGCTCTAGAAAATGGCGCATCTCTAACAGACTATGGTTCTAATGACATTCGTGCTGTTACTGAATCATCAGACTCTGCTCACAATGCCAATCATCAATCTTCGGGTATTGACAAAACGTCATCAGCATATAATGGCGCTGGTTCTGATTGTTCTAATGGAAAATGTGGTCCTTCGGGGCCTTCAAGCTCAAAACCCAATTATTATGGTCATGATTCAGGAAATTCTTATCAGGGATCCAGTGCTTCGAATAATCAACAAGCATCTAGCTCGTACACGGGAATAACTTCCCATTATCAGAAACCTTCTACACATTTAGAAACCCCTAAATTAGGTTCGAAATGTAACTCCGGAAACTGTAACGCCGAACCAAATGAGCCTGAACATGAAACTTCACCTTCAAGTTACAATGTACCTGTTCATGGAGCACACGATAAAGGTGAACCAAAGCCTTCGTGTGTTGGCGTCAAATGTGAAAACCAACCAAAAGGGGCATATTCCCCTACAGACAACTCCGTAACAAAGGGCCCATCGTCTTTGGATTATCCAAGCTCTACAAATTGCGCAGGTTCAAGCTGTTATGGATTACCCGCTAATCAAGTATCGGGCGGACCATCTTTTACCGCAAGCCCGGGTAGCGTTAGTTTTGGCACACCAGCAAATACAGTTACGGGTGGACCTTCTCTCACCGTAAAGCCGGGTAATGTTAATTTTGGAAATTCACCATCTCACGTACCTACTTTGCCAGCTGGATCTAACGTAGCGCCTGGACACATTGGGCATGGCAAACCGAGTGATGTGAATAACAAACTGCCAAATGACAAACTTCCAGCGTATACAGGAGGTTTTGGCGGCCCCGCCGGAGTGTTAAGGCCCAATGAATATGATGTTCATTCACCAACTGCTAATCCAAGCTACGGTCATGCAAGCACACCACAAAATGGAAAACCATTAGGAAGTGCTTCAACAGGTTGTAATTCGCCTAGCTGTTCTGGATTTTCTTCTACTTCTGGACCTACAGGCGGACCTGTGCCGACGGGTACATATAATCACCAACCTGGTGGTGACATCCCTAGTGAAAAATTTCCACCGTATACAGGTGGCTTCGGAGGTCCCACTGGGATGCTTAAACCAAATGAATTTGACGTTCATGCAACAGTTACGAATAAACCGACTTATGCACATTCCGGAAGTCCATCACACAATCTACAATCACCAGTTGGCACTCCCGGTTGTCAGCCAGGAGGGAATTGCGGTGGATACTCACCTACTGTGAGTTCTACGTCTGGGGCACCAGCGCCGTCTGGATATTACGGAACTACGAAACCTAACAATGACATAACTTCTCCTAATGATAAACAGCCAACGTATACTGGTGGTTTTGGTGGGCCAGGAGGAGTTTTCAATCCTGATAAACTTGATATTCAGTCAACCGGCCCTAGTAGCCCTGGCTATGCCGCCTCAGGAACATACAACTCCCCTGCCTCCAGTGGTCATCCTGGAGGCTGCAAAACACCAAACTGCTATCCTTCTTTGGCTAGTACAGCAGCAGCTAATGCACAAGCCGAATCATTTGGTGTCACCAAACCTAGTTTAGGCCCCCATCTCTCAAGCGTAACATTGCCTGCTCATCCAAGTGGTTATGATAGACCTTCCGGAGTTCACAGACCTAATGAAATCAGCGGTCCCGCATCAATACCGAGCATTGCCCATACTCAGTCACCATCTTCTCCAGGCAGTTTTTCACCTGGGTGTAAAACAGGAAACTGTGCCATTTATCCTTCAAGTGGGCCATCAGTTGAAATCACTGGTCCCGCATCAACACCGACCTTTGTCCATGCTCAGTCAACATCTTCTTCAGGCAGTTACTCACCCGGGTGTAAAACAGGAAACTGCGCCAATTATCCTTCAAATGGGCCATCAGTTGAAATCAGCGGCCCCGCATCAACACCGACCTTTGCCCATACTCAGTCATCATCTTCTCCAGGCAGTTACTCACCTGGGTGTAAAACAGGAAACTGTGCCAATTATCCTTCAAGTGGGCCATCAATTGGTGCCAATGTGCAACCCGGATCATATGGTGTTACCAAGCCCAATACAGACTTAAGTCCCGCGGGTCCGACTCATCCACAATATACGGGCGGCTTTGGCGGACCTTCTGGTGCCTTCAACCCTAACGAACAGAACTCACCTGGTTGTAAAACAGGAAATTGTGCCAATTACCCCACAAGCGGGCAATCAGCTTCTGCCAATGCGCAAGCCGGATCATTTGGTGTTACCAAGCCTAATACAGATGTAAACCCTGCGGGTCCAATTCAAACTCATCCACAATATACGGGCGGATTTGGTGGACCTTCTGGTACCTTCAACCCTAACGAAAATAACTCAGCTGGTTGTAAAACAGGAAACTGTGCCAATTACCCTACAAGCGGGCCATCAGCAGGTGCCAATGTGCAACCAGGATCATTTGGTGTTATCAAGCCTAATGCCGATGTAAACCCTACGGGTCCTATTCAAACTCATCCACAATATACGGGCGGATTTGGTGGACCTTCTGGTACCTTCAACCCTAACGAAAATAACTCAGCTGGTTGTAAAACAGGAAACTGTGCCAATTACCCTACAAGTGGGCCATCAGCAGGTGCCAATGTGCAACCAGGATCATTTGGTGTTACCAAGCCTAATACAGATGTAAAGCCCGCGGGTCCAACTCTAACTCATCCACAATATACGGGTGGCTTTGGTGGACCTTCTGGTACCTTCAACCCTAACGAACATAACTCAGCTGGTTGTAAAACAGGAAACTGTGCCAATTACCCTACAAGCGGACCATCAGCAGGTGCCAATGTGCAACCCGGATCATTTGGTGTTACCAAGCCTAATACAGATGTAAACCTCGCGGGTCCAACTCAAACTCATCCACAATCTACGGGCGGCTTTGGTGGACCTTCTGGTACCTTCAACCCTAACGAACATAACTCAGCTGGTTGTAAAACAGGAAACTGTGCCAATTACCCTACAAGCGGGCCATCAGCAGGTGCCAATGTGCAACCCGGATCATTTGGTGTTACCAAGCCTTATACAGATGTAAACCCCGCGGGTCCAACTCAAACTCATCCACAATATACGGGCGGCTTTGGTGGACCTTCTGGTACCTTCAACCCTAACGAACATAACTCAGCTGGTTGTAAAACAGGAAACTGTGGCAATTACCCCACAAGCGGGCCATCAGCTGGTGCCAATGCGCAACCCGGATCATTTGGTGTTACCAAGCCTAATACAAATGTAAACCCCGCGAGTCCGACTCATCCTCAATATTCGGGCGGATTCGGTGGACCTCCTGGAACATTTAAACCTAACGAGCAAACATATGTTACACCTTCTACTGGCAATGCTCCAACAAATTGTAAAACGCCAAACTGCGTTGCTCAACCTGGATCTTACGGTGTCACTAAACCTAGTGCCGGGAACAATCCTCCCCACGAAAAGCCACTATATACCGGTGGTTTCGGAGGGGCTACCGGTTTATTAATGCCCAATGAATACACTATTCCAGCTGTAAGCCCCACACCTAACAAAAAGCCAACAGGAGCGGCTACACCTGCAGCTTGCACTTCTGGGAAATGCAATCCCCAAACGCCCCATGGCTCTGCTCCACACTCTCAAAATGGTGCATCGAGTATAGCTCACGCTACAGCATCAGCGGCCGCTGAAGCTAATGCGGTTGCATACACTGGTGGATTCGGAGGACCACCTGGTGTCCTTGCACCCTATGATGATGGCAAAATTGGAGCTTTACCTTCCAATGGAGGACCCCCCGCTCATGGGCCACAAATAGGCGGAGCACATAGTTCTCACAATGCTAACATTCATTCGCAACATGGCGCGATTCCCGGTGGTAATGGTGGCTCAACAGGGCCTGCAGGTGGCCATGGAAGCACAGGTGCTCAAGCCGGCAGTACCGCGGGTGCCACGGCATATGCTGGAGCCGCGGCTGGCGCTTCTGCTGGTGCACATGGATATAATCCGCATGGATCAACTTACAATCATGCAGGAAATATTAAAGGTGGCAGTCCTTGTAGCGGTGGATGCGGCGCGTCCGGCGGTGGCTCTTATAATGGCGGTTCCACCTTAGAAGTTAGTGGAGGGCACGGCTTTCCAAAGCTTGTGGTCTCAGACGGGTTACACGGAGGTACATCGGGCGCTGCAGCGAAGAGTCTCTCAGGCGTTAATGCGTTTGGTGTGGGAGGCAGCTATGCCAGTAGCTCAGCAAGCGCACACGCTTCTGCCGGAGCCTACACCAAAGGAGGTGAGAATTTTTTTCGGTTTTCTTTTTATAAAAGTTTTACTGTGATGTAATTAATCATGGTCATGCGTAGGTCAATAAATCCTGGGTACCCACCTATTTTTGCTAATGACAGGATTTATTAACTAACAAACACTTGTACATTCATATCATGATTCTTTTGTCTTAATATCTAATATATAAAATTCTCGTGTCACAGTTTTCGTTGCCATACTCCTCCGAAACGGCTTGACCGATTTTGATGAAATTTTTTGTGCTTATCCGGTATCTATGAGAATCGGCCAACATCTATTTTTCATCCCCCTAAATGTTAGGGGTAGTCCACCCCAAAATAATTTATAAGGCAAAACAACGTTTGCTGGGTCAGCTAGTTATATATAATATTGTAATAAAAACTTGACAACACCTTCAACTTGTAAACTACTACTTACCTATCTACCGACTCTAAATTCCTATAGTAAATAATGAAAAAGAAAATAGGCATTCTTAACCAGAATAGATAGTCTGCCCCCACGGCTAACCGTGAATCCCGGGTCTAAACCCGGGATTTCACATCTAAATACATACCTATTATTTTCTTACATTTTCATTCGTTTGTTTCAGGTTACGGAAAACGATAAAATGCCGAATTGTATTAAAAACTTAGTATTGTTATGAAAACGAAGACTTATTTAATGTAACTTTTACTTTTTAAGTACAATAGTCGATAGATATTGTGATAACAATGTGATAAAATTAACGGACATTCGTTAAAATAAAAAGAATAAAGGCTTCACATTAATTTGTAGTCCCACTCGAGGTTTCTTCATGTCCTTGGGTTAACATGACTCACAACTCAATTGTTATGAAGTGCCTACCTTTGTATCTAAAGACTATTACAAATATTGTCAATCTCAGTATGCACGAATAAAATCCGCATACTGAGATAAAAACGATTCTTGTTAAAGCATTATTTTAAAATTAAATAAACATAATTAAACATATTTAAAATCGTTTTAATAAACCAGTAAGTACCTATTTGAATCGAACGAATAAAAAAAAACTTTTAATCATATATGAAAACAAATAACCTTCCTACTATCTTCTAACAGTGTTTAGTAATATCTAGCAATTTTGTAAAAACCATCATGATTAGTTTTTGATATAGCTGAGTCGTTCAACGGTTAATTCTAGAGATACCTACAAAATTCTTGCTAGTCATATTGTTATATTTGAACAAAACATAAAGCAATGAATTTTGTTGAACTGTCAAAATGAAATCCATTCCAACTTAAGTGTATTATGCAATTCCCCCGCTTGCCAGTGAGCCACATTAATTCGATCGACACGACGATAGGAAGTATCTATGTATGATGCACCCACCCACCAAACGGAAATCAAATGCTTTACTAAAAAATAGTAAGAACATTTTATTTCCTTAATAGTTATTAAATCATCTAAATGAAGATGTAGCAGATTATTCTAAATATGCAAATAACAAAAAGCATCGTGTTCAGCCACTCCCCATTTTAAACAGACAAAAGGCAAATCACGTTTAGTTTTTTTTTTACTTTTTGTATTTATTATTTCAATAACAAACTGTACTGAAGATCTAATCAATCCAATGTTTGGGAACAAATTACGTCATTCTGTGTTTCTTCTCACGAAAATGTTAGAAATGATATTTTTTTTATAAGACTACGACAACGTTTAGGTATTTGTATAATACAGCGAGATGACCACCTAAACATTTAACACGCTACGTGAATCGCTAACGAGGTATACCACCTACTTTTTGCGGCCACGAGTATTACATATATAATGTGAATCTACTTATTGAGATAGGACTTGGCTACGTTAGGGACCCAGACCGTGACGACAGCCTGTAGTAGTCACGTGCTGGTCTATCACTATGAATTATTAGGAGTACCGAATTTGTGTCTACTGTGACGTACGAAATGCCTACGTGCTACCGCGTATCACAAAATACAGGTAATCATTATTATATGCAAAGCCTTTTCCCAACTACGATGGTGTCGCCACCCAGGATAACCGGATGCACCTGAACACACCCCATCCAAATATGCTGGTTTTAGACAGTAGATGGCTAGCAGGACCGTGAGGAAATCCACACCAAAAGATACGGTAGGTACGTACCTACGGCAATCCTGATCAATCATGCCCTCCATCATTTACCTACTACAGCACACGCGCACCTAAAGCTCTCGGTTCATTACCATTATCCAGCTGTAGGTAAAAAAATAATGATACATTGATATTAATACGATAAATGTTACATTAATTTATATCCTATCATTATGTACTTTAACATGAGAGACTAGCAATGATTGCAATAATTACGTATCTACGTGTAACCTTCTAAGGAGTTAAACGGAGGACTCATCTTGTTCTAACCGTAAATCACTCGATCCGTGTCATATGTTTGCTGATATAATCATCCACTTCTTTTATCCATTGTTCACGACTAGTTCACGGATGCTGTGCAAATAAATTATTCATAAACGTTCGACGTAGGTGCATCTGCCATCAGCACCTCGTTGTCAGCCTTATTAATATGAAGGTCTAGGTACATATGCCTTATTTAGGTAATTTATTAAGATATTACTTTACGGAATGTTATAGCACCTGCGTCGGTTATACCTACTTCTTTTTTTGCTTTATTTTTTCAGGGGTATACCTTCGAACCTAAAAAAATATGGATTCTCGGACATGCGTTTCCGCGTCCATTTAGGGTGAAATTTTTGGGGTGGTTAAACGGAATAACCCAGTTGCTATAAGTTTAGTATCGTGGTGCAAGTTAAGAATGTCATAAATGAAACGCCAATGACATAATAATAAAAGTTGGTATTCATTCTAATTAAGAATAGGTATATCTACTTTATATTCATATGTATATACCCTGTCATTTCAACTATGATGTGAGTAGGTAGGTACTGATACCTACATACCTACCTAATATTCTCTGTCGCCATCCTAATTGGAATTCTTTCGATGATTAAGAATTAATTAGGAATGTCATCATAAGGCATAGCTTATTAGCCACTTGCAATTTGGTTAGACGTAGGTATTTATTACAATATTAATTTCTATCCTAATAATACTTACAATCTATTTCTTTAGATAGTTTTAGTCTAATTACCTATGTCAATGTGCATACTTACCTACCATTACTTACCTACTTCTGAGTTTTCACATAAGTCTGCTTACAATAAAGGAAATGAACCACGTATTATTAGATACTACTAATACCGTTAGACATAATGAACTGTTAGCTCGCTATCAGCAGATCTACTATCTATGAATACCTACGCGATAAAATTGCTTATACCTTCCTGGGTACTTACAACATCACATACTAAACCAACTAAGCAGGTATAGGGTTAGGTACAGACGAAAAAATTTCATAATGTAGGTATTTAACAATCTTGCCTATAAAAATTATACATGATTTCAAATTTTGACTGCAATTATTTATAGTTTTAAAGCCATTTTCATGATTTCTTACCTATGGCTCTTTTTCGACCAATAAAATAAAGTTACCTTAACTCCGACAACACCGCCCGGAGACGGACTGTTCCTAGAACGTACCATACCTACTGTTCGTAGGTACCTACGTTTTGACTACGATTACTAGAAAAAGTAGAAGACCGGAATGAAAATTCAAAACTTGGCATTGAAAATAGGTGACATATAGGTTACTTTTACATAATATTAAACCAACAAATTAGGTTCATAGATACATTTTAATGCACACAGCGTAATTTTTTGCAACTACTTATTTACGTAGCTACTAATCTGTACTCTGTACTGACAACACACCTAGGTACTAACGTGAGCGACATGCGTGACGCTCTGACCCTGATCAGCAAAAACAATTCCAACATGTCAACACATACCTAATTCTTGACGTGTGTGTTCTTAACATCATTCTGAAACTAAAACGGTGTCTTTAAACTCCAAACAAAATTCTTCTAAACCCTATTAACGAAATAATTAATAAAGAAAATAGTATAACATTTTTAGGTCTAACACTAGATGAAAATTGTAATTGGGGGAACACATTGAAAATCTATGTAAAAAACCAAACAGATTTGTATCTATACGCGCTAAGAGAACTACGCAAAACAGCGAGAAACTGCACTCAGTGCCTATCATGACTACGTAGCATTTGTATTGAGGTACGGCTTACTCCTATGGGGCAACTCGTCTCAAGTTCAAAGAGCTTTCATAGCGCAAAAAAAATGTTTGAGAGCAATAACTGGGGCGCCTCCTTATGAGAATTGTAGACCAATTAAAAAAATATTTGTGCTATTTATATTTTAGAAATAGCCATATTTGTAAGGAAAAATTCACACTTCTTCTCCACAGTAGCCAAAATAATAGATTCACAAAAAGGAACCCCACCAAGTAAAAAAACCAATTTTGTAACAGCACTCTTCACTATAGAAACAGTTATCTTATGTCCTTAAAAGTCAGAACCATATTTCAAAACGAACAAAAACAACAAAAAACTACTGAAAACTTGGCTTCTCCAAAATAATTTATATACATTAATAGATTTTTTTGAATTTAAGTAGGGATTATACATAGATATTAGATTTAATAAGTAGGTTGTTATTGTTATGTTTTATTTCATTTTATTTTGTATAAATGTGTCCTTATACACACAGCCTTAAGTGTTTTATATTGTGTATTAAACTCAAAAAAGTTTGAAAGTTACGTTTTACACCCATGTTTTTACTAATTGTAAATATTCGTATGTCGCTTTTAGCAGCAAATGTGTCCTGAACGTAAATACGTTCAGGACACATTTGCTGCTGCACTTGTCTAACTTTGGACCGACCATATCCGACGTATAAATATCTTTGTCTTTGTTTTTTTCTAAGGAGATGATCAAGTGCACACAAAATTAAAACATCCTACCTATCATCCCTTTCTCTCTCTTTCTGGGTAAATTTTTACCTTAGTTTCATCACAACACCGGTCCTCCCTCCGCCTTCTAGAGAGTTCTATTATGTTTGCACCCGTAAACTTCTTTAGGACGTCTATTCATTTTGGTAAGTCGTTGACGTGTATATTTTGCCACATTTGCTGCCGGTTGGCGTTCATCACTCAAGACTTCGCCTGCAAGAACAGCCATCGGTTAGCCTGGATCCTAGTGGATTTCATAGTTCCGTCCACAGATCGTTCACAGATCTGAGGTACCGTCAGTATGCATGGTTGCTGACTGTGTTAGTTTTCGTCCCGCTCTAAACCGCGGAAATAATTTTTATTCCATGTTTCGACTAGACAAATCCGGTTTTAGGAAAATTGGCAAATTACTATAAACGATTAATTTACCTTAACAAACACGTGTTATGGTCATGGTCATCTCAGTCAAGTGTAAGTAATTAAAAGCAAAACCTGAACTAACAACAGGCGTACCTACCTACTTTTGGTAAAAAAACCATACCTATATTACGAATATAACATCACGTCAGTCATTTATTTATTTATCCTTTATTTCAGGCAACTGAGGCCCATGAAACACAATACATATAAAAGTATTAAAAAATAACTATAAACTAATACATATTTTATAAAACCATCTTAAAAACTACTGCATGCGAAGTGACGGCGTCGTGTTACGGCGAGGCGTCGCGTAGCTGGCCTCGGAATCGCCGATACAGCACACCTTTCGGCCAAAACTCTTCCTTGAGGAAGGTAACCAAATGGTGGGTCGGAACGCGCACCACGAACGACTTGAAGTTAGTGTTATGGCCCGCCTCCAACTTCTCCACCCTTAAAGTGCAGTTGGTCTTCACCCGTATGTACTGTACGATTTCCTCAGTCCCCAAAGGGCACACCTATAGTACAACCACGTTTCGCCAGTTATGTTGAAGTTCCTTGTAGTATGTGCAAGCCTATTGGCATCAACCGGGCACAAATCCTGAGTCCGGGCTGTTACTGAGAAATTCTTGATAGAAAACCCCAACAACCCTTAGCCCGACCTGGGAATCGAACCCAGTACCTAATACTCAGTAATAGCACTTGCGACTAGGTACTGCACCAACAAGGCGGTCATATACCATCTTCGTCCCTGTCATTATGTAAATGAATTTATGGTAATAGGTACGTACTAACGTAATAGTGCTCCTACATACGTTAACCTGATAGTTTGAATACTTTATGCGGCCCACCAAAATGTCCTTTCTATGGTACTGTTTGTCGAATCGTTGTGCTCCTTGAGCTTGAGCTGCATGATTACTGACAAATGCGTGCACTGATTGGACAGGTCCACTCAATCTGTGTGGTTCTTTCCTCAAAAGACTATTTCAGACACCAATCCACATGGTCTTCACATGATCTGACCAAGATTATGTCTGGACTTTAAAAGAGACTGTGACCTCTGAGTTTGGTTCGGCCTTCTTCTCAGAGTAGTCAGATAGGAAACGCCGACCTAATCTAGTTTAAAAAATATTGATTGACGTGTAAAAGTGTTTGTACAAACATACTTACTTACAGAAATAAAATCATTTATCATTTACTGGCTACATTATGATCTTCCAACCTTTAACAATTGTCATACAATACCATACTTTATATGGCTTTCTTACAATTTCCTTTTCATATATTCTTACCGGCTCGAATGACTTTCAATGGTCGTAAAATACAGTTTTAAAGCTTATAAGCCTACCCAGTGGTATTTGATTCTACGATATTATGGTAGAGTCGGTGTCGAGAGCAGCGATAAAGTACATTGGTATGTGTGACTTCAAAAGTAAGTAACAGGTAGGTAAAAGACTTTAAAAGATAAACGAAAAAAAAGCTACCAGAAATAACATTTCTTTCACTTAATAAATAAACACGTTTCAATTATTTTTGACTATGGGAAACCCCATCGGGCGTGGTTTTTCAAGATTTTTAAATGAAAATCTTATATTCATTTAAGTATCACACAACGCACAGCCTAAACCGCTGGCCCTAGCAGCGTGAAATTTTGCTGTTCCTGACAATACGTGTTTCTGTAACTACAAACTAAAAACAATTCTTCTTACCGCTAATATATTCTAAGAGTGGCCAGTTTACAGTTTCAGCTTCAAGAAGTTTACATACTTACTTTGTTCTATGGAACAATTTGAGACGAAAAAGTACAAACTGTTCTATAGTACAAATAGGGACAATATTTTCTCAATTTGTTCTATTACGTCATGTTCCATAGAACAAATGGGACCTACCGTGAATTTGTAATTCTAGCTACTTAATTAGTATTCCATTCATAAATATAAATCCAAGTGTATTTTGATGACGTAATTAAATTAATGGTAATCGTGCAATGAATTGGATGCTTTGTATTTCTTCGAAACTATCGACAGCCGCTACGTCTTGTAAATCCCATGGTTCAATGTTCTTATATCTTTATTACTGATCACAATAGTAAGTGCTGTGTCAGCAGAAGGGAGTTCCACAAACCGTGATCAAAATATCCGGCTTCGTAAAGTAACAAGTAATGTTTTAATGTAGTTAGTTATTAGGTGTGAGTCACTGCGGTATTTCAGCACGTCGTCATCAAAAAGTGAATTGTCGGAAACGAGGTTGATATGCACCCAATGATAAAAGTCTATGTTAATTTATTGTTTATATAAAAGGGACTATACACTAGAGCCGACAGGCCACCTGCAACATTCCTAGAATAAACCGATTTAAGCGAATACCTTCACTGCGACGTTGAGTTCATATAGTTCGTCGCTCCACACCCACTCGATATCGACTAAGGTTGGTCAGGGCCGTATCCTGTCATACAACATTACATCCGTAAAAGGTAATGTATGTATCAGTAAATAAACATTACGCATCCATTGCTTGAATTATTGTTACAGGATATTTTACGCTTTTATTCAATTCAATTACTATGCCAGCCAAGTCTAAAAAAATGCTGTCCTGCTACATTTCTTGCTGTAAATTATTATGCAGGTATGTTATTACTTATTTACATATCGCACACCTAGATCTAAACAGAGTTAACTCAAAAAAGCACTTTTTTCAGAAAAGGTCAAAAACTGTTTACCGTGTTCCTGTGCACTGGAGAAGTTATCTGTATACATATTTGCTTTGCAAGTTCTACTAGAAAAATATTATAAAATCTGTTTTATTGGTCGATAGGTAGTGAGTTAAGGAATTCAATGGTAAGCATGAGTCAAAACTCCCAATTTTTGACTTAGCTCCCTTTAGATCTAGATGTGCGATATAGTAAAAGTTGAATAGGTTATTTAAACGACATTTAATTAATATGTAGAAGGTATTGCAAAATGTCAACGATTTTCTATTAGGTATAGGTACGTACAATGCCGTAGCAGTTGTTTTTTTAATAAGTATGTTGGAGTAGCTGGTTTAGATTTTCGCCTTCATATTAGTGATACCTTCTTACCTACCTATTACGTTAGACATGGAGTACCAAGTAGCTAGATACTAATCAAATAACTTTTAAGGCTTATTTTTATGGTTAACAAATACAATAAACTTCTAAGGAAAATACATAATATTCGGGAGATTCTACCAGCGTATGTCTGGTGATGTTGCTACAGTGCTGCTCATTCGTTGGCAGGAATCTTTGTGTCTCCTCGGGAATGAAAGATAGTAGATGAATGATCTCACATTAAATTACGAAATTCATAGAAGAAAATAAAACTAAGAACATTCAATTGCCTTGCTATTGTGGTGCATGGCATGTCGTTAACATTTAAATAAACACTCACGTATAGAATAACTAACGACTTTTTTGCTGGTAGCCACGTCATACGGTGCTATATGGTGTATTTAGTTAAAAAAATAGTAATATCAGGCTCATCATCTCAGCCAGTCACCTTGTGTCACCGAGCGATGACCGCTAGCTTTTTGTTCATATAATCTTTGTCGTAACTTCGTAAGGATGTCACTATGTATTAAGTATTCTGTTTGGTAATAATGTTTAAGAGAAAGCCTTAATTAGTAAGAATGAAATTAATAAAAAAAGTTCATTGTGAGATGACGTTTTCCTTTTTCCGGAATTTGAGCACATAAGCAGACTATAAGGCTTTAAGGCAGACAGGCGCGACCCAACTCTAGTAGGTAGATCAATTTCCATAAAATTTTCTTAGATATTGTTTTATTAGAGTCGCGTCGCGCTGTCTTAAAGCCCGATTGGTGAGTTCTACGAAGCTCAGTATGATGGCCGATGGGTTACATAATTTCCAAAGTCGTCTTGGTTTTTCTTCAAAGCTGTGTGCTGGTAATAGCCGCCCTAGGTGGGTACCATTTCCACCACAAAGTGCCTATTGTCAGCTAAGTATTAGTAGATAGGTACCTATAAGTGTTGTAAGTATATCTACCAACTGCTTGTTATTCATCTCAAGTTGGCCATGGGGCTTAACTTGGCGCTATCAATACTGTTTAAATCAGTCAGTAGGCGCCTACATTTTATTTTCAATATAAATACGAAGTATTCTCGTTTGCACGACTTACATACTTTTCTTATAAATACTGTAGGGGAAGAGGACGCAGAACAGATCACGAATGTGAAAAAAAACCTATTCCTTTGTGAATAAAACTAATTATAAACTTACTCTACGCTACTTAGGTATTAATTAGACTTAAAGAAAATCATAAATAATTAAAATATTGGATGTTTTCTAAAAACTTAAACTGGTCCGTTTTATCTTCATAAGTTAGGTACACACGGCTACACATCAAGCTATACATTTTAAGTATCAGCTGATCTCGCATTGTATAGGATTTCAGTACAGTGCGAGATCAGCGTAAACTGGAAATGTTTAGCTTGATGTGTAGCCGTGCGTACAACGGAAGGCAAAATAGACTCGCATAAAAATTAAAAAAAGCTGTCAGAACATTTTGTTCACAGAAAAACACCACCCAATCATCTTCGATACAGCCAACGCAAGCAGAAATGTACCTACCCATATGCGAAAAGCTGGTCATCGGACCTACCCCACTTAATTCTAAAAACAAGTTTCCTTCGTCGGATAAACTGTAGTTGTTCTTTTTAGGGTTCCGTACCTCAAAAAGAAAAACTAAACCCTTATAGGATCACTTTGTTGTCCGTCCGTCCGTCTGTCTGTCTGTCAAGACCTTTTATGTCGGGAACGCGTGGAGGTATCAAGTTGAAATTAAAATGATGTGAAAAAATCAAACTTCTAAGTTAACGTAAAAAAAAGATATGGCCGTTTATGCCGCAAAAAACGTATATTTCGACACTTCACGGGAATCAAAATGTATAGGGTACTTTCCGTTGACCTAGAACTATGAAATTTGGCAAGTAATATCTTGTTATACTACTAGTACAGGGAAATATCTAAAAACTACAATTTTGTAATTAAATCATAAAAAATATCCCCCGCCATTCACAACATCAACAAAAAATTCACATTTGTACGGAACCCTCGGTGGGCGAGTCCGACTCGCACTTGTCCGGTTTTTTATATCTCTTTCACCACTATTCTTAGATGTTTTGGTCCTCTGGCGTCACCAAGTATACCATTGTTTTTATTTCTAAAAATCTCCCCATGTTTCTCCGAACCGTTTTGGCTGGGTCCGTTTTGCCTTTTAGCATATACCACATTAACTCTAAATTACGTATCGCTATCGTCCACATGATATTTTGATATTCGTTCAATCATATAAAGTCACTTTGGTTACAGCGACCGCCAGAACATGCTAAAGCATAATATCTTTTCAATTTTCAGAACATGGAAAAACATACTTTCTTTGCTAAAACAGTGTAACGTGGACACCGTCGATGAGTACGCTGACCAAGAGAGGAAGCATACAAAGTTTCCTCATGAAGTCATGACACAAATCATTCAGAAATGGCATAATATTCCTTTCCTTTATTTTATATCGGAACTGATAATATTCATGCAATAGTTGATCAAAATATTATATCAGCTTTTTTGTTAACTATACTTTAACTTGGGGTGTTGTAATAGATAACCGACTAAATTTCCAACACCACATTGAGGCCATGGTCCCTAGAATTCGGAAACTTATTTATATATTTAAATCTCTTCGTCATTTTGCTGACACTTCCATATTTTTTTTTTTTTTTTTTTTTTTTTTTTAATTAAAACTGTTTACCTCGCATTGTGCCAATCCTTACTATCTTATTGTATAACTTCTTGGGGTGGAGCCGCTAAAACTTACCTACTGAAACTGGAGAGAGCCCAAAGAGCCATACTAAAAGTCAGTTTATTCCTTCCGATACGCTACCCTACGTTTGATTTATATCAGCGCTGTAAGGTACTGACCGTTAGACAACTTTTTATTCTACTGACGGTTACTAAAATGCATTCGGTGCTTTTTTACGACCCCAAAACAATCTCCGGTAAAAGAAGAAACACCGAAGTTTGCACGACGAATAGATATAAATTCAGTCTGGCACATAATTTTTACGGTTTCCTGGGACCATATTTATATAACAACATGAACAAGCAGCTACTGATCTATCCTCTTTCTAGGGCAGATTGCAAGCAAAAAAGTTTGTTTGTGGCTTCAAGGCATCGATTACAATGCAACAGAACATCTGTTAAAAACCATAAGGTAATGATTTATAGTATGGAACGAAATACAATTAACATACACATACCCACCACATCCTCACCTACACTCTCACAGGCATACACCCACACGTACACATCCCAAATTAATACTGTGCTACTTTAGCCATCAGTATTGTTTTACGTTAGTTTTAATTTTACATTTTGTTTAACGTTTGTTATTATTAATTTGTAATAATGTTTTATTATAAACAACCTGTATGTTTTTTAAACAGTCATTAGCCATACATAAGTGAGTTGTCCTAGGGAGGGTAAGCCTGGTGATCTGTAATACAGGTTTTACCTACAACAGACACCAGTCTCTATTATGTGTTACCTTGACTTTGTACTGTGTTTGTGAATATGAGAGAGCAATAAAGAATATTATTATTATTATTATTACTTCTTTTTGGTCCCAAAAGACTACTAAAATTAATTATTGTATTTAAAGGTGGCATCCGCGACCGCGGTCCCGGTCCGAAAAGCCTCCAGACCCAAATAATTAAGATAAACCTTCGTACGTGCAGAGTCCGTCTTACCTTTCTTTCCCCTATCAGTCTTATGTATTTATGGTATTTCAGAACTAGGTTTAAGTCGTTTTTTTTGTGTTGGAAATCATCAAATAACTTATCCCGCTCCTCGTGCCAGACTTTTACTGATTAAAATCCACACGTGTTCCTTCAGTTGCCTGTGGGCTAGGGCCACGGTATCTTTTTCGAGCAACCTGCACCCCTGGCAGAGGTATATGTAGCTTAGAATACTATTTTATAAACACCACAGTTATCTGCAGTCAAGTAAAATAATAAGTGACGAAAGAATAAGTGTTACAGAACTTAATCTGCAAGACTGACAACCCTAAACAAGTTATTGTGTCACAGTTTAGATACGTACCTTATAAATTATCAAGCTCAATTAATAACGTTTATTCGGCAGACGAGTATGTACCATCGTGGATTCTGGTAGTTGACCACTTACAACCTTATTGCTTACGACATAAGGGTGATAACTTGATAAGTGATCAACCGTCATTGTTTGCGCTTATACCTAAATGCTACATCTAAGTACTTACATCTTACGTTTGTATCCCAAAACAAGCGCAGAAGATAACATCAGTCAATTATTAACTTGCGTAGTGGCTGCCACAAAAAAAAAAGTCTTATAATATCCATTATTGACTTTAAGGTAGCCATGATTCAGAATAATAATTATTATTAAAATCAGACCAACCTTATATGTTTTTTATGTATTTAATACTTCAAGTACAGAAATGTACCGCGGCGGTCGTGATGCCATAGGCATTTTCTACCTGTCAACCTTCGGGTAAGACAGAGACAAACAGTTGGTATGTTGAATTACGAAAAATGTAGTACCTAATAAATATTTATTTAAATATATAAACAATTCCTACACATAAACCTATTTCAAAATATAAATATCATAAATATAGTACATACACGAATACACTAAAATGAAACAATGAGAACATATTAGCGTTGTGGAGATACTGCTAGCTTCTTACTTATGTTCTCGCGAACGTTATCGGTTGGTTGCCACCCTTATTTCGTGGCCATTCTACAGAGATATTATGTAGACTGAACAAAAACGGAAGAGTGAATAAAATCTGTGCGGCGAGTAGCACACTGAATATCCTCCCTTCTTCAATGGCCTTCGATTATTTGATGACCGATTTCTTTTATTGTAGTTGGCAAAAATGTGCTGAAAGTTGGGAAGATATATAGAAATGGGGAAGTGGGAGAGTCTAGAAATGAAAATAAGTTGGTGTTGGTAGCTCTTTGCTCTCTGCACTGGCGTATGGGCAACCTCTTTAGAAGCGACCGATGCTCAGGACGTGATCTTAATTACGTACGCACATTGAAACCGAATTGAATGCAGTAATTGAGGAGACGGTGAAGTTTGTCGAGGAGATCTGCATTCAGGATTTCAGGTCATAGTATAGTAGCGCACATCGCCACTATGTTTTTCAACTTTCAATCCTACATACCTACCTATAACAGCACCTACAAGGTGTAATTTAAATAACTGAAAACCTGAAATGTTGTTTATTTTACTCATCATTATGATCATTATGAACATTTTTCTTCACGTCTTTCTCAATGTTTTTCTCAATTAAGTAACTTAGGTACACCTTGTATTTTACGCACCTAACCTTACGGCAAAAATTACAAGTTTGTAGCTGCACGATATACAACGTGTAACGGAAAGGGTGTATATACATACCAAAGGCACGGCTTCTTTGGATGACATCAAACGATATTGGAAGAGTTTTTTAATCCCATCTCTACATGTTGGGAAGTTATGAGAATTTTTAATACATCGATACCAGAACCCAAAATCATAAAATTAAAATAAACACATCACTTGGAAGAGATTTATCGTGATATTGGCAAGTAACGTGGAAAGTTATTGACCTACGTAGTGCGGTGACACGTTTGTTATGATTTTAATTTAAGAAATATATGAAACCGAAAATTTGGTACCAATTCTTAGAGTATTTTATTTTGAGCTGAAACTATGTATAGTGATTCTATACCAGCTGTTATCTTTAGTGCTTAAGGATAGCAATAAGGTTTCTGTTACACCCTGTATATATTTTCAGTAAAGGAACTAAATTAAAAAATAGTATTAAGTATATGTCCTAAATCTTTTAAGTTGGTTTCTTTTTTCGTTACCCACAAACAGAACTCAGCTTAGTTTATCAAATCTATCTCTACAAGAGTCTTAAGCTAAAATTAGTTTGACTTCCTCATTCAACACTACTCGTAACTTATTTATCCAGCATGCGTCGTATAATGCCGTCACGATTATTATAAACTAGCGTAAGTATTCCATTTATATTCAAGCAGAAAAAGATACTGGAGTATAAACTCAAAACTGGATAGTAGAATAAAATTCCTCCCTATGTAAAATGCATTTCTGAATTAGACAACAATTTTTTACTGTAATCAAGGTATGTAAGGTAGTTAAGGTTAGGTAGGTACCGTTTAGGAAGTTAAAAAATTAAGTAGGCGCAGTCCTCCCAGTCCGCGCCGTTTGTTTTCGTGAAAACGTTTGGGCACAAGTCACAACTATAGTCTGACAGGGGCCCAAGTCTGCTATTTATATAAATTCGTCATTCCAACACGATCCCATTGTCATTTTGCTAAAAGTTCGTAATCTGCTAAATTCATAATGGTCGCTCATTGGTCGGTCAATGGTCTCGTAATAGAATTGTGATATAATGGTATTGTCGTATTGCCATTATTATAAAACCCGTTAGTTGAAATGATTTTCCACTTCCACAAAACTACTACTAAATTTGAACATTTATTCATGCCCGATTTCATTTATTTAAATTTTTACATATAATTTATTCGTTTATTAGTGTTAAATTTTAACAGATTACCGCCTAAGTCAGTCATTCCTTTGTCATTATGTACGAGATTACGAATAAATGCCATTTTTTTCAATGGAGTGTCAGTGGCTGACCATTGGAAAGTCATAATGACGCCATTATATTATTAGATTACCAAACTTGTCAAAATCAACAATTATGAAATCAATGATAGACCATTTTGACACTATTGTAATAGCAGACTTGAAGCTGTTATTGTGTTCTTAGTGACGTAAACTTTCACCGATTGTAGTTTTTTCTTTTAATTACGAAAAAATTTACAGCCGATATGAGGCAAAATAAGATTTTACATTGGGTTTTGCAACTAATGTTCCTATAATTCCCGATACTGTTGTAGCCATTGTATCTGACCGATACTAGATTAAGTGGGCTCATTGTATTCCTAATGAAGTAAGATTTTACCGATTATGATGTTTTATTAAGTTTTTAGCAGATTTACAGACACTATTAGACGACGTCTTAAAATATTTTGCTATTTGCAACAGTTTTTCTTACGGTTTCAGTCACTGGAGTAGGTATTGTATATTGTATTTGCTTGGCACTAAATTTTTTAAGCTCATTGCATTTCTTTTGATGCTAGCTTTCTTCGATTGGGATTTTTAATTTCTGAGCATATTGACGGCCGATATGAGATATAATGGAGTTATTTTGCTATTGTCAACTTCATATTAATTCTTAACCCAATTTCGGGCAATATTTTTGTTAATTCTCTCTTTCGGTCAGAAATATTGAACTTACTACCAGTACACCGAGCGAAAAAGCGTTTTCACGTCAATATAAAATAATGTATGGAAGTAGCAGACCACCAAACTAAAAGCTAATTAAAAAGAGGTTGAAAAAAAAAATGGCAACCGTAAGGTGTAGAACGATTTAATGAAATGAAATGACATCTCATTGAAGTTTGAACCACAGAAACTTATGAAACCTATTCCTAGTAGGTAAATATTTGTTTTTGCTTTTAATATTAGACATTACAAAAGAAGTCATCGTAATAGCCAGTAGCTTAATCTATGTCAACAATAACATGACCACTGACCGCACACGACGCGGTCGCGGTGTCGCGAAACTCGGTTCGGGTCAACTGATGACCGCTTCGCTTTCCCTGCACAAAGCTTGAACTTTAAGCTGGGCAGATTTTAAGATAAGATTAATAAAGATGAATAAATCAAATATGTTATAATATTATAACAAGAATATTTCATTAAACCGACTTAATGTGGGTAAAAAGATTTGTGCAAGAATTATTATAAGCTACATAGTAGATAGAACTTCGCTTTCGCTTTCAGATAAAGTAGGTAAGTTTTTTACATGTTCCAACGTAAATATTTAATCTACTTATTAGGTGGATAGGTACTATTTAGATAGATGTGTAAATCGTAGCGCCTAGCAAGTGCTTAATATTCAGAGTACTTACAATCGAATGAAGTGGATAATCTTAAGCAATCGTTGCCGGCAGGCGCTGATCGACAGCAATGATTGCCGATCTGCTGGGAACTTTTAAGACTAGTGTACGTCCTTGCTACGAAATAGTGACAATTACAATAATTGGAGTACTTATATTAAGCCAACACCGGAAACTGTGAATAAGTCATCACGAAGGTGGACAATCGTGAGGTGTGACCGTGTAAACATCCTTATCTATTCCGTATGAAGTCTGTTTCTTGGGGTAAGGTGTTGAGCAACGTTTCGCAAAACGCTTCTGCGGGCGACAATACCATGACAAGCGAAGACAAACACCTACCTTGTTATCTTATGAATAATGCCGATTATGTTGAGTAAATACACGCACACGCGACTCAATGCATTTTTCACGAATCTTTATCGTATACAGTGTGTGTACATTTTGGATAATCTTTTCAACATTATTCTTGCTTTGTTCAAGAATTTTAAATGCATTTCTTTTGCCACTCTCTGAAAACCTGAACAATTAATCTGTTGTCAGATCTCATGTGAACAAATATTATCTGTTGGATGTGTCGTTTTTGGTCAATTATTGTTACCCATTGCAGTAACGTTTGTGTGCCAAACAAGCATTAAACTTAGGCTTGACAGCAGATTGACTAATCAGAGATGGAATTGAGCTTATAGAAAATATAATAAATATTGCTGTTTCTACTACCATACATTATCCAAGAAGAGAGAATACTTAATTATAAGGTGGGTATATCATTTTGTAAAGTGTTAGGTACTGAACTTAAATCTGACTTGTCTTAGGTGATCTAAGTACTTATAGGTACTTCTCTTTTAAGAAAGCATTCAATGCAATTTACCTAAACAGGCGTAAATTGGGAAAACCTCCGAAATAGATCCTGTTGAAATGTCGGTTTGGCAGTTAGTACATATTGCAGCGCGATTTGATCCGAATCGTTTTTCTTTCCGAGCTTATAAGATTGCGTAACTTGCAGCATTTGATAAAAGTTTAAGTAAAGTTCATTTACATATTGTGAAATGTCCATTGTTGTTTTTCGTAGACACATGTGGAATGATTTAGATACAACCTGTGCGTGCGGCCGGCGGGCGGCGGCGCACGAGTCACCTAGATGTCCCACCTATTGTCCACGCCGCGTCCACCGCTGGGTGAGCCGCCATTACCTCACACTTTCAATACTGGGTTACGAGAATTTTACTTCAAGGTCCTCGTTTAGGAGCAAATAGAGGAGGTATAAATGGAAAGACGAGCAACAATAGCTCACAGTTGGAGTTCAGCAACTCGTTCGAAAATGTATGCGTACAGCGGTTTTGTAATGTGCTTTTTAGTTGGTACGTACAGTGAAATTAATTAACAATCGATGCTTTTATTTTATTGGTTACAAATTTAACGATGTGTTTTCTGTTTATAGGGAGTAGTGTAGCATACTACCCGCAAAGAGAAGCACCCTACTACTCCGGCCCAAACGACCCATATTCAGCAGGCGTCAACCAGGTCCCGAACTCTTTCCAGGAGCCGTCGCAAAGACTCTTCTGGGGCAACCAGGGGAGCAACCAAGTCGGCGGCACTGGAATATGGGCAACATTGACTAACAAGTTCCCGTTCCTGGGATCCATGTTTGGTCGCATGGAATTGCCTACGCAATACGGAGTGCCCAATCAGTACGATGTGTCTTCTCAGTACGGAGTTCCTGGAAACTTCTATCCGGGTCAGCAGCAGGTGTACCAACAGGTGCCTCAGCAGGTTCCCCAGCAATTTGGTCAGCAGTTTCCACAACAGTACCCTCAACAGTTCCAACAACAGTTCCCTCAACAGTTTGGTCAGCGCTTCGTCCCGTCGGCTCGGGATGTAGGTATTACTGACGACGCAGTGATAGTGACTCCTCCTTTCGTGCCTCCAGTGCAGCCCGCACCATTCCCCTCCCCCGTGCCTGCGCCAGCGCCGGTCCCGATACCCGCTCCTGAGCCTACCCAGGACCAAGGATACTCATACAACAGGCCACAGTACAGGTTGGAACTGCCCAATAAATAAGCCGAAACTATGTCATTTTAGCAACTGACTGACCGCAAATATTAAGTTATTGCACTTTTTTTTTTTAAACTTCTGTTTTCTTTTGTCAAATATTGACATTGTCTACGACGTGTGAAGAACAACTTGTGCTTGCCAAATATTGTAAGTTAGAAAAATTTACACCATAATCGGTTCAGTTCGGTTTTTAAGAAACAGTATTAAATTAGAAAAATTATATCTTGACAAGAATCTTAAGCCTGGTCTACATCGTACGTACGAGCACTCCACCTGGTTTGGGTCACACGAAAGTTGTACTGCATAAATTATGAGCTGCATCTGCCTTTATAGCCTGCCCTTTACGACTGTTTATTTTAAATCAGTCCTCTTCAAAATTATACATCAAGATGATGTTGACATTTATTTTTGTTGCATTAGAACTTAAGCTCACGAGATTATTTAATACATCTAGTACGGGTTTGATAATCAAATAATGTAATTTAAAGAACACTTCACGCTCTCTTAGTACAATGACACCATACATGTTTGTTAAGGCAATGAAATAAAATAAATTAAGTTAAAAGTATAATTTTTTATTTTTACCACCCTGAAACGTTTACATCTAATTATTCCTATTTATTGCACATAAAAGAATATATGTAAATGTATTCCCTTAAATTAACGCAGGTAAGTTTCATACAAATAGGTACCATAGTAAATGTCAGAATTTTTCAAACCATGAAAGACATATAGGTACATCTATAGAGGCGACTTCAATGTACATTTGGGTATCAGCAACAACTGCATAAGCTATAAGTTATGTATATCACGGCATTTAACACTCATTTCTCGTACCGAGGACTCTAAAACAACATGTCTCTTGAAATTATATCACGTAACAAGTAGCAAT
Organism: Polymixis lichenea; assembly: GCA_949091785.1. Taxonomy (NCBI): domain Eukaryota; kingdom Metazoa; phylum Arthropoda; class Insecta; order Lepidoptera; family Noctuidae; genus Polymixis; species Polymixis lichenea. The sequence goes on along the minus strand of OX420932.1, from coordinate 13,326,207 downwards.
AGACTGAGAATTTAGGCAGAAGGCTATTATCTAAGTTCTAGCACACGTCTTATGCCTGTTTTCACTAACACTAGACGACAGCTAAATGAAAGCGCGTTGTTGGAGCTCCGACGTTCGGCTCAGTGCCTAAAGTTGTAAATCCAACAGTGCACTTTTATTTAGGCGTTCTTTAGGTGTCACTTAGTGTAACTGAATTCGGGCATAAATGCTGTTTATCCGTGCGTACGCTTATAAGCAACAGGGGTTCTAAAAGCCTGAGCTCCAATTTGATCAGTAGTCAAAACGAAATATGAGGCTTTACGTGCATTAGCTGAATGAAGACTTCATCAGGCTTACAGGAACTGAAGCTATAAATGTACATTACCTATAGCTTATGCAGCGGTAGAACTATAGGAGAGCAATTGTCATTAGTTAACAGATGCAGACTGGTCATAGTATCCAGTTCCGGACTCATCCAGACCTACGGAGGTGCTGGCTGTCACCGAGCGCCCGACCACCGGCCCGAACTGACGACGAGTCATTCCAGAACTGTGGAAGTAAATCATAAATAATATTGATTTCTGTAAATTGGTTAAAAAAACACGTTCACACGTCAAGAATAAATTGTGTTTTAAAACTATATCAGTTCGGTGTTGCCTATCCGACTGTTCTGAGAAAAAAACCGAAACAAACTCAGAGGTGAATAATAATCTTGATCAGACCATGCAGATTAATGTCTGAGATGCTCTTTCTAGGTAAGAACTACACAGATTTGAGTGGACCTGTCCAGTCAGTGCACGTGTTTTTCAGTAAGTAAATGTGGAACTAGATTGTAGTCAATCGACATTGACCAGTCAATATTGATCGCCTCAAATGATAAAAAGGTCTGCATTTTTTTGTTTGTCATAAATGTATTGCTTTACTAATATTTTTATTTTATTTTTTTCACTTTAAGATACAAACATCTGTGCTGCCCTGAGTCTCAACTTGTTCTATTTAAGCGAAATATAATAACAGCGATAAAATAAGTAGAACTAGTAGCAAATTATCATAAGTATTTTCCAAGTTATAGAACAGATGAACATGAAACACCGATCAAAATCATAACCCTTCTTTTTGCTTCACCGTAGTCGGGTAAAAAGAGCCAGCTAAAAACGATTTGTATTTCTATAGTAGGGTATTGTGTCAACCAAAAAACCACTCTCTTATCAAGAGCAGAGAAATACCGTAATGATCGATCGACGATCATAACCTGACTGCATGCACCACACCGATCGATCTTAACGGTCGATGCCATCGATCGACCGCACAATCTATTCACACTGAATAGGCCTCGTTACTTCCAGCTTTTACGATCCAGGGGCTAATATTGACCACTGGTCGTTTGTTTTGTCTACGGTTACGGTTTGGTTTGCTATATTTTATATTGTTAAATTAGAATACCTACTCGAGTATTGAAAATATTTTACAACGATTAAAAAAAAACTGTTATTCGCCCATAATTATCTTGAGCAGAATCGTTATTGTGTTTGTATTTCAATTAGTAGGTATCATCAATAACATAATATGGGCATAAAATTAAATAGGGTAGTATTAATAAATTAAGTAGTATAAATCAATTAAAAATGTACATAGTTCCCCGCTTCTAAATATTATACATCATTAACCAAATTAACTTAAAGACCTAACAGTACTGTTTTGTATTAATATGTATTATCTATACTATAATATTATAAAGAGGAAAAATTTATATTTTTGTATGTAACGAATAAACTTAAAAACTACTGGACCGATTTCAAAAATTATTTTGCTGTTAGAAAGCTACATTATCACTGAGTAACATAGGCTATATTTTATCCCCATATTCTTACGGGAACGGGAACTACGCGGGTGAAACTGCGGAGCGCGGAGTAGAATAATAATGATAAACAATTAAATAGTCCGACAATACTGCATATAACATGGTTTTTAGGACAATTTGAAATACCTTCGTTGCGGGTCACAAAGGTGCAGAGAAATTAAACGCGTTGATGTCTTTTGAATGCAGCTGTGCAAACAGCTACGACATCGATGTTTGATTACAGTAAATATTGAAATTGGTTACTACAGTGATTCTACTGGCATATATTGTCTTTGTAGAAACTTGTGCAATATTATAAAATAGTATAGTACCTTCCAGTTACGAAATTAAAATATTTTCATCAAATCAGTCTCTACGGAAATGTACGATTTAGGATATTTAAGAAGACTCGCAGGATGAGGTAAGTATGTAGTATTAAAATATTAATCAAATGGCATTGCATAAAACATTTATTAGGCTAATGTATTATTAATTAATTACAATAAATAGGAAAGAATCTTCCGGCAGTTGCACAGCGATGCGCGTGCGCTTAGCGAGCGGGCGTGCAACTGGTGGAAAATACGCGTTCAGGATGGATGGGCCGACACCATGGAGTTAGTCTAGTTATTCACTGCCGCTGAACTAGTGCCTAGGAACACACAAAATTATACAAGTTAGTTGATAGCTCTAATTGAAAGAGATTATTGCAGCACATACAATTGCTTGTGGTCATGAAGGTCAGGCAAGTTAAAAGTTGAACGTATAGCCTTCGATGTTCATATGTCACTTTAATTTTCATGGAAACTCATTCAAGTTTGTGAACTTGATCATTCAGTTTCAATTGTGATCTACGAAAATAAAGACGCAATGACCGTGTGAATGTAATTAGTCTTGGCATATTTTGTAAATCTGGCTTGGGCAAAATAAGTGTCAAATGAAGCCTCATCTTTCATTGTTATTGGAAAAATGAAGGCCACTGTGGGGTCATTAGCACGGGTCTTTCATGCTTATGCTTACACTAGCTTTTCCCCACGGCTCCGCCCGCGTGGATGTCGGTTATCGCGTAAAGAATCGGGTAGTATATGTCCTTTTGCATACCCCAGGCTAAATCTCCGCCAAATTTCATGACGATCGGTTCAGCGGTTTAGGCGTGATAGCGTAACAGACAGACAGAGTTAGGATTAAAAATCCTCCACGTCTATGAATACTTAACTACAATTCGTTAACAATTCGTCCGGCAATCAGGTTATCAACCTTTCTGACTAGAAAAAGCCTAGTCTTTTTAATAATCTTGTACGTTCTAACTAGATCCTCATTTAATCTTACTTTAGAGCAGGGTTGGATGCACCGTATCCGCCGGCGGGGAGTCCCCAGCCACCGTTGCCGTGTCCATTGCTACCACCGCGGCCACCCCAACCGCCTGAGGATGCGCGAGCATTCGCGTTCGCGGTCGCTGAGCCACCTTCAACTGAAAAAGCAGGTAAAAACATTAGATGGTGTTTGAAAAAAATCTTTGTAAGATTAAAGTCAAAAAGGCCTTTCTTTTATTCAACGCTTTCGAGCAAAAATAGTTAAACTTATCTATTATACCAACAAATCGATCAACCTAGGTATTCCAGGCGCGAGCATAACACCCCACCTCTGTCTTTCCATGAACTACCAATGTCAATATTACAAAAGCTATTGTCTTCAGTCTTCCGATGTATTGAATTCAAAATATAATTTTTCACATGGGTAAACCTACATGGGCAATTTATTCTTTATTCTGCCCACTGAGTTTAGTCTTACATAAAAAATCCTGGGTCGTCCCAAACAATATGCTTCCTTCGTCGCAAAATATAATTTTAATTATTTTATTCCCGCTTCGTCCTATTGTACCTTCCTTCTTCGGCTCAATTTTTTTTTGTATGAGATAAACTTACTTTTTTGTACAATCGGCAAAAAAGTTTAAGTATTATTAAATATTTAACATCAATCAACTATTTAAAACAACCGCTCCTCTCTCTGCCATCTCTTCTAAAAATTTGTTAGGTGTACTCTTACCAAGTTATGACAACCTGGTACTTGGAAGATATAAAGCGTTGTCTACGTTAGATGTGCTCTTACCGATTTATGACAACCTGATACTTTGAAGCCATAAAACGTTTTCTAGCTAACAAACATATATCGCGTTGTCTACATCTCTGTTATCTTCTCTCCTATCGCAGGTGTGCTGGAAGAGATTTCTGTAGAAATAACCATTACCTATGTACGTATTTTTCTGTTCCTTTCTTCTTGTCTGTTTATATGTGTGTGCATAAATGGTTAAATAATTAATAAATAAATAAATATTAGGTGTACTCTTACCAAGTTATAAGAACCTGGTACTTCGAAAGCATAAAGCGTTTTCTACATAAAAACCTATCTAGATTTTTAGGTGAGCTCCTACCGAGTTATGACTACCTGGTACTTCGAACGTATAAAGCGTTTTCTAGCTGACACATAAAACGTGTTGAGAAAATGAAACATCCGCTTTTTTTTTTCTTGTAATTTTACCATGTATTAATCAGTTATTTTGCTATTCGGGACGGCGACAAATCAAACCAATCCAAGATTATAAAATTGGACCAGCCGGTCTTGAGATAATAAAAATGGTGTAGCTAACCCGACTCGGTTTTACTTATACATATATACATATCGATTACAGATCTGACTGTTCTGTATATTTAAACTGTACCAATGAAAACTAATAAGATACCTAAATACGAGTATATATAATTGTTTTATTATTGAATTATTATTATTTTTTAATTCAAATAAATACATTATATTTTTTGTTGACTGTACCTTTAAAGTACTTCTAATTTGGGACAAACTAAGAATTTTTGGGAATGTGGGACAAACTAAGATTTTTTAGAATGTGGAAGGGACAAAACTTCAGGACGAACGAAGAATACACATTTATGAAACGTCAGAAGCAAAATGCTATGTTCCGATTATTGGTCGTTTTCTATGGAGAAGATCCGGAAAGAAACTCCATGTTCACAATATTTTTATATTATTATTTGGCTTTTACAATATTTTGAAATTACAGTGATAATAGGTGTGGGAACCATTTACTACGCAGGTATAGGTACCGTACTATCACCAAACTGGTGACAGTGCCAACATTCTTAAGATCTTACATTGTAGTCAGTAGCTAAGTAATTTATCTAAGTTCAGCAGTTGAACGTTATGTCAGCCCATGTAAAGATGATAACCGCGTGATTGACTCATGATAAGGTTTACGGGGCATGGTGCGCTTGGAGTCCATTATAGTTGTTACGACTAGTTTGCACTGTTTTAGTAGGTAGGTACCTAGCTTTGACTGCACCCCATCTAACGATATTAGGTTTCCTACAACCGACAACACTGAAAGCTCGCAGCTAACAATTTATCCATAATATTATCACTGTAATTTGAAAACATTGTAAAACCCAATTATTTTTAAAAGAGTAACCGTGGAGTTTCTTGCCGGCTCTTCTCCATAGGAAGCGACAAATTGGAACCGTGCACCTAGCTTCTGACGTTTCATAAGTGCCCTTGCAGGTTTATGTGAAATAAAATATTTTGATTTGATTTTGATTTGATTTGAATAAATGAGTAAGTATGAAAGACGAAATGTATAACTTTAAAATATCAAATCCAATTCTATCTCAAATTGAGACGCAGAACAGCGGTCATAGAAAGCAGCACAAGCGTAAACCTGTTAATAAACCGACCTACTATCAATCTAATAAAATGATGTAGGTCGCAATAATAGACATTAAAAAGAAATTTATGACCAAACGGTAACTACTCCACTTATTCTTCGGCCACCGAGTGATGTTTATCGATCACTTTTTGTGCGTATAGACCGCCTGACCGTCGTCGCCCGGAGAATTTCGAGACCGTTAGATGAACGGACGGCGACGCAGCCGCAACACTTTTAAACTCACTCGACACGTCTCCGTTCTACATTCGACGACAATTATATGTACCGCGTATCTACACCGTGTAGATACCCGTCGTGCATACCAAGTCGGGAAATGCAGTTAGTGCATAACAATGGGCTTTAACGGCTTGAACTTGCGATTGACCCGAGTCGGCTATTCGATTCGGTTAGTTAGAGGCTGTTGGTAACCTTTGATTCCAAATTGTAGGCACATCTGATTATGAATTCAATAGCTTTGTTTAATTGCATTCCTTATTAGGACGGAAAATGTATAGAATCATATAACATTGAAGTGATTTTAACACAACAAAGGATACGCTTACAATGATGTTCGATTACGCACGATAAATCTTTAGAAATTCGTGACCAAGAAATAAATTCTGTGCAAATTCACGGAACGGAATTGATACTCAAATTCAAATGCTAAATAAAGCTTCAGTTTGGATACGCTTATTTTTCTGACACTGCAAAGTCAGCAATATATTTCTCGTCAGGAAGATACTTCTTTTAATGATTGAACCTTGGCATTAAAAACATTTGTTCGTGAAAAACCTTCACTTCAAGTAAATTATTAGGTATAACTTTTCTTAATAATCTTCACTTGTTCAAGAACAAACGCGTAATTAATCATGAATGACGTAATGACGGAACAGCACCTAACATCAGTTTATAATCATAGTTAGTACCATAAACTACACATTGTCACATCCATCGCAAACTCTATTGCTAATTATTCGTGTGACTACACACAGCCTTGGTTTGTTACTCTAAAGCCTGAACATCATATCGGTGTAACTGTATTTTATTTTATTTGCCTTTAGTATATTTTACACTCTTGTCAAGTCGATTTTCAATTGCTATTTCAATAAGCAAGCAAGTTAATAAAACACGACGGGCCTCATTGAATGTGTTTTTGTAAATAAGCTAATGGATTTGCGAGGCTCTCTCTGACTGTGAAGAGCTAAGTAAGTACTTACCTACTACTTTTGACAAATAGGTTTGATTCTGAAGAGGTGAAGTTCTTACTTGCTTGGTAATGTAGAACTTAGGTATAAACCTACCTATACTCTTCTGCATTATTGTTCTAATATTTTTCCAGCTAGGAAAGTGGCTTCGGTGAATCGCCATTTTTTTGTGGTAAACCAGTTTATTCATAATCATTTCAATAAATATTGGTTTTATATCCTATATAGCTTCTAGTTAGACTTGTAGTGCAGTGAGTTTTATTAGGATCGGTTGATACTGTTAGTATCATCCCAAAACACTTGAACCTTGCAGTTGCCCTTTTGCCCAGTTAACATTAATTAATTACTTTCATTTCCAGAGAAAATACAAAACAAAGCCTTTTTGCCAGGGCCTATATTAATAAACCTAGTAACATAAGTACTTATTATATTTTCCCTATGCAGGCTGCGTGCAGCTTAGAAAACATTTTCAAATTGCTGTGAGAATTATGCAAACGAAAGTGTCGCAGACTCTCAGTTGTTCGACATGAGACATGCCGCACGTTTCAACACTAGATTATTCAGTTATGAGTTATTGTGTCGCATATAAAGAGCTTTTCTTTTCACAAATGATGCGCACGGTCGTTTGAAGCTTTACTGTTCTGTGGCGCATTCAGTGCCATTGATGTAGTGTGGCTCCTAGTGAAGAGTAAAAGGTGCACATTACTGTACTTACATGTAAAGACATAACACATTAGGGAGTGTTTAGATCATAGCCGAGATGGTTATATTTAGTAACACAACTTAATGCACTGCACATAATATAAGTGGCACTGAAGCGCATTAGAAACAAAGATTATGCGTGCTTACTACGCCAACATGCTTCAACACTAACCTGAAAACCTCTGAAAGATAAGAATTTACTAGTTTTATGAAACAAAGAAATGTTTACACGTAGCGAATTGATCAGTAACGTAGGATAAGGTGAGTAGGTAATCAAAAATAGCGATAGGCCAATTATACGCCCACAATATGCTGGCTTTCTTATACGAAACGGACGCGGCATAATCGCTACGCCAGTAGATCTTTTTTATTATTTTTTTATGCCAACTATATTTTATCTACGGCTGTGCTCCCGTTCGGGCGATTTTTTCGGGATAATAAGTTATGTGAATATACGGCCCATAATACTACCTATCTGTATGCAAAAATAAACGTCGAGCCGTGCCTAAAAGAAGGACATAACATCAAACACACCATCGCATCGATAATATCAGTCGGTAGGTTAATAATGAAAATGCTTACATGCTTCAGCGTTGGCGTTGGCGTTGGCATTGGCGCCGCCGGCGCCGGACGCGTAGGGGTAGGGCTGCAGGGAGCGGCGCAGGCGGCGCAGCGGCACCCGCGCAGACTCGTGGCCCTCCGCGTCTATAGTGTAGTAGGCGCGGGGAACATAGTACTGTCCTTCTGGAATGTGCACAATGCACATATATGTCACTCGTGCTCATACTAGTGAGTCCTTTATATATATCAAGCAGCCAAGTAGGTTTCACAGCTCAGAGGTATAACTGAACGTTGATGGATGAGGTTCTGTCTTTAGCTAGTTTAATATTCCTACAAAATATATCAGAAGCCTAAACGTACAAGAACTATGACATACCTACGGGTTTAGCTTTTCTAAAATGTACGTCAAATCTAATGACTCTTCTCTTCCTTTTTTTGTTTAATGAACTGGAATTGTTATAAAAACCGACGTTTTATGACTGTCTAAAATTCTAGGCAAATTAGAAAACCTTGAACCTAAAGTAACAATGAAAGGAAGAATGTAAGCAGGTATCAATGAATCAGGAAGTTATTCACCATTATAAGCTGAGATCATCGCTAATCGTTGTAGTTAAATGTACTTACGAGGCGTTTGCTTTTTATCAATGACCTCAACAAATCGTGACCAATAGGATTCGACCATACATCATCATGCTAAACGTGAAAATTGCAAAAAATATGATGATCTTATAACACGAAGGAACTTACTGAGCAACATGGTACCTATCTATAAAGTTAAGAATACTTTTAGAACTCTGGTAAAGAGCTTTTGATAGAAGCTATGGAGCTTTGATTTCTAACAAAGATATATGAGTGTTTGAATGATATCAATCCATGTTATGTGAACTATTCAAAACAATAGTGAAAACGAGGATCAGTAATATTCCAGCACTACCAAATACTCTATAAAGCTTTTAACAATGTATGAGCTTTGGGGATTCAGAACAATCCTATAGGACCTACTTAAGAACCTAAACCTTTAACAGTTATACAGTTTTGATGAGAACAAAACTACGATTTAAAACACATGAGCTTACTGGTTAACTGTGCTGGCGCTTACTGGTTAAAGCTCCTGCATTACCAGATATCGATTACAATTATAATTATAGATTTAACTTAAGTATGGAACACCAAGAGTTCGCTGTCAATATAAAAAGCTTCGAGCCAAGTTTTATGGTTAAGCTTAACAAGTAGGTTACTCCTAGGCTTAGGCTCTAGGTCATGTTGTAGACCCCAAGTAGACGCAATTCGAGCTGTTATTCAAAAATTTCATTTTGCATACTTTGTAGTAAGTTGTCTCTAACCTTTGCATAAGGTAATCACCCAAGGGATGATTGACCCTCCTGATTCATCAAACCAAAAAGTGAATCACCAAAGTAAACCCAATTACATCCAAGATCAATGATCTTTGTCTGAATCCAATCGGAAATTACATAAAATGACACTTAGAAAAGTAAATTACTAGTCAGCTCGGACGCTGTGGCGGTAAAAACCGGGGGGCACTAACCTGCGAGGGCTACGGCAAACACTGCCGCCAAGATGAACAGAGTAATCTTATACATTTTCGACGTGTAGACTTCACAGATGTCGAACAACAACTGGCTTCTCCGCACTCGCTCACACATTTTATAAGCCTTATATATCGCGACATTGGCAGCGTCTCGGCGGAAACTCACGCGCATCTAGATGCACGGGCCGCAATAACGGTCGGCGCCGGCAAAAACCTATCATCAAATTGAATGGATACCAAAAAATGCCAATTTGCTTTGATAAAAACCTGAGTTCCGAAATGAAAGTAAGTAGCCAATTAGTTTTAGGGTACCCTAGCAACTACATGTTTAGAGCCTTAAGCCCATAAAATAAATGTTTTAAATATCTAATGAATAGTTACAGACATTTTAAGTGACTTGTTCCGTATTCTCGATATGAACGGAACACGCAAGTGTGTTCTCAGGCCGATGTAATATAAGTCCTTGTTTTGTCACGCCCATCCAAAATCTAAACCGTGTTACCCAGATAGAAATTTTGCATAAAATTATGGAGAAAGATTCGGCTTCACGGCTCTTCAATGTTTAGGTACAATGTTTAGGTTACCTACATAAGTGTGTCAGGCAGCTAATTAGATCACTAAAAGATTAGTTAAAGTAGCGTGGGAAGATAGACATGACAACTATCTGACGAGATACGGCTTCCAATACGAGAAGCGAGAGACTCCCCTTATACGTCAGCCCATGAGTTCAAACTAATATATGTAGAGGAAAGGAGGGTATTTTGGAATACTGTTGTTAATTTGGGATAGCAGTGTTTCACAAAAATGAAAAGCGTCATCTCGTATTACGGATCATAAAATGTTCACAAGTAGCGTCATCTATCAACATGTTTGCACGGATAGTCTGTCATTTTACTAAGATGGCGACCAGAGATTAAAACGAGAAACAGCGCGTGAGAAAGTTTTTGAGGTACGTGTTTAACCCATTCCCATCGCTTAATTTCTTTATGATTGTGCTGTTTAGCTTTATGTGTAGTGTAAAATAGATAATTAATTTTGCATAATAGCATTGATTTAAAAAATTTGAACATTTATAAATACATAAATTGAGGTTATATCCAACTACGTCTTGTTGCTAATTTGGAATGCCCGATGTGATGTTAATTTGGAATATTCCAAAATACATACAGTTATACTTTTTTAACGCTTTGTATTAACTTGCTTACAAATATCTATAATATTATTATGCAAGGGCGTTTGTCGGTACCCTGGTTTGTCCGTTTGTAACTGAACTGATAAAACTTAAAAAACTTAAAACTGATAACTTTGCAAATAACCCATTTATGTCATTCAACTAATTAAACTAACTAAAGTTAATAAAACTATATACTGATTAAAGGTAGATACTTAAAGGCTGATTAAAGTTTATTATAGATTTTTTTTATTTTTTTATTTATAGAATACTTATCCTTTCACCTTTAAATCACTTACTTACCTATCACAGTGTCTAATCTTAAGTGAAGGTAATTTAGAATACCAAAATAGTATGCCAAATTACCTTCAGTCGGTTTAGGAACCGATTTTAGAGAGTTGCTCTCTGGGATCAATTTTGTTATCACAAACCTTACACTTTCTTCTTAAACATTGACTTAGTAATAGCGAAAATAACTAAGTTAAGCATGGTGAATATAATTTGGAATACTCCTATACCAAAATACCTGCACCCCATCTCCAAAACTAAATTGTGCCATTTTGCATTTAACCTAAAATTTTAACCTGTAGGGATATTTAATTGTTTTTGATAGCTTGCACATTGATAGTAAGATAATATTGCTTCAATTTAATCAAGGTTTTATTTCTTAATACCTCACGGAAAAAAAGTTGCAGGTCTGAAACAAAATGGTATTCCAAATTACCATCCTTTCCTCTATACTGATCCCAGTTTCTCACATTTCTTACTTGCTGAAGCGCTAGAGTTGGTTGTGGTTTTCCACCATCTTTAAAGTTTATACAAAAATAAAATCGGTAGAAAAAAGACAAAGTTAACGCTTTCAGAAATATTTACATTTTCTAGAATAAGCCTGTATTTTTTATCAATCTGGGGCGAGATAAATTTCGGTCAACTGGACCTAACTTTTTGTTGTGGCTTGACGCAATCGACGCCTTACCTAGCTTTTATTGACTGAACCAAACTTCGACTAAGTTCATTTAAAATCTCCTGTCTCGATTTATTATCAAAGTCTAAAACTACCAGACTGACTGGGTAAATAAGTTCAATCAAATGCTGAGAACAAGCTAACTCTATAATTTACAGGTACCTGCGCCACCACAAACGTTCGTTCATCAATGTCTTTTGTTTGGAATGAAGCACTGCACTTCAATCGTTTTCGCTACGTAGCTTTTCTACTACTAAATTATGAACCAACGTACCTACCTACTGATTACCTATGTGAATAAACTTTTGAAATGACACCACAAGTCTTAATGAATCTGGGGGTATGTGTCAGGGAGAACATGTGGGGAACAAGGACTCTCCTCCTTAAAGGTGTCCTTAACGATGACAGGTAGCAAGCCATATCGATGGGATTTCCTATCGGCAAAACTAGCGAACTTCCATACAAACTTTAATCCTGTGTAAGTAACCCCAATTCGGAAAGAATTTTCAAAAATCCTTTCTTATTGCTCACTTTCGGGAACTCTTGTGTAAAATTTCATCCCAGCAGTTTAGGCTGAGCGTTTTCTGTCGGTTAATTAATGTTTTATTTTTATAAAGTGAATTATATGCACATGATGCTCATCTATCCAATATACCTACCTACAATATAGCGACCACTAATAATTAAGGTCAAACGTGGTTACTGCATGGTGCTAATTCCTATGCATTCTAGCATTTCTATCAGACTATCCGGAGACATTTATGTGCACTTATGTGAATTGTGCAGTGTAGGTACTAGGTAGGTACGTCTCTGGTTTTAAGGTTTCCCATAGGAATGCAAAATTGATTTTGCTTTCGTAGGTAAACCTTCCTAGTCGTTTCCATCACATGGTATTTCCATGTAAATCACAAATAGTAGATACCTACCTACCTACCTATCGAAGTACCTCAATAATAATAATAAAGTAATGTTTATGATTTTGACGAGATAACTAAGTGATAAAATAAACATAAAATGCTCAGTTCTTAATAATTATATAGGTCCTGCGTCATTAAACTTGCCCATTGTTAACATGGTAGGAAATAATTAGTTCTAGTACAGTCAGCATCACAGGAAGGTTCTAAAAAGTTCCAAAGAATGTTATATTAAGTATTTTAACTAGGTAGTAAAAATAATATAACATTCTTTGGAACTTTTTCAAGTAGGCACTTGCGATATTTCTATTACAAGTTATGATAACAGCGAAAACAGTTTCGGGAAAACGGCTTCAATAATAACAATCACTGTATTGTGTATTCTGCATGATCTAGTTACCTTAAAATTCTGGTATTTTAAGGTAACTAGATCATTATATCATTATCTTTTAGTTTTCGAGTCTTATGGTTACATTTTCGACTAAAAAGTGACACACTTGCCTGAATGTATCACCTCCCAGGAAATAAATATACCAGGTAGCTACCTACTGATGCTGACTGTACCTACCTATTTACTGAAATTACGTTAGCAATACTTATAGGTAGGTACCTAATAATACTAAATCATCTACTACATATCTAATAATATCGGGTATTAAATTTTATTGCTAAGTTTTATTGAGCAGTTCATTCGCAACAAAATTGTTAATTTAATTTAGCTATTTGTCTTAACGATTGTCACTATAATTAAACCCCATTTAGGTATTTCCTGTAGGTATCCATTATTCCATGGATGGCCTAGTGATGCAATAGAAGTAGGTATTGCATTTAAGATAAAGCGCTTGGATTCACCGAGAGCGGTTAGTGTGCAAAACAAAACGCGAGTCTCGACAGGGGTTAGCGAATTGGAACATAACAATAGAAATTTCAGTCTATGCTAGATACAAATGTAGGTAAAATTTCGTAGCTCTATTATTCTAACGTAGACAAACCAAGCTTTTAAGGTACAAGCTCAAGGGTATACCGGCAAATTAAATAAAAAGCTTAGATTATTTTGCAATTTGCAGGTCAAACCCAGGTTATACCTACATATGTTAATTAAAATATGAGTCGCGACCGCAATAAATATGGCTTTACATAATTATAATCATCAATACAATCAATTGAATGCCTTTTTCATCAAATAGTCATTCAATGGAATTAAATAAACTTAGAGGGTTATTTTAATAATTTTAATGATTAATTATTATTCTGTAAATACAGACATGTTACGGCCGCGAATCATATTTTAATCAGTAAACAACTGACCCGCAAATTGCAAAAAAACGTAAGAAAATTAGAATTTTGTGGGCTGCCCTGGAGATTCCACTTTAAGATTAAGTAGGTACAGTCGAGTTCATTAATATATTGGCCCTTTTAGGCTATATTGTGACAACTATAAGGACCATTAAATTGTGGTCAAGATTTATTAGATTCATTAATATCTAAGTGACTGCTTTTTCTTATAATTTTTCATATTATTGAATAATGCATAACATGTAGGTATTATTGAACCGTTCACATGAGGATTTACATATTTTTGAACTATAGGTTCTATAGAATTTATTGAGCTATCCAACACTCACAATATTTTGAATCCTTGACAGTGTCAATATATTAATGAACTCGACTGTACCTACATGAAATACCACTACTATACGGCGTAAACCTACTTTCGGAGCCTTATGAATGTGGCGCGAAATACGCAGTACGGACGCGGTAGAGGTGCTAACGAAACACCTGGATAATAATAATACAGCCGTTGCATGATATTGGCTCTTAGAATTTGACCGACGCGACGTGTCGTATGCCGTACGTGCATCTTAGACCATCTAGATGGCAAGGTCGAAGGTATTGATGGGTACTATGTGTAGGTACCTAAACCAGTTCTAACGTATATATTCGGAGACAGAATAGAAACAAAATAGACTTGCAATTCATGGCTTTTGTAAGAACTTAAAAAGTACATCACAAGGTGTAGTGGATCTGTAGGCGGCTTTCACTTCTTGCTCACAAAGGTTTTAAACTTCTTTTTTTGCTACGTCTGCCCGGTTCCGCGGGTCTTAAAAATAGGAAAAAAAATCTCATTGTGAGTTTCTAGTTTGGTCTTGTGTGTAAGGATAGCAAATTCAAAGATGTCACATGATTTCTTACAAAAATTTATTGAAATAAAAATAACATCAAGCTTTTAAAATTGACAATTCTCATGAAAATTATATAATAATTTATGAGCACAATTTCACGTTAGGAAGAATAATTTCATTATTTCTTGACTTTCACATTAAAGTATAACAATAATCACGGATTCAATCTCAAAGTGTAACGCAAACGAGGCAAAACATTCGCACAATGGGCAATGAATATGTAGAAAGGCAATGAATATGTAGAAAGAATAATATTAACTGAACACCTCCTGATTATAATCTTATAGCAACCGAACAAAACATCTATCTCGTTAAAATATAGAAATTGTTAATTATAGTAAAATTATACTGTAAATATAAAAATATAATTTAAAATGTAAACTCGTATTGGAATTCATCATATTACAACAAAAAATAATTTCTTTAAATATTGAAATGCAAAATAAAAATGGAATTTTCATCATTTAATGTGTATGAACACACAGTACGTCAATATTCTTATCAATATATTCATATAAACAACAGTTTAACCTAGACTTCATTTTTTTACACTTTAGGAGATATTTTTACAACCCTGTATCCACTATACTTTTAATGACGATAATATGTTCCACAGTCTAAATTAATGTTTCGTAAAAAGAAAATTATTTAATTATTAACTACGATAAAGTAAGTCTTGTCACGTACGTGCTTGATACTTATTTAATTAACATCAATTAACATCGACATCGATTACATGTACCAAAATCCGTTACGAATCTCACAATACAAAAGTACGGTTTTGTGCTAGAACATTGATACTTAAAGGGGAAGAGAATGTAACTAAAGTGTAGTAGTGGAAAGACTCAGTTACAACGGGATGACGACAACCTAACATTACAGTAAATGTCAAAGTATTGTATGAGTGAGTGCAGTTCACTTCGCCTTGACGACGCTCTGTCGCTGTCGCAGCGTCTTGTTTGTGTTCTGGTCCACCTCGGGCAGGTCCGACTCTTCAACCGGGGCTTTCTTTACTGTTCACAAAAACAAGAACGTAAAATTAATATCGCTCTGAAAATAACACATTCGTTTTGCAATCAAATTCACAACTTTAGCAGAAATATGTCGAAAACGGCAATTAATGTTCAAAGCTTATTTACCTTTCTCCTTCTTAGGCTTTTCTTTTTTCTCTTTCTTGGGCTTGGCTAGCAACTGTTGACGGATCTCCTGTCTCTGCTTGATGGCTTCAGAGATGAAGTTAAACATCAGGTAAACCTATTCAAAAATAAAGAAGAATTATATACCTCCACATCATAAACACTGACAATAAATCAGACTATTATATTGTAACTACTTCCCAGTATAACAACTAGTAAACTGCACATATGTCAAAGTATTACACATGACAAGTTAAACAGCTTCAATAAGTGTAAAACACAATTTGTGAAGGTCAGCTAGTAATAAATAATTGTTTGAAATCGTATGTTGTACTCACATACAAATAAAATTGTAGCTGACTAAGTTAATTAGAGAACAGACTGCCAGTCAGCCAGAGGGTGAGGCCAAACACAAGTGTATCTTACCTGGAAGGACACGAGCAAAGACAAGGCAGCGACGCGGAGCACCAGCTGGGCAGCGCCCGCCAGACCGAAGTAGAAGGTAAGCACGCCGAGCACCAGCGAGCACAGCCGAACTGTCACGAACACGGAGCCGTTGATGAGGCCCAAGACTGTGGAAAAGTACATGTTACGATAGGGACAAAACAACCCACATCATCACTACTACATTTTGGAATTTTCATCTTTGAAAACCAGAGTAGATAGTAGAATAATCTTGTACACATAACAATAATCAATTTGTTTCTCAAGCATGGTAAATGAAGCAATATATGGTTTAAATCATTACAAGTGAATATATGGCAAAAAAAAACTACTAAGTCTAAATCAGTTACAATTATCCAAACAAGTTACTAAAATTAAAAATATTCTGTAAATACTAGCAAGAAATACACATCAGGAACCATGTGATCATGATTTCATGAAGATACCCAAACCTTAAAAATGATGAACGTGTTTTTGCGCTTACATTTGTCTAACCAGTCTTCACGTTCTCCCCTGAGGATGGTGTTCAGTCGGTAGCTGTGAGCCACGAACTCGGCCAGAGAATGCAGCACAACCAAGCAGACACCCACACGTTGGAACCTGATAAAATAGTAAGACTTATCACAATGTGTTCCACGTTACAATACCTGGCAAAAGTGGGACTTTACGAAAAACAATGGCGACGACGTCAAGTGGACACGTTGAACCATCCTTCTATCTCAAGAAGAGCGTAGGAAATCACCTTTTAAAAATTGCCATTTAGGTGCAGCCTATTTTTAAGGCAAAGAGGCAAACTATAGCCCCATAGCCACTATGCAACATTTGACGTGTAACACGTGATGCTCAACATGTTCGGCAACGTTGCACAACAACGCGCGTCGTTGATGGCTGGCGCGCAACAAAGTTCGAGCAACATGTTGTGTAACATGTTGCGCGTCAAATGTTGCCTAGTGGCTACGAGGCTTAAACCTAACTTCACCTGGTAGTAAATTCAGAATGCTCATAGCATAACCAGCCTATGTTCCCACTGCTGAGACACAGGCCTCCTTTCGGTGAGAGGGACTGGGCTATAATCCACTACGCGTGTCCAGTGCGGTTTGGCGGATGTCTCACGTCTTCGAAATTTTGGTTCTAGGACATGCCGGTATCCTCACGATGTTTTCCTTCACCGTTTTGAGAACAGAGGTGATGAAATAATTTACACAAAGTTAAATGCCTGCTAGGTTCCAACCTACAACTCGTAAGTCACTGCCTTACTACAGTGCCACCACCGATCTAATAATACTCATCATGAAAGAAATTGTCAGTACAGTTCTGCCTCTACATCAGATATCTTCAGATACCCCAGAGTAAATTTAAAACATGCAGAACAATTATAGAGTTACATTATTGAAAACATTTGATTGGTGGTACGTATATTTATACCTTACTGCTTATCTAAGCCATTATAAAAGTCAGGAGCATTCATTGCTGACAAAAATAAAACAAGCCATCTACACAGTAGCAATTGATTAAGTTACGTAATAAAAATAGATTCAGGAGAAAAAGGTTAATGGTAAAAAGGTAAGTTCAACCTACCAGATAAATATATGCTTACTTTATTAAACAATGATACTTTCAGTTGTAAAAGTAATTGGCTTTATCCATAATTTTGGTATCAATAAGACAAGTAGTTGATAATAATACTTATAGAGAGATAGATGTTCTTATCTCATTTTTTTAACAGTTTTTTACTATCAACACATCTAACTGTATGACTTAACTTATTCTGTTGTTTGCCCATATTTGCTTTCTCATCCTTATTATTAACTAATAGTAAATAATAATAAATAAATTTATAACTATATGTTTATCCATAGTTAATTTATAAATTTAAAATTTTGCATTTATGTTTATACAAGAGTAGAAAATACGAAATAAACTTACTTGAAGCCATATGCCAGTGCAACAAATGCAAATGCAGCAGAGGCGTGTCTGATACGGGCAATCCATTCGTCTTTCTTGATGCGTTGAAAGTACAACTCAGGGACGGTGTGGATCCAGTACGCTGCTTGCACAATCCACCAAAGCTTGAGCAGGAAACTCATTGGATGGTTGGGGTAGCCTGCGTAAAGGGATGGAAATGTCAAACTAGAATATGTGTCCTAAATACTTTTATGCTGAATCACTCAGGTAAGAGAAAGTTTGGCTCTAAGTATGCTATATAAACACAACCTCATTTCCAGTGTCAACAGGGTAGCCCGTTAAATTTGATTGAATAACTATTTTATGAAAAAGTCGTGCAATCAATTTAAATGAAGATAAAGGGTTGTGTTAATGACATAAATAATTATGAAGCCATATTTGTTAGCCACAAGTCATATTTTAATCAACATACAATCTTGCACAGACCTGCTAATTGGAAAAAATAATTTAGCAGGCTACCCCGGAGCTTTTAGTTGATACATTGTAAGAAAGTTCATATCTTAATGACCATTGCATAAAAAATTTAAAAAGATCACTCAATTATGACTTCTGACTTCAAGTATGACTTTGACGACAAATGAACCAGGTCATACATATTCCTTAAATTGACCAATAATTCATAGAATAGTATATAACTGCAATGATAATAAGAAATGTACAGTTCCATTGAAATAATGAGGTAGTTCATTACTGTAATTACTGATAGCATATCTCATTACATAAATATTAATTTCATAAGAGAAATCATCAGATAACGAATGTTGCTCGATAAAATACCAGTGGTTAATTTATTCTTAAATATTTTTATTAGTTAATTTATTCTTAAGTAAAATTTCTTGAAATTTTCTTTCTACACATGTGAATTTGAATATCAAAACTGGTCTCTAGGTATTTAATATTTTATGGTCTCTTTATTTTTAGAACTACTCCAAATAATTATGTTCAAATTATATATAACATGGCGGTGTTTCATGAGCATTTATTATAAGTGTCAACAGAGAATGAATTCAGTAGTATTGAATATGAAATATTTACCATCCCACAACTGTGAAATATTGAAGACAAATCCTTCACGGATGATGGCATCCCCACCCCACACAAGAGTCACCAGGTGGAACACAACCAGCTGACCAGACTCATTCAGGGCACTCAGTCTTGATTTGGACAGATGAAACTTCTTTGATATTTTCTACAAATGAAAATCACAGTTAAAACTAAACCGTTTTCAGTCTAGTAGGTCACAATAGGAGGCTTTTATGATATTTGCTGACTTAAACATATGTTTGAACCATGTTATACTTACGTCCAAGAAATACTCCTGGAGGATGGCATGCATTACAATGCACACCAACGAGTAAAAGAATACTGCACAGGCGTCTTTCCATCCTGCTTCGTAGAAGAATGGCTCTCCTTTTGGCGTTTCTCTGGTGGGCTCAACTCCACTAACATTGTGGTGCAGACTGATGAATAAACTCGCTATGGGAGTCGTCGACTGCAAGATTAATACAACAGCTGTTTCATAAATAGAGTTACACGAATACTATTCTCTGGAAAACATCTTTACGGAGGTACCTAGCTTACGTGGCAGACTTGTCACTCACCTGTACCATCAGCCCGACCAAAAACACCATCACCACACACGAAACAATGTCCGCATGATTCTGGATCACGAATTCATGACTAAAAATAGGTGGGTTTTTGTTAGATTTTCTTCCAATTGCAGGCTTAACACCCATTTTTCCCGGCGATAATCTTTCTGAAAATGTACTATTTGTTAAAACAAATTCGACTGTAGGATGTCATTCATAAATTAAAAAATGATAACATGATTGAATAATAATAGAAAACGTTAAAAATATCGTACCTCTAGGCAGGCGGAGTGAAATAGACCAGAATAATAATATTTCTGACAGGAATCCAATCGACGTGACACTTTCACTTGCTACGCGGTGAAACGTCAACGTCGTTTGTTGATTACGGAAACACGACAGTTGTTGTGTTGGCACTTGGAGGTATCAACTACAGGTCCATCAAGTATTGTTTTTTATTTTCAAATAATCAACTTATTGGACCGATGTAGATATACTTTAAATTAATAAAAATGTTCTTAATCAGTCACGAAAAACGGATTTTTTTTTAGATTTTGGATCTTAATTTATTGAACCGGAAAAAGGCAACCATAACTAAACTATTTCCATAGTGTTCTTAAACTTTTTGACCTTATATTCTCGACATCTTTACCGACAGGTGTCCAGGGAACATAGTGAATTCGCTCATTAGATAGTGTCTAAAGTATAAATAATAAAATATACTTTTAGAACATACTTGCTGCTTATGTAACCATTCTTACACAAACTACTTGTTTATTCTCGGCATAGTCGGGGAAATAATGCTTTTCATCAGTTAAAATATAATTTACCGCCCAAACTAGCTTTTTGTCGGTAAGCATCAGTCACCTACAAAAAGCAGGTGGCGTAAGTTCGCGTTCTCGTAGTCTTCTCCACAGATTACTATATGTAACATTGCATGACGCCAGTATTACCCGAAGGGTCAGGCAGAGCTGTACATATGGTACACCCACACTTCGCCAGTTATGTTTAATTAAGGCCGATGTAATACATGTGAGCCTTTTGCCAACAGCCGGACACGAATCCAGACTTCAAGCTGCTACTGAGGAATTCCTCATGGAAAAACCCAATAACACTTTGGCTCGTCCTAGGAATTGAACCCAGCTCAACAATATAGCTGCTCTATTTACGGCTTGTGAGTAGGAGAAATGGAACATACAGTGGTGGTCATATAATTATGAACGCTTATTTGGAAGTTTTTTTCCAACTAACAAGTAACAGTAATTGCATGTATTTTTTTGTATTTCTGATTGCTTGATAGCACCCCTCTTTTTGCGTCGGGGCTTACAAACAATGGGGAAAAATAAAAGTTGTGATAAATCTACAAGGGAATTAATAATAAAACTTCGCGAGAAGAATTGGTCGTATAAAAAATAGCCGACCACCTGAATTGCTCAAAAACGATGGTTTTCCATGCTGTGAAGCAATTTGCCACGTTTCAAACTACTTCAAATGTTCCGCGTGTATGTACCTAAACAGAGAAAGTCAACTCGTCGAGATGGTCGAAATATCGCTTGTTTGGCAAAACGAAATCCTTTTAGGGTCTAATGAGCTGAGAAAAGAATATTTTGGTGAAAACAACCCTTCAGTCATTTCTGCACGCGCTATTCGAAGGCGTTTGATAGAAGGAAAGTTGCATGGAAGGATTGCAAAGAAAGTGCCCATATTGAAAAGGAGCCATAGGCAAGCCCGGCTTGCATCTGTAAGAAGGTATGAAAACTGGACAGATAACAGTGACAAACAGTGGAAAAATATTATTTTTCCCACGAGAAAAAAATAAACATGGTACTTATGTTATGATGGAAAACGATATGTACGACGCCCTCCGAATAAAACTTTCGACCCTAAGTACATACACAAAAAATACATTAAAAGTACCATACTTTTAATGTATTTTTTGTGTATGTACTTAGGGTCGAAAGTTTTATTCGGAGGGCGTCGTACATAAAGGTCGTACATACGGGGGAAAAGTGAAAATTTGGGGGTACTTTTCGGGACATGGTGTTGGACCTGTTAAGCTGATAGAAGGAAACATGGCTCAATTCCACTACAAAAATATACTGGAAGAAACAATGTTACCTTGTGCTGAAGACGTGCTTCCGGTTATTTGGATCCAGCACGACAATTATCCAAAGCATACTGCACGCCGTAAAACCATACCATAATCAGCCTATAATGTTCCCACTGCTGGGACACAGGCCTCCTCTCTGTGAGAGGGAGTGGGTCGTAATCCACCACACGGGCCCAATGCGGGTTGGTAGATGTCACGTCTTCGTATGTTTGGTTCTAGGACATGCCGGTTTCCTCACGATGTTTTCCTTCACCGTTTTGAGAGTAGTGGTGATCAACTTACACAAAGTAAAGCGCCTGTCTGTGTTAGAACCTGCGCCCTATATCACGGCCGTTATGGAATTAAGGAATTTCTCACATCGTAGTTTCTGTCTTAGATTGGCCAGTTAACAGCCCAGATCTAAACCCAATAGAGCATCTTTGGTGCGAAATCATGAAAAAGGTTTCGAATCGACAGTGTTCCAATATAAGAGAGCTGTACGACTGTTTCTTAGAAGAATGGAACTCTGCGAAATATAAAAAATTGAGAGTCAATGCCTAGCCGGTGTAAAGCAGTAATTGAAAGCCGTGGACATGCTACTAACTGTTAAGGGTATTTTACTAAATATGAGAAAAAATGTAAAAATGTATTATTGAGATAGCTTAGGCAAAAAAAAAAATTTTGTTATTTCATGAAAAAAAAATGTTGGTTTTAGTTCATGAAATAACAAAATAAATTATAAAATTCAATTCAAACATTTCGGTTTTTTTACTCTGTTACATGGTGATCTGATCATCTCTGATCATTTACATGGTGTTCAAAACACCATGAAATAGTAGCCGCCATGTTATTACGCCTTAGCGCTCTCTTAACTAATCAACTGAAAAACTTTGTACTTTTATTATTTTCACCAAAGTATTTTTTATTGACATAATAACTTACATTCAGAAACAGCAAACCAACGATAAGTAGTATCTGCCAGGGGTGCGGGTTGTTCGAAAGAGATACCGCGGCCCCTGGCACACACTAGGCAACTGAGGGAACACGGGTGGGTTTTAGTCAGTAAAAGTCTGACACGCCCTCCTGCTCCACCCAGAGCGGGAGAAGTCATTTGATGATTTCCCACGCAAAAAAAAGAACGATAAGTAGATTAATTAATTCATTTTTTAAATTATAAACAATTATCATACAAAGGTTCCGTGACGTGCCGGGCGGTTCCGTGTGGTGCCGGACGTAAAAGAATAGCACCGTCCCATTTCTTCCCGTGGGTGTCGTAGGCGACTAAGGGACTTGCTAGAGAATGGGTAGCAGCGTTTTCTATGCATTTGACCACCATACTGCGATCATGGCAAAACCCCCCTTTTGGGGGAGGCTTACGTCTAGCAGTGGACGTCTTTCGGCTGATATGATCATACAAAGTATCAACACATTTGTTTAAGAAAACTTACGTCACACCCACAGAGCAATATGGCGTCCAATGCGTCCAGCGTTTTCGTCAAATTACGCGAGAAATA
Source organism: Polymixis lichenea (assembly GCA_949091785.1). NCBI lineage: Eukaryota > Metazoa > Arthropoda > Insecta > Lepidoptera > Noctuidae > Polymixis > Polymixis lichenea. The sequence continues at coordinate 13,302,690 of OX420932.1, read as the reverse complement.
TCAAAATGTTTTTAAATGCATTTTTATGGCACTAATCGATTCAATATTTTAGAATCTAATTAAGACATTTTTCATATAAAACAACTCCCGTGCAGTTTCATAGGTCGTTCTTAATTATTCGTCCAGGTTCATTACTATTTGATTTTATGCCATAGAGAATATATAAAATTTGTAAAAACAAAAAAGTAAGCGATTTCGTTCTATAATCCTAATCCCGTTTGCTATATTCATGTGGCTATTTCATAACTTATCTAGTTACTTCTACATCAAATCGTTCTTAACTATACATATTGCCAACAACTGTATATTTGTTTTTGTAGGGCTGTTTTTTTGCGGGATAACAAAATTTATTTAAAACAATCAAACAAAACTACGACAAAAATTTATTACAAATTTCAAAACGATATATTTAACAATATTTTCATACATTCTTATTACATAATTTATTTTTGATATATTTGATTACATGAACAATTATATGTACTTGTTTTTTTTTCTCATTAAATATTGTCGAGCATAGTATTTTCTACCAATTTTCGCTTATTTTCTAATATGTTCTTAAAATATAATCTCGGATATCTTGATTGCCAAACAAAAAGATTATAAAATTTCAAAATAATTATTCTTAAAATAAAATCTCATTATCATCTCTAAATAAATTGTAAAAGTGATCCTAATAAAATAAATTAACACCATTAGGTATTTGCAAAAAAATAACAGTCAGTCCACAGCCACTCAGTGTTATATTGTACGCTGTACTTGTAGTTTTTAAAATAGAATATTAGTTATAGCCACAGTTAACACAGTAATCCTATATGTTAGATTAAATCAAATGAGTGTCATGAAAATTATAAATTATTGTTACCCTACAAACTAAAATGGCTGACTATAAAAATTTCGTCTTTTACATAAAGTCTATGCTAGTTCCTAATACTTTTTTGAAATCAACTATAATTATAATTTAAAATTAATTTAGAGCGTAAATTCTGTGCCATTAGCTAAATAAAACACTCGTCTACGAGAGATTACAATAATAACGACATCTATCAAAATTATATGAAATTATGCACCTTTGTAACATTTGATTAAAAAAATAAACTATAAGTTTGATTAAATCCAAAAGCACATAGACCAAATGGACGGGTCTAAGTAAATACAGCAATCCCCCTCAAACATCGGAAGATAGGTGGTAGATTTAACTCTCAAATGATTGAATATAATTACACTACTATCCACTTTTGATAGACGCATGCTACATAACCATTTTATATAACGTTTTCGGAATCAATTTCTCCCTGTTCCACGGTCATGTACATGCCTTCTTCCTCGTAAGTCGACTCGTGCTTGGCTAGGATACGGAGCAATGGACGCAGCTTCATCCACCATTGCTGCTTTGGTATTCTCTGACTGAAACAATGAAAGTAACATTACTATCCCGTAAGAATTTATCTCGTTATTTCCACCAAACCTTACTTACCCAGCGAATTTCCGCGACCTTCACTAGTTCGTCGATCCACCCTGTGGGGTTGACGTTATGCTAATAGTTTTTTTATTTGTTTATTTTTTTTCGGAAACTTTGAAATCGAAAAAAAATAACGGTTGTTTAGTTGGATACACTGCCACTATACCATAGTTCTTCTTCGTGTCTATACCACGACCATGTCTAAAATTTTGTTCAAGGAATTTAAGAACTACCGAAAACAACGCCGACCTTCTGTCATAAGAACGTTCGAAGAGTTCGAGATCCTTGATTGCTTCCAGTCTATAATCTTATCACGACAGTATCACCAAAACATTTCCAAACAGTCCTTCTCTACCTAGCTGTACCAGAAGGCGATAGAAGGCGTATCGTTATCTAATTTTACTTACGCAAAGTTAGTCTGATGCGCTTTCAAGTCTTCAAGAGGCGAGAACTTGTACTGTCTCTTGACGATGCCGAGCAGACAGGCCGAGTCGGGCGAGTCAGCGGGCCCCTTCTGGATGGTCTCCACCAGCCAGTGCAGGCACTTGGCGGCCATCTTGGTGCCCATGTTGCGGTCGAACGGGGTGGGGCAGCCGCCTTGTTGCATGTGACCTGGCACATAATAATAATAAATCATTTATTTTCCAAAAATTACAACACTAGTGTTTAAATTGTTTGGCAATTAATAAGAAGTTCAAAGTAAGCATTAATCAATAATAATCAAATATAACATAAATTAATACAATTAAAGCACGGTTTGAAGGTATTTTCATCCTATTTCAGTGTCTGAGCTTATACATACTGACATGTATGGCTTCTAGGTTTTAATTTGTATTGTGAGTTTGTCCTGCTGTGATAAAAGTGCTACGACAAAAAATAAGAAACAATTCGTGGACCAATTTCACTTTACATGATCCTGATAAAGATAGGCTGTTACAGACGAAAGGCGCCTGCGTTTTAGTCAGAAAGACAATTGGGCAATGATTTCGCCTTAGGGTAATGATAAATTTTTGACTATACTTTAAATCTAATAAAAGCATGGTAAACAATATGGACTTGACGCCATCTGCAAATATGTCGGGTACGGATAGCTTAATAGGTAAAATAGTAGAATTGAGATAGTAAGTTAGCAACTTATCTGTGTTCCTACCTGTTGTGTTGTTCGACTTATAATGATCAAATCACCGTAAAAAAAAATATTGAAAGACATACCAAGTACATTCATCCTAGCAGTGAACAATCCCTTTCCCTCTTCAGAGTACAAGCGGTAGATGAAGTCGGTGTTATAGTTATCATTCGCCTTCTCGTTACGCAGGATGAGACCGCGCTGGATCCCGCCGGTCATCTTGGACGCCATGTGGTATACGTCTTGCTGTAAGTCCTTGATGGAGAACTTCTCTTCGTAGATGTAGGCTGCGTCGGCGCCACCGGCCAATCCTGATGACAAAGACATTATGGTAAGAACTATATAGAAATGGATGGCGTTCTTGCTGCAGTTATGTGATTGTTTTGTTTCGAATGTTTAGTTATACATGGGTACTTTAGTGCGTGAGAAAGTCATAGGTATAATTATATTTACCTGCTAAAGTAGATAAGTAGCCGCAGTAGCCTCCCATGGTCTCAATAACGAACACACGGCGCTTCGTTCCCTGAGAGGAAAAAGACAAGGAAAAAAGATTATGCTATTTATTTTACATGCAAGTGTATATTTAAGTCAGTATTGAACATTCCAATGTACTTTAAAATTATCTCCACACAGGGTCACAAGGGTATGTTAATATGCCCTTGTGTGCGTGAGGGCGGCGATGCCCCGAAGGTAACGGCTGTGACTTACAAATTGTAGGTCGTAGGTTAGAACCCTGACAAGTGCATTTCTTTGCGTAAATCACTTAATCACTACTGCTCTCAAAACAGTGAAAGAAGCCGGCATGTCCTAGAACCCTAAATTCGAAGCCATGTCCCAGGAGTGGGGACATAACAGGCTGACTATGCTATGCTTGATAGAGTTCTTATTGTACAGATCTACAAAATTGACTGCAAAATAATGTATCAACAAACCTGAGCCGACTGTCGGATACGGTCGCAGATCTCAGTGATCTCATTGAGCGCGGTATCGGATCCAAGCGAGAAGTCGGTACCGGGCACGTTGTTACTAATGGTGGACGGAATCACCACCAACGGGATGCAGAATTCCGGGAACTGCGCGCGACCCTCGTAGATCTCCAGGCCGGCTTGGTAAGCCTAAGAGAATGTTAAAAAGTTTTGATATTGATGCAAATAATACGAGCTAGTAGACTGAAGCCCTATTTTTTTTGAATTCCATAATGTTAACAAAAAATTAAAAAAAAAAAAAACTGAAAAATCACGCTTTTGTAGTTAGCAGAACTAAAAAGTTGAAAATAAATAATAGATAAAAAAAATGTAAAAAACGCGCTTTAAAAACCAAACCAAAAAAGTAGAAAATAATTTCAAAAAAGTGTGGTGAGCTTGATATTAATCCTTATCCGTACTAATATTATAAACGCGAAAGTTTGTATGTATGGATGTATGTTACTCTTTCACGCAAAAACGGCTGAACGGATTTAGATGAAATTTGGCACATAGATAGGTTATAACCTGGATTAACACAGGATAGTTTTCATCCCGGTAGTACGCTCCCGTGGGATAATTTTCAAACTCCACGCGGGCGAAGCCGCGGGCTAGTTAATTATAATTTTAAAAAAATGGTCCGACGAATTGAGGACCTCCTCCTTTTTGAAGTCGGTTAAAATTACCTCGAAAAGCACCCCACGGTTTTTTGAAATTATTTTCTGATTTTTTAGTTTGGTTTTTTCATTTGATTTCCAAGTAAGTCATCATTACATTCCCATTAATATAAAAATTTACGGTGTTCATTAAAGTCGGTTAAAACATTAATTACTTTTATAATCTTATCAGTTAATAATATGAAATTAAAGAAAATTATTGATTGTTAAGTTCACCCCAGCAGTACAATATTTTTTATTCTTTAGGTTATGTTAGACAGTAGAAATACTGTTCTGAATTTACTATTTATTGTTTTTTTATGGTTGATATGCTGTTTGGTGACGTTGGCAACACTGAGTGTGGGTATAACTATAGTAAGTTGTTGTATTTCACGAAAGCGCGTCAATCATCAATCATTGTAACTTACATCTTGTACTCATGTTCATAAACATGATGCGCGCTAATGAATTGTTATGGCTATAATATACCTCGAATCCACCAATGATGAGCAACCCTTGAATGTTAAACTGCTTGATGCGAGCCGCTATTTCTGCCTTCTTGTCGCCGGGCAGCGTACGCTTAGTGCCCAGGAAGGCTCCTCCTTGACCCACCCACCCTGTTACATCGGACCTAGACAAAGATATAATTACGATAGATTATTTAAAAAATATTAGGTATTTCCAATTTGAACGCGGAAATTTAAGGCAGAATAGATGAAGAAAAAAGGCATAATAGAAGTCTATGTAATTATCTTTAGTTATTTTTTGTACCTTATTTACGTAAATAAATGATTTTGATTTTTGTAGAGTAGAATGCATTATGAATTCATTCATGCATATTACTTCTATAAAGCTTCGACAACTATGTTTTAAAGCGTGAGTCGTTGCTATTACTCGCAATGATCCTTTTTGGAACCGGCATGGTGCATACGGCCATAAACATACCATTCCATATTAACGATATTCCCGCTGATGAAACCCTCCATGCCGTCGTGAATGCCGAGCACGGTGTCTCCGCGGTAGATACAGTTACGTACGAACGAACGCACGGCCGCGTTCATACCGCATGCGGGCGCACCTACGTGCATCACTGCCAGGGTTAAACCTTCCTGCAGATTACAAAGGAATACAAAATTACAGTCATGACTATGTAAGATATTCATAATAGTATGGTTTCAATATTTTCGTAATTACATGTCGAAGATGTTCGCGATCGCGGCCGCTATCTCAATACCTCGATGTCGATACTCGCTATTTCTATAAAGGTAGGTACATGGAGGGCGGTGCGAACACGTCGCGCGTCGGTTCAGTCGAACCTAAAAGCTCCGTTTCTCCTGTGTTTGTGCTGCACTCTACCTACTCCAGAAGAACAAGTTTACCAATCACGAGCCAGATCACATGGATGCTTGCCATTGACCGCGATGTAAAAACAAAATATGTATTTTGTTTTCAGGTAGGCAGTGAGGTAAACTAAGCAGTCTGCGATGTATCGGCGTAGGTATCCTTCGGGATGTGCGTGTGTGTCTATTAGCATGCGTATCCTATCTACCAGTACCTACTTTAATAGAAAATCGCTTTAGAACCTTGCGTAAGTGTATGGTAATTAATATTTATGCCCGTGATATTTAGATACCTCTGATTTCTGAAAGACCAGTCAAGATAACAAGACTAGACAAAGATGAAGTTATGTAGACAGATTGACAAACTTTATTGACTGCTTTGATTGGCAGACTGAAATGACAGCATCCAGTGATCCAGTCAAGTCAAATCGGGTGTTTATAATTTACAAGCACGCGACAATCCACTCAGTTAATCGCAGTCCACTGCTGGATATAGGCTGCTCCTAAACCAGGTTTCCCGCTTTCCGTATTCAGGATGCTACGTTTACAGATAACGGTCTCAACTCGAGGACTCGTCTGTTCTACCGACCGTCTCGTTTTTGACAGATTGTGCCCACTCCCACTTGATAGCTTGCCAAGTCTGTATTGCTGCAAGCTATGTCAAAAGCGCTTGATATTTTCTGGATCATTTGATTCCAGATCTTATGCTTCAATGTATGGCAATAGGCTCGCCTCCTATGGTAAGAGCTATATGTAGAATAACTGGCGTAACGTGGCTGTACCATCACCACTGTTTATAAACAGTCACCAAAAGAGATAAGTGAACAGCAGGCCTAGACAAAACACATTTCTGTTAGCGTTCACGCCAAACGCTGTATAGAGGTATGAGGAACAGGGTGTAAAGTTCACTCATACTCCATGGTAAGGGAGGATCCTCCGACCAGACGGGTGTTGTGTCTGGTGGGCTACTGCCCGACGATTGATGTCGGGATGTTGTATATATGTAGATCGCGCGGTAGACTCTGCTTGCGCGATGTAGTTGATGTAGTTGCGGTGTGACGTCCAATCTTGAGTAGTTCGCATATGGCATTGTAGATGGCGCCACTTCACTTTTTGTGTTTTACACATTTGTTGATTTGAAGTTTCGTATGTGGGGCATTGTAGATGTCCGCCACAGCTACGCCAAATTGTACGGGAATTACATTACCTGTGGAAAGATTACGTCGTGTCCTTTCCGCAAATAATGTAATTCCCATACAATTTGGCGTAGCGTTTGGCGTGAACGCTAACAGAAATGTCTTTTGGCCCAGGGCCAAAATATTTTTTTTTTTATTATTAATTTATCAAATTTTATTTTATTCGAAAACATCCATCGGTTTCTTACTAAACTTCAACTATATCCGACGACCCGGTTACTTATCACTTTTGGTGACCGTACAACCTCTTGGGGGTATAATGGTATTCTGATATATCTTATGGTAATGTTGGAACAGGCAATTGGGGACTTTTGCCGAATGAGGGAAATCCTGAGCCCACCTGTAGAGAAACGTAAGCACATCTGAAAGTAGACAATATTACGAAGGTTTATACTTACAGCAGGTTTGCCAGCTGCATCGAAAGCCTCCTTGGGTGGCTTCAAGCGGGTCAACATCTTGTAAGTTTCCAAGTTGCGTGCAAAGCTACGCCCGCGTAGTTGCACGGCCAATTCCCAGTTTTTGTCGGCCATAGCCTAAAATGTTTAAAATATCAGATTGACTAGATGCCAAAATTATTTCAGTTTCACTGAATGCGAAAATCATTTTCATTTTATTTTAATTTCACACTGCTTTGGCTGCGTTTGCGCAGCATGATATTTGCACAGCGCGCCGCTTTAAAAGTGAGTGACATGTGTCAACACAACTTATTGATTTTATTCCTATCACTATTCTATGCACCGCAACCATAATTTTGAAACAGATTGCTAATACATTACTTCATATGTTCGAAAAATATGTCTACTCAACAACGTAATTATCGCAATGAATATTGTTGAACTGTCAAAATAAAATAAATTATGATTGATCGTGTGTTACGCAATTAAGGTGCTGATCCACTCTGTTCCGGCCATCATATTTTCTCCATTCGAGTAGGTAGCTACTCGAATAATTGGAATCTGACAATTTGCGTTCATTTTGGCGGTAAGACTACGTTTAGGTACAAGAAAAATTCATGACCGGAGCTACTAGCGACCTATTCCTGCATCGCATGATTTTTACGACTTGACATAACTACATCAAGATTTCTTTAATAAAATGTGAAGCATAATATGTTTAATACTAGGTAATGTAAGTATTAAAAACATAAACCTTCCGGAATAAATCCTCTAAAGGATGGTGAAACAGCTCAAACAGCTTCAATATCCGTAGCGTAGTTAAGAAGAACAACGCGGTCACACGTACAGACAGACACGAAAAGCGACTTTTAATTTAAGTACCATAAATATAAAGAAGATTGGAACTGATTACCTGAGCGACGGCCTTAGTACGTCTCACACACTCCATGAGAGGCAGACGCACAGCTTGGTTACCGTCTAGGGTAACCACACACGGCTCCGTGTCAGGAGAAGCTTCCATCAGAGCCATAACTGCCTCCGCACCCATACGGCAACCCTAGGTAACAGTGCCATTTAAGTAGTTGAGGCATTGCATACTTACAAAATAACATTGAATACTACAATTTCTAAGCATCATTGCATACATGTCCTTACATTATTGTATCAAGTACAAGGCTGAACGGTTTAACTACACTAGAGATACTAATGTAATTTAAATGATTAGCATTATAGTGGCTAAGAAAAGAATACTGTAATAGGCAAGTTGTTATAAGTTCTCACCAGGATCCTGTCGAACGCCGAGGGCGATCCACCTCGCTGCACGTGACCCAGCACGGTGATACGCGTGTCCTGCTGCAGGTTTTCTACCACCACATTTTTGACCAGCTCGGCCGTGATGGGCTTACCTTCGCGATCAATAGCACCTTCTGCCACTATGATAATATTCAGACGCTGGCCCGATTTCCTTTCCTACGTCATGAAATAAAAGTAGATTAGAAATAGTTCGTATAATATTTACAAAAACACACATTTACTATAAACAAACGCATATAAGTAAAGCAATTAGAAAGAGGTAAGCATGCATGATTACTATGATTAGTACATAGGAATATTATGGGCGTGAATATGAAATCTGTAAAGAATAGTGTGAGGGGGATTCTAAGTGTGACATAGTTCAAAGAATTTATAAGCTGATTACATAAATAAATAACACATAACCGAAGCATTTCCATACAAAAAGTTAATTAAAATAAATTACTTTTCAGCCAGTACGCACAAATGGCTGAAATCAACTTCTATTCTTATTATTATTATTTTTTATTTTTTTTATTAGTCAATTTAAATTAATTGTACGAGTATACATAAATTAAAGCTTGGAGAAGATTATTCTTCATAAATATTTATGGTTGCAATGAATTAAATGAAAATAACCCATTATTTTTTATTTAGATATAGTATTAGGTACCTTATACCTCATTATTTTGCTAAACCTAATTTGCTGAAACATACAATAATTAACTTAAAGAATTCAGTCAAATTAGTTTGACCTCTGGCTGATCTTGTACATTCACTATTGTGAACATTGTTACATCATAAATTATCAGCTTTACAGTAATGACGCCGAGAAACTTCTTAGAATATTTTCATCTAATACATTGAATCATTCAACTATTTTGCAAAAAAATCATTTAAAAAGCTTATTATGAGCATTGTGTGTTATCAATATACACAGCCTCTCAATTCAGCCTGCATACCTGAGCCAATCTTTTGCAAAGCTTTTCGACCCAATTATTGGGAACAGGGTCCTCAGGAATGAATACTTGATCTGCTTCGCTCGCCAGAGCGGCCACTAATGCCAGATAACTGCAACAACCAGTGCCCGAAATGGTTCATGCAAATGCTCCCAAGTTATACTCAACAAATGATGGATATAATGGAAAACATTTTGAATTTCAATATAATTATCTTGCCAATGGATCTGCCAATTCATATTAATGAATGATAAAACCTTAAAGTTCAAGTGTTCCTGCTCCCATTTAAAATAAAGATTAAGTCCTTGCCTCAGCTATTTTTGCACACAATTTTTGTTCCCAATTTTGAGGCGCTGGGTCTTCGCAAATAAAACTATAAGTAGCGTCGCAACAGAGTGTCGTGTAAACTGCAAGAAAACTAAAGGGATATTTGAATTATAGGAAAAAAGTTAATGTAATGTTGTTGAGGACTTTCTAATTTGATGTGCGGAAAGGACACAAAGAAGGAGCCAGAGCTTGCCTGTTCTAATTTATCACAAAGTTTATCTCTCCAGTCTGTAGCTGGTGGAGCTTCAGGGATAAACACAAAATCCGCTTCAGATGCCAAAGAAGTGACCACAGCAAGGTATCTAAATGAATAAAGAATCATAAGAATATTACAAAGTGATACTGAATTGGCACACATCCATTACAACTGGTATAACTGTAGAGACAATAAGCATGTACCTGTGATCCAATGATATGTAAATATATATAGAAAGTTTATTTGTTACACGGCAGAGTAAAACACAGTTGTAACACATGGAAGAATCAGAAGAACATCTTACCCGCAGTGCCTGCCCATGACCTCCATAATAAATGTTCTTTGATGGGAGTATGCGGTGCTCACAATAGCATCAATAGCCTCAATGATGCGATGCAAGGCAGAGTCTGTACCTATAGTCATGTCTGTACCACAGAAGTCATTGTCAATAGAGCCAACCTACAAGAGAAGCATATTTTGTAACATCTATATTTCATAACATGAATGAATAATAAGTAACTTTTTAGGAACTTGAGCAAAATAATTAAAATTAATAGTTACCATGCCAGCAATGTGCAGGAACTTATATTTCTCTCTCTGGTCTTTAGTGATCCTGTTGTTTGCAAGCAATTCATCAAGTAAACTTGACCACTCTTCACGGAATAAATTAGCACCAGTTAGAGAACCGTCTCCACCAATTACTACTAAATTGGTGATACCACGGTTTACCAAGTTGTAGGCAGCTTTAAGGCGACCTTCTCGCTTTCTGTACCAAACATTGAAAGATTGTTAAAAAAAAATACATAAAATTATGTTACAATATTAAAGGTGATGAATGAAACTTTGTTGAATATTTATTTTAATATTTGTTTTCCATATTTACTTAAGAAACGCTTGTTTATTTGTAGGAGTATTATTTTAATTTTTTACTTAGACATAAAGTAATAAATAAATAAAACCTACATGAACTCCATGCAACGTGCTGATCCAATAATAGTGCCACCTTTATGAATGATCGAGCTGACAGAAGACCAGTTTGCCTCTTCAATATTATCGCCTCCGTCGACCATGCCTTGATATCCTTCACGAATGAAGTATACCTTGCAGCCCAGATAAATACCCATTCGCACCACTGAGCGCACGGCGGCATTCATACCCTGGGAGTCACCACCACTGGTGAACACTGCCAGCCCCTTCCCCTTGTGGGAACCGCGGCCGATAAATTTTTGAGTCGACTCCATCGTTTAAGCTTTTAATATAACCCAACCCCTACAAATAATAATAATGCCATTTAAACTGATATTACATAACACAACACATATATTTTATCACTAAACATATCTTATCACTGCACTTATTAAATAATGTTTTTTACCGGTAGCAAAATTAATATCTACGTACCGAAAAATAATAATTAAATCACCGAATTCAAAATCCTGAACTTCACCAAGGTGACCTTTGGTGAATGACATGACAAGTGTCATTGTATTTTTGGAGATAGAGTAGAGAACGACACACATTTTTGCTTCAACACTCGAGACTCTACTAATGGCGATAAAAACATACTTGTTTAATGCAGATGTCACTGCTATCCAAAGTCCAAGCATTTAACAGCTAGCTGTCACTATCCATTCATTTTTTGTAACTAAGCGATTTCTTTTACGCTTAAATGATTAATATACACCGTTGCGCCGCCGTTTCGCAGTCAGTCACCAGCTTGACTGACTGCGAAAATTGGGGCCTGGGGTTTTTTATCAAAGATGTTAAAAGACGAAAGTTGTGGGAAAAGCTCTCAGATGTTTTTTATAGAATATGTGCTGAAGATTTTAAAGACGGAAATTAGTTTTCAGCTGATGCTTCCAAGAGAACTAACTCTGTTTTTATTACCTACAGGCACTTGTGGTGTGATATTACGTAAATTATAGTAAAAGTGTGTGTGCTTGCTTTCACTAAATCATATTAGCCACTGGAACGTCCGGGCGACTATGGCCGCCCAAAAATTTTTGGCGTTAAACGTTAGGGCGACTATAGTAGCCCAGATGACTAACCCACTTTAAACGTGTTTTTATCTTTGACAACGTTCAAGAGGTTCACGAGTGTTCCACTAGATGGTTCTTTATTAAATAACGCGTCTTTTGGTCACTACAACAACACTCTGGGCGACAGCAAGATTAAAAAAAAAAAGAATTGTTTACAAACTTTGTGTCAAGTGTATTGAATTGTTTTGAAGTGTCTGTGAGCGCAGCCTTTAAAATGTAAGTAGTAATGTATTTATTATCGATTGCATTCGTGTTATATATTGAAATAATCCTGAAGATTCATTCTTTCAGAATATCAACAAATTCTAAGCATCCAAAGTCTGTTACGATGTTTTTAAATGAGTTAAAGTCGACAAGCAAAAATTTTGCCGAGTGTGCCGGTTTTTCGCTAAGTTTTTGTATATATTTCAACTCTGTTTTATACGATAAGAGTTATAATTTAGTTTTCACATATTTTGATTCCTTATAATGTCAGCTACATACAGTTATTTTTTAATTTGCTATAACAGTAGGCGTTTGTTAGAAAATAGGCTCTAAATCGGTGACGGCATGGGGCGCTTGACCGCTTAGTACTCCCGCGCGCGCGTGGACGTACTAGGCGGTGGCAGCTGTCAAACTCGGACGTTTGAGTGGCTAAATCATAGGTAGGTTAAAAAAAACGCAAGACCACTTCTGACTACGTTTCGTATTCTACTGCAAAGAACTGCAAGTGTAGATGGGTTTGCGTTTCGTGAGCCGTGAATCAAACGCGAACTCTTTGTCATGGGACAAAAAACCGTCCCCAATCGGGAAGCGGCGCAAAGTGCGAACGCGAAGGAGCGAAAACATCCACATCTCGGTTATCTCGTGTTTGTTAACTTGAAGTTCATTTTTTGGTGAAGACTGGAGGTGTACGACAGAAATAACGTGATCAGAGTTGTAAACCAACTCGAGGGCGATCTACCTGACTGAAAAACTACCTAATTTAATAAGCTATTTGAAAAAACGGATACAACGGCGTCTAATAATGTACTTGAGCTAACACTGATCGAGTGTTCTTTTTTCACCATCTCGTTTTCATTTCTTTAATAGTTTTATTATACAGATAATTGTAGCACGCTACAGCACTGCGTCACAGCAGCAGATACAGTCACATCGTTCCATTCTCGTGAAGATGGTGAACGAAACTGCGAAACTTTGCGAATGTGGAGGGACACATTTTCACTTGGAGTTAATCACTTACTTGTTGTAATTGTCAAGTTAATTGGCTTAATTTGTGATCGACACATAAGTAAACATAAACTAAATCTTAGTAATTTGTACACTTTGAACTTTGCTGCTACCTATGAAGAGGTTTCGCTTTTTAATCCAATTAAATCATAAAAAAATAACGAATTATTGTTGAAGAGATTTGGATTTTGATCTGTCAAATTTCATTTATAGATTTTAAACTTCATGGAATAAAGTTAAGGTTCATATTCAATTGAAAAAAAAAATGACAGTTTGGGATAGCTTGATTTGCTGGCGTGTGTACTTCTCACAAACTACAAACGTGTGGATGTATTGCAAGTGCTTGCATCAAGCTACTTTTGACCGAAACCTTACCTAGTTTAAATAAAACTGTAGTTATATAAGTTATTTTTAAGAGCCCGTGCATAAAATTCACTCGCTAGAGTTTAGGCAAATTCATTGCGATACTATGTTTATATGCACCGTTCACGCACACACGCCTAAAATGCGAGCGTAGTGATCGCATAAACAGTTATTTTTTTGGGTGGGAAATCATAAAATAAGTTCTCCCGCTCTGGGTGGACCGGGAGGGCGTGTCAGACTTTTACTGACTAAAATCCACCCGTGTTCCCTCAGTTGCCTGTGTGCCAGGGGCCGCGGTATCTCTTTCGAACAACCCGCACCCCTGGCAGGCATCGGCCGTTGCGGGCCCCATCAGTTGCTGCTAACATCTCTTTGAGGCGCGCGTGGAACACAACGCACCGTCGACCCGGGCTTGGTCCTTACCGGACAGCGAGCTACCCATTACTCGCCGTCCGTAAGCCCGTGCCTACGGTGGCCGGGAATCAGCCTGGGATTCCCGACGCCCAGGGCGTCTCCTGCGAAGGCCACGACTGTGAAGGCGCATGTACTGCATCTCCCTCACGTGCGCCGCCTCCCTCTTTGCGAGCATAACTGCTTCGCTGAAGGAGGCGACTGCTAGCCATGCACTCTCGCTCCGTACCATGGCCTGGACCAGGGTCGAACGCGAGAGATCGCCTCCACCGATCACCTCCACGAGGACACGGCGGTGCTCCGCCCAAGCCGGGCAGACCTCCACCGTATGCTCCACCGTGTCCTCAGGGCGATCTTCGCAATGGAAACACCCGGGATCGCATAAACAGTTTAGATCAGATTATATTTTTTAAGTTACCTAAATAGGTATGGTTGAGAAATAAAAGTCAAGAATGTTTGTGTATATTCGTTTAGTATACCTATCACAATAAACAAAAATGACACAATTTCGTGTCAGAAGCATGTAGGTACATTTAGACATTCAATAACATTGAGGGAAACGTTTTATATAATTACGAGTAGTTTGCATATTTAAGAATTTAGTTTTGACTTCATCGACGTCAATAATGCCTAAGGTGAACTTAGAAAGTACAAACAAATTGAAAAAGTCTATTGAGACTTGGCCCCCCATATTTGAAACCTGTATTTATAATAAAATAAAACAATAAAATAGGAGAATCGGAATTGGATTGGGATAAAAAATATGTTTTCTAAAATAGATAACATTTAAATTCGAATTTATGGGTTTTACTAATGGGACTGTTATTTTATTTTACTGGCCGCGAACCGATGAATTTAGAATTCCATTTCAAACTGTAGCTATTAAAATTTACAGATAGAACAGACAGTTTAATAAAACATCAATTTCATAGATAACAACCTAGTAAATAAAAATAATAAGCATTCGTGGTGTAATTATAATAAATATTACAATTAAAGATCGGCTACTCAATAACGGTACATAATACAATATGTACATAAATGCAATACAATAATTAATTAAACAAAAAATTTAAATGTTGTGTGTCTCAGTGGCATTGAGCGAGTTTTTCTTGGACCGACTATTCCCGGCAATAGGTATATATTATAAAAATCTACAAGCCTTTTTTCCATTTTAGTTATCCAAAAAGTATCGTCCCTTTCGGATTTTTTTGAGGTATTGTCCAACTTTGAATCATTATCTTCCTCATTCTGAAAGTATAAACAGTTCAAATTATGTACATGTAGTACTAATATTATACATTCTTAATTTATTTATACAAGACAACGGCGGCATTATCATCGATTTCCTAAAATTAACAACAATGAAAATACTTATGTATGTACTCGTAAATATTTCTTCATCCACTTGTAGCGCTGATCGAAAGCAAAAACTTACATATTCTTGAAATGAAGCCGTAGCGATTTGATTGGCATTACGTTTTGCAAGAATTTGTCTGATACGTGCCAATCTCACGTTTCATCCTTATTTTGGTAATGCACTGGTAGTGTGTTCCTTTCTTTCGACCCATTATCTACAAAAAACATTAACATCAGTAACTTATAGGCATTGTTGGACTCAATCACACTAGAAATTTGGTAACGGGGTCGGGGGACCCCCGTCGACAGGAACGAAGTTCCTTACGCTTTTTCTTCAACTCCGAGTGTAACGTCATTTACTCTATTTTTGTAACACTCGAACTTTATTTTGACTTCACTATCGGTTACAGCGCCTTCGAAAACCATGAAAACGACACCCATGTTAAAAACATAATAATTTTCGCAGTCGGCATCTTGGATTTTTATTTTGGCTTCACCATCGGCTTCAGCACCCTCAAAAACCTCAAAAACCTCAAAAACGACCCGTGATGAAATTTTTTAACTTTTCGCAACCTTCACCTTGGATTTTCATTTTGACCTCGCTATTGGCTTTAGCACCCACGGAAACCTTATAAACCATACCTCTGTCTTTCTTTTCCTATTACATATCACAAAAAACTTGATTGATGACTTTAACGAAAACGTTGTTACGAAAACTCGTTATGCCTTGCATAAAAATGATAGAAATCATCACCACACCCCGGGTGTGGTGACGATTTCTAAGAGTTTACTCCTATCAAACTGCGTTAAAGAACTTCCTTCCAAAAATCTATAAAACATACCATCTAAATATGTAAAACTAGCAGACCCGGTAGGCAGACGTTGTCCTGTGACACTTCACCCAGGTCCAACAAAAGCTAAAAACGATCCAGGTGACCCAAAAAAAAAAACACTAAAATCGGGCATATAACATTTTAGCACTTTGCAAATAAGCAAAAAATTAACAAGCTACTTAAAAAAAAATACTTACCGGATCAAAATGTGGTAGTCGGTGTACAATTTCTGGAATATGTTTAGGTAGAACACGTGGGCTCCTGCGGTGCAAAGTGATACGTCCTCACGCTGGGAAGGCCCGGTCGTTACTGACGGGATCGGTTTTTTTTTTTTAGGTATGGCATCTCGCAGTTGACCTTGAGAGGCCGTGACTGCTTAACCGGGCTTTCCTGCGGTGACTTTTAGTTTTTAGGCTAAGAGCCTCCAGCCAGGGCTTACAAACTAACACTTAAACCTACAGCAACTGCGCACTGAGGGCACCCCCTGCGGGGTACGAGCGTCGGCTCAGGGAGTCACTTTCAGGGAGGGCAGCAAGTGGGGACAGGCTGGATCAATAATTTCTTTATTAATAATCATGGGGATTTTAACTCTACTTGCTCAGCTTCGGCGCGGGCTGGCACTTCTGCGGGCAAGGGACGGTTGGGGACCGGATCGGTTTTGCGCGGTCGTTAATATAGTTCACTTTGACGTTTATTAATAAAATACAATTTTGATTATATTTAATGGTTAACTTAAGATTAATATGTAATTTTCAAAATTTCATATAAGTCATTCTAAGTAATAGAAAAAAATACTTATTTGTCTAGCAGTTTCCTATAAATACGTAACTTATAGGAAACTTTCAATATTTATTTTCTGCTATATTTTGTATACAACTCAAACAAGTGGCTCAGCTATCTGCAAGTAGACCATTCAATGATGTTATTTATATTTTTATAATGTGCGAAATTTTTTGTAGTTTTTTGTAACTGCAAGCCAAACATCACTCGCTCGTTACTTTTTCGGAAAAGGGGCTGTGGATATTGGTGATTTTCCACTATTCTATAAGGTATTTGAAAAATCCCTTTCAGCCACATGCAAGACTTAGAACTAAACTCTTACAGTAACAAAAAAAAAGTCTAAATTCGGTTTCCCTAACTCACAACAAGTTATCAAAATTGTGCAAAATGAGTTAATTTAGTGCACGGAGCCTTAACAATTTACACAATAAATTTCATTAATTTACTATGACTTGTGCACCAAAACCGTCACTAAAATTTACTCGATTATATCACCATGCAGTGCAGCAGATCGAAAGCAAGGTGCTTGTTGTAGAGGCTTGGTAGGCGTGTTGAGGTAGAGCTGACATTAAATCTCATTTATTTCGCATTTAGCTGTGACCAAGGGTTTGAGCTAGGCGTTGAGGAGTCAGTCAGTCAGTCAGGACTTTTATTTTTATTTATAAAGATATAAGATATATAGATAGATAGATAGATTCGAAATACCTCTGTCTGTATGTTACCTTTTAACCACTAACGCCTAAACCACTGAACGGTTTTCGATAAAATTTAGCAAGGAGATAGATGGCATCCCGGGGAAAGGCATAGACTACTTTTTGCCCCAGTAACACGTTCCTGTGGGATAATTTTCGAAAGCCACGCGGGCGAGGCCGCAGAAGCTAGTACTTATATTATAAATGTAAAAATGTTGTGTAACTTAATTAATTATTTTCAACTAAAATGAGTGATAAATAAGGAACTACGAAGTGTTTAATAATTATATAAACTTATCCAGCACACATTTCAAACTCTTAGCTGTCCTACTCAAGAATTTTTTTTTACAAGCTTATCAGAACATTCTCTTGTCATCAGTCTGTCAGAAAACCTAACTGTACAAATAATAAACTTAACAATAAAAATATTTACAACAAGAAAAATTAAAGTGAACTTAGGATATCTGATAAAATTATTTGAAATTAACGTAACACTCATTTACTGGGAAAGTATGGCTTGCTTCTTATTTGCACGAGGTCATCTTTCATTTCATTTCAATCAAAAATTGTTTAAAGATTAGACATTGTTTTATAGTTTATATAATTACTAATGATCTATAATACCTACTTACTGTTAAAACAATATAAATCACTACAATATATTATAATAAATGATAAAATTTATTTTGAAATTTACAGGAGAACTCACTACTGATGCTACTGTCACCGCAAATCTCATAAACATTATGGACAAACTATTTGACACATTGAATAGCGATTGTTCTGACCTGCGAAGAGGAAAACCACACGCAACAAATTTAAGAAGCAATGGTCCACATCTCAAATGTTTTGAGGAAATGAAAAAGTTCTTTTCAACCAAGAAATATATTGGAAGCCCACGTAAACCACCATCACAAGAAGGCTGGATATGGACCCTTAACGCTATTGAACGATTGTGGAGGAATTTAGTAAGGTCCCACAACATAACCAGTCTGGCCACAAGAAGACTGCAGCAAGATCCTCTTGAAAACCTCTTTGGTTGTATTCGCTCGAACTGCGGTTCTAATACCAACCCAACTTGTGGTCAATTTGTGGCCGGTCTTAAAACGGCTGTCCTAAGTAATTTATCCCACATTGGTACGACAGGGAATTGTGAAAATGATAACAATGCAATTATTAATAACTTTGAAAAAATGTTATCAGTTGCACAACCCACACGCATATATGCAGAACCTGAATTTACTGCAATAAATGATTTGCCACAAGAAATGAATGAGGCAAATGAAGATAGTGCAGAAATTCAGGCATGTGCATATGTGTGTGGGTTCATACTAAAAAAGTTTTCTACAACTTGTGCAAACTGCCGAAATGCTTTGTATGCAAAAGAAATAGAAAGGCATCACTTGTTTGTCGAGTTCCAGGAGTACACAGAAGTAAAAAAAAGCCTGAATTATGTAACCATTGATATGGTTACTTGTGTGGAGTGCTGTGCTTCCCTAATAAATCATTATCTTGCAGAAAATGGGCACACAACTTTCATAAAAAGAAATATAATAGATAAAATTAAAACAACAATAAATTTTGATTTCCTAAATTTATGTATGGATCATAAATTTGAAAATATGAATAATATCGCGCAAACAGTATTTTTTATATGCACAAAACGATTCTGCGTTGTCAAAAATCGCACATTTTCCGAAGAAGCGTCAGCAGCTGCACTAAGGCGCAAAATGAACATTATCTTGCACAAATAAAATGTATTGTCAAGCAGTATCACGCTTCTTGTATCGTGTAGGTAGTGGTGGTAGTGGAAAGAATAGCCTGTCAACAATGTTGGCATCGAGACTGACCACCCAGATTACGCCAGACGTTCTCAGGTTTCGTTACTTTTGGAGGCTTTTTCCTTACATTTTGATATAATATGTCTATCACTATGTTTGATACTGATATTTCTACACCACTAATTGTGTTGAAAGAAAGCCACTACATTTAAATGTTTAAATTTTGCAAAGAAAGAGCAACAAGTGATGAAACCTGAGATCATCTGGGGTATCCTTGGCAACTAGCATGAATGGTGGTCATTAATGATTGGCTAATCTTTCCACAATGGTATTGTGTGATTCCCATGTTATTTATAGTCAGTACCAATACGACAGAAGAGATTTGCAACAATGATTAGTTAAAAACCAGTAAACAAGTTTGTCTTTATTAAATTAATTTATTGACACTACTACCTTTATGGCTAAGAATGTGATGTGCAGTTTGTGTATTCTAATACTAGCTTTTGCCAGCGGCTTCGTCCGCGTGGAGGTCGGTGTATTATACATATAAACTTTCCTCTTGAATCACTCTATCTATTAAAAAAACCCGCATCAAAATCCGTTGCGTAGTTTTAAAGATTTAAGCATACAAAGGGATATAGGGACAGAGAAAGCGACTTTGTTTTATACTATGTAGTGATTCATATTGCATCAATGTCAATTTAGGTTACGGCCAATGGCTCTTATAAAGCAAGTAGATCAAGGGCTTGATATAGACAGAACTCCTGGACACTGCTCTTATTGTTAGTCCAGTAGCTGGCTCTGTATTCCTGCTGGCTTTGGAACTTTTTTTATTTTACTGAATGGAATGGCAAACAATATGAACTTACACCTACAAATTGGGCGAATTAACATGACACCTGGCTGGCTCGGAACTCGATCAATCAATCCAAGACAGTGTCATTTTAATTCACCCGGCTTGTAGTATATCAGAATTAGCTTTTAGCATTTAAGTGTGTTTATGTTTTAAGTTGTAATTAAAAATCTATTTTACATGTTTTATTGTGAATTAAAGGACTTATACATTTTTACATTGTTTGTTTTATTTATTACATTATTCAAGGCAGGCGTTTTTATTCATAAGAAAACTTGACTACTTGAGTTTCCCTATGAGTAAAAATGCCTATCCCAAAATAAAATTATTAAATTTTGGATACTAATAAATTTTAACCCGTAATCATTTCAAATCTCCCGCCATCGCTCTGCACCATTCTAAGTTTTCGAGGGGCTGACGATAGGCAGCGCTAGTGAGAAGTGTTTTCCTTTTTTTGTTTGAAGTTGTCATTCTTCTCCGTTAGGAGTATATATGTTCTGTGGCTGTGATAAATCGCCTAAGTTGTAAATTATATCGATAGATATTCTTCGAACTTTCTCGTACTCTATTTTAATCTCCCACAGAGCTTGTGAGAACAAGAAAAGAAAAAAAGACAAGGGAACGAAACTGTGTTGTATTTTATAGTACATAATTTAAGTTGTTGTTGTTATTACCGTACAGATTCCATGGATTTCTAATTAAACAAGTACAGGAATATTCTTGCACAATATTTACAAAGTGTAAATTTTTTGGGACATTTTTGAAATTAAAATCAATTTTACAGTGTTTTCCGTCATCCTCGTTTCATCTTGAGATCCAGCAACCATACAACAACCCACAAAATGTCTGCGGAATCTGATATGGAATATTCTGACAACGATGGAGACGACTATGATTACTATGGAGAGCAGGATGACTGTGACATGGAAGCTGTCGATCGAACTAAAACGGACCCGGAATATTTTTTATATACCTGCCTAAAGGTGGAAGAAGTAGAGAAGTTGATAAATGAATCGATAGAATTGCTCAGCAATAGCCTTCAGATAACGCCTTCACTGGCCAAGGTTTGTCTTCTAATAATATCGATTGTGAATGTTGATAACAGGCCTAGATCAGTGTAGTAAATTGATGTGTTTGTAGGTAACACTCCATGCGTACGAATGGAATGCTCAAGAGATTATAAATAAGTATAAGGAGAATGCGAATGAGGTGTTGGTGTACAGTCGCGTGAAGTCGCGCGCGCCGGTGCCGCAAGGGGGCTCCAGTCGGTCCAGCTGTGCGGTTTGTGCCAACACTCCACCTATACACAAATACAGTGCACTTGCTTGTGGACATTACTTCTGCAACGACTGCTGGGCGATGCATTTTGAAGTACAAATTATGCAAGGTAGATATAACATCAATATTATCAATAATCTGGATCATAGAACATGTCAGTTTACATGGGTTCTGTTATTGTGGGCATCATTTATTATCTGTCACTTTGATATGCCTGATTGGAGAATGGGTTAAGGTTATTCAGCCAATACCGTAACACATATACTGAGTTGTTGGAAATGAAACATCAGACATGACAAAAGATTACACTACAAAGCATTGCATAAAGACCTTTTTTGTTTTTTGGATGTGAAATCATCAAATTAATACTTTGATATGATTTGAATTCCGTCTTTGGGCCGAGTGGGAGACCATTTCAGACTTTTCCTGACTAAAACCCACCTGTGCTCCTTCAGTTGCCTGTACCAGGGCCACTGTAAAAGTAATAAAAGAAGTGTAAAATCTGAAAAACCAAGTTGGTACCGACAAAGCTCAAATATCGAAAAGTTCAATGAACTTTATTGGTTATTGATTTATCCAGTGGTTTTTTCATAAAACCCGATCTTCCGAGGGACTGTTCTTAATTTTTTACGCGCCTGTTGTACTATAAATGATCCTGTATCTCACACAATAATGTTGTGCGTGTAGACTAGCGTCTAACTGCTCATCACGGGTACTGCCTCTGTCGGATACGATGCCTGGTGAGACAGCGTGCTTTTTAGCCAGGCCCACCAGTGAGGTCGAGCCCGCGACTAGGTTCCCCTTAATGAAAATAAATGGTCAGTCATAATCCGTTGTTGCTACAAGCTGTCAATCAAACATAATGATTCTTTTTTGCTTGAAAGTCAATCATCTAACAAAAAGGATCAGTTTGTTTAGGAAACAGTGAAAATTAAATATAAGGATGTTCATTATTTTCTTGACATCAGGGTATTTGATGTTTATCTCAGTTAGTTATTTTTGTATTATGTAATCATTATCCCTTGAAAAATCCATAAATCTAGGATTTATAATCAAAGTTGTTGGGAGTCAATTGACTAATATTTGTTATGGTATGCTGTTACAACATAGCATATTGGGCAGCTAAGGGTACAGTTCCATGGTCTTCTTCATTGGTTTGATGATTACACGGTAACAAAATGGATAAAAATATCCAAATAATCTATTGTGTTTCAGGAGTATCAAACACCATTCTATGTATGGCACAAGACTGTGAACTGAGAGCACCGGAAGACTTTGTGCTATCACATGTGACCAAGCCTAAGCTGCGGGAAAGATACCAACAGTTTATGTTCAAGGATCATGTGAAATCACACCCAGAACTTAGATTCTGCCCAGGTCCCAACTGCCAGGTTAGCACATTCCTGTTACAAGCACTTTTGAAAATTCTTCAACACTTTTTGAGCTACAATTGGTTTTGTTTCTGTAATCAGTTATTTATTCATGAAATTTATATTATTTTAGTGGATATTTCGGGCATGGGTTCGTGAGGGCGCCCGTCGCGTGGAATGCCAGGGGTGTGAGCTATTAACATGTTTTTCATGTGGAGCTCCACATCACGCACCAACAGACTGCCCCACTATTCGCCGCTGGCTCACAAAATGCGCTGATGATTCTGAGACTGCTAACTACATTAGTGCCCATACTAAGGTAAAGGAAAATTTATCATATTTGTCTACAGTATTTATTTATCTTTATCTAGATAGTAATAATGTATAAATTTATATTGTTATGATAAAGTGAAGGTGAAGTAAAGAATTTAGTTTAGGTATGATTTAATATACAGCTTTATATTACTTTTTTATGTGTCAACTGAAGAGATAGACTAAAAGTGGGGTCAATCTTTTGTTGAAGATTTTTGGTAAAGCTTTGAAAAAAATAATTAATGTGAACTTTTATTTTTGGTTACAGGACTGCCCAAAGTGCCAGATCTGCATAGAGAAAAATGGAGGCTGCAACCATATGCAGTGTGGTGCATGTAGACATGATTTTTGTTGGGTTTGCCTGGGTGACTGGAAAGCACATGGCTCTGAATATTATGAATGTAGTCGCTATAAAGAGGATCCCAATTTGACCTCAGATAGCCAACATGCTCAAGTAAGCACTCATGTAATTATTAAACTATTTTACTTTATTGTATTTATTTTGGGTGCTTGCACAATACACTAATTTAATTTTTTTAATTTTTCAGGCAAGAGAAGCATTAAAAAAGTATTTACATTACTATGAAAGATGGGAAAATCACGCTCGATCTCTTAAATTGGAAGAACAAACTTTAGCTAGTTTGAAAAGGCGAATTAATCAAAAGGTAAGGTATTAAGATGCTCCAAGAGGAGAAGGATACACAAAAGATAATCTATGTTATTTAAAAGATTAATTGAAACAATGAGATCTTCAATTACTGCTTGAACAACAGCCAAATATCCATTAGTGATTAACATGTGCGTTACCTTAGCAGAACCACCATAAAATTATGAATTCTTTAGTAGGTTAAGGTTCCATTGGGCTCATTCGTTCTGTACCATTTATATTTTAAGTAAACATTGTTCTGTAACAGTAATAAAAATGTAAGTTCAAAAACTAAAATGTGACAGCTGAAAAATTTCCCTCTAAAAACATTCTCATCAGAAAGCCGTGGTTGGCCACTTTGCCCTAAAGCTTATGATCGCTTACTACTGTTAGAATTAGAATGTGTTGATTAGTTGGCAATGATAGCATACAACCACAGCTTGACAACCATAGGTACTATATAAATTAGTAGCATATTATATTAAAGGTCTAAGAACTATATTTATATTAGAATGTATTGTTTTGGTGGCATATGACGACAACTTCCATTTTTTTTCCTCCGTCATCTGCAATCAGCTTTCAGCCATAATCAGATGTTTTCTGGGATTAATTTGGATTGAACTTAATAGTTAGTTTCCCTGATCTATGTGCCATCTTTTTAGGCCAGTTACATTTTTCTGTTGAGTTAAAAATGTATATCATCCTCTCATAATCACGTTAAATTCTCAATACAAGCAAATAAAACTATACTCATATTGCTATGAAAATATGGTAGGCGTCAAGATTTGTTTTCTTGATTTTTTTGTTAATTACTCGCGCATTATATTTTCAGACTATATTTTTATAAGGTACGTTGAACGTACATTCTTTTGGTAAATATTATGAAGCCATAAGATATCTATTACAATAATTATTAGTATTCACCCGTCATTCTGACTGTCAGGACTGCGGCTCACTTTATTATTATAATTATTCTTGTTTCATGGAAATACATCGAATTTCATTAAAGATACGTTCAGGTGCATTGCCGGTATATTCCTTTCATATATAACATTTTCATTTCTGCAACAATACACCCGTCATTCTGACCCACACAAAATCAGAGTAGACAACCGAAGGTAGGAGCGTGTGTACTCGTTGCCTCGCACGGAAAAATAATGAGGTCATCTTCTAGTCTATTCATTGATGTAACGTGGACTGAAGTTTGGAAATAAATTACAGATCGTGGCACATAAGTCGAATGAAACAAAATTCGCCATTTTGGTTCATCTTACGTGCCGCGATCATACCGGTTAAAATCATAACCCGCCTTTTTGCCTCGCTGTAGTCGGGTAAAAATATCTTAAACAAGTACTAGTTACCCGCCCTTGCTTCCCACAATTGTAAACTACTAATGTGGTGCCTAGTCAAAACAGTACAAGTTAATGGATCCAGTTAATGGAGACCTTACAAAAAAACCTGTTCCATACAATCTGAGGCCCTAGTGTGAGTTTCATTTAACCATCTACACCAAACGCAGTGAGCGCGTTTGGCGCTCCGATTGGTCCGTCACCAATCCAGGGCCAATCGGAACGCCGAACGCGCTCACTGCGTTTGGTGTAGATGGTTAAATGAAACTAACACTAGGGCCTCTGGCCGCCCGCACTTTTACATGAACAGTTAATTTTTTTATGATAACAGACGAAAAATTTATATGCTAAGGGTCTATACTCCATAGGTTTAGGTAGTTAAATAAAGGTAAACAAAAAAAAAACACGTGACTCATAGATGCAAAACCTTTTATTTCAAATGTTAAGATCATATTATTTATAGTCATATAATCATAGGCTCTTTTCGGAATCTGAAACAGAATCTGATGAACTATCTATCACATTAATAATAAATCGTTCCGTAGTATCATCAATTATTTTCCTAGCTATAATAACTCAATTTAACAAAATCGAAACGCACTGGCATTATCGTAAATGTCGATTGTTGAGAGTACTGTCAAAGTCTGGTTAACCGACTAAACATAGTATCTGCCACTTCAGTTGCCATACAGTTTTACTTTTCAATTTAGCAAATTCGTTGAATTTTCTAAAAGGTCTAAGGAGCCTGTCATTTTGGGCTCTATATATAATAGGCAGATTATGCATCTATGAAAAGGCATCTAGGAAAAGTAGTTCACGAATAAATAAGAGAAAACTATCGTATAAATCGAAAATAAATATGATTTTGTTACACCGTATTTTTAAACAATTGTGAACTATAAAGAACCCTTTTTACAATTTGTTTACCTATAATTAAGTACCTAAACCTATGGAGAATAGAATCATGTATTGAATTCATGGTTACAATTTGCGCGTTGATGTCCCTGCCCCCTATAAATCTTTACAAATTAAGAACTAAGCGCAGGCACGAAAAGCGACTTTGTTTTATACTATTCATAAAAGTTACTTAAAGTTAAGTAATGGTTAGCGACTGTTAAACTATACATTTTTGACGTTTAAGCGTCTTTTAACGTTTATAAATAAACCCGTGTCTAAAAGCTGTAATTTCTCTTTAATTTTTAGGTTATGGCCGGTGAAGGCACTTGGATAGATTGGCAATATCTTTGGGATTCAGCAAAGCTATTGAAGAGGTGTCGATACACTTTGCAGTATACGTATCCCTATGCCTACTACATGGATAATGGCCCTCGAAAAGAGCTATTTGAATATCAGCAGGTTAGTATAAACATAATGTTATACATATTATGTAAAAATATAGAAACTTAATGAATAAGATTTAGAGAATTAAACTACTCATAGCATTATAATCTACTGTTTTAATTCCAGGCGCAGTTAGAAGCTGAAATTGAAAACTTATCATGGAAGGTAGAGAGGGCAGAAACGACTGATAGAGGAGACTTAGAAAACCAAATGGATATTGCAGAGAAAAGACGAACCACATTACTCAAAGATTTTCTGGAATTCCACACCACTAGCGCCTCAAGCAGTAAAGTATGATAATATCACGATCTTCAAGATTTATGTTTTAAATAAATAGGTACTGTATGTCGACACATTTGTATAATATTTGTGAAAGCTAGGATCTTTTTGTTCTGCCAAAGTATATTTATTAACATGACTTTGCAATAAAAATAGAAATAATAAACTTAGCTGTTTTTTATTTTATTATACTTATTATATATTATACCAAGGGTTAGAAAAAATTATTAAAAAATAAAGCAAAAATGGTACATATAAATTATTTTATTTAAATGAAAGTGAACATTTGGGTTTATTTTTACTTTTTATAACATTATCCAGATATGCACCATTGCGCTGCAAACACTCCTCAAATCTGGACCTGAAATTGGTAAAAACTCGCTGGCACATTGCGCGTAGAATAGCGGCCATTTCTTCTCGGATATTGGTCTTCAACTGGGCAATCATGGTTGGATTATGGCTGTAAACTAGACTCTTCATGTGTCCCCAAAGAAAATAGTCAGGTGCAGGCGCGGTCCGAGGGTGGGGGGTCCTAGGGGTCATGACCCCCTCCCCCCCAAAGCTGTAAAAGTAAAGCATAAAATAGTAATTTTTCGAAAATATAATAAATTTTCTTATTAATTGTAGGTAGTCTGTCTGTGACCCCCCCAAAGTCTGGCGGCGACCGTGCCTGGTCAGGTGGTGTTAGATCTGGATTTCTGGGCGGCCATGGAATAGCACCTCAAATGATTCTGGCGTCCGTTAGAGTTTTGAATGTCTTTTAATTGGTAGTTTGGTAGGTAATCCCTTTCTTTCCTAAAATTGTTTGTCCGAAAATCACTATCCATAACCAGGGACCATTTCGGTTACCCTGTCGAAAAGTCTTTCAACAGGGTTTTTGTAAAGTATTGTTAGAAAACCTAAAAAATGTTAGTTACACATTTTAACGATAACCCGTTTCAATGGAAAACCTCTTCAAAACCTTTTCATTATGGTTACTTACCTATTCAAAAGGTTTGCAATAAGATGTGCTTATGGGCATATTCAAAAATCCATTCTTAGTGGGTTATACTATTTAACAGTAAGCCATTCCGAACGGGTTACCCCTGCAACCTTGTAACAGGGTAACACTTTCAGTGTCCAATCGATGTAATTTGGACTATCCTGGCTTTTCATTAAGTGCAAAATCGCATGCATTTGGCTAGCACGTGTCGAGTCGCCACTGTGCTATGAAGTACCTAGCGACTCGATAAACCGCGACTATAGTCGTTAATACAGTAGATCTAAATTTCAAATTATATATTTTATTTAAATTGGCGGGGTTGTTTCATAGATCATGTACGATCTTGTTTGGTTTAAAAACGAAATTTTAAAATTTTAAAAATTCATGACATTGTTGCCAGCGTAATATATTATTATTACTATAAGGTTAGGTATTTATTAATTTGTTGCCACTGTATATGTAATACTCAATTATTTCAAATGCACTTACATATTGGCTCACCTAAAGTTCTTCCTAATGATTTGTAATCCGAATGATCACTCTTCCTAAATTTTTCATCCTAAAGTTTTCATTCATACTATTTGTAGTGCTACCGGCGATGTTCATAACACTCATGTTTCCGAAAACCAAATTGTAACTAATAATATCATTAATGTAAATATATTTAAATGTATGTGTTTTTATGGATGTAAGTATATACTTACTCATATTATTTGTTTAAACTTACTTAAACTTAACTTAGCACACTCCCACGCATTGACGAAACACAGCAGGCTGCTTGACGCTGGACTCCAGTGGGGGAAGAATTGCCCAGTCATAAAAGGTATTGGGTGTGACTGTCCAGGATGCACCGAAAGCTCGGTTCAGTAGAATAATTGGCGGAACAAACTGCGCTACACGAGGAAGTTGCTTCATGGATCCCAAAAATTATAATTACTGATAATATTAATTTGCTGACACTAAAGTACAGACTTCCACTCTTCAATGTTTCGAAGGCGAACTGAAACAAAACATAATTATGCCAGGCACGCGTCAAACATATCCCTTCTTTCTAGAACCTTTAAATCGGTTAATACGGCACCGGTATAATGGAACCTTTATTTGGAACCAGAAGCAAACCGGAACCGTAACGAAAAGACACACACCTTACGTACACCTTATAGTAGGTACAGACGCCAGCACATCAAGCTACCCCAATCTGTCAAATTTATTTGATAGATTTTCGACTTTATTACATAAAAATAAGGTTCATGTTCAACTGGGAAAATTTGACAGTTTGGGGTAGCTTGATGTGCTGGCGTCTGTACCTAATTAATGTCTTTATGTCGGAAACGTTTTCAAGGAAGTGATTACGGGAAAATACACTTCCCATGTCAAAAACTTACTTAATTTTTTTTAAATCACCGAAATCACCACTCCAGAACCTTTTGGTCCAATCGGCCATCTAACCCTTTTACAGAACCTTGAAGATATCCTCCAGTACAGCGGTGAACAGTTTTGGAGAGATAACGACTCACTGTCTCACACCTCGCTGCAGAAAGGATAGGTTTCGACTTTCAAAACTGCGTACGAGAAGGTTGGGAATGACTCTTGAAAAACAGATTGTAGACATGGCTCACAAGTGAGATTGCATAAAGCTCTTAAAAAGGGCACTGTCAAAAGTTCCACCACATCTCTGTTCCATGTCTGTGGCATTTTGACCTCGAGTACGGCTGAATCTAATAACTTCTGGAGGGTCTGGGTTTTCCGCCGGCCCTCAGGAGTTCGGCCGTAATTCCGTCATTGCTCATCACTCAGCGCCTTGTTGTTTTTAGTTGCCTCAGAGCTAGAGTTGCTGGAGGGAAATAATCGAAATTTCCCGTCGTCGATTTTATTCAAACATCCCGAATGATTCGTGAATATTACGAATCATTCGGGATGTTTGAGTAAAATTCGGTAATATTCCCCGATAATAATTATTATTACAAGGAAAATATAGCTAGAGTTCGACTATTGACCGCTAGTTGGCGACGCAACAACGCGTTATTGAACAAGACAAGTAAAAGTTGACTTTATTTTACTTATTTTAAAGTCTACTTTCTTTTAAACTCAATCCTATTGTTCTCGAAGATTCCAACAATGCACATGTTACAGTCAGCTACTCAATTAGAGATGACCGTTATCGATAATGAGTTATCGATATTTTTAAACTTACAATGTTCTCTTTGTTCTATGCTATATGGGGAAAAATTTAACCCTGTCTGCGGTTTTAGATTACCCGTAGTAATTAATCCCGTGGTTTAATATCTATCGCATAAGATAGAAAGAAACTCCACAACTGTATGTTTTTATGAATAGAATAGTTTTCAAAATCGGATCATTAGTTTAACATAACAATTCTTAATTATACTTTCTATAAATCGTAAGTATGTATTAGAATATATTTATATAAACACTTGATTTCAAACACAGTAATATTTATTGACTCAAGCTGTTGCTGTATTTTGCTATAAAAAATAAAACGGAATGTCGATAAATAAGTAAACGATTGTGGTACATCCCTATAGGAGGACAAATAGTAATGACCTCGTTACGTAAATATAAATCTTAAGCCTAACGAAATACAGCTTTGAATTGAATCCATTTATAATAGTGACATCTAGCGGCGGGTAGCGTAACTTGCTCATTAAACTATTCCATGTGCGCTTTAAACGGAAAAAGTAATAAATACGTAAAAAGAGTACACAATAAACAACTCTATAGTCATTCTCCTGTGGTTTATTTTCAATCATGTGACGATTGACATATTTCTTGTTTTTATGTTCTGACGCATTCATTCATTATTTAAGAGTAAAATACGATTAGTAAACTTCCGAATGTTTCTTGCATCTACTTAGATATGTACTTACGTAATAAGTTTTTGTATGCAGTTTAGTTGTAATTACAAATGTTATTTTGCTAGAATATATGTACTTATAGAGATAAATACGTTGGTAGGTACTAAGATGAGTTTATATTAGATACATATTTATCGTTATGTATCGAGGTACATAGTAAAACGGTAACTATTATATTATTTCAATTGGTTCTCTAAGTTCTAATTTTTTGTT
Source organism: Polymixis lichenea (assembly GCA_949091785.1). NCBI lineage: Eukaryota > Metazoa > Arthropoda > Insecta > Lepidoptera > Noctuidae > Polymixis > Polymixis lichenea. The sequence goes on along the minus strand of OX420932.1, from coordinate 13,271,812 downwards.
CTAGTTGAATACTGCCTATTCTATAAAGGAAATAAACTTTTTGCTAAAAAATCGTCGTAAAAAAAATACGCAAGTAACCCTACCTACTTATTTATTAAAAAAAATACATTACTTGCGTACATCGTAAAGCAAAAACACTTCTACGAAGTTAATTAAACTTGTACATAACACATACATAGCATCAGCCCGAAACCGGGCCCATTCGAAATTAAACCATACAAAAATAATAAGTGTTCACAAGTAGATAACTATTAAAGGGAAATATTCCCGCATAGTAGGTACGTAGGCATCGAAAAGTACTTCGTTGATTTTATGAATGAACGGCCGCGGGGCTCGGCGGTTCACGAAGTTGTCCATTGCCTGCTAGATGGCGTTAATTCAAAAACGGCATGACATAATATCTGATATATGGGGAGTCTCCTCAAGCTAGCTACGCATAAATATATTCGTAATTACTGGGAATCATTTAATTCTTATTTCGTAATAAAATGTAGGTTACCTACTTCATCCTTACAATATTTATTTTACTCTGCATTCTTGCTGCGGTAGTATTCCTTCCAATCGAAATATACTTTGGAATGTTTCCGAATGATTGCGAATTATTCCGGAGTTTTGCAACGCTACGTCAGAGCCATGCTAATCTCTGTCTCTAAATAATTCTTATAACTACGTTTAAAAAAAGATTAAACATAAAGTCCTTCGTTCCATCGACTGCAATAGTAAGGATTATGCAAAACATCGATTTATCATGTTGTGACTCTAGCCCCTTGAGTCAGTCATAGACAAAAATGATGGGAAATCCCAGGTTCGTGGTATAAATTTGTATTTTCGAAATGTGCACCTCTAGTAGCCAACAAAATGGCTACCACGAATGACTCGAAGGCGCCTGTGCGCCAAGTAAAAAGAGTACAATTTGGTATATTGTCTCCAGATGAAATCGTAAGTAATGTTTTCAAACTTATGTTTAGTTAGTGTTTAGAATATTACATGAATTCCATGATTTTGAGTGCGCAAGAACGTGATTCATGTCAATCGACAAAGTGGCACGCAGTTTATGGTTGTGCTTAGCAGATACAAATATTTAACTTATGTTTCCATAGTCAGAACTTCCAAATATCAGCTTGCAAATGTATTTATTCTTATCTCGTTACGATGGGCTTGGATATAGCTACAGAACAATTGTTTTGACCTAACAATTAATGACTAATTAGCAGTGATTGTTGCACAACAAGATAAGTATATAACTTTGAGACTCCACAGCCTTCACCTTCTAATTTCATGGACCCGATAATCATTATCTAGAAAACAATAAACTTTTAACTTGAAATGCAATGTAATTGTTCAATCATAGGGTTTAACACAACACAACATCAGGTTGGGCAGAGGTATACTTATGTTTATTACACTAACATTTCGCCAGTGAGTTTCTTGCAAAAAACTGCTAATAAGTTATGTAGCATCAAGGCTGCTGCAACTTGTATGACCAGCGATGGTTTGCATGAGGGTGAATGAATGTCCACATGGTCCTATCAATCCTATCGACAGACATTAATCAATGGGTGTTGACAGATTGTTTGGTATATGCATGTAAAACTTTACCTACTATAGACATATTATGTAGCCGTAGGATCATAGACCTTATTTAAAAAATATGTGTTTGAAGAAATGTCAACAACATAATGATAAATAAAACTTTTAGCGACGGATGTCAGTCACTGAAGGGGGGATTCGGTTCCCCGAAACAATGGAGGGTGGCAGACCCAAGCTCGGCGGACTTATGGATCCGCGACAAGGGGTGATCGACAGAAGTTCCAGATGTCAAACTTGTGCTGGAAATATGACTGAGTGTCCTGGACATTTTGGACACATTGATTTAGCAAAACCAGTTTTTCACATTGGTTTTATAACAAAAACAATAAAGATACTAAGATGTGTCTGTTTTTACTGCTCAAAGCTACTTGTTAGCCCAGTAAGTGTTGTTGTTTCTATAGTATTTTATTTTTATGATATTCACATTATAGTTGAGGCTTATTGTCAATCATTTGTGTTTTAGACTAACCCAAAGATAAAAGAAGTTGTGATGAAATCAAAAGGACAACCTCGTAAGAGACTGACATATGTGTATGACTTGTGTAAAGGCAAGAATATTTGTGAGGGTGGTGAGGATATGGATATAGGAAAAGAAGGTGAAGAAGGCAAAAGAGGCTCTGGGCATGGTGGTTGTGGTCATTACCAGCCCTCCATAAGAAGACAAGGTCTTGATCTGACAGCTGAGTGGAAACATGCTAATGAAGATACACAAGAAAAGAAAATCATTATCACAGCAGAGAGGGTGTGGGAAATACTTAAACATATCACAGGTATAAATTTAGACAGTAGATGTGGATACTTCTATTATTCCATATTTGTACCTTTTTCATTTCTTAGTATTCCTTGATAGAATGTAATGAGTTCGGTTGCAAACATACAAACCTCATTTCGTACTGTGATGATCAATGTGGTAGCAAACATAATAACTAAATATAATATTTTGAACATGAATGTTCTTCGCTGAGACAAGTTTTTGCCTGTTTAAATTTATCAGAAATCATCAAGTATTATCAACTGATAATTCCTGATAATTTTTTATAATAACTTTTATTCAGTTATCTTTGCACAAACAAATGACTAGTGATCATTGTCTATTGTGTAAAAAACATTCATTGAGTGCAAACTGTCTTTGAAACCTGTGTGCAAAAATAAACAGATTTGGTCTGATTTGAACCACAATACACTTTTACAAATCAAAAGTCATTAATTCCAATTAGACTAAGAATGAGCACTTTTTTCAATACACCAGACAAGCCCCCAAGACACCAGTCGTTCACCGTTCCTTAGCGGTTAAGCTGGGAAGAAGTAGCACAACAAAACCTCAGTAACTAAACAATCGTTTTACATGATGTCTGTCTGAGATACTATTGTTTGATGATATTCGCAAATCTGATCTTTTGACGATTGTAATTTAAGACGGTTCATAATCACATAAAATTTGACAAACATACATTGACACAATGATTTTTAAATTGAAATATGTATTCTCCTTGTAGATGAAGAATCTTTTATACTGGGTATGGACCCTAAATTCGCGAGACCTGACTGGATGATAGTGACAGTGCTGCCGGTGCCGCCATTGTCCGTAAGACCTGCTGTAGTGATGTTTGGCTCAGCCAAGAATCAGGACGACTTGACACACAAACTTGCTGACATAATCAAATCAAACAATGAACTGATGAGAAATGAACAGTCTGGTGCAGCGGCGCACGTGCTTGCCGAAAATATTAGACTACTACAGTTTCATGTTGCCACATTTGTAGATAATGACATGCCTGGCATGCCAAAGTAAGTAACTTTTGTTATCATCAGCATTATTATTCTTGAACATTTCTAACATACTCTATTTCAATCAATACTCAAGATTTTCACATACTATCTACTACTGTTGACAACAAACATTATTTGCTAGTATTAATGTGATAATTTTTTTATTTCAGAGCCATGCAGAAATCAGGAAAACCCCTCAAAGCAATCAAGGCTCGATTAAAAGGAAAGGAAGGAAGAATTAGAGGAAACCTCATGGGAAAGCGAGTCGATTTCTCTGCGCGTACTGTCATCACGCCCGATCCTAACTTGCGTATTGACCAAGTAGGAGTTCCCAGATCGATTGCACAAAACTTGACATTCCCTGAGCTTGTAACACCATTCAACATTGACAGAATGCAGGAGCTTGTCCGCAGGGGTAATGCGCAATATCCCGGTGCCAAGTATATTGTTCGCGACAATGGTGAAAGGATAGATTTAAGGTTTCACCCAAAACCATCAGATTTGCATTTACAACACGGCTACAAAGTAGAGCGTCACCTGAGGGACGACGATCTCGTAATTTTCAACCGACAACCTACACTTCACAAGATGAGTATGATGGGGCATAGGGTAAAAGTACTTCCATGGTCAACATTCCGTATGAATTTAAGTTGCACATCTCCCTATAACGCTGATTTCGACGGCGACGAAATGAACTTACATGTACCCCAGTCAATGGAAACGAGAGCCGAGGTGGAGAATATTCACATAACGCCGCGTCAAATTATCACTCCCCAAGCAAACAAGCCCGTCATGGGGATTGTGCAGGATACACTGACTGCTGTAAGGAAAATGACAAAGCGTGACGTTTTCCTCACGAAAGAACAAGTAATGAATCTACTCATGTTTTTGCCTACATGGGATGGTAAAATCCCACAGCCTTGCATTTTGAAACCCCAACCACTGTGGACTGGGAAACAAATATTTACTCTTATTATTCCTGGTCCTGTAAATATGATTCGAACTCATTCCACACATCCTGATGAAGAAGACGATGGTCCTTACAAGTGGATCTCTCCTGGAGATACCAAAGTAGTTGTGGAACACGGTGAACTGCTTATGGGTATCCTGTGTAAAAAGTCACTTGGTGCTTCAGCAGGTTCCTTGCTACATATTTGCATGTTAGAGTTAGGTCACGAAACTGCCGGTCGCTTCTATGGTAACATTCAGACTGTGATCAACAACTGGCTGCTGCTAGAAGGTCATTCTATCGGTATTGGTGATACTATTGCTGATCCTCAAACTTACCAAGAAATTCAGCGTGCCATCGTGAAAGCCAAAGAGGATGTCATAGAAGTAATTCAAAAAGCTCACAACATGGAGTTGGAGCCTACTCCTGGTAACACCCTCAGGCAGACATTCGAAAATCAAGTGAATCGTATTCTGAACGACGCTCGTGACAAAACTGGTGGATCAGCTAAGAAATCTCTAACTGAGTACAATAACTTGAAGGCCATGGTGGTTGCTGGTTCCAAGGGTTCCAACATTAACATTTCTCAGGTTATTGCCTGTGTAGGCCAACAGAACGTTGAAGGTAAACGTATTCCATTTGGATTCCGTAAAAGAACATTGCCGCATTTCATAAAAGACGACTACGGTCCTGAGTCGAGAGGTTTCGTAGAAAATTCATATCTTGCCGGTCTGACACCATCCGAGTTTTATTTCCACGCTATGGGAGGTCGTGAGGGTCTTATTGATACTGCCGTAAAGACTGCTGAGACTGGATATATCCAACGTCGTCTGATAAAGGCTATGGAGTCTGTAATGGTTCACTATGACGGTACCGTTCGTAATTCAGTCGGACAACTCATTCAGTTGAGGTATGGTGAAGATGGTCTGGCTGGAGAAACTGTAGAGTTCCAGAATTTACCGACAGTCAAACTGTCGAACAAGGCATTTGAAAAGAAATTCAAATTTGACCCTTCAAACGAGAGGTATTTGAAGAGGATCTTTAGTGAAGACATTATCAAGGAGTTGACAGAATCTGGGTATGTTATTAGCGATCTTGAGAGCGAATGGGAACAACTCAACAAAGATAGAGACGTGTTGCGTCAAATTTTCCCAAGTGGTGAATCTAAAGTTGTACTTCCTTGCAATTTCAAGAGAATGATTTGGAATGCACAGAAGACTTTCCATATCAATAAACGAATGCCGACCGATCTCAGTCCCATCAAAGTAATATCGGGTGTTAAAGAACTACTCAAAAAATGCATTATTGTGGCGGGCGAGGACCGCCTGTCCAAGCAGGCTAATGAAAACGCAACTCTACTCTTCCAATGTTTGGTGCGTTCGACTTTATGCACAAAGTTCGTATCTGAGGAATACAGACTTTCGTTAGTAGCTTTTGAGTGGTTGATTGGAGAAATCGAAACCCGTTTCCAGCAAGCGCAGGTGAACCCTGGCGAGATGGTGGGCGCCCTGGCTGCGCAGTCTCTCGGCGAGCCCGCCACGCAGATGACACTGAACACTTTCCATTTTGCTGGTGTGTCGTCCAAAAACGTAACTCTCGGAGTGCCGCGTCTTAAGGAAATCATCAATATTTCTAAGAAACCTAAAGCTCCATCTCTAACAGTGTTCTTGACTGGTGGCGCGGCCAGAGATGCAGAAAAGGCCAAGAATGTACTCTGCAGACTGGAACACACAACATTGCGCAAGGTGACCGCGAACACTGCTATTTATTACGACCCTGACCCACAAAACACAGTTATTGCTGAAGATCAAGAATTCGTCAATGTTTACTATGAGATGCCTGATTTTGACCCGACAAAGATCTCTCCGTGGTTGCTACGTATTGAATTAGATCGCAAGAGGATGACAGATAAGAAACTGACCATGGAACAGATTGCTGAAAAGATAAACGCTGGATTCGGAGACGATTTGAATTGTATCTTCAATGATGATAACGCCGAAAAGCTTGTGTTACGTATTAGGATTATGAACAATGAAGAAAGTAAATTCCAAGACAATGACGAAGAAACGGTTGACAAAATGGAAGACGACATGTTCTTGAGATGCATTGAAGCTAACATGCTGTCAGATATGACTCTACAAGGCATAGAGGCTATAGCAAAGGTGTATATGCATTTACCACAGACTGAAGCTAAGAAACGTATTATAATCACTGAACAGGGAGAATTCAAGGCTATTGCCGAATGGTTGTTGGAAACTGATGGTACTTCATTGATGAAAGTACTTTCTGAGAGAGATGTAGACCCCATAAGGACATTCAGTAACGACATTTGCGAGATATTCCAAGTACTGGGTATTGAGGCTGTGCGTAAGTCAGTAGAGAAAGAAATGAACGCCGTGTTACAGTTCTACGGTCTATACGTGAACTACCGCCACCTTGCCTTGCTTTGTGACGTAATGACTGCTAAGGGTCATCTGATGGCCATCACTCGTCACGGTATCAACAGGCAAGACACTGGCGCACTTATGAGATGCTCGTTCGAAGAAACAGTCGACGTCTTGCTGGACGCCGCCAGTCACGCTGAAGTGGACCCAATGAGAGGCGTGTCTGAGAATATTATCATGGGTCAATTGCCGCGGATGGGAACTGGTAAGATTTACATTTGTAACCTGTGGGGTAATTGTATAACACACTAACAGTAGGCTTTCATTTTGACAGTGTAACAACATTCATTGCGATGTGTACGTTGTTGACCACACAAATTTTTCGAACTTTAGAAGCAATAGATTAGCAATATCCTTCTAAATTATTCCGATTGTGATTGCTAATGTGTTACGCAATTAAAAATAATATTATTTCTCTACCAGAAACGACGAAAGTTCTTACAAAATAAAAACTTATACTCTGGTCATACTGACGCTTTGATATAATAATTGCTGACGAATGATTTAATTGTTTAATAGGCTGCTTCGACTTACTACTTGACGCCGAGAAATGTAAGCTGGGTATGGAAATGGGCGGTCTCGGTGTGGGAGGAGTCGGCGGTGGCATGTACTTCGGCGTCGGCACTCCTTCCATGACGCCGCTGATGACGCCGTGGTCCACACAGAACACACCTGGGTACGGCAGCAGTGCATGGTCTCCAGGCCAAGGTAAAAACTGATTACTAATGATATTTTTTTGAGAAAAACCTTCAAAATTACAATAGATACAAATTTAAGTTATTGCACAGTTAAATTTCAATTAAAAACAGACAATATTTTCAGTTAGCAAGGAATAATAAATAATAAGGGGGTTTATTTATAATAGTTGCTTAAAGTTAAGTAATGATTAATGTCTACATAATCCCAATCACACATAATTTGATGTTTAAATGTCTCATAACTATAACGTTTTTATATAAATCCTAAGGAATAAAACATAAAATAAAACAAAAGAAAACAAGTACACACGGCTACACATCAAGCTATACATTTACAGTTTAAGCTGATCTCGCACTGTACGGAAATCCTATACAATGCGAGACCAATTTATACTGGAAATGTATAAGCTTGATGTGTAACTGTGTGTACATAAAAAAAATATTGAAATAAAGTTTTATAATTTCAATTCTCTGAGAAATAATTTGTGATGCATATTTTATTACAGTGGGCAGCAGCATGACGCCGGGTGGTCCATCGTTCTCGCCGTCCGGCGCGTCGGACGCGTCGGGCCTGTCGCCGGCCTACAGCGCGTGGTCGCCGCAGCCGGGCTCGCCGGGCTCGCCCGGGCCCCCGCTGTCCCCGTACACGTCGCCGGCCGGCGCGTCGCCCTCGTACTCGCCCACCAGCCCGGTGTACGCGCCCGCCTCGCCCAGCCTCACGCCGACGTCGCCACACTACTCCCCGACGAGCCCGTCGTATTCACCGACTTCACCAAACTATTCACCGACCTCACCCATATACTCGCCAACGTCACCGAGCTACTCTCCTACATCCCCTGGCTATTCTCCCACATCGCCGTCTTATTCTCCTACGTCACCAAGCTACTCTCCTACATCACCGAGTTATTCTCCGACAAGTCCAGCGTATTCACCGACATCACCGAGCTATTCGCCGACGTCACCTAGTTACTCGCCAACGAGTCCCTCTTATTCCCCGACTAGTCCGTCATACTCGCCGACAAGCCCAGCCTATTCACCGACATCGCCCGGTTATTCGCCTTCTTCACCGAGCTACTCTCCGACTAGTCCTGTCTACAGTCCTGCTTCTCCGAGTTACTCGCCGTCGTCGCCGAACTATACGCCGACGTCGCCCGCTTATTCTCCAACAAGCCCCTCATATTCGCCGACATCACCGGCGTATTCCCCGACTTCTCCCAGTTACTCACCATCCTCGCCTAAATATTCTCCATCTCCTAACTATTCCCCTACATCGCCGTCTGTGGCAGGCAGGAGCCCTACTTATTCACCGACGAGTCCACAATACTCTCCTACGAGTCCGCAGTACTCGCCGACGAGTCCGGCATATTCGCCCTCGTCCCCTCAACACCCAGGAAGCACTCGTTACTCGCCATCCTCACCAAATTATTCGCCATCTCCTAATTATTCTCCTTCTTCACCGGGGTATTCTCCATCTTCGACGAAGTATTCGCCGACGTCTCCGACCTTCACCCCGACCTCGCCCAACTATTCTCCGTCGTCCCCCGCATACTCTCCGTCGTCGGCAGGACCCTCCACATACTCTCCAACTTCACCAACATATTCTCCTACTTCACCTAACTATGACGACGGCGACGATTAGTCTTTTAATACATGTACTTGATTTTTTTGTTTCTATTTTATTACTTCTTAGTTGATAATACTATTTGTAAATATTCTCAACTCCCCTGTTCAATTGGGAGATTAAATATAAAAAAAGCAAAAAAATGTACTTTAAGATTAGTATGTATAATAGTTATATAAGTTTATATCAAGCAAGATTACAAAACTGTTATTTAACCCTAACAAAATTGGATTTAGTCGGGTTCTACATTTACATTAAGTAGGTACTGCCTTTTTTGTTTAGTGGCAGTTATTGTGTTTGTCGCTAATACATCGTCATTTCTATGGAATAGTTAATTTTATTTTATTGACATGATACACACGTCTTGGGGCTGTTTTTTTTTCAATAGTCCGAGAACTTTTATTAGAAGAATAATTATGTCAATTTGACATATTATCTATACAAAAAAAAAAACCGCATCCAAATCAGTTTACTCGTTTAAGACCTACGGTGCCACAACAGACACACATAGCGGTCAAACTTATAACACCCCTCTTTTTGTGTCGGGGATTAAAAAAGCTATCAAACCGCAATATTTATTCTTCAGATAAATGTTTTCTGACTATTGAAAAATCAGCCCTTAGTCAAAGTCTTTATATCTGATGTTAGAATTAAGTACTGCCTACATGGAAATATTCATTAAATAAAACATGTTATGCATTTTGTGGTGGATAAATAAAATTACACTATTTAAATATCGAACGTTTATTTTATTAATACTGACCCAGTTTTATCAATAGCTATACATACAGTAATCCTAAGGCGGATCACATACTGCTACGCACCACGCTCCGGGGTGCGCGAAATGAGCCAAATTCGTAGTGCTTTTCCATCGTTTTTATTAAATTTGTATGTAAATAATCACGCGGGAGTGTGTTATCTGCGCCCCTTCGCGGGGTGCGTTTATTAGTGTGTGAATCGCCTAAAAGTCGCAAATAGTAAAGTAAAAAAGTAATAATACACTTGGGGCATCGAAAATGTATTTGGGGTTTATTACGAGATATCACTATTAGGTTAAAGGATCAACAAATTAACAAGTATTTAGATACTTTCAAAGCCATCGAAATGATGAGAAAATAAATGAATAGTTAATCGATTACAAACCTACTATCTACATTACTAAAGGTACCATTGTATCTTAGGACAATTAGAAAATACAAACCATTATCTATTGTGGTTTTTTTTATAAACCTCGAACACAGCCATTTATATATTTTAATAATATTACTTACCAACTAAGCCAGATCATTTATTTATAAATTATTATCGGTATGTTTGCCGCAACATACGTCTTTTCCGCGACAGACACTTACACGATAAATCAACTTTTAAATAATCTGTCATGTAAAATGTGCTTAATCGGCCTACCTATGAGCAACACTTATTATAAAACATGACCATTATTAAAAGAAATACAAATAGATAACTAATCAGTAATATGGAAGCCGTCTTGAAGCAATTCTGTTCTTATTACTAAGTTGATTTATTTTCCTCGGTATATTTCTATGATGCGGTCCTGGTCCACGTACTCGAAGATGTGTGGCGCGTCCATCAGGATGCCGACCGTGCCTGCCGTGGTCACGATGAAGAATATGTACAGCTGCAGCCTGTCGATCACCATGGCTACGTACTTCCAATCTTCACGTGTCTGTAAAATCAAATGATAATGCTGATTAATTGTGAAATCTATCATAAAATATGATCGAAAAAAAGGTATTTTTTAAAATAAATTTAAAAAGATAAAAAAGGGATTTCGTAAAAGATTTTGAAGGGTTTTAATATGGTAAGCGCCTGTCGATTGGTTTCATTATAAAAGTGTTATCGAGTTTTTCGTAGGTAGGTAGGTTTCATAGGTACCTACTGTACCTAACCATCGTTATGAGAAGAAAATATTTTGGCTACGTTACAGCCAATAGCCTAGAACATTGCTTGAACTATCTAGGTACTTATTTATAGGTGTACAAACCTGAATATAAAGATCTTCGTTACGTAAATGTTCTGCAATGAACTCTACTGCTTCTGTGGCCTTTGCTGCTTCTGGCGACAGTAGTAGCGAGTCAGAGCTCTCCGACTCCCTCCGCTCCCCTCCGAGGCCCAGGCCGCCGAGCGCGCCGAGTCCTCCCAGTGCGCCAACCTCACCGCCGCCGGCCGCTCGGTTGATCTTGCAGTTCGGATGGTGCAGGTCCGACATCTCCATCGCCTCCATTTTGCTTTGTTTTACACCAATCGCACTAAGAAGTTAGTATATTTCCAAGGTTCACAGGTTAGAGAGGTTCACTAGCATCTAGTGAGTGCTGTGTGAGCAAACGTACCTGATGTGTTTAGGCAGGTCGTGCGGGGCGGCTGCATGCGGCGGAGCGCCCATGCCGGGCATTTCCATCATCCACCGTAGCCTCGTTTTGCGTGGACGACGCATGAGCAGGCCTGTAGGCAGATAGTGGAGGAAGACGCTTCGGATCCAGAGAGGCATTCTGTTAAACAAGAAGTGCAATTTAAGGGTGTCATTTTAATCAAATCTATCCTTGCTATCGACACGCTAAGAGGAGAAGTGCATTATTAAACCCTCTTTAACACAAATCTACACGACAAAATTGCGTATCACAGAAATTCCAAATATAATAAGAGTTATAATTTACAATCTAGGTACATTAAATAACTACGTACGAGTAGGAGTCATTACGTACGTATATTTGTAAGGTTTTTATGTTACAATATTATGTGACTAGGTGTGAAAAAAAAATGGCGGCGGGAGGATATGCCAGCTTCCATAGAAAAATGTTTGAACCCCTTTGTAAATTGTAACTTTAAAATTTCTGGTATTGAGCCCAGTTTACCATACCTGTGTGTTCTTGGACCTCTGAAGTTCCAGTTGATGATGATAACCGTGACTAGAATACTGACAGTGTTCATGATGAATGTGAAGAGCAGGTACTTAGCGATAAGCGGTAATACGAGGGAGGTCGGCGGTAGAATCTTTGACACCAGTAGCAGGAACACAACCAGTGACAGCAAGATGCTGATACCCAATGTTACCTACGAGAAATAACACAGATATTTTGAATGAAACAGTACTTTTGAATGCAGCTTAATGTAAAAGAAAATAATACTACTATATTACTATGTAGGTAGGCTATAAGTAATTTTGTCTCACCTTTTCGCCGGCTTCGGCAGGCAAATAGAATACCAATACACAAAGGAATGAAATCAATACAGTTGGCAGGATCAAGTTGACTGTATAGAACAAGGTCTTTCTCCTAATTATGATGTAAAATGTAATATCAGTTTCAGTAGGATGGTTCCCTTCATAAATATTCAGGTATGCTGGTACTTCAATGATGTCCCATGTTCCCGACTTCCAGTAATCTGACAGATCAACAAAGTTTTTGTTGTTGTATAAGGCGAGGGACACTTGGTCACCATTGAAGGTCCACGATCCGAATTTCATGATGCACGTTTGTTGATCGAAGGGGAAGTATGTTACATCAATCGTGCATGAGCTCTGAAAAGCGAAACAAAAGATGAACGATAAGATAAGTCTGTTAAAGATGTGCAACCACCATTTACAACTAGGTATGAAGATGATGAGGTCATTGATAGTCATTCTACAAATGAAAGGTTTACCTGGTAAATAGCTGGAGGTACCCACAGCACTTCTCCGTTAGGATAAATCAGGACGTTCGATTTGTATCGCACCTCATAGTTACCGTCAGCGCTGAAATAACAGAATATCCATTTGCATCGAAGAATAAACCACAAAAAACATCAACAGTGTAGTGCCTAAGGAAAGATACTAACTTGTTGAAAAGTACTATGTCAGGTTTCCAGACCTTGTCGGGCGGTAGGCGCAACACGCCTATGCCGCCATAATCAGCCTCATCCCACATCAGCTGATAGTCCATCCATACTAACCGGAGCCACACGTTGGATTTCATGATTTGATTCTTTTCGTTCTGCAAGAGGTATGCTTTGTTTTATGTATTACCACCTACTTTCTTGTAGGAAAGGATCACTAACTTATAATTAGCGTGATATGTTAGTTTTGGTCAAAACATAGCGATCAGGCAACGTTTTTGTGACCAATGCTTACTCTGCGGTCTTCATTAGATACCTTGCAGTAAGAAGCTGAGAGATTAAATCTAAGTATATTAATAATTTGATATAAGTACGGGTATGTAGTACATACGACGTTAATAAGCTGCACGAAGGCTAGCCCGAACCGCACGTCCACTTTCTGTGTCATGTTTTGTACTGGGCGGATGAGTTTGTTGTAACCACGAAACAGGTCGCGGACCAACCGTTCCTCGTCTTCGGAACACCATCCTGGAACAAATGGTATCAAGCAACCAGTTACTTCCGATATGTATAATATGCCGAACTCAATTTAACATTCGAATACATAAACATCATTCACTTAATTTGAATAAATTAATGGCAAAAAGGGAGTGTTAATTAATTTCCTTCTGGTAAACGTATGTTATGTAGAGTTCATTGACGCGGCTAACAGTTTACCTATGACGAGTTAATAAGCAATAAGCTAGGATCGTATTTTGTTTGAAATTTGTCTACCATGTTGGAGTAGGTACCTAGGAATGGGCGAAAATTACGAGCGTCTAATCTTTACGTATAAAAGTTAATTTTACAATGTCCACAGGTTTTCTCCGTGCTTTACTCTTCACCTCACGCATACAAATAAAAGTATTCTGTTCAAGTTCATAAAACATTACAAGTATTGTAATATTTTTCAGGTTTAAAAATGAATCGAGATTTTACAAGCCCGTTATAAAATAAATGGCTATTATGTTATGCAGGAATTGGGCTGATCTGATATATGAAGACATTTAATTTAATACACGCATATTGACGTCGAATTTTCGAAGTTTAGTTGAATTTGCCTTCATAATGGTTTTCCCGTAAGTTTAGTAACGTGTACGTTAGCATCCATAGCTGAGATGATGCTGCGACGACAGATCAATAAAGAGCCAACCGGAGATAATGTTGTTGAGGAACACACTTCTCGAAGATAAAACGATGACTTTTGTAAGAATTCACTTAAAATTGAGCTTGTTGTCATCTAATGAATTTTGCATTAATAAATAAACTCGATTAATTAAAGAATAATAACTAAAAGCTGAGTTAAAATCTAATAAATTTAATTGAATTTATCACATCAATTTCGCTGCGTGTCTTTTAGACATATTGTGCTCTGAAATATTAGTATATAACGTGTACGTTATAGGTACATATTTTGTTTATATGCACCTCTATTTACATAGCTAGCCGGTAGCGCCGCTTTCATGAGATAAATGAATAGAAAAAATAAGTAATGTTACAGTTTTTTTTTGTGGATTATTGCGTATTGTGGGGTGTGTTTATTAATGATTTGTTTATGATGTGTTTAGTACCTGAGTAGAGGAGTGTGAGGATCGCGGCGACGAGCAGACAGGCGCGCGTCCCGCCCGACATGGCGGCGCGTACTGCCGTGCGGCGTACGGTGGCGGCGGGCGCAACCCGCCGCGCTGCGCCACACCCGTCCCGAGTCCTCCCGTAGCCCCCGCCCGCCCAAACCACCCTGTGCACTAATGCATGCTGCATATTACTCGTATTCCATTAGCTGAATTTCAGTTACTTAACGTGGAAATGAAAACTGACTAGCTTGCTTGTGATATCACGTATACAGATATCTTATAGTAATTTTCGTTTTTTTTATATGCTTCTTCCTGGGATACTTTTCATAAACATAAGTTTAAGAAAATACCCAAATATATACTTATCAAGTGCCAAGTTCTCGCTGTTGAATGTCATCAAAATTGGCTAAGTAGTTTAGGCGTGCAAAACTTGGAAACAGGACCGCCTCGTTTTCATTTTCACATTTACTACAGTGTCATATTTTTAAATGGATAGTATTTTTCCAATTCTTATACTTACCCATCTACGATCAATGTTTCATACGTTTCAGGAAGGCTCTATTTTGCGTGCGTTGGTATATTGTAGGTAGCTGTTGTGGAAATTGGCTAGTGATGTGCGCATGTGCAGTTATCCCGTGGGATATCATCGATTGCTCCGAGACTCCGCTCCGTTCCAAACGCCTCCGCGGGAATATTATGTAGGTCAGGGATGATTTACATAACTCACGGGAATTCAATCGGGGGAATATCTACTAGCGAGATTAGAGCCCAAATTGAGATTATGGCTAAGGATAATTGATGAAAACTTAAAGGTTGGAAAGAATTAAAAAAAATGCTTTTTTTAAAACATTTTTTTTCAAGCTTCTGGGGTTTAGGAGAACCTTTTTGTAAAATATTGAGCTTGAAAGCTCTATAGCTATGGTAAGCTGTAAATATATGTGGAGACTAAAATAAATAAAACAAGCGTTTGTTTCATTCGTTTATATTTAATAAACAAAGTGCAATTCAGAGTTAACCCTAACAATTGAACAAATCTGGGGACAACGGGCTGTCCCATTGCCGACGGAGGGATGCCGCACACAGTTCCATCCAATACAAGGATGAAGCCCGCGTGTGCGGACCTGCGGTTTCCACCGTCCGGGTCGTCACACAACCTCTAGCGAATGGTAAGAAGATATAACAGTAAATAAATTAATGACCAAAAACATTGACTTATAATCACATCCGGTCCGCAACTTCCATCGGACCGTCTAAGATTACTAACAGCACTACCTCGGAAAAGGAAAACATTACAGGAGCTTTGCGAGGGTACATTCGCTTGTCGAGTGTACCCGCACATTCTCACTGTTTACGCTACGTTTTCCTTTTGAGAGGTTTACAATGTTTCCGAAATAACTGAACGCGATGAGTAAGAACAACAAACTTAACAATCGATCATGACGGAGCAGTAAACTGAACGTGTTGAAGTGTTTCGGAGTGTGGCAGACGAGCGGCAGGACTGGTCAGATGTCAGGATATAGTGAACCTGTACTTGTCAACTGATCGTGTGTCGCATCTGTCAATAAATAGGCACCTTTGTGTTAAACCCTCTATGTAACGAAAAACCGGTTCATGTTACAACTTCTTGTACTTATAAAATGTTGTATATCTTATAAAATGAGTTTATATATTACATGTACATGTCTGAAACGATGGTCATATCTTTTGAATTAATTTTCGAAGAAGAAAATTTTATAAGCTAATATTATTTTCAGCATACGAATTACTGTAACTGTATGGAAAGAAGTACAAACGTGATATTAATATGTAATTTAATTATTATTTGTAAAAGTCGTTCCGAAAGACCCAGATATGACTTTATTAAAATAATATTTGTTTAACTACAACTTTTAACGAACGATTTATTTAAGCTATAGCCATGGGTATTTTATTACCATTTATAACAATATCGACCCGTTCACAACGAGGCATATCACAACCTGTACCAATTGAATCAACATTGTTTGTAAAGTTCTATACTAGCTACTGACACAAATATATCCGAAAATAAAACTAGGGATTATAACCACGATTCATGGAATCGAACAAGAAGGAAACAAAGGGCCATTGTTTCACCGCCCAAACTCTAAACTGTACAATAGATTTCAAGAATCGAAGAAGTTCTAACAAAGTTAATTTTTTAAATGCGAATCAGGTCGTTCAACAGTAAGAAGGAAGACGTTTTTGTGCAAATATTTTCTGCCGCAGTCTTGTCTAGTGGGTGGCCACAGGCTGCGGTGACTGCGCGTGAGTGTGCACCGCGGCGCGTGGCGGCTGTGCCTGTGTAGCACGTACTGCCACTGTATCGCTGTGGGCGACCGTTCCGGGGACGGAACGTCTGGAACGGAACCGCTCATTGAAACTCATGCCATACGCTCATTGGAACGATCGGGTGTAGAGTACGGAATTAATTCCACTGAGCGTGACGACCGTTTTTCATAGTATTCTTGGAAGAAAAGGTACACAATCGCTGAAGTTCTCAAGGGATTAGAAGACGTTAGACGGATGGGCAGTTTTTTGTAACGTACAGGGTTGGCAGTTCAGCGGTAACTTATGTCTACAGGGGGGCGCGGGCGGCAAGGCAGGCGGCGGCAACTCCGGCGCCGCGGCGTCATCGTCCGCGCCACTTCGCTCATCACAACTTAACAAATATTCGCGGTATCACAGAACTTTTCGCATGCGTATCCGCAAGCGGGCGGGTCGCTACGACACCATGATGTGCGGCGCGGACAGCAGCACGGCTAGCGTGGCGATGATTGTGAACAGGGTAAAGATAATAAGGCACAGTCTGTCCACGACCATGGCGGCGAACTTCCAGTCGCGCGAGACGTCCGCATCCTCGTCGTCCTTGCGCATCTGGAAAGTAAATCTATCATGTTAAACGACCTGCAATGTATACCAATGAACTATTGAATGAAATATACAACTGTGTGGTAATGTTACCTGATCTGTGATGACTCGGATCTCCTTCAGTATAAGGGAGAGCTCGTAGTCGACACCGAAGCAACTGTGTGCGGCCAGGCCCGCGCCGTTCTCCTCACCCGACCTGCAATGAGTTCGCTCTGTAGATATCAGCTACATCTGCACCCTACTCTACAGGTGGAGCCAAGGAACAGAGGGCACTACAGGAGTTATGCCGATTAGATGTTATAGACCAGACCCAGAAGTAGAAGTACAATCAAACGTGAAACTACGTGATGGCCCGTGAAAGAGTATGTTGATGTTGAATGTTTGAATACTCGTGATTTAGCTGTTAGGGTCGGGTACTGCGGAACGTTCGAGGCTGGGGTGAATTATCGTAACCGTGCTATTTACGGCGAGTAGTGTTCGTGTAGATCGTCGAGGGACCTGTAGTATCGGCAGCATTGCGGCTGCTGCGCTTGCGGGTGTCGGAAGTCGTCGTCGATGTCGAGCACGTTGGCGAGGAGCGACTTAGAGGAGCGCTCGCGCAGCTCCAGGTCGGGCGGCGGAGGCGCGCGCGCGGGCGGCGGCGTGGTCGCCGAGCCCGGCCGCGACATGCGCAGCACCCACGGCAACCAGTACAGGAACACGCAACGAATCTGGACAATACACCACGTTATAAATTTTTGTAAACGTTTCTATTTTTTTTTTCTATTCTTTGCTATCGAAGTAACACCATAAAAAATTACGAACCCAATCACTCATTTCGTGTGTGTCTGAATGCCTATGATGGTAGTTAAGAATTAGGATGGTGGAGACGACGGAGGAAGCCACCATGAACATGATGCAGTTGAAGTAGGTGCCGAGCAGTGGCACGGCGTCCGACGTCGCTGGCATCGTCTCCGCCACCATGTTGAGGAACACCGTCAACGACAGTAATATTGTTACACCTGTGTATAATAATACAATATAACGTTTGATCAGCTTTATTCACATAAACATACACCAGATATAAGCTGCGCAAGAGAAGAAGAGTCCGGTCCATACATATATATGTCGGGAGAATGATTTTGGGCCAAAATAACGATGCTGCCCAGGGTCAACTGTCTTATTTCAAGATCAAAATATTTTATTTCACATAAACCTGCATGGGAATTGGTTTTGGTTTAAGTTTTATAACGTAATAATGTTAGTCAGTCCGGTTTTAACAATTCAAGCTTTAAATTGCCATCGTTTAGTATACAGGCAGAAAACAACTAGAAAGAGGTTCAAACCTCTACTACACAACTAAAGTCAACTTTAGTATTGTGTTATTAGAGAAGCGAGAGCATCATTAATAACATCACGCGTTAGCTAACTACTGATAAATATTACTAACGATACTGACGAATAAATCCCTCATAAAAACATAGGCATGTGTATTTAAAGGTTTTACCTAAAGACAACTTCTCTCCGGAGTCTGGAGGCAAGGTGAACCCCAACAGCGCCATGGAGGCAATAAGCACGCAGGGCACGATAAGGTTGAAGAAGTAGTAGAGCGTCTTGCGCCGGATCACCACCGCGAACGTGATGTCGATGTACGGTTCCGGACAACAGTTGTAGTAGATCTCATTGCGCTTGCCGGGGACTCCTATGCGACAAAAATGATAGAAATGTAAAAAGAAATCCTCAATTCAATAAGGAACCACGATAGCTTCGCGTAAGTGACAAATCAATAGCACAACAAATAAGCACAACTAAACACAAGTTTTTGCTATCGAACACATTACAATGTTTTTAACCTCAGTTTTACAGTTATTGACCAATCCGTTCACGTCAAATTACAGGTCTAATTCCATTAAGTTGGAGTCGTAAAGATAACGTACAAGAAGGCTGTCTTAGATAAGATAGATGGAAGAGATAAGATAGTTTAAATGCAAAAATAAAATTAGTAAAATGTATAACCTATTAGCTCCCATTCGCCATTCGTGACAAAAC
Source organism: Polymixis lichenea (assembly GCA_949091785.1). Classification (NCBI taxonomy): domain Eukaryota; kingdom Metazoa; phylum Arthropoda; class Insecta; order Lepidoptera; family Noctuidae; genus Polymixis; species Polymixis lichenea. The sequence goes on along the minus strand of OX420932.1, from coordinate 13,252,379 downwards.
TGCTTATATCTCCACCTCCTTCATCTTGTAGTTGCAGATCCAACTGTAAGGAGAAAAACGTAAATAAAATTGTTTTTTTTTTTAAATGTCAGCATTAATGTTAGGAGTTTTAAAATAGCGGACCTGATAACCATCATAAGTCCAGCTGCCAAACTTCATCTCGCAACGTTGGTCGTCGAAGGGAAACCAGGTGATGTCAATCTTGCAGGTGCTCTTGAAGATGCCAGGCGGCACGTACAAGCATGAGCCATTGTTGCGCACCACTACGTTCGTCGGATATGTGCTGTCGAATCCTTCGTCCGCGCTGCACAAAAAATAACATATTTTGACTATGCATATGTGTATGGCAAGATGTACAAATAACGTTTTGCTTCGTGGGACGATACGTAGGATGCTGCATACTTAGATTGCAGGATACGTAGCACGCGGCGTTCTATGATCGTAAAATTCGTAGCGCGTACCATACTAGGGCTGTAGTATTCGTAGCGCGTATCGTATTATGATTGTAGCATTCGTAGCGCGTGGTGTTCTACGATCGAAGCAATCGTAGTACGAGGCGCTCTACGATTGTAGCGTTCGTAGCACGCGGCGTTCTGTGATTAATCTAAGAAACGCTAAATCGTAACAATCGAATCGTAGCATTTGGTGTTTTGTAGCCCAAAAGCCCTATGGCTATGGAGAAAAATGACAGCCCCCAAGAACCAGTAAAGCATTTACGTTTCGCAAGTATCGACCCATTTTGAGACCGTACATAATGAGAGGTGAAACAGAAAACAACTGCCGATATTTCACAAGTTTCGGAAAGCGCTGTCTACAAAATGTATAAGTTCAAGTCTAAAATTATGTCTGGGGCTTAAGTCGGCGACAGCACTTTAGGTCCTCAAAAGTCTGTACTATATCACGATAGATATTGAGTCAAAATATGTGTTGGTGCTACGAGTCTATAGAGTAAAAAGTCTTTAATGGAGTTTTTATTCTCTCTGTTTTAGTCTAGGTTGCAAGTAAATTAAGTTAATCATTTATAACGAGAGACCGGTATCTATGTAATAATACCGTCAAACTTCGGCCATTAATTTGCCAGAGAAGCGTGGTCCCTAATTATGCTCATGCCTGCCCATGACGGCTCATTGTGGCGGACTATGTGGGAGACTAATAGCCTGATGGACCTTTGTGCATTTATTTGGAAACTAAAATTAGTAGTGACTTATGAACCAAAGAATTTGTTTACTTTTTTTTTTATGTGGTTGTAATCCTACAAGTCTATAGTTTCACTTAGCCATAGAACCGGGTCATTGGTATAAATTACTAAAACGGCAATTATCACGGAAAATGATTTGCACTTTCGATTCGACTTTGATGGATATACAATTTAATTAACAGTACCTTTATATTTTAATGATTAAAAACGATAAAAAACATATTAATCTTTCCTTGATAAAACTAGTGAGTTATAAATATAATATAAATCTTTATTTTTCATCAGTGGCTGGAAATAATTAAATTTATTGGCGCTTTCCAATCTCCAGTAGATATTTTGGGTTATATCGGCATAAACAACAATCACTTGTGTTTTATTCTCTTGAAAAATTAATGAATTCTTTGCACGCTTGTTTGAAAGCAAGGAAATGGATGCTGACGGTTGAGTTGAGGATATGAAATCACGTGATTAAAAGAATCCTATTAAAACATATAAAAGAGTAGGTTCAAATAATTTTTATGATAAAATTTAAATATTGGTACATATACCTAGCAGAGATAGATTTGGCTGCAGCGGATATATTCAGACAGATTGTTATTATATTATGGTCCAAGGCGCTCAAAGTTATGTAACTCAGCAGTCCATTTTGGGACTTAATTGTTCTTGATTGATATTGCTCTTAATTTCGCTTTCGTCTTTGGTTCTAGTGTTTCTTGGAAGGTTCATTAGTGTGGGCGATTGTTTTTATGCATATAAATATGTGTGTTGTGTAAGTACCTGTTGTACATAAGGACGTCAGGTTTCCATAGTCTGTGTGGTGGTACTCGTAAATCTTTGACCCCGCCGAAATCCGAAGTGTTCCACCTCAAGTTCATATCATTCCATTCCTGAACAAACAAATGTAAGAACCGTACATTTACGTAACAAATAGAGATGAAAATGATGTAACACATACACAGTAACACAATTATAAATCTCATTGCTATGCAAAAATCATTAATTACTATCTTGTTACTCTAGACGCATGAACACATAAAAACTTATACTCACTAGTTTTAGCCAGATGTTTGTTATTAAAAGCTGGTTCTTCTCGTCCTGCGAACATAATGTGTATTTTATTACTTCTACTCTGTCCCGTTTCTTCATAGTTTGATTGAACTCAAATTAATCATTATTATACTGTGAGAGTCGGTCAACAAGGATTATAGCAAAACGTGTATTCGAACTGGTTTCAGGACGTCGTTTAAATAAAAACGATCAATAATGTTTGAGTGTTGACGCACACGAATGTAGTTGTGTGTTGGTGTGTACTTAAAATGTGAGGACATATTTAGAAGACATGATTGGTTAGTTGGCTTAATCGTTCTCGAAGCGGCTCATATCGTGGTAGTTTATTTATTGAACGGTACATTTGGATAATCATGAGAACACTATCAATCTTGTACTGGAAGTATGTAAGCTAACGAACTACTGTTCGTTAGCTTGTGTATAAAGAGAAATGCTGACCACGTCAATGATCTGCATGAGCGTGAGGCCGAAGGAGAGCTGCAGCGGGTCGCTCTCGTTGACGACGGGCCTCTCCAGCACGTTGTAGTGGTCGAGTAGGTGGTGCAGTAGCCGCTTCTCGTGCAACCCGCAGCGTGCCCCTGCGTGGACAAAACAACCTCGCATTACACTAACAATACGCAAGAGGCTGGATACGCAACGGAAACAAATAAAATTATTACAATGATCTTTATTCGGCTCCAAATATAAACATCTGTAAAAGTAAAACCATCTATCGGTAGGTAGGTATCTATCCGCAGCAGTATGCAAATGGTGCAATCTTGAGATTTAAAAAGGCACTCAGCATGTTTGAGTCCCTCACGTACGATCGAAAACCCTCACGTAGTTAAAGGAGAGGCCGTGATTTTACATTACAGGGGATTTTTTGCTCCGTGATTTAAGAATAATGGAAGTTTGAAGACGATTCATGGTCACAAAAAGTGTTTAGTAATTTATTAAAAAGCTCTTGAACCTTGAATTAATACTTTTTTCTTAAATTTTTTCATTTAAATGCAAAAGTTGCGTCAAAATTAAGTTTTTTTTCCCGAATTGCAGTTGTTTTTTCCTTTGGGCTACCCACTGTGTGTACCTATACTAACCAAATGGTGTTTCTCTAAAATAAAAGATGGTTTTATTTAGTTTACATCATCTTATATGTAATCCTTAATACATCACTACATGCCGAGAACAACAATCTGTAAATGCATTGAAGTTCCCTAAGGCCTAAAACTACCGAAGTCCGGGTTCCTTCTGGCAGATTTACCTCGTGAAGAGAAATACAGAAAAACAAGGAAGATTTATGTGGCGTACCGCCACTCATTTACATTTTGTATTACGTCTGTTTTACGAGAATGCAAGGGCTTGCTCGAGAATTGTATTAAAATGAGTTTTTTATGACCATGGAGCTACCGCAAGGAATAGTCCAAATCTTTATAAACAATCCAGTTTAAAAACACAATTTCAAAGTAAACAAAAAACATTGATACTATTACTACAATTAAAAGGAAAAGCTTCCAGTATATAACAATCCCCGAAATTCAATCACGTGGCAGAAATATCATTTAACTATTAAGTATGTGACTGTGTAAATGTTTGAATTTAATACTTTCAAATGATAATAATTTACAGAGAAAAAGATTTTAGTTGAGATTTAATTTCATATTATTTTATATTAAATATTTGTTTCTGTCTGTAAGTAGGTATTGCAGTATTTTTAAACAGCCGGATTACCTTCCGTGTAGAAATTGAAATAAGCGTTAAAAAAATAAACCAAGTAGTAATCAAAAATCAAAATGAAACAGCCCATTGGATTTTAATATGGACTAGCTTCTGCCCGCGACTTCGTTCGTGTCAAATTTCTTGCCCCCTACCCACCCCGTCGCTCGCCTCGCCTACCCGTGCGAGCATTTCGTATTCGTGACTTTTTTTTCTTTGCTCGGCTCCTAAGAAATTTAGCGTGATTTTATATAGCTTATAGCCTTCCTCGATAAATTGGCTATCTAACACTGAAATAATTTTTCAAATCGGACCAGTAGTTCCTGAGATTAGCGCGTTCAAGCAAACAAACAAACAAATTCTTCAGCTTTATAATATTATAATAAATAATAATATATTATAATATATAGTATAGACTAGCTTTTGCCAGTGGCTTCGCCCGCGTATGGGTCGGAAGTTATCCCACGAGAAGGTACTACCGGTATAGAAAGTATCCTTTGTGTTAATCCAGGTTATAAACTATCTGTGTGCCAAATTTCCACCAAATCTGTTCGGCCGTATTTGCATGATCGAGTAACAAACATCAAACTTTCACATTTACGATGTTAAGTAAGCAGTAAGATAAGATTTACTCTCAAGGGTCGTCTCGTTTGAATGCGCGTTCTAAAATCCATAAATTTAACTATCACTAAGTATTTCATCATAATTTAAATCGCCCATAAGCTGCTGCAATTTATGTAATAAACTACGCTAATATCCTTAAAAGATACCTCTACTGTTTGTTTAATTATTTTAAGTGAATTAGAGAGGTATCCATTTGTAAATTGTCCATTATATATAACGAGGCCAGTTAAAGGGACATTATAGATTGAAAATTGTTTCAAGAAAAGCAATTACTTGCAATTTATTAGTTTGCCTCATCTTTTGTGAACATTATAGATGCTGTTATTTCGTACTGTCTGGTGGCCAGAGAGCAAATCTGTTTCGTAAGTAGTTGTAGGTAGGTAAGTATTGCCATTTTACTGGGCAATTTGTCTCGATAACATTTTTGTTCCACGTGTAAGTAATGCCTGTTATTATTTGTTCTAGTACAGCTATGATATATCTCTGAATATTATGTCAGCTTATTATCAAGTAATTGCACATTGCGCGGGATATTGGATGATCAATTTTGGATGATTATTCGCCACAGTTACGCGTTGGAATTATGTCTATTATGTTCCGGAGAATCTGGTAATGCATACCACGTAGTTTTATATTTTAATGGTATCTAAAATACAATGATTTGTTATCTAAAAAAAAACCTTGATCATCATGAAGTTGAAAAGTTATCGTGTCTTATTTTGTAGGTGCTCATGTATTTTCAGAAGATAGAGATACTACTTTTTAATATAAAATGATCAAACTCTTTGTGTAGTGACTGTATAGAGCTTTTATCTTACACTTGATACTCTTGAGATTATTCAAGAGCTAGCCATCAAATCTCATCTCTTTGCCTTCGAACACAATGTTGTCACTTGAATTAAGCATAGATAACTTATCTATCAGAACGATGAGAAGTAAACATTATTGTGTACTAGGTAAATGTTTATTTATTATAATGGAGCTTGCCATGTGCTCTGTTAAAAGATTTCGATTTTGTTGTACAAATACAGACATGGCTGCCATTTTTCTTGCAATCACTTTATACTCACGGTAAAGATGAAAAAACCTCTTATATCTAAAATATTGACCACTCTTACTTAATTTGGTAATGATGTGGATGTCACATGTTTTCTAATTTTATTGTGTTGTTGTAAACGTAATTTGGCAAGATTTATGACAGAATCGTCTGTTGTGAGGCAAACGAGCGAGTTAGTGAGATGGACTGGTAAACAGAGGATGTAGTGGTGTCTGGTGGCTTACCCCTCGGCCAGAGCAGGCACAGCAGCAGCAGCAGGCCCGCGGGCGCCGCCAACAGCGAGCGGCGCGCCCGCCCGCCCATGTCAGCGCCGCGACGCCGCCGCGCCGCGCGCCGCCGCCGCCGCCGCCCCGCGCCGCGCCATCCCTCCCCGAGCGCGCGACCCGACCCCCGCCTCCAAAACGCCGCACTCCCGCTTCTCTATTAGAATCTATCGAACACGATCGGCTTAAAATTAAATCTTTTTACGGTTTTCATATGTATGCAACTTGTTCACGACCGCTCGCCGACGGCTACGCGTGCCGGCCGATCCTCAAACATCGCCTGCTGCGCCGAGGGGATGTGTGTGTTCTGTCACGGCGTGTTTTTGAGCATTGTTGTTCAGCGGAGTGCGGCCGACCGTGGGGCAGCGGAGCCGCCGGTGTGCGGACTGACGGAGCGCCGGCCGCGCAGCCGCGCGCCGCCGCCCATTCACCGCCAGCCACCGCCGCGCCGCTGCGCGCTGCCGACCTTGTCGCGCGGCCTGCACGAGGTCCTCGCTCCGCGCCACCACGCGCACCACGCGCACCACGCGCTCCACGCACTCCACGCACACCACGCACTCCGCGCGCCACACCGCTGCTCCACCGCTCCACCACTCCGCTACATCACACTCCCCTCATTGATGCTTATTACCACTCACAATTATTTGTCTATCCAAACTGTCTCTACATGTACGATTTGATTAGATAAACTTTTCCCAACTCTTATTGTATTTAAAGGTAAAGGAGTACTATTTATAAGTACATGCCAAATGGTATACCTACTTTGTTATTTTCGAAGTATTTTCCGTAATTGTGAGTGGTCGTAATTTTGTATGTGTGTAATTGTGTTAATTTATAGACCTAGTACATACCTATGCACCTGAGACTCGACTGTATATTAATGGAAATAAAGGCTGATTAACTTATTTTTCTAATAATCTTTGTCCAAAGGGGATACGAATCTAGTAATTGTTGTATGCCTATGTTTGGTCATTGTCTTTGCATGATTTCCCGAATATGAGTGGTGTGTGAGTCGGCGACAGTGCGGGGATGCGGCGTGGCTCGAGCGCGGGCCGCGTGCGATCAATGAGGCCGCTCTCTTCCCTGCTCCAGCCTCCCTGCACCCCCGCGCACCCCACACGTTCCCCTTACCATGCTGAATTCATCCCGTGACTATGGCACTTCCAATTCGAACATTAATTTAAAAATATTAGCTGACACACTTTTTTTCACGGGGTCGAATAAAGTAATGTTGAAAAGGTAATCTTGATAACCCAGAGCCATTAAACCCCATTTTATTATTTCAGTTTGCAAAGCCGTAATATAATTTTCACTGGCGCAAGAGGATTGTTTATCAAAATGTTTATAGGGGGTGACTTTCGGGGATTTTGCGAGCTAATTCTGTCATCGCCTGAGAACCTCCGCAATGATCTTTTGAATCACAGTTATTATTACTTTACATAATTAGTTGGAGTAGAAGTAAGTCTGATAGATGATAAATAAAAGAAAAAACTTTAACAGAATAATCACAGTTGCAGTTATCGAAGTAACCAGTAAAATCTTGGTTTTCACACTTTAGATGTTATTTCTGTAGCTGAAAAATAAAGTAAATGTGCATAGCATAGTACATGAATGTTACTGATAAAGTTTGTAGTACATAAGTAGGTAGACATAGCCCACAATGAGACTCGCGTGTCGGCGAGAGCGGGACTGCGGGCATGCCTGCGCCTAATGTCGCACAGCCTGATAATGAAGGGTGTTTGCTCATTACCGCAACCACTTTACGCTCCTACGCGGCTGCGCTCACCGCTCACTGCTCACCGCTCACTGCTCAGCGACACTTAACACTTTGCAGATATTCAGAAACTCATATTACACACGCTACATTTATTCCTACCCTTCACTCAAACTCATATTCTGAAAACATCGTGGACGAAGGTTCTTAAATTACGTAAACGCCGATGATTATAACTTTCCTTACAAGATAAAATAATTGAATGGCTCATTAATTCACTCCTTGAATTAATTAGTACCTTGAGATAATTAGTACCGTAGTGCAGGCAATTAATTATCAACAACAAAGTAAGGACGGGAACAATGCTATAGTTGGAATTCACGATCCAGTGCCAAGTCTTTATTGGGCGTTGGATATGTTTTGTAAATGGCAAATGTGTTGAGAACTAGGAAGTTTGCGAAACTCGGAGAAAGCGACCAAGGAGTAGGTACGTTCCGTTGAATGGCGCAGTAAGAACAAAAGCAGTTCATTTGCTAGAAACTAGGCGAAATAATGAACGCCATATACCTGACTCCCTCAAATGTCAAAAGTAAAGGTTAAAAGTTACGAGTGCACTGGCGCGAGTGTATGGCGTTGGAGGTTCGCCTGCATTAGGCACTCATCGCCACCCACATAGGCTTCCACATGTGAGCTTTGTGCCAACATCACTGTACTCAATTCGATACTTTAAAAGCTTACAAAACCTTCAATTCTTTACGGTGCCTATACTTCCTGTACAACGTAAATACACACATGTACAATATGTAGCTCCGTCGCAGAGTCACCGTTTTGGGCGCTTACGAATAAGCATGTTTGATTTTATGGAATTAATTTATCTCTGCAAGAAATACACAATAAGAAAAGTTTTCGCCAGTGCGACCAGCATGAATCAAAGGCATTGCTTTTTGAATGTTCATTACACTGCGCACCATCTCAAGCTAAATAGATAACAATAATGACCGGTCTATAGCTTTGCTTATGGAAATTCTCATCTCGCTTGGTGGATACATAACTATGGCTTTCAAGATGCTAATAATTCTTGAGAAGAGTACGAACTTACGAGTTGGAAGCATTTCGATATGTGTTATTACTACTGACACAAACTGTAAATCCATGTGGCACTAAAGCCCTTTAATTTACGGTATTCTTGTATGGTTTTTAAGTTCTGGAATATATTGAAAAGCCCTGATTGCTCTGTTTGGACTTTGGTCCAGATTTTCCGGAAAATTGACATGTTAACTGAAATCCATAGGTCCAGACCAAATAACATATATTAGTGTGGAAGTTCTAGAAAAGATAGAATTATTGTTTAGTATTCTCACGTACCTATGATCTAAACTTATCATGCGTTCACTTTATTTCTAAAAAGAATTGGGTTTTTGTTCATTTCAGAATAGGTACATACGTAGTAGCAGTAGTTTATCAATGCCTGAAAGTTTAAAAGGTCACTTATTTCTTGCAATTTTTATTTCTTATTCTGACAGCTAATTTGTAATTTTCACGTGCCATTTAATCGGAACGTAACCGCGTTTGATGCTAAAATATTGATCGAAACGTAAGTATCTATTTATGTGGCTAATAGGTACCGTTACTCATAAAAACAGTAACAGTGTATTTGAAAACTATCTAAGTTTACTGTTTTTTAAGTCGTTTGAGTTAAAAATTGCTATCCTTGTATTACGAGGGTCATTCAATAAATACTTAGCCTACAAAAAGTAAACGAAAATTTTGGAAAAGTGGGAATTTATTTTTCAACATAGTCTCCTTTTAGTTCGATACACTTAGCCCAGCGATGCTCCAACTTTTTTAATCCGTCCGAAAAATAGTTTTTGTCAAACTCTGCAAAATAGGCCTCCGTGGCGGCGATGACCTCCTCATTCGATCCATATCTATTCCCGGCGAGTGATTTTTTCAGATTAGGAAACAGAAAGAAGTCACAAGGGGCCAAATCTGGAGAATACGGTGGATGGGGCGGCAATTCGTAGCGTAATTCGACCAATTTGGCCATGGCAACGGCAGACGTGTGAACCGGTGCGTTGTCGTGGTGAAACAGCACTTTTTTCTTCGCCAGATGGGGTCGTTTTTTCTTTAATTCGGCGTCGAATCGGCCCAATAAATCGGCATAGTAAAGCCCTGTAATTGTTTTACCCTTCTCGAGGTAATCGATGTAGATCACACCTTGTGAATCCCAGAAAACGGTGGCCATAACTTTTCCGGCCGATTTTACAGCTTTCGCCTTCTTTGGAGCACGTTCCCCGGTCTGGATCCATTGTTTTGATTGCTCCTTGGTCTCTGGTGTGTACCAGTGGATCCAAGTTTCATCGACGGTCACAAAACGACGCAAAAACTCCGCTGGATTCCGCTTAAACAGCGCCAAACACGTCTCCAATGTGGTCTCACGGTTGCGCTTGTTTTCTGGTGTGAGTAAACGCGGCACCCATCGCGCCGACAGCTTTCTCATGCCGAGTTCCTCGTGAAGAATATGATGCACTGTTCCTTCTGAAATGCCTACAGTCTCAGCTAGCTCCCGAACCTTCAATCGGCGATCTGCCAATACGAGATCATGGATTTTTTTAATGTTTTCCTCCGTAGCAGCTGTTTTCGGTGCACCTGGACGTGGTTCATCAAAAACCGACGTACGGCCACGTGCAAACTCGTTGAACCAATTCTTGACGGTGGCCATCGATGGAGAAGAGTCACCGTACACAGCATCCAAGCGCTCTTTGATTTCGATGTGCGTTTTCCCTTCCAAAAATAGGAATCGAATCACCGAACGATATTGCTCTTTTTCCATTTTTGTAAAACCGATCGACACGTTCGCTTCCATAAGTTGTCAAATTAAAACAAATGAAGGGATTGGAATGAAAATTTGAAAAAAGAATTAAAAAAGAATGTGCTACACTGTGGTAAAACTCTTTTGAAACTACAGCGCCCTCTGGCGATGAGGCTAGGTACTTATTGAATGCACCTCGTATGTGTGGATTGTAAGTTGAATTTGTGTGGCGATGCTGTGGCGTGGCGGTGTGGCGTTGCGGCGCGGCTGCACGGCGTCGCGTGACCGCTCGATGGCTGCCTGCAAATTGCACATTACACGCCGCGTTCGGCCTGCAACCGACCATTAGTGCATTCTCGCAGATTACTTCATAGCGAAACCGACCATGTCAAACGGTAACATTTTTTATAGACAAGCGAAATTAGTTTTGAAAGGCACTGTCAGTGACACTAAGATGACTAAATATTTGCCGGTATTTTAAGTTTTAGAGCAGAGTACAGTCTACCTACCTTTATTTCTGCTATTATATAAATACCAACATAATATGTCATGTATATTTTATGTTATATCTATATCATTGCTAAGCACAAAGTAAATAGACACTTTTAGTTAACATAAAAACATTTGAAGTCAGACAGGGACTTTCAGAGGGAAACGGTATTTGGTAGTTACATGTAATTAAAAAATAAGGTTTTAAAAGTTTGAAATTGATTAGTGAATATACCTGCCCTGTATGGAATAAATAATGTGCAAGACAGCCGAATGCCGATCTCATGGTTTAAAGTTTTAGAGTGAAATTAGTTTATTTTTGGGATACAGATAGGTAAGAACCATTTAGATAATAAACATTTTTAGAAAGTAGCCAGATGTTATAGTCCCTACGACGCGCAGGAACTTTAGGTCACGTGTATTGCTTATTGCCGAGCGTCGTAGTAAAATTCATAGTTTTAATATATTCTAAGTAAAAAGTTTTGTTAGTGGTAGTGTGTTCGAAAATTCTGCATCTTCGTTCGCATAAAAATATGCATTTCTTCGAGTACTTCATACATTTTAATAGTTTGTAGTACCTACCTAACAGTTTTGTGCGGGTATTGTTATCCGCACCAAATGTTTTTTCAATTGTTTTAAATAAACAAAACCGTAGCAAGTAGATTTGCTAAACCCAAAATGTAGGAAATGGTAGGGTGAAATTGACGCATTGGGGCATATAAAAAAGCCTTGCTTGTCCAAACATTTTCAGTTCTGATTTATCTGGTACAAGGCAGTAGGCTGAGTAGAATTCAGCACTCACTACCATTGACAGTGGAGTATAGTATTTTTATTTAAGTACTTCTACCATCGTCCACCGTCCATCTACACAGTGACTAGTGTCTTGTCAAAAGCCGAGGAAAAGAAGTCTGAGCCTCAACAGCAGCAGTCGAAACTGATTCTGCAATTACGCAACTGCGACCTCCACGACGGCCACAGAAGAAACCCCGACTACAGCGAGAGCGCCTACAGTTATTCATCCCGCTTCGACTAGTCAGACAGCAAGCCGCCAGAGCTACCGACAAATAGGATAGCAGCCGTCGAAGCAATTCCATGCCATCTAGACCCAGTAAGAGGGATTTGAAGGCGCGCCGCCTAGCAAGTGCTAGGGCTGAATTAGTCGCTGCCCGTTTCGTCGAAATAGAGGTGGAATTCAGTAACGAAGAGGAACTCACCTCAGTAGTTACCGAAGCTACGAATACAAATCGAGTACAGACCTTTCTACAATGTAGTGAATTGCTCGCCATTGACGATCCGCCACACACACACAAGAGGTGTGACCAGATATACAGTCTCGGGTTAAAAGTGCAGTTCCAGTGACCACGGCATTGTTCTGGGCCATCCCGGTGGCTGCATTGGCGGGAGTTAGCCCACCGTACCTTTTTAACCGACTTCAAAAAGGAGGAGGTTTTCAATTCGTCGGAACCTTTCTTTTTCATTGTTCCCCGATTACTCGAAGATGGCTGGACCGATTTGGATTATTTTTTTTTTGTTTCAAAGGGTGTACCTACTGTGATGATGGGATCCTGGAGAAATAGGGAGAACTCTTCAAGTTTTATAGGCACACTTGAAGCGATTTGGATAGTTTTTGGAAGAGTACTTTCTCGGAGTGGTCCCATTTCAATTTGATGAAGATCTGATGAAGAACTTTGGAGATAGGCAACGGAACTCTTCAATAAATGATAGCAAATGGACTGGAATTGCTGAAATCTCATGTCTGTCTATTGTTTACACCAGTTCATAACATAACATCACGCCGGGACACTGTAAAGGGGTAAGCACATGTGAACCACTAAAAAGTGAAAAATAAAAACGTTTCAAAAAACTTTTTTCAAAAAAAAAAAACAACCGACTTCCAAAAAAGACACTAAAACGTGAAAAATAACTTTAACTACGGAAGGCGGTGACAAAAAATTAACATACATATCCAAAGTCACCGCCTTCCGAAATCTTTTTTGGAAGTCGGTTGTTTTTTTTTTTAAAGTTTTTTGACTTAAATTGGGATCAACTGTACGACATGTACGACGATGAAAAATTGTTTTTCATTTTCATGATTGCTTCATTTGATTTATGGCTGCGGAATGGGTGTCGTTAATATTGCACGAACTATGAAATGTACCAAATTATATTTATATGTTTGTATTGGGCGAGCGAGGGCGACGGGTTGGTCGCACTGATTACTTATTAATGACCACGGCCTGCCAACCCCCGAACGCCGATAAATATTGTCCGGAACAAATTGTATCATTGATCTCCAATAAACAAACAGAGAAAGAATACTAATTTTCTCTGGCAGCTCGGAGCAAGAAAAGTCATTTTCAAAGTAAAACAATCAAAGTGGAAAAATGTAGGAGGGTAACTTCTTAAAATATCGACTTAAAAGCTTGTGCTGAACGTGATCTGAAAGTAGCTGGTGACAGTTTTCTAATATCAAAACTATAGCCGTACCCAGCTATGTGATATGTTAGGAGTCTCGCAAACGTAATAAACAGTCGCACATAGAGGAGGGGTGTTACCGCAGACATTTATTACGTGACGTTTCTACGTCTTTAGGTCGACCGACAGTTTTGTAAGTGTACGGTGCGCTTTTCTGCGGAAACTACGTAGAACTATCAGGAACATAATATTTTGAAAGATTGTCTTATATTTCCTACAATATAAGATTTTAAACGTGCCAAGAGAATATCTTAAGGACAGATTTATCGAAGCGATGGTAAGTGACTGGGATGTTTGCCTTCGGGGCGCTGAGTTCCGGATATGAAACTCGTGACAAATTGTGGAATGTTATGTGTCTGACGGTGACATATGGTTTTATAGCACAAGAAGTCTTTCATTTTGAGAGCCTTCCATTATGTGACGGGAAAACATTCGTAGCTATGATTTGTAGCTGTATGTATGTATATGTATGTGTGAGTATGTGACATACTTATTGATTTTTCTCTAAAGGGGTAAGCAGACAAAGCGGAACAAATATGAGGTATGTTTAACCACACGTCATGTTGGGTACCTTATGAGCCATGTACACCGATAATATGTTAGTTATGGGGTCGCAAGTAATGATGATTGCTGGTCTGTCGCTACGTGCAAAGAAACCAGCTTTCCTCGTTTGACTTTTACAACTTCGGCGAACGAAGATAAAACACATACCTACTACATTTTTTAAATTTCTAGGTCGTAGTACTTAAAATGTAGTCAGTGCCCTAAAACTTGCAGCATTTTTCTGCATCCGTTTTAAAGTTGAACTAATGTCGGCAAAAAGTGTAAAAGAATTTCGTCCAATTTTGTAGAATTATAAGATTCAGAAAGGCGAACTGCGGATAGAATTCAATTAAGAGCATAGTCAGGTATATTCATTACAATTAAGTTAGTGGTTCTCAAAGTACGTAGGTACCAGCTCACACGTGTAGAGAGTACGTCGGTGTGAGCCTTACCGGGTGTAATTGGGTGAGCGTCTCACGCCTGCTATGGAAGAAGTCGGCGCGATTTTCATTAACCTCAAATGAGAAAAATGCCGTCGCCGTGTTTGTTCCTTAGATAGGAGTGTTGTTTAACGACTGCGGAATATTCTCCATGATGAAACTTTTGACTTGAGGTTTGAGTACTTTGAATGCGTTTTCTTATTCTTCTGTTGATTAAAGATTAATTACGTATCAAATAATGAAGACAGCGAAAAGTTATCAAAACACTACTAAAAATGAATTGTAATGAAAACAACGTGCATTTCACGATTTTGACATCTAAATTACTCTAGTTTCATCTGTTTCACATCATCCTAAGTAGCAACATCTGAAACTATTTGATCTGAATTTCTTAACTTTTGGGATAAAACCGAGCACCCAAAGCTGTGAAATTATTATACGGATCACTTAACACGTAAGTTCGGTTCACGCTTGACTGGTTTTTTAATTAAATCTTTTAAAGGTGGGTATCTAAATTTTCGACGCACGTAATTGGCCGAGCCACCACCACCACCATATTGGCTATACAGGTATACATATAATTTATATTTTGCCTACAGTGTTTTATAAGGTAATTAACACTCCGGTGAATATGTATGTGCGATTATATGTTGGACAGCCGCAATAATTTAGCACAGCCGTTAGGCAGCAAGATCAAATTAGCTGTCTCTAACGGATACGACTATAAACATTGGATTCTGGTTAGTTTACTAACATGGTCTTCAAATCTATGTGCATAAAAAGCACTAATTCAGGGAAAAGAAAATACGTCACTTGAATGTTGTAAAAGTTCTTCCTATCAATTTATTTCTGTCGTTATCTGTCATTTCATGTTGGCGTTAATAACGGGGTGTCCGGTAGCCAGTGATGTTAGGAAATCAGTCTGAGGACACTCTTTAGAATCCTCTGTCATTTTTTTTCTAGAAAAATTACTGGCTGGACTGCTGCTGGCCTGGAGTTGACTCGACGAAATTTATTCACTTGTGAATTAAATTTGAATGTCGCTAATTCAAAACGTGGACTAATACGCCGCTTAGGATTTAAATTATAATCAGCGATTTGTATTATAATGAATTGTTGTACTTATACCTTAATAGTTTTTCAAATAAGTAAGTATATTTACTTAATTTACTAGAAAAAAAAAAAAAACTGAAATTACATGACTTGAGTACAAAGGTACACAACATTTTGATAGTATGTTTTTTTTTTCATTATAAAACAGTAGTTAAGGGGATGATGGCACAGTTTATCAGGGCCCGTGCCTTTTCCGACGCTCGAAAGCTTTTAGGGTTATTTAAACTTCTTAGTAAAGACGAGACAACTTGTGTTTAAGAATTAATTAAAATTTCGTTGAAAATGAGAAACTGTTTAATTTAGTTGAGGGCTTAATTACCTGGTAAGAAAAGATAGAAATTGAGAGAGAAAAGGAAAGGTTTTATTATTTATAAGCTTTTATTTAGTTTTACCTGTCTTGATGTCTGTCTATCTGTAATCTTGCATGTTTACCTACTTCCTAGTTTCCGATGGAGCTGAAATTTTGTACATCGGATCAAATGTAAATCGGATGTCAATGGAATAGTATAATGACATGGAGCTGATGGATATTATAATAATGGACTCGGAAGCCTCGGTTCAGTGGTTATGGGAACTCTATAATAAAACGATGCAACCCCATCCATAGTTTGAGCTCGTTTCATTCGTCATGATAAGTATTTTGGTTCTACAAAATAAAATAATAATAACCCCACCGCCTTATCTCTACGTTGACGTCGTGGTGGGGCTTGCTTGCTTCTGAGCTCTGGGTCTGTGCTGGTAGAGTTTACTTTGCCGAAACAACTATAGGGTAGGGAGCCAGACCAAGAGAAGATACAAAAATCCGTAGGGCAGCATGTGGCGAGCTGTTGGGCAGTTACGCCCCACAGACTCTATATCCCGGGAGTAATCTTGTTCCTCGCCTCTAGCTTGCCTTTATTGGCCGGCTGGAGTGAACACTGATGAGGAACACACCCACCTGTTTCTTGCCTTTATTGGCCGGCTTGAGTGGAGATTCGCAAAAGCAAACGTGCTCGGAGGATGGTAGTATTCCAGTAAGTGCTGTTAGGAATGTTCCAGGAATGACCATCTTCCAGGCTCCAGATTTTTCTGATAGCCGTGGAATACCTGTCCACTCCTCAAGCACCTCAGGGCATGGTGCCCTCTTGTCGCTACGCCACGCGTGCCCGGGGTCCATTATTGAGTGTACAAGTCACCCCCTGCCATTTTATCCCTAAATAACATTGATCAGGCAGGGGCCATAGTCCTTCCATAGTTAGTCATTTTTTTTCCATATCCTGGAATTGTCCTTGCACCAAACGGGGGTTATCCTTGGGTGCACTTGCACTGTGCATACTGGGAGAATCGTAGGTTGGTGCTGAATTTAATAAAAATTGTCTAAGGGATCTCTGGCTTCGGCCTCTTTTTTTTTTTTTTTGAGGGTGGGGAATCGTCAAATGGGCATATCAGACTTTTACTGACTAAAACTCACCCATGTTCCTTCAGTTGCCCGTGTGCCAGAGGCCACGGTATCTCTTTCGAACAACCCGCACCCTTGGCAGGCATCGGCCGTTGCGGACCCCACTAGTTGGTGCTGACATCTCGTTGAGGCGCGCGTGAAGCACAACGCGCCGTCGACCCGGGCTTGGTCCTTTCCGGACAGCGAGCTACCTATTACTCGCCATCCGCAAGCCCGCGCCTACGGTGGCCGGGAATCAGCCTGGGATTCCAGACGCCCGTCGCGTCTCCTACGGCGACTAGGGCCGTGAGGGCGCATACACTGCCTCTCTCTCACGTGCGCCGCCACCCTCTTTGCGAGAATTACTGTTTAGCAGAAGGACGTGACGGCTACCCATGTACTCTCGCTCCGTACCATGGCTTGGACCAGGGCCGGACGCGAGAGATCGCTGCCACCGATCGCCCCCACGAGGACACGGCGGTGCTCCGCCCAAGCCGGGCAGACCTCTACCGTATGCTCCACCGTCTTCTCCGAGCGATCTACGCAGTGGAAACACCCGGGTGTTTCCTCCCGCTTTATCCGAAACAGGAACCTCCCGACACAACCGTATCCGGTGAGGACCTGCGTCAGGCGGAAGGTGAGGACGCCGTGGTACCTCTCAATCCACTCCTCAAAAAGGGGACTTACCACCGCAATCGTGGCGTGCCCAGCACTGGGTTGCGACAATCACACTCTCCATGTCGCCATGAGATCCCGCCGGTGCTCTGTCCGCTGTTCCGCGATTTCTCGCGGCAGCGGAGTTACGCCCCGGCACAGATGGGAGTGGCGCGAGGACCTTTGCCTCCAGGTCGCATGGCGGCAATTCGGCAAGGAGGCTCGCCGCCTCACCGGACATCGTGCTTCGGCCCCTCGTACGCCTTCCAAAGGACCGGGACTCAATGGTCCCGAAATATGTAAAAATAAAATGAAGTATGTAAATTAGATCTAAATTACTCAACTAGTTGTTGAACATCATCAATGCCTACGACAAAGTAAAAAAAATAATAACCGCTTTTTTTCAAGCTTTTATCAATGACCTGAAAAATACTAAATACAAAACTTACGTAGAAATAGAACATTAATATTTTACTTTAATTACTTCTTTATTTAGCTTGAGGCGTGAACGTCCTTCATACACATAAAGATAAGCCGACATTAAGATCATAAGTTTTATTTACTAGGTACTTTTTAGTCCAATAAGAAGGGCTGACATTAAAAACCTGTTATTTTTTATTAGCAAATTTTTTGAAAATTTTTGTGAAATTTTAAAATGAATTACTGAAATGTTCGGTAAAATATGAAATAGTAAAACACATGTAAACGTTTAGGTGAATATCCGGAAGAGTGTGATTCGGTGCGAGGGACAACGTTTTCTCCGAGCGGTGACGATTTCTGACGATGATGATATGATGACAAACCTTTTTAGGGCGGAGGACAGGCCGTTCTGCCTCGTTTTGTTTATGTAGTCCTGATTAGTATTATTCTTAATTTGGTAAGACAGCAAACGGTTCTAAAGAAATGGTTGATTGAAGTCACTAATACAGATAACGGTGATTATAAAAATAATTATGGTTATTATAAAATAACTGCATTATCACAGTGAAACCAGTACCTACCTTTTACTTTTTTTATTGCAAAGGTATCAGTTATATCAACAAATCACAAAATCATCGTATTGTTTTGGTTTACTTTGATGTGTACACACCATTCAGAGATAAATTATAGTTTTTGTTTCATCACGGGAGTTAGCACTTATAGCGCCGAATAATTGAATTAGCGGTTGATTGTCTGCATGACAAGAAGGAAAAGTGGTTGCAAACTTATCTCTCGTGTTATCTCGCAGAGAGAATTGGCAATTACTTTCACTGTCTTTCAGTTCGTCAAAGTCTAACTGAGTGATGTTGATCGAACCAAAGAAAAAGTTTTTTGTTACGTCCGTTGTGTAAGATTGACCCACCCATTATGTCAATAAGTGAAGCCTATTCAATGTACCTACTGTCCACTCACGATATCAGAATGTCGTGGAATTACCTAATTCAATTAGAACCGTATTAAGTCGGCTTCGACGATGTCTTTTACAGTCGAGGTGATACCGCGTAGTCATGGACACGAAGGGACAGATTTGATAAGAGCGTAGCATTGATGTTCCTGCGACTTTCCTCACATAGTGACATAGAAATGTGAAACTTTCTTGTAGATCGAACGCGGCACGGTGTCAAGTGCGATTATAGCGAACATTGTGGCAGGGCGGCCGCGGCGTGGTGAGAGCGCGGCCCGGTTGCGACCGGTCGGCCCCGCCTGTGCGCGCGCGCACACGCCGCTCTGAGCCGCCGACGTCGCGACGCTCGCTCGCGCTGCGCCCGTGTACGCTCTATCGACCCTGCAACGCTGCAATCCGAAGGATTTTATACCGAATATCGCGAACCAACATACAACTACCCACGCACGACAGAAGTTATGTACAATGTTTTGAACATTGTTTTGTGCCGTGGGACGTTTCAATACAGTGAATGTTTCTTTGCTGAATTAAGTGTCTGATTTTTTTTAAATAAATTGGTGCCTATTGGAGGGAAAATTGTTAGGGTGAGTATATTATTAATAGATTTAGTTTGTTCACGGGAGAGTCCTTGGGCTTGTATTGTATGGATTGACGTGGGTAATATAAACAATGGTGTGTGGAGTACAATTACTATGCGGGTTCCCATGTCGGGTAGCGGGCTAAGGTCAGCGGAGCGGCCGTGTGCGCGGTAATGAGATTAGGGAGGGCGGCTCGCGCGCTCCCGCATCCTGGCGCCGCGCCCCCGCACCCCGCGCCACCCCGCACACACCGCGTGCGCCGCCCGCCACAATCCTTGTTCTATTTTCCCGCCCGCCCTAATGATACGGCGTTTATTTAAGCTTAAGTTATCAATTCCTTAATGATTAAATGCGATTTTTGTGTTTTAATAGTGGAATGGGCATTGTATTTACGTTGTTACTCGTAGTCGTGGCAAATGCATCGATATTATTTTAGTTAGTTGGATAAATACATTTCTGCGTGCCTCGGAAAGTTGTTGGTCCTGGCTGTCATTTGTAGATTTTTGACAGTCGTTACGGGTAGTCGGAAGTCCAAAAGTCTGCCAACCAGCCTTCCCAAGGGGTATCGTGTTAGCCAGTCACTGGATTGTGGATGTCAGATAGGCAGTCACTCCGTATAAAATACTGGTATTCCGCTGCATCCGTTTGGATTGAAAGCCGACCCCAACATGTGTAGTTTGGAAAAGGCTAGATAAAATAGCTACGTAGGAAAGGGTAGGGTTGGTTAAAGTATTATTTTAATTTTATTTATAAATACGTTTCTGCAAACTTCTCAAACTGCAAACTGCGACTTGTTTATAAAAATAAACAAGTCGTTTTGCCTGTATGAATAAAACTACTTCCAATCTTTTTGTTGGTAAACTAACTTGTTTTGTTATTAAGTTACCTGTAGTACTCTACTCCATTGACTCAACTTTTGAGACTAGAATTAGAAATTTATTCCGTTTAGATTTAGCTTATTAAAACTCATGTATTAATTCAAACTTGGATACTTGAACACAAAACTTCTATAAACTTGTTTCAAAATTGGAAAATGCTTAATTAACGGGTAATAATTTAAAAAAAAATTTACTTCTCATACGATTTAGTAAATAGGTATGCCTAAGTAAAGCAGTTATTTATTTATTACCTACTGGTAAACTGCCACAAAAGAATATTCGAAGTTAAACAGCAAAAGAATAGGAACGTAATAAGTTTGAAATAAGCTACGTGTTAAGTTAATCAAAGCTATTTAAGCTACACGGTGACTGATAAACACATGCCGTCTGTTGGGACAGGTCAGCTCAAAGCTGCAATGGCTCTTTATTCAAAAGGCTCTTCCAGACATTGCCCTGCATTGTTAGACTCACATAAAATTCACTAATAATATAATGTTTGGACTTTAAAAGAGACCATGACCTCTGAGTTTGTTTCGGCTTTTCTTCTCAGGGAACAGTCAGCTAGGAAATGCCGGCGCCATCTAGTTTTTAAAATATTTACCAACAAAATATTGACGTGTAAAAGTGTCTTTAAGATATACTTACATATATAAACATTTCAAATTAACTAAGATAACATTAAGCCAGCAGGTTGGATCGACAGTGATGCTGAGACAAGCTAACTGTAGCCGGTGGTTACTGAACTTTGGCGTAAAGTGTGATAATAAACGTCAGAAGGGTAATTCCCTAAACTTTAAGTACGTACACGGTCTGATATCAGTCTCAATTTGTCAAAAATACCTCTAGTTCTCCAAATTTTTTGTTTATTTTTGGATGCAATTACGACTAAATTTTGGTACGGGAATTGCCCTTCTGTCTCTGATCACTTCCGTAAGGGGCTTTCTCTTGTTACGAAAGTAACTGTACTGTAGCTATAATATCAGCTGTTGAAATCTGTGCCTCAGAGGTAAACAACATCAAGCGTGCTAAATTTTAAAACACCTATATAAGAATACTTTCGTGTTAAGAACGTTGGTTTACTTTATTCTGTATTGTTTATTTTTAAAAACATGTACACATTCAAGACAAAAATCTAAGTTAAATTTAAGCTAGTCTATATTGTTGGTACCTTTGTCATTGAATTTCATGCTTTATAAGTTTAAAACATCTTATAATATGAGCTGAGTAGACTGAATGGTTAAAGATCACTGTCGACGTACTATTTGTTTACGACTGAGGTACAGATTATCCGCTTAAAAAATATATAAGAGTTGAAGAGGCGGGGAGGATAAAGGGTTTAAACGTTTTGAAAAGTTTGGCTCCCGCACAAATTGCATATTTCTGCGATTTCACACAGAAATACAACATTCTGTTCAGCTTAAATATAAGTTATTCTTGAATAATAACTATGTAGAAAATGTATGCATACCTACATAATATTATATTACATAGCTAGCATACGTATTCACAGTACAACATATTCCCTTTTATTTATAAACATTGCTTAAAGTTAAGTAGTGATTAGCAACTGTTTAATAAAATATTTTTGATGTTTAAACATCTCTAGCAAAGTTTATAAATAAGAAGGTTTATCTTCAGGGGAAGTAATAAATAATTACACATATTAACACTAACGTATTAAAAAACGTCGGAATCGTCAGCTATAAAAAACGAGACACATTTAATGTAGCGAATAAAAAAACGTTTCGATTTAACAGATTCATTCATATCGATTAGCGGTGTTTGTGTCTGAGACTCTGAGATAAGTTGCAACTAGTAATAAACGGTTATAAAAATCCTTATGTCGAGGCGGAACAGGCTTTTCGATATTATTTGGGTGTGCGAGCTGATTGGTCCATTGGTTATGCTCGGACGCTCATAGGATGTTCACCTCTAGCCGCTGGTCCATGATGGCGGCTGCGACACCGCTAACGTCTGATGTCATGCTCGCCGGTGACAACGCCTACGATTTCCTAACATTTAATATTTTATGCTGTTTTGCATTAATTTTCAATATTTTATCAGCAAAAGCAGTGTTTATGTCTATATAATAAGTGGTAATACATGTCGAATGTCAACAAAACCATTTTGTTTGAAGTCTTTTATTATATTATCACTTTTGTTTGAAACTGGAATTTAATCGAAGTTTAAACAACAATTTCGACTTAATGGATATAAATTCTTCTAGAAAAAGTAATGAATTAAAGATTTTATAATAAAGAAATGCCAATATTCAACATATTGCATAATATTCGCTCTAAGTTTATGTACCTACCTACATACTAATTTAAGACTGGACATATCCCACTAATTTAAAATTTTGTCAAAAACCAATTTCAAAGATAAACGAGGTTAAAATTACATGATGAAGCGAACATTATCCTCCCATTTATCACGAACATACTTAATTTGATATTGAATCTGGCGGCCTTAATTATTTACAGCTATAGTTTAATTGAATTTGTGAGAGTCTTGACTGTTTCTCAAAATATCTTCCACGTAATTTCATTTACGCGCGTTGTGTAAACGTTTTTCTTAAATTTTGCATCAAGCAAGTCTAAATCGGTTTTAACAACTAAATTACTACTTAATCTGGTGGGCGATATTGCTCAGCGGGGAGCAACTTAATAGGTTTCTTGTTTTGTACCCGACCGAAACGGAACGTTCATCTTTTTTGTTATTGGACATTTGCACGTTGTGGTAGTTCAGCAGAGAGGATACGATTTACTTCAATAACGAAATGTCTAAATTTATTATTATTATTATTTTCTGTTTACACACATTATTGTGCTAGCAATATATCAATTACATGACATTTGTTATGCGCTTGTCATCCTAATTTGGTTGTTGCTGGTGATAAATGCCATTGTTAGAAGCACATTCAATGTTTAGATAATTTTTTCGGTCCGATGATGATCAGAAGAATCGGGAATGTCAGAATTATTAAAGTGGTGGGTTAACACAATCAATAAATGTTTATAGACATATAACATTGAGTTGTAAATAAGACAGCAGAATTTAAAATAATATGCTTCATCCGATGCAGCGCATGAAAGTTAATTAAAATACAACAGACCGGGTTTTCAATGTATTATTTGCGGTATCTCTGGAATCGGTTAATTCTTCGTTGAAAAGTTTTTCCAATGAAGTGGTTAAGTTTAAATAAATTATTATTTTCGCTGAAATCTCCTCGTAGAATGGATGTTTTTGAATTCCATTTTGGCTATCACAGTTCGTGATCCGCGGTGTTCGTTTGTTACGCCTGTCTGGCCGCTGTTTTTGGCGACACATATCTAGATAATGTCTAAACCACTCGCCTTTTGCGGCCCGCTTCTTCTTTATAAGCGGAGATTTTATCAATCTTATTTCATTTTCGTGTGAGATAAGCGAAGGAGGGCGCTGCGTGATACTCTATTATAGGCCTCCATACTTATGCTTATGTTATCCGCTAGTTGTCGACTGTTATGACGCGCCGCTTGCCGTGCCGCCGCCGCTGGCTATGTAAATGTCGCGTGCCGATGGAGTCATAGGTTCAGAAACCAATATATTTATTGCAAAATTGTTTAGAAAACGGTGTTTTACATAATAACAGATATTGGAAATTGACAATAAAGGCTTTAGATAGTTACTTGGACGGGAAAATACATAATATTGATATGTCGATCGCTACGTTTTGCAATGAAAGCTTAGCACCTTTATTTTATCGTAGCCTGAATGAAACAAGTCAATAAAAAAACATATATCCATAAGCTACTAAGTACTGTGCTTGTAAAGAAAGTACTTTGGGCTGGGAAACTCTTACCACTAACTGTACACACTGTTCCGTTCGTGATATCACACATCATGCTAGTCATTATCACCTCTTATTCATCAAGTTCCGGTCACATTATTACAAAAAAAGATACGTGACACATACGAGAGAAGAATATACATGAATATGGGTAAAAGTAATCTTCCTAATGATGTAGGTGCGTAATTCCGATAACGGAATATTGATCGTTTATGAGTGGGTTATTTTCGAACCATTATTATTTGAAAACGATGATTGGTTAAAAAAAAAATGGCATGTTAATTAGTAGTAAATTACAATGAACTTGACCACGTTTTTGAGCTACGTGATGTGTGTATATAATCATTGATATTTCGTGTTTCTATGTGATTTTACGCATGCCGATGTCAATTTGATCTCTGGAACTGTCTAGTTTCTGCACCAAGAAGCTGTGGCCCAGGTGTAGATGCTACTAATGATGCACGTGATAATGTTTCCGTAATATCCGGTTACGAAAGTTATGGATACCGTCCTGCTGTTCACATTAATTAGGCTTTCAGTAGGTAATAATTATGTAGGAAGGTTGCGTAGCAACCTGCTAGTTTATTGATGAACCAACTTACTAACTTTGGAAATGGCACAACAGGTATCTTCCTTCAGAGACAGTTTATAATTGACACGTTGTTAAGCTTTCAAAACAATCCTTTTGTTCCTAAAACGGTATCAAGGATTTGTTTTGAGAAAACCCCACCGTTTTCTTTTCTAGTCACGTATCACGCAAGAATCTTCTACTTACATTTAAATAAGCAGAATGTATGGCGTCGCAACGTACTTAGCACGGAGCGGAGTAATAAATAAGGCTAGCATTGTGTTGGTATCGTGTACGTTGATATTGCATGCCACCACACTGCGCTTGCACAACCCGGGGATCCTCTAATTAGATGACTTGGTGCGATTGGCCGTCGCCGGGCGCTACGACCACGAATATTGCGTTGCGTTACACTTTTCCTTTTATTTTTCATGTCTTAATATGCATGGCTAACAGTGTTGCGCACTAATCGATCACGGCTAAGACGTAGTTGTTTTTGAAAGTTGTTGCGACATACACAACTGCACAGACCTATAACTTTGAGTATGAATGCGGATTAGAATAAATACTCAAGTATCTACTGGGGGTTATTTATTATTCCTACGTGCAACTAACATAAACGTAGAATGTAAGTTAATTGCGTTACTCTAAAGAGGTCAGTCGTTTCATATTCTGATAAGGATTGTAAATCCTGATGTGGTTCTTGGTGCAATTTTATGCAATACAAGGAGGCGATGGCATCCTTAAGTGGAACGATTGAGTAATGTAGTTTTTAAGGTACCTAAGCAATTAAGGTCCTTATTACACAACATTCCTCAAGTCCAATTTGATCGTCAATCAGTTAATCAGTGCTTGGGTATAGAATCAGTACTTGAGCATCGTTCTTATTCCAGAGCGGTAGTCAATCTATTATCAGCTGAAGCGAGACTCAAATCGAGATAACCTCAAGCAGAGAGGTGTATGCATCAGCCTGTTTTCGTTTATGGTTTATTTTATTTAGCAACTTTGTTCTGCCATTCACAGGATTCGAAATATTAACATGCACCATAAGAATTCAAATATTTAGTTAGGAAATCAGCGTTATTTTGTCAGTCCCGAATTGTACAATCCCACATTTGGTGAAGTAAAACTGTTTGAAGTCATTTTGTAAGCAAAATTGACAGACCAGCAAGATTGAACTGATTTAAAGACCTTTGTAGAATGCTACAAGGATCATACAGTATTGAGTCCTCTATCTTTGTTTTATGTTAGAGGATTTGGTTTCCGCACGTAGTCCTTCAGGTTGACCGTTGTGCGTAGACCATGGCGGCCGTCGGTGGTTATTCCAGCCAGCCCACCTCCCTTCAGAAGTTGATCTCCATCTGTGTAAAGATGCTACAAGGATCTTTTGGTGTCTGATTGGCATTGGCGGGGGGCGTTGTTGAGAAACAAAAAAAGAATTAGCAAAATTGGTCCAGCCATTCACGTGTGATGCCGTGACCAAGGGAAATAGAGTTTCATTTTTATATATAATCGCTATAAATTAGACAACATGCAATTAAAAATGTCAATATGTCGAAATATCAGTTTGTTTCGTAGTTTTCTAATCAATTACTTTTTCACAATTGATTTCATCTTATTATTACAATGACGGAGGACAAAAGTAAATAAGTCCTTTGAGAAAAAAACCTGCTTATATAAATTCTTAATTCTTAAAATCATTGCTGAATAAATTAGGTTTTGTTATAATTTACTTCACCAAATTTATGTCCATTTTGGTAGTAATGATACTTCAAAAATTCACAACAGTAATAAACTCGTAAACGCAGATAAACTTGGAAACTCAAGCGCGGCCTTGACCACACTTGGGTGATTAGTGATTATAGATCCAATCACTGCTTGGGTTTGATTGACGAACTGAGTGTCAATCTAAAATGAAGTCAAACTCAGTTGAACTATGATCAATGAATCTATACTTGAGGAACGTTCTAAAACTAAAATCAGAATTAAAATTAATTTTAAACAGGCATCGATGGTTGAGTTTCCTTCTGTTAGACGGACCTTACTTTAAAGGAGTGCACACTGTACACAAACAGACCCGTCGTATGCTAGTAATTATGCCTAGCGAGTAAGTACTAGCCGAGAGCTGATAATTGTATCGATCGGATAAGAGTTGCAATTACATGATATGGACAATACAATACATCGTGACATTTTAGTCGTCTTACAAAGGTGGTCCACTCAAGGTATCCGACATAAAATATCTACTGGCGCGATAAAAAAATTGTTACCCTTAATTAAGATAGGTACTAAGAAAAATAAATAATGCTTTAGAATTATGAAATACCCTCCCTGTTAATAATGTTTACGTATCAAACGGTAGAATATTTCGGCCTACCTACCATAATACCATTAAATTTTATCATTCATTCCATCTCCATAACAGGGTGATCAAAACTACATCATGCGTCTTAGTGAATTATATTTTTTTAAATATTATTATTCATATCAATTAAAAAAATATGTATTAGTAGTAATTGGATACATGAAGTGGGCTGCCGTTGTAAGACGACTAAAATGTCACGGTGTATAGATACTACATACAATACTACTATGTGGATTATGCAAGTGGGAATAAGTTAAATAATGAGTAACTGCTGCTAAATGACATAAAGAAGTGAAGAAAACTTCATGACAGGGATTCGAAGCCCTGATGTTGACCAACATCAGTTACAAAATAACAGGAAGAGGTGGCATAGTCAGGCGTTGGTTAGATAAGTTTTATACGCCAAAATTAAGTTATTTGTGAGTTATGTTATGTAGCTCATACAATTCGGTTATTATAAATTTAACACCAGTGGTTAGGCTGACTATTGTATCCAATGATCGAGAGTTATGAGTGTGTCCAATGTGTAAAAAGTGATACTTACGTCATGGTTTGTCTGCGGCCTCTACAGTTAATTAGAATCTGCTGGCTTGATTGTGTGATAAAGAGCACAACTATGCAAAGTGATAGCAATGTTTGCGCGTCTGATAACTGATAAGTGGTACATTTACCTGCAAATCGCATGGGTGCAGTGACTGCTGTGTTTGTTTGTCCTGTGTCGCTGTCACTGAGGACTTGGCTGGGGTTGCTGTGCTGCATCGCAGTCTCTTTGCATGCTGCTATCGCTGACCTACTGCTGCCAGCCCCACTGTGCTATGTCTAGCGAATTAGTAGATCAGTGTTGTTCAACCTGCCGGATCTCGCCGTTCGTTAGTGATATTGTTGATTCTATGTAAATTTTTCTGCCGGTTATTGTGTTTGAGTTTCCGTGGGCGTCCTATTGTACTTTTGGTAAGGTGGAGATGATAATTGTTGTTAGATCCTTTGTTCTCAGTTTGTAAAATGGCTTAAACGGCCACGGCGATTAATCATTTTTGAGATCTGTAGAAATATGATGTTTGTGTCGAAACTTTCAAACCACGGAGTTATCAAAGAAACCAAAAGTAAATAAAGAATGAAAATCGCTGTCAAAATTAAACCCAATTTAAAGGGAGAAGACATTATGTACGGACGGAGTGTTGGTAAAAACTATTTAAGAGTGTATGATGATATGAGATCGAGTTGTAAAAGTTAACTTAGGAATACAAGTTTCTTTGTTGCTGGTAGGCGTGTAGCCGAGTACTTACCAACGACCCACTTCTTTTTGTTGCACTACCAATGAATTTAGTTCTATTCGCTTCGTGGAGCAATACATGCATGACCATTCAACATAAATACTGCAAAGTTCAATGAAATAAAAACAAATGTGTAATCTTGGCTAACATCGTACACAGTTGTACATTTATCGACATTAGCATGTATACAAACGATGAAACAATAGCAGAACGTAACGTTCACCCACTTGTTCATAAGCTGTGTAATTAGCGATCTTCCAAATTCCGTCTAAAACAACACGCTTACGCCAGATTACCGGCGAGTCGTGAACACAATGAATATTCATGGGTAACACCATTACTACTGCATTATGAATGGATTAGGCATGTGTTATAATATCCCAAGTTCATGACTGACTAACGGTTTTTTAGATACGTTCTCCAAACTCGACTCGTAAAACTATTAAACAAGATTTGCCTACTTTCCATACGTAGGTGTATTATTTTTTATCACTGGTCGTCGAACATGTCTAAATAAAATCTTCTTTTGTATTGTAGGTTACGGTGTAAAGATTCAATTATGAGATATCACTAAACAATACCACATACGATGCAGCAACCTTTCTTTGTTTACGCGGTAACAAAGTGAAACGAAGTTGTTTCTGCCGATGTGTTTGTGTTTGCTCCCATTCTCCTGGAGTCTCGTTAGCCAAGGTCACGCACTAGGCTCCAACGACTGACGTTATTTTATGTTTTTATCAGATTTTATCAATTAAAAACCGGTTCCTCCGCTCACTACCTTTTAGGTTGCAAAATGTGGAATTTAATAACTAATCGAAAACGGAAATATTCAACCAGTAAATTCCCCGCCATTATAGCCACTACTTTAATTCGTAGTAAGTACAGCGTGTTGTTGCTTACTAGAAATTCGTTAGTTCGACCACTTTACATTACTCAGTTTCGTTTTCATTTATTTTTCCTGATGACGTCATAATAAGTGAAAATGATTAACTTCATTGTTAACTTAATCTCCGTTTAACGAATAGATATAGTTCCTACATTCCTACATAATATATAAATTATAGTATGTTGAAATAAACGAGTTAAATAAACATCAGCTTATCTCGCTATCTAAATACGCACGAAGTTAAACCGGTAAGGACCAAACCAACTGTAGTAAACATTGCGTGGCCAGTTGGGAAGCAGACAGCAATTTGTTACGAAAATTGTCGAGAGCCGTGAGAAAGAGTGGCCCTTTGGAACGGGACCCGGGAGTAACGGGCCTTCGCAGCCGCAGCCCCGGGCGATATGCTAATGCGTCGATTCTCCGCGAATGCCGGCGACGACGCCTGCGCTGCCTCTGGTGCCACTAACCCACATCTCGCCCATGCCAATGATGCGACTGTTTGTGGTCAACACGTTCCCTCGCTCGCCACGAACACGCTCGTTATACTTTCATATCGATCAACGAAAGTTTCGGACGCTCGTGAGTAGGAAGTAGGTGTGCGTAGTTAACTAGCGAGAATGATCAACATCATCGTAGATACCTGCTACGGTGTAAAGGAATTTGTTTAGGAGACGGTAGCTATATCTTAATAATGACGAGATGAACATGATCATTTGTCGATAATGGATGATTCAAACATTCAATTTGTGATTAAGGAGTTTAACTTTTATTTTGGTACATTATTCCATATTTGGTCGAGTGGTTTGTATCAATGGCCATAACGGAGATCGACATTTCCGATCTTGGCTCATCTCAGAGCGTTCAAGTGCAGCGCAACGGTGAAAGAGAGAGGCTGCGCGCAGTTCTTGCGTGCCGTTCGTCGCGCGCGCAACTCTAAACATTAACTATTGCATTTTTATTACGTAAGCTCATTAATATTTTTTGTCTGCAGGTTCGAATCCGAAAGTGGTGATTGAAACTACGCGGGCGCGTTTCTCGCGGAATGGCGACGGACGCGGCTGCGGAGGACTTCGTCACCATCGTCCCGGTTGGCGAGGGCCGACCTTCCGCTCGAGACCCTTCTTTCGTCACCGTGCTGACGGTGGGCGCAGCGACCGGCGCAGCGGAGGTCATCGTGTGCAGACCACGCGGGGAACGTCTCGGTCTGGGACTTAAATTCGAAGGTGGATCTGCCGCCGCTGAAAACGTACGAAGACTTCTCGTGCAATCATGTGCAGAGGACAGCCCTGCAGCAAATGCTAGTGCCCCTTGGGGAAAACTCATACCTGGAGATGAAATATTAGCAATAGATGGGGAATCAGTATCAAATTTAACTAGAATAGATTGTGTTCGGCGTCTCAAAGACTCAGATGAAACATTAACTTTGCTTGTGCGACATTTTGAACAAGACAGCAAAACAGGGCGTAACGGCATGGACGTGATAGAGTCTCTTATAAACTCAAAACATTCTTCTGAAATAGTGCGACCTACTACATTACCACCGCCTGTGCCTCCTAGAAAACTAGGTAAGAAGAACTCTTTTAAAGACAAACAGACACTGCAAACAGTTGGTGAGCAAAACTTTTCTAATAACGAGAGCCAATCCGAGTGTCAAATGAATGGAAAACATAACGGCATTTCTACAATTTCAAAATTATCTAGAAAGTCATCATTTGACAGTCATATTCTACGACAAAGCAAAGAAGGTGGTATTGCTTACTTGAAAAAAGGGTCTCCAGAAGAAGTACGACGTCTAGTGCGACGTTTATCAGACGGAAAAGTGATGCCGCCTGACGCTGAAGTGTACATAGACCTACTGTCATCGGAGTGGGAACGCTGCCTTGTACTAGCTGACGCTGAGTCTGATGACACAAGCAGCTCTATTTCTACAGTTGTCGATAGATTGGGATCCATGACAAGCTCTGTAGAGAACAGCATTCCGTCAACTCCAACAATGCAACCTAAAACTATCGATATACAGAAAGTTCTGAATTGTATTGAAAACATCGACACAAATATTTTAAAAGACATGACTAGTAAAAGGTTTTTGGAAAAACGACTGGAAATCAATACTGAATCAAAATTGACAGAGAAAAACTTCATTACAAACGGCTTTAGTCAGGAAAACATAACGCAAAAATTACTACATAACGACAAAAACAATAACAACACGATATTTTCAAATGTAACTAATAACGTTGAAGTGAATCAACAATCTCTAATAAAAAAAGTTGAAAATAAATCAGAAAATGTTGCCGAAAAACCTAAGCCTATGCCTAGAAATACGAAAATCGAGCGTTCTGTTAGTGAGAAAAAGCCGAGAACGATTCCTGTGCCAGAAGTTCCGCCACCGCCAGTGCCGGACTCTTTACTGACTCCGACTAAGAAAAACTGCATAGAAACATGGTTGCAGCGTTCAGAAGCTGAAATGAATAACAAAACTGCTGAGAAAGTGGAGGAAACTCCAACATTGCCTGAGGCGTTACCGCGTTTGATAGATTTCGTGCCAAAGCATCAGTTTAAAGAGACCAGTAGCGAATCACCACTGACGCGGCCAACGTCCGCGCCGCCACCGCCGCCCACCGAGACGCGAGAAGATGGCTCCGGAGCATCCCTCGACACTATTGGCGAACTCGATGAATCGGCTGACGTCACTGATAATGTGTAAGTACTTCTGCTAAGATTTTTGACTTGTGGTTTTGTTCATTTAGGTTTCCTTCATATCTTATTTAAAAAAAAAACAGGACACTAACTTTTAAGTTACAAAGATTAGGTAGGTGATCATTTCGAAAAGGTTATATGGGGATCATGTTATGGTGGCATGTTTTTCAGTTTTTCCGTTTACAAATTTCCTCTCAGTTACCTATTGCCTAAGTACTGTTCACCGCAAAGTGTGATCACACTGATCACATTTATCCAAAATCTTTTTAAATCGAACATTTTAAAAGATTTCACGACTCAGTAGTGTAGGTCAAATTAATTTGTTAAGCGTTATTTTCATAACAAATCATAGTTTGACACGCGAACATTCATGCGAACAACCGGAAAACTTTAATTTATCAATTACAAGTTATGAATATGCATGTTTTTAATTAAATTAACTGTGTAGAAATACACTCTGATCATTTGGAAGAATTAGCTTTTGCAATAATAAGATCAAGGTGAAAATTTATATTAAGTAACCATTTATGAATATTAAAATACACAAAGCGCAGGTAGCAGGTTTAATTTGCGTAGATAATGTGGAATTATTCAATAAATCGCGCTGGATTACATCTACGATTTTCTTAGAAGAAATGAAGTACCGCAAATGTCTTTGTCGGTGAACAATAACCTTTCGTGGCGCGACAAATGCACCATCAAAAGATTTGTTCCGCGTATCCGTCACCGGCTCCGCTTGCTTGTTAAAATAAATACGAGCCATTTGGACGTAAACCTGGCTATTCGTCGACGAGAGTTGATGGTCTATCTCGTAAAATACACTCAACGTGTATAAGTTTTAGTGTGGGACATATAAAATGCGAATTAGAGTTTACATATCCATTTTATTTTAATGTCTTCAACTTCATGTTTTATTCTTTAGAAAAAACTTTATTTTCCTATGGAAAGTTTCGACCATAAATACTGAAGTTACTATTATAACACCTGCACATAACGGTATTTCAAATAATAATAGGTAGGTATAAAAAACTAAATTTGCAAGTCGCAAAAAAACATGTTTAAAATAAAACAAAACAGTTGTTTTGCATTAATTAAAATCATTTAGTTTGGTGCACGTGCAAACATGGGTACATGGTACAACGAACTCTAAATGAGCATGGAAAACTGTTTTCACAGAAACTTGGTCATCAATGAAAGAAAGTAAATTTTCACCTAAGGGGAAGTAATCACTGGTTGCAATTGAAAATATCCATTTACAAGTGAGCCGAGCAAATGGTTAGTAATGAAGCTAACGTTTTCCAACAGAACTGGAAGCGAGTTTTATGTTTTCTCTAGTTTCTTGTGATGGGCGGCAGGCGGGCTGGCGCGCGCGGCCACAGCTGTGCCTGTGACGGCCGGCCATGATTGCTCGGAGGCTTTGGAGATATTATAATCTAATGCATGGATAGGATTATTCTAATTTGTATTCATCTTATACTGTACACATCGATTATTGTATAGGTAGTCCTACTTTTACTTTACTCGGGCAAAGCGTTATTGGGTTTTTCTATCTGAAATCTCTCAGTATTAGCCCGGAATCTGGATTTGTACCCGGTTGATGGCAATAGACTCGCCCCCTATTACATGGGACTTAAACATAACTGGTGAAATGTGGGTGTACACCTCTGCCCAACCCTTCAGAGAAAAAGGCGTGATATTATGTAATTTTAGTCCTACTTTGTTTTAGCGTTATCCATGCGAACACACCTCACGATATCTTGTACGCTCGTGTCATAAATTAGTCCACGTCAGTGTAGCTGCCTGTTATTGACATATGGACAATACTGACGCTCACAACTAGCTTTAATGCTTTGTCTATTTCATAGTCATCATCCACGTGGGTTCGCCATATTTCAAACTCAAACTCAAAACCTAAACTCAAAGCACTTATTTCAAATAAACCAATTACAGGCACTTTTGAATTGTCAAAGAGTCGGAAAGATGAAGCTAGTTGCCCATTCAAAAGCGTAAGGTACCTATGGAGAAGAACGGGTAAGAAACTCCATGGACACTCTTTTTAAATCATGAATTTGTTATTAACAATTTGTTACAGAAAGTTGGTTACATCATTTATGTTCAAATTATCAATGTGAGAATGATCTAAAAAGACGTGCACATTAAAAGCGTCCGAAATTAAAAACAAAAATCAAATGACAATTTAGAAATTAAAATAGGCCGTGGCAGCTAAAAGATGACCAGTTGAAATTTGCATTAGGTAACAATAAACAGGTACCTCGTTGAACCGCATTTGTGTTCTGAATATCTGAAAACTGGCTTGCATAAAATGATTCATGTAAGTAAGTACTATAGATAAACGCGAACTAGATTCTTTCTAATGTATTCCGGTCGGTTAACTCTATGTGCATGTGCGATTCAAATATACTTTAATTACTGTCCATTTTTCATGGAATTCTGAATATCTATTTTATTGTTGAACTAATTAACTTTCATAAACTGTTATAGTGGTCAATTAGCTTTTATTTATTAGTTGTGCACACACTGGGTTTATTAGATAATGTATAGTATGCTAAATAACATCATAAACTGTATCGTAATGTAAAGAAAGCAAGAGAGTTGAAACAGGAAGACATTATGCACTTAATGTATAGTTTTAAGAAAGACAACAACTCTTGTGAACTTTTTTACGTAAGCAGCGAAATTGTTTCATAAAGATTCCGCTAAATGATAAAATACCTAAGTTCATTGTTTTCTCAGCAAACAATACTTTTACTAGTTGCACAGGAACAACGGCTATAAACAAAGAAAATAATATTTTATTCGGAATGGCGACACACATGGAGAGTTTTCTCTATTTTCATGCAAACTAGCGGGCAACAATAGCGGGGTGGTAGGGGGCGCCACCGACCAGCTGCGCCCTCGCCCTCACCGCGCTCCAAGTGCACCGAGCAGCTACTTGTGTATATAGCTAGTCACAGCCACGCCACGCCAAGCCAATATTACACGACACATATACTCTTGCTTGCATCAGCCCTATGCCACTACACGTCGCAACGATTTGCGTTCAACATGATCGCTACAGCCGACTGTGTGCTTCTACTGTCTATAACAGAGCAGAGTCAACGGTAAAATTAGCGAAATGAAGAGCTCTGTCAAATATTTGTGACCCACTTTTAACTGTGTGAGTGCTTAGGTACATAAATCTATGTATATTTAAGTACACTTTTCAATTAAGACTATGTGTACACAAAATGTATACAGTTATTTGGCAAATTCTTGATGTTCACAAAATTTTTGCAGCTTAATCGTTAAATAAGTTTACTCAGACCATCTTGGGAGAGATTTGACCTAGAGACTAACAGCTTTGCGTAGAACTTACTTGTAATTTGAAACTGTTCTTTACAAGTTTCTGCACAAATTACACGAAAATTAATAACGGATATTCTAACCTGCAGTATATCTATATTTATTCAGTAAAGTACTAAAATCATTAACATTTATGAAAATGATGGATGGTTCAAAGATCATTTTCTGAAAGTCTTTAGTGGATATTTCATTTTAATGTCATCTGTAAATAGAGGTAAGTATTTCAATTAGATACCTGTGTAAGTTTTCTATAAGTACTTATATTTGTCACATCCATATTTGAATAATATTAATTATAGCAAAGAGTTAGTACAATAATGCTTTATTCTGGTATTCAAGTCCAGATGGCGCATAGAAATTCAAATTCGAGTTAGGTTTAGTACAAATCGCACTGAAACTGGTATGTAAAGTACTTTGAAGTTTCACATTGATTTCATACCGCGGTGGGAAAGCTCACAGTACATTAAAAATATTATTTGAACGTGCATGTAATTTCACGTTTTTTTTTACTGAATCACTGAAATAAATATCGGTTTCAATCTACTCAAATCTTGCCTGATCTGCCCTTGCTCTGATGATACTTGACTCAGACTTTTAGGTTTCTGTTGAATGTTTTCGTATAGTTCTGTTAT
Organism: Polymixis lichenea; assembly: GCA_949091785.1. Taxonomy (NCBI): domain Eukaryota; kingdom Metazoa; phylum Arthropoda; class Insecta; order Lepidoptera; family Noctuidae; genus Polymixis; species Polymixis lichenea. The sequence continues at coordinate 13,216,363 of OX420932.1, read as the reverse complement.
AGATGCATCAGGAAACGAAGAGTTCCGGCTCCTCAATGCTAGTATTTTTTTTATCCAATGAATCTGACCTATTCTGTTGTACTAGATCCAAATTACCTACAAAGCAGTGTAGGTGATTTACATATCTTCTGTTTTAAAAATAAAAAAGAAGCCAATAAATACAAAAAAAAAAGAAAAAAAAAGAAAGAAAAAAAAAAAAGCCGAAGAATATTAAGCCGTACTCGACAAGAAGTGCTCAAACTATGTAATTGACGCGTGATCAGACACTTACAATAATGTAAATGTTATAAACAAAGTGCTTAACATAAGTCAAATATTTCCAATTCAATTTTGCGTGTTGTATAACTGAATGGGAATATTAATCAAAGCGTCATGGCTTCAGAACATGAAATAGAAAAAAGATCTCTATCATTGTTTGACCGCTCATCTGAGAATTATCTCTTAGCATCACAAACATCACAAAACATACGAGTATTGATACGGATTGTTAAACCTTTAAGAGCCTTGTCGACGACAGACTTCTATGTCATGTAGAGAGACTCTTAGGGCAGGAGTTTACCTCGTGTATATATTATTATGTTGGTAGTACTCCAGCTAGAGCAACATACGTAGCTACAGTCTATATTTGATTAATCTTCGAGATATCTAGCTCTATTGCTGTATCGCTAACGAGACTCATTAGCAGGACTGTCACGCACTACCAATGAAAGAGACAGTTCTGTTTGTATACAAGTCATAATAAATTAATGTTTAGGATCTATGTAGTGATAAATGATCAATTAAGAAGATTTACGTGAGATACAAAATTTATCCTTCGGTGGTGTATTTTTTTATGTACTTTAATACTAATAATTTTTTGCAGAGTGGTCTTCCATTTTTCTGAAAGTATTGTTAGAGGTGGTCAAGGGTTTGTGTCTCAAGCATGAGCTTTACAGCTAATGTAGACTGTGCAGTAATAAAAACAAAGACCGATCGGCAATCTACATGCCAAGAATAGAGATAAGGAAAATGGATCCTTTGTCGTTGCAGTGTTAAGAGGTCAAAAAACCGTAGTGGACATTCACAGAATATTTATCTTGTTTTATTTATTACTCTACCTTTCTTTTATCGCGATTGAATCGGGTTTCTACTTTAATAGCAGCTAATCATTGCATATTTTGCTTCTAGCTTGTTATGAAATTCAATTCGTATAAACAGTATAAGAACGTGATTCGCATATGTGATACTGGTGCAGGAATATTGCTGACTGCAACAAATCAGCAGGCTATAAATTTTGCTACTCAAAAAAGCCTTTATTTTCGTATCCGCAAGGTTTCTATACACGGTGTATTAGAATTTAAAAGAAAAGTATAAATATAAAGTTGCTCTGATGTGTATTAGGTTCAGAAAGGTATCATTACATTTAAACAGACATCTTAATGTGTAATCGGTGTTCTAATATACGAGTGAGTTCACGTTGCGTCATCTCTAACTGGAATTTCACGTTTCGAGTCTACATTTTGAAGTGTTTTGTGCAACGAATGCAGTGTGCAACATTCTTATTATATCTAGCTGTTTGTGTAAACTCTCAACTATATGTAGATTAGGTAATCATCAGTTGTCAAGAGGCTCTCCAAAGTAAACAAGGACTAAGTGCTTGTTACATTCGTAAAACGTTGATATTACACGTGAGTACGAAGATTCCTTTGTTTTCTGATGACTTAAAAGTGGACTTGGGTTTGTCAGTTTGTACTAGAGTATTATTTACGGTTTTCCTTCGAGAATAATGTCCGTGCGTGAACATTAATAAAGTCTTGGTAATGACTCATGTCATTTACTGTAATGTGACGGTCGTTTCCTATGTGCAGATTTAAGATGTGACATCATAAAATATATGATACCTCTATATCACCTGATGTCACGCAGGGTAAGTCATGTACGTATACTTAACATTTTTAACAAAGAACCGCTAATTTATTTAAATTAAAGCCATTTCCGGGGCACGCTAATTATTGGTATGTTTATTGGCGTCCTATTATTATAATTTGAATGAGAAAGATTCGGTTGCCCTCCCACGCAATGTTAGGATTAGTAATTTATAGGGCCATAAATTTACCGTAAGAATAAGTACTATACTTGATTTTTTATTAAGCACCTATTCCAAACACAGATACTAATTGAATTGTGTATTGGTTTTTAATAAAAAAAAAAGTTACTTAGTGAGTAGTTGTTGTGTTTTCTGTTTGTAAACATATTTTGCTGCAGTAGGTACTTAAGTACATTACTTTTGATACAGCAAAGAAAGCATTTACATTTTTATGTAAATTAGAACACACGTGAGCGCTGACGTGAATTAAAACCATCGATCATATTCTTTCGTCTCGTTTGTCTATGCGTCTACTACAAGCGCGACCCAAAAAGCTCTCGACGGATTTTAATGGCATTTTGTAACTCAAGCCATAAAAGTGTTCAATAGTGGATAATAAACATATTATATTATACCTTCACGCTTTCTATACGGAACTAGCCAGTGAACACTTACGTCCTTAGGTCTTTGCAGCGTCCCAGCGCTAAATAAATTCAAACACCATAAACGGCCACTCTACATATTCATAGAATTTGATTGGTTGCGCTACCTCACCCTATTTATATGCATTATTCACGATTTTATCTATCACCGGATAGGCAGCGTCCTAGGCTGCACCAACGGACGAAAGATAGGCACAGAAATGTATGAGATTTTAAAGTGGCCCTTAAAAGTGAGTACTTACATGAGATATTATACAGAATTACAAATCCAATTCCAGATCCCAATTTCAGCTGTCGTTAAGAACTACTATTTGGCTGTCATTTTTCTAAATGTTTAAGCCTACTTTCGTTTTCCATTAATATTACGTACTTAATTTTCATTTTTTTCTTTACCTATTTTACTATACTTAGATAATTTAACTTTTAACTTGATCCTGCAAAATAAAATTAATAAATCTGTTGTGTGAATATCATATCATTAGAGAATTTACCTTCGACTTTGTCGGCAAAATACAAACAGATTTTTTTTCAAATTTTCGGGACTGTTTTGCTTTAAAATGTCGGTCAAGTTATATGGGTCAGGTTGGGCTTATGGACTCAAATTGGGGTCGCGGCGAAATTTAAAAGAATAAATGGAAATCGGGGCTGATTGCTTTCACAAATGCACTAACGACATGTCGTTCACTAAGGCTCATTAAGCTCTGCAAACTGCGTATTATTTGATTAAATTATCAATCAATCCGTTATCAAGTGGCGATCTTTGCTTTATGTTCCGGTTTTGAACAAAGAAAACATTGTCTTCCGGTATTTTCTTTGAAAGCTAGGTCAAGTCAAAGTCTTCTTTGATGGATTGTTTAATTGCTAGAGATGGTTGGTTGGAATACGGCTGCAATAATTACCGCATTGCGCCTGCCGCCTGCCCTGCGCCGTACAAACGTGCCAGCTCCATGTAACTCGGTACATACAACCGCTACGTACGATGTAACTTCTCCCTCAAACTTACTTCATAACAACTGAACTTTACTAGTTTATAGTTATTGAAACCCAGTACAAATAACTGTTATTAAAGTACATTCTAAAGTTCTGAAAACTGGTGAATTGTGGGTATTTAAAATATTTGTTACTGATGTCTAATAATTTCTAATGAATAGTAAAACGTTTTTAACTACGGTGCTTTCTCCATATTATTTCAACTTACTTGATTATGGTATTTTGGTTAAATATTTGTAGGTACACAAATTGCTTTTCAGAATTGCTAAACAGGTACTTACTTTCTGAATGTAAGTAGGTAAGTAAAATACTGTAATTTTGTATAGAAGAAGTTTAAAAGCTTATAAAACAAATTGCAAGACTTTCAGTTGGCATTAGCGACAAATAATAAAAAATAATGGAAATTTCACAGTCCATATAAATAATTTGAAAATAATTTCAAACCGTGTAAGATGTCGTAAATACGTAATACCAAAAGGAAGACACTACACGAGAAAGGCGAAATTTAAATTGTTTTTCCAGTAGGTATGTGTAAGTTTATTGTGTTTCACAAATTCATTTATTATTCATTCGGTCGTACAGTGTGAATTCATCAAAGATTTCGCTAATAAAACACATCCGCACTGAAGAGAACAAAATTTAGTAAACTTTTATCGATGTCAATAAATAATTGAAACCGAATTGTAAACTAGTAACTAATAAACATCTGTATCAGAATTGGTCTCAGTCCTACATATTTGTAAAGGCAATGTTCTTTTATAGATAATCAAAGCAATAACGATCACGATATGACCCACATACTAGGTTGAAAGAGAAAACATGCTCAATAACGAATACCATAATAATGAGAACTTACAGAGCTTTCGACCGCGGTCTTCATAATGGATAGGTGTAATGTAAATGATCGCAGTAGGTACACAATATTGACTTGTCCCAGAATGCGACTGGGCGTGGTCACTGCATATAATCTATTATTAGAGTAACTTTGTTTTACATCGATGTGCAAGTCACTGCGGCTAGGCTCGCGACGAGACGACGTTCGAGGTCATTCAGTCATGTCCTCTCTAACGGACCATCTTCTCAGTTTTACAATCGTATTCTGTAAGCGTCTGTACGTGTAACACTTATTGGTCGCAAATGTTGGCCGCCGACTTCAACTAGGTTTTGTTGTCATTGAATTCCAAATAGCGCAGTTAGTGCTCATTGAGATTTAGCGTAACGCAAAATGTGTTCTACTTACACGATTTTCTTTTTGCTTGTATCGCTTCGTGTTTGGTTGCATTTATAAATCTTGTCATTGGAACATTATCTCACATGACTGGTCCATTATCTGTTATTAAGTAGGCTGAATGGTCTGATGTGGGTACCATGCGGCCGGCGCGCTAACGGTACCGCGTCTCCGTCGCCGGCGCACTGATTGGCCCTGCAACTCTCAGACGCCGGTCTCTGCAATCCAATACATCTAATACTGTTATTAAATTTATGTTTGTATCTGACCATACTTTCTCTCATGTGTGATGGTAATCACAGGCATCTATCACGGCGATGCTATCGACACTCAGTTTTTGTCCGCTTTGGATTTTTACGCCCACGTAAGAGTACGTTAAGACAATGCTAAGTATGATTTGCAAATTACAGATATCTTTCAGTTCGGTTAAGTATGATAAGCCGTCTGATTATTTTTATAATCTCAATGTTTATAATCTCTCAACGTCTCAATTGTTCAAAGATTTAGCTTCATCTATATCTAAGGTAGGTTTGCTGATCATCGCGCTTTTAAAATTGTGTCTCGGGATTACAACTCGTTGAACTGTAATCGAATACCTTCTTTTTCTAAATCAGAAAACATGATTGGTAATTTGTATAGGTAATAAATCTGAATTTTATGAACAAACCTAAATCTCTAAATGTTATTTTATCTCTAAAGAACCGCAAGTCATTAATTATCAATTAAAGTTTTGATGCCTAACCCCAATCACAGTTCAGTCACAAAACTGTAATGAACAGAAGCATTTTATTAGTGTAGGTTTTAATAAATGAAATATTTGCAATAACGCGGCCCGGCGCACAACGTCGCATTCTAACTTTGTCATTTAATGTAACCCGTATCGACGCGGCGAATGTATGGAATTCCAAACTGGAGAGGCGGAAGCGGTGAACGAGGTGCCTTGATCTTGTTCATATACACTCACCTATAATGTGTGTGCCACTGTATATACTATGTTCACGAGTAGGAAATATCGCAAAGTGACGTTGCGGTGACAATAGCACGTTCGACCCTGTTCGCACGCTTCTCCCACTTTCCATTTATCGACTTGTTCGCTGCCCCGTTTATAAGGGGGCTATTTAGTCATTTACATGTACAAACAATTGTATCTTCAGCTAACAGTTGCTAAGTGTTTGGACACAAAGGAGGGCGAAGTACCGAACCTTTTAGAATTTCCCCATCCAAGTTGAACTTTTGTCTTGTACTTGTGCTTTCAGTGCTTTATATAAACAAATAGAACATGAATTAGCGTTTAATTAAACATTCGAATATTCTATATTATGAAATTAATTCAGTATCCGGTTAGATAGAAAATCAAAGAAAAATCAGTGTTAGTTATGTAGTGATGCATTAATTTAAAATTTAAAACTTGAATTTTGGTAGTATTGAATTGGTAAGAAGTACCTACATATACTGGTTTTTCTGCACGCCTGTCAGAGTTAAAACGAATTTTACTAGTAGTTGATAATATTCTTGTAACGCTATTTCAAAATAGTGTTACTAAAATACCAAGACTTTTTAAGCTAAGTTTTTTGTGGTAGCATTACATGCAAATCTACGAATAGATACGGATGCCATTATAAATAAAACGCGATGCGTCCTTGAGATTGAACACGCATTTCTTCTTATTTTGGTGGGATTCAATTCGTCAAACCAAAATAGCATTCAGGTTGGCGTTCCGAATCACAAGTTCAATAAACGCTTTTTTGTGATAATGTCACTCAATCCAACACTTAGAATTTTGATTTATTGTGTACTACGGGTTATTCACCGCAGAAAATATAACAAGTCTAGAGGCTGGTGGGATTGTTAGATAATGAAGCTTCAGCAAACTTTTCATTGCAAATATTGACTTCAAAACAGGCTCAGGATCTAGGTGACTCTATTTCATCGTGGCTGATCCATCAAATACAGCTACGGTAACCCTTAGTAGCAATGTATCTGCGGATAATGAAGTGGAGGCTGATGCAGTGATTCTGCGAAGTGTAGCTCGGTGGCCTGCTAACGGTACCCGCACCGTCGACACCGCCGTCGTCGGCTGATCTCTGCCTACCCTGCTTATCGGACAGCTATATTTTATTAAACCTTTATATAAACTGTGATGCATTCTCTTAACCGTTCCATGCAATGCGATTGTTTTTACAAGCGTCTGGCCAAGTTTGATTACCTACCTATTCACTTATCATAAGTGTACGTAAAAACATTACTTACGTAGTAAACACATAAGAATGTTAAACAAACATAGAGTTGTACAATTCGTTTTGAAGTGGTTGTTTGTTTTGGTGTTGAACGAGTAGAGGTTTTAGTCGTTCAGGAATACCAGTTTCCCAGCTTTGAGTTATTCAGGAATTTCGTAAGCTAATGGTGTTTACCGGCGAGAATTTATATTCATTTTGATAGTTTACAAACATAGCTCAGGCAACTGTCGTTGTAAGTTGTTATTCAGAATTGTGAATGCAACTTAACCTTCTAGATAAATAGATGCTCATAGATGATTGACAAACATAAAAAATATCGTTACTATTGCCACGTATAAATATGATACTTTGCATTGATTTTCGTAGTTTGATCGCAGAAAGTGAGAATCATTGTATTTCATTTCTGACTTTCTGATATTTTGGTATGAATTACATACCGAGCATATCGATCGAAATAATGATGTATTGTTTTCTAGTATCAAAACTCCAAAACTTTCTTATTCGTTTCTGTACTTTTTTCCCCCTAACAAATACTATTTATCAAAAAAAAACGAGTACTTCGTAGGTGCAACTTTTAACACGGTCTCTGATTGTCCGGGTGACGTTAACGTGACATGGGAAATAAAACTTCCAACAAACTTCATTTATTTTTAATTGCATTTCAAATTCAAATTACCAAATTGCATGCAAATCTCTCTTGGAGACAAGATGAAAAAATAATGGCAATAAAAAAGTTGAATTCAGAACCTCGTCATAGTTGAAGTTGGTTTAAAAAAGGATAAAAATGTTATATAAATAGAAATTTTGCTTTCAGGTTCAGTAAAAAAAAAAAAAACTAAATCGAAAGTAAAATTTCTTGCACGCTATCTACTTGTAACAAAGCAGTTTTAGCGTACCTAATGTAGGTTCTAATTTCAGAATTCGTTATGCCTAATTGATCATACCAATTAGTGTGCTGTCAGGATTAATCTAAAATCATTCTAGGATTTAGATAACAACCGCAATAAATATTCATACAGTTTTGTGGAACCATTTAAAATCGGTACAAATCAATTTAAACCAATTAATTTTATCTTGAAAAAGCCAATGCCGTCGTAGATGCATTCTTGACATGACCTTAACACTTAAAGCCATTTAAGCTGATCATATGAGAGCATATATAAAAGCTGTTACTCACTGATACCGGTCTAAAGAAGGTTTAGGTGATCAAGTAGTACGATGTTTGTAACTGAATAATATCGTGAAGGCTTTCCGGTGAACGAGAACGCCAGTTGCGCTTGCGCCGCCTCGCCAGCGACAGGGGCGTGCGGAGGGAGCGCGGGGGGAGTCACGACGTGGTTAGCCTAGCCTACGTTAGGTTAGGCTTGATTCCATTTTGCCTTTCGCGATCGTTCTGTATTTCTCCTGTGTAGGTTATCGTTTGATCGTAAAAAGAACTTTTAATGCCCACGGAGGAATTCGGAGCGAGGTGGGTTATGTATTGGTTAAAGATACTCTACAACATTCAGTAAATTTTATTTATTTTGTCTTATATACGACCACTGCAATATAATAAATATTTATTGAAAATGACCTCGTTTATTTATTTATAGTCTTAAATAACATAGCTAATTGGAAAATGTATAGTATGCACTGCGAAGCCTTCACGTGACAATAAACATTTAAGAATTCTGAATGTCTTGTATCTATTTAAAATTTATTTTCATTGAAGAAATTCCTGTACCATGATATCGGTCGCCTTCATGATTCAACTCCGCCAATCTGTTGGCATTCTGTTCCATTCGTCGCCGCCGTGGACCCTGACATTTCGATAAAGGCAGCCGATGACCTGTTTTCGATGTTATTCGCTGTCAAATGTTGTAGAATGAATTCCAATAATGTTGAAATATTCTGAGCTGCAAATTATATGATTGCATTTGATTGAAATTGATTTAGTTCGGACTAATTAAAGTTGATTTAGGCTGCGGGCATTATTCATAGTTTCGCGATGCAGCATCAAACTAGCAAGCTAGTTTCAGTGTTCCACGAGAAAAATATTGTTGGCTGTATAGTGTGCTACTTTGTCATTTATGAATCCACGATAATCAAATTGCATCCATAACGTATTTGATAAATGTGACAAAATCTCAGTATGATCCATCAATTGCACTGTATTAATGAGATGTTTCTAAGAGGAGCTTGTGGTTAAGTATTAACAGCCGCACGGGTCGATCGATCAGGTTAAGCCGCTTGCTGCGGTTGGGCCATGGATGGGTGGCCATCTTTACATATTAAGTCCCTTTGTTCTTCGGAAAGCACGTTAATGTCATTCGTTAATCTTTGACAGTGGTTACGGGTCGTCAGAAGCCCGAAAGTCTGACAGCCAGTCTTACCAAGGGGTATCGTGTTATCCAGTAACTGGGTTGTGGAGGTCAGATAGGCAGTCGCTCCATGCAAAATAGTGTTCAGTTGCATCCGGTAAGACTGCAAGGGGACCCCGACATAGTTAATGAAGCAACTGAACTAATAGGTGTCTTCTTCGATAACTAGTAAATATAGCGATCGAAGGGTCTCTTATAACTTTGTATTTAAAAGAACACCTTATTTCATTTAGGTGAGTAAAAAGCTCAAAAGCTACGTTAGTAAGTCACGACGATTGGCAGCTTTAATTAATTGTTAGTTGTAAGATTTTCCATTGTAATCATTTCCTTGTATTGTTTATAACATAAAATAATATCAGGCATTGTTTTTCCAAAGTGCTGGGCAAAGGTGTACCTATAAGTAGTACACCCACAATGTGTTTTTTTTTTTGGGTGGGAAATCATCAAATAACTTCTCCCACTCTGGATGGATGGAGCAGGAGGGCGTGTCAGACTTTTACTGACTAAAACCCACCCGTGTTACCTCAGTTGCCTGTGTGCCAGGGGCCGCAGTATCTCTTTCGAACAACCCGCACTCCTAGCAGGCATCGGCCCTTGTGGGCGCCATCAGTTGGTGCTGACATTCATCTCTTTGAGGCGCGCGTGGAACATAACGCGCCGTCGACCCGGGCTTGGTCCTTACCGGACAGCGAGCTACCCATTACTCGCCGTCTGCAAGCCCGCGCCTACGGTGGCGGGGAATCAGCTTGGGATTCCCGACGCCCAGGGCGTCTCCTGTGGCGACTAAGGCCGTGAGGGCGCATTTACTGCCTCTCCCTTACGTGCGCCGCCTCTCTCTTCGCGAGCATTACTGCTTCCCAGAAGGAGGTGATGGCTACCCATGCACTCTCGCTCCGTACCATGGCCTGAACCAGGGCCTCCACGAGGACACGGAGTGCTCCGCCCAAGCCGGGCAGACCTCCACCGTATGCTCCACCGTGTCCTCAGGGCGATATTGGCAGTGAAAACACTCGGGCGTTTCCTCCCGCCTTATCCGAAACAGGAACCTCCCGAAACAACCGTGTCCGGTGAGGACCTACATTAGGCGGAAGTTGAGAACGCCATGCCGCCTCTCAAGCCACTCCTCAAAGAAGGGACTTACCGATCGCCGCACTTGTGGCGTGTCCAACCCACAATGTGTGACGTTACCATAATGTTAATGTACCATCACCCATAATGTTTGTGCTTCTAGTTGTGTAAAACTTATTTATTATTATTTGACATAGGTATGAATGTTTATATATGAATAAATTCGATCATATTTGTAAGCTTCGCGGCAAAACATAGAGGATCTTAAATAATATTGTGACATCTCACACACCGTGTGAGGCCTATGTTTACAAATAAAGATTCTTATTCTTCTTCTTAAAAAATAAATTTATCCAGTAAATGTGGTGTAAAGTATCAACTCTCCATAGTATCCACTAAGGTTTAAAACAGTGTCGGTTGAGCGGTTGAGCGGCTGTAATGGCGGGGCGGTGTGTCGGGCAGAGGGCGGGAGCGGGCGCCACCCGTCGCCGCTAATTGTTACTATTACAGAAATTGGTCACTTACACTGAATCACGATAAATCACTACCCGCTGTGTAGGCAGTGGGCTCAAAGCGTGCACAACTGACGTTCATTCGATTACTTGCCAGCTTTGTAAATAAACTGTGCACTCACACGTATTTCGTTGCAAAACATTTTATTATTCATTATTGTGCGCATACCGGCTAGTTTTCGTAGCGTGACTGTAACTTACCCTGATTTTAATGCGATTGACTATCACTATCATCTAATGTTTTATGAGAAATAGTACCATTTACCATGTAATCCGCGGTAGAGCGTCTCGACTTAATTGATGCATTCGTATTCTAGTTGCGATGTTCACTATGTTTTTTTTTATTGCAGAAAACCAGTTGCAGTCATCAAAAAAAAAGAAAGAAAATCGTCGTTCGAGAGGAGTTTTTGGGAAGGTGAGTAATTTTTATTCTAACTTGTCTCTCAAGTTTATCGCAAACCGTAGCTCCCTGAGTATCATAAAAATAAAAGCCTTTAGCAACGATAATAGGTTGGACTAGTCATTTCTGTTTCTCAAGTTGGGCGATTATTCAGTCTTTAGGTTGGTATTCCCACTTTTGTTGGGTCAGTGACTAAATCCGGATCCATGCACAAACACCGAGAGAAGTTGTTGCAAGACTCGTGTGAGTCAATTAGGTGATGGGCTATCAGCAACCTCTCACAACTTATGCAACTTTTCGACCAGTGGGTCACAAAAGTCACGTTAAGTTTCACTGCATTCTGTTGCTTTAATAAATGCTAATGGTGTTATGACGATACCGGTCGTAGTTTTGCATGCCTTTTCATCTTCAACATAAATGAAATAACCCTACCTTTCACATCGCCGTAATCGGGTAAATAGTGTGAGTTGGGGCAGCTCTTTTTCATGTTTTCCATCACACTTTATTTATTTATTGGAATTCTTATAAAGGAAACCGGACAAAGCATTATAAATACCTGATAGTGTTTACAACACGAGTACCGTTTACACCGATGGAAAGCATTATTTTCTGGAAAACCATAAAATAACAGTTGCCTATTCACTTAAACTAATACAACATATTCTCGTTTCTGACATAAATGAGAAATGCAAGTTATGGTTCTTAATCATGAAAAGTAATGACCTGAATAGCTACCGTATATTTCTTAGAATCCGTGTTACATAATAAGATTAATCGACAGCAAAAATGTTACAAGAATAAACTAGCATTAGGAATTCCGATAGAGTTGTGTGATAAAGAAGTAAATGCAGCACGCGTTAGCTTGAGCCACTCGGGCGCATATCAAATAGTCGCGGTTTGAGGGTGGCTGCCCGTGCGCACAGTTGCTGCTCAATTAATCGGAAAATTATAAGTAATGAAGTTGCAATTGAAGTGATTTCAATGAACTTGTTTGTAGACATGCAATCTTCTCAAGTTTTTGATGGATCGTCGTGGTAACAGTAAATAATAATGTTGTAAGTTTCATTATTTTTTGTTTGTGTTTAAATAATTAAAGAATATGCAAATTGACTTTTTCGTTGAATTTAATAACTTTAATTTGTAAACAGTTTGCAATTACTGTTAATGATAATATTTAGAGATAATATAGAGGTTAACATGGTCACATATTATCATTTTATAATACCCACGGTGGTGCTGAAACCCGTTCTATTAAACGATATTAGAAAAATATAATCGTTTAAAATATATCTATGTAAATTTCTCAGACTAGTGTTGTTGAACTCATAGAGAAACTTGTTAATTATCGCATCCTTAATGGTAAAAAAATATCAAAGTATTGCATATAGCTATGTCAGAATCCTTATCCGGAGCGTGAAAGTGCACCTTGCGCGGGCGCGGCCGCTGTCGCACCTGCTCCGGCGCAGCACATGGCGTAATGCAGTTTCGGTGCAAGGCTTGGACTGCATTGCTGGCGCGCCACAAGATAGATATTATATCAATAAAGTCAAACCTTTCAAGTGTTCCAGTTACGCGATACTAGTTTTTAAATTCCTCTTCACGATATTACATAAACATGATCAGGAAACATGTGGAAACAATTCTTTTTTTTTGAAAGGCCAGCCATGATCGAGTTATTTGAATATCAGAGTTCATCATTTCACAATGGAGATATTGCTTTGCTTAAATTCTGCCATACAACACAAAACTATTAGGTATAATAGAAGAAAGGTTTGAGTCATAGATCAAACAGATAGCTATTATTCCTTATACTTATCACGTTTTTTCCGTTGACTTCGCTATACAACACACTTCCGCGCACATAAGAATTATTATACCAAAATAATCATTAATGTATTGTGAAAATAAAGGGGCGTGTTTAAATAAAATTTTGGTTACATGCAAAATTGCATTTACTTGAATAAACTGAGAATAGCTAAATAAGAATCCCACTCCTATACAGGGTGGCAGAGACATCGATGCGCAAACGCAAACTGTGACCATTTATTCAGCACATAATTCTCGATCCCCTGTGTGTGGAGTGGAGAAATTTTTCGCCGGCTATCAAAAAAATAACCTGCTGTTTCAATGCCTGTTTCCTGCTGTGCAATATCTACGCGTTTAAAATGTATGGAACAAAATTTTGTTTTCATAATAACCGACGAAAAATTTCAAAAAATAGTCCAGAATCATGTACTGAATGCCCTGTAGATTGCTCGACTAAGGAATCGCACCTCACGACTTCACCGTCACTGGCATCACCGGTGCCGGCTCCGGCGGTTTCACTTGTAAAATACTAACTTTAATTGTGCCAACTTAGCTTAATGATAATAACTTTGCAATACGTTAAATATTGATTACACCATGTTTTTAATTATTGGCTATACTATGAACACCTCTCGTCTGTACGAAGTTTCTTTAGCCTTAGGTGTCGGTTGCGTGCGCATAACTTTGAAACACATACCTATACATGAAATATGTTCGAAAACATTTTAACTGCATGACCACGACTTTCGATGAAGCAAAACACAATTGTATTTTTTCAAGCCTGAACACTACATAAAAGTACTTTCAAATAAATTCCCGCGAGGAAAGTAAGGTGGGCTGGAATCCCGCGCACGATCATTAAGTGACGACCACGACCTGCCCGTCGGCTTTCATTGTTTAGCCATCGCTTTGCATATCGTCTCACCAACATCATTTTATGATTGAAAGTGATTGTCAATTTGTGGTCAGATAAGTACCATCTCCTTTATAACCAGGATAGGGAAAGGGATCCGCATTGTGTACGGGCGCATACTTACGTAGCATTTTAGATTATGTCCGACCAAATACTTTCTGGGGATGAGAAAAAATAAAAATTAAAGTAATTCAGCCTGAAATATTTTGTGGTGCATTAATTTATCCGGTTGCCATTTAAATTGGAAGTCTCGGCATTTCCTCTCAGGAGCAAACAAAAAATGTTAAAAATCAAGGTGATTTACGTCTAAGGGTGAGGGGAATAAGGTTTGTATTTATAAGACAGGGTTTGTGTATATTTGACGGGTCCCAGGGCATGCTTTGGCCTGTTTGACTTGCTATACAGAAAGGTAACCAGCCACATACCGATTAAAAGTATTTTATTCATTGTGCTATAGGTATGTTCTTAGCAATGTATGAATGTAGTCGCTGGCCATTCACTGTAAGAAAGTTTCGGCGCAAAAACTATCGTACCTTCATCGGCAGCTTTTAAGTTTCATCTACGGGCGGAAAACTTGTTTTAGCTTATTCTTCATTGTAAAAAAAGTCTGCAGCTCAGATATTAATTGCTTAATCAACCTTATTTATCACATGAATGTACATTATGTACCATGTAAGCGTAACTAACGTAAGCTTTGGGTTACAATCCTTTGGCCCTAGGAGGACTGTTTAGCGCGACACGTAAATCTAACTTTGATCTTAGTCTAGTTTATAAATGCCTGACGACCTTTACAGACATAAATGTTGTGGTTATTACTGACTTGTTTTGTTCAGATTACGTAAGACATGTCACTAGAGAAAGTTAATTTAGTTTTGAAAGTGAAATCGATTGCACTTTCTTTCACTTATCCATTTCATAGTTTCGCTGTTGGATCCGTCGATTATATTCAAAGAACAAGAAACCCAGTTCCCTGTATATTAGCAGCACAACAACACCGCATTCGGTGAGGTTCGTTGTGTCATCGTTCCTTATACCTACCGCAAAGTTCTTACATAAAGCTCCGGTACCTCTCTAAAGTTAAAATTGGCTTACTTTGAAAGAATTTCTTATAAAATATTTATAAATGAAAGATTTAAAAATCCCAACTCCAGCGACGACTCTACAGATATCTATTCCTATATTGAGGTAGGTATTACAGGAGGGCTTAATAAAAGGACGGGAATGTAAAAAAATGTGCAAACAACTCTGCAAACACGTCGGAGCGGTTTAAAGGCCGCGTCCGGATTGCGAGGGGCGGTGGCGCACAGTGGAACGAATGTATGGGAGCGGTTGGACGTAGACATGTCCGAAAAATAAGAGTAAAATTATGACAAACTAATGATGCCATCTTATTCGATTACTTAATGCCTTCATAAATTGTGGTGATGAATTTCTTCATAACTCCCATATTTCGGGAGTAATTTGAGAAAATGTGAAATTTTACTATGAAAATGAGTGTATCGAGCTCTCTCCCTCCTGATTCCGGGCTTGTTTCAAGTAGCGGTCTCTAATATCGTAATGCTATTACTAAGAGCTATATTTAATACTAAGACACATAGTGCGCCAAATGTGCACTTTCTGGGATAAAAGGAAATGAAAATTTAAAAAAAAAAACGTTTTTTCCCCATTTGTATTTACTTTAAACCGCAGACAGACTTATTAAGAGGTCTATAAATATATTATATATATATACAGAAATATATATTAACAAAAATATTCACAAGAACTGATGAGAGTATGACTTTTAAGTAAGTTGATAATAAATTACCTAGTTTCATTAAAAGTACAATAAATAATTAAGATGTAAGCTCTAATTTACTAAGTTACACATTTTAAAACAATAACATCATTTAATTATCTTCGTCATCATCATCATCATCAATTAATTCAAATTCAGAATCGATGTCCGCTAAATCATTTATGTTAACAAATTCGATATCACTTTTCTCAGAATCCGTAAGCTCATAAAATTCCTTAAAAGAAGATTTTTTTACAAACTTATTTCCTTTTGGACGGATACTTGTAACAATTGGATCAGAAGACAGTAAAAGATTGTGCATAATATCTTCATTGCATGAGATACTGCTATGCTTTCGAGAATGCCCCTCTCTATATTTTCTAAAATCTTTATTTCTAGCCTCAGATGCCTCTTCGGATAGAAAACCAATGGGCACAATTGACATGTTCTGAACTATGTCTGGCCCATGCATTAAAATTTTATGAAGTGAAGAAGGCATATAATACCATGGGTATAACTCCACGTAAAGCTTAGCAGTATCAAAGCAGAACTCTCGGAATTTAGTTACGTTGATCTTCTCTCCTGATGAAATACACTGCAAGATCACACAGATTTTTCTTAAAAGCATAGCATCTATTCCGGTCAGTTCAGCAGATTTAGTGTAGTTTTCAAAAAATCTCCTTGCCGAGTTGCCATTGTTGGTGGATCCACTGCCTTGTTTCACAACATCGAGAAGTAAGCCCGTTTCTCTTCTTACAGCCTCTTGAACTCTTTTCTTCCTGTCATCAACTTGCCTTTTTGCTATATCACCCCTTACTTGCCATGATTTTATGTCTAATTTGTAGGAAATGTGTAATAAGCATTCCATTGAGCGAATCCAAGCGTGAAGGGTGCTTAAGCTATATTTATACATGTCCTCGTTTGCGTGTTTATCTTTGATTAACTCTAAATTATTCATTTCTTTAGGACAAGCCTTGCATATGTCACACACTGAAGCTGCTGTATTGGATATAATGGAATGAATTTTACCATCAATCATTGTCAACAGCAGTTGGTGTTTGACACTAATTCCATCAGTGATGGTGGATGAAGTTAAGGCTTCAATCTCTGCTTCGATTTCAGCCATCTCTCTCTGCACATTTTCTTTGGTTTCCTTTATAAACTTAAACAATATTGGCCGGCAAAATGAAGTGGAAGATGGTCGCTCGTTTTCCCAAATTGTTACACCTTTTGAGACGAGCCGCAGTGGTACAAGACTAATCATAAAATTACTAGCAAGATCGATTTGCTCATCTTCACTCGTCCTTTGATGATAAATGCTTTGGCTAGATGATCCGTCAAAACCCCATTTGCTGGTCAATACGAGCTGTTGATTGGGATCAACAGGGGTTTCTAACGACCTAATAAGTCTTCTTGAGGTTAAATCCATCAAGGCTTGTAATTTGATTTTTGCAGAGCTCTCTGTAACTGTGAGATCTTCTTTGGCCGGATAGCACTTAATTTTTTCTTTAACCAACATGTAGTAACTCGGGTATTGAAGAGCTCCTTCTTGAGTGTTGAAATCCCGAAGAGTGTTATAGCGCCATTTCGATAAGTTCATCGATACATAAAGAGCCAATGCCTTCAAAGGGGATATTTCCCGTACCTGAATTGATTTACCTTCAATGAAGGCTTTGATTTTTGAGGCCTCTTCTGGATTCTCCGTCAAGTATTTCATAACATAAGCTGTATCGCTTTGTCCTGCCTTTTGAAGCGCCCTTTCGGCCGAAAACATAATTTCAGCGCTGCTACTGCTGCATGAAAGACTATCTTCAGTGCGTCTTCTTTTTTGCCGGTTACTAAGGTCCTCAAAAGATTTACGAGGACTAGGATGTGTACAAGTTGAAGCATCAGATTTAGCAGGAGAAATTATGGGCTCGATGACGTCACTTATATTTTCTGTAGAAGGTTCCATATTTTCATTCTGTAATTCCGGCCATTGAATTGCAGCCTGTAGCCAAATCTCATGTTTCTTCCGAAACTTATCTGTGCTTCTTCCAGACTGTGTCCATTTTGCATAAATGCGGTAGCAAAATCGACGACACCAGTCTTTTAAACTTGTTTCAGCACTTTCACATAACTGAACACAACTGTTATCTTTTAAAACACTGAACAAATAGTTAAAGTCGCGTAAATCTTTATGTGCGCGTGCGCATAAAGCAACGTGAATATCAAGATTTGTATTAAAATTTGGAAAATACATTGCGAGATTAGCTTGGATACAACGAGGTGTAAATCAACACTGATTTTAAAGTTACTAATAGTGACCTATTTATATAAAATCCAGGTATCCCAGGTATCCTTTGTTAAATATTGCAAGGTAATTAGTTATTGTGATAATTAGTAAATGATGCATGCTAAATTAGTGTATTAAGAGCCATTTAGTAATTAAATAATAGCAATGTTCTTATCAGTAATCATTAGTGCATCAGTTTTATATGTAAACCTTAAGTCCCTAATTATATATCCTAATTAGCTTATATCTTCTCTAATTGGCTGCTCAGAAATGTTATTGTAATAAGGTAAACCTTTAGAAAAACGGTTTTAATCAACAAAATAAACAAAAAATAAAAAAATTGTGTTATAAAATAAACATCACTCTTTATCCCAGAAAGTGCACATTTGGCGCACTATGTGTCTTAGTATTAAATATAGCTCTTAGTATTAGCATTATGATATTAGAGACCGCTACTTGAAACAAGCCCGGAATCAGGAGGGAGAGAGCTCGATACACTCATTTTCATAGTAAAATTTCACATTTTCTCAAATTACTCCCGAAATATGGGAGTTATGAAGAAATTCATCACCACAAGTTATGAAGGCATTAAGTAATCAAATAAGATGGCATCATTAGTTTGGCATAATTTTACTCTTTTTTTTCGGACATGTCTACGTCCAACCGCTCCCATACATTCGTTCCACTGTGTGGCGGCGGAGGGCACAGGCAGCATTCCAGCCTCCCGTGGCCACGGCGACGTCACTCCTATATACCTACAAGGCGCATTCCACGATGGTACTCGTTCTTTCACCGCAAATATGAAAAAGAAAGCAAAAGAAAGCGGCTGTTATGGACCAGTTTATCATTAAAAGGGCTACGTTTATATAAATTGGAAAATAAATTAGAGTTAGGAGCGATATTAGAAAGACTTACCTACGTGTGGACGGAAATAAAAGATCAAGTTAGAGTTGGGGCGCCTCGACCCTGACATCTGTGGTGCGCGGGCGCCGTCTGCTGCGCGCGAGAGCTCACGGTCGCCGCCCTCCAGCGCCTACTGGCTAAAAATAGCACACGATACCGATCGATGCTTATTGCTTATCGAGCAACGTTAGAACACTAGAATTAGCGTTCCTTCAGCGGGTTCCTGAGGTTTCAGTAAGTCAATGTTGTGTGATGTGGTCGTGTTAATAATCGCGTGTCTTTAGGTCACAGTGTTAGTCAGGCCTGCGGCCGGGATGGGTGATAATAAATGGTAGTTTCGGTCGGTGGTGCTGGGCCCGTGTGCCGGCCTGTCGGGTGACGGGTGTGCGGTGGGCCGCGGGGGAGCGTCGCGTGCGCAGCTCGGTGTCCGTCCCTGGCTCGGAGCAACGCCCCCGTCAAGGGCGGCGACGCTGCAAATTTCTGCAAGTCCACCGCGAGTCAGTGCATCGCGCCATGTCGCGGCGGCTCCGCGCTCGCCGCTCGCGCTCGCACACCGCCGTGGGCGCACGCCACTGCACGCACCGCCCTATGTAAAATAACTGTTATTTCGGTCGTTAATGGACACGTTCCGCATTCTTAACTCGATCCTCTTTCTTCGGACTTTTGAGATCCGTAATATTATTCCGTTGCCAAATAAGTGGATAGGGGTTTTCGGTATCGGAAGTTTTTTTTTTCTGATTAATTTTCCGAAGTGCACAATGAAAGTAAGTTTTCAGTACGAACAGGATTCAAAAACTGGTTTCACGAATGAAAGTGTAGTGTTATGAATTGGTTCAAATGACGATCACCTTGGAAGTGATATTTTGTTTTGTTCATAATGTTGGACACGAGGAAACTGCCGAGGCGATCGGTGTCGCTTCATGGTTCGTATGAAGGATTTATTTGGTAACAAAGCTTGTGTTATAGACTTACCGGGTTTAACATTAATTTATTAAGGCATTTATAAATTATCGTCACATATCCAGCATCAGGTTATGTTTAGTATCTGGCGCGCCGAGCTAAGCCGCAGCCTATGTATGTGTGTATGTAGAGTTGACCTAGCGGTCACCTTCTTCAGGCCGCTTCCTAAGACACATACATAGCCTTTATTCGACAACGTGTTTTAATCCAATGACTCAATGGGACCAGCTTTTCTGGTCCTATTTTAGTTTTGGCATTGTATCTATATGAACTGGACTTTATATTTTTAAGAAAATTAATGATACAGTAATTCTTGAAGGATTGATTGAGGCCGTGGATATCCGTGGTTAGGACACTTATGATTGAACTTATTTTACATTGGTTTCATGGTTAGTAATAAATGGTAAATCAATCAATCATAGTAATAATTCAGAAACCAAAAGCACATGTTTCTATCCGTAAAAATGGATGAATTCATTATTGTTAAAAATAAAAATAAACACTGTTTTCCTTCGTTACTGATAACGATTTTTTTATTGTTCCGCACAGGTAGGCAGTACATGCCAAATGAACCAAAAACGCAGCTCGAGAGCTTTTTCACTGACTACCCTCCATAAGTTCTTTCAAAAAGGTTTATTTTGCACTTGTTTTTTTCGATAACAAAATTATGCACAGGAAGAGAGAAATGATATAAAACCATAATACTGGAAAATAGATAATATTCATAATAATGTAATCCTTATGAATGAGTAGGTATTATGTTGGTACCGATATACCTAGCAAGTATATGTTTCTTGATAACAACGTTGATAAGATGGTATGTTGGAATGTGTTTTTAAATATATCCGTACAAAAGGACATCGTAACCAGCTGAACAAACTGAAAAATATTGCCGCCTGTTCTGTTCAATATTAAAACTAGTTAGGTAGGACATCATATATATCCATACTTATAGTTGATGGTGGGTGTGATGTAACTTTATTAAAGATTCGAATACTTCATGAGCACAATTTTTACACAAAGAATATTTCAGCAATATTTCATGTCTGTACGTACTTTTTGTTTTCAGTCGTGACCATCGACGTAATTCACAAGTTTACGCAACTGAATAAATGAATCCAAATGTCTTTGTTCCTTTTTAGTGACGATATTAAATTAATAATATTGTTACTATCTACCCTTGAGGTAGTCCATTCTAAGACTGAATTTCAGTAACAGTTGTGTAAATATGTGTAAGCGTGCCGTGTCTGCTAAATTGGTGTAAAATAATTTTACTATGAATATCGAGGTGGAAAACGTCAGTGGCATCACATATCTCTTTAAGTTAACGCATTTGGAATATCTGAATTTTCAATAATATTAAAATAATAAATAATAATACATTCATATAAATGTCATGGTGATCTACTATAGATAAGTTCAAGAATGTTCGTAAAAATAAATGTGCGAAGTAGAATCAGTATCAAGTTGCTAGTCTTATTGCGATGTATACTCAAAAGGTGTTAGTGTTAGACTCGACAACATATAGCGTTGTTAAAATCAGACATTCTCGTTGTTTACACCGAATCGAAGAGGAGAAAGAAGGTACTTTTACTGTAAACACCTTATTGTTATTTGACAATGGTGTCTTGAATATTTCATCAATGTACAGTTAAGTCTGTAACGGCGAATAAAAATTAGTACAATTAAGGTGGTAGCGCAAGGGTAACCTGCGAAATTCAAATTTCCGTACGTTGGTTGCAATTTGCAGCAGCCTTAGCATGACGCTTTCTATTTCTACTCTACTGTGGAATAGAAATCATTTTTTTTACATTTCTCGGTGAAAAACTGTCAACTGTCTATAAGGAAACGGCATTTTTGTCTACTCTTCCGACGACAAAACGCTTGTCTACGGTCCTCGTAGTAAGCCTGCAGGTCAGTGCCAGGTTGTATGTTGATTTAAATATGTTACACGACCTTAACAAATATGGTTTTACAGAATTATGATCACTAAAATCATCAGACGGTAGGTCTAAGTTCATTTAATCCCATTGAACGACAATTTAATGAAATAATCATTCACTTGTATTAAATTAACATAGAGCGTTGGTATTGATGATTGAAGTAATTTTCAATTAGAATTTAGCGAGCTACCTTACTTACGACACATCCCCCTTAATATAATTTCTTTGTTTATTCCATATCTTGAAATCATTTGCATATTACCACAAGTATCAGTGACTAAGTATCACTTGTGATGTAGTACATTCTGTGACGCATCATCTTAGCTAATACAGTGTTGGTCAACTGTAATAGGACACTGCCAGTGATTCATAGTGCTAACTTATTTGAGTAACTTCCCTCAACGATAGCGGACAGTTTATCACATCACTTGAAATATTTCCCTTGCTTGTGAAATCAAATAAATGCATTAAAATTTTAGTGTTATAACCTTGCGGTTGCTCTAAGTTGAGGTATTTACGATAACACCAGCGGCGAGAGTTGACCTGGATACAAATATTTAGTTTATTCACTTATGTATAAGATGCTGACTACACACTTAGGTATATTTCATTTAAGTGTTGCACGCGCATACCGATGTCGTTAGCGAATATATTAATTGATGATGTTGTCATACATTCATAATGAGTATCGGCTTTAGTTTATTTCAAAAGGTTGGTGTTATCTTAACACGATCGGATCAGCTGTTCTTATAGACACCGTTCAGACGAGTTCGCGTGCTGATAATGGCGCAGGGAAAATGAAGTGGCTACAGGGAGCTCGGTTATTTAAAACGGTTTACCAGATTTAAGTAATTTTAAAGCTTCGACTTCGTCGGTATTTGGTATTAATAAATAGGTATGTGATATGATTATCATAATTTTTTCAGATCGTGTCAACAAAAGCGATGCTGAAGACAAGAGTTTGTCTAATGACGAAACTCCTCTACCATCATGCCCACGACAACCTCCAGATGGAGTAGAAACTCCTTGCGAGGCTGTGGAGAAGAATCCGGAGCTGACCTCCCGCCTCCCCTTGCGGATGCCGGCGGGCTGGCCCGGCGCGCGGCCACGCTTCTCTTATATATCCAGGACACAAGATGCCCGTAGTGAGGCTAGTGTTAAAGACAAAATTGCCATGTTTTCAAATGATCGAGCGACATCTTCAGATCGCTTGGATAAATGTGGCACTTTGCCAGCTAGAAACCCTTCAACTGTGAGAAAAAGTACGGTCCCATATGCTAGCAGCTATACCGACGTATCTTCTTTGGATAGACGTTTGACGAAATCTCAAGACAATCTTGATGAACTACCTCGTTCGTACAAGAAGCATACGGAGAGACCGGAAGTTTTGGGAGGCGTGGAACGTGCTTCAACTGCTTCGACATACGTCTCAGCAAAGAACACATCCCTATATGCAGAGGCTAAACCCTTATTTTATGGAAGTACTACCACGTTACCTTCGAGTACAGACTCTTCATTTGCTAAAACGGTGTATCATGTGCGCAGTGTTAGTGATGACAACGGCAATAAAAATATATCGAAACATAAATCGAATTTAGACTATTTAATCGAACAAAGGAAGAAATCAATGTCCAAATTAAGATGTTTAGTAATACCTGAAGTACAAACTCCAATTGTGGATCTTCCCGAAATTAAAGTTCAAGACGCGCTTTCTAAATCATTCCTTTTGAAGAACAATCAAAGTAATGCCAATACGAAATTAAACAAACCAAATCATTCCAAACCTGTCAACTTAAATGAAACAAAATGGAAAGCCGACCTACTGCCCAATAACCTACCAAAATATTCTCCAGCTTTCAAACGTAAATCGCTTCAAGTGTACACGCCTTCAAATCTTTCTAAAGAATCAACTCCAGAACCTAATTACAATGAGAGATTAGACCCAATGAACAAAACATCTTACAAAACAACTAAGTCTCTCAGGTCTACCTTGGATAAAAATGGGTTAACGGGCAAAGTGCCCACAGCAACATTAACAACAAGCAAGAATTTATCATCAGATCATTTAAATTCATTGAGAAGAGACCACAAAGACAATATATTAAATTACATCCGAGACTATAAGAACGTGGATATAAAAATATGTACGGCTACCGATGTAGTAGATAGCGACAATGATTCTGCAATGAGTTCCACGCAGTCTAGTTACCGGTCTTCAGCTTCTTCTCCAATGCATAATATAGAGAATATCGAATCTGACAGCTCACGTCTATCACCACGAGTTTCACACTATGCTACTTATTCAGTATTTAAGACTGAGTTATCGAATAAAGCAAATGCAACGGAAAAAAACCCAGAAGATTACATGAAGCGTAATGTGTGTCGTTCCGTGTCTTCTGATACTAACGTGTCACTCAGTTCGTCGGCAGGTTCGGCAGCTACGTCTGGATCGCAAGCGAGTTGTAGTTCACTTGAAAGCTCTGTCGCTGACTCCGATAAGAGAAAAGTTTCGAAATCGTATAATATCGATACGATCAACAGACGAAACATTTTGGCATCAGCGAAATGCAGGAGTGGCAGAGATGCTAAACTTAAATCACCTGTTGTGGAAGCTAAGTTCTCACACGAGTCTTGCGACAGGTCCCCGAGTCCAGTACACAAAACGTCTGAGCGCCTTTCTACACTCACGCCATCAGTGAGTGTTATGTCGAATAAAGGCGAAAACAGACGACGCAACAAAGTTATTGCCGAAACTGACTCTGATAGTGACAGCGATGCTAACGTCTGGCAGAGGAAGAATGATTTCAAAAATACACGACTGAAACGAAACTCTAGTTCAGCTAATAAAAACAAACAATGTGATATTAATTTAGAAAGTCCTAAAGTTGAAGATGGCCCTAAAGTTATATCTGAAAAGATAATAAAGGAAATTAAAAAAGCCGGACTTGATAACTATAACAATAACAAAACACAAAGTCTGACAGATAAACATGAGTTTGTTGTAAAAAAACCTGATAGTGGCCTATCCAACAAACAAGAGAAGACTAGCAAACCTGAAGTAATCGAACAACACAAAGTTATTGATAGCATTGGTGGAAACTGCAATAACATAAAAACAAAAGAAAAATCATTAGAAGTTAGTAAAAAAATCGAAATCGACACAACGAGCGACAAAACTGATATTAGTTCTGCAGAGGAAGTTAAAGTACCAACTCAAACCATTCGACTGAGAAGAGGAGCTGGTACAGGCGTAGGAGTTATTTTGGCCGGTGGTATCGACTGTGAAGCGAAAGAGGTTACGGTGCGTATATATGCTTTATTAATTGGTTTTATTTACTAAAACCATTTCGAAAGTTCTTAGTTTGGTCTAGTAACCCTTCAACTAAAAATAAGACAGATCTAATTAGTTTTTTTGGTTTTCGTATTTTTGAGATTTGATTTCATTTTTTTTATATGTGTGAAATAAATTAATTAGATGAATCTAATTTTAAGCTTTTGACAATGCAATAACAAACGAAGAACAACAATGTATTCACCAAGCAATAAGGCAATACTAATATCTCCCTAATTTTGTATTATTCCCTTTACCTGACCAATGATCACATAATTATGATTCACGGCTATTGTTTTACCATTGTGTTTGCTCCGGGGACAGTGAACCTGTTAATCAGATTGTTATTTTGTACCTAGTATGATATACTAATTGTGATGATTTTCATTTCAGGTTCATAGAGTTTTAGCAGATAGTGTGGCGGCCAAAGCAGGACTGAAGAGGGGAGCCAAAGTCAGAAGCATAAACAGCTGCGCTATGGCAGGGTTAACACATGCACAATCTGTCACTATCCTTAAGGTAAACACCGTTATAATATCGATTTGACTTAGTGTATATCATGTCACCAGTCAGCCAAGTTAACAAAGAAAAAACACTGCAAAAATCTTCGAAATCCTTTTACAAAGCCAAGCAAAAAAGCATTCTTTTAAGCTTTGTTTTTTTTTGCATTATTGAAGAGCAGAAAGAAAATATGAAAACGAGGTTCTTTAGGTAACGCTTGACAAAATATGTATTTAATTAAACATTACACTAATATGGTTTTTCAGGAGCAACGTTCAGAAGTTATAATCGAAATAGAGATCGAAAATCGACAAACTGCAAACGGCGTAGGATGCGGCTCTGACAAAGGTTTGTAACGAGCTTAAAATAAGGTATGACTTGTAATTTGGTTTATGTTTTATACAAAGATATACTGACTTCTCATTTTGTTCTACAGCGGAGTCGAAGGTCCGTAATGAGGTGGAAAATAAAGATTTGGGAGACGAGAGTAAAACTACCGGTGCTGTTGTATCGGTGCTGCTGGAGAAGGCTGGTGGTGGAGCCGGGCTCGGCTTCGGCTTGGACGGCGGCCGTGACTCGCCGCGAGGCGATCGTCCGCTCACCATTAAGAAACTTTTCGCAGGTCAGCTTGTAAAACTTCTTAGTTAAGCTTAAGAAAATGTAATTGATCTACCCAAATGAGTAACTAAAGTGAGATATTTACTTTTAAAATTGAATTACAGGAGGAGCAGCAGCACAAAGCGGTCGTGTTCTAGTCGGTGCAGAACTTCTATCAGCTGGCGGGCAGTCGATGGAAGGATTCACACGCACACAAGCCTGGGCAGCTCTCAAGGCTCTGCCTGCTGGCCCGGTTACCCTTGTACTTAGGAACCCTAAAGGCAATATGGATATTTGAATACAAATATTATAAAATAAGTTTGAATACAGTACAGCCTACGCCTACAACAGTAATACCAAATTGGTTATAAAGATCTCCTTGAATAATTGAGTTTGGTGGCGTGTCTCAGAGCCCGGTTAGCATTCCGATTTACAGATTCATTTATCTGCGAGCTTGCGTCTAAAGGAGAGAGTAAAACGGTGCTAACTGACACCATTCAATTTAGGAAAGTGCGATGAAAGTGTAGGGTTTCGGGACTGGTTATTCCTTCTTCTTTTATTTACAATTTGCCTCATTCATTAGTCACTGTTTCTATAAGATTGTAAATAGGTAATTTATGTTATCTGTCTGTAACGAATTCTCGTAAAGATAGGTTTATTAAGACTGTGTCTCATTTTTGTTAAAATCGTTTATTTATTAATTCGGTTTAATTAACTAGTCTGGACTGTAGAAATGTTGAAGTCAACATTGAATTTTAGGCATTGTACTTAAAGTACATGTGCGAAAAAAAACGAAGATCAAAATTGATGTCATTAGTGCCATTTCTAGTTTCATGAATCATTATGCGCACACGGTGATGTACATAATTGACATAATAACTATAATGTAAGCTTGTGAAGCGTCATAAATAAAGCTGAGGTTTCAGAGTAATTACGTAAACATAATAAATAATAAGGACGCGTGCGTTTTCGATAGAGATCTATCTTTTTCATATGCAATAACCCCTACAGATGGTAAATTAAGAGTAGATAATGTCGAATGTACGACTAATATCAACTATTTTGTTTCGCTATATGGTGTCTAATCATAATAAACAATGTATTTCTAAATGTAATAATGTAAGCATTTAATTTTACTCTTGCAAATGCCCTAAACAAAAAGTTCAATTTCATAAACATTTTTGAAAACTGAATGTTTAATTTCTTCTTGCAAACCTTTACTTGCCATGATACTATTGCCAATAGCGGTACCTATCATACCATTGCTTAGTTATAATGCATCGATCTATTTAGTTAAGGACTTGTAAATATTTTGTTATTTATTAATAACTGTTTTATTTAGCGGGTTATGTTAAGTCTGTCGCCGCTTGTCACTCATCGTTTACTATATTTAAAATAAGTTTTGGAAATTTGCATTAGTCTTGAGATACACTGAAAATATATGAAAACGATTTTAATTCTAACTTAATTAACTTGAAGTATATCACTGGCCTCTAACTAATTCTTAGTACTAGCAATAGAGTGGAGTGATGTACCTACAAAAATCTTTATTTAAAAGTCTCTTTTGTTTTCTTTGTAATCATTAGTCTGCATGTCATTTAGTTAACTAGATAGATACAAATAGAATATTACTTTTGTACTTACTAGTAACATTGAGAAAAACTGATTTGTTAGTAACTTTTAGAAGGACTGTATTCTAAGAAAGTGATCAAACAAGAATCTCGATTGAAGAAATTCAATTAGAAATTACAATCTATTTAAAAATCGAATTTCGTTAGTCTTAAAGTTTAGAATCGAGACTGATGCTTGAGCATCGCTCTAGAATAAAGATTTTACAACTCAACGAGATGGCAAAAGCTGCAATCGGTAACATGACTTACGAGCGGATTAGACACGTAACTATTCTCGTCATTAACATCTGAATATATACCCTTTGATGAATATACACAATATTCTTTATTTACTTATTAGGTGATATATGTTATCTTAGTTACTATTAATCTTTTATGTTACTATATTACATTATATAATCACCGTAATAAATAATGTTGTTTTCTTTTTGCCTAATGCCTTCAGTCAGTCGAAAATAAGTACCTACTTTTGGGTACCGGACTTAGTGAAAAGTTTCCCAAAGCAGGAGCACTGGAGAGTGCCTTATAGGAAAAACAACTTAATGTTATTCTCTTCAAACACTAGATATTGTAAAGGACGGGTCCAGAATTTCTAAGGACTGAGTTAGTTACAGAAGCTACTCGAGACTGCATAATATCCGAGACAAGTACTCTTGATTCAGAGTTCGGTCACCTATGTATCACAGCCTTGCAGCTGCAGCACATACTTTACCATTCCTCATAATTACCTATCTACGTACAAGATGGCAGGGACATCGACGCCCAAACTGTAAACATAAACACAGATTCTGCACATAATTATGAGACCCCCCTATAGCGTAAAAATTGTAAGTCGGTTATCATGAAATAAAATCTGCTGTTGCATAGAAAAGTATACCTACGCGGTCAAAATGTATGGAACAGACTTTTTTGTCATAATGTACACACGGCTACATCAAGCTATACATTTCCAGTATAAGTTGATCTCGCATTGTATAGGATTTCCGTACAGTGTGAGATCAGCCTAAACTGGAAATATGTAGCTTGATGTGCAGCCGTGTGTACGTAAAGTTTCAACGCAGGGGTTCAGTATCATGTACTGAATCCATGGTTGCAGATTGTGCGTCGACGTCCCTGCCACATTGTGTATTCTTTCTTTATTATCCTCTACCCATTAAATGGAAAATAAGGCCTGACTCACGAGCATAACTAGTTCTACCATTGGCACGCGCTATATGAACGGTTGCAATTGTTAATTAAGCCGAAATAAATTTCGTCGTGTAATCACGTCGTTCGCGTACACAGGCGATTAATGTCATGGCGTTGTCGACATTCACGAGGTAATGAGGTTTGCTGGTACCTACCGAGCCATATATTCCGAAGCGTAAATGCATGTAGGTCCCTATTATATTTCCACTTCGTTCAACGAATTCACGCTTTTACGGAATGTCGTCCTTACATATCTGTCTGCGATGCAAATGAATTCTCTTTATATGGACCGACGACGATGCATTCGGCAACATTTTAAGATGTGTCTACCTACGTAAGTACAATATTTGTGTGTAATTGGACCCTGCTGCTTTCTACAAAATTAATTCGTTTCAGCACCGTTCTATTACATTTATTATTAAATTCACTTGCTATTCATTAGTTGAGCTCGTTTTACTTAGATACCTATTCCGTAGTTTTAATTTAGCAGTTACATTTTTAAATATTAGTATTAAAACATTAAAAAAATGCTGTTATTATTTTTTAGGGTTCCGAACGTCGCGCGTCGTAATGTAAAAACGGAAGCCTTATAGAATATAGAATATAGAATATAGCGTCCGTCTGTCATAGCCAATTCGCTTCAAATCTACTGCATTGATTACAACTCAAGTTTGTTCTTGGGAACTGGGGGCGCGTAGTACCCCCGCCAAGACAAAGGGCCTACTACTACTTACCTTTTATCAAAGCGGTTCATCGTATTTTCATACCCTCATAGCTTTGGCCTGGATAATGCTAGAGAACTCAAATTCTCACGATAAAATTTAGTTAGCATACTAAATAAATCACACTAAATTTCATTAGACCAACTTTTACATTCTGGATTTATGAATACCTAAACGATACCTACGGTACCTCCTACGTCGATTTCGTCATGACTGACTTGTTCACTTATCAAAAACCTCTAGAATACTTCCCAAAGTCCTAGAAAGTTGACATTTGGTACGCACGCTAGGATTTGTACATAAACAAATTTAAGAAATTTGTAACTTTCACTCCAACCCCCGTAATGCAAGTCTGTATTTCTTACGGATAACGTTCCATTTGTTATGAAAGCTAGATTAGTATGTACATAAACAACAAAGAGGAAACTCTTTTTCATTGGCTATGAAGAAGTGACTGCTAGCGTGAAAGCAAAAATCTTTTTCTCCAACTTTGCTAGAAATAAGAGTTACGATTTTAACATGTATGTGTAATTTCGGTACAATGTCACCGCTAAAATACAAAAAAATAGAGCACCCTACAAAAAGAACTGAGAGTAGGTGCAATAGTAGAGTTACCCGGCTTTGCTCTACATTCGATCTGACATCTTTTTAGCACTGAAAGCATTATGTAAGGTCTTGGCAGCTTACTTAACGTGAAATGTTTTTCGTGGGTTATATATTCATTGTACGGAACCCTCTCCACGAAAGGTTAACGCGCACGTGTTCAATTTTTTTATAATATTATGTTAGCTGTTTATTCGTTCTCACTTATGGTATCTGGTCTTTTAATAGGATGATGTACTCGTACCTACTTTCCAAATGGAGCACGTTTCTTTAAATTGTTAAATAACCTCTTGAAACGTCAATGGTCGAACGACAGGGTAACAGATTCAAAAGTAGGCGACATCTACTAACCCAATCGTGAATGAATCGAGTTTTGTCAGCAAAGCTACATTCCAAAATCTACCTGTAGAGAAAGGACGACAGCGACCTCTAGTCTTTAAAAAAAAAAACTGTGAAAACAAACGCGTAAGCAAGTTGAATAAATATGGAAATATTCTTTATGATCGAGTAATGCAGTAGTCGATGGGTTGCTTGAAAAATTAAAATGAAAATAAAAAAATGTTTATTCGTCCCAAATTAGTTACATGGATTATAAATGAGACATCAGTAAGGAATTGATAATACTTGTGTTGGGGCTATCTCGCATTTTCCCTTAATACTAACAATAGTGAGACGATTGTTTACATAAGGGTTGCTTATGTTTAGCAGTGGCCACTTTGCGGTGGTTGTAATATTTTATCTGACGAATCTTCATCGTTTTTTCACAGGACGTGATGGTAAATATTTAAATACAAACCTTTATCATAAAGCTTTCGGATTAAACATCAAAGCAGAAGATCATATTCAATATCATTTCTTAGAAGAGAGTACTTACTTTATACAAGGCTTACCTTACCAGGTAAAATTTATAAGATACCATTACAGTATCAAGTGATTTCAATATGTTCTCAAGCTTGATCCACTTTAGGAGGCAAAGGGTTATAGGCGGAATGTTACGACACCTCAAATACTGCAGATCCATATATTTTTTTAAGTAGGTAACCTATCTACGAAGGTCTACGAGGGTCATGCCGTAGCCATCCATTAAGTAGCAAATAAAAATAAAACAATGTTTCCTTTTTAAATATTTATATTATTGCGTAAGTATCTACAATAAAATGCTATATTAAAATGCAAAAATAGTCAGTTAGCCACCATATCTATCATTGTTATGTTTTCTAGTTCATTGGTCGAATATACTTATTTTAGTGTAAAGCTACAATAATATTATTTACTGAAATATACACAATTCTATTTGTATTATAGATAAATTATTATGAAAATATTAAAATGCTGGTATACATTATGTTACAGTCTTGTAAAAATAGCGATCGGACTATAGTTGTATAAAAATACATATATATTTCATACTTTATAGTCAACTGTACTGATGTGGCGAGATGAAAAACGGAAAACTGTGTTATACCTATTAAATATTAACGTATTATGCACACAATGTTTTCGGAATAAATTCTCTAAATTATGGTCAAAATCGCATCAGAATCTGTTGCGTAGTTTAAAATAAAAAGGCCGTCACACAATAAAAAAAAGCGACTTTGTTAGGTACTTACCAGGGCGTCTCAAAAGCCGCTTTGGCAGAATCATAATAGGAAAATATTCTGAATCATATTTAAAATCGTAAAATGGTCACAAACTGACAATTTATAATATTATTTGCGTAGACAGCACGCAATTCATCTGTTTGACAGTTTTGTATGGAAATTCGTAAAATGGTCACCAAATTATGAACTGCTTTATTAAAGTAAAATGTCCAATAGCAGAATCATAGGGGAATTCACGAAGTGAATTGCTTTAAGAGGAACCGCTTAATGTGGCGTTTTTAGGCCCCCAGGCCACTCAGAAAGTATTGCGAAAAAAAGTAAAAATAGGTACGTTCCAATTTCAAAATTTCCCTGCACATTGTTTGTTATCGTGTGTCATTAAAAATGGATCTGCGCCGGGAACATTTTCGCGCTATGATTTTTAACGATTTTGAGTGTCTCCTGAAACCGAATGAATCGTACGATAGACTTCAAATTACATTAATGGATGAAGGCTCTTCTAAGGCAACCGTGTATCGTTGATATAACGAATTCCAGCGCGGTCGACTAACTTTGGGGGATGAGTGGTCGCCTTTTGACGGCTGTTACGGAATTAAACGTGCTAGCAGTGAAACATATAATCCATGATAATAAACGAGACATATCAAAAGATTCAGCACATACGCAGGTTGGATCGGGAAGCCTTCACGAAATTCTACACGTGCATCTAAGCAGGAGGAGGATTGTTTCACGTTGGGTGCCGCACAACCTCACCGATGCTCAGAAGCAGGCCCGAGTGGAATGGCGTCGTGATATGATAAACAAATTTTGAAGCAGGTTCGTCTCGGCGTGTTGACGACATCATTACAGGTGATGAGTCTTGGATATAACAATACGATCTAGAAACGAAGCGCCAGTCGTCGGTTTGGGTGTTTCAAAACGAATCAACGCCTACCAAAGTGAAGCGATTTAGAAGCGGGGGGAAGATTTGGATCGCGAGCTTTTTCATTTTGACTGGCTACTTGGTGTCAATTCCTTTACAGAACCAAAGAAGCATCAACAGATTCTTCTCTTCATCTTCGCCGATTTTTTTCTGTTGTGAGCAACAAGCGTCAAAACACAGGGCTCCGCGGGCTACTGCTCCACCACGACATCGCGCCTTCGCACACTGCACTCAAAACGAGGGACTTGCTGGACAGCACGCCGATCAAACTCCTGAGTCACCGTCCTTACAGCCCTAACCTAGTACCACACGGTACTTAGTTAACTTCTTTATATTCCCGAAATTAAAAAATCAGCGCAAAGGGATACAATTTTCGTCGCCGGAAGATCCGCTGTCAGCGTTCGAGCTGGTTGTAAACGAGGTGTCTGCGGCGGACTGGAAAAAGTGTTTCGAAAACTGGTTCAGACGCATGAAACTTTTTTTCGCAAAACTTTCTGAGTGTCCCACGTATGTATTGATATTAAAGAATAGTTAAAGATAAAAAATACAGATACACCGTGGAAATACAGATGAAGTTATATCTTAACTACACTGTAAAGAGTTGTAAAAAAAACTATGCAAACAAAGAAATAACAATAATGTTACACGAGAGTAATGGACGTATATTTGTGCGTTGATACAATCAAATTCGCTTCGAGGACATAAAAATGGTCCCTTTCTTTCAAATCTCGGGATTTACAACCTCTAAAAATTTATGCAATGATTTTAAGTCGAATAAAAGCACTTACGTAGACTTACTTCTATACTTATAAAATATTGAAGTTCTTATTCAACTAAATTTATTATTCTTTAGTGTACTTACTACAAACATCTTTACAATAAATACTAGGTAGATGTCAAAAACGTTTTAGGATATAAAAATAAGTTAGTTGCCTTATAATTAAGATTATTACAAAACACTACATGTCGCACTCAGCTTTGAATATCATTATCACAGACAATTTTTATCAAATTGTATCAAACTGTGTGTATCTAATACTTCCCGTTTGTCTTCGTTAGTTTGGTTAGTCTTAATTTAGAAACTAACAAATCTATATGCAAATTATCACCAAATATTTGACCGGTTACACCAATTGCATATAAATTGTTCGATAAAGCCATTCACAGAGTTACCTACTTTCTTATTTTTTTAATATATATTTAGTAGGGTATTCTAATTATACTCAGATATATACTTTCAGCAATTAATAAATGCAATGTACAATACTTTTTGATAAAGTATAATAATATAATACAAATTTTAAACACGTGTTTGGATATAACGTGAAATACAAGTTGCCAAAATACACATTTTCAATATACACTCCAAAAATATTTTACAAAATACATTTTATGACTTTTGTTTAAGCAATATCAATTTTAATCACATATTTAAATAATTTGTTTATACTTTTCATCCACTTTTATTAAACATACCTTTAAACGATATTTCCGTTTATGAAGATATGATTTTAGCTTTAATAGCGGCCATTCAGAGTCCTCAATCGGAAGAGCTAGTGGTTTTTTTTAATTATAAAATTTCACAAATACAATTTATGATAATTTCGAGATCCATCAGTATTGCCAGACGGTTTATGATGGCTTTTGTATGTCGGGAATCGAAATCAACACCTTGCGCGCGGTCTGCGTGAGCAGGCTACGTGATCAACGCGTCATCGGCAAGCCATACGGCGCGGCGCGGTGGCGACATGGCTGAGCTCGATGACCACCGGCTTCAACAGACTCTACCGACGATACTGCGGACGATACTCCTCTATTAAATTATATTATTATATGTCCGGAAAGTTATATATTTGTAAAGATCAGACCATTCTTACTTCTTTTACTTCTTTTATTGCTCTTCGCGCTAAAATTGGTCCTTCGATCCGGATCAATGTTACAAGTTACGAGCAATAAAATACGCGGCCTGTTTAAATAGTCAATATTAATGACGTCACAAACATTTAACTACCGGGACAAACAATAGTATAGTTTAATAGAAAAGAGTTGTCCATCGCGGTGGAGTCCCTTGAAGCGAGTGGTCATCGAGCCGAGCCATGTTACCGTCGCGTTCGCCTCAGCTTGCCGATGACACGTTGATTACGCTGTCTGCTTATGTATATCGCGCGCAAGGTATTGGATTTGATTCCCAACAGAGTAACAATCGTATTGTTACTCCTATTTGTTATTTATAGGTAGTGCTATCCTGGAATGGAGCAATTTTTTCGTTCTACGTGTTCTCTAAATTCGCTTGCTACTTTTGCTTGTCTGATTTTTTATTGTTTCTGCCGAGAGACACGTCACCCTCAAGTCATGTCTGAATGACACGACCGTCGTATTACAATTCTGAGCTCTCATTATAAAGGAGAAAGTTGGTATATAATGAATACCTCGTCCGTACCACGTAATGCGTAATGAGAGAGGTGCTGCCTACATCAAGGAAATCATGTACTGTCTAGACTTTTGTGCGACACCACACGCTAAGTTATTTCTGGCGTCTCCTTAGTTACTCTCCCGGATAAATAAAAATACATACAATATTAGATTCATACCATGCATGTGGTTCTTTCTTATGCGATTAAATATTTGACAGTTCAGCGGTAGCTTCTACCTGCTACGTCAAATGCGCAGATAAACTTGGTATGAGATACCATAAAATGAACTACACAATAATGATTGTTGTACTTGGTAGCTACGTAAAGAGAAGAAATTCGGAACACGTTATACACTTAAAATTAACTCCTTACTATTCTAACTTGACTTTCTTGCGATTAGTAGCTGTTACTTGGTGAAGTACCTAGATGTGTGCCCATGACAGTGCCTTTTATCACGAACTGGCAGTATTGTAAGTGTTCCTTAAGTACACTGTATTATCATGATTTTGTACCAGGCAGTTTACTAACGGAGTAGACCTTCAGAGCACGTAATACATTTACAACTCCTTGCAACTTCATAGTCCAACCTCTATACGATTACTTGTAACAACCACATGATGGAGTAGATTTGGCAACGCCTTCAAACACGATCTGGCAAATTGTTAATGTAAAACAATCATCGTGTACCAAGTTGATCACTACTAATAAAGGATACCTTCAGAATATGTCATGCATTCCTTTATACATTCCTTACAGTAAAACCACCATACCATTAGTGGTAGCAGCTACATGGTGGAGTAGATATCAGGTGAGTAAGCAAGCGCCTGCTGGTCGTGCACGAGGTCGCAGCAGGCGCAGCGCAGTCAGCGCGGCGGGCGGCGCGTCACCCTCAACAGCACGGGCCCGGCGCGCACGTCCTTGAACAGACGGATGGCCTCTCCGTGTGTCAGACCCGCCGTACATCGACCGTTCACTGACAGGATCTCGTCACCTGGAGATACAAGACAGTCAACACTTAAAGCCATTTATGAAAAATAACATACGAGTTACAAGAATTACAAAGTATGCATTGTTAATCACATGGTGTACAAATAATTGCTGAGTGAAGCGCTGCTCTCTAGGTAGATGACTGAGTAACCTGGATTTAGGATAGTCAGGTAGGACTCCCTATTGTAGTATTATAATATACATGTTTTTATGCTTTTGGAGCTTATGCTATAAAACAAAATCATCATCATCATCATCATTTCAGCCGAAAGACGTCCACTGTTGGACATAGGCCTCCCCCAATTTGGGGGGGTTTACCATAATCGCCACGCTTGGCAGGCGGTTTGGCGATCGCAGTATGGTAGTAAAATGCATAGAGAACGCTGCTGCTCGTTCCTTTGTCGCCTCTTACGACACCCACGGGTAGAGATGGGATGTTGCTATTCTTTACGTCTTGCACCACACGGAACAAAATACAAAAGCAAAATCATTAAATTAAATAAAAAAAAATGAATGAGGAGCGTTGGTGTGGTAAGACGAGTGAGTGTGTGTGCATTTGAATATAAGGAAATAAGGTTCCTTTCATGGATGTGTAATATAAGATCACGACTGTGGTCACTGAAGGATTAGGCAGAGATGTTCCTACAGTACACCCACATTTCGCCGGTATGTTTAAGTCCCATGTAATGGGGTGTGAGCCTATTGCCATTAACCGGGCACAAATCTAGGCGCCGCGATGCTTCTGATAAATCCGAGTTATAAATGTCAAATAACACTTTGTCCGACCTGGGAATCGAACTTCAGAAGTTAGACGACCACTAGACCAACGTAAAATAAATACTTGAGTGCTTTATAAATGTCAAATAGTGTAAAAGATAAAGGCGAGCATGAACGCTTCTGGCTTATTGCTTTAGTTGGAAGGAATCACCAAACAGCAGCAATGGAGTCATCTTAAAAATTACACCTCGTTACTCAGTAAATCGTAGTCAGCAGTAACTTTTCTCATAAGGATGATAATGGCCATTCCCACACCTTTTTGTCGTGCAAAAAACGCTTTAATTATATCTAAGTCATTACCCCAATTTCATGGTCCTTATCTGAGCGCGGACTCCATAAATGCAAATGAATCAAGATACTTATGCCAGACATCCGTCAGTTTCAAGTCTATTTAATTAGGACGTACTTATGTTCGGCCAGTTACTTTTAACATTTAAAAAGTATGGAAATTATTGGATTTCTACAAGGAATTGTATTTGGTCTGTTTTTGTTTTAACAAAAATGACTGTAGATATTCATAAGTTGGATGGACTTTGGTTTTGAAAATCCTTCCAGTAAATGAATGAATTTGATATTTTATAAAAACAACTAGCTTTTGCCCGGCGGCTTCGCCCGCGTTTACCAATTTACACAAAACCTTGTCGAGTTTATCGCGAACAGACAGACAGACAGACGAAGCGGGGGACTTTGTTTTATAATATGTAGTTATATAAAAAATTGTGGGTAGACAGATAGGTTTCCATGATCCTACACCTCAATCTCAGCTCAACCTTTATAACTGCTAATATTTAAACGAAAAGATGAAAGCATCTAAAGCCAAATATCCTTACTAGAAACGGGAAATAAAATAAACATTTTATCTGTATTTTCTGTTTGAAGACAAACGTGTTTTTGATGTTTTTAAGTGTAAATGAACACTCGAGACACATTAAAAACACGTTTGTCCTCTTGCTTTACGACACGGGTATTAAAATTGTACTTAATGTCAATTACTGTTCTAGCTGGTACATACCTAAGTTTCTGGCATACTTTAGGTATAGTATATTGTCGAATTATTTGAAAATATAGCCTATTAAATGCAAACCTTTTAGAATGCTCATAATAACTAGGAAATCGGACGTTTAACACTTGCATCGTAATTTGTGTTTTTTTTTTTAATTTGAAGGTATTAGTAGTACCTTCGTATTCTACAAGGGCGATCTAATTGCCACGTGCCAGTGCTAATTAACAGGGCAGTTTGCTCAACTGAATATAACCTTACATTTTTATGTATAGCGTACAAACAGCAGGTGTAAGTAACAGTTAGGTAATATAACATGCAGCTGTCGTGCAACAGTCGCCGAGGAATTTTCTGCACCTTTCTACGAAGTATAATAATGATGGATGGTTGGCATCAATAAAAGGTTAAGCCTTGTTTTGACGAACCAATATTTGTTTTTAAATGAGAACTTGATGGGTTTACTAATGAACGTGACATTTAAGTGATGATTCTATCTATAAAGCTTATTGTCAGAAAACATAGTCAGAAACAAACCATCGTGAACGTAACTTAGGCTAACACACCTTTTGATTGATTACAATCGACTGGTCATAAATCACAAAACAGGGCATGAGGCGTCTGATAATCAAAGGCAATATAAAAAAAACGTTGAAATCTGTGTCAAGTAAATAATATTATGGTTGTTAATATAAAACGTACCTTCTCTGAGAGCAGATTCAGCTGCTTGGCCATTATTGAAAATGGTTTTGACAAAAATGCCCATGTCTCCGCGCGGAGAATCCCGCCCACCCACAATGCTGAACCCGAGACCTTTCCCGCCGGCTGACTTTGTAAACCGCACCTGCAAATATTATTAAAGGCCAGCTTGAAAACATGACACTTACAAATTACAAGGATATTAAGAATTTGGTTCACGATTATGAATGTCATACTATAATGCAGTACATACCTCAAAAGTGTGTGTATCTCGAGGTTCAGGAGCTGGCGGTCGCTTTCCCGTCTGTGTAGATGCAGGCGGCGCAGGAGGAGGCCGCGCAGATCTGGGCGTCGCACTCACACGTAACTCTGCCACACCATTCCTCAACTGCTGCATCGGCTCCTGCCGTGATTGAACCCGTGGTAATCTATACGGCTCCTCCCATAACCTCTGGGTAGCTTCACATGTAAGCCGATTGTATCCATTTCTGTACGGCACGTCTAACTCTACGTTTTCACTGTAGGGTCGACGACTTCTTCCCTCTGAACTATTCTTCCTTCTTTCAGCCACATAAGTATAGTCAACTACATCTCGACTTTCGTCTTCTTGGCTTATGAGAGGTGTGCGGTCCCTTTGTGCTGCAGCTTCTTTAGCTGCTCTGTAAACGTTTGGTGAACTACACCGCCTGCGTACTGACTGCGCTGACTGGCGCGGTGGTGACGGTGACGGTGGATGCCGTGTTGCTGTAGGACTAGGAACGTAGAAAGTGGACGGCTGTTGTGGTGGTGGTGCCAGGACGTCGTGTGCAGATAGTGCTCGCCGCCGAAGTCCACCGCCAAGTTTTCCTAAGGCACGAAGCAAATCTGGAGCACCACTTGTGACACGAAGTGACGCTGTAGTGTAAACTTTCCCTCGATGTCGGAATGATAACTTGGAAGGCGGTGCAGGAGAGCAATGCGGCGGCGGCCTTGGTGGTGAAGGTGAGCAGCGCACAGGACTTGGCTCTCGATTTCCGGAGCCAGGCCGTAATCGTGAACACCGACGACGAAGTTTTCGCCATCTTTGTGACAAGTTAGCGTTCCATCCTTCTTCTGAAAAGTCAATAAAACATTCGATACTGAATTATTTATATTCTTTGTCAGTTACAGAGATTCTTAAAAGTATGTAAAACAGAATACGACAGCTCTATTCTTGCGGATAAAAGTACATGTTGGAAGTCAAATCTAACATCTTCCAGTTAATGTTCTAAATAAACTAAGCGAATGGCTTATGTAAATGGCAGTAACGACATATATGGTGTTATGACACATAAGGAAGTTACCTTTCTTGTTGGTGTCGGCGTCGGAGGCGTAGTCGTGCGCACGTGGGGGCGGCGCGGGTGGCGACGCAGGCGCAGCGAAGCTGTGGCGCAGCGGCGTCATGCGCAGCAGCCGGGGACGGTCGCCGCCGCCGCCGCGGGAACCCCACGCAGGGGCGCCCATTGTCATTTAGCCTCTGAAAAAACGATGCATGGAGTAGTTTAATAAATCTGCCAAGAAAAGGGGGACTAACACTCTAGGGTACATAATACTTTTTTATTTTGTTTTCAGCTCCATCTTTTCATTCGCGTTAATTGGTATGTTAATGTTTTGAAATGCCTATAAAATGTTAAGTACTTAATTTCCATCGATTTCTTTTCTCCATGCTCATTAAAGTTTCATTACTAAACGGTAAGTGCAAAGTATTTTATTAGGACAAATTGTAAAAGGCGAAGCCCAATAAGATTCCATTGCGAAGTCGTGGACAAAGTAGGTTGATGGGTACTCATAGTCGTGATTACTGTAGTTGGACTTAATAAACTTGAGCCATCACGCACCGCTAAATATAGTAAGTAACCACTTGTTCTTATTAGAAGCTCGATATAATTAGATGTGACTTTATGCCCACTTACATTTTAAGAAAGACTTCCAGCTTAACAGGCATGTGCCCGTATGAATTAAAAGTTTAAATATGTTTTAAAACTGGTAGCGGTTGAGGATTATGGAGGCATAAACATTGACCACGAGGCCTCCCACACGGCGTGGGTTTAGGTCGGCAAACAACGACGTCCGGTCACCGGAGCCCTGTCGCATAACTTCAACAATTATGTCTAGTCGTGACCTACATAGTTAGTAAAATATGCGTTACCCGCGACTATGCTACGCCGAAACCAAGGGCCATGTCACGATTTTCTTTCCTTCAGAATTATATATTTCGTCCATTCATCTAGGTGTTGAACAATGTACGCACTTTGTAAGCCAAGCTACGTTTTGTCTTATAAAACTGTCGTGTGAAACACGTCAACTGCTTAAGTTTTAGTTCTAATAATAAGCGGATTACTCATACTTTCCACATCTTAATTATAGACTCGCATTAAGCCGTTTACTATCTTAGACAGATGTTATTGTAATTAGAATCAAACCCAAACAACGTCTCGTCTGACTTAAGTAG
Organism: Polymixis lichenea; assembly: GCA_949091785.1. Taxonomy (NCBI): domain Eukaryota; kingdom Metazoa; phylum Arthropoda; class Insecta; order Lepidoptera; family Noctuidae; genus Polymixis; species Polymixis lichenea. Next base: position 13,175,043 of record OX420932.1, on the reverse strand, counting down.
GAGCTGCGGAGCGGTACCTCCTGCGGATATCCGCTCCGCCAGACTCACCCACCACTCATACTAAATAGTTGAGGCGCACTTGATGCACTTTATGCCGTCTATCGTTTTATTTTTTTATGGCCATGAGGTAATTATAATTTATAACTGCTTATTTGATGGCTGGCTGAACAAAGCTCGCGTGCGCTACGTTGTTTAACGACTAGTTATGATTTGTGTCCAGAGTGTGCATTGTACAGTAAAACAATAAGTGTACCGACTATTCCTATTAGACCGACTGGTATGGAAGGAATGTAGTAAAGGAGTTCCGTGTCTATACATCAGAACAAGGAGTTCCTCTTATGTAACACTGTCAATAAACCCCTACAGACAGTTCTCTATTTCTACTATTCCCACAGCAATGTCAAAGGAATATTTGCTTTTGAGGAAAGGTGCAAACTTTACAAAGCTATTTTATCTTCAGTACTAAACGAGGATGGTACAGCTTAGTTACTTTAAAGGTAAAGTACATAATAATATACGGATATACTTAATGGCACGTTTGTGAGTCAGAGAGCAGGATAATATTAATCTCAAGGGATGCGTAGACTTGTAGACACCGAGAGGACACTGGTAAGTAATTAAATTCCGGGCTGATCCCAAGGGTGAACTTTACGACCGATAAAGGGCTCTGCGGTCGGACAAAAAACCAAGGGGTGGTATTTTTATTGAGTTTGACCAGCTCTTTGAAATGAAGTCTAATTCAGAATATCAAATGAACAATGGTGTACATAACAGTAGTTCATTCATGAGTTTGAGATATCTCAAAATACAATACTAAACATATTATTGTAAGTATTATATTTCAATGACTAATACAAGCACGTTGCAGTAATAATGAATTAATTACACTGCGCTAATCTCAAATTCGAGAGTAACATAAATATTTATTTAATTAATAGAATGATTCATTAAGTTCTCCGGAATACAAGGCTAATTCATTATAAATACAGCTTATGTGTCACACGAAACTGTGAAATTGTGTTTACAAATAGATCCGGACATAATTTGCTAGTAATTAGCACCTACCTACCTACCTTGTTGGTGACTATCATAGAGTAAAAGCGTTGTACAGTACAGTAAAGTACAGTTTTATTGCACAAAACAATAACATTCAGTCGACTAGTTTATCTAGTTAGGTACAGTGGAGGAAATTGGCGTTAATTTTGCCGGCACAGTACCGTTGCGAGCCGAATTTGGCGGCGCTTGCGCCGTGTCGCTGGTCACTGATCTTCCGGTGACTTGCTGTGACTCGCTTTACTGCCATTGCCAGTTACGGAAGTGGCAGCATTTACATTTCTCTTATTAATAAAAATATTTTTATTAATGAGCGTATTTGAAGCGATAATAATGGCGCCTCAATATGTCTGACATAGTTAAAGAGAATCAATGGAGAGAGACGCTTTGAAATCGTAGCAGGTTACTCCCACGCTTCTGTTACGTGATGTTTGGGATACTTTTTTCTATAAAACCAGCCACGGTTTCATTCAACGACAATAGATCTATTAAATCTGTACTTTCCTGTATTATTTGTGCTCTAGTAGTTGGATGGCGGGTTCTTTTTTTTGTGCGGAGTACCTTCGTATTATATACTAAAATGATTACTGATTAGAATCAAATTCTAATAGTAATAAGTAACAGCTTTTATGTTGCACAATAGCAAACAACGTGGTCAATGTGTGCATCCTTTCCAACTATTAGTTTAATAATATAAGTGCGATTATTCTGCTCAGCACATTCCTTAGCTCATAATTTATGGTAATTCCATTCTTTGCAATTTTAAAACACATTGCACACAAACAAGCAATTAATGCGAAAAGCCATTCAGTTTCTGCAATAAAACACATAATCAAAATGAGCACTTGTCCCCAAATGAGTACGTGACAAAATCAAAAGCAGAATTCGTAGCATCAGCAGATGGGTGAGGCCGAGGACGCGGGCGCCTCAATTGTTCCCTTGCGGCCCTTCTTTGAACTCAAGTGGACCGCCATTAAAGTCTGAATCCATTAGTTGTTCATTCCACGGGAGTTTAAGTGTTCTCGACCGCCTCAATGCGATGTGTGAACCGGCAAAATAACAGTCTCTATCCGTTATCAGGAGATCGATTCAAGCTAGATAGCTCTCTAATCAATTAAAAAGGTAATATTGCGATGAAACAACTGTTTCAAAATCAGTTACATTCAACAATTTTGATTTGCTCAGAATGCCTGAAAATTGTGGTGATCGTATTCTCGTTATGCTATTATTATTTAAAATGTAGGAGATCAGTATCGCGGTTGACCATCAAGGTTAAGCAAACCTGATATCGTTATACTTTTATTATGAGTTATAGTTCTGTAGTTTGTTCTAGAACTAGATTATCAACTTATTGGCAGAGACAAGTCACTCGGTCGTACAATATTGTTGTTGGAATTTATGGCTAATATAACGTAACTGTTTCGTGGGCATGTTGCGCCCACACTTATTTACCAAACTTAGATTTATGCGTAACTACGAGAGCGATAGTGGGACAATAGGCCCTAAGGAATTTGACCCGCGTTTTGTTCGTTACCTACATCAGCGTCGCCCCTTTCATATAATCAATTCATAGTATGAAGGACCATGATGTAATAATAATAGTACTTATGAAACCTATATTTAAAAGGTGTGAATCAACGATTCTTTTATAAATTATATTGGCTCCGTCCAAGGAGACGGTTAACTATAAATTATTAGTTCGAATAAGTTTAAACAAATACGAGAATGAATATAAAAAAACGTCGTTGCAGCGTTGCTATAATGCTTCACGCTTTTCCGATAAACTCTGAATAATTAAAACTACTCGTAAAATATGAAATATTTTTCTATCAAATATAAAATGTTAAGCTCTGTATTTTCCTCAATATTAAGTTAGTAAAAAATATTAGGAGAATTCATATTAGAATAATTTTACTGGAAAAATATGGCTTACCACAACATCACCGCGACAAGCTCTCAAAATAAACATATAGGTATGAAAATGATGTCATAAACGCAACTAGCAGAAAAACAATAAGACAAAACGACTCCAGTGATCACTGCGTTGTTTGAAAAGAATAACCTTTTCAAGCAGTTTATAGCGTTATTTATAATTTGTATGAACAAGTAGGCCGGCTACGGTATTGCAATACGGCGGGTCTGTTGTTCGCAGTAACATTGTTTGCAGTGGAATTAAGAATCTACCCGCGCTCTACATCTCAGCTCATCGAATGAATCTGGGAAATTGCCTCTCGCTCTTTCTATTATGATGTTCATCGTTATTTACTATTATTTTTTTTTTCTCAGGAGAAATCGGTTGATCTGATTTCATTGTTGTACAAGTAAGCCTTCAAATTATGTTCCGCACAATAGAAGCAGAACAAATGAACACAAATTAAACACTTACCGTAACCGGTTCTAATTATAATATCGTGAATATTCATTGTTTGTGGAATAGGTATGCAAAGTATTCATAAAGATTTATATTTATATTTATTCTGAAGTCATTTGTGGAGTGCATGAAGTAGAAAGAACAATAACAGAGCGTGAGAAAATATTTAAAAAATCGTTTTGACTGTCGTGATGACATGGAGTCAGTATGCACTAATGCTGTAGCTTTAAAGTTATGCTAACAATATTACTTAGGAATAATGAAAATTGTACAATTTATTATGTTTTAAATCTGTGTGGTCATTGACTCTTTGACTTCTAAGGTCATTTATTAGCATTATGCATCAAACGAAAATATTAACGACGATGTCGCTGCCGACGCCTTTGGTACCAGTTTACTCTGTTACTTACACCAGAAGGTATGTGTAGGGCACGTCCAAACAAGGTAACTTTCTTAATTCATAGAAATATTAGCATGAAAAGAATTACCTTTCTGTAAATGAAAAAGTGTGCCTTTCTATCTTTTTTTTGTATTTGTATTTCACACATTTAATGTATTCACAGTAATCTACATGACAATGGACAGGAGCTGAAACGTATGAACTTCCTAATATGACACACTCATTGAATGGAAACCGCGTCATTAAAATAACAATTAAGCTGAATCTAAAATGGAGAGTCTAAGAAAAACCATGGTATGTTTTTTTTACAACAGGACCTAAATACTTAGTTGAACGATCAATCCACACAAAATACTAACATGTGTGCAATATCTACAGGATTTTCCTGAAATATCGTTATTTGCCTAAAAGTTGCTCTCAGATCCACTACCTAAATTTTGTGGCAAAAGTTTGCTATGGTATATAAAACTGAACTTTGATTTCTATTTTACAGCATAAATTTACTTTTCGCTTTCCCAGATAAACATGAATGGAAAAGCAAACATCAATATATTTTTATTGGACATGTGAAACTGTTTTATAAATATGTGGGTTCAATGCTGTGCTCATATAGTATGTCAGTGCGTTTCAAGTTTCAATTGATGGATGACTGACGGCCGCAATTTTCGCCGCCAGTAACGATGTCGTATGTAGGACACCGTACAGGGTTTCGCAAGAGTAAAAGCACAGTAAAAGTAAATTTATATAAACAGGTGAACTCGTGTGTGTAATGTTTTAAACACTGCTGTTTAAATCAGTAATGTTTTGTTTTATGAGAATTATATTGTTTCACGCCTGATTTCGAGTTTGTGAACTGTAGTTTTCACTACATATTTTATGATAAATCGAAGTCCTCCGCCGCGTCTGTGTGTCTGCGTGATAAACTCAGAAACCACTGAACGGATTTACATACGATTTTCCCCAATGAATGGAATGATTCATGAAATCATGAGGAAGCTTTAAGTGTAAATGTAATTCATTAAAGTTTTGTGTAAATTGGCTGATATATTGGGGTCCTAGGGGTCATGACCCCCTCCAAAGCTGTAAACGTAAAGCTTAAAATAGTAATTTTTCGAAAATATAATCATTTTTCTTATCAATATGTAGGTAGTCTTTGTCTGTGACCCCCTCAAAGTATTTGGCTGCGACCGCGCCTGTATTGACGATGATTGTTGAAGATGTCGGAAAAAATCTTGCCGACTGGGAGCTTTACTGGCCCCACAGATAGTATAAACTGATTTAAAACATAGGGTACTTAAAATCCCGTTGGTATGTACTTTCCCGTGGGTTCATTACGCGTGCGAAGCCGCGGGCAAAAGCTATTTAAATATTTTTTTAAATCAGTCTTTTAGCAGATTTATTCAGTGGGAACACGAATCGTTTTAAGTTAATGGGTATAGCCAGAACTAAACCTTGATAAGATTTGCTAAGTTTGCATATTTTTGGAAAGCTAATGGAACAAAAATGTTATTAAAATTAATCAATTGTGTTACGCTGTGACGAGCAATGTTCATCCGAGATACCTATTAATAAGATTTTTGTTTTAACATTTTTTTGACGACTGTTTAAAGAATGACAGGGTAACATGAGTACAAAATGTAATGGTGTATAGTTACCATTTGCTACATGACATTTCCCACAAACAATTTTTGAATGTAAGGTATGTATTTTTGATCTCCAAATGGATTTTACTATTCATTAACATACACATATTCTGTGTCACCGACTTCATTAGACGTATTTAAAACAATGTATAAGTAACTGTACCTATGTAGGTAAATTTCGTTCGTCATCCGTCGCCAGTAAAATCTTAATGAAGATATAATGACTATTTCCATATCTACAATTGTTATCTCTCCAAGCTGTAATTGGTCCATGAGAGCCCTACTTACATGTAGCTTCGTTAATCAAAGACGTCATTGTCTAGATTATCGGCGTGGGAGACCCGGAATATACGGCGATGTGTTTATCATACTGGACTGTACTGTAGCTGTATCTACCATACTGTAGGTGCATTACACTCATATCAGCCGCAAATGATCTCGTGTGAGTTTTAGATTGTAATTTTATAGGTAGGTAAAACGCAATCTGTTCAATAAAAAAACAACCGACTTCCAGAAAAACACTACAAAGTGAAAAATAACTTTAATTTCGGAAGGTGGTGACAAAAAAATTAAATACATATCCAAAGTCACCGACTTCCGAAATTAAAGTTATTTTTCGCTTTGTAGTGTTTTTCTGGAAGTCGGTTGTTTTTGGAAAAAGTTTTTCATTTTTCACTTTTTAGTTATAGTACCTACCCCACACCAATTCGATATTGTATCATCCTTGGGGTCAAAACAATGCATATTTATCCGATAGCAGCAATCACGGTTGATTTGCTGTCATTTTTTGACGAGTTCCGTTTTCTGTCTCCGAGAAGCATGATCAGATCTTCTATATGAAATTTAAATGGGACCATTTCGGAATAAAACCCTTTCGAAAAAAAAAACATTACAAATCCGGATAAGTTTTTATCCATATATGACGGAATTATGTCCGAACATACATTAAAAAAAATACATGTCGAATTGATAACCTCCTTCTTTAAGAAGTCGGTAAAAAATTCACTGACAACGCACAGCTTAAACCGCTGGGTCTGTATGAAGTTTTGCACAAGAGTTAACGAAAGTAAGCACTAAGAAGGATGTTTAAATATTCATACCCTGGAGAGTTAAATAGGGGATGAAAGTTTGTACGAAATTTGACGTTTTTTATTGTTGGTTAATAATGCTCAAGAAATTAATGAATTCGTTTCCCATCCTCTCTTAAACTTTTATTATAAAAGTATGTGAACTAAGAACTTTTTCAAATTGGTTTCAAGAATTAAGTAAGTTGCTCTAAACTCCTTAATTTTTTATAAGAAAAAAATATATGTTAGTTTAATCTATTAAACTACGGTATTGCTCGAATTTCAGGAATACCTTAATAGATTGATAACTGTAACAATTATCTAGGATTGATAACTATACTATTCATGTAGGTAATTTTAAATTTACTATGTACCTATTAAGATAGCTGCCAGGGGTGCGGGTTGTTCGAAAGAGATACCGCGGCCCCTGGCACACAGGAAACTGAGGGAACACGGGTGGGTTTTATTCAGTAAAAGTCTGACACGCCCTCCCGCTCCACCCAGAGCGAGAGAAGTTATTTGATGAATTCCCATCAACAAAAAAAAAACCTATGAAGATAGGGAAGTACCTATAGGATAATACGTCGACATACTATTTTTGTTTTCGTATGATCTGTTTCTAATGTTCTGTTGCTTAGAAAAGAATAAAGTACAGCATAATGTTGCAGTTTTTCAAATTAAAGTTGTGAGTTTGTGAGTACCTAATTGTTGGCAACATACGTATAGTACGGATACGCAAGGGATTCTACACACGACTACACATCATGCTATTCATTTCCAGTATAAGCTGATCTCGCATTGTATAAGATTTCCTTACAATGCGAGATCAGCGTAAACTGGAAATGTATAGGTTGATGTGTAGCCGTGTGTACAATACTCGATTTCATTGGTGGAACTCTTGTGTTCATTTTCCCATTTAATGTTTATAATTTTGACTTCAATGATTTTCTTCTCTTATATTGATTTTAATGGCATTGTTATTGGAAAATTCGATATGATTCGACTAATTTTATGGAACGAATGCATTACCTTCCAATGACAAAAAAATATTCTCGCATTCTTCGACACATATTGTTTTTCGATAAATTGAAAATGACGTTGGTATATTTCTGTTTAATTTTATTGGGTACGTATTTATCACAAATGCATGTTTGGTACGGAATTGCCTGGTTAGATATAATTATTGTTTACATTTTCCTGGACCACGTATTTGTATGCGTAGGAGAATTGACGCCAGAGTCGTTACTGAAGGTTACTTTGTGCCGGAACTGGCCATAGCCGTTTGGGTCAGCCTACAAAAGGCAGTTAGACAGTTTTCCTTTATTTTGTTGTTTGTTTCATAAAATTCTTTTGACTATTCATTACCAACTATGAATTGAGTCATCATAGCTATGTATATTCTCAGTCATTGTACATACAAAGCTGACATAAACAATAACAGCCATGATGCTATTGCGGTTGGAGACTGATCACTAGTTTATTGAATGAACGTCTCATAACAAGTACCCACGTACAAGTACTTACAGATGCGCGTGACTACGGATGCTTTGAAAGGTTAGAACCGTTTAAATTCATGTCAGAATAATAAACCCCGTCAAATGTTGCGCATTGCACTCTCGGTGATTGGTATAGATCAAGGACTTTCGAAATATAGAAGTAGCGAACCAATGATTTGATTGCTTGGGTTCCAATAAATGCCAAAAGATCTCTATTGTCTGTTGTTAAGTAATTGTGTTGCTATCATAAAGATCTTCCTGATATCGAAAAATAATAAAAACAAATGGAGAGTTTCAGCTGCATTACAATTGATTTCAATTGATATTAGTTAAGAGACTGCACTTTCTTTTTAGTTTTTGTCTTGATACAGATTTTTGCACGCACGTTATGCTCAGATTTTGCTATAGTATGATGCGCTGCTGTAACAGACTGAGTGGATTTCATTGGAATTGGACACTTAAAAGAGTAATTTATTAAGTAGCCACCTTTTGAATTTGTTACTAATCCTTTAGCCCACACTCGCTGGCTATAATTGGTGAATCTTGTTTGTGTCCACGATAAAAAACCCGGTTTCCATTTTAGGTAATGCAGATTCAATAACTGCCGTTTTAAAGATGCAACGTTTTAATTTTTAAATAAATTTTGAGAGACATCCGCATTGGCTAATCGTTGTAACGGTTTTCAATCCTTATATTGTATTGTATTCGATAGTTTATTCAGCGGCTAGATTTCGTATATGGATTCTGTCAGATCTTCGTGGTCAAAGCATTGTTTACAAGAAAAATCCTGAAAAACCCTGTGTTTTGAAGATATTGAAAACAAAAACTACAGAAGCAAAGTTAATAAAATGTATATGGGACCACTCCTGAAGCATACCCTATCCATTAAAAAATATTTTTTGAAATCCATCCACAATTGGCAGAGATATCGCGTAATAAACATACATACAGACGAATTGAGAACCTACTCGTTTTGGAAGTCGGTTAAAAAATTATAGATATTTCAAGAAATTAACAAACACAATAACTGTTCAGAACTTGATTAGACATAGACATGGTCAGATGTAGTTACGTAAGTAGATATATGTCACCTATGATGATCCTCGATAGAGCCCAGCTGTCGTAAAATGCAGGCTGCCAAACTAATGGCTTTAAATCTCCTATATCATTTGCACAACAATATCATCATAATACCTCCTAGAGATTAATCGCTCTAATGCATTGATGCAAGTCACAATAAGAACCGCAACATGCATACGGTATAGGTAATAAAAGAGGGTGCGGGATGAATGCACGGCGCTGACGGTGCACAATTAACATTACCATTTAATCAAGAGAGAATAAATCTTATTACCACGCAATAAGGGCTTTGAAAACTGTTTACAATTTTTGGTACATTTGTCTGCTGGAGTGTGGCGGGCGAGGGTTCAAACTATGAGGGAGCGTAGAAAAGCAACGAACTAGACGTTATTTTTTGTGCAAATATTTTTAAGCATTTATTTATCTTTTGCCAGGTGACTGAACTGGGGATTCTCTGAATAAGAAATAAAAAAGAAGTTGAATTTGTTTACATTTTAACAAAAATAAATCAAATGCGTTTTAATAAAATAGTTTTCAGTAGAAATAATGCTACATGAATATTTAAGTAAGTATACATATACCATTCACACTAACTTTATGTATTTAAAGAGCGAAAAAGATTAAATTTAAATATATTAATATCAAACAATTAGAAAAACGGGTTTCTTTTAAATGCAAACATTTACATAAAATACTTCATGACCCACAAATCAAATTGCTGTATTGGTATCGCTCAAGAACACAGGTTAAATTTGGCATATAAGAAATTAAATGAAGTAATAAGCTTTATCAATTAAATATGTAAACTCAAGTTAAACAATAAACTATTTTGAAACTAAATAATACAAATAACGCTTACCTTAAAAAGTATAGCTGAATTTATCCAAATTGTGTACGTCCGGTGGGCACGTTAATTTTGAAAACGATACCATGGCGGTTAATAAACTTCAAAATTAATTTACATACACTGTCTGCACAGACACTGCAATAATGCACTCGATTGTACCAAGATATCGATCGTGACGTAACGAAAAAGCGCACGATCGCAAGCCGGTACGCGCTGCACTGTCGCACGTTCGTCTAAAGCGAATGTCGAATTAATACTAACATAACCTCAAATTTACGCGCGCCGCTCGAGAAATTGTTTATGCTGTCTGTACACCCATAAATGGGGTTCAGTTGTGAAGAAGAAGGAAATACGACGAACCCCATGAGAGACAAAGAGAGAATGTCGACAAAGGTGTATTATGATGGGGGAGCTGACTATACTACGATAGCGTTTCTCGTTAACGGCGGCGTCCTTTACTATTTGAAATAAATACAATACATACGTTACGTATTTACTCTGGCAGGTGTTTTCTGATACGGACTTAGTTTAATTAAAACAGCGACATACTTGCAATCTAGTTTGCCGAACGTGTTATTAACGTTATAATTATTATTAGTAAACACGAATCTGACTTCGTGTTCTACATTCACAATATCTCGACAGCAACACACCTATATTGATAACATGCGATATCGCGCTGAATGAATGAATACCACCTTACAGGAAATATATTTCCATAGAACTCTTGCGTAACGGCTTTAAAGTTTAAATAAAACATGTGCAGTCAACATATTTGGCAAGAGGCACTTGAGCGGCAAGACAAGTTGATGACAAAAAATCTTACGTGGCTATGGTGTACCTGCGCAGTACGCCCTGTCTCCCCGGGGTCCCATTCCCTTCCCATAGAAACCATCGAAGCGTGAGGAATGACTGATTTTAAACAGCCACTTAAAAATACCTGCTTTAAATTCTTCCCAGTGTAATCTGCATTGGCTTTTTTGTTAAGTTCAATTGATTTTGTTATTACCATGTTTGGAATTAAGCCGATTAAATGCAGGTCTCCCTAGAAAGTCATTAGGGCTCCGATTAAAGTAAATCTCGACTGTGTTACCTAAAATAATTAAAAAAAATAGCATGAGATATTATTGAATTGATTGCACGATACGATACGCAATGTATACAGTAATTTCTAGCAATGAAATGCCGTCATTGGCTCTGGAAACTGCGAAGTACATTTCTTTGAATAATTAGTTTTAATTATTGATGAGTGAAAGATAAGGACAAGGTCTGTAATAAGTTCGTGGGAGGAGAGCCCACTCGGCACACCGTCTCGCGCCTCACATCGGCGCCCGCAAGGCTGACTCAATATTTTATCTAAGTGCAAACAAAAGCCCGTTTCGAAGAATAGGATAGGACTCCATTATCAAATAGTATACTCACTTATGTCACATTTGTTTGAGTTATATTTTACTTAACATTATCATCGAAGTGGTCATGTTTATTTTACCTAGAAAGAATGTGAGCACATTAAATTCTAATCAAAGAATCAGTAATCCTAATCGTGTAACCGTTTAAATTTTTCAAAAGGAAAATATAACTGAAATCATTTAAACCGTTCCAATTATACGTCGTTATAACTTTATAGCTCTATTCTCTACGCATAAATATTTATTGAAAGCCTTAACATAAAATTAACAGCGTTTAATATTTAGCAGGCCTCCTTGACCTGAATGACCTTTATAAGGTATTTGTCAAGTCCATAAAGGTAAGGGGCTTAATGAGCGTGTGTTGACTGGGGAACGTAGCGGTCGCGGTGGCGCGTGTATCCTGCGTGCGCGCCGCGTCCGTCGGTGGGGGCACGCGCACGACTTCCAGAATGCGTGTCGTTAGCGTTTGCTAGCTATGTTACCTCACAAATATAGCATGTTCCATACAATAACACACACATATCAACTTTATATAAACAAAAGGTCCTGTTATGCCAAACAACACGTCCGATACATTACTTCTTAAGGATTGAAGTTGAACACAAAAGTCAATTTTCAATCAATTATCGATCCTCAAGACTATTACAGAAAGTTTGTAGAAATCGATCATGTATTACGTAGACCCACATGTGAGATCGACAGATAGGAACACACTGTATGGTGTTGTGGTTTAGAACCTGCCTATAAGTGTGGGCGGGTGGTTTATTTTGTTTAGATCCTTCTAAACACAACGAACAGATACTGACGGCGTCTAAATGGCGCCGACGAAAGTCTGTTTATTTTATGATATGTGTAAAGCATTAATTCGGTAAACTTTCTGATACCTGTGTGATAACATTAAAGTTACTGATAACTATTGAACTCTACAAAAACGACTGGCAAAAAAGTCAACGCAAACAAAGATACTAGTAGTAAATTGATAAGGATATTCTCAAGACTTAGATTTCTACTGAACTTGAAGTTGCGTCTGAATACAGTCAACACACAGGACACCGGCTGATAAATAATTTTCTACGTCGCATGTGTGAGTAATCAGCTTTGTTTTAATTCAGACTTGCCGGTCGTGTTATTGTTCCGGGCGGGTGCGTTGCACGGAAGCCGTTTGGTCGTAATCACGATTACAGGCTGGGAGCATATTACGCGTTCTAAACTTCAAACATTGGTATGTTAACATTGCTAAGCTTATTATTATTGGATTGAACGTGCACTGTAATACCTGTTTGATTAAGCGAATAACTATCGTTTATAGTTTCAATTGTGTTGAACATGAAAACACTGTTCAAATGTTGTTTTACTTCGGTTGCAAACATCGTTGTGCCTATTGTCCATCCATTTCCATTCAATTTCTGATTTTACTTAGGTATAGATAGACCTTAGGTCTATACCTATGTAAAATCGTTCGTTTGATTCGTTTTGTCATTTATAAACCACGACCAGCATATTTTCTTATGTATTCTCAAAAATCCCTTCAACAGAGTGGCATGCCAAACTCAAAATGTCAAGAAACATCAAAAGATACTTTCCGCATTGATTTATGTAAGTTCCTTTGTACTGGACAGGAAAAGCTCGGTGGTCGTTCTTTGATACACACAGACAGACACCCACACTCGTCATTCCTGTTGTAAGTTGAATAACGAAAGATACATCAACAAACACCGCACAGTTCAAGAAGTTCTTGGAATTTCTCTACGTAGGTACCTACCACTCCCATGGAATTCTATAGATTAGCTTTAACAAATTATTCTTGAAATAATTGTAAGTACTTTATTCATTGTGGTACTTTGGTATGTAGGTACATAGTAAGTGCACAATGTGCGGTCCAGACTAGGAGCGGCGTTGCGAAGGTTAGACACATTGTCCAATAATGCTATTTGTGACACTATGTACCTATATCTATCCGAGCAGTCTAGGCGATCTAGCAAACAAACAACGAATTCACGATAGAATAATGTACACACAGAACAAATCGGATGATGGCATCGATAACTATTTGTCATATGATGTTTTGACAACACAGACCACACAGCCTACGACTCTTTGATTTTCTTTTACGTAGGTGGAAAGAGAAAGAGTAACATTACCACACGAATTTCGACATTGGCTATTCCCAGTGATCAAATCATTCCTACCTCAGAAAAAACATTTCTTAATGACTAGACTTGAGTTCTCTAATATGGTAACAAAGAAAAGGTAGTAGTTTCAGGTAACAATAAAAAAATTATAGATAACTCGCTGTACGAAACAAAGGAGTTTCTTAAACAGGCTTGAGTAGCTAGGACTTTATATTGAAAAGTGTCGGTTGAGAATAGATGTGATGTAAATTAAGTATAGCGATAACCTTTTATTATATCACCGGATACAAGGCATTATTCAGCAAGCCTAATTAATGCGAACATTAAAAATAACGCTAATTACTCGAAGTTTTGAAGAAACAATGTGAAATATCAGAACGATTTATGCGCGGGAAAAACGGAGTCCCACGGCCAGAAGTGAGCTATGTAATCACTACACTAGATCTGGATGATATCATTGCTCTTTGATCCGGGTCGCCTTGGCTGTTAAACGTTTTTAAACGTCTTTCTATAATTAGATAATTATTGTTTTTGCCATTTAAATATGAACAAGCTAAATCTAAGATTGATATGTCAAAAGCTTCTCAAGTGCAAAAAGGACGCTCGTGTTTACTTTTGAATACATTTTGCGCAACCCAAGTGTCGTGTATACTAACTAATTTAGTTAGTAGGTCGTAACGTCGTTTAAAATGACATCGCTTTGTGTTGCTAGCTGTAAACTAGAGTTTTCCATTACCGCTGGGTGGATCAACGTTACGCTGAATGATTCGTGTGAAGAAGCCAACAACTCATTTACTGAGAAGTCTGCACTTCCGTGAGAAACATGTAGAAAATTATTAAAACAAACGGTACATATTCCGGTAGTTATCCGCTGACATTCTACGGATTTTGTTGGCAATTGTTACACATAGTAAGTCAAATTAATGGAAAAGTAATAAATATCACAAAATAAGTGTTTTTGTTCGCATTTTTTTTTCGTTTCGTTCCATGATGATATTGGCAGATTATTAATTTGGAAGTAGAAGTTGTGTTTTTTATGAATTTAACCAAAATTTTAGTAACGATTACAACGTGAAAACTTCAGTGTGGAATAGCAGAAGCATCAGTACTCTCTACATTGAAAAAAAAAAATTGAATACCGATCAGTCTGACAAATGAACCGTCACCATATCTACTTGTAATTACCAATCTTTATTGTGAACCTGCGACAGCAACTGACCCTGGGAGGTCATTCGTCTTTTACAGTTTGGCAGTGTGATGAGCTATTGAATAGAATTATATACACAGTAGGTATGTTAGATTTTTGTACATTGTGGCCACGGGAAATGACGAGCTGATAAAAGGAAATGAAACCCATCTGGCTGGTTTACACAGCACGGAAATCAAATTAATGAATTACTATCACAATTTATTACATTAATTTTACATAGAAATGAATTTTAGATTGAAACACGTTTAGCTCATTTAAATATTGCAGCTCTGTATCTAACCGACGGACCTCATCTATAAAGAAAACAACTTTTTGTGCGCCGTCCAAGACCAAAAAAGTGAAAACATATATACGTCTTATGATTATCAATTGGGTACCTAACGATCTTTTCTAATGGAGGAAGAACTAAAAATAGCCACAAAGGCTTTAGACCGTGCCCAGATCTAGTCAAGACTATCTGAAGTCATGCTATCATCTTTAAGCAATGATGGTGCACTCACCGCAAGATAATAATGCCTCCAACAAAACAGTCTTTTGTCAACTGTGGATAAAATTAGCGGCGGGGTAGAGGCAGCGCAGACGCAACGCATACGTTTTATGAGCGCCTACGCAGCTAATACAAACGCGAATAATGGAGGTTTTTTAGTTATATGTATGTGAAAAACTAAGCCAAGCGAAGGTTTAGGTAGAAGTTATTATTGTAACTGATTTAAAATCTTATAAATGGCTACCACACACTTCTTTTGAAATACCACATTATTTTTCGCATATCACGGTTCTCGTCAACAAAATTTTAATAAGCACCTCTTAAGCTCTCATGTGAAGAACAAGTCATCTCGTCTCGCTAACCATATAAGGTTTCATCATGGGAACTTGGGAACCTACTGCTGTTCCACTTCAACGAGCCCGCTATCACCCGCCGACGATTGTAATACTACCGTTACTTGTTGAAATGATACTTACGTCGATAAATGTGCAATTACTTGACACACGAATCGTGAAAGGTGAAAATGATAAAATCCTGTGTAATGTTGGGCTGAAAATTAGAGACATGTACATAGCGAATTAAACAGCATGTGTTTCCAGAGGTATTCGCGTAATATTTTTCTAAGGTTGAATAGTAATAATAAGTTGGGAAAGCCCACACATTAAACGCTAAATGTATTCTAATATGGTAAGGACAATTGATAGAACCTCACTTGTTCGTCACGTCTTATACCAAGGTGTCGTGGGCACGCTAAGTGCCAAACATGTACCATGACTGGCATTCGTGTATTTGTCCGCTTGTTAAATAACCTTGGTAATGATTTGCTATACATATAATATATCGTATAAAACAACAAATAGGTAGGTATACCTAATTTTGACTATGACATTTGACACACAAACATAGACTAAACGATAGAACGACGATTTATTTCGTTTTGCCGGAATGAATATCAATGTAGACTGAAATTGCATTTACACCCGTAAATGCAATTTCAGTCTTAAATACATAAACTCATTTCGACTTAACGGTGTGTTAAAGAAAATAATCGATACTTTTCTTTTTATGACAAACGATTAAACCTAAATACTAAAACTTCCTAAGAAATACTTTATATCGTGACTTAACAGCGTCTTAAAATCTAGTCGCGTTTAAGGATTCAATCGTAAGTTGGGTAGGTATACAGCTCACGGCCAAACCGCCAAGCAAAACATCCCAAGTAGCATTGCAAGCTGTATACAAGCTGTATTTTAATTCGTTTTTATAATAGAAGCTGTATGTTCAGGCTGTATAAAGGCTGTATCAGCGCTTATATAGCCCTAATAAGTAAAAAATGGGCACATTTTATACAGATTTTTGCGTTAGTAGAGTCGTATAGTAGCTGTAGAAGAAATGAATAAGCTGTATAAGAGCTGTATTAGATCTGTTATTCGGTGTACAAAGAAACCATAACACTACAGATATTATCTTATAAATATCGTGTAAAGAAAAGAGTTCCAAATAGGTTTTTGAAAAGAATGACAAACTAATAAAAATTAGACGAACTAGATTTTCAATGAAATAGAACCGTGAATGGCGACATTGTTATTTATAATATTTATTAGTAAGTAAAGGTAATCTCGGACTTAGATATCAGAAGGTGTTAATTGGTGAATTGAAATTGCGGATTCAAATTTATTGTGAACCTGTCTATGTTTTCCGTCAAAATATTCAAGCGCCAGCAAAATAATCGATCTGATATAAAAGAAAAATACTATTTATATGGTGAGTCAATGTTGGTTTTAAGGTTAGAATAAAAACAAAAAGTGGTCACAGTATGCGGGGATCGAACTCGAGACTCGATGCACCTCAGCCGGCACCAAAATCAGTCGACCACGTGAGCAGTTACTATTGTTGTTGAATTAGGGATATGTATTCTTCCTTCAAGAGTTCGTTATTTTTTACTGTGGGTGGACGTAATTTTGAATTTTTAACGTTGTTTTTTTTTCACTTTCAATAGTTTTAATGTTTGTTTTAGGTTTTTTCGGAATGTTAGTTTACAGACAATGATTTTATGACGTTTTCACATGTATGTTTATATTAATGAGCACAGTTAACACATAATCAAAACATTGTTTGCAACTGAATCATTGTTGTGAGTCCAGATTATATTTCACTTTAGAACTACGTCGGATATAGATTTTAGGCTTGGATAACACTTTTTCCGGTATTACACAATGCACTCTTTGTATTTATCACTAGTTTGAATGGTTTCACTGCGTTTATCTATTTTTAAATTAAAATTATTACGGAGCTCAATGTTACCGTGGCACAGTGTTGACAATATATATGAAATGGAGAAAAAAAAGAAAATGTATTTTAGTAGAACTTGAAAGAACTATTGTCCAGCCTTTGGCTACGTATAATGCTACTAGCTGGTTACGAAGACCAAAGCTTGTAAACAGCTGCTTAACGCGATAAAGTAACAATACCTCTTCTAAGCTTTGAACTATCTTAGAGAATCAAATTTTACCATTCGCTGTTTTATGGTGTATACTAATTCTATTATAATGCTACCTCAATCAGCTTAATACTAGCTGGTGAAAAACAATTAAAGGCTGCATGAGCTGTAAATTAGTGTAGTGTTACTCCACTTTAATTTCAAAGCATATAGTGTAAATATTAGCTATTTCACAGCCTCTAGAATGATTGAAGAGTAGACATAGGTTAGTAGTGCTATGATAACGTCAATTGTCATAACCTCGCAACTCGACTTAATAACATAGATTTTTTTACCAATGATCATAGCTCCGTACAATTAATGGAGTCGGTTAGTGACCTTTCTAAAAAAAATATTGAAAGTAGAAATAGTGAAAGTTTTGAATCAAACCAGACATGAAGATGAGGAGAAAATATTTAATATTTATTTAAAAAAACATTTTATTTAAAGAAAATATAGAAGAATGGGCAATAAAGAGAAATATTGCTCAAGATGCACTGAAGGAATTACTAAAAATTGAGAATAAAAGATTTCCAGATATTTTACCAAAAGAGCCGAGAACGATTCTACATACAGCTAGAAAAATTACTATAAAATTAATCGAATCTGGTAGTGAATACTGGCACAATGAACTAATCAATTGACTTACTATAGTTTTGAGCAAGTGGCTAGACGTTTTAGAAAATATTAAGAGCGTTAGTTTCAACATAAGCATTGATGGCTTGCGTCTATACAAAAAAGTTCGAAATATGAGTTTTGGCCGATTTTATGTACCTAAATACCTAGTGCCCAACCATTTATCATTGGTGTTTTAGTATGGTGTCGGAAAACCGAAGAATCTTGATATTTATCTAGAAGATTTTGTAGTAGAGATAAAACAGTTATTGAATGACGGAATCCTTTTGTCAGCCAGCTAGATTATAACAGTCAATATTAGATGTTTTATCTGCAATTCACCCGCAAGGGCTTTTATAAACCGTATGTACGTTGTCATGTCCTCATAAGAAGACAAATTTTAATATTGTTTGGCCGTTACAAAACAATTTAGTCGTGTCAGTGGCTCTCAAAAGTCTTTTTATTTATAGTTGCTGGGTAAGGAATGGTCAATAAAAGTAATGATGTACATTTACTGTGTTTTATTTTATTAATCACAGACTCCACATTTGGCTTTGGTAATCCTATATGTTAAACTATTAGTTAGTTATTTAAGCAGCATACTGTTGAAATAACCAACTAATCAACCAAGTATGTAAACACGTGTGTACACTTTTGATTAACGTCATGAGATAACGTTATTATATGTACTAAATTTGTTGTAGTCAAAGAGATCGTCTAATTGATTTATTTCTCCATCATCCGGGTAATCTGCCGTGACACTATGGTTCAACATGCCACATAATTCTTTTTCTGCATTGTTATATGTAGCAATGGATGACCGTTTCACTATTCATTGCATTTTTGTCCAATCTGTATGAAGGTTTGAATATTCTTGTTTATTCAATTTGGAAGTGACATTTTTAATAGGCCATCTCAAACCATCTATCCTTTCCCCAAGCACTTGGTATGATAAATCATTTTTCTTTCCCTCTTTCTGTTGTCTTCAACATTTTGAACGGCATTTTCTAAAAGCAGGCTTAATTATTTAGCAATAACATTAGCATCTTTACCTACTATGTTACTCATCACAAAATCAAGTGAACTACCTAAGCTACTTGAGTACGAAACGCCCGAAATTGTTTTCTATGACGATTAGAGATCCCTAAGGCGCTGTTGTATACTCTCACTTTGCTACCTTCACCAGTCGTTAGAATAACTGAAAACCACTGTACAGCTAACGTACAGTTCTCAGCTGATTAATGGACTTAAATATGGCCACTGCACAGAAAAGAGAGGTTCAAGAGAATTTAGTTAAAATTATTGCTGGATAACAAATTTACGCCATTTTAATGTAAACACACATATGAAAAAACCACTGATATCTGCAAATTTTTAATGATATTTCAGAGCTATTAAAGTAAAAACACATTATTTAATTGCTACAAATAGATATGCATGCTCATAAAATGGTTGTTTGTTTTGTAAAAATCCATGAATAATTCATACACCCTATTTATTTTGTATAATATTTTTAGCAAAAGTATATTATTTCTAAGGCGCGTGTAATATCACCTATATACATTAACAGTAAAGTGGCACCAGTAGTACAATTCACCGACAGAGGCACAAAAAAGAACGTGAAAAATTACTTGCCTTAAATTGGAAATTAATTATATTTACCCACAGATTATAGTTAGATGTAACACTTGCACTGCACAAAAAGTTTTTTGTTGCTATTTCTTTGTAGATTTAACAATCGCCGTTATCAAGCCATATACCATCTTTTGGCTGTCTAAGAGAATTAAAGGAGCTGGATAGTGGCCTATGGACAGCTGTCTAAGCTATTGTAGAGCCCAGGTACAGCTCTAACAATGCGCCTGCATAGCTTTTAACAAGCTACTATAATGCTCAAGGCTGGTTAATTTGGGGCCAAATTTAGAATGATAGAAGCTGTGTAGCCGGATATACAGCCCTTGTACAGAAAGCTTAACAGGCTCGAGTTTTCAAAAATTCTGTTGTCCGGTGGCTATACAGCTATTTGTGCTGCTTGGGTTGTGCCCTTATATCAAGCTGAAAATCATGATATATTCCTTAAATTATGTTTCAAATTTCGTTTTATACCTACATTCGAAATTACGAAAATGGCGACTATTTGCTAAACAGCCTAAACGATAATCGGAGTGTGTTATAGTCTGAGTAGCTGTACTAAGTTAAAGATTATATTGTACAGCTTTTGGCTGCTAATCAGCTTTATAATAGAATATTTATATTACTTAGGCTGTAAATCAGTTCTCTATACATAACTTATAATGCTCATAAGGGTTACTTAAAAGAAATAAAAAACGCTGACTCAAGATGATACGTACCTACTTATGGTAAAACTAAAAGAAGTAGCTGTGTAATTTTTAACCCACGAAAAAATGGAATAGATTCTCAATTTGACCGTTTATTTTATACCTAAGTAAACTTATTGTAAAGCATTATTAGTTTGTTGTTTGTATTATTTCAGTTTTACTTTATTTTCAGGAAAATATGCCGACTAAAATTTAAGCAACCATTGAGAAAGGGCAAAACAAGCTTTGCATTGTACCAAGTTTGTGGGAATCAAAAGACGAGTTAAGATGGCGATTAGATGTCAACAAATTAGTAAAGGATGAAACATCTCGGCCTTTACATAATTGGTCCACCTCAACATGCTGTGTGAAAAGGCTATCAATATCGTCATATGACGAAGCAGTAAGTGAACTAGATCTCATGGTTCAAATCAATCATCATTTGAACTACTTGCGCTGCTTTTTGAAGAAACGTCATAATCATGTTCCGAAAGTTGAATTAAATTTACACACATATATAACATAACTGCTATGATAATTAATAACCTTGTTTAATGTTTTTGCTACGGAACCCTCTTCGTTGGACGTCGACGGAATTGGCGGTTGACCGTAAAGTCTTTCCGAGTGACTGTGTCCTTAATACAAAATAAAGCTGTACTGTAGCTGGCATTTATTTTTTAGTTTTAAAACACCCTCAAAAACAGAAGTCATAAAACCACTGTATTTACAAGAGTGCACAATTACGCCATAAAAATAAGTTTTAGAACGGAGTTTGCATACACCATTGTACAGAAACAAGTCTTAAGTGATACTATAATAACACTAAGAGCTGTAATAAGTAAGTGTTCACATGCAAAATACAACTTGTATACAGCTTTAACGATAAAACCAGATTAAAGTGTCACAAATAAATACTTAAGCTGTATAGTGGAGTTTTCATATTCTGTTTAAATATCCTAAGCTTACGCGGATCCGAGCTGCCTACTGACTCATAAATCACTATTAGAAAAACAAAATATTTTTTGACACTCTTGTAAGTCTCTAAAAGAACTCTAAGTTCTAAATAGGCTGTTGTATTGATGTTGAAAACGCTTGCGTGCTGCTTGGGATTAGCACGGTAACAGTCGCTTAGGATTGCAACGCGGCAATTACATCGTATTGCACTTACAAGGTATGAGTACGTATGTCACCACAACAATGGCGGACTTTCACTACGGCTTGGACCAAGTACCACGACCACGCACATCTAGGCCGGACGCAGTTTCTGGACCATAAAGGATATGGCCTATTCATTGTTCTCATACATACTTTCGCCCTCGTGTTGCATGTTGTTAAACGTTACGCAAAACGTTTCGTTGTGATATGGACAAGATCATGTTTAAGATATCAACACATGTGATACGTTTCTAGTTCTACGGCGAAAGAATGAAATCGTATGTCGGCCACTGTTTTTAAAATAGTTATTTATTATATCTAATACCATTAAACGAGCAATTCTTATATATATAATCTGAATCTCGGAAACGGCTCCAACGATTTTAATGAAATATTGTATGCCCCGTGCATAGGGGTTTCGGGGGCGATAAATCGATTTAGCTAGGTTTCATTCTTAGAAAACGTTAAACCAAAAAAAGAAAACCGAGCAAAGATCATTCAGATATTACTTTTATTAACGTAATTATATACGTGTGTATTATAATTCATAATAATGTAATTCTATGCGTGTGTAATATAAAATGTATATACCGGAGTCAATGCACTTTATTATTATTAGGTTTATAATTAAGAATTCACTCGCTAATTCCTGAAACCATTGTGAATGCTGAAAGGCTGCGATGTGATTTACTACTTTAATTTACGCCTAGTAAATAAATACATTATAAAATCTACGTACCAGATGCACTGAGGCCACTGACAGACGAGACGTCATACAGTTGTAGATCAACACTTTTCTGTCTTCATTTTCTTGCAAATGGATCTAAAACATGTAAAAGTATTTAGAACTGAATCATGAGTAGAAGACCTCCAACTACACAGTCGCAGACAAAGTAACTGTTTTACGC
The DNA here is from genome assembly GCA_949091785.1 of Polymixis lichenea. Lineage (NCBI taxonomy): Eukaryota > Metazoa > Arthropoda > Insecta > Lepidoptera > Noctuidae > Polymixis > Polymixis lichenea. Next base: position 13,152,376 of record OX420932.1, on the reverse strand, counting down.
ACTAAGTGTAGAAAACTGCAAGATTTTGGTACCTACATTCCATTAAACTGTTTATGTGTATGTAATTCAAGTTTCCCTTTAATAAAAATAATACAGCCCTGAAATACTTTGGTAGTGAAATGCTATCCATCTCCAAAGTTGAGCATGATTATTAAAGTGTAACTAAGTTTAAGGCTTACTGCACACTGTAGCGCTCCCGTTAACGTTGCCCTTTGGGGGAGTCAAGAAGCAAATAATTTAACCCTGCAGCTATCGCGTAAATGTTACACACTGAAGCGTGAACGAAATGCGCATCGGGGGAAACGTTTATGTTACCTTAATAAACCGCTGCGAGCCCCGGTACGAGTGTTCAACAGTTTTAACGAGCTGTAGATACCGACGAAGATTTTCAAGAAATGTATGTGCTAGGTAAAAGAGGATAGTTTAATAGTGAGCGTACTTAAAAATAATCGTAAATCGTAACGAATGCTTTTCAAACTTATACAAAGTTATTTTTTACCTGTGGTAGCCTGTCTCCCAGCGTTGGGAAAATTATATCCATACATGCTACTCTAGGCAAACACGTGACGTGTTTTAACTGTTCCATACATTTCGACCGTGTAGGTTTTGCACTTTTCTATGAAACAGTAGATTTTTCTTTTTAATAACCAACGAAACCTTTCTAGGCTATGGGGTGTGGGATCAAGTGCTGAATTAATGATTTCAATTTCGCGTCCATGTCCCCCAGTATAAACTATAATATATCTTTGGTGCCACATATGAGGTTCCAAGTTATTGAAATTCTAAATAAAAACAGTTTATCTACAAGAAAATCTAAGTTAATAACTTATTATAAAAATAGCCAATTGTATTTCCAGCATTCTATGCTATGCAATACAATTAGATACGTTCTGTAGCGAAAGGCGACAAACTATGGCTCAGCTTACATTTAGAAAATACATAGGCCCTTAGAATACTATCACGTTCACTAATAACAACCTGAGTGAGTCAGAAGTTTTAACCGTTGAGAGAATATTAAATGATTGAATCGTCCAAATGACTCACTCGTTTACATAAATGATATGAGACCGTTGAGCATGACTGGCTGTTGTGGTCAGAGGTAACCAATGCTGTGGTTCAAGACGTACTCTTGTTGTTATTTGCTTTTATTTTTAAATTTATGCAAAGGGACCTTGATGGCTGGCACTGTACCTACGCATAATATTTTTCAAGTTAGAGTTTTTAAAAGTTTCGTATGGTTTTATTAGAATTTGTATTGTCATTTGTGACGATGCAATATTTACTAATAAAATACCTAAAATAATAAAGAATTTAAAATCTTTATTTTAATATTGGGCGTTGATAAAACAAATGGCAAACAAAATTTTCCGAACAGAATGGGGAGAAGCACACCGAGTAAAATTAAAAGACGTACCTAAAAAGTAAAACAAATTTCAAGAATGCATTCACAATTTACTTACTTACAAGTTCAACTAAAGTGGAGAATTGGAGAATGGCAGACTTATGATAAGCGAAATGTAGGAAAAATGGACAAGACTTAGCTTAAAGGTGCAAGACAGCAAAACAAACAGAGGTAGACAGACTAAGAAATGGGAATATGATATCAGGAAAACAGCGGGTCAAAATTGAAATCTTTACAGGAGGCCTTTGTCGATCTGAAGACAAGCTGTAGGTACCAGATTAATGACCGTTTGCCTATATTTTTTTTTTGTTTATTAAAGTATCAGGCACACTTTATGTTTTATAATACTAACAGCATGTAAAAATAAAAACAGTAAAAAAGGCTTTTTTTATTTATTTGAATACTTAATTTTTTAACAAAAAACCTAGCATGTTTTGATTTTCAGTTACACGTTGGGAATACTATAAATGGCGGCCCGGCCAGCTTAAATTGCAGTGAAAAGTTCTTTATTAATAGAGGTTTTATTAGATTCTGTAAATATGTTCCTTGAAAGCAAAACTTTTGTAAATTACAAGTTTGAGGAAGTTATTTCTTCAAAACAAATCCAGATTATCACTTTAATCATTTTAATAGTTGTTGATATTATTTCAGTACGACAAACTAACAGCGCTAATTAAATAAACAACAAGTTATCGTTGCGTCATCTATGCGCTTGGCAGCTAATTCGCACATGGTCATGTTTTTTAACACGTTATTGTAACGATCTTTTTTAAAAGCTGTTTGGCGATGATGTCACAAGTAATAATTGTGATTACTGGGTAGAATAAATAAAGTAGCTAAACTAACGCTTTATAAAGTCTGAAAGGGTTTCGTATAAAATCAAGTTAAAATTGAGTTAAGGGAAAAATAACTTACATTACTTGCTGATTATGATTGAAAATTATTAATAACTTACATTACTTGCTGATTATGATTGAAAATTATTTGACTCAATAGTCAAATAACTTTCAATCATAATCAGCAAGTAATGTAAGTTATTTTTCCCTTAACTCAATTTTAACTTGATTTAAAAATTTAAAAATTTAAAAATTAAAATACTTAAAAAAAAAAAAATATTTGACTTTCAACAAAGTCAAATAATTTTTATCGGAGGAATAGATAAATGTCAGTTTGACAGCTTTTGTATAGATAATATGGCCAAACTGTCAGATTTATTCTTCACATAAAAGTTATCTGACTATTGAAAAATCAGCCCTTAGTTATATTAGGTATCAGGATTAAGATCCTGATACAAAAAATAATTGTTACATATGAAAAACAAAAGTATGCAGGCCGGAAAAAAAAAGAAATGCCATTTGTGAATTGGTAAAACAATTAAAAATAAATTAATGTTTTTTATTTCCTTTTAAATGGCTGTTCTTTTTTGCATTCAATATCAGTGATATAAGTGCGGTAAGTTGAAAATTACAGCCGAGACGATATTGCTAGCCCGAGCCGTAGGCGAAGGCTACAGGCAAGCAGAGGCTGTAATTTTCAAAGCGCACGTATGTCATACGACGTTTTATAACATATTTGCGAGGAAATAAATAAAAGTCGGACTTTCTTAAACGAGTAAATCTTTAATCACTTGTTAAAGCAGTTAGAAAAATTTGAACAATTTGTAAAATTGATTATTACTTGTTCACAAATTAGCGATACGCGCGCATCAGCGCTTTTTTGTAAGGTAAAGCCACAAAAACAGCCAGTATAACTAATAAAGTAAATTAATATTTTTTTGATTTTGTTACAGATAAATGGTTGTAATTTATTGTCAAAACTAATTAAATTAAAGAATTAAATGTTTATTTTTTTATATTTTATCTCTCAAAGTTAATTTTATTTATAAAATGTTGACCACTTTTCTGACATAAAAACTCTTTGCTAAGATTTAAAAAAGTACCGTTCGTTTTAGACGGAGCATCTTGATAAACCGTGCGTTTTACATTACAATAACGAACAAGTGCGTAATGAACTAATGACATACATTACGGTATTGAAATTGGTGTAATAAGAGACCCTTTACGAGCAAATGTGTTATAATGTAAGTACTATTATGTCGTTATAATTATTATTCTTTTTAATCCTATACAACCATTCTTTTTTACTTCGTTTTTACTCGAAACGTCTGACAGTGGCAACAGTAAAGACCAATACGGGTAAATCACTACTGCTACGTCAAATGACGTTATTTAAAGTAGTAGCCATTCGTAGCAACGTTCCTAGCTGTTCTTAGCAAAGTTTTTTCTATATTTCAGCGTGAAATGTAAACTATTTTGGCATAATTACTAGTTTGCTTTAACTGCATTGTTTTGAAACGTAGACAGAGAATTTGAAATAGTACTCGTAATATACTTATGTCTTTATAATTATTATTCTTTTGAATCTTATGCAACCATTCTTTTTTACTTAGTTTTTACCCGAAACTTCTCACAGTGGCAAAAATAAAAAGAAATGGGGGTAAATCACTACTGCTACGTCAAATGACGTTATTTAAAGTACGAGTAGTAGCCCTTCTTAGCAACGTTCCTAGCCGTTCTTAGCAAGGTTTTTTCTATATTTCAACGCGAAATGTAAACTATTTCGGCGTAATTATTCTAGCTACACTACACATACACCACGGAGTAAATACAAAGAGGAGACGGCCTAAACAACTGTGCACTGTGATTCTCGACTAGGTCCTGACGTCATTAAGTGGGCGTGGCCTTAGTCAGTGTATTGTTGGCGTTCGTCCTGTCAAGTAGCAAAAACACAGGGCCGTAATTAGAATCCAATTATTGTACAGAATGTCCCGCAGCTGTCTCATAAATGGAAATACTCATAAAAATACCATCTCCTGTAAGTTCAATATTCTATCTAAATTAATTTATTAAAAGTACTTTGCCTCCGTGTGACAACTGGTATGATCTATACGAGTTGTCTCACAGAGGGAAAGTAAAGAACAACTCCCATACTGTATGGTAGTTGTTGTTTACTTAGTGAAAAGTACTTAAAGCCTATCTAGTTTATTTAGTTAAATTTTAAATGATGTATGTTCTAGATTTCTTTCCGAAGATAATCTAAGACAGTAATGGATTACAAAAATTAATATCACTATTTCAATAAAAAAAATACGTATCAAGATGGTTCGCAAAATTAATATCAAATAACGGAGTATTCCCTGGTACGAAAACTCTGAGTACGACCCTGTTGCATCCTGCACTTAGTAACATCTAGTGTGAGATACTTACGTCACTAGAAAGTAAAATCTACAGAACGAGCGAGTAGTTTTGCTATTGACCGGTAGATGGATAATAAAAAAGTGGGCGGGATCTAACACCCCCTCACCCCGCAAATTGTCACGCGTTGTTCCTCAGGAAAATCGAATTACACCATCTCCTCTTTGTATTTACTCCGTGACATACACAACACAATTTATTTCGTATTTCAAGTAACCTCCAAGAATGCCATCTTTCGAAAACGATCGGTACTACTTGGTGCAGACTGGTTGTACTCCGTAGTTGGTTTACGGGTTCGACCACTACAAGCAACGACGTGCAAGCATGCTAAGTTAATAAGATTATGTATATCCAATAGATGGCACTGGTGAAGGCGCTGTCACTCGCACTAGCACGTACGCACGTAGCTTTCACAGAGGGCGCTGCTTTTATCCTCGACCTGACGTAGGAAGCGATCCGAGTGAGCTTTTTCCTCCCACGCAAAGCTCAAGTCGCGACGAACAAAACTGGAACGACAATTTCGGTATGTGATATCCATTGCTCTCTGAATTTCTTTTGTTATTTTAGGAGTTAGATTATAAGAAGCAATGTATATAGTTCAATCAAGATGGTAGTGCATGAGTGTAAACCGGTAGTGTCATGGTGAGCTGGAGTTGTGAACGCGGGACCGGCAGCCAGCGGCCGGCGGCAGTAGATTCGAGTTCGCTAACAGTGGCAGGTGGCACGCTGCCGCACACTGCCACCAACTTGCGCTCGCGATATCATCCCTTTTGTACATAACACTTGTGACCCCCGTTTGGTGTAAACTTCATTAACTGATAAGTTTGAGACAAGTTTATGTTATAACATTGTACAATGTGAACTTTATAAAAGTGTCGTGAAGTGTTCGGAGAAATACCGGCTCCATCAGTCATGTCGTCAAGTACGATTTAAGTGCAAAAATAATCCTACTTTTTAACTTACGATGTTCACCAATACTGTATGTTACTGTTCAGCTTGAACCGTCTCCTGAACAACTTTGGACTTAGTTACTTGTAATAAATAGGTAAGCATATTTTTTATCAACTTTGTTTGAAGTTTATTTATTCAAGTACATATGTAAAAAGTATGCAGGTGGTATATTAACGCAAATAGTTACGGCTTGTATGAATGGTAGCACCACAACCTGACTCTTAAAATTTCATTTGGTTAATTACTTTATGATGCGTGACCATTCTCTTTCGTTTTGAGGTAATTATCGAATTTAACGGGCATAGCATTGAGGTCAGTACATCCATTCTTTGGGTGCATGTTGTTGTGGTGTGTTTGGGTGGTGCTGGACAATAGTCCAGCGGCAGTGTTGTCCATGAAGGCCAGAGCGCGAGGCCACGGTTGAGTTGAATGGCCGCCGCCGTGTCCGCGGTCGTCGGCGCCGTGCATCCATCGCTGGCCGCACTTACCTCACCTTGGCAATAATCTCATTTTGTTTCGTAGCGGAACTGATTATACAGTAGCTTCATGTACTTTTGGAGCCTATTACGACAAACTTTTCAAATTATAAACCAGAGATGACACCACTTCTGGAGTTGCCCGCGTCCTATTTCCGTGGTGCTGGTGCGCTCGTTGGGTACATTGATTTAAATTTGATTTAAAGAAGGTACTAATTGTAGAATGAAGATGTACAACTACAAAAAAACTACAGACAATACATAAAACTTGCCTATTTTATATTCGTGCTTGATACTTTCCGGGAAGATCCTGATTTGGTAAAGTTACTATTGGCCGTAAGTGTTATATAGGTACGAGTACATCTGTGTCCCTACATGTAACATATTGGTATCTTCGGATGAAGGCGGTCTCCAGGGAGACTGCCATCTTTCTTTCTTTCTTTCTTTCTTTCCCTGTCATTGATAACGCCGTCGATCTCATTTATAGCGTTCGATTGGAACCATGTCTTTGTGTTCAAACCATTTTTCTAATATGTCCGAGTGACTAAACCAGTTAGTTTCTTATTTGAAACATTGCTGAGTTAATAAACATTATTAGCTAAAACTTAACGACATCCTCTTTCAGTTATTACTTAACAACTATTAAAATAGACTGACGACTTAATAACACTGCCATTAGCAGATAAACGCTAAAATCTGAATTTGCATAGGTACCTACATAATAATTAATTATGTACAGCGATAAAGTGTAACGTGTAGCTATATCAATATATAATAATTGTATAAATTATAGAAAGTCTGTAGTAGATTCGGGAGCAATTCGGGCACCTCACGAGAGGGTCAAGAGGCTTCTTGTCCTCGGCAGATTTGTAAATCGCGGTCCACTCAACGGACCACCCACTTCAAAACCATCGAAAATCGACCCCTTGACTTATACTACTCTTTTGTCCTCGGGTTGTTAAGATATTTCGAGAGTTCCTACCTACCTACAAACTGTTCTTGTTACGCATGCTTATCCGTCAGGACAATTAACGTAAAAGTTGCCCAAAATACCTTCATAGCAACGTGATATTTCATAAAAGTATGCAAAATGTAGATGTTTGATCCTCGGCATAATATAGAGTTGCTCTTAATATTATTTTCTAAGAAAAATATCTTAGAATGGTAGCTAGGTAGGTATAGCAACAGAGAAATCCTTAATAGTCGAGTGTTTTCAAGGTAACATTAATCATCTTTGGAGCTTGTTATTATTTCTTTGGTATTTGGGAGCAGTTAAAGCTTACTTTAGTTATATCAGCCGTAGAACTAATAATTATAATTTAGGTAACAAATGGACAAGAAACGAGTAGGTATAATATGTCTATAGAGGGATAAGAACCAGGGTGTAATGTTCACTACTATAATAATACTCAATGGAAAAGGGTGGATCCTCCGACCAGACGGGCAGTCACCCACCAGACACAACACCTGTCTGGTGGGGGACTGCCCGTGGTTTTCCATAGAGTATGAGTGAACTTTACACTCCGATCCTCATAGCTCTATACTGGTGACCCCGACGTTATCACCAGTGTAAAGGGAAAGGAAGAAGAAGAGGAAGGCTCCCCGAAAAATTAGGTAAATTGCAATCAATTGCTATTGTAGTAAGATTGTCAATCGCTTCAATTGCATTTGGTAGACGATCAATGTGTATCAATCACGTCACGATTGACAATTGCAATTGATCTTATCGGAGACCCTTATCAGTCAGGACAGTGAGACCCACCACCAGCCCAGTTAAGTTGGTTTACCAGCGAGCTGGGCTGTTATCGTAAGCCTAAACCGAAGAAAAGTATCCTCATTAGAGCGATGTGATGAAATAATTAATTTCAGTCTCTAGTCAACGCTGATGTGGTTGGATTTTGTTTGCAGAGTTGGATGAGGTAATGTGAACTAACACATGCGTACAAAATTTTGATCTGAAAACTACGAACTTTTCACACTTACACAAAAAGGAAAATTAGTACGTACAGTTGTTCAAATTTAATAAAAAACATTTTTTTTTGCACAATAAGCATCGAAACAAAATTGCCTTTCCTAAATATATTGAGGTAGGTATATAGTGAGGTAGTCTCTTCAAGATAAATTTGTGGATCGCCGATGTCTTGCCAATATAATGAGGAATCTCCAACACATTTTATATGGATCATTCTTAGATTCTTACCCAGTCTTTATTTCGCCTTTTACAAGCACTTAGGGAAGATATTAGGATGGCAACGACGCAAAAGAAATTATTTCACTTATATAGTCGTTACAATATGAGTATTTTCTTAAGGTTAGCCTACGGGCTATGGCCTACGCAAAAAACGTATTTCTAATAAAAGGGCTTTGACATCTATTTAATCAAATATTAATAGGATGATTTAGGTTTAAAGTATACATTTTGTAGTTTGAACACCATTAGTGTGTTTTGGGTCTATATTGATTCCAATAATTGTTCATTCATCTCGTACTTGTAACTCAATTTCCTATACATACCTATGTATAGAGTCCACGTGTAGCAGGTTCGAATAGATTCTATTTATTGTAACGGACATGTCGGAATCGCGCTGCTGTATTATTGGGCACGGCATGAATATTCGCGGGCATGCGGCGAGCGGCTCGGAGGCATGGCGATGATGGAGGCGGCGCGGGCGCGGGAGGACGACACTGCCGGAGGACAATGGGACCTTTGTTGCAACAATGCCCATTTCCGATTACCAGATTCAATCGTGTCTATCAAAGCGCCTCCGTCCCAATAACGGCGGCAGAATTAACGTAATTTTTGTAGAGATAAGCTGGGTTCATGTTTCACTGTACAGACTTTTCAGAATATTGAACTGCATTACTTTACGGGTAGAACCTCTCGCCCACAAAAATACCGTGTTTATTAAAAAAGGAGAAACTTTAAGTTCGGTATTAAAACTGGTAAATGGGAATACTTATGTTGGTACAACAACAACAACGCCGGAACAGGTCGAAACAAACGTAAAGTGAAAAAGTTGGGTTTTGTTGCTGGGTTAGGGGAGGCAAAATCATTCCGTTGAGTATCAAATAAAAACTTATAAAAGTGAGAGTAATAGTTTTTCGATACATAAAAAAGTTGACAACGCAAACAAACACACGTTAAATTAAGATATTCTTTCCGGTTAGAAGCCGTGTAGATGAAAATCGTAGATATTGATCAGATACAAGATATGGGACACTGACTGCGGAAGTTTCACTCACACTTGGCTCTTTTCTCGGGTAAATGCAGTTCATTGACACAAATAAAAACCAGAATTAAATGTTAAGTCCGCGCCAGAGTTCACAAGTGCTTAGTAGTTTTAATGTTTAGCAAACTGGTGTGCAGTAGGTAAGTTGGTTCGTACAGTGGAACTGTGGAACTCGTCACGAGCTGTTTGCGGTCAGGAACTTCCAATAGGAATCGAACTAATAATATAGCTCCATCGTTAAAGTACTCGACTCCGGGGATTCTCAAAGTTTCGTTGTTATTTAATTTAACCTCTCGTTATGCGGGCGGATGAGTAACGCGCAGTCTGCGAAACGACGCCTGGCGTACTCATTGTTGCGGAAATTTAGACGAATTTGCGACGATCGCGTTTCATTAAGGGGCGTTTTAGTGCGAAAGGAGCACCGCTTTTAATTCACAAAGCGAGTGCGGTGCGAACGTAAAACAAAGTTTTAGAGGGGTTCTTCGTTAGTTGCTCACTCATACAAGGTGGAGAAGCGCCGCGCAACGTCGGAACGCACTGGGTATGTTAATCGCGAGCATGTTTCAACTTCCTTCTTATGTACCGCCTATGTGTGTTATGAGTTCCAACTTTGTCTAGTACCCGAACAGCAAGCAGCCTCAAGCCTTGCTCAAGGTATACCAGACTACAGATTAGCGATAAATCACTAAACTGTACTTTTGATTGCCGTAACAATTTAGAACGATTCAAAGTGAGTACATCAAGGCAAGGGCATTTAGATAAATGTCTGTAGGTGTAAACATTTAGAATTTCCGTCAATAAGGAATAGCTTTAACAAGCTCACGGAGATCCTTAAATGTTTATAGCACGATAAAGTAAGAAAGAAGTGATGAGGAGATACGCAACGTAAAGTTATGAGGCAGGTGAGGCCACGAAGGCCGTTTATATTCTACTTAGCGGTGTCATCTCCCATATATTTATGACTCTCTCTGCAGCCTAAAGCTGCTTCAAGGCGCTAAACCAGAGTTAAATGTGAAGTTATAAATATTTACCGGTGCAGTTGGAAAAAGTAGCGGTATGGGCTGTGAGAGAAAGTATAAGTTATGATTTTATCAATTTGCAGGAAACAGCTTAACCTACATATAATTTAAACTTCACATCCACAAACTTATACACGTTTGAGAAAATATAAACATTTACAAAGTTTAAATAAGTAAAGTTGTAAGATGCGTGGTCATAATTCTTCAAAAAGGTTTTATCTAGTCAAATTGCGAAGTCAGCGCGCAACTCGGCACGGAGAGCGCAATGCTCTAAGAATCCTTATGTGATAACTGCAGGTTTTTTAATTAACGCTACTATTATGACGTCAAAAAAATTACGATCTCACAATTTCCTCGTTCATACGGTTTCCGAGCTTGCGGATTGAGCCGCGCGGTTATGAGCGTGCGAATTTTATGTGTTTAATGCTAATGTAGACGCTCGACATCATTCGCGGATAATAACGCAAACAGGCAAAATGTTTTGTTTTCAATGCATTTTCTGTTTTTTATTGACAGAGATTCGAATGGAGTCATTTGTCTGCTATGTGATAGTCGGTTATTTAAATTTTTATTTTCCTATGGAAATTATAAATTGTGGAGAACACGGTATGGATGTTTTATTCAATCGCAAAAATAAAAAAATAAAGTCTTTCAAGCTGCTGCTTCATCAAAAAACCTATGTATGCTTTAAAAAAATATAACCCGTCCAATATTTCAAACAAAATTGAATGCTAGTTGGCAGCTTTTCCAAACTGCTTCGCTAACAATAACAGCGTTCCACTCACATGCTAGCTTTATTAGTTTTTGTATTGACGAGCTGTGTTAGAAGAGAAGTGAGCCGATATTTTTTTACAAAACAATTTAAAGACGTTGACCCTTCATAGTAATCACTGGCGGACAAAATAAAACCACAGCATCGCGCTTCGGCTTAAGTCGAAAATAATAATGACAGTATAATTAGAGTGCTCTATAATAAACAATGCAACGAACTAGTATTAATTCCCAGGCGAGTTGAAAAATGTTAAACTGTGGGAGGAGTAGGCAAACCGAGGAGATCCTTCGTATGGGATGCGTTACCAAGCGCCGCCGCCGCTGATTGTTGCCGAGAGCGGCCCGGCCCGCCGCAGGCTACCTGCCTTAATTTGAGAGTCCAGAAATTACTCATAATAATAAATGTACCTACTTATTTTCGAGAGAAAGAAAAAACCATTCCGTGAAGAGGCCGGGTTGGAACGTATTACACTATGAGTCAGGCTCAAATAACTTTAAGCGCCAATCCGACCGTTTGGAGGTCTACATGATTATTTCGTATTGCAAGAATGTTGTTAACATTTTATTGGATAGCTTTACACAAGCGTGTATTCACACAAATGTCCTAGGTTAATATGTGTAAGTTCCTACTTATACGCGTTTCGCGACCCTGGTTTTGGCTTGTTTCCAGCTGACTACTCGGATCCAAGTCATCTGTTAAGTTTATTTCAAGGATATAGTGCTTAATGCATTAAATTTTATATTCTAAATTGGCTATTGTATAATACTGAGTGGGGGTATAATGGGCTTTTGTAATTTGAACTGCCAACCACATTCTGAGCAAAGTAAAAGAAGCAGCACGAACAAAATCAATGATATAATCACTGCCGTAATCTCCTAGAATGGGATGAACAAAAATATACCGTACAGAAAGCGTGCCATGAAGAAAACCGGCGATATCTTGCCTTATCGGTGTAATTCTGCGTGCGCTGTAGGTTTATCGTATCGAAGCGCGAAAAGTGCGGCCGGTGTTGTGCAAAGTTTACGACGTCCGTCCGCCGAGATAGGGCCTCTGATCAATTTATTCCCAAACGCTCCGACATCAGCCACGTACGGTACATGCAACTCGCGAGTAATGTGTGCGAGTTATTGCCGAATAAAATCGAGCTGGGTCATTTCACTTAATAGGAATACGTATGAGCCCACCGAATGTCGTAATTCGGGGAAAATAATGACATAGAAGTAATTTGTTTTCCACCTTTGCTTACCTTGCCAAGCATGTTCTTACATGAAACAAAAACCAAAGTTTAATGAATTCAATATTGCAATGAAAAATCGCTAGCCAAAATACCAACCATTTAAACCAAATTAAACCTTATCGATGAACAGCAATGTAATTTTGAGAGGTCCTCGTTCAATACCTAGGCACTCTACAAACGCATTCCATTGAAATTCATAAAACGTAGGTAGTTTCGGCGTCATTTAGTAGCAGTTGGTACAAAGCCACTCATTCATGCAGTGAATCCGGACGAAATATTCACGTTCCGTTAGTCAAACGAACTACTACATACGAGTAGGTGCCTCTTTACTACTTATTGATACGAGTGTATTACCTCCTGTTTCGATCATTTTACATATCTATTTGTCTGCGGTCACTTCAATGTCAGTTTTGGGCACTTTTCCTGTTGACAACGTTGCGGACGAAATCGTTGATGCCTTATGATTATTTTCTTAGAGATATTTGTACGTATTATTATTTTATGACGTAGCTTTTCAATTATGTAAATATTTTAAGATAAATAAAATATTATTTGTCACTTTTGTTTTCTTAGACAGTTTGTATTATGTAGGTTGATATAAATCACAAAAATCGATGTGTAGCATTGGATTAAGTTAAATGCCAAAAGTAACACTCAAAGTAAGTAATACGTTGGGCACGCCACAATTGAGGCGGTAAGTCCCCTCTTTGAGGAGTGGCTTGAGAGGCGGCATGGCGTCCTCGCCTTCCGCCTGACACAGGTCCTCAACGGACACGGCTGTTTCGGGAGGTTCCTGTTTCGGATAGGGCGGGAGGAAACGCCCGGTTGTTTCCATTGCAAAGATCGCCCTGAGGACACGGTGAAGCATACGGTGGAGGTTTGCCCGGCTTGGGCGGAGCACCGCCGTGTCCTCGTGGAGGTGATCGGCGGCGGCGATCTCTCGCGTCCGACCCTGGTCCAGGCCATGGTACGGAGCGAGAGTGCATGGCTAGCAGTCGCCTCCTTCAGCGCAGCAGTTATGCTCGCAAAGAGACGCCTTGGGCGTCGAGAATCCCAGGCTGATTCCCGGCCACCGTAGGCACGGGCTTGCGGACGGCGAGTAATGGGTAGCTCGCTGTCCGGTAAGGACCAAGCCCAGGTCGACGGCGCGTTGTGTTCCACGCGCGCCTCAAAGAGATGTCAGCAGCAACTGATGGGGCCCGCAAGGGCCGATGCCTGCCAGGGGTGCGGGTTGTTCGAAAGAGATACCGCGGCCCCTAGCACACAGGCAACTGAGGGAACACGGGTGGGTTTTAGTCAGTAAAAGTCTGACACGCCCTCCCGCTCCACCCAGAGCGGGAGAAGTTATTTGATGAGTAAGTGAGAGTATAAGTAATGCGTAATACAATAACATACCATTAAAGTGACAATAATTACTCCAACAGTAAATTGGAACATTCATGGAAAAAAGTCCATGTTTATCCATAACGCAATTATCTTGAAAATCCTGTTTACATCTTCTTGTAGCGTTTGTTTTAAAGACTCCTAAACAAACTGTATACCCTCACGTATATTCAAAGTTAGCAGTCACAAGAGCTTTCTCACTAAGAAATGTCATTCGAGGCAGGGAAATAATGGAATGTCATCGGCGAAAGCGTTGTTTGGCGTAGTTCATAAAAACAAACTAGAAAAAGATTTGGTCTCAACTCACTTGAGGAATCGCTAAGTTTACCAATCTTTGTAATTTTCTAATTAGGTTCTTATATATTTATACCAGATATATTTTTCAACACGCAAGATGAGAAATTAAGAACCCATGATTTCAACCAAGGCAGTGCTAATCTCTGTATTTTCCTGTATATAGATGAATTGTAAGCACGTATTAAAAGCCCAGGCAAAGCTTATCTACTAAAAAAACAAAAGGGCTTGCGTGAACTGCTTTACTGTCTTTGTCCCCCTTTAAAGTGTACAAAGCAATTAGATCGACTTGTGCGTACACATTAGAGGCCCGGCTCGACAAACTTTTCAAGTGTGGAATTGATAAGCGGTATTTACTATTATAAAGCAGTTTAGATAGTGTCGGCGGGCAGCAGGCGTCACAAGCCTCACGCGTCGCCATCAGTATGCGCGCGGCGAATGCGTGTCGGCATGCGACGCCGTCCGCTCGCACACTTTGTTTGTATCACCAATAACTAAGAAATATTTTTATACTAACATATTTCAAACCATAACACTCACTATGTCTTATCTCTCATGAATCGCATTTACCGTTTACTGCAAATCAGGGATTAATTGCATCTAGTTAAGCAGTTAAGCACATACTCGACCCCTTGAATGCGATAACAGACTTCCTTTACAGCTCAAAAGGATTTAAATACTAGCATTACATAATCCCGCACTGCCACTAACGACTTCATAATTGCCTCGCCTGTCGTTTGTCCTCTCCGTGGAATGAAAAGCTACATGATACTCATAAAAAATGCGCCCTTTGAAGTCCTCTAGATTATATTTATTTCCGTAATCACAGGAATTACAGAAATAAAATCGTTCTAAAAAATAGAAAACATAACGCTGCTGGAAGGAATTTCTTAGAATAAATAAATTCTCTCTTCCTTTGTCTCATAAATCCTTTGTCTCTACCTTATAAAATCTGTTTTTATTTTTTTATAAATCGCTTGTTATGCGTAACAACTAGGCATATTTCTAAACAGACTCCGTGTTCTACTGTAAATGTTGGAAAAATTATACTCGAACATTTTTTGTTGAGCTCGATGCACATGGGAAATATTATACGTGAGAACGAGATTATTGTGAAGAGACATTACCACGGCGCGCGAGAATTTTGCTGGAGACTCATGTTATTTAGATATCTAGTGTTCGTCGCCGATGCTATCGGTCTATCTCGTGTGTATCTTCTCAAGAAAACAAAGGAAAATCGCAAAAATCAAGTGCAACCGTGGCAGAGCGGGGTGCACACTGCACGCTGGGTGCCGGGTCGGGTGCTGCGCGCAGCCACGACGTCAATCGCGACTCCTTTTTTTACTTCCTGCTCAGTCAGACAATGGCGGGAAAATGTTTTCTACGTGTGGGGACGAAGCTCGGGGTGTGGGGTCAATAGCGGGAGCACTAATCTCTGTCGGGATCGTTCGGATTAATGGCTCGTATTGCCGTGTCTGTTGTTTGTTTCCACAATTCTTGGTCCCTCTTCCTTCTAGTTGTTACAAGTTTCTTCGTAACTTTCAGGCGTTAGAGTGAATTTACTTTTGCAATATAAATCACTGTTTTCTTTTATTGTGTCGTATTATCTTGAATGCATTGAAATAGCTTCATTGATTAAAATTAGAGTTTCACGCAAATATACAGTGTAAAATGAATTTCTCCTGTAACATATGGCAACAAAATTTGCCAAAGGATTGATTGAATTATACATATTAGACAGAGAAGACAAGTTGGCTTGCCTACCTTTCCAACTGTAGGTACCTACAAAGAATCATAATTCCATTCAAAATATAATTTCTATAAGTATTCTGACACTACCAATTAAAACTGTGATCAACCCCTCAACACATAATTATATTTGAACTTAAGAAAGTCCTGAAATAGCTTCCCGCATTCGTTGGCCTATATACATAATATGAATGTCATTGCCTACAATCACTGCCACAAAGAGGATGGTACACTTAATTTACACTGTTCCCGGGATACTTACTACGACATTGAAAAACAATGAAAATGAAAAGCCATCGAGCGGGTCCAAGCGCACTTGACCGACTTGGAAAGAGCGCAACGCGGGAGACGAGAATTTATCCTACGGCAAACCGAATTTTATTTAACACAAGAGAAAGCAGAAACTAAAACCCCCTTGTTTATTTATGTGGAAACAGTTTTGTTAAGTCAATTGTATTAAGCATAATTTGATTTTTGTGAACAGAATAGAACTTACTTAGGTATACTTACAGCTCGATTAAACATTATTCTAAATTCGTATTAAACTTTGAAGTCTCACTCTGATGCTTGAACATGAGTATGTAACAAAGTAACCATACAGTTATACCGGCAGAGCTGTCGAAACTTTCAAGTTTGGCCCCTCATAGTTGGCAGCTAATGAACACAGGTTCCTCCTAAATACAGTGAATAACCGAAACCTGAATTTTCTTTTTGTGTACGTAAAAAATCCAGCCGAATCAAATCCACCTATTAGGGAGGGCGCTGCTACTAATTAAAATAAAATTGTTAAAACAGAAGCGGGTGCGCGCTCTCTCTCCCCACACCAGACTAACTTTTAACGAGGATATATTTGGTTTCGACCAACCCTTTGGTGATTTTACTATTGAGTCTGACTGCAAATAACTCCTTAATTGACTTCAAACAACTTCTGGCTTTATGGATAGAATACCGAGGTTACTCTACCTCTTGTATTAGAATTTACGGTCCACCTGAATAACGTTGGATACCGTAACCAAATACAATGGCTGTATAATGTAACAAATTACGTGTGTGGATTGAGCAATCATCTAAAACGTTTTTAATGACTCTATTGACATTTTAGGAAATTTCAATCAATGTTTTAAATGTCACCCGTATCAAAAGGATTGTGCCACTTCGACGTATCGATCTTTTTTTCGCTCTATCGTCACTCATATTTGCTCATCTCGTGTTCAAATAGAAATCAATGTCAAACTTGTTTTCAGATGAATGATGTCCTGCAATTAGCTTAAAAATTACTATCCTAAAGCTACATGTCATTTTAAAGTTTGTCTACTGTTCTATGAGCACCGACTTGTGTAAAGCAACGTGTGTTTCTTAAGTGACGTCATTTGTTCCAGAAGTCACGAAACGGCTGGGCAGCCGGGTGCGGCGGCTGCGGTGGCGGGATGATGGACTGCCTGTGCCCCGCGCCGCGCACGCTGGCTTGTCGCGTGGTGCTGCTCGACGAACGGGAACTGCTGCACGAAATACAGGTACAACACTATTTACTGCACTGCATTATATACACCACTCTAATATACACAGGAAGAACCCTCGCTCTTTTTATCCGCCCCATTATCACTGTGATGCGTAACCACACAGTTTTTGTTTCGATTCAATAGTGATGGTGATAATACGTTTCTTATAGCGGTTGTCGACGAGGGTGTTTTTATAAGCCCAATCATAACTGCGATGGATTCTCCGAAACTCCGAAGTCCCGGAGGACGCCGATCGTATTTTTCAATTTTCTCTTGTACATGAAACAACGCGTGGATTTTTCTCCATTTCTCAACCCGCACTCGTGAAATGCACCTATTCTGAGACGAATTATTTGAAGTACACCCAGGGGCTCAAGGAAGGTCTTTTACATGCGAAGCTCGGGTCCAAGGTGCGGGCGATGAATTCACTGAATCGTACGTTGGCTCTATGAATATTAAATTCTATTTGACTCGCATTGTCGCCGCGTGGTGAATGTGAGAGTGGCTCGCGAGCGACGAGCGGACCGCGCCTACATCGGGCGCGGGCCCCATCAACGAGTCCCTACTGTTTACCTTCATCACTATTATTGTGCGAATCAGCCTAAAACCAACTTCAATAACCATTTTCTTCTAATCACAACATCTCCCATGTTAACTTCTATGCTTAACTTGAAAAGCATATGTTAAACTTGGAAGCACATAAGACCGTGGCAGACACTAAAGCCTCTCATTTTGAGATAATACTCATATAAGTCTCCATCGTAACTGTAAACAGCCGAGGAGTTTATGCCAGAAATGCTTTTGTTCGGTCTGTATGAAGACCCGCAACTTGTTCGTCAAACAAATTCTCAAGATATATTGGGCTAAAATCATCCAATTTGGGTAAAGTGGAACCGACACGAGTTCGACGTTTCTCGCTAATGGTATGGATACTTTAGATAAATCACCGTCCTTTCGTAAGTTTTCCCTATCTACAAAGGAACATTTGTCTTTAACGGATCTAGCGAGGACTTTTCCTTGCCAGAGATGAAAATAATATTCAGATTTATGGCCGCAGTGACTGAGAATTGGATTTCTGTCACCAATGAGATTTCATTCAACTACATTGTATTGATCTCATAAATTCAACCATTTCAAAGATTCTGAACTGACCAATCGTGGAGAATCTAATAGACTGATCTTTTAAAGTTTGAGAAATGTCGAAGCGTCCGCGTCCGTCCGTAGCCCGTAATTGGTTAGACGCATACTTAAGTTTATTATAGAAAATTACAGGTAGACGACTCGATGGAATGATCTCATCGCAACGCTACTCTTGTGGAAACCTGAAAAATACCGTAATCCCATAAATATGTATTGGTTACATTTTTAATTTATTAATATTATTATTAAAAGCCTGTGATGTCCCACTTCAGGGCAAAGGCCTCTCTACCCTCCTTCCACTTCTCTCTATTTAATCCTGCTAGTGACCGGTTCTTATTAAAGGAGTCCAGCTCATCCCACCATCTCCACCTGGGCCTACCGCGATGTCGCTTGCCCTTAGGAGGGACACATTGGGTCGTAAGTTTGGCCCATTGGTCGTCTGACATGCGGCAGATATGTCAAACGGAATTCCATTTTAGTGTGGCAGCTTTCCAAGTGACATCAGTTATCTTTGTGATGGAACGGATGGTCGTATTCCTAACCCGGTCTGTTAGTTTGATGCCCAGGATACTCCGTTCCATAGCCCTCTGGCAAACCTCGATTGTGGACTTGTTTGACCACCATATGTGAGGATGGCAAGTATGCACACGTCAATGAGTCTTCTCTTAAGGGACAAAGAAAGATCACCCTTCTGTAGTTCTTTCATGGCCCAATAGCTCTTTCAGGCATTCTCGGTACGTCTTGAAACATCTTTGTTTTGTCTCAAATGTATAATACTTATTAAAAAATCTATGCTATTTTCATAAATATAGCACAATAGTAGGTAGGTATGATTAAAGCCAAATACAAGAGCTTACTCTAAATAACGTAAAAGAATATTGAGTGTTGAATTGTTAAAAGCAACAAGCTTTTCTTTTGTCAAGACAATTGAGTGTCGAGAGACGCGGGTGCGCCGTTTTATTTGGCTCAGATAGTAAAGGGGAAGACAAGGAATTGCACAGCAATTTATAAAGCGGGCCTAGTGTCGGCGGCAAGTGGTGCGGGCTTCGACGTGTATTGTCGCTCCGGCAAATTGACTCGACGGCATTTCACGGTCTACTGCGCTGATGCACCTCGTTCCTAGTTCTGCTGTATCGATGACGTCTTCATTGCCTGTCCCTTGACAATCAGCCAGCACAATGGAGCAAGCAATTACCTGTCCATTCGTGGCTGTCGTGTTAATTAACGTATTTTGCTGGCTGTGCTTTCAACTTTGAATGAATGATCAACGCGCGACGGTAGGAATAAATTCGATTCGCATATCATTGCATGTCCAATGTTAATAACCAATTTCTCTTACAGTGAGGTGTTCGCTAAGCAGAAAGTATTTTTAACTGTTTTTATAGAAACGTGTAAATTACCATTTTATTGGAAGTTGTCGTGAATACTAATTAATCTAGATAAACATGACGGAGAGAAACGACTTTCTTTTTTTTGACGATAAATATTAGCATAACCCTATTAAAATTTCGCTAATTTCCGACCTGTCTCAAAGCGAAATATGCTTTCAAGGCCATCAGTAGCAATATGGAAATATAACGTAAACCGTATTTTGAACTCTGCTATAAAAGATAAATAGTGGCTCTATGTTTATTAAAACGAAGTGAAAAGTAAACGGATGTATGCATATATGTGGCGGTAGACAGTGGACACACGATGACACGACACAGCGACGAGCCTCGATGGCGGGCCCGCGGCGGATCGCGTGCTCGTCGCCGCTACATCTACACCGTGCTGCCAGATTTTCAAATCGTTTGTTATTTTTCGAGCTTCACGTACGTTGGGAGCAAACGCGCTCTGTTATTAAATCATTTATTATTCAGCCCAACGAACTGTTTCGCAATTTTCCCACAAGCCTGCGGAGGATCCTATAGCCATACACTTATAGTGATATGTTGTTTCAAACGCACGTAGCTCTCTTAATTGCGACTTATTTTGCCAGTTAGATTTTGAGTCATTATTTGATGGTAGGTGGGATTTTTGCACTCTTTGTACTTTATATGCCCTGAATTATGAAAATCATACAATGTTTGACTACTGTTGACAGATTTCAGCTGTTTTATTAGTTTATCAGGTTTTGCTATAACATTGAATACAAAGTAATTAATTTTGTGCACGTGCAATTAATTATTATTAATTCAACGATATTAAACTATCATAAATAACTACTGAAAAATCACAATTCAAATCTGCTTTGTTGGATCTCTACCTATATGTATGTAAATAGTAAATAACATCAGACATTTGTCAACTTGTTTGTTAGAACAATGGATAGTATTTAATTTGTAGGTATGTCTCATCACTTTAATAAACAAACTAGTTACCTACCTCAGAATTATTCAATGTACAATTATTGTTTTATTGTTTTATTATTATTTCGACCAATACACATTCATCGTACTAATACAAAAAGATTTATTTTCCCACCCAATTGTATCAAAAACTTTAGCCAAAAAGCGCATTAAAATAAAAGAACCAAGCATTTTGAGTTGTTTGGGAAAAAATGTAAACTAGCACCTTGGGGAGTAGTTACGACGTCACAGGCGCACACGCAAGGTCTGTGAGATGCGCGTGAGAGCTGCGCAGTGCGCGTGTTGCTCTCCAACCCGCTCATTATGTTACCGAGCCGACTACTGGTGTTACTGGTCCAGGCTCATCGCGTGCGCATTAGCCTAATTGTGGAAACCTGAGCATCAAGAAATGCTAATCAGAGATAGCCCGACTGCATTATTGCTCGCGATAGCATATGATTTCTAACAGTACTGCTTTATATTACTTGTCGCGATCAGTATCTAGTCTCTTCTCAGAATTCAGGCGTTTCCGCAGCATCGATTGATTCATTTACATTGCAAATCTTCTATTTGTAGAACAATTTTTGCGTTCCAGTTGTTTATGTATAAATTGGACGGACTAATAAATTGACTAAGAAAATATCTCATTTGTAGATTGTGTTTTAAAACTGATTTAAGCCTCACATAAAAATAAAGCACCCCATAAGATTCAGGCGAGGCTAAGCAAAATTAAATTGCAAGCAGACAAGAATTTCTAAGAAGGCATTCCTCTGTCGATAAACGAATAATGAGAGCTTATTTTCGCCAAATTAAATTAGGACGGACGATAAATTCAGGTAACTACGCCGTTATGCCAAATTCAAATGGTTCTTCTACATGAAAACATAGACTTGACCTTAAATAAATGTTTTCTAAATTAATTGGATTAGCACTGTTTAGGTACTCAGGTACCCAGACAGGTTAATGATGATTAAGATTTACCAAATACAAAATAATATTGAATATTCAATTTTGCGACTGTGATTTGTTTGTCCGATAGACATTTATGTGAAAGCTTGATTTAAAATGTGGCACGAATTTACTTCTAATAAAAAAAAACTTTGTTTTTAAATGAATAAATAAGTGGTCATATTTCATAGGAATATCGACAGACAAAGTTATTTCGTCTTTCTGTGAAAACATATTAACTACATTGATGTTTTTTTATTCAATTTTCAGTGGCTTAGTTAGTTAGTAGGTAAGTTCGTCTAAACGGTACACAACAAAGGAAGATAGTTTTGTCATTGTGGTTGACGTTACCCTGCGCTTTGCGGTTTGTAGTGATCAAGCTCAAACGATTTTGTAATAGGTTTAGTTCCGCGGCGGTCAGTGATTTGTTTTTATGGATACAATTACAATATCATTTACCAATCTTAAACAAGATAATAATACTTCATAGGTTTACCAAGTACCTATCCACGGTGTAAGGGACATCAACGCGCAATGCGTTACCATGAATTCAGCAAATGATTCTAGACCCACCGTAGAAAATTTTCGTCGGTTATAAAATGTAAATACGTCGAGTCCCCTGTGTTTTAGCTAATTCCAGACAACTTCAGTATTATGTTTAGTTATGCATGCGCTACCAAATAACAGGGTGGCAGGGACATCGACGCGCAAACTGTACCCATGAACTTAGCACATGATCACGGAGCCCTAGCGTAGACATTTCTCGTCGGTTAACAAAAAAAAAGAAAGTCTTTTCATAGAAAAGTGCAATCCTAGGTCAAAATATATATATAGAATAGCATTTTTATTTCAACGAACCCTGCGATGATTTTTTTTCAGAATCGTTAGGTACATTATATTGCGCATCGATGTACACACGGCTACACATCAAGCTATAATTTTCAGTATAAGCTAATCTCGCATTGTATAGGATTTCCGTACAGTGCGGGATCAGAGTAAACTGGAAATGTATAGCTTGATGTTTATCCTTGTGTACCTGCTACTCTGTATACAAAATCGTTTCGATTCCAAAGTTTCGCTAATTTTGCCGAGCTCACTCATCCCTTTCATATCCTCTGTTAAGCAATCAATGCTCGGTTTGAGAAAATTAATAAAGTTTATTTGTTTCAGGATAACAATACTGGTCAAGCGTTATTGGACGTGGTGTTTCGTCACTTAGATCTCCTGGAAACAGCTTATTTCGGACTTCGCTACGTAGACCAAGAAAGCCAAACGGTGAGGAAATAATCAACACTAGCTTTTGCCAGAGCCTTCACTCGCATGGAGGTCGAAAATTATCCAAAAAAAACGTAGTCCGGGATAAAAACGATCCTGTGTTAGTCCAGAGCCCTGAGACAAAACACATTTCTGTTAGCGTTCACGCCAAACGCTACGCCAAAATGTATGGGAATGACATTACCTGCGGAAAGGACACGACGTAATCTTTCCGCAGGTAATGTCATTCCCGTACATTTTGGCGTAAAGTTTGGTGTGAACGCTAACAGAAATGTGTTTTGTCTAGGCCTGCAGGTTATAATACCTGTGGGTTAGAAATTTAAGACACAAATAGTTTCAGTTCATTCAAATCCGTTCAGCCATTTGGTGTGATTGAGTAACAAATATCGAAACATCTAAACTTTCACATTTATAATCCTACTAATATTATAAATGTGAGGATGGATGTATGTCTATTACTCTTTAACGCAAAAACGTATGAACGGATTTGAATGAAATTTCATCATACAGATATTTTTAGTAGTAATAACTTGGATTAACACATAGGGTGCTTTTTATGCCGGTAGTACGTTCCCGCGAGATAATTTACGACCCCCGCGCGGGTGAAGCAGTTGGCATAAGTTGGTATACTAGGGTTATCCACGTTAAGGAATTCACAACAAAAACACCTATTTCCTACATATAAAACCATAGAAAATGTAGCCTCTTGGTTGGAACTTTGTAAGTATTGTTTGTAGTTTCCGTCTGCATAGACATATTTGGGAGACAAATGAGCTTGATAAAGTTTTCTGAAGAAAGAATAATGTATCTTACAATATTACGAGTGTTCAAACCAGAAAACAATATCTAAAAAGCAAAATAAACAACAACAAACAAAGACAGGTATTTTTAAAACTTTCAGTTCTTCAACGTAGAGCCATTTTGTAAATATGACGTTTTGGGATTGGATTAGGAGATTATATCCCATCTGCGAGATCTTTTTACTTGTCTGCGTCCGGATTTGAAATGTGAGGAAGGATTTTAAACTGGTAAGTATATTTGTAAGAATGAATAACAGTTTTAAGATATGTATGGAAGAAAGAGCTTTAAAATATCTCTCGCAATAGTACAACTCAGACAGATGACAGCTGACAATGATTAAGATGAAATCGAAATTGTATAGATTGGCACACTCATATTAACACAAATCATTTATTCATGGTTTTAAATGCATGCTTCAAATCAATTGCTTCTATTTGAGTTAATGTTTCAAACAGTAATTAATTTTCGTTGCTCTGGTTTAGCGTTTGTATATAATATTATGTATGTATAGACGTAGGTACCATATTTTGTATATTATTTACTACTTGCTGCTACGAAATGGGGTTTTAAGGTGTCTATGTCTTCAGTCAATTTTTTTATGTCATCTTGAAATCTTACCTATTGAAACTTTGACACATGTACCTGTTTCGTTGTAGGTTCGTGTGTATTCTTTTGGATACTCAGCATCAGTCATCATTAGCAAATCATTAAGATACTGCCGACATTTATTAACCTACCTACCAATTCAATACATTTAAGACTATCAAAATTAATATCAATATATACTTACGTAGTAAGTCATTTCCTTCAATCGATTTATGACTGCTACGAAAGATAAGACATTAATACGTTCCGTATTTATATTTATTTCCCTGGCATTGGCAAATCCATTACTTTTATGAAACGGTTATATCTATATGACTTTTTTTGTGCAGCATTGGCTGGACTCGGGGAAACGGCTGCGTCGTCAACTTCGCGGCTCCGACCCCCACACTTTCTACTTTGGAGTGAAATTCTACGCGGCAGACCCATGCAAGCTCCTAGAAGAGATTACCCGGTAAGTGCGGAATGTATGCGTCATCTATTGTTGTACAGCTGTGCTGTGCTCAAACATTGTTGGCTTTAGAGCCAAACAATCGTGATCAGGTCATTGTTAGTCAGTTTAAAGGTTACGTATAAGGCATTGATGAGTTTGGGTAAAAAAAATAATTCTAATTGCAATTAAAACACATTCCCTCTTACTAATAAACACGGAATCAAGTTATACCAGGAATAATAAATAAATAACCATACATTTTCATATGTTTAAACTTGGAAGTTTTAAGAGAAAAAAATTAACAGATATCATATACGCAAATATAAATCTAAGTACTTCCTATTTAATAATTATAATCACGTAGTAACGTTTCCTGTTGTGAAGGTTCTTTTTACGTTAATGACTGATTAGTATCTACAAATTAATAAATGAGCTGTTCAATAATACTGGCAGTATCTCGATAGAATATCAATATAACATGTTTTTTTACTGTCAAACATAATTATACACGTTTTGAAATACATCATTAGAACTCAAATGCTACCTCATTTAAAAGTTTATGAAGCTTGTTAATACTTCGTCAATAACTTGGATTTTATTATACGTCTTCCGCTGTTTACGGAACTCGTATGTTCAAGTTTTGATAGGAACATATAAGGTATACTGTTGACCTGCATCAAAATCAGACGAACTGTCATAAACATATGTAAAGTGACGTACACAGCTTTACATACGTCGGCTTTACAAACAAAATCTGTTATTATAATGAGTTCCAGCAAAACCGCTAACTGCATGTGAAAATCAAATTAATGGTTGAACATTAACAAATTATACAGTGAGATATTTATTAATGTGGTTTTCCATCAAAGCGTTGAGTGCGGCGTGTGTGTAACTCGCACATGTCCCGACACGTAGGCACTAATGTAAGTAACGCTTTCACAACATCATTCATATTATAGCACATTAATTCAGGAGCGCGAGGGATGAAATAGGAAGTGATAATAAAACACATTTGTGTTCTTAACGTGCACCGTGTCAGCCATTCTCCTGTTCTCCACCGCGGCACGGCGGCACACCGACACATTTTCTGTCACCGACACACAAGCTATAAAATGACACAGATATATCCTTTTTAATATTCAATGCAGCATAAGACGTAAATGACGACACAGACTTATTTATAGACAAATGCTTTACAGAGCTTTACAAATAACATTATGTTAGCCTTGTTACTTTGTACTTCAATCTATGGCTATGTTTTATAGTGTTGTCTCACGTTAAACTATGACCCCATATAAAAAGTTTGTACACTATTAGGAACATAGAGCTCCGAGAGTGCCCATTATTCCCACATTTAACAAGATAAAGCTGAGAGATAGAGGGACATAATTAGTGTAACGTTGCAAGGACAGTAGTCAGACTTTTATGGAGGTGGTAAGTACATTTGTGCCATATATGGGACGCAACTAAATAATGACATTAACCGTAATGATAACAACATGACTCGGTTATGTACTTTACAAATAGGAGCTCTATTGTGGTGAGAGTGACATAACTGGACAGTTTACCGTTGAAACACAATAGCCTTAATCTATACAGTGTTCACATCTGAGCCCTTGGAAGTAAATTACGTAATGCTATATTTTTTACTTCAAACTATTAAAATTTCATAACCATAAAAGAGAGTGAAGTCTAGTAAGGATACAAAAGAAGGTGTAGTGCTCTCGCAATAAACGCGGTGAGCTCGTAAACAGACGTCGCACTGATGAAATGAATGGGGCCAGGCGGTGCAGTGGCGCCCCGTGCTGCGCTCCACTGTCAATGGTGAAACATAAACACTGGAATTTCATTTCATGGACAATTTTAATTGGACACCTTTTCTAAAATAGGCCCCTCGGTGTAATATTTGCTATTCACTGAAACAAGAGTTCGCAAAAAAAATTCTATAGAGATACAGTTTAATTCTTGCCTAAAACATCTTTTGAAAACCGCGAAGAAACTTTCATCTACTCGTATTTCCTTTAAACTTTACAACAAAGGCTACAATTGAAGTCAGTTAAGTGGAATTTTGAAGAGTTTCCATTTTATTCTTTATTTTATTCGTTGTGAATGTTGGGCGGGTACGGGGATGTTTTATTAAAATTTCGTTATTACGGTGTTGACGGTGCAACCCGGCGGCGGCGGCGGCGCGATCCGCGCCTCCATCAGTCCTATCTACCTCCGTAGTACGTACAACACGGGTAACATCTTCCTGTAGGTAAGGGCCGCAGTTTAATACTCGTAAATTCTTTGAAAACCTTTGCCTTGATGGTCTTTTAATATTTAATTTCCCTTTAAGGGCAATCTTTTCGCAACGCGTTTGACGAGTTTCTGCCAGTTAAGGAAAAATTAAATGGGTGAATAGAGATTTTACGTTTTAGGAAAATTCAATTAGGGCGTTAGAAGGTTAAGCTTGTTTCAATGTCAATCGTTTATGAAGGGTCGTGTCAAGCTAATACACCTTTACATATATTTATGATCTTTATTGTAATCTATCATTCTTGTAGATTTTCAGGAATATGTTTAATATTGTAGGCTTTATTATGTAAGCTAATAATATGTGTTTGCTTGTATCAGGTACCAGTTGTTCTTGCAACTGAAGCAAGACGTGCTGCGCGGGCGCCTGCCCGTCAACTTCGACCTCGCGTCCGAGCTCGCCGCATATGTGCTGCAATGTGAGTCATACTTTATGGTTTATGTTATACTTACTTATATTTCAATGTTATTACACTTATGACGTAGTTATGTAAAATTAATGTGCACCATATGTCGTAGGAATACCATTTTTAACCCGACTGCGCGACAACAAAGACAGGGTTATGTTTTTCAGGGCTAAGCAAGGATATTTATATATAAATGGGATTATTTAAACCCTCGTAATAATCTAACGGCAGGGTGGATTTTAATACACGAGGTGTCTATCGACTCGTCTAGGTCGCGTAATGGTTACCAATAGAATGCCTATAGACTTTAGTTTTGTTTTATAAAATCAAAATGGCGGATTACGTCAATAAAAAATAATGTCTTGAAAGAAAAAAATTACACCACGACTGAGACCACGCAAAAGTGGGTATACAAATAAAGGGCTTGTGGAGACGATTCCAAAATATAACAACTTGGTTGAAGCAAAAAACAGGTTACAACTACTTACAAGTTCTAGGTTTTGATTGCATCCTTCATTCCTTTTATTTTATTAAAAATTTAATATTGTGTCTTGTACCAAAACCACTGCAACTGTAGCATAACATTAAGATGTGTTACTATTTTCCTTAGGTGTAGAAGCACACAAGTTATAGATAAGGGTTTCTCGAGACATCGACTGACAAATAATTTCCTTTATTAATCATCGAATTGTGATTACTGATTATGACAATAGTTTGATTAAATTATCATTTTGACAAAAGTATATCTACCTATGTTTCAAATCGGTTTTTAATTTCTTCAACCCTTGGCCACCCAGTGCTGAGTGTAGGTCTCTTCTAAATCTCTCCACTTTTGGCGGCTTTGTGTCATGGCTATCCAGTTTCTTCCGGCCATTTTAATTAGATCGTCTGTCCACCTAGTCGGTTGTCTTCCCACATTCCTCTTAACTTAGCCACTATTAAACGAATTCATAGTCCATCAAACCACGTCAAAAACAAATAAAATAAGTAAAACCTACGGATTCCAAATAAACTTAACTTTAAACTCACCGTTAAATCCATTCAGACTATTGCGGGTAGCAAATAAACAAATCGGTACATTAAAGAAAACGACTCCAAACTCTGGCTAAGACCAATAACGAAATGCGGAATGGACTTAATCCGATGGCACTTAGGGAGTATATTTGTGTAAACATCGGCGACAAATGAGAGTTTCTCGGTGTGGTACCTACGAGCAGTGTCGGTAAAATCCGCAACCGTGCTCCGGTTACAAAGTGGCTGCGCGGCCACTAACCCGCCCGGCTTATTGTGTAACTAGCCTAGGATTTGCTAGCTTAGCTATAGCGGCGACGGACGTGTTGCTGACGTCACACAACATGCTAGGATTTTTCTAAGGTCACACCTTTCAATTAAATTAGCCCATAGTCGTCCAGTTTACCTAATCGCAGCATTCACAGCGTTCGCATGAGAGCAAAAGCAATATTATATGCCTTTGCCTTATCAAAATACGCTCCCAAAACAACGTAGATGGTAGATTACTTTGCTCTACCAGATCCCTGGTACAGTTCTCATCAATACTTTCGTGACCAAATCCTATAGTAATCACAATTTCCATTGTGACCGGGATCTGATTGTATCTGTATCCCCGGTCATATTATTATCGACTGCAGATGAAACCATTTGCAAAACTCGGCGCAATTTCAGTTTAAATGGCGATTTTATGAATCAGCCATAATGATCATGTTGAACCTTTCGGTTGATTGCGCTGTAATCCGATATTCTTTTACTACCTATTCGGTTATATGTATTTTGTAAGTGCAAAATCAAATTATTTGATAAAGTTGTGTGCGAATAACATTTTACGCGTGGATTTATGTTTCGAAATTCGAGGATAAATTGAATTGAATTCAAAAATCCTGGCTGAAAATTGTAAATCTATGTATCTATCGATGGGTTTCGCAAAAGGTGCAATTACTTTTGCGTTAAAACAATGGAAAAACACCTAATTGCTCACCAGACCGTTCCACAAGCGTGGTTATTTGACTTCGGCAATAATTCTGCTGACAAACGTTCAGAGGTCCACGTTCAAGATTGGGCTTTTATGGGCAGTTATTTATAGTCGGTAGTTTTTTTTTTTTTTTTTTTTTTTGGGTTTTGGCTTCGCACGGTTTGTGCATTTAGCCAGTGTCAAGTAATTTTTCTTTTCCATCAAGTAAATGGCCCGATATCGGGCACGAGGTTACAAAACAGTCATAGTCGTCTTTAGTCAGTCCAGTCAAATCAAAGTTATTGTAAAGCGATAGTAACTTTACAACAACCTAATAGGAATTTTTGGGGGGAACACGAAAAGTCCACGTTAGTCACTTATTTTCACCTTCACTACATTTGTGCACTCACACGTAACTAAATTGAATAATTCACTATCAAAATTATACAATTTAATTCGCTATTTCACTAAATTCCATGAAAATGAAAATTCGTGCGACATGTTCCAACGCGATCCCGCCAAAAACTCCTAGTCGGTAGTTATGTACATACATATTTATAGTACATAATAAATGTATTGACCACTTGCGGTGGCCACGCTATGCTTACCCACGTCACACACGTTTACTATTTCATGCTATAACACACCTATTTTATTAACTTGATTGCGAACCGAGATTTCAGAAAAACGACTATTTTATTTACGGTTGACTTTGAGAAATATGATTCTGTCAAATAGGAATAGGCTTGAAATTACTTAGGTAGTATATTCCTTTCATTTTGTACCAGTAACTTTGTTGCTAGTTGACACCTACAGACAGATAGACACCAATAATATTTTCAAACAATGATAGATAGTCAGGAGTAGATTACCAAGACAGGGCAGAAAAAGTTCCCAATAGACATAATAACTTGGTACCTAACATACACATCTAAATTAAGTAGTAATCGCCGTTGTATAAAATTGTTTAGTACACGCAAGGGAGTAATAGCGTGTGCGATCATGTGGACGTTGACTCATCGCCAGAGGAGCACATGATAGCCGACTGAACGCATGAACACTTACATACAAACGGCCGCGGATGAATCGAAATGTTTGGCGCAATAAAAAATATATCTTACTAAACGACACCTACAAAAATATCAACGAAACAGAAAAAATAGGAATGATTACACTCAAAATTCCCAGTGTTTTCCGTACAAAACACACAACAAACTAGGCGCGCCTAAGTACGTGTTAGTTATCAATTTTCCACACTGGAGAGTCAGTTTTATGGTTCAGATCGAACTTTACCAGACAGGTATAAACGTGAATATTCTATCATGAGTCATGCATGACATGATAGCAGAGCACAAAGAATATTCGATTTTAAGTTAAGAAGCTATGTTCAGATTTAATTAATATTCTATCCGTATCTACCTATTTACTTAAAAATGGAAAATGTAGCGCATGGTCCAGAATGCGGAATGATTTTGAGTCGTGGTCACTGGACCTAATAAGGCATAGTCATTTTTGTACTGGTTCGTGAGTTGACCTCACTGAATTTAAATAGAATTCGTAATGAGAAGCAACGACGCAAAAAACACTTCTCAGTGTTTAGCACCACAAGATAAATTCCAGAAATGGTTACAATAAGTCCAAGGAGTTTGTTTAATCTATCTTCTTTACATTGCACTTCATCGCCTCACGGTAGATAGAATGCTATTGAGTCGGACTAAATTCCGCTTCCAGTAATAGCTAGTGCCATTCTTCTGAGATTCTGCAGTCGCGGGACGAGAAGCTATCTTACCGCAAACGCAGTAAAATTTATCAGGCATTCCGCTTCGCTACTTCGGGCTCAGACTAATAGACTGCACCCGCCCGATAACTATGCAGATTATAGAAATGTTTTAAGCGACAAGTTTTAATGTAAAGCTCTATTCCACTCCATAAAAGCGATTCAATACGAATCGCTTTTATGGATATATAGGATATATAGTATGGATATATAAGTAAGTAGTTACTATAGATATATATCTATAGTAACTACTTACTTATAAAAATCGGCAAGTATAGAGACTATACTATAGCCTAATGTACGCAATCAAATTCATTTTTATAAACATTAGGAGATAATTACATCTCATCTCGACCTTACCTTTGAAGATTCACGTAATTAATTAGTCTCCCAGTTTGATATTCGCTTCAATATTTATAATTGACTTTGTAACTTAATTAATTTTATTGCTATTTTCTTATGATCTCGTTATTTCTGAATAATATTTTATTAAAACATGAGATATGTTCATATACGTTAGAATACCGATGGTTAAACAAATATTGTGTATTGAAAAACTTCAAAGTGAAAGATTCCATACCGACGAATTGTTGAACTAAAATATTTACGAACGATTTTAATTATGAATTTAGTTAGTAGGAAAGTCATAAGCTGTAAGCGTACCGCAAAAGAATTTAGATTTGTAGCACTAGATATTATACGAATATTCTTTATGCCACTTAGGAGGTCTTATACAAAAAGATCAAAGAAAAAAGAACCATCAAAGTACCATTTATGTTAGTAGGGCAATCTAGCGCTGTAAGAAAGGGCGGCGAAGGTCTAATATCGATGCGTTATTCAAGAGGTAAATGAGCCATCAGCGGCGCAGCATCGTTTGCATCTAATCTGCCGGCATCAGCGACCCTCGTGCGACCTCAGGGGACACATAGGTACCGGCGTTATAACCGTTCTCAACCGCCGGAACAACATTTTTGCGTGTTACCGAACTTTGTAATCGTCGGTTGCGTCACTTTGAACTGGTAATTATTTTTAACTGCCCCTGAAGACTACTGCAAAAAATTCAATGATATTTTCTTAATTATTTTCAACTTGAGTGAGGCCTTTGTTCGGTGTTTAACTGAACAAAAATTTGACACTACAAACATGTCTATCTGGTATAAACCAAATGTTGCGTTAATTGCTTTTCTGTGATACCAATGTTTTTAAATATTTGCGCGACGTATTTCTGGAATTCTCCATTCGCCTATAAATAAATGAACTCCTGCGAATCGCCTAGTGAACATAAAATGTTATTTAATTTAAAAGTATAGATTCACCTGTTTCGGTTGAGTGTATTCGTGCGAATCACCATAAGGCAAATTTTCACATAGCTTTCTAAACGCTCGACGCTCGTTCATATATTTATGAAACAAGAATGTAAAATATTTGCGTTTTTCCGCGCCTTTACACCCAAATGATCCACTCCCATTACCATCGTTATGTTAAAGGTATGCCTATTATATGCCCCGTAATAAATTGCACGTGAAATCATCCCTTTTATATTATATACTTGATTCTTCATACATAGCAAAGAATAAAGAATTGTTACGTGCTCTCAAAGCGTTCTTCAAATAATTTCATATTATTATTCGGAATGAGAGCCTCAGTCATGGCGGCAACATTGTGGAGTATTTCTATAAACAGTACGGTGCACGTGTTTTCAAAATCACATCATATTTGTTCAGATGTTAACGCAGAAAGTCTATTACAGCACTAAACATGATTAAAATATTTCGCACGTTGAGCACAGAACTGCAAGTAAGTACGAAAAATTACAGTTTTCAGTTAGTGACTGGGTGTGAATCTTCCTTGTTTTATCAACTTTTTAATTTGTTATGTAACAACATTATCAATTCAAAGAAAAATAAACTAAGAAAATCTTTAAGAGAAAAATTAAAGTCACTTCACTGTGCACTAAATTTTCTTTGCAAAAGACAACCTATCTTCAGAAACTTTTGAGTAACAAGACTAAAATGCTATTAATCAAGCAACATTGTATTCTTATTTTGTCTAGTCCGTAGTCTCAGTTTGGGAGAGACGAATGAAGCGAAACAGTCTGTCCCTCGCAACAAGTTAACGGACTCGTGTAACGCGTTCACATTAATCAAGTGGATGGACAATCGTACTGGCGCCCGTGCCAACTGAGATGTAACCACAGCACCACACTGCACGATTATAATGCTGAATTATCATTCCAGAACGTACGCCCAATGTGTACTGTAAATTAATTTCAGGCTTCATAAGCCGTGGCATGTTGCTCTACTCGAGTGAAGTTACGTAGCACTAATAACAACTCGATCTAGATTTAAGGGGAACCTAGTCGCGGGCTTGAACTCACTGATGGGTCTGGCTAAAAAGCACGCTGTCTCACCAGGCAGCGTGTCCGACAGAGGTAGTATCAGTGATGAGCAGTTAGAAACTAGTCTACACGTACAACATTATTGAGTGAGATGCAGGATCATTTATAGTACAACAACCGCGTAAAAAAATAAGAACAGTCCTTCGAAAGATCGGGTTTTATGAAAAAACCCCTGCATAAATCAATGACCAAGAAAGTTTATTGTACTATTCGATATTTGGTCTTTGTCGGTACCGACTTGGTTTTCCAGATTTTACACTTCTTTTATTACTTAAACACGCCCAAAGTTAGGTTAAATTAGCAAGAAAAACGAATCTTTGTTGGCTCCTAACTTTTTAATGGCTTGGCTTTGGCTTTTTTTTTTAAATAAAAATTTTAGTATTCTGTTTCCGTACGGACAATATTAATAATGAGACAAAACCATACCATGTTTAAATTTTGATGTACATACATTGTCAAACAGTGGAGTAATACACTCCCGAAGTTTGTATGGGAAAAATGTAGACTAGGTTCACCTTAAGTAAACTATGTAGGTAGACACAATAGAGATCACCTATAGGAATATATTTTATAAATGTTTCTCTTTCCCACCAGATTGTTTTTTTAGACGTTATAACTGTTATTGAACTATTAGCACATGTGTACCGAGCAAAAAATATACAATTAGTGATTGCTAGCTTAATTTTGTGAAATGGCAAACATCTGTTTGATCTCTATTTTAATTACATGACTGCGTGAGAACATAGGTACAACATTTTCAAAAAACTTTGTAACAGTTTTCTCAATGTCATTAAGTCTAAAAACTTAACGTCTTTGTAGTTCTCTAAAACTCATTTAAATTGGACAGTTCTATGTTTATAAAGTTAACGACTTTGTAATTCTCTAAAGCTCATTTAAATTGGCTAGTACAATAGTTCGTTTACTAGCGTGTCTAAACGCGCCCGTGGCAAGTTTTGCGAGTATCATTCATTTACTGTGCGCGACGTGTGGGCGGCTCGCCTCTTTGCCAAATGATAGATGGTCTCTTACACATCACTCACACTTACTAACATAAAACAGATTCCGACTCTGACTTATACCGATCGGGTATCTGATGGAAACCATAGCCAATAAGATTCTTTGAACATGTCCAAATAACAAATCGTGACGTACAGGTGGTGGATACACGCGAATGTTTATTGTAATAACTCAGTCATTCACATCGGGAACATGCCTTGTGGCATACAAATGCCTTATGAAAACCCATTTCATAAATATCGCTATTTTTAGAAAGAAATATAAACGTCTAACTAATATCTATAATAAACTAATAGATCACAAAGCAAACACAACTTTAACAAACATATTTTAAAAGAGATATATGTAATTCTCTTTGTATCACGACTTTTCAAAGCAGCCATGATCCATAAAATAAACCGAAGCGAGTGAGTTTAAAAATAATCAGATTTATGGCCGCCCCTAGCTACTTGCTCGGAAATTAAACGACAAGCATAAATATGTACTTAAAAAAAAAGAGCGCTGTCTTTCAACAGATGGAAGCTTAGGAACGTAATGTCTGAAGTTCAGACTAATAGGAAACCATTACATATTTCACTACATCATGTTTTACATAAGCTTTCATAGATAAACAGTCATCAAGATGTAATCAGCATCTTGACTGACGGCCGACCGGAGACGAGCATAGTTAGATACAGGGTGTGGCCCTTTAATTGGGTAGATACTGCCACATCCATCTTCTCGGCAGGCGAAACGTCAGCACGATATTATTTATTCACAGGTGGTTGTGGTTTTCGGCCCCTGATATATAATTCAATAGATATGTAGGTAGTAATAATTAAAAATAACACTGGGACCTACATAAAGAAAACACTCTCAACGTTAATTTGTTAATACATATTTAGGAGACTTTCTGGATAGACATACGTACAGCGTTCTTTTTCAGTTTTATTTTGCCTGCAGTACTAACGTGTATCAAACATTACTGAGCGTGTGATATTAGTAATGACAACGTTTTATTCATCAGACAAGCGTGAACGTAATGTATGAAAGGTCCGAACATCTATGTGTGTACTCCGCTAGCGTACCAGATGTTGCGATTTCCGAGGACAAAAAAAAGATAGACGACGGGAAATGACTGTCAGCCTCGTTCACTAGTCATAGTTTTTCTAAGCCCGCTCCGTATGTGGATATTTCTTTCTCACCCTGCATAACGTGTCTAGTAAACTACGTGGAATGGACAACTATTTTCTTTTATGTGCCTTTTGGAAATATTGTCTCGATCCTCTCCGGAAGAGAAAGTTTAAATCTGTCAGTGAGGGTAATCACAATGGTATATGTACCTTTACTTCCTCCCCAACGCGACGTTATCCGCAAGCTAACCTCAATTTTGTAATCAACGCGTGGAGATACATTTATTGTGTTTACCTTGCGTCGTATATTTGGTTAGGACACAAACCCCGCCTTTACAGAGTTAATTGCGATTGTAAAAGAGCGAGAGACTATCATAATAGCGATACAACCGCGCATAGAGAATTTGTTCAGGATATTTTTGGTCAACTGCACGCGCCTAAACGAGATGTTTGTTCCAAAAATGGAAAAGCTCCGCTCTCCCAGTTTATTTCCACCTACTGTTTGAAGTATCCTGTCAGCTAAATGACTTCACAGTGACAATGTTTGCAGTA
The DNA here is from genome assembly GCA_949091785.1 of Polymixis lichenea. NCBI lineage: Eukaryota > Metazoa > Arthropoda > Insecta > Lepidoptera > Noctuidae > Polymixis > Polymixis lichenea. The sequence continues at coordinate 13,116,056 of OX420932.1, read as the reverse complement.
CGTTATGTTATGCACTTTATAGCTGTGTGTGTTGCCCTAGGCTTTGTAATAAAGTTATCTGAGTAATTTACATCGTGTGTATAGTAGTTATTGGTTGGGTTTGTGCAGCGGAGCTGGGCGATTACGACCCGCGGCGACACGGGCTCGGCTACGTGTCTGAGTTCCGCTTGCTGGCGCACCAGACGCCGGAGCTGGAGGCGCGCGCTGCTGAAATACATCGCACACTCACGTAAGTACTTGCACTGTTTCTTAATACCAATTTTATTACACTATTTAATATCAATCTCTTCAAAATAATTATGTTCAAAACTCGATCAAGACTTCGTTATCTAATTATAACTCATATCCTGTAAAATATGGATGTCTACGTAGAGCCATTTATAGTTCCATCAACTCCGAGAATAGACATCATATTAATTAAGAACTTATGCGCCCATGGCGAGGAAGTCGAATCCTTCCTGTTATACGTACTATTGTCTTAATTAACCAAGAAGAAGGCAAGTTGCTAAAAATTAAGATTTCAGAGGCGCAGTTTCACGCCGAAAGCGTCGCCGCCCGCCCGGAAATTAAACTTCGTCGCCTTTCTCGCCTAATTGAATGAATTTTTAACTGCGCAAAGATGCAGTCTGCGGCCGCTGGCGCGTCACAAAGCCGCAATTACATGCAAATTATGTGTACCTACCTACTTAACACCAAGTGAGCCGTGGCTTAGGGCGGCGACACCCGCTCGCCACGCCGCCCGCGCCGCCCGGATTATTCATTGTTGCTTGGCCTTTTGTGGCCTTTTGTCCTTAATGCCTCCTATTAATTAAGGATAACAGTTTAATTGACTTTTAACTCTCTTTTCTTTCAAAAAAATATTAATAACAGCCCTCTTTCACAGGGGAATTTCGCCGGCACAAGCTGAATTAAGTTACTTAGATAAAGTGAAATGGCTCGACATGTACGGCGTAGATCTGCATCCAGTTTTGGTAAATATTTATCTTGAATAAACACATCTCAATTAAAGAAAGATTGACATACCTGTTACGATTTAACAAAATGTTTCTTTTTGTATGACAGGGTGAAGACAGTGTCGAGTATTTCCTCGGGTTGGCGCCAAGCGGTCTTTTACTGTTACGCGGAAAACACACAGTTGCGAACTATTATTGGCCGCGCGTCTCCAAACTTTATTACAAGGGACGCTACTTCATGCTCCGTGTAGCGGATAAAAATGTAAGAAATCCTTGTTACAAAAAATACAAAGAATGTGAGTTAGACGAATAAGTAAACATTAAAATCGGCCGCTCCACTTGACCCATTTCTCGTTTCGGATCGCGGAGAGTGATAACGGGCGTACTTTGAATAGTGGTGCAAGATAGAGTCCACCTTGCGTCGCTTCCTTGAAAGACATTCGTAGGCAGGCAATTACAGATAAGTCGCGTAGAACTGAGCGCAGTATTTACAGCGCTGTGGGCGCGGCGATAACGCGGCGCGGCGCGGGGCGGCGCCGGGCCACGCGCTCAGCCAGCGTGCATATACGCCGGGCGGCAAGCTGGCCAGCATTAGTCCTTAAGACGATGATTTAATCTGTGTACATTAAGGATTTCTTTAAACATAAAGCATTTATCACAAGATCTTAGAGAAACCAATTGGTTGTTATATTATCAATAGTGCAACTGGGAGCTCGAAATTGTGGTGTGGACAAGCGTCTAATAAAACTATACATATGTACAGATAACTGGTGAGCACAATAGCCCGTAAATATGTATTGCTGAATTGTGTTTTACCCACAAAGCTCCGAGCATCCGGGTCGCAGTAAGATATGGTTAATACGGCCATAAAAACCGACGACGCGGCTTTGCTCGCAATTATTATAATTTTACTTGTTTAAAAGCTCTTGTCAGTAATGCCTAGTATGCCTACGCATTGTAAGCTTAGGCGGACCTACCTCATGTAACTCCTTATTTGGCTTTAACAATATATGTAGGTCTCAGCCATAGTACTCAGCCGTACAAACCCTTTTCAAAGCCTTAACCGCGTCCACATGCTAATAATAACCGGTATGAAACTCTACAGTGCTTACTTCGTGACGATTCTTGGCATCAGCCAAAATGAAACAAGTTTCATAATAAAAGCTACCTCCGTCAAAGTTTGCAGATGTTTATATTACCCTCGCTTGAACGGTTAGTTAAAGGTATTACACGATCGATGCTTAAACATTCAATTTCGCTGGATATAACGTATTTTAAGAACATTCTTTTCATAGCCTTTAGAGATAGCACACTTCGTGATTCACAGAATCGTAAAAGAAATCTTGAGCGTGAAAGAAGGTGATAAGCTTTGGAGTTTACTGCTGCTTGTTAAACAAAATCTAGACATAATCTGGCCTATTTTGAACAAGGGTATAGCTAGTACGAAAAATATGACCTGCCTAACGTTATAAAATACAAAATTTGACCTTCGTTTAATGAAATCGGCCAAATCTGTTTAAGATCCTAAAAATAAATTGAAAATAAAATTAGGCACACATTTTGAAGAAATTATGAGAGTAGGTAATCCAGGCGATAGCTAAGAGAGGAGATTTTAAAGTTTATTCTGTGTTCATACATATTCGTGAACAAAATTGGAAAATAAGTTGCTTTCACTTAATCTGAGCCAATTCAATTTTTCTTTCACATTTTATTCTGATACAGAATGACACGTCAACCTACGGGTTCGAGTCTCCGACGAGGTCAGCCTGCCGCCATTTGTGGCGATGCTGCTCCGACCACCACACCTTCTTTAGGATGCAGCAGACGTCTCCAGCTTCTGCTGATATCTTTGCGATAGGAACCAGGTTGAGGACAAGGTTAGTTAACAACTAATTAACAGAAGAGGTAGTGTTACTAAAATTATATCAGCACTAAGAAGATTTTCACGATCAGAAATATTTTTTTACTATATGATCATTATGATGAGATATTGGGTTGGAAGGGTCGAAATTTGGCAAATTGTTTAAATATATGGAGAATATCGAACTTGGGTAGCTCCCTCCATGTAAAATACTGATATTAAGCTGCATCCGGTTGTACTGGAAGTAGACCCCGATATAGAAAAAGGCAAGGCAGATGATGATCGCACTTAAATGGGTGATTCACGGTCGTCATTTGTTATTCATTGTGCTATCATCATCTATTGTTTACGTGTCATTTGTGCGAAGCAAATAAACAAATTATTCGTAATTTACCTTAGCCCAGTTTCGCACCGGTGGTTTTTTCCCGCCGCGATTGTTTCTGCACACTGGATTTTCAACACACTATTGAAAAATCCAGTGCGCGAAAAAAAAACACGCCAAAAATCAAATCCTGCCGCAGTATTCTTATGCCCGAAAGTGGGCTTATTCTCCTGTGCTCTAAATCTAAACGCACATAATAGCCGCGACGGGCTCCAACGCAACGCTTTTTCATCCCAAAAAGTGCGATGCGGCAGGCCTGTTATCTACTCATGTGCCTGTAATGTGCGTTGATTCATAGAACATATACGAATGTGTTGAAGGAGGATTTTTTGCAATGCATTGCGTTGTGGCCGCCCCAATCTGCACTAGCCTTTACAGTCTTATTTATTGTTTGTCCAGTGGTAGAGGATCAAGACCCCGGCCCCCACCCGCGTTCACACGGACACCATCCCGACGCAACGCCCGACCGACACACGCTTCGCACGCATCGCTAAATGATGGTATTGATATGATAATTCTTATGACAAACTCATAAATATCTCCTTTCACAATATTGATTTACACGACAAGCTGTCTTTACGAAAGGTTTCTTTAACCCAACATTTATTTATATTCTTTCTAATTATAGAATATTTGGATGTCATCACATCAGTCTTGGATTATTGTCTGGATAATTACTTCATGGTACCACGAAAATTTTGTTTCAGTGCCGAAACTAGAAGACTTGAGAATAAAAGACTGTCCACCAGAAATCAAACAACCTGCCTCCGTACATCGACCAAACTCGTAAGTTTATTAGCTAACTTCACTAAATTAATTAAAGATGTCTCCACAACACTGCTCTATGAAAAAAGATTTTGGCGACCTAATCTAGAAGAATGAAACTTTTTACGGGTGTCATATGGTCTATAATTGTGTGTCAATGTTTAGGCTTAGAATCAGTGGCGAAGTTCTGGGTTGCGAAGTCCCCACGGTGGGTGGTTCGCCGCGGTCGACTCGGTCAGCCCCAATACGGCGAGGCCTGTACTCGGCATCGCCGACAGCCACCAGGCCACCGCCGGCACCACGACATCGCTCCGCATCAGTCGACTCCCAAAGCTCTAATGACTCACGTACCAATCGCAAGTAAGTTCCGCAAGATTTGACTGTGATGCTCATCTGTTTATGATGCAAGTACTATAGGTACTTCATTATTTCTCATACTCTCATAAGTACCATTTCGAACACAGCAGCTATCTTCACTTAAGTTACAGGTTTATTGGACCAATGTTTGCTCCACACAGTAGCTTTCCACGAAGCACGTAGGAGTCGTTGCTTTCGTACGACTTTGTTACCACTTCAAAAGTTCTTACGCGGTGAATAATGGTGGCCTCTCTTTAACTTTTCAACTAAAATTCAAAATCCATTATTATCACGAGGGAACTTTTTCAGTATCCATTTCTTTACGTCAGTGTTCGCTGTCTAAAGTTTTTTGATACATGCTACGAAAAAGTCAATGTTCAAGATTAGTATTAATGCTCGCATAATTATTTCAGTTTAAAGGTATAATAGACTATTAAAAAATGTTTTGTGTAATGTAGACACAAGCATCGCTCACGAAGACAGCAGTCGGATGCGGAGAGTGAACTGTCCCGGGGTTCAGGTCGGTCAGGGAAACGTCACCGACGTCATCGGTCCCGGCACAAGAATGAGTCTGGCTCGGAGAGGGATGACTCACAACCAGATACCAAGTTAGTAGTTTTTTGCGATATTTTATAATCCCAAATGTCATCAATCCAAAATTAGATATTAACCGTAACATTTAATTTACAGAGAATATGAACTGGTTGACTCCGAGTCACAATGGAAGGAAGTATTACGGCAAACTACAGTTGGAAGCGGTGTCCAAGTAAGTGTTCTAAATACAGCATGCCTACAATCATGAGTAATTAGCGTGAATGATGATGAATGAAACCACATACTTTGTTTTGTAGGTAGCGAACGTTCGTCGTTCACAAATGGAACCCGAGACTGGGACACATCGATCATCTCACAGACACCGAAGGCACCGAAAACATCGGTATAATAATTCCCGTTATCTTATTATTTTATTAATTACCTAATCATTCTCCAGCAGGATTTATTCTCATATTTTATATAATTCTTAGATCTCGGTCGGGATCCCCCAATGACAAGAAGTGGTTGCCAAGTGAGTTGAAACAGCACCTGGAGTTCTCATTAGTGGATACTACGGGTATGACGGAGGAGCAGCTGAAGGAAATACCATACACCGTTGTTCAGACTAGCCATGCGCGGCAAACTAAGCTTCGAACTTCATCAAAGCATAGACAGTAAGAATAACGTAACTTTATCTAGTAAGATAAAAAATGAGTAGGTAACTAAGTACCTATATTGGGCATTTTGTTTCTCTAATTTATTTTCGATCGTTGTTTTCTTGTAGAGCGGAAAATGGATCATTAGCAAGACGAGATAAAAGTTCTTCATCTCACGTCAAGAATATCCACGATACTAACAACCAAGGATCGCTTCGCTCTAGTTCTAGCACACTCAGCACGCACCGGACTGGCCACGAGAAACATGGAAGGTACGCGCCGCAACCCATAAACTATGATTTATTGCCCAAATATGGATGATTTACGTTATGGGTTTTTGCAGACGTGTTTATCCGAGCTACGATGAGCCAGTCGGGCGGACGGGCGATGATTTCTTGACAAATAACGGGTACAAAGGCAACGTGACGCCGGTGTCGAACAACAACAACCCCTACAGTCCTGTCACCAACAGCAACAGTAACAGTTCGAGCGGCGAGCTGATCGGCAGCGCGCGCGTCTCTCACGAGCACACAGACTCGGGGCTCGGTGCCGATCAGGACTACGCGTACTCTTCGGAGAGGTGATTATATTGCGACTCTTGTGAGCTTTTGATTCCGTTACAATGGCAGATCAGTATGGCTACTCCCATATTGTCCTTATTACCCTTTAAAACGTAAGTCACAGGATGCTAGGTTGATGGTTTAGTGGACTCTGTGACAAACATAAGCAATGAGATCGCCATCACGTAGTAGATCGGTTTCGAATTGTGATCCCTTCTTACCTTGGAGTTGGAGTTGGAGAACATTAGATTAGCTATCTGGTCTTAGTGGGAAATCAAATAGCTGTCATGCCGCAGCCCTGATTTGCCTCAAACTTTGGCCATAACATCCGAGTGGAAAGGATCATCAGCGGTTGAAGGTGAAACGGACACCAGAAATAACGTCACCAGTGACCCCTATTATTACTTTATCGGCAGCAGGCGAGTGGAATCTGATGTAAGGCAATCTGTCGGGTGCAGGTCCAGCGACAGTGCCAAGTGCGGCGCCGGGGGCTCGTCGCGGACGGCGCCTGTGAGTAGGCAGTGGGCGGCGGGCGAGGTGCAGGGGGCGCGCGGCGCGGGCGCGGGCGGCGGGGGCGCGCTGACGCGGCGGCCGCCGGCGGCGCCGGGGCGCGCGTCGGGCTCGCAGCGCTCGCTGCTGTCGGTGGCCAGCGACTCCGCCACCGCGCGCCGCCCCCGCGACCCCGCGCCGCGCTACCCTCACCCCGCTGACGGCTTTTCTCTCTTTGTGAGTGGGCGCTTTGCTTTCTAACATGTCTTCCGCTCACCGGTGGCCCTTGTTACGAGTCCCAAGAGAATGAAAAAAGAACTCTGAACTTTATACGACATGATAACCCAGATGCAATTTCGCAACCGAGTTTTATTTATAATCGTATGCACAGATTTTATTTTCCGTCTCTGCTAGTGCTACACATAAAAAGCAGAAAAAGAAAACTGCTATAAATAAAAAATATAACCGGAGTAAAACAAGCTCACAAGGGCCGTCGGAATAATCCGCAGCTCCTGTTTCTGGGTCGCTGAAAAAGCTAACAGTGTACAGGCTGCTGTAATTCGAGAATATTTTTATGGGCAGAGTTATGTACATCTTATTACGAATACTTAAATAAATAATTTTAGTACCAAGAACTTATTCAACATAAGCGTAACATAGAACAGACATGCGTAGGTTAGCCTAATTTCACTGACGAACTCTGAAAATATGTAGTTCTACTTATATATTTTCTTATATTTCAAAGATATTCTCAAGACTTCTACTTGCTTAAGGGGCTTATAATTTTACAGAGTGCTACTGTTCGTCATTTATGGCCAATCAGAAACTTTTGTACTTAGTCTTTTAATGATAATCAAATGGCACTACTTTAGCACTTTGTACTCGCCTATCATTCGGGAACTTGACGAAAGCCTTCTTTATAAATACGCATATATATATCCACTGTTTAATCCATGTATAAAGCTATAGGGTGTGCACAGGTAGTTTGTCTAGCGTGTATGATTATTGGGATGCAGAGACATGCTAGCAACAACAACATAATGGTGGGCTCGAGCGGGTCACTGGCGCGGCGGTACGCGCGGCCGACGCGCGAGTCGCGCGATCACAACGCGAACATCGCGCGCACGCACGCGCGCCTCGCGCACCACCGCCACGACAACACCCTCGACATTATCCTTAAGCCTCTCATAGAAAGCACGCAGTAAGTAAGGCACGCACCAACGATCCACCATGTTTGTGTCGCAACACTAGCGGAATGAGTAGCTGCACGCACCCTTTGGTTTGTTCATTGTTTTGTTTGTCTTTGCATGCTGGTGACGGATAGTGGTGTGCTAGTGTTAAGTAGACTAACCCTTAACTAACACATGTCTAACTGCTTATGTTTTGTGTTTACTCCCACCAATTATGTTTTTAATTTGTGTTACTTTTGTGTTGCACCTTGTTGTGATTAAAATGTTGATAACCGTTTTTATCGTTACTGAATATACAGGGTGTTTATTATTTCGATAAAATTTGTTGATACAGTTGAATTATTAAATCAAATGTTAACAGTTTTTTATTTATTTTATTTTACATTAATTTGAAAAAAATCTTAAAAGCCAATTGTATATAAACCCAGGCTGCAGAGCAACTGAATACGCCAAATGAAGCAACATCTGGTCTCGCGGGCGGTGCTTGTACCGCATCTGGCAGCACCAACCAACCCGCTGGAGCCGCCGAGATGAGCACTGAACTCTAAACTCTAACCCGTTACAACCATTGTAGTTTAATTGTTAAACGGCTACACTCATCTCCATCTTATTATGTTTGATAAATACTCACAGTAATATTGATTTATTATTTGACTGAGTTATGTTGATGTTAAATAGTATAATAAGGTTTTTGAAAGACCCATGATTTAGGCTATAATTCTACAGTATTTTTATAAAACGTTTTATAATAATGTAATAAGTTAACCAATATTTTGGCCTCAAAGATTCGTACTGTATATTCAAATAATCTCATTTTTAGTGAAATATTTTTCTGATGTATGAAATGCGTAGTTACAGTTAGTATTAAATATAAAAGCTGTATTCAGTAGGAATTACGGATTTATTATTGTTTTGAGTTATTTTATTTCATATTTTATTTTAATGTAAATATATTTTTTGTAAATAAAGCTTTCAAAAGTTTGTGTCTTTATAATATTAAATGTAAAAGAAACATACATTTAAATAACAAAGGAATCTCGTGCCAAAGATTTTGTGAAGAAAAATCAGTTACGAAAAGTTATTTTCCTGTATGTGAGAAAACGGAAGTTTACCATTTCGCATAGAGACCTACTCGTACTTTGAAATATGTCCTACAGCGTATGTGTTTATAACTTTATTACTCTGAAAAACACAACATAAGAATCTAATCGTATAAATTACTTTCCAATATTTGATATTATTATATATATTGGATATTTATTTACTCAATCATTTACGACGGGTATTAATTAAAGTATTTTACCATTCTCATTAATGTAAGTAAATCTACGTAATACACAAAATCTTGTACACTTGTACAGTTGTTATGTAGCTTAGTGTTAATGAATTCAAATTAATTTAGCTCTAGTTGGTAAAGTATCTGTCTATTATTACCAGAACATCAAACAACAAACATAAATTGATAGTCCGAACTGTAATAGCCATTTCGATATTGCCTTCAAACTGACTGTTTATTGCTTTATTATCTACGCACAGTTTTAAAACCTGGATTTTTCACAATAATTACACGTGAAATTAAAATGTTTTCCGCGCGAACAGGTCACTTTTCCCATTGCAAAATGTCACATGTAGAGCAGACATTACGCGACTGCTATCGGGTGCCACTTCAGGGTGCGTATGGAAATGTGGGGGAAGGGTTCCAAGGACCATACCCCGAGAACTCATAGCATACGTACTTTACATGCTCCATAAAAAGGCTCATCCAATGAAACAACACTAATAAGGTAATAGTTGAATGTTTCACTGAAATGCTTTTCCTGTCAACTGCCACAGCCACGCGCTTCGCCACCACACTGGAAAAGCTCCGTTGTACATAACATTAGACTATTAAGATGTAAATAAATTGCAATTTACGCATCGATGTGCTCAGATTTTGGTACGACGTCGTAGTTATCTGCAGCTAATTCTACACTCATTCGGTAACTGCGGCCAATCTGGAAACCACTTTGTAAATGATATTCCCAAGCGAACCGATGAGTTGGTCGAATTGTGTAATGTCAAGACTGATAAGATTGCGACTGTAATGCTACTCACACATTTTTTGTAACCGATTATAACAGTTTGTATGTATTTTTTCAAAATCGTTTCGATTGTTCACATTAAACGATCTATATCAATTGGTGTGTTTTCTTGTTCACGTCACCTCCTAACATAGCTAAATCGTTTCTTTGTTACAATATACCTATAAAGTGACGTCATAAAGGCCGTTTATTAATCTACTTATTATTAATGAGCGCCATACAGCATCACAAATGATTTATCGATTATCTGACAAAGAGTCTGGCTCTGGCATTAATTAAGCCGTTCTGTCTCAGATATCGGCTGCGTCCGACCGCCATTAACACTAATGAGGATGGCTTGGTACCGCTACCCGAGTAGTATTTTGGAAATAAAAATATATGTCAGCGACTCTATAAACAATAACCTGCATATTTTTGTAACGTTAACGGAAATTTTATTATGTGGGCTTTTGTGTCAAGTCAGTTTAAAATAAGTAAAATTTTGATTAAAAAAAAATTAATTGGGCGCCGATTTAAATGCACATATCAGAGTCATTGGGCTACTTAATGTGTTAATTCACATGCAGCGTTCTGTATACCTGCTGACATGGTAAGGTATTTTAAACAGTTACGTAGGTAAGTATTAGAAAGCTTCATAATCGGCCATTGTTTACTCAAGCTAGCCGGCGCCGTACCCAAAAAATCTACGGGATTCAAGTTCCAAAACGTAACACTTTAACAGGAAAAAGTCACCCTTTTTTATTTTCCAGCGTCCCGTGGCGCGAAAACAAAACTACGCCAATTTTTATCAACGTCGTTTCTGTTCCGTCGACGAGTAAAAGTAAATAAATATCGTGCAACACATTGACTGCGATCCCCGAATCTAAAATCCGGCTAATTGAGCGCACGCGTCACTCAGGCCCAATTTGCCTGCATGAAAGCAAAAGACAAAATAAGGTGGCGCAGTCTATCAAAGCTCCGATGTCCACTATTCGGCCAAGGGTGAAAACTCATTACCAGTAATAAAAGGGTTCCCGGGGCGTGTATGATTACTAGTTAATTGGAAGGCAGAAAATCAGAGGGCGACCAGATAAAGTTACCTTATTCATACAAAGTGTCTGCTTGTGGATAATGTTGCGTAAGTAAGTTGGAGACGTCTTCATTAAACGCTTTATCTTGGAGCGTGTCGTCGCCAATACAATGGATTCATATTATTGCCACAAAAGATCAAATTCAGTCTATAGTTGTAGGAATATTATTATAGGAGCCAGAACTACATTAAAAAAATATACCATATTATTTTTTATTACTTTTAAATGTTTTTTTTTGTATAAATAATGAATATGTATGGAGATAAATAAATATATAAAAATCTTTATAGAGTGGTAACACAACGGCAGTTTAATTGAAACAGTAGGCAGCATTAAAAGCCTTAATTATGTGTTAATGGCATCGTCAAGACTCAACAATTATAAAATGAGCAAATTTTTGCTAATGTTAAGAGAAGAAAGAAAGAATATAATTTACTGAAACACAAAATACTTACAAATATAAACTGAGTATAATATTTTAACATGCAAGCTACACAAATGCTGTCTGACATTGGTTTTCTAATGAAACAGAATGAGTAATTGTATAAATGTAATTGAATTATAAAAATCTGTAAGAGTTCGGCTGGCTGTTTAGAAACACAACGATAGCCTTCTAGTTGCTTTCCTTTTAAAGTCTAAACTACAGCCTTATTCAAAGCCAGTCTTGAAACAAAATACCGAACAAAGTAGTTTCCATGTTTTTCTTCCAATTCCAGATCACGGTGAAAATAGAGATGTGATTGTTTTCGTATAATATGCTTACATAAATACGTAATAGTAGTGCTACCGTCTCTAATCACGCTGAGTGCTTGTCGCCATATATTAAGTTCAGAGCGAGGGTTTGCCAGTCGCATTCAAAACATTCCAGCCAGGATTTCGAAGTAAGCTCTCACACAGAAATTTGTTTTATCACTACGAAAAGTATCACGTATGGCTGGTTATTACTACATCCTGTAGTTTTCACAACAGTATTAATGCGAGTTAATATTCCGTTTGTCGAGCTCATAATGCCTCGAGGCTTTTAAGGTATCTACTTAATAGCGTTGATAGATTTATCGATGGCTCCCCGGCGAGGATTACTATGATATAAGCCGAAATATGGAACTGCATGTTATGGCTTTAGTACTTACCTACAGATCAGTACATATTTCATTAAACACATTTATTGAAAGGTATTGTGTAAGTTACCATGAAATATCCATCATTACCTTAAGTGACTCTATAAACGATTAGCGATTGAATAATACTAGAATGGATCACAGTTAAAATACAAATACAATTATTACATAAAGCGGTAGGTATATCCATAGTTTCCATTATAATCACTGTGTAAGGATCACTACATAGTATAAAATAAAGTCGCTTTCTCTGTCCCTATATCCCTATGTATGCTTAAATCTTTAAAACTACGCAACGGATTTTGATGCGAGTTTTTTTAATAGATAGAGTGATTCAAGAGGAAGGTTTATATGTATAATACACCGACCTCCACGCGGGCGAAGCCGCTGGCAAAAGCTAGTTAGTAATAAGTACTATGTCAATACACCCTTAACCAATAGTGAAACTAATTAAATCACGTTTATAATAGTTCATGTGCGTAATACAACCTATACGTATTCATGGTTTTAAACGCGACACATTGTAGCATTGAACAATTAGCCTTTGATACAGCTCGTCGCTAAATCATATTTGCAATGGCGTTTCCTCTGCTGAAGGCAATATAGTCAGGCAATATCGAAACGTGAATGAAATTTACTCGCACGTATTTCGATCTGTGCGTCGAACTTAAACGATTAATCTGTTACGTTTTTGTATGAAACTGGATGAAATGTAGTTATTTTAAAAATGCACAGTGAATTTAAGTTGTTAGACACAAAGTTATGTGATTTAGGAACTCGAACTATGCTGAACATTCTCGCAATTTATTTGAATAAGAACTTCTGAAACTTAACGGTAATTTGTGAGACTAAAGGTCAAGTAGATACATTACAATTTATTATTGCTCTAGCAAACCTTACTAAGTTTGCTCTGGGGTAAAACCTTGAATATTAAAAACTTTTTAAGAACGAAAGAAAAACACTTACTTTCACAGTATTTTTTCAGCAGTAAAACGAGGAAGTTTCCCTGTGGAACATGAAGTAAATATACTATGAATGATACTGTGTAAAGTATTGCAAGCAAAGCTAAGAGGTAAAAGAATTTAAAGTAATGTAAACACGAAAAGTTTGCTTTCGAGTTGAGGCAACTCAAGCCGGAAGCGCATTCGAACTCAACTGCCTGGAAAAATTAATTCGAAGCTGCGGCGGCGACGAGGGCGCCCTCTCTCCGAACCGACTGCGTGCGGCCTTCGCTTTTCACGATCATTTTCGCTCCTCATAAACGAAATAAACTGACTTTAAAATATCATACTCGTATCCCCTCGCCTGCCTCCCGCGTTGTAATATTACTGCAATAATCCCGACGAGATACGAATAAATATTACCTTATACCTCATTAAAGTTTTAATGAGAACAGCTGGCGGTGTAGCATGAAAAGCCGAAATTGCATATTCAGGGGAAAATAGAGAGGTATTGTAAATGTATGTAGATGCGAGAGGTGTGGGCGAGGCCGCGAGCTCGTGCAGTCGCCGGCAATTAGCACCGTGACAATGACATTCAAAACGTGTGCAAATAGAGCAGACGGCGGATACGAGAGCATTCCTCCCACAACACCGGCCCTACACTGTAGGTATACGTCCTGACAACTTGATTTGTCGGTATAATAATACAATCTGGGAGAACGTTCATGTGACAATAAACTGTTACAACGACTTCCATATTTCAGGCACGTTCTTGTTGTGGCATTTACGGCTTTGTAATAGTGCTCTGGTATCGCAGAATGCTTTCAAACATTGTGATACTTAATTTCGAAACTGCTTTTCAGGTGTTTTGTCGACTTTGTAAGTTATGTTTCATTTTAATCAATTGTAATGTAATGCCACAAAGATCGAAAAAAGGCCAATTATCTGGTAAGTTGTGAGTGAATTCAATTGTGGATAACACCGATAATATCAATTAAATTGTAGCATACAATGGAAATTGGTGCGATTCAGAATGCTTGCAGACCCGGTACCTACAAATGCTTTGTAGCAATCCTCACATCTGGACATTATTGCTACACGTGGCTTGCACGGCAGCTGCACCGACGGACGAAATTATGAGGAAAGTTTGATTTTGTTTATTTTTTATTTTTTATTTCTTAATGGGCCGGCTCTTTTCATGAGGTCTATGATTCATCGAGCGTGCCGCGAAAATGCGAAAAATTGGTTTTTTGCAGGTATGTTAATAAAACATACTGATGGCTCCTGTCTGGTTCAGATTTTTGTTCTACATCTCGTTTTGATACCTATTTCTAACATGGTTTCGTTGTTTGCTCCTAACTACATCCAGTTTATTTAATATTAAGACACGAGCATCTGCATATTGTATTGATTTAGGGCCGATTTTTCAATGCTCAGATAAACAGACAGAAAAGGTTTATTCGATAGATAGCAAAAACATCTGTTGGTCAATTGTCAAATAGGCGTTATTCGTCGAATAATTCACTTATCTGAGGAATAAATCTATTTGCCTCTTTGACGGCCAGATAACCGCTTATTCCATTGATAAATGACGTTGATGTTACTAAATTTGAGATTAGTCTTCGAGTTTTATATATTTTCTTCCATGCAGATTCTTTATCTTTGTTTGGAACGGCGTCTGTCTTTTTATTTTCTATTAATTGCTTAGGTTTGCCTCTCTACTAAACTCACAAGTAATTGAACCTCAGCATTATTAAAGTTTGCTGAACGCTACCTAATTTTGTTTTCCATTATTTCAATCAATTTAAAAATAACAAATAAAACACCACACAGCCAAACTTACAACCTCGTAACTTATTAAAAGTGACATGACACTGCCATAATTATGTTTGAATGACATTGACAATAATCAAAGAAATGCTCTATGAGCAGGTTTACATGACAAACGCTTAACGCGCGTTATGATAAGGCTCATTTACAACTACATACATTTTTTTACGCCGTATACATGCTAACGGGCGTTGTAATAAAGCGCGCGTTTAACGCTTTTGACGCCGATAGACGTATTTAGGGTTCGCTTAGTTTATCCAGAAATCGTCCAAAATGGAAACGGAATCACACTACATCGCCTGCAGCCACCAATGCCAGTTAATCGGAGTTAGAGTTATTCTGCGATTAACAAAATGTTATTTTTTCTTTCAATTTTCTTTCCCAATCAAGTACCGATTTATAAATTAGTGTGTTGATTAATAAAAAAACTTACCTCAATGTAGTAAAGTTACATTGTTTCTTTAGTACAGTCAGTGACAGTCAATAACCCGTGAAACATACAAACTGCGGTCAAACATCGCCAACGAACTTGTCCAATCACGGCTGCTAACAATAGCCATTGAAAATGCCCAATGAAACGTAACGCAGTCCTCAACTTTGTACCCATTGACTTCGTGACAAACGTTACGTATGTTACTTTATGTTTTAACAATGGTTCCAGCCTGTAGAGCATATCCCTATTATTTTTTATACATTCATTTTGGAATTGTCCGCTGACTGCATCCAATTTTATGTTGCTTTTTGTTCATTGTATATGTCACCGTAAATTTGTAAATACCGTTAGATTATAATCTATCTCGCGAGATTGTGAACTGTCGAAAGATTGTGAACCGCAACATACTGCTTACAATTTAATGCATTATTTTTCGGTAGATAATAATCTATAGAAGTGAAACCGTTAAATTGTGAACTGGTATCAAGACGGATTGTACCTTGCGCTATTACTAAATAGTCAAGTAACTGCCACTAACTTGGAAGTAACGCTCGCCGGCTGCTGTCGCGCCATCGCTTCGCTCGCTCGGCTCGCACGCGGTTGGTTCAATTCTAACCTAACCCATTCGGTCGGTAAGCAGTATGGTACAGTTCACAATTTATCGACAGCTCTCGCGAGATAGATTATATACTAACGGTGTTCACAACCATACGGTGACCTATATAAAATGCATGGGGTTAACAAGCCTTGTATTGAACCGAACATACGTACATCATTCCATAGTTCTCCTGTCTTTATTCCAATTTATTTTCGGTCGCCGCAACATGTCTTTTGCTCCATACTTCTCTATTAGTCGTCATCTAGGTAGCCATTGTTCACAGTCCATCCATCGTTTCTTTGGTATACCCCTTTTCTTAAAGCAATCGACATGAATGCTCAAACATATATATCTTCTGCAATTTTTTTTTGTTTAAAGACACTTCGTGTGAATTTCAGAAAAAATATCATTGATACAAAATATCGTGTCAATTTTTGTTAAGTTTCAATTAAAATGTTTTAAGATTCACTTACAATAATATACAAAGCCTGAGTGTTCTCGTTGAGTTTATTTGCGAAGAAGTTCATCAAAAATCAATAACGCGAGCCGCAAGAAGTGCTAAAATTTTAATCCAATTAGCGCGCGCTCTGCTTCCCCTAAGAAAATATATTTTACCGTCAAAATTAATTTAACAATAAATTAATCCCTTTTAACTTCATGTAGGTTTAGCTGTCTAAATAATTCCTGGCATGAAAATAAACAGAATAAAATATTGCGGCAATGATAACGTTCACATCCACACCAACTGAAACCCTTCTTGAAACATCAGTTGAAACTCTACATGACACAAACCCATACGCAGCTTCTCTGTCCAGTTCAATAAAATCGAACCACGCATTCTGTACATTTTTTAGTTGAAATTTCATTTTCTACATTCAAGAGTTCATGTATTCACGTACCGTCAGCATTTAAATAGTCTACTGTAAAAATCACCAAACATTAAAAATGTGTTATGCTGCAGGTTTTTTTTTTTTTTTGTTACTGAATGGTTCTGCTCTGCCTGCATGTATTTATATTTAAAATGACTGCACCCTGGTGGTGTTCAAAAATAACAAGAACCGGTCATCACAGTTTGTTAATAAAACGTAATAGGCCTGTAGCTACTTATGAAACTAGATCAAGACAACGTTGGCAGATACAGCAACTCTTGTTTTAATCGTCGGCATTGGAAGCTGCTAGACGACGCCAGCAAATTAAGCTGAGTACTACCTACACGCAAATAAGCTCCACAATTGAAACTTTATAATCGAGGATCAACTTCGAAACAGTCGTTATGTGTACATTTATGAGCATTTAAGAAACTTAACTGCTTTTGAACAATTAAATGAGCAACATATATTCACGTACTTAGAGTTTTATGTCTTCATTTGAATTTAACTAGTCTATATCGTGAAACATTCTCATTTATTTGTACATTAACGAACGTCTACGAACTCTGCTAAACGAATTTTTATCATTCGATCGGCCACTCGATCGTTGCTAAAATTAAATTCAATTAATATTTTCTTTTCAAAAATGTTGAAACTGGCCGCTCCGTTGAGTTAATTAAATTCTTGTGGAGCTGCGAGCCGAAGCTGAAAGTAAAATGGTATTTCTTTTTCTAAAGCCACGTAACGACCATTACATATTTCATTTTATTTACTCTATAACAATTAATCTCGATTACTCGTTACCTAAGTAAATAAAACAAATTTAACATTGAACAGCGGGCCCTTTGAGTGAATTCGTTTGATATAAAGTTTACTCATAAATATGATTTTGTTAAAGTTGTTTGTTTATTTTGCTTGAAGCATTAAATACACAACGATATGAAAATAATTCAAACGCTGTATCTGTAGTAATCTTCAAGTAAGATCTGGGCGTTCTAAGAAATTATAGTGTGTGTCAGCTGCTTAACTTCTCGTGCTTGTCAAGCTGCTACAGCAAAGATGTTCGTAGCACTCCCGTAGCAGAGTGCTACGAAATATCTACGTCAACACTCACTAACTCGTAGGTATAGAACTTCGAAACAGTAACAATTCAAGTCTTACACTCGGAATCTATCTATTATATGATTCTTAGTACCAACGATCTACACAGGTAAGGTATTAAATATAGTTCCCATTTAATTGAATAATATTAATATGTTCCTATAGTGGAGTCCTTGACGCGTTCACTTCGGCAACAAGCTCGGTTTATCAAAGGCTTGTGGGGTGATTAAGGGCTTCAGTGGCAATGACGTTTGATTTGGCTTTGTGGCAACGTACACGCAACGTAACGCGAAACTAGTCGCCCTGTAAATGCAATACGAACGGTTAAGGATTACTCTTGGATTTATGTTGTTCGTTTTATCGTAGTGGATAGGTAGCGGTGTATTCGTTCGTAATTAACTGAGGTACCTACCTTTTATGGTACTTTTTACTGTAGGTTGAGATATTCAAGCAAGTAAGTACCTACAGTTTATTTAAAAGTTGTTCTAGAAATAATTTTTCGTTATTTTTGAACCCAAAAGCCGTATAATCTTTATTCAAAAAACAAGTTTCGTAGGTTTGATTGCAGAAACAAAATACACATTCATAACTAGAGATCGGATATTCGGGTGCATATTCACCTAAAGTTGAGAGGTTGGCTAAAATGGAATGCGCTTTTGTACCAATTTTTTAAAAATTTAATGTAAAAAAAATGTTTTTACTAATACACACCACCCCTACTCTTACAGACTTACACCCTAGGTACATAGGTATAGGTACCAAATTTCCATCGGGGTAATTTTTTTAATAAATATGCGTCTGAATAGTTATGCAATCCTAATCATTTAGAAATCGCTTCCATACTATACAACTGTCTAGTTATGCATTTCCGGTGTTGCTGGCATCCCAGGATTTTTGTACAAAAAATATATTTTAAGAAGCCGCTTCCATATTTTCGTAACTAAAAATTAACTTTAGGTAAATATGCATCCGATTATCCGATCCCTATTCATAACCTATCCAAACCTGCCGTTTTTTCCGTGCCTCGGAAAGCACGTTAAGCCATTGCCCAAGTAGCATTGCAAGCTGTATACAAGCTGAATTTAAGTTTGATTTTATACTAGAAGCTGTATATTCAGGTTGTATAGAGGCTATATAAGCGCTTATATAGCCCTTATAAGTAAAAAATGGGCACATTTTATACAGCGTTTTGCTCTAGTATAGCTGTATAATAGCTGTAGAAGCAATAGACGCGCTGTATAATAGCTGTATTAGAGCTGTTATTCGGTGTACAAAGAAACCATTATACTACACATATTATCTTATAAATACTTTATAGAGAAAATAGTTTTAAATAGGTTTTTGAAGAGAATCACAAAATGAATGTAATTTTTTCCAATGAATGGCGATTGTTATTTATAATATTTATTAGTAAGTAAATGTAATCTTGGACTTAGATATCTGAAGGTGTTAATTGGTGAATTGAAATTGCGGATTCAAATTTATTGTGAACCTGTCTATGTTTTCCGTCAAAATATTCAAGCGCCAGCAAAATAATCGATCTGATATAAAAGAAAAATACTATTTATATGGTAAGTCAATATTGGTTTTAAGGTTAGAATAAAAAACTATTTTATAATAACAGAAGTGAGGGTAATGTGATCATTGTGCCCTCATATCAAGCCGAAAATCATTATATATTCCTTAAATTATGTTTCATATTTTGTTTTATACCTACATTCGAAATTACGAAAATGGCGACTATTTGCTAAACAGCCTAAACGATAATCGGAGTGTATTATAGTCTGAGTAGCTGTACTAAGTAAGTTATGGATTATATTGTACAGCTTTTGGCTGCTAATCAGCTTTATAATAGAATATTTTTATTACTTAGGCTGTATATCAGTGCTCTATACATAACTTATAATGCTCATAAGGGTTACCTAAAAGAAATAAAAAACGCAGACTCAATATGATACATACCTACATATAGTAAAACAAAAAAAAGGAAGAGATTCTCAATTTGACCTTGTATTTTATACCTAAGTAAACTTATTGTAAAGCATTATTAGTTTGTTGTATGTATTATATCAGTTTTACTTTATTTTCAGGAAAATATGCCGACTAAAATTTAAGCAACCATTGAGAAAGGGCAAAACAAGCTTTGCATTGTACCAAGTTTGTGGGAATCAAAAGGCAAGTTAAGATGGCCAAGAAAGCGATTAGATGTCAACAAATTAGTAAAGGATGAAACATCTCGGCCTTTATATAATTGGTCCACCTCAAAATGCTGTGTGAAAAGACTATCATTATCGTCATATGACGAAGCAGTAAGAGAACTAGATCTCATGGTTCAAATCAATCATCATTTGAACTACTCGCGCTGCTTTATGAAGAAACGTCATAATCATGTTCCAAAGGTTGAATTAAATTTACACATTTAACATAACTGTTATGATCATTAATAACCCTGTTTAATGTTTTTGCTACGGAACCCTCTTCGTTGACCGTAAAGTCTTTCCGAGTGACTGTCATTAATACAAAATAAAGCTGTACTGTAGCTGTCATTTATTTTTTTAGTTTTAAAACACCCTCAAAAACAGAAGTCATAAAACCACTGTGAACAAAAACAAAACACAAAAAACAAGATAAAACAAGAGTGTACAATTACGCCATAAAAATAAGTTTTAGAACGGAGTTTGCATACACCATTGTACAGAAACAAGTCTAAGTGTGTTGAAAACGCTTGCGTGCTGCTTGGGTGGTCCCGGTTGTCATTTGTGGATCTTTGACAGTCGTTACGGGTCATCTGAAGCCCGGAAGTCTGACCAGCAGTCTTACCAAGGGATATCATATTACCCAGTTACAGGGTTGTGAACGTCAGATAGGCAGTCACTCCATGTAAAATACTGGTATTCAGCTGCATCCGGTTAGACTGGAAGCCGACCCCAGTATAGCTGGGAAAAGGCTAGGCAGATGATGATGATGACGAACCTATCTAAACCTGGTAAAATATTCACAGTCCTTACAAATACAGTTATTGAAAGTAGGTTGTAGTTGAAACCTGTAGCGCGTTCAGACTCGGTAGTTCAGAAACAGTTAATATCAAATATTCCAATTATATAAAAAACCGCGCTAACTAACCCGTAGACCGTACATCAGACACCGGGCACAAAAAAGTGCTGACACAACAAAAAGTGTAAAAGAATTCCCATATTTGATATTACATGTCCAAAAAATAAAAGCCCCGAGAGTCCAACTGGGCTCTGCGACAAACAATACTTGGCCCTTTGTTCGTGCCAACTACGCAGTTATAAACGCTCAACAAAATAATAACCGTCTATGGATTGCTATAGAACCTATAACACCGCAATAATTCAAGAAGTAAGTGCTTAAAATTATATATTGCCTTTTATATTCGAAAATTAATACGAGGAATGCCGAAGAATCCTTTTACACTTTAATCACCAACGCATTAGTTAGGCATGGTGATTGTGGCATCATAGATAACGTACGCTATCCACATTCATCTATTAGAAACCCCAATTTCAGCCCTACGTAGACGTTTACGGGATGAGCTACATTAATTAGCTCCACGTTTTTAATTTGATGTGCCATTCGGTTCAAACGGTAAAACTGACCTACAATAACTATAAAATGTTATTCGCCCAGTCCCTAACAACAACTATTTGTAGGAGCAACATAATCAGATTGGTTTGTGACATGGCCGACTTGTCACACGGTCCGCTACGGGTCTCAATCACAACCTGTAACGATTTTCCTTAACAATATTACCGGGCAACGGGCGTATCCTGTAACTTTATTACAATTTCCTTGTTTCCAACATAACGAGTGGCAGGGGTCCGGAACCCCCGCCTCTAATAGTTATCTGTTTTGTTATTAATGCCCTTATACGGATCTCCAATTATATCGTCAGCAGGCACCCTCGCTTCAATAGCGACACGGCTTTCTATTTGCTATTATACTAACTTAATTGATACAAATTAATATCATAGCGAATCTAAATATTCACTGCTCAGGTATGTATATGTGGGAATCTCGAGTATAATACCTACACGTGAGTGTATATGTGATAACAATTAATTCATAGCCGTGCTCCGCGTGTCTAGTTTAAGGCTGGGATTGGATTAGATTCTCAGGTAAATTAATCATGGTGTGACGGATAGACATCCATCTGCCGTGATAACCAGCTAATATATTCCGCTCGCCGTTCACGTTGTGCGAATGGTTCCCAAAAGTGTTATCAAACCTGTAGTTACGTACCGCCCGTGATCTAAGTCCATTGTAATCCGATACGTTATGTAACGATCAAACCTTTAACGTCGACGGATACATTAAATTGATTTGTTTCCTTAGGGAAAAGCACGCAGCGATATCTTTAAAACTTATAATGAAGGTTCCTCTCCAAAATTCGGTGTAAAGTTTTTAAGAGGTTATAAATTACAGTAATAAACAACCTGAACTTGAAGTATGTATTTCTGTAGTATCAAATGTACTTATTTTGAATTTCAAGTAGAGCAGAATTTCTGTGTTAGTAATAGGGAAAATATGTTTCATAACAGTTGGAATTACTTCTATCTTTCTATATGAAAACATACTGAAGTTATAAGGTGCTTCCACATCTAGTCTACGTCTCCAATGCGCTAGAGAGGGATCATAAAATTTCATTGAAAGTCGATAGTAGAACAGAAAGTAAGTAGAAAAAGGCTTACGTATGGAGTTCCGCAAGTATTCAAAAAATATAAAGCTAATATTCTCCCAGTGTTGCCATTGTTTAGTCTCATATATACCTTTCCTTTCTGGTAAAATAAAAAAGGCGGTGAACTTCGAACCTTACGATATTATGCGCTTTCAAAGATATTGAAACTTTTCCTCTCTGTTTATTAACTCGCTTCTGTTATTAGGGTTACCATTAGGTAAATATCGGAGGTTCGATTTCGATCCCGCATAATCAACATGAAGTCAGTCAGTCCTAAAATTGGGTCAGATTTTACAGCAGGTTACATTTCAGTTAAAAGTTAGTAGACGACATGGGTTTACCTGGCAAACGTGAACAGATATTTATTTCGTAACGCTCGGGTTATGGGGCAGGAGTGCACGTCTCCTCTTTAATGAATTTGTTTGCCGACTGTTCGACACTTCACGTGACCAGAGAGCTGGGTCTTTCTTTGACCAAAGAATTAGCATTGCCATTCAACGTGGCAATGCTGCCAGTCTTCTGGGCACGTTTCCTGATCACAGTGACGTAGAAGAATACTTCTAAGCTTAGGCTTCGAAGTATTCGTCTACATCTCTGTCAAAAACAAAAGGATACTTAGGTGTCCTTTTTTGTATTTATTTGTATAGTTAGTAATTTAATTTATGTTAATAAAGCAATTTTTTCAGAGTAAACAATTGTATTATCTAGTATCACAAATCAATTTACTTTTCATTCAAAGATTACAAAGGAAGTGATTGCGTAAATCCTAAGGTCGCTGCCACACTGTTTCTAAGTGTAGCACGCTCGGTGTGGCACGGCACGCGGTACGTATGTAACAATGTCGTCTGCAATTTGTCTCGAGGAACCTCCGGCGTTATGATTGGAATTCTTATCGTTCTTTCAAACAAAAGCTGTGCTATGGCTGGGAGACGAGTGACTGGAGTTGTTTGAGTAACAGATTAAAACAAATATGTGTGTGATAAGGTAAATTGTAAAATTTTGAGGTTTTCGAATTATATTCAGTCACATCAAGGGTTTCAAAATTCTGGGATACAAATTGGCAAATAACATGGACTACCACCTACCCAAAGAAATAACACATAACATCAC
This sequence comes from Polymixis lichenea, assembly GCA_949091785.1. Taxonomy (NCBI): domain Eukaryota; kingdom Metazoa; phylum Arthropoda; class Insecta; order Lepidoptera; family Noctuidae; genus Polymixis; species Polymixis lichenea. The sequence continues at coordinate 13,092,459 of OX420932.1, read as the reverse complement.
GACTTGTTACCCTAAAGGTATGGACAGGGGTGTACCTAAACCTACACCCACATTTCGCTAGTCATGTTTAAGCCCCATGTAATAGGTGGGAGCTTATTGCCATCAACCGGGCACAAATCCAAACTCCAGGCTGCTACTGAGAAATTCCAGATAGAACAACCCAATAATACTTTGCCCGACCTGGGAATTGAATCCAGGATCTCACGCGCAGCAATAGCACTTGTGACGAACGAGGCACAGAAATGTAAACCTGATATAGCAGTTAAAACATATAAAAAATTAAAGTAAAAACCCGGAACCAACCCCCACTTGCCACAGTAACATACTTAAAAAGCTTTTTAACTGGAACTCCGGAGATTTGCATTAACCGCCCGGACCCTAAGAAATGGAAGTGTTGTAATTAGCAAATTTAAATTAGCATATTCTCTTGCAAACGGAATACTATATATTTTGTATGAAGGTAATCTAATTTATATTATAATATAAGCAGTCTTTGACTAAGATTATTAAGACCGGTAATGAGTGTTGTTGGTTGCGGAAGTGGAATAACATTAGTTGGAGAACTTGCAACCTTAATAAGGGAATGGTATTGTGCAGGTCAGGCTGATTCAGTGGTAAGCTGCTAACTATGGCCACCCAGTGGTCGAAATTCTCGAAATCGACCATAACTCTTTTAAATAGAAACAGATCATCATCTGTTTCTACGTTGGGGTTAGCTTCCAGTCTAACCGGATGCAGCTGAATACCAGTATTTTACATGGAGCGACTGCCTACTGACCTCCACAACCCAGTAACTGGGTAATATGATACCGCTTGGTAAGACTGGTTGTTAGACTTTCGAGCTTCTGACGACCCGTGACGACTGTCAAAGATCCACAAATGACAGCCGGGACCAACGGCTTAACGTTCTTTTCGAGGCACGGAGAGGTCTTGGTATATAAAGATGGTCACCCATCCACGCACCAACCGCGGCAAGCGTAGCTTAACCTGATCGATCGAGCCGTGCGGCTTATATTACTTAGCCACAAGCTCCTCTTTTAAATAGAAACACATTATTATTTAAAAATATTAGCTTTCTGCACTCCTTCTCCATGTCTGATCTAATACCTATAGACGAGCAATTCTTGTAAATATATATATCTGGGTCTCCCTTGTTTCATCAAAAAAAAATTGACAAATTATCACTTCTCAAACAATTTTCCGCATAATTTAATTTGCCATATTATTACTCAGCAAATAAACTCTTCACAAATATTTGTAACGCAAACCTAATGTTTGGCAAGTGAACGCTTAAACAATAGGTAACTTGCTTACCAACTAGTACTTTTACCTATTTTATTGTAGCCAAATATTTCAGTTGGTATAACATATTTTACGCAAAATAAAATAACCCAAATATTTTGTATCATCAGTTTTCAATTCATCATTTCCATTCAGTCAATGAGGACGTGTACTTACTACTACAAGGGTGTTTTTCTACTTGGGACAAATTCTAAACAGGTAATAATAATATTCATATTAAGATTCTGGTAGCATAATCTATTGAATCTAATACTCGATTCAAAAATTAGTTTCTGGCACTCGCCGGCCGCTGCCGGGATACTATCGGGTGAACCGTCACAAAAAAGGAAAAAAAAAATTGGATAAAGACGGCAGAATTAATCAAATTCTGAAACAGAGGTCTGAATACTCTGAAATAAAATAACCTTTCCAAAAATTTTAAAATTGTAAGTTACAAATATTACGTATCAAGTTAATGATTATACTCGTATTTAAATAAGATTGCATTTTAAATTATACATTTCCCAAATTATTTATTTTTGTTTTTGTATTTTTTTCATAACAAATAATTTGACTAAATGTTTGTTGTCTAAAGATTGTTTGCTGTAATAAATCATTTGATTAAAAACCAAATGCCTTAATGACATTATGTTTGGTAGTATTCTGCCGAGTAAAAATTTGACGAAACGGTGTAAAAAAGGTTGCTAAAATTTGTTTGGATAATGAAATTTTGTCAAAATCATTTTGGCAAAACGGCAGGATCCCTATGTATAATCTGAATCTCGGAAAAGGCTCCAATGATTTCCATGAAATTTGGTATGCAGGGGGTTTCGGGGGCGATAAATTGATCTAGCTAGGTTTCATTTTTTGAAAACGTCAAATAAAAAAAATCTGATATCGTTTATCCAGATATTAAACGTTAACTGTGCCAAATTTCATACTTCTCCGTCCGCGTAATTTCCTTAAAAAGCGGTACAAATTATTTGCTTAGATTAAAAAATTGAGGGACTTAGTGGACAAAAGTCCCACCGGCTCAATAGGCCAAAAATCTATAACGTGTCTTTTGGACCACTCAACTTAAAAATGGCATAATATTATTATGTCCGAGACAAAGGAGCACACCATGCGTCTGTTAAAGATCGGTTCCTTTATTTAATTATTTGTTCTCATGCACATCACACATTTTACAATATATTACTGTCGGGTTTTGCACATGAACCCTGTCAGGGCACTGCAAAGCACAACGTTGGTTTGCTGTTGAGTTTATGAACATCGAATTAACATAATTATCACACAATTAAATGAAACTAATATTATTATTACGAATTATTAACTAACACAATACAATACATAAAATTCGTTTCAGTAATAAAAGAAAAATACATGTCGCGAAGTCATTATGATGTCCATATTAACAATAATAAATAATATACAATAACACACATAAAGTCATATTTAGTCAGGTTGCAGTAGTACGAGTAGGTAGGTAGTAAAACAGTACAATAAAATAATTTATGGAATAGGTAAATACATAGTTACAATCATGTCATGTCAAATTATTGATTAAATTAAATTTTGGTATATAACTTTACAATACAATACAAAATAAATAAAATAGATTGGATTTAATGTCACTGAAATAAATAATATTTATGTCTTTGATCAGGCCGGATCTAACAAAAAAAAGAGGAAGTTCTGAGTACGCAACTCGTACCTACATCTATAAAGTTTTATCCGTCATGTATTCGTCAACTGTGTAATAAGATTTCTCTATTAAAAATAATCTTAATTTTTCTATAGAATTAATTTGTATTATCGTCATCTTTTATGTAATTCAGTAATTTAGCATAAATTGTTGCGATTCTATAGTTGGGGCAATTTTTCATTATTTTTAATTTTGGTGTCGGTGTAATCAATTTGTTTTTGTTTCTACGGTGATCATTTTGGTTTGCTTCTATGTTTGATCAAAAGTAATCTCTGTCTTTTGGACGAACGTAACTATTTGTAATGTGTAAATGGAGGGTAATGTTATTTATTATGAAATGTGGTTTACAATTTTAAACTAGAACCCGCCAACAGACCGGGCAAACGGCAAGTAAAAGGAGTTCTGTAATATAAACTCTCGTAAACAGAACAACGGTATACAGCGGAACTGAGCCAAATATTAAGAGAGTTATTTCCATTTACGAAGTTCGTATTAGTCCATGAAACAAAGCGGTTTTTGGAACTGGCCAAACAGTAATAAATAATTTACAAAAGCGGTCATGTGAAAGAGGATCCCCTCCTCTGCCGGGGTAGCCATGCGGTGGTTAAGTATTTGAATTGCTAATGACTTTCCCGGTCGAATAACTTGGCGAGTCACGTTAACTGGTTTCGGAGACACTAGATACATTGCTGCGAGTTGTTCTGGTGTCACCAACTCCAGGACCCCTATTTGCTGTGAGCCGCCATCCATTCGATCGACGGTGTTGTTGTGTAGCCACACTACACAGACAAACTGTAACTGAGCACCATTCCGTTCATCACTCCGTCCGTTTAAATTAGAGATACGATCAAAGCCTATAAAAACGTTCACTTGAGCATCTTAATTGGGTTTAAACGTAGCAATAATTCCCGAGCAAAATTGTTTCAGGTGCTGTCAACAGTCTTTCAGACTTCATAATATACGTGTAATACGTTTCCAAAGCTCTGATATTTAATTATAAAGGCTACATGTAGACAAGGTTGACTTATTGAAATGGGAATAACATATGAGATATTTGCGATAGCACATTCGCAGAAACCGACGAGTCTGAGCCTAAAGCAAATACGTCGAGATTGAGCCGCAGTAACAAGATCGACTCTTATATAAACTAAGGCGTACTGCCAGATGAAATAAAGGTCACGCAAATATTGTTTTGAAACTGTACGAAGGTAACTAAGTAGCATAAGGCTTTCTTGTTACGACAAACAACTTCAGATTTACCTAAGGAAAGGGAAGTTTTCGAATAGAATACGAATTTCAGGAGCCTAAGGCTGTCGGGATTACAATATAATCTTTTTGGCCAAATTAAGAGGTAAATCATTAAATAATTCTCAGTTTGTTGTTCAAACACAAGCTGAGCTACATAATATTATGCCAAGTTGCCAAGCACCTTCAGTAAGTACACAGTAGCTTACAAATTAGCAGCCAGCAGTTTGCTTGTTATTGTATCTAAAATAACGACGTTGTTATTGTGTAGTTTACTTGAGCATAGTAGTATGCACAACCCTATACAAACAAATTAAAGACTAAAACTACCAATACACTTTGCGCTATATGCTGAAACAGTTGTAGAAGTTTTGACGCTGATAAAAAGCAATACTTGATAGAATTGAATAACATTTAGCTGTTATGTAGGTACGGTGAAGGGATAAACAAGGTAGGCGAGGGACAGGGCCGGTGGCGGTCACTGCCGCGCTGTAATTAATTGCAAATTGTGGTAATTGCCCCGTCTCCGTCTGCCGTGCACCCCATCACGAAGAGGATAGGTACAGAAGGCACGCACCATACAACGAGTGAAAACAGGAGCACACACGCATCTGTAGAATCATGCTTAATTGCTTGCGGTGATCACAGACTATCGCAATAAGTCCCCGCATAGCGACGCCCTAATCCGAGGTCCGTACCCCACAGGGGATACCCTTAGGATACCCTAAGGGTATCCAAACTAAGTGGGGATACCCTTAGGGTATCGTAAGGGTATCCCCACTTAGTTTATATTTTGAAGCCCTGGCAGGAACCCTTAATTTATTAAGGCAGCCACCGGTCAAGTAGCCGACAACTGCCTTTTTTTTTTTTTTGATTACGGGGGGAAATCCTCATGGATGTCCTCCGCCCCGGGGAGGGCGGAGGGGTCTGTCAGACTCTTACTGACTAAAACCACCCCGGTGTTCCGTCTCTCACTTGCACCGGGGATCACGGGAACTGATGTGACTTCCGCGATCCCCGGCTAGTGCCGGCCCGCCTCTGCGGGCCACGTCGCGATAGGGGGGGAGTGAGGTGTTAAACTCCCCCCTTACGTCATAGAGAGGCGCGCGTGGAACACTACGCGCCGCCATCTCGGGTCCAAACAAGTAGAGGGCGACAGATTTCCCCGGATCTGTCGCCCCTGGACCCATTTAGGGGGGCTGGAAGAGGGCGTTATCCGCCCTCCGCCGACGCCCGGTGCGTCTGCTGCGGATCGGGTTAGCGGAAGCAATCTCCCGCTCCCTCTCCGCAGCCTCCTTCTGCGACATGACTGTTTCGCAGAAGGATACCACCGCGTCCCAGGACTCCTCGCTGCCGACCATCGAGTCGACAACGGCCGGCAGCGACAGGTCACTGCCTACTCCTGAGATGAGGGCACGGCGCGGCTCCTCCCAAGCGGCACACTCTGCCAGCGTGTGCCACGCCGTGTCCTCCCGACAGTCGACGCAGTGGTGACACCGAGCGTCCGGCTCCCTGTTTATGCGACACAGGTACTTCCCGAAGCAACCATGCCCCGAGAGCACCTGTGTCACCCGAAACGACAGGGAGCCGTGCCTCCTCCCGAGCCAGCGCTCGAGTACTGGCCGGACCGCCCCGATGGTAGCGGGGCCGGCGGTAGGGCGTGAAAGCCTGCCCCGCCATTCCGCCACCAGGGCTGCGCGAAGCTGTGACCGACGCAACTCCAAATGTCGCTGCGTCAGCCACTCGCCCCGCGCCCTCGAGTCCTCGCGCCACCGGTACAGTGACGCGAGTACCTTCGCCTCGAGGTCCCAGGGCGGGGATCCGGCCAGTACACAAGCCGCCTCGTAGGAGATCGTGCGATACCCCCTAATGACTCTGACGGCCATCGCTCGCTGTGGCCTTCGCAGGACAGCGATGCTGCCGGCCGTCAGGTCAGCCGCCCAGATCGGGGCCCCATACAGGGCCATCGATCGCACGATCCCCACGTAGAGCCGCCTACAGGCGGCGCTCGGGCCCCCCAGATTGGGAAGCAGCGTTGACAGCGCCCCAGCCGCGCCCAACAACTTGGGCGCCAGCCGCTGGAAGTGGGGGCCAAAATCCCACCGGCTGTCGAGCACCAATCCTAGATATTTCATGGTGGACTCGACAGCGATTCGAGACCCCCCGACCACGATGTGTGATCCCAGCGGTGGCGCCCGCCGGGGGCCATGAAAGACCATGGCCTCCGACTTGTTGAGGGCCACCTCCAGGCCTAGGCGCCGTATGCGGGTCACGACCTGTGACACCGCAGCCGTTGCCAGCAACGCTGCCTCCCTGTACGAGCTCCCCCGGGCCGTGACCAGTGTGTCATCCGCGTAACACGTCAAGTCCACGCCCGGCTGGAGCTCGCCCCTCAGCACCCAGTCGTACCCGATGTTCCACAGGAGTGGTCCCACGACCGAACCCTGTGGAACACCGCACGACATGCGGTGCTGGTTTCCGCCATCACGTCCCGTGTAGGTGACACACCTTTCCGCCAAATAAGCCCCAACGATGCGGCGGAGGTAGGAAGGCACCCGATGATACTGCAGTGCCTCCCGAATGCAGCTCCAGGGCAGGGTGTTGAAGGCGTTGGAGATGTCCAAGGACACCGCCAACATCACCCCGCCCCGGCACACCGCTTCCTCCGCCAGGACTCTCACCCGCGATATCGCGTGGATGGTGGAGCGCCCGTGCCGAAAGCCGAACTGGCTTTCGGCTAGGTCAGGCCCTTCCCTGCTTAAGTGGCCGACGAGGCGGGCAGCGATTATCCGCTCAAACATCTTACCCACCTCGTCGAGCAGCACTATGGGCCTGTATGCGGACGGCGAGTCCGCGGGGCGCCCCACCTTCTTGAGCAGGACCAGACGACCAGATTTCCACAAAGTGGGAAACTGGCCCTGCTCAAGGCACGCGGTGTAGAGTCCTCTCAGTTGGGGCTCTAGCTCCTTCAGAGCGAGGGCTAGTACTATGCCGTGAATACCATCGGGCCCCGGAGCCACGTTCTTGGCCCGGAGCCGCATCACGGCCACCCTCATCTCTGCCTGTGTCACCTCCGGGACGCTGATGGCGCTCTCTTCGGTAGGCTCTGCGGCTGTGGGCAACGCCATCGGCGGCGGAGTGTGCTCCGCTCTTGCCGGGAAGAGGGCTGCGACTACCTCATCCAGCAGCTCAGGTTGGAGACTCTCCGTAAGTGGAGGCGCCGCGGCTCGAAGTTTCCCTCGAACCGCACGATACGGGCGCCCCCACGGATCTCCGTCGAGAGTCTCCAACATCTCCTCCCTGGCTCGCGTCCTCGCTTCGCCGATGGCCAGCCACAGAGCCTCCTTAGCCGCGCGGTACACCTCATACCGCGCGGCTTCTTCGTCAGGGACCCGACGACGTCTCCTCCGGTATCGGGTGTACTGGCGTCTGACCGCCACGCACTCGACACGTAGTCGCGCGATTTCGGCAGACCACCAGTACACCTGGCGCCTTCCTGAATGCGTGTGGACGCGGGGCATCGACGCGTCGCTGATTTGCGTCATCGCCCCGCGGAACCACAGCGCCTCCTCTTCGACGTCGACGGGTCCAATCGTCGCCAACTCCCGGGTCCAGGCCTGGACAACAGCGGCCTCCTCGAGAATCTCCCTGTCAATGCGCTTACGCGCCCAGCGCGGGCCGTCCGTTCGCGGGGCCGATGGACTGCGGCCGCCAGTGGTCTGGGTGGAGACGTCGAAGCGGATGTATCTGTGATCCGACAACGTCTCCACCTCCACGGCGACACGCCAGTCGCGGACACGGCTCGCGACAACAGGGCTAGCGAACGATACGTCTACGATCGAACCGCCCCGCTGTCGCACGCACGTGTGTACCGAGCCCCGGTTTAGGACAACCAGGCCAGTCGTGACCGCCCACTCCTCTAGCGCCTCACCCCTAGCATCGGTCACTGGGGATCCCCACGCTGAAGACTTGGCGTTGAGATCCCCTAGTAACAGCACGGGGCGAGGGTGGATTCGGCCTACGACGGCCCCCAACTCGACAAGGAAGTTCTCGAAGTCGGCGAGGCTCTTGTTGGGCGAGAAGTACGCCCCAACAGTGCCAATGCCATCCGCGAGGGCGGCTACCCAGCCGTGACCTCGGGACGGGTTGACGAGAGCCCCGCCAATGATGGCCACCAAGCCGTCCAGATCTCCCACCCAGTTACCCCTGGGGGGGACAAAGTATGGCTCGGCGACCACAGCCACGTCAATCGACCACTCTGCCATGCTCTGGATCAATAGATCCTGAGCTCTGGCAGCGTGGTTGATGTTGCCCTGGAGGAAATGGTAAGGCGCCATTAAGCGCAGTCCATTCCCTCCGTCACACCATCCGTAGGCCGGGAGTCGGCCGTAGGGCACCCAGACTGAGGGGTGGGTAACGAACCCCTTGCAGCCTTGGTGCCCCTCCTCTTCTTCTTCTGGGTCGGCGCGCCACAGGCTCTTCCACCTGCCCTGTGCCCAGCTGGCCTCCCTGCAGCTGTACAGAGGCTGCAGTTTGGCGCCGCTGAGCACTGGGCAGACTTATGGCCGGGCTGACCGCAGCGAAAACATTGCTCGCTGCGGTCTATTTCAGCGGTGCACCTTGCCCGGACATGCCCAATGTCCAGGCAACGGTAGCACCGTAACGCCCTGGGTTGCAGCAGCTTGACTCTCGCTGCAACCCAGCCCACCAACAGGCGCCCACCGTCGGTGACCTTGTTCGCCGCCGACACTGGGCACCGTAACCACACCGCACCGAGACCGGAAGCACCAGTGCGGATTTCGCCCGCCCGTATGTCATCGGGCGGACATCCACCGACTCGAGCAATGGCCGCCACAACCTCAGCCGGGGTGATCGAGTCGTCCAGGCCGTCGACTCGCAGCTCAGCGGTCTTTATCGGCCTGGACACTCGAACGTCCTCAGGGCTGAGGACCTCCCTCAGCTTAGCGGCCAGGACATCCGCCTTCTCGCCGCTAGAAGCACCCGGCACCTCCAGCAGCCGCGCCCCCGTGATCGCCGTTCTATAATTCATGCCGGACGGTATGCCAAGGTCGGGGAACGCGACCTTTGCTTTCGCCTCCGTCATGACCGACTTGTAGGAGACGCCCCTCTCGATGGCTCCGGGCTGCAGTGTAATAACCACAGCCGCGGAGCGTGGGGCTCTCACCCTAGACGACCTCTGCGTCTTCTGCGTGGCCGGTGCAGGTGCCTTAGCGGGTGCAGTTGGCGCTGGCTTCTTCTTGCGGCCCTTCTTGACGACCGTTGTCCAGGCCTCCATGGAGGGCCCGGGAGCGGTCGCCGGGGGACCGGCCGTCTGGGTAGTGGGCCCAAGCGTGGACGCCGTGGGAGCAGCCGTCCGGGAAGTGGGCACAGACTTGGCCTTTGCAGACTTACTGGCCCCCTTCCCAGACCCGCTCGGCTCAGCAACCGCGACCATTGACCCCAATTTTGTGGTGCCCGCCAACCTCCCTTTGTCCGCAGCGAGTGGTGGGCGAATGGTTTCGGCTGGGAGGAGTCTCCCCTCTATGGCCTCCATCCGAGCCCCCACCATCTGCCCGCACTGCATCATGCAGATGCGTGCGATCTTTTCGATCTCTGCATCCGTAAGTGCAGAGACCGATGGTGTCGACGATGGAGGCGACGGCAGGACCAGCGATCCGGTGGCCGCGGGAGCTGCCCTCTGGGCGGCAAACTGCCGCTTGAGGTCCTCCAACTCGGATTGGAGACGGCGGTTCTCTTCCCATAGCTTCGCCGTCTCCTCCGTGCTCGAACGACTAAGGAGGACCTCGACGGCCTCCTTGATGCCGTCAGCCGCCTCCTTTAGGGCGCGCGTGAAGGTGCCCTTCAGGTTGCCTGACTCGGTGGCAACCTTCAGGACGACATCCACGCCGTCCAAAGCTTGGCGACTGAGCGCCACCGCCGAAACACTCCCCCCGGCAGCCATCCGGGTTGAGCGCCGCTCCCGCGCTTGACGGGCCAGCTCGCTGACCTTGTCAGCCGCTACAGCCTTCCGCTGCGCCCGTTTTGCGGCATTGGCTTCCGCCTTGTTGGACTCCAACTGTAAGCCCTCGCCAAGGTCCGAGATCGAGGCTCCGGAGTCGGTCTCCACGCTCTCCATACTCTCGGCTAGCTCCAGCGGAACCGATGTATCGGGTCGGGATACCGATACGGACTGACCCCGCCCACTGCGCTTCGGCAAACCAGCACAAGCTCCGCTCGCTACCGCGCGACCTCGCCCGCTCCTGCCCGTCGGCACTTTAGCAGCTGGCCTGCTCTCCTCACTATGTGAGCGTGGTGAGCGCTTCCTCCGTCCCTTAGAGGGACGCCCGGCTATCCCCTCTACAGGCTGCGAACGCTCCGAGCCGATGCTCGAAACGCCCGGCAAGCAAATCTTCTCGGACGCGGTGTCGGGATCCAACACCGCACCCACTCCCATCCGCTCGACCAACACGATCGGCATCTCTTCAGGTTTTTTAAAAATTGTATCGTCCATGTAAGTCCCACGAGTGTGGGGGATATAAAAGGTCCACCTAGGGTAACCCCCTGTCCCTAGGTAAGTGTACATTTGTAACCCAACCAGGGGGTCCACTAATCCCTGGCTGGGGGTGCGCTTGTGACTGATGCGCCACCTACAACTACGAAGCTGCAGATGACACTACTCCTCAGCCATTCATACCCTCGCCGCACACCAAAACTTGATATTAGAGGAATTTTTTATAGAGGTTATCTTCCTCGCGATCCGGGCGATCAAGCCAAGATCCTCGTCCCGTTCCGAGTCATAAAACATGACCATGATCTCGTTACGGATTACGATTTCGACGGTTGCAGTCGGGAGAATCAGATCCCCCGCTGCTAGCCCGTTGGCAGGGTGAGTGCACAACGAGCGCCGCCCATGTTTCTCCACATGTCTATCTGTTTGAAACAGACAGACATGTGGAGAAATATCTTACACCCACTCAACCCACCCTCTGTAAGCAGAGGGGTGAGTGAGCCTCCGTCGAGCGGTCTAAAGTGACCGACCTAGAAGCGTTATGGCTCTCCTCCCTACGCAGAAATTCGCCACAGTCAATACCCTCTCCGACATGGAGAGACTATTGGCCGTACCCAGGGTGCACCGGCCCGACGACTGCCCTTTCCCCCGAACGTATTCGAAAGGAACGAGCAGCAATCAGGCACACGAGGAGGTTTTCTGCACGCACCCCAGCCGACAACTGCCTCGGTTGACTTGCGAAATGACAAGATCCAAAGAAAAAAAAAACTCCAACTTACGCCACTTGCGTGTACACTTGCACTCGCTATACGTGGACCCATCTTTGTGTGGTTGAAATACCGCTCACTGTTTGGAGCCGACCTTCTGCACCGATATATTTAGTGGCCCCGATCCCCGTGCCCACTACAGCCGTACACCCCGCGCATTGTGGCCATACCCGCTTTCACTTTACATAGCACACAGTTACGATAAATCCACGTCTGCGATATAAAACATAACGCACTCACTAACAACGGCACATGTTGAAAACAATAAATAACTGTCCGGTATTCTGACCAAACATTTCTCACATTTTTAATTATAAAATAATTCGGTTGATGAAAATTAAATTCCCATTTATCACAAGATATTTGCCTGAAAATTCCTGAACAATTTTTGTACATTAAAAAGGTGTTGGGTCCATAATAATATTTAAACTCTTTAATGAAAGAGGGCAATTAACGGCACGTTGATCGGGTTTATGCGTTCAATGTATGTGTAGTAATTTATTTATTCAACTCAAAGAAATAGACAGGTCGTTGCAAAAAGATGGTCGCCAGATTTTTACTCCTCTAATACCTAATAACGAAGAACTGATCAAAGAGAAGCACATTCAAAATCAAAAGCCATTTATTCAAACTAGGCTGATGTCAGCACTTTTTGAACGTCAAAATTACATAAGACAGTCCCCCAAAACGTCCGCCCTTCACCACTTCCTAGTGCTTTAGCTGAGAAGCAACTCACCAGCAGCACAGCCTAGCGGTCTGAACTTGGTTCTAAACAATGGTAGGTACGTAATTATAATTAACGTTACGAAATATAAAATTTAAATATTTGCCACATGTCAGCTAGCACATTGTCGGTAGTGGACGTTAACAAGACGATTTTATATATAGAAGTGGACATTTACATAATCTGAAGAGAATATCTCTAACTTCATTCATAAGTGTATTTCACATATTGTACTTGTCTCGATATAACGTGGAACGTGCAGCTTGAGTCAGATGATTAAATAAAGCTCTGCGATATAAACGCAAATCTCCGAACTGCGGTTGGTTTGTACCTTATATATCGCGTGGAAATTTTATACCTCTGAACAGTATGAAAGCGCTTCAAATTCTTGCGTGTATTTTATATACCTATTTGATGTTTTATGTGTAAATTTTATGCAAGTTGACATATATATGTACATGTTTCATAAAATTTAAATGTGTATTACAATCTACTCTTATTTTTCATCTCGAATTGCCGGTTTTAGATATATTAACATAACATTAGTTAAATAGCCGAATAAAGTTTTAGCGAGAGAGTTTATATTCAAAGTTGGTCAATTGGTCTGATAGTAGCCCGAATTTATAGCCCCAGTGTGATGGTGATGATATCGTATATTAATGTAATGTTACAATATCTATTAACTTTAGTAGTTATCGGCAATTTGCGCTGTGATAGACCCATAAAAGTGATAATAAAGAACTTATGAACCGGCCACTAACAACGACGGTGTTTATCACAACGTCGAAAACAATGTAATTACATGTTAGGGAGTGTGTAATACGGACACAATACGTTTAATTACATAGGTAAAACAAACACAGGGATATGTAAATAAATTCAGTTTCAATTCATTAGTCCATTGCAGTTTGATTTCAATTAGAGAAAGTCAACAGCGGTTGCGGAATGGACCTCATTGATTTCCTGCCGGTCCCGCCGACAGTTTGAACAGAGTAATTGCCATTAGAGGAAGAAAAATATTAAATTAAGTGAAAATAATTTTATAGCCTAAATAATCGTGAAAAATGGATAGCCCGTAGCTTCCAAGATGTCATACCAACTTACCTATAAGGAGACAGTATTAATAAAATATAAGTGAACCCGAGTGACGCGCCCTCTCGTCTGCATGTCTAGACTAGACTGACTTGTTTGCCTTATTTCGTCTCAGCCCAATTAAAATGTATAACATTTTCAAATTATCCAGCAATCCTTATAAACGCACAAAATGGGGAGAAAAGGCTTCGAATTACATTAGGCGTTCGTTAATGAAACACGAAATGGGAAAATGAAACGACTAAACAACATTGTGCGCAGCTAGCATTGTTTAATTAATTACTGAACACAACTTTAATTTGATTTTCGATCTTAGTTGCAATACCTGAATCTAACTAAGGTCTAACAAAAACAACGTAAATGATTTAATTTTAGTAGTGTTCCCGCTTTAATTATGTATAGGTATAAAAATGACATGATGACACAAAACCGCCAAAAGTAGAGAGATTTGGAAGAGACCTACACTCAGCATTGGGTGGCCAAAGGTTCAAGAAGAGAGAGAGAGAGAGAGAGAGAGGTATAAAAACTGAAAGTGTCGATTAATTCGTTACTGTTATTATTTTAAAGAAGTACTTAGCACTTAATTTACTTTTTTAATGCTTCCAAGAATCTATAGCACTGAATAACCTCGTAAAAATATTTGTGTCTATTTAACTCACATCTTGTAAACACATAATATACCGAACATATTTGAATTGCGGGTCAGCCGTATGCATCTGCAATTTTGCACGGTATGCGATAAGGCAAACAAAACCATATTGTGGTCTAGCTAAATTGTCTGCATTAGAACCGTTCCGCGGATTAAGGACACCACATTACACTATTGTGGAATTAAAGAGATTTTGTTTTCGTACAGATTCCGACGGTTTTACCTTAATCGTATTTCGCAGGTTGCTGAGCAAAACAATTCCAAATATCTACATAATCTTGTAAGCAAAAGTATGTGTATACATGGCCTTTATGTCTGCTTTCATTAAATTGTAATGTTGAGGTAAGATAACGTTATTGCCGTAGGGTAACCTTATTTAACACAAATGTAACCAGTAGACTTACTTTTTCCTGCATTATCATAATAACAAAATTGTTGCAATTTTTTTTTGTTGTAAAATTACGGTAAAATATTTAAGATTTGAATTGTATAAAGTTGACAATCTCTCAGAAAAAAAACTATTTTATATGCAGATGTGTATGTAGCCTGTACGCTAGCTACCTACACAAAAACGTCAAACTACTCGGCCAGGATAAAGTAAGGGTGAAGGTACAATCAATGGGTGCAGCTCCTTATCGTAGCGTAACGAGAGTGAGAACCCTTTCGCGGCGGCCGCGGCTCCACTGGAAAATTGAATTGTAACCTCCGCCGGCCGGCCTTATCTCCGCGCGACGACTTGCCGTCCCCGCCCCCGTGTGCCCCCGGCCCTAACACCTATGGAATTTTCCGTCACGTACCTTAAATGTTTCCTGCTTTATTTGTATCAAACACAAAAGGTCCAGTCCATGTGGAGTACAGTCAATGTTGAAGTAAATAAAGTGCCGAATCGTGGAATACTAAAAAGGTTTCCTCGCTTCAAGCGATTTCGTTTATGTTATAGACACGATTTAAATCAAAGTGAAAATAAGGTAAATGTTAAATATCTAATTAAGGTATCGTGAATTGTTATTTTATACAGTTAAATTTTATAGGTACGTACAGCTTCAAAGTTTATAGCTAACGTATACAAGACTACAGTATCATATTTTTGAATAGAGCTTTATGAACAGACCTTAAGACAGAGTGCTTTCTAAAGAAGACAACGAAGTGACTTCTTCTTCACAAAGTATATTTAAGCAGTGAAGGAATAAAGTCTTGTGTTCAACAGTTGGAGTAGACTGCAATAATGGCATTTAGAGAGGCGGCGAGCTATAGCAAAGTAGGGAGTGAGTAAATGTCAGGCTCGCCGTGAAACTTATTGCAACTTGTTTACTCGCCGTCTTCGACGCCCTTTGTTCTGCTACAACTTCACAGACGCCCGCGGACGGTTACTTCCTATAAATACAATTTGCATTCATTACTCTCGGAAGCTAGAACAAATTAACAGCTAGAATAATAGACAGCTGGCACACAGCCACAAGAATGTTAAACGTTACAACCATTACAATGCACTGGAACAGGTAAATCTTCCAGACTAACTCATTAAACTGCTCTGACGGGCGATTATCGGGCGAACTGAAACGTTATTTACTTTTACGGAATGATATCGGCACTAAAGGAACATTTTGTGTGCGCAGCGGAATGACCGTAAAAAGTCTCTTCATGCAACAATGTCGCCGGGATAGTATAACCCCAGACAACAGAGGCTGCCATCAAAGTTTACTACAAATGCTTTATTCCAGCCGAGTATAATACGCTACGGAGAAAATTTAATCACAGACGTGTTCAAAGAAATCTAATAAAAATGAAGTAGCTTTCATGTTTCCACTAAATATATGTGACTAAGTAAAATAATAAAATAGCTAGTGAGGGGTAAATTTATTACCAGCAATAAAGCTAAATCAATCGTATTGAGCACGAGGGACCTCGGGCGGCCCCTATCGGCCACATCTCTGGCAAAGCTGTCCCCTAACTGGCCTACTTCATGTTTACAATGGCCGTGTCCTGCAAACCTGGGGATTTGTAACGCATGCAATTGCACCGTGTGTGTTACTTAGTGCAACGCTATGAAATTCGAAAAAGTAATTTCTATCAGATTTAAAGGCAAAGATAACCATGCCATAACAATTATTATAAATTAAAGTGGGTTAAAAGCAAAAACATTGAAAGTAAACGTTAGCCAAAGCACATTTGGCGGCGGAGTGGTCCCCGGATATCGACTTAATGAAGAACACTCGGCGCCATCACGCGATGTGCCTCCGCTATTTAACAGGATGGTGGGCTATTTACGCAGATTAACCCAAGGGATCTAGTGGAAGACGCCATTTTTCATTAAAAACTCTATCAAGGCTGGAACTTTATTCGAAAATAGACGTCCATTTTTTAAAAATAAACTTTAATTCTCATCTACGATATCTGAGCTAACAATGTTTTATCAACGCTTTTAAAAGCTTATTATTTGTTAAATTAGGTACGTGTTTTACCTTTGTGTGCCTAATAATGGTTATAATTAGTAGGTTACATGTTTCTTGTTTTTGTGCTTAATTAGAGCAGTAATAACCACTCATAACAAGATCTTATTACTTAACAAACTTTAATGGATTATATAACTGAACAACTCTTAATTAGTCCTGGTCTCCAGTTTGAAATCTTAATTAATTCCCATCGATATCGTCCTATTCTGCGATGCTGAAGATCGTATAATTATGTAAATGTCCAATTAATATCTGATAGCTAGTGCTGTATTTGCGAACATAGTTACTTTTGTTAGTGGTGCGGCTGAGTGGCTAGTTGATAGGCTTATCGCGTCGCTATCACGGATCGACTTAATCAAGTGCACTCCGAGGGCCGGTCCATTACCTTAACATATTGCCTCCATCGAGCCACGTTCTGCTCCACCTCAGCAGCTTAGGATGTGCACACACGTTTAAGTCAAGATTATAGTGAATAGTGAGGGCGTTTTATAAAAATGTGAAAAGTTGAATGGACACTTTTGAAATTCTTAAATAGTTTGTTAATTTTTCTTGTGACCTATTTATTAAAAGCTAGATAGTAAACAGTTTAATACTAGTCTATATTATTTCGTCTAAATTTTAACTAAGTGCCAAATAAAACAGTAAGTATTTTTGGGAAGCCAGTAACAGTTTACACGTTATAAATAACCTCAACCACAATAAAGATGTCGTTTTCCTTACATTTCCACAAGATCTATTTATCTTAAATCTAATTTCCCAGTTAATCAGTGTAGTGTGTACACCATCTTAAACTAACTAGCTCCTTTCTCCTTCCAAGTAAGAGGTAATTTGTTACCTATCTTATTTATCTACTCCACTAGATTAGTAATCAAGGGATCGCCCTTAAACACACTGTTAACTTTGCTTAGCTTTATTGCGTTTATTGCGCAGAGCCTAAAAAAAATTACGACCTGTTTAGTTTAGGTGATAAAATTCAACTTCTTTATCGTTTGTGAAGTTTTACAGGAAAAAAGGATAATATTCTTTCAAAACACTGAGTCTGCCTTTTCTTTTTTTCTTGTTAAATATAAGATCAAAAATCAACTTTTCAATATCAATTGTCGAGAACAATATCAGCCTTAATTGAAGCACCTTTTCGCTACGAAAATTGATAATGGGTATCTATTTTGACGTGAGTATCCAGTGTAGCGTATTTCACGCTAATTATAGACAGTTCAGTAGGCTAACGATGTAATGAGTATTTTGAATCTAGTGAGCTATGCTTAGAAAGTGACATAACTAATAGGACAGCCATCCGCTGTCGGCAGGGCACGGCAAGTGATTTTTATACACCGAATAGAAATATAATTTAATAGTATGACAATAAAATAGAAATTTTAATGATGATGCCTAAGGACTACGCGGCATGCCTAAGGATACCGCGGCATGTTGCCGTTGAAGTTTTATTTATATTCGTCGCATAAAATCCCTTGCCGTGTCGTGCCGTCAGTGGGCCCATACAGTTTAGTAAATAACTTCTTATAATAGTAAAATTATAAGATCAAATTTGTAAGATAGAGAATATGAAGATCAGTTGATTTTATGCCAAATATGCAAAAGACGTAGCAATTTTAATACAAAACTTTATTTTAAAAGAAAATACACATACTCATATTTTATATCCTCCATGACCTGTTTGCATGCATGAAACCAGACTTGAAAGTTCTCTCAAATAGGTATTAAAATGCAGAGTGGTAAACATGTTCATATTGACGCACGTAATTAAATCCATCTTGTTTAAACATGCTGTACCTACGCCTGTATTGATAAACATAATATATTAGGTCCAATGCATTTGCCAACTTTTTTTATTTCACCATTTGTTTGTATAACTTTTAACGTTTAATTGAAACAGGCATGCACGGTATTCTGGCTGTGTTTACGTACCATCAAAATGCACTGAATATATATATTATTTATTTATGAAATCCGTTCACTTGGTAAATGTAAATATCATTTGATATTTTTGTTTGTTTGTTTACTTTTTCGGACATCAGAGTTCCAAATAAATAGAAACATTTTCACAAAGGTGGAGGGAGCATTATTTATTTTACGTAGGTAACTAAGCATTAATATCAATGCACGCACTAAGCATCAATAGCAATAGCAATCAATAAAACAAGTTCATTCATGTTAATTCAAGTTAATATAACTGAATCAGAATTTTAGATAGAAGATAAATCTTTGTGATATCGACGTGCCAGTCAGCCTTGCCGCACTCACACACGAAATTTTCGTTAATCCTTCCACTGGCCAGCACCGGAGCAGAGTACACGAAAAGGAATACGAAAAAGGATAATCATTTTTAAGGGTTTATCATGGTCTGGGGACTCGCATGCCGAGGGGCGAGAGATAGCGTTCACAAATTAATTCCTGTACCTTTGATCTCAGCGGCATTGTCGGTTTGTTGTACAAATAAGTAGCAGACCTGCCTGCCCCGCCGCACAGCCTCCACATCTCCCCCGAGACTCCACGACCATGTACTGAGCTCGCTAAAAGCAGTTTAAGCTGTTACAAGCTGTGTAATAAAGCTAGACCCGTCTACTTTATAAATAGACGCGGCTTTTCATAAGAATTTATGACCCACCTTCACACTTGATATCATAGTAAATTCATTTTATGTAAGACCCTTTCTTATTATATGACGAGTATTACTCAGCAGTCTTGATATAGCCCGCTCATGACTTTATATTGTCATTTTGTTGGGATGGCCGTCCAATAAACAGAACATAGCAAGTCCCGGTCACGTAGAGAACCTTCATTAATTTTTATGTTATTGTTCCAAAATCGTTTGTGTACAAGACGAAAATCTTTTTAATTAGATAGATATCTCTGCTTTCGGGACATTAACATTAACATTAATTGATCAAAATAAATCCAAACTATAATATTCGTAATGATTCAAATAGATTACAGAATAAATAAACAGCTACGAAATTCGTAGCAACTTGCTACGAGAATTCTCGGTTGACAATAGTCCTTTAAACGAAACTATTATGTAACTATTAGAAAAACATATGAGTGTGTCCTCGACATGTGTAATCCTTGCTACAAATACAAAAGCAGTGAACACTTGGAGGAAATTCTCGCATTACCTTGCGTTTTTGCGAGTGCTACGGGCTACGAGAGTGCCATCGGGCGGTGTTCTGTTCCACAGAAGCGCACGTTGTTATTTCACTGTGCTACGCTTCATAGCCCTCTACGTAATGACGAACTATATCCAACGTTTACTTTATCAAAGACATCGTTCCTTTCAAAGACAAAATTAAATTAAACATTCCTCTTTTGTTCTTATTGTCAGTAGTATCGACGCTGAAATGCCAGTAATTGACTAACGTAAAATAGCGTTGTAAAACTAACACACGTCTGTTTTATGCCTATTGAATGCCACTAAATAAGCCCATAAAAATATGGCGACGTAACCATCTTATGACATAACTTTATTATACCTGTTTGTGTAAGAGTTAATATATCAGATAACTCGAATGAGCTTACCTACCCGGGTAATAATTCCCATTGTGACGTTTCCATTCCACAATTGCTTACGTTAGCAAAAAAGGAAAGTAGTGTAATATATAAAGTTCTGTATTATGGAGTATGTGGGAGGTTGTATTAAGGAAAATAGTGTTATCACCGAGCAAGTGCCTGGAGAACGCAAATAAAAAATAACAAAGTATCTGCTACACTGGGATAAGCCAGCAAACGGGCAGCATTCAATTCGGCGCACTATCTCTACGAGCCTCTAACAGATCGCCCTAAACCCACATCTTTGTGTCAAGTCGGGAACGATGTCTATCTGCCGACACTCTCAATTTATCCACTCACCGCTTTTAAATTTGCACTCCACTATGTAAAAGTAGGATTGTACCAACATGCACACAACAACCTGCCTAAGGTTTCTTTGTTTACCAAAGAAAGTTTAAAATTAGTTTCCCGTTAGCTGATAAATAAAGTACTGGACGTCTAATAAATTCTAATTAAAACTTGGGTAGGTAACTTATAAAGTTAGCTACATGAAACTTGTTTGAATTGCAAAATTCTTAGCTTATAAGCCGAGAACGCGACGTTCATATCAGCGAGTCGGGCCTGAAGTTGAAATTTGGATATAAAATAGAGTGAGAAACTATGAGCTTAAAGCTGGCGTTCTGCCGACAGCCAATTTTCTTTTCGTATCCTTTTGGATTTAAATAAAATTTGATATTGTTAGAAGTTGTAGTAGAGCGGTGAAGCAAGTTTCCCTAAATCCCGGCGATAGTCGGCACAATCATAACCGGAGCTATCCTATTTGGGAAATACGTAATAGAGAGAAGTTCGCCGCCAGGCAGGCGCTCACAAACGAGAATGCGTGCTCGATGTGCTCATTCCGGCCTATTTGCTAGAATAGCGTCGATATCCTGCCGATGAATCGCGACTGGACGAGCGGAGCGTGATCCCGCATTTCATTTAGAGCTTGTTAAGAAGAATGACCTATGTACTGGACTTGATAACTTTCGCCTATTACTCTATGGGCATTCTATCTGTTGCCGGGGACAAAGAGCTCCTCTCCTTTGAAAATCTTTTAATAGCGCGTCCTATGGCCGGGGACCGACGGAATAATAAACTTTGTAATGCGAAAATACGGATAATAGGGGAGTCTGTACACAATAATAGATCTAGAGGTACAAAGCCTTTGTCGTTTCGTTCTTAATCTGATAATAATTGAACTCAATTTCGTTGTTATTATAACAGGAATGAACCCTCGAGCGAGGTTGCGTATGTCCCGCGTCTCGGAACACCCCACACATTGCCATAGTGATTGTAATAATAACTTTGTTACGGAAACTTCCTTTCAAAACATATTTGTAATGCTCCTAAGTGTGGAAGTTTTGAAATATTTGTATATTATTATTCACTCGTGTATATTAAATTAGGTCGCACCTGTGCCGAGAAATTTCTATTGTTTGTGACGGTTTACTCCATTGTCCATAATTGTCTTTATTTTCTTAGTCTACAATCAATTGTAATTTGAATTTCCTTTGTAAATAAATGAGGTTGCTGTAGTTTTGTAAACAGTCACAGAATAAGATTGAAATTTAAGTAATTAAACAATGCTCGAGGCAAACTTCATGGCATTCTTGTATGCAGTACTTAACACAATGTTATTTAAAATGAAAAAGTAAAACCAGCGAGAAAAAAACATGGTAATAATCTTAACATGTACATGTCACTCAATGTTATTTTTCAGTGTAAAAATAATGAGATGGTAAAGTATGAAATGAGGGGAGGTCGTTTGGCGTTCTATATCGTGGCGCAGAAATAGTCGCTTCACTCCCGGAACCGGATGCACGCCATCTCCGACTCCGATCGAAAACCGTAACGTGCCGTACTTGTTGTATCGTTATTATGATAACGCGAGCGTTAAACACAACCTTTTGCTAACCTTTTTGTACCCCACGAGCTTTACGTACGCTATATAAATAAATGGTCTCATAAAATACGCCCACGAAAAACACTTTTATTACTCAACACTTCAGTTCTTTGAAGTACTATAGTTTTTGCTTCCTATTTTAGTGATCGACTGATTGATTGATTGATTGATTGGTTAGTGCTTTCGCTTGTGCTATTATATAACGTATGCCTATTCACGGCCCATCGGCAATCGCGCTTGTTCGTGATGCGTTTAATTTGCCAGCTTCCTTTGATGCATATTTCAACAAGTTTCATGGCGGGCGTGTCACAGATACCGAAACTGAAATTTTACCTTAATTAAAATTGTTCGTATCAGTGCCGTACATCACTTTTACCGAGCGAACATTATTCACAGGGAATTATTGTGAACTGAATCGGTTTTGACAATATGGAGGTAGCGTGGCGAGAACTTTTTAATAATGACGTCATCACCAATTCGGACGCAATCTAGATACATTAAACAATGTACAATCAATCGCTATCCGATTACCATAAATCAGGTTCAGCTATTGAAATCGTAAACAATAGATGCCTGAGTACAGCACCTATCTATTGTACAGTACACAGGTTCCTATTAATGTCTGAAATCCGTCTCGCGCCGGTATTTTGTATTTTCAGATAAATTATATTTATCAACAAGAAAGTAAACAATATAGTATACGTATTTATTGGTATATATAATAATGTTCACAAGTATACTTTAGTCCATTAGCTAAGCTCGTGACGCGGGTACTCGGTAAGCGGATCAGAGAATAGGTTTATGCGTAGGATAAGATGCCAGAATGGTCTTCCAAAGTTAATGGAGGCTTAAATAAATCAATACAACAAAAATATCGTTAGCAAGATATCGTGCTGCGCATTTTAAATTGAAATTATGTGCTTTATATTAACACGGCGTTGCAGATATGAGAATGTGCTTAGCTAGTGTCTAGACTGCGGTAATCAGGCGTATTACAGCTTTGATAACACTCGTACTGGACCAGTGTTTAGTTATGAATCGCACATGTATTCGGGAATCACAGAGATTTTTCGGATGATTTCCCCTGGGCCGCCAGAGACCACTTTAGGTTATCTACAGTACAACTCTACAGTATATACGCCCCTACATAGGTAGGTATACGTATTTCGTGTCGTTTTCTATTAAAGTACATTACTACAGACAAAGCCAGTCACTGGAGGTATTCAATGACGTCATTTCAATTTATTTTTCGGCAGCACAATAAATACCTAGGAGCTTTAAAATTCTGATCACGTCGCCCGTCTTTTGCCTAATGCGACCCTCTCAAATTCAAGTTACAGTAAAGTTATTTGCGGGTAAACTAGATTTATAATTACCTAGCGAGACGCTCACAGACGTTGAATAGAAATTATTTAAAATAGAATTACACCGGGAGGCAAACAAAGTGTGTAGTGAAAGCGCAGTATGCAAACTTCAAAGAAACTAAAGTTAATGAAGATGGCACGCAATAAAGTTTGTAAGTCGTCAGGTGTCGGCAGACGGCGAGCCGTGTAGTCCGTAGTCTGTAGTGTACATCACAGGCGCCAAGTGAAGAGCAAACATTCAGTTAATCTTTCCCTACCAACTAATTTGTTTTAGTGAAGAGACATTTATTTATTTATTTATTAAACCATTTATGCACACACATATAAATAGACAAGAAGAAAGGAACATAAAAATACGTACAAAAGTAATGCTTATTTCTACAGAAATTTCTTCCAGCACACCTGCGATAGGAGAGAAGATTAAAGAGATGTAGACAAAGTGTGTAATAGTAGGAGGGAAAACATAAAATCACAAATTATACTCTAATTTAAATATATATACATACATCCAAACATACATACATACTTCTAAAATAAATATCACTAAAATATATATAATTATAATGTAATGTGTGTTGTTACTTAGATATAAAAAGAAAAGTTCCAATTATCTACAAAATGTAACGTTTCGTATGTAAAAGGCAATTCGTTATACAACACTTCTGAGTATTTCATTGAAATATCTGTTTCTGCTTCGGTGTGTGTGTCAATCATATTTATCTGGAAATTAGGTGCTAATAGGTTAATAGTTTTTGTTTTCAATAACTGGTGGAAAAATAACACTGTTTGAAATTATGTAGGTAATTTTGGAATAATGAAAATTATTATATTGTATACATATTTAACGGTTACTGTTAACACTCACGTCAAGAAGTCCTCGCGAAATGATGTATCACGTTTCATCTGACTGAATAATTTAGTCAGCTTACAAGCTTTGATTGATAATATCAGTCTGGATGTTCTCATAAATGTTTCAGCGTACGCTTCAGTCAGGTGGCTATTTAGTTGCCTGTACTTATGTATGACGTTTCCTCTTAGTAAATAATTACTGCTAGCCGGAAGTACAGTCTGAACTTCTGTGTAGTACCGTCGAAGTGTGGGTGTGGCTGTGTGCGTGCGGGAGGATCAGGTGACAATCGGTGTTTGAGGCATTGCCGTTTGTTTCCGCCGCCCCCTAACAATTTATAAGCCCTTCGTTTGGGCACAAAGGATTGCCTTATCTGTTTCCAAATTCATGAATTGTTTTGCGAGACGTCAAGACACATGAAAGGTTATTTTGTTTACAGGCGCTGTTTCAGGTGTTTGTTTATTACGTATTCAATAGGATTTAAATTTTTACCTACCTACCTACTTTGCGTAAGTACATATACTTATATCTCGTTAGCGAACAATGACTCGTAATAAGAAAGTAATTATAAATATGTTCGAGGTTTCCTAATGAGTTCCTTATGAAGTTTAATTAACGTGCATACAAGTACGGCATCGTACACAAGTATGAGTAAAACCGTTTTCAAGCAACAAAGCACTTCACTTATTGGAAAATCCGAGCTAAAGCTAAGAAAATTCAATAATATGAGGGCAGCGAGGCCGCAGTTAGCAGCGGACTGAGTCTAACAACGCGTCGTTTATTGAAAGTTATTTGAAAGCCGTCTGCGGTGACCGCCTGCCTATAAGAGGTTTCACGTTATTTACGAGTTGCTGGCCCGAGCGGTTCACATAGTGTTACGTGTTATTGGTCTTGTAGACATTTTGCGTCGTAGCAATGAAACTGGTTATGGTTGTTTATTGCCGTTGAATATTTGTTAGATAAATAACATACATTACCCTCCTATTTCCATACCATGAAATATTATTTTTTTGACAATGATAACATTAACAGGAGCGCCACGTGAGTGCTACGAGGTGTAACGAGAAAACATATTTAGTCCTAAACCTATTTCAATCACTTAACATTTTATGAAATTGAATATTGCCCAGGTTTTCATATTATTTTCTAATAGTTCTGATAGTTACTGTCAAATGCAAACATTGGTTTGTGAAATGCGTTGATTAGAGGAAGCGCTCACAGGACACGAGCATTGTCCCGCCGTACCATCGCTGCATCACGCAAATTGTGTTCCAAAGCACGCGCGGTAAAGTATCTACACACTGACACACGTGCGCACTACGTGACACACAGCACTCTCCGAAATACGACCATGACATCATAACAACCCGCCATATTTCCAAGCACTCCGAACATTTCCGTAGAGATTTACTCATAAACCCCAGAATACTCATAGACCTGTCCATAACCTAATTGAGTTCCGCTGTACTCCGAGCCCAATGTTTACAGTAAACGTGTACCGACGAAGTTTACTAATACAATTTCATATTACAGCCATGTATACAAGGTTGCAAATAGGACATGGTCGCTCGATCTGTTTGCTACATGGTAATAGTTGTGTAAAGCCCCTAATAAATCGCAGTACAATGGTTGCCCCCGCGCCCGCCGCACCTGCAGGCGCCCGTCGTCCGTTTGGGAGATGCAGCACAACATGGACGCTACATTCATTGTGAACTGACTTTGTTAACTATATTTGCATTTGGCTTTGTGTATAATATAATGTGAACGTTATATAAGTATGACACGCCTATATCGAGTAAAGGATTACCCAAAACGTCGGCCTTCGAGTTCTAGCTCGCTTTACTTGCGCTTTGATCTCGCTCGCTTCATAATTCTAGTCTCACCACATATCTTATTTATGTTCCCGAGCTTAGATATTTATTTGATAAATCTCCAGACTTGTTCTCATCATAGATAAGTCCCCCGCAGGGTTCTTTGTAAGTACAAACGCTTTGAAATTATTTTAGAGGGTGAATGTTCTGGAGATTATTTATAAAAACAATTGCCGCAAATATCACGGAGTGTGCGCGTTGCTATAAAAAAATTTGATAAATTCACGTCTTTTTCCCCTGGGGGTGGGCAGAAACTACAGAACGCCACCTGCTACGGTCCTCGCATACTTCTTTTGCCTCGTCTACGCTCATACACGCACGCCGGTTGCGAGTAATATGCACCTGAACTTTCTGAAAAACATCAGCAAAAATACAACTAAGGATTAATGTTCGAAATCAGAAACATTTAATTATTTCAAGTTCTGTTATTTTTCGCCAAAACGCCGCTAAGCCACTAAGCCGCGCGCAAAATCCATAAACAACTTGCCGTTAACATCGACAATATCCACATTTTAACTCGCCAACAAAACCGACAGTGCTGACTATTTACGAAGCGTTTCGCCCTGCATCTGTGCAAACCTCGGATTTTCATGCTGAACTTTTGCAACGGGAGGCATTGTAAAAGCTGACGGGTTGCGACCATTAGCGCACTCGCTAATTACGGATGTTCGGATGTGCCAACCAAATCCGCGGCCGGCACAGCGCTTAACAATGTTTTTATTGTAACCTTTAAATACTGTTGTACTCACAACATGTTGTACAAAATATAAAAGTGCCTACACATCACAATTGCCGAAAATGTGCTTAACGCCTGAAGCCAAACAATTAACGGATATATCAAAAACATTTCCCAGGTTATCCGTATGTAATCCTGTTTAGGCAAAAACTAAACAAAATTCCAAGTGGAGATGGTTCCTTAGTTTTCCAATTATAAAGCGAAGCAATTTAAACTCGGATCTTATATCACAATTTACAATACTGTCCCGAATCTAGATCGTTCGAGTTTAAAATTGTTTGATTATTACTTCTCTGTAGATATTAATGTTACACAGTTATTACTGGAGTCGCAGAAACCAAATTGTTTTCGGGGTAGAGGGTACGAGTAACGTAGCAACAATTTATAGGAATGAATGCTTACATAGTTCTATTTAGAAAATTTTCACGTGACATGTAACATTTTGGCACTCATGTTATACTTAATTTCGTTATTGTACAGACGGCAGCACATCAAGTTACCCCAAACTGTTAAATTTTGCCAATTGAACATGAACCTTATTCTTTTACTACAAAGTTGAAAAAATATCAAAGAAATTTTACAGATTTGGGTAGCTTGATGCGCTGGCCTCTGTACAATTTATTACCAACCAGGGCCTGAATTCAATATGACCACTTAACGATTCTTTACTTGTAACCACTTCAATCACACACGAATCCTGCTAATATCGTATTAATAATATCGAAGAATTGTCTTAGAACATACAGAATATGACATTTCGATTCCTTATCGTTACATTGGTTTCTAAAAAAAAAACTATACTGACGTAGTTTGAACGTAGTAAGATTCCACGAGGAATCATTATAATGATACAGAATTGGGGCCCTGAACTAGTATGTAAATCAAATCCAACCTACATACATTCGTATATAAACAGATGCATTCAGAAGCAAACTAAGGAACGTCATGCCTGAGATAAGAGTTAGTATCTAATCTAAGCGGATTATATATTCACTTTAGTCCTGTGATTCGTCTGCACAAAGCGTCACGGAGCGTCATAGGACGCCATTTCTCGTCGCGCGGTTGACGCAGAAATTACCTAAGCTTAGACAAACGCGTGGCAGACGACGCGGCGCTAACTCGGCGCTGGAGTTGCTCCTCGCTGATTGTCGGCTACGAATCCGCTGGAGGCAGATGCGACGCTAACTACTTATTATACTAACAATTGTTACATGTTCCTTGTCGTTATGTGGATTCTACATGTGGGATGCAGACTTGGCGATGTGTCTACCTATATCTACGCAAATTTTTGCATATATCGGTAGGTCTATTTGTTCTGTTGAAAACATTGCGCTGTTGAAACTTAGTTCTAAAACTTCTATTCTAATTTAATACCCACCGCACATATACCTGGAAATTGAATTCCCGACCTTGGTGATAAAACGAACCGCATCCTAAAACCTACACAGCTGTCAATTCGCACAAACCCTCTGACTTTGCAGCATGTGACTGAAGGTTTTCGATTTGGGGCCACACACTCATGCCCCTTGAGGATCGATTTCCTTTCATTGTCAGCAATAAATTCCCCTACTTTCTTATTTACAACATGTGGTACGTTCAAGATTTAGACCCGAAATTCTTGAATAGGTGCGTTTCTGACGTACAAAAATGGCATAGGCTTTCTTCAAATTAGATTAATTAATAGTAATTTAAAACATAATGTGTAAACCACCAAGTTACCAGCAGAAATTCAAATAGGCTATTGAAAAGAAAATAGCTTTAAAATGGTAATGTGGTCAGATGACGCCCAGACTGGTGAATACTTTGTCACTTGGTAAAAAAATAAAATTGCCGTTTTAATTATTAAAAGGATCGTAGAAAACCAAGAGTCATTTTCTTTTGATTTTAAGACCATCATTTACAAATGCTAACAATATTTGGATTAGCTGAATCTACTACTCCACAGGTGAACAATTTCTCGATTGCGTCAATTACAAATAATTCTCGTTAACCAAATAGATATTTAGTCAACCAAGTAGTAAAACAAGGCAGAAATGGTTGTCAAAGCAAACTGTAGCGTGGAGAAACAATTTTCTTGAGCATTCAGCACCAAGCTCGAACCCCTGCGGCATCCAATCAACCGCAAAGGAAATTAAACTGTTGAATTTATTAACGGCTAGCCTCGAATAATAATCCTTTGTAACTACTCTCAATATCGCCTTAAATGTGCTGGAGCCGATCTATTGAATAATAAACAGGATTACAAAGTAGGCAAGCGGTAATGACTCCTGTGGTAACTGAAGTTGAGTGACGACATTTTCAGGCCTTTTACTAAATTTGTTAGC
Source organism: Polymixis lichenea (assembly GCA_949091785.1). Lineage (NCBI taxonomy): Eukaryota > Metazoa > Arthropoda > Insecta > Lepidoptera > Noctuidae > Polymixis > Polymixis lichenea. Next base: position 13,063,447 of record OX420932.1, on the reverse strand, counting down.
AGTGTACAAATTTAAAATATATCTAATTTATTTTCTGCTTCAAACGATGAAAAAGTTCACCTGTTTGTTCGAAATCCATTTCCTGCTGAGAGCTATTTCGGAAAATTAAGTAGAGCTACATACATTAAGTCTTGAGAAATCTTTGAATTAATCACAGCTATGTTGTACAAAAATTCAAAAAGCATGTTGTTGGAAATAACGTCTTGCTTGTACTCGTGCAATCTATCTATGTATACAAATAAGAAAGCTGAAGATTTTATTTGTTTGTTTGAACGCGCTTTCTTCATTTGCCTAGTCTTTTGCCAATTACGTTGGGGTCGGCTTCCAGTCTAACCGGATGCAGCTGAATACTAGTATTTTACATGGAGCGACTGCCTATCTGACCTCCACAACCCAGTTATTGTGTAACACGATACCCCTTGGTAAGACTGGTTGTCAGACTTTCGGGCTTCTGACGACCCGTAACGATTGAAAGATCCACGAATGACAGCCGGGACCAACGGCTTAACGTGTTCGAGGGTTCGTGCGTTTCCGAGGCACGAAGGGGTCTTGTTTGAACGCGCTAATCTATGGAAATACCAGTCGGATTTAAAAATACTTTTTGCATTTGATGGCTCAATTCTCGAGGGAGGCTATAGGCTCTTTAACATCACGCTAGGACTCTTAAGAGCTAAGCAAAAATAAAAAATAAGAAAAAACTCTAAGCGAAATCGAAGTAATTACATGGTCGAAGTTGCGGGCAGCAGCTATTAAGATATATAGCTGATATATATGCAGATGATCACATAATGGATGAAAAAGCTGCTCTCCCCTTTGATAATAAGGAAACAAATTTTGCCAATGTAGATTGTAAATTAAGCGAAATCCCGCACTAGGTCGAGAGCAGGCTATTATGAAGTGTAATTAAATAAATAAAGTAAAGGTACACCGCATAAATTAAACCAAAGTCATTAAACTTTAGGGAGCACGTCTAAACTACCCAATATGTAGGTTCTGTTACTATTTACTCATTAGCCCGCAATAAAAGTTACTCACGCCCACCTTTAACCGTTCGTTCGGGCTATTTATCACGCGGTTGTTACAAAACTTTTGTAGAAAGAGTTTTCGGAGTGGACCCCTGTGTCGTCCCTCCTCAAGATTGATGGTTTCCCTCAGTCAACTGGTTGTTCATGGTGCCCATTCTTCCCGCACTCACCCTTTGTTTGTACTATTGTTGTGAGTTTTACAATTATCATTAAGATCCTTGTCTGCGTGGAGGCGTGCTGCTCACTTAATGAAATTGAGTCCGACTATGTCTATTGAAACGTCAGTGGTATACAGTCGCACAACATTGATAAACGTTATGTGTTTAATGTTTGCTCGCGAATCTATCGTTTTGAACTACCATGTTCGATTTCATAGATATCTACCGACAATATGAATAATTCAAATGGATAGTGTGGCGTGAAAGACTCTCAAAGGAAATACGAGCACCTATGGAGTTTAAAATTGCCGGTGCTGTCTGCTCGCCTTCGTTTCAGCGTCTCGCACGTTAGCGTCATAATATGAACGAGTCGGTACACGAGGGATGTACAACACGTAACGACAGTGATACTGTGCCGTGCTCCTCGAGACTATATTGATGCTTCATTGAAGGAATCCGTATAGACAGCGAAAGTTATGAGTTATCGATAAAAAAAAAAAAAACAGATTTTGCAATTGATGGTGTAAAAGTCAGTCCATTGAAAATTTAAGATTCCAAGAAATGGCATAATGAGGTGTGTTGCTACCGCAGACATATTGCGAAAGTTTCTTCAAATCAGTCAACTCCCCTTTCGCGTCTGTGGGGCTCATTCAGGCCACGTACCGTAGCTTTCATTCAAATGGACGTGTCGAGTTTTCGTGGCAATTCAAATACTTTATCACAAAGTGGAGACCTATAAAACCTTCAGGAGCGATAAGTAAGCAAATATATGATGGCCATGAATATTGTTATTTTTGGGAATGAGTTTAATAAACAACTGACTGGTATCTAAGCAGTTTATTTGGTGGAGATCTTTCAAGTTGAATAGTTTTTATAGGAATGAAGTAAACTGGGCTTATCCTTTAATTTAATTAAGGCTAGACTGAACATACCTATGTAATTTGTGTTTTTACCTACATAAAAAACAATTAACTTCTCCGTCATTCTTTTAATTAGTTAAGTAAAAAAGTAACAATTATTCCGATAAGAACCGTGATAGCTAATCTACTCCTGGGGCCGACTGTATTTGCATACATTAAACGGAGATTAATAAGGGTCGTTAAGCTTGAACCCTGAAAAGCCAGATGTGGGGGCTTAGGAATTCAATATACATATTTATTGGTTTGTTACGGAAATCATTTGCAGGATTCGTCGTTAAAATTACCTAACTAATTACTTTAGCAATTTACATGCGTTTCTTGTAGGATACTTTAACTATTTAATTAATAATCATTATATAGTATTTGATAACATTGATCAGCAAATTGATAATAATAATTGGTAACAACCTCAAGTTAGAAAAATATGGAAAAAAGACGTTGCAGCAACCCCAAATAATATTTCATTTTTCATTCAGCTATTTACGTACGCACATATAAACAGAAAATAAAAAGAGAAGAGAATAGGTAATAGTGAATAGGTAATAACATCTAAAAAAAAATGTTTTTTTAGATTTTTTCATCTATTTTTAGTTTTGCTAACTACAAAAGAGTGATTTTTCAGTTCTTTTTTATAATTGAATTGTCATCGGTCCTCAATAAGTCTACAAAGTTTAAATGAAATCTAACCGTTTGATGTAGCTCAAAATCAAGTCCAAACGAGTCGGTTACAAACAAACATACAAAAATACAGGTGAAGCAAATAAAAAAAAACGTTTAAAAATATATACAAAGGTGATACTTGTTTATAAAGGCACCTCTTGTATTAGTAGAAGAATGAATGAAAGGAAAACATAAAATCAAAAACAAAAGTCTAATTTAAATTTACACATAAAATATTAGAATATGTATTACCTATTTAAGGTATCTAAGGTGTACTCCTAGTACTAACATACAAACGTACCCACTTCTAAAATAAATGTCACTAAAATGTATATATAATTATAATGTAAAAGAACTTAATTTTTAAAATTTATACATATCTATGCAATTATGACTAAAGTGGAGAGATTCCTTCACTCTTCTTTTTTTTATCAAATCACAAGCTCCAACAGTAAGTAAATTAGGTAGAAAGGTGTGAATCAGAATAAAATCGCATAACGCCAGAACAGAACGAGGTGGTTTATACTTAGCAAAACACGACACGCTAAAAACAAAGCTATTCAGTCGTGCCTACACATTACCAACTCGTCTGAAAACCACAACGACCCATTATCCCAACTATTATACCCAACTTAGCCGACTATAAAAAGCAGTTCGGGTTTACGAAGTACTTGTTAGTAGTGCGATGTTCTAATTTTAGCATTTAATTAATAGACTGAAGGAATTGTTTACTTGGAAAATCTTCTAATTTTTAAAGTACTAATCAGCATTTTGCCTATTTCACATTATTTTTAGTTGTTCTAAGATATTCGGGTTCCCTGGTAACAATGTTAGGTATACCTATATATTTTGGACTTAAATTGTGGTTATTATGACTGAACAATCACGGTGTATTGATGAACAACTTTGTGGCGAACATCTACAATGCCCCACATACGAAACTTAAAATTCAACAAATGTGGAAAACACAAAAAGTGAAGTGGTGCCATCTACAATGCTATATGCGAACTACTCAAGACTTGGCGTCACACCGCAACTACATCAGCTACATCGCGCAAGCAGAGTTTACCGTGCGATCTACATATTATACAAGATCCCGACATCAACTGTCGGGCAGTTGCCCACCAGACACAACACCCGTCTGTTCGGAGGATCCTCCTTGACCATAGTGTATGAGTGAACTTTACACCCTGTTCCACGTACCTCTATAACAATGAATAAAGTTTTAGTTTGCAATGACCCAATTGTTTTATTTAATTTACCCATTTAGTCATCATGTACCTTGCCTTTTCCCAACTATGTATGTTGGGGTTGGTATCCAGTCTAACCAGAAGCAGCTAAATACATGGAGCGACTGCCTATCTGACCTCTACAACCCAGTTACTGGATAACACAATACTCCTTGGTAAGACTGGTTGTCAGACTTTCGGACTTCTGACGACCCGTAACGACTGTCAAAGATTGAGTGACAGCCGGGATCAACGGCTTAACGTGCTTTCCGAGGCACGGAGGGGTCTTCGTATGTAAAGATGGTCACCCATCCCCGGAACAACCGCAACAAAAACAGCTTAACCTGATCGATCGACCCGTGCAGCTATTATTACTTAGCCACAAGCCCCTTTTACCCATTTACTAATAGGAACAATTAGTTGGAATAAAACCACAAAACGTCAAGAATCAAATGAAATAGAACTACAGTGTCAAACGAAACACGCACATACTCCTAATTCACGTGAAAGTTAATTTACAACAGTGTCTCCAAAATGGCGACATTTAGCAAAGCTGCTTGATTAATTGAATTGCTGCCACCACCATGTGCCAAACTATCACAGTAATTCTCGTATATTACGGGGAACCAAATATTAGCTTTATTTCCCCCTCCCAGGGGAACAACTATTAAAGCATTTTTTTTATTACGCTTACCAAACATAATATCCTTAATAGCCATAATAGCCATTATGCAGGTTGTTTTAATTGATAGCATCAGTCATGTTTTCACTTCGGCCAAAATTTAACAGTATAAAACGAAAAACAGTCGATTTTTTTTTCTAAAATACATGTTTTGCTTTCTGATATTGTTAATGTCCGTAATTCTCTGAAAAGCTTTATTAATTTGTACCTTCTGTAAGTAGCACCCTGAAATGTTAAGTCTCTTAAATAAATTGCATTTTAGGATGAAAGATGATGATATATTTGAAGCATGTCCGTGAAACAAACCACTACTTATTATAACAATATTACAATGCCACCCGCGGCGAGCCTTCGGTTTTATTACATAACGCGCATCATGCTACATTACAGAACCATTATGATATATGGCCACTAAGCGTAGGGTAGAGCTCCATCAAAATTACCCCATTGCACGTAATATCAAAATAAAGAATTTTATATCTGCGTCCAAAATTACCAAGTCCGACTAAATAAATACACTGTTAATTTAATTAATGTAATTTTCCATGTTAAGCGCTGCCTGAGGGTGTTTGTAAACTGAGACTGGCGTTTCTATATAAGATTTAGGTGCGCTTTTTTCCTCTATTTCCCCTCAGCCAGCGATCTTATTAATTATTTTTTACACAGCTCCCCACTCAGTGGGGAGGATGGACCAATGAAGTGATCCTCTGCACAGCGTTTTAGTGAACAGGTACTTACGTACAGGAAGAAGCACCTATAGATAGACGCAACACACTGTAATTAAGTCTATTTGCAGGTTGTTCAATATTTTGCGAAACTCTTCGCTTGCTAGGCTTCTTAAAAAATTGAGAGCTGATCGATTTCGTAAAGCAAAAAAAGTAACTCGTAATCACGAAACAATAAGTTAATCAAAGAAAGTGATCGTGGTGGTCAGTAAATCAGCGGTGTCCCAACGTACAGCCGCACAACATTCACATAAACAAATGGGTGTCAAAAAGCGGCTGACAGCCAGCCGAGGTTTCATACAATTCCTTTTCGAAGCCTACAATAAATTACTAACCCCCTTCCTTTGTTCTGTATGTACACGTATCGCCAATGTTTGGCAGCAACATGTATAATTTACGAGTGTCACACACGTATAGGGAGCCTGGCTGCCTGCTGACATTCATCACGCCGCGCTCGTCACCCGAACGTGCCGTAAATCGTTGCAATGACGTCACGTATTTGTTTAAATTCAATCGATCCAAACAGTCGTGAACACAATTTGAATTTTCCGAATTTTACAGCTGCTACTCCATGTTCCATGAAAGTTAAGCTGTGTTGTAAAACGGATTTATACGCTTTGCATTTTAGGTACCCTTTACATTTATGAACATGGCAAATTAAACGTATTGAAAAATTAGAGCAACGTACTGAATTCTAGTGGTGAATATATCATTTAACGCCAATATTCTATTAGGTACTACCATCAAAACCCATTTGCTAAATAACGTATGGTAATAACCAAAAATTGGAAATGTGTTATTGCTCGTCTTATAACCCTAAAATGCAAATCGAATCTATTTTCGCATGGGGGAATGTTTGCGTGAGGAAGTCTGAAATAAGCTTAGCGGAAAGTACGAAATTGGCTTGGATATGTCGATATTATTTAATGTAGCGTACCCCCGAGCTTGTTTGTCGAGTGGAAAATATTTATTACAGTTTACCTCAACTAAAGTATTTTCATCTGATTTTCTTACTTAGTAGGCCCGTTCCAGATTTTCTTTGACACTTATTTGTATATCCAAGAGCCGAAGGCCGAGTAAATAACTTTTCCTAGGAGCTGTATGCTGTGTTACACATAATTGGCCCCGAAAAGTTCAGACAAACATGATAAAAGTTGTAAAAGTGACCACGAAAAGCTTAGAATTAATATTGCGATGGAATTTTAGAACATGTAAGAAAATTTCCGCAAATATAATTATGTACCTGTCTGAAAAGTTTACTTGTTTATAATGAAGACCTGACTTGTACCCACGAGTTCAAAGTCAATTTGCATAAAAGGCGCGGAAACGAATAATATCGTTGATATTGGGAAAGTTGGAGGCAATGTTTTGAGCTACGCACACAGCTAATAACATCCGACAAGACGTTCGATATTTGCAGTGGAAGTAGGGCTGACACCTAATGCTTCCCCTAGTTCCAAGGAAATAAAATCAACAGATTAAACACAGCGGAGGTTACCTATAAATATCTACACACTAAACACAAATAAATAATTTCCATAGTTTTCTTTCTGAATTATATATTTTAACCCTACTTACAGTATCATGGGAGTCCTAACTATAATTATAAGTAGCTTTGTTACTACCTAAATAATTTTATATACCAAGGTATTAAGAGGTGACAATTATTCAAGTGTTTAATATGCATGGTACAGCCCTACCACGTAAGATTGTAGCAGTCCGCTGTTTGCCAGAGGCTCTGCTGTCTTCCCGCATATAGACCCTAACGCAAATATTTTGAAACTGAGCTATACCATTGAATAACATTCCCAAAAATAAATTAATTCCGAACTAAGATTTGAAACATTAATAATGCACAAACGTATTTTGAATTCATGTTACAAAAACATTGGACTCCATAAATATAGTTCAAATCAATTTAGTTTTAATAAAGCTCGCTGTATTTACGCAAATAAGAGAATAAGACAAAACCCATGCATTTAATATTCCAAAAGAATCGCCCGATGTTTACGCCAGCACTCAGGGGAAATAATGATCGGAAAAACTGTCGGCAATCTTGCGCAATTCTAGCGCTGTAATGTCGACGCTTCAGCTACAGTTCACAATTTCACCAAATTAATATTGGATGAGAACGTTTGAATGGTGGATGCCCGTAATATACCAACAGATACAACGTGTAAACAAATTGCAAATAGAGTATTCCGACTACGCAGTGGAAATAATTTCCTCTATAACGTGTTCAGAATTGTAATGAAAATTGATATGCGAGATGTAACGATTGAAAAGTTATCAGCTTTATGTGTAAAGCCCTTTGATCGCAAATAGCGCTTATTACTACTAAATGTCGGTGTTTAACGTGTAGCAGAATTATGTTAAAGCTACAGCCAACTTTGTGAACCTTGATAGTGACGCTGAAAGGCATTCCTCATGCTCGTGTATCCCAAGTACATAGGTACCTACCTACACGGTAATGTTCGCAGACTTGTCTAATTTCACTCCGGCTCACTTTGTTTTGCGTAACGCTCCACAGTAATTCTACTGAATATAAATGAAGTTTCCCTTGTTCTATGAATAACATTTGCTAAGAGCGCAATTTACATTTTATTTAAAGCCGTTGTTGTGTATTGTATTCTAATAGCAACATTTTTCAGGTTCAGTTGTGAAGACGTGATTTCACTTAGACTGCGTAAGTACCTACAGGAATATTGTGCCGCATTTAAGCTTTCGTTGAGAGCAAAAATTACTTGTCTGAGTAATGCCCTGCTTTTATTAACATCTAAAAATATTGCCGAGTGGAGTGAACACGCCCATGATGAGACCAACGAGATTACCTGTGACGTTTTCAGGGAAGAAAATAAGAATACATTTATCTTAGTTATAACAGGAAAATGGGTTCTTAAAAATCAAAGTGATGTTTATTTACAAAATTGGTATTTTTTATAAACGAAACATCCAATAATTAAAACAAGTCCTGAATGAATATCTTCCTTTAATCTTTTTAATCGTGTTGAATATCGCGACTCTGTTACTCATTGTCTTTGAGAATTATACTCCATCAAAAGCTGGATAATGTAACTTTCTCCCCAAATAAGTAACTGTAAAAGCTGGAGCCTCCTTGTGTCACGTGGCTAGATCCTTCCGCTTCATAAGTTTTAATGATGGCTGAAATTATTCTTAAGATGATCACCTGCATGCAAATTATGATCGCCTTTATACAGTAATTTAAAATTTTATTCCGAAGGTTTTTCGTAAATTCTCATTCGAGGGGTGTGCTCAAATTTCTGTTGAGAAAAGAGAAAGTTAAAATATCTCTTTGCTTGGAGATAAATTAATTTTGTGTTTTTAATGCTCCGTCTTTTTTAGGTAGGAGTGTCTACTTAAAATCCGGTTTAATGTTTCGTCGCGTTCTTCCGTTTCTACTTAAATTAAGGTAGCATTAGTCTGAAATTATTCTGCTACCTACCTACCACTGTTAGGATAATGAAGGCCTAATTCGTCGAGCTGCTCGTTTATCATTTTTTTTTTTCAAACAAATAAATGGTTTCGTCTGTTTTCAAATCGTAATAAAATTGTACTAATTGTTTTCGGATCATACTTGTTTTATTTACAAATTAACAAAAAACAGAAACATTATTCGTCAATCTATATTAAAATAACATTCAACTTCGACACGTGTCGATTAAAAATATACTTTCCGAATGATTTCAGCGACCCCACACTATAAACAAATGTTATTGTGAAACTAGATGTTATGAATTATTCACGTGGGAAAGGTTACCGACGACGAACAACTGTAACAACCAACGATTCCTAACAAAAACTTTGCAGTTTTGTGCTGAAACAATTATTTTATATTTAGTTAACTGACGAACGTTATATCAAACACTGAAGATATAGAGAACTCAGCTTATTTTCCACCAAAAGTTTGACGTTCGGATAAATTATCGGCCACCGCCTTTTAAACTTAAAATTGAATATGCTGTTATTTGAGTCTATATCTACTTATTTATATGTCACAAAGTTGTAAGTTCAATAAGTAATAAAATTTGCGGCAAACAAGCAAACTGAAATAAGGAAAAATTATCGCCGAATGAGTCGAATTTGGCACATATAACAATAAGATGTCTGCGAAGTTTTTCTTCCTTCATATCAATAGATAGAGAATAACATACTAGGTTATTCTCTTTTTTATTATTTTATTATTTTGTTTTAAGTTTTATTGTATATTCTTTTCTAGTAGATTAGTAAAAATTAAGAAATTGATTGTAACGTAGTATTACATGTATAGCAATAAAGCAATAAATGTAAACAGAACGAAGGAGCCTCCATCTCACGACACGGAATCCTAGTGTTAGTTCCAGGAAGCAACGCATTTGAATGTAACTTTTAAAACAATAAATTATTCTTATTCTTATTCTTAATAGATATCTTAATGAAAGCTTATTGGATAAAGTCCTCTAGAAATCGAACCGTTTCGACATACTATTAAAGACGAAAAATTGCCACGATTGGGTAACGATTCCGTAGGTACTCGAAGCGAAACGCTATCTGAACTCTGAGATTCCATCAGCTATTCCAACATAGCCACATCCAAGTAGCAAATAGACTATCTAAAACATTTGGTAGTAAAAATGGCTAGAATATTGGTCTTAGTTTTTACTTGACTTTTCAGAGGGTTCGTTCAGCAGGGAATTCGCAATGTTAAGTTGAAATATTCAAATTGAAGCTACCTTGACTGACAGTCAGCGGTCTAGATTGAAACTTTATTCAATTGCCAGTCTTGTCTCACATGACCCTGAAAGAACTACAAAAGTTTTATTATTTGGTCATAAATCCTCCACACGCGTATTCGCTATACTGCCTATATTTAATAAAAGCTCGCGAAGTACTTAGGATTTGGAATACGTATACATGTAGGTAATCCGCCTGAAGCTGACTGCCGATCCGAGCATGAAGTGCTCTGTCGCAATGATAAACCTTTGTTCTCTGTGACGAGTTTTTAGAATTGTTATCGAGTCTATTGTGGGTGGTAATGAACGGCATTTCGCTGAAAATTCCTGAACAGTGAGCGGAGATAAGTGGACTACCGCCGAGGTGAATATTGACGATAATATAACTTTAGTAAGCTTTAATTCTTGCTTAAAACTGATAACTGAAGATAGTGAAGAAAGACGTTTGTGTAACAACAGCGAATTCATCAGTTAAAGTTCGGATCTTACTTCTTTACCCGTTACTAGGAAGTCTTACCAACTAAACTTCATAAACTACTTTGTTTTCATATGGATCTACTCGTATAGAATAATATCATAACTATACCTAATGTTTAGTTGAACAATGTTTACGGAATAGCTTTACTGTGAATATTTAAGTCATTATCTGCCTACCTTTTTCCCAACTATGCTAGGATCGGCTTCCAGTCTAACCGCGTGCAGCTGAATACCAGTATTTTACATGGAGCAAGTGCCTATCTGACCTCCACAACCCAGTTACTGGGTATTACGATACCCCTTAGTAAGACTGGTTGTCAAACTTTCGGGCTTCTGACGACCCGTAACGAATGTCAAAGATCCACTTATGACAGCCGGGACCAACGGTTTAACGTGCTTTCCGAGGCACGGAGGGGTCTTGGCATGTAAAGATGGTCACCCATCCACGGACAAACTGCGGCAAGCGTAGCATAACCTGAGCGATCGACACGTGCAGCTATTGTTACTTAGCCACAATTCCCTCAGAATATTTAAGTACAGTATAAAAATATATAAATACATACGGTGGCACAATTCATAAAATAAAACATGTTCACTTCAAAACGCCCTATAAAAGGCTGTAATATTGTGTATAAAATGTGCGATAAATAAGACAAAGCGCCCAGTACCTAAACAAAGTGAAAAGTCAGCTACATTTGGGGTTGGTTATTGTAGTGAACCATAATTCAGTTGGAGGGTAGATAACTTCCAGCGGTAAATATACTCGAGGGCCTGATACCGCTGCTGCTGCGATACAATGAAATAATCTTTGATAAAATTCGGGTGTATTTCGTTTATAGTTATGTCTTTAATGATCACCTAGAGACTAGCTACAACCTACAGCTTCATCTTAAATGTTCCTAACAAGACTTCTAGTAAATTATACAATGGGTGAATAATGTGAACATTAGATATATCGTATACCCACGTAAAAATACTTAAAAATTATGAATCCAGATAATCTCGTGATAAAACAACACCCCAAAATCCCTTAGTAATAACGTGCGTGTCTGCAAAAGATATCAAGTTGACAAAAACATCGTCTCCGATAGCCTCTCGCTCCGTGGCGAACTAATACCATTATCACTGATACGAAATAGGAGGCAGGCCACTCAAACGACTCGATTGTACGTCCCGAGGGGACACACGAGAGCGCGGCGCGTCACAAAGGGCATGTGTACTAGCACACGACGCAACAGTCGCGCGGGGTAGGTAGTACGTGCCTCGCATCCTCGCTCCCACCTGACTGACCTGTCCGGACGGAGCTCGTACGACGCAGCGCCGCTCTTAAAGGAGATTAGTTCCCCCTTTGCCTTTTCACAGCGCTAGATAAGTATCTGCGACAGGGAAACTCTGGCTTGTCAAGATTTTAAGTAGGTACATGAAATTGTATTACGTACTGAAATCATTCGTTATTAATAAATATAGCGTTACATGTTTACGAATTAGCATTACGAATTCCACATGCGTTAGCTTACAGCATCGAGGTGGAGGTAGACTAATTAAATTTTCATAATACCTCAAACATTCTGCTCGAGTAAACTAAATTAACTTGTGCATGACACCTTCGCCGCATACAGAAGCCTATCCAAGTTGTGAAGTTTAATTAAAAGAGAAAACAACATTTCGAAGATTTCATAAAGAAAACAAAATAACTAATATGGATACTTTGTAACATCACATTGGACCAACCCAAGAGCTTACTATTGGGCCCGAAAAATTTAATAAATCTTAGTGAAAATGTTTAGGATACAAAACTACTTCAAAATAAATAAGACGGTATAAACCTACTCGTAACTTATTCAAATGACATGTGGATGGGATAATGTACAAAAATATCGCTCGACGTTCTCCGATAAGCCTATTTTATAGATACCCTTCCAATTTTATATCCTTAGCGAAGGCGTGTTTATCCTTTACAAAAAATATGAGGAGTGAGGAATACCAAACTGATTTTCTTAAGAATCATAAGTAATGCCATTTGCACAGAGCGGTACATACTTACATTACATGTTTACTTATTCGACACTCGTATGTAGACGTATAAATTCATCATTTAGGTAGATAGATGGAAGAAGAAAGTTCCACACAAAAACAAGATGCTAAAAAACCTTTTCAGTAAAGTATAGATTTGAGATCAATAACAAACTCAATTCTCAAATGGAAAAGCTCACAACCAGAGACTAGATAATGAAAAGGAATACGGGAAGGTTCAATGGGCGAAGTTCTTTTTTATCAAAACTTCATCATGTCCCGCAGTCCATTTGAACTGGGAATTCAATGAAATACGCTCATTATTGGAAGAGTGCACTTTGAAAACTCATTGAAGTCACATAATAATTACCGAACAACTGTAAACATCAAAATATTCAGTACTTAATTGCGTGCCTATTTGTATATCCGAAACATTCCATTATACAAGGTGTACAACATCTTTCAAGCAACCGCCATCTACGTATCAATCTGTGCATCTTTGTGAAAAATAATCGCTGGGAAACAGCTTTTATTTTTGGTGTGAAAATCCGCTGCTTAGGTACGGCAATACGCATCGTAACGCACACAAAACATTCTGCCTAAGGATGCATGCAACGCCACAGGGATAGAGTATTAAAGTTGTAACATTTAAAACTTGTTTTCGTGAAACAAAACAATAAAAGTTGGAACTATAACCTTCATATCTTCGTAGCCAGAAGGTTCTCAGGTATGGTCCAGAACAGAAAAATTATCATAATAACAGGAAAAATAAGTGACTATCGGCTTCGTTAAGGTTACTCCCGTAAATTTAAAACCGGTTCTCCAATTAAGTATTAAATTGTAAATAAAAAAACAAACCGCAGGACGAGACTTTCTTATTTGCATGAATGAAAGGAGAAAATTAATATTGAAGAAGTGGAGCCACATTAAATCAGATCGTTAGCACTTTCTATAACGTAGGGGCGATCTGAGACAAATGATAAAAAAAAAATGGAAATAAAAAAGATGACTGAGTAAAGTAACAGCTATTTTACATAATAAAACGAAGAATTATAATCCTGAATCCTCCTGATTTCCTTGAAAACCAGTTCCGAACGATATTCATGATGGTGGTGTTTTAGAGCAATTCTTATAACGAAGGGCATGACTTATTCATGCTCTGGAAGGTAGACGCAATAAGTTCGAAGACTTCAGATGGCGAGCTGTATAATAAATAGACAATAACGAACGCAGAGTGTCCTGACGACGCTACGGCTGATCACATGAAAGCCTACACAACTGTATTGCAAGCAATCAATTAATAAATCAGTCAAACACCGTGATACAAGTACAAAACAAAAATGTATTTGTTTTAGGGCTGATTTTTCAATAGTCAGATAACTTTTATCTGAAGAATAAATCTGACAGTTTAGTATATTTTCTGTGCATAAGCTGTCAAACCGACATTCATCAGATAAAAGTTTTCTGACGATTGATAAATCAGCTCATAAAATAATTGAATACCTAAGTACCATAAAGAATTCCAAAACAATTGTAAAATCAAACGTAAGTAATTTAGTTTTGAGCGGGTATCGGTGTATGGATCTGCCAAATATTATTCGGCAACTCCCGTCCATAAACGTCGAGGCATGTCTTCAGCAAGGGGGCGCAAACCTGTCATTGAAATCATAAAATAATTTTTGAATAAATCTTTTCATGTCAAACACAAACCTTTCGAACGTTTCTACTAACTTTTCCATAGAAGCCGACGGCCCAACGACCCAAATGAACGCCTAAATTAAGATTTGTAGCGCAATGATTTATAATAACATCTTGGTTGACCTGGAAATAAAGACGTTACGTTAATTGAATTTCGACTCCCGAGGAACGTACATTTAATTTCAATGGAAATAATTATAATTCATTTTCAAAATGGTTATGATTTGTAATTTTATGAACGTTTTAAGTAAGCCTTACATTAAGAAAAGTCCCTTCCTGTTCGAACCTCGTGATATGAGGGCTCTGCACGGGCAGCACTCTCCAGCGGGTATTGGACACAAAGTGCTTGCTCAGGTATAGTGAAAACGCGCCGCACAACCCCGGGACAGGATCCGGATCATACCTTATGTATAAGGGCTGAAACACAACGCACCTTTGACAAAAACCTGCGTATCAGGTACATAAGAAGGGACAGAGCTTATTGACATGAATGGAATTTTCGTCCCTTACAAAATGTATGGTTCTCTTTTCAAGATTAAATTTTTCCGGATCCTAGCAATTTTGTTTTCCTCTTGTTTTGTTATCCTATGTCCTCTTTATTATTGGATAAGCTGATTTTGATTGGGTAAAATACGTTCTTCATGAATAAATCTGATAGATGTTTTGTTTAGTCTAGTGAAATATTTTAAGATGCACAAAAAACAACCTGTTTGTTTACAGACGAGGCGAGCTTTAGAAGAAATTCTTGATTATATTTTAATAGTTCGCCAGTGCGATCGCAGTAGTCAGCACTAGTGATTATAAATGCATTTCTATGTGCCGGTTCCGAGTACGGGACCCCCACGACAGAACAGCCATCTTCTAGGTCTTGAGAATAAGAGATGTCGTCTGACGAGATACGGCCGCCCAAGAGGAGGCCTGTCTTGCCTTCAACGGGTGGATCAGTGGCTACAATGGAAATCAATTAAATATAGGACTATATTATGAGATCAATCGCTCTATCTCATTCAAAAAATATTTCGTGTGGTGCTGTGAAAGCGCATGCGCAGTTGAAGAAAATCTAACCAGTGCGGCTGACCGCATTAGTGCGGCATTTACTACTTTGTCCAAGTGCGGCCCAACACTTCTGTGAGTTTGGAAATTTTCGAGTTTTATGACAGTCATAAAACAATTACGTTACAAGTACTGGTTGCTGCACACGATAATTGTTTTTGTAGCAAATTTTTGTCAGGCAATTTGCTTTTGGTCATCTTTTATCGAAAAGAACCGTTATAATTTTGACGACCGGCCCGCTAAACGGCCGTGTTTTCGGCCGGATTTACCCACACCCAAAGGGAAAGGTTTGGGTAAAAAAACAAAAAACCTATTTTTTGAAGCTTAATTTTTTATTGCTCGCTCGCAAATCAATGTCAATAATCAGCTACGTTTAGACACGATTCGGAAAGCGAGTTGTAGTGGGTACACCACAACCTAATTTTATTCCATCCTGACACTGTTATACATTACATAACGTAACAGCCGAATATCGTGTGTAACAATCGAAATGAGTTGTGTGTTGACACCTTTACCGACCGAGTTTTACGATGTTTTAGAAACAATAGAGATGCACAATGAACGCACGTCCTCGTCCCACCGCACTCGGAGAAAGTTATGTAAATTGTATGGACGCGCAAACGCGGTGCGAGCACATGTCAGGCACGCGCGTTGGCCGCGCTTATTGCGAGCGTAACTAGGTAAAACATTATGGTAACCTACAGTAACTTTCAAATCTCATAGCTACAGGTAAAACGGGATATAGGCTTACAAATAAAATGGTTTTACGATACACTAATTAGGTATGTTGTAAGTTATTATTAATAAATGTTGATTATACATGGTACATGTGGCGCGTATAAAGATATTTTGGACCCAAAGGCGATGGAACCCGATGAGTGGGTGAGATTCGTCGGCGTGTTAAGATTCTCGGTCATCTTGCGGTAGCGCGCTAACATCAGATCACCTTTTTTCATTTGTTCGAGGAATACGTTGAGCTTATACTGCATAATAATAATAGTGAGTTAGTGTGAAGAACCACTTAACAAGAATACAGATAAAGTGTTTTATACAACATGTCCCTGAATTAACCACTAAACACCTCAATTACATTATTATGTTAGAATCATAATAGTTAAATGATAGAGAACATGATTATTTACTAATAGTTATACCGATGGCCGAAGAAAAAATGTGGTTACATTACAAATGTAATGTACACATTTGTAATGTAACCACATCTGGAGGCAAAGGTCCTCGCGCACACTTGGGAGTGGCGCGAGGAGGCCAAACGCCGGGGCGTAACTCCGCTGCCACGTGAAATCGCGGCACGGCGGACAGAGCTCCGGCAGGATCTCATGGCGACGTGGAAGGTGCGATTGTCGCAACCCAGTGCTGGGCACGCCACGATTGCGGCGGTAAGTCCCCTCTTTGAGGAGTGGTTTGAGAGGCGGCATGGCGTCCTCACCTTCCGCCTGACACAGGTCCTCACCGGACACGGTTGTTTCGGGAGGTTCCTGTTTCGGATAGGGCGGGAGGAAACGCCCGGGTGTTTCCATTGCGAAGATCGCCCAGAGGACACGGTGGAGCATACGGTGGAGGTCTGCCCGGCTTGGGCGGAGCACCGCCGTGTCCTCGTGGAGGTGATCGGCGGCGGCGATCTCTCGCGTCCGACCCTGGTCCAGGCCATGGTACGGAGCGAGAGTGCATGGCTAGCAGTCGCCTCCTTCAGTGAAGCAGTTATGCTCGCAAAGAGGGAGGCGGCGCACGTGAGGGAGATGCAATACATGCGCCCTCACAGCCGTGGCCTTCGCAGGAGACGCCCTGGGCGTCGGGAATCCCAGGCTGATTCCCGGCCACCGTAGGCACGGGCTTGCGGACGGCGAGTAATGGGTAGCTCGCTGTCCGGTAAGGACCAAGCCCGGGTCGACGGCGCGTTGTGTTCCACGCGCGCCTCAAAGAGATGTCAGCAGCAACTGATGGGGCCCGCAAGGGCCGATGCCTGCCAGGGGTGCGGGTTGTTCGAAAGAGATACCGCGGCCCCTGGCACACAGGCAACCGAGGGAACACGGGTGGGTTTTAGTCAGTAAAAGTCTGACACGCCCTCCCGCTCCGCCCAGAGCGGGAGAAGTTATTTGATGATTTCCCACCCAAAAAAAAAAAAAAAAAAAACCGTGTATTGGTCGTCGTACACATCCACATCGTACTCACGCGTGTATTGGTCTAGCGTAATAGGTAGTAGTTGATAGGTACCTACTTCATCCATTTTGATTTTTGTTTTGACTGTAATTTACATAGTTTTAATTATTTTTGAGGTGAAAAAGAAAAGAAGATATTAGTAATGAGACAAATCGATCCAGTAAACGATCCGGAACAAACTACTTTCGTACTGCGCATTCAGAAACATATTGTATACAGGTTATATGAGTGCAAATTCACCTCCTCCAATGTAGTAGCTTCATACCAATTCCCAAGACGAACCCTGTTGCAGTATACGATACCTCTATCGGCTTCTTCCTTTTTCGCATCGTTCGCATCCATTTCTGGTAAAATCTGTAGTTAAAAGACGAGTAAAACAGCAAAACCAAAGGAAAACACCGTTTAAAAATAATGCTCTGTGCGTCAAACGTTATTTCAAAATTCATAGAGAATACCACGGACTACTAACAACTGTAGATTAATATACAGATAAAATAAATAACGATGCAGACAAAAAGGAATAACGTTTCATCATCCAGCAGTCGGAGGATTTCACCTATTGAACCACAACATTTCTCAAATTGGTGTTTGCTATTTAATATGAATACTTTATCTTTCTATCTGTGACCTTTCCACGCTTCAACGGCTCATTTCAAAATAAATTAAGACCCAAAAATTAAAAAAATCCTTGCAATCACTACATATAGTATAAAACAAAGTCGCTTTCTCTGTCCCTATATCCCTATGTATGTTTAAATCTTTAAAACTACGCAACGGATTTTGATGCGGGTTTTTTAATAGATAGATTGATTCAAGAGGAAGGTTTATATGTATAATACACCGACCTCCACGCGGGCGAAGCCGCTGGCAAAAGCTAGTATACAATAAAATAAAGTCCGACGATGCTTTGTTTTAATTTCGTAGACGTTCTATACGCAATATACCTAAGAGTTCGTAAATAAGTTGTAAAATCCATGAAACACTTATTACGACCTCTGTAACTGGAACTGTGTCAGTTTTTAACCCACAATGATAAATAGCGATGTGCCGAGTACGGCTTGACTCGAGACAGACTCGATTCCTGCTTTGGACTCGCCTACTCTGATACCAATTTTTTTGTTATTCGTGTATATTTTGTTAGTCAACATTCGAATACCAAACATAAAACTCGAGTACTGGACTCGAATCGCGGAATCGAGTCATGATTCGAATACCGTATAAACCGACTCGATCCACCAAAACAGCGACTCGGCACATCACTTCAATACTTAGTGGTCTTACAGCAGTGGCCTTTACCAAAAGCCAAGGATGCCGTAAGAATTTGGGACTCAAAGGGAAGAATGTCAACAACGCACAGAACAGGAGCATTGTGGCACTAACAGCCTGTTAATTTATTATAATTATGTACTGTTATTGTTCTACCCAATATTGCCGTATTTAGGTGCAATTGTGACCTTTACACACAAATGATATTGCTTCGTAACTTTTTACGAGCAACGCAATTGAACCTCTGCGTAGAAAATATAAATGAAAAAGTGGAAGTTGGGAAAACAGAAATTGACTGAAGATTGAAAACCGGGAGATATATACTTAGGTACGTACTGCTGCTATACTTTGATAGGACTATCCAGCTTTGAACGCTAGAAACAAACTTAAATAATTTTATGCAACACTTGGTTGTCTATTAACCCTTAACCACAACTGTAAGTCTCTATTTATCTTTCTTTATGTACAATCACCAAAAGATATGTGACCAGTGCTCTCGGATAAGTAGAAGTTTATTAAGAAACTGATGGATGTTCTGGCACGAATATTTTTGATAAATGAACTGTTTGATTTCTTTTAATTTAGTTAAACTTTATTCGAAAACATCTATCGATTTCTTAATTAACTTCAACTACATCCACCACATCATCATCATCAACTACAACTACTCCGACGACCTTGGTCACTTATTTCTTTTAGTGACTGTACCTGTCATATTATTGTGGATAAAATAATATCACAACAATTATAACGAGCATCTATAATATCTAGTATATCAAGCTATGGATTCCTGGCAAATGTTAAATCGAATACCAGTGAAACCATCGCACATCCAGATCAAATTAGTGATTTACACTAATAATGGTCGAAATTGATTAATACCGGCACACAATCATTATTGTTAGATAAGTACAATATATATTTATGTTCTATATGTAGGTATCGCCAACCCGCCTGCCAAGCGTGGCGATTATGGCAAATCCCCCCTTTTAGGGAAGGCTTATGTCCAGCAGTGGACGTCTTTCGGCTGTTATGATGATGATGATGTAGGTATCTACCGATGCAATTCACTAATACGATTCATCTCATTGATTCCAGTGTTCAAAACGGATTGTTAGATAGGATCCTATCAGACTCGATCACGATTTGTAGTGAAAAATCAATGATCGCGATCCAGATCGACAGTGTACCTGCGATCTACCTGACATTGGTTGCCATCTGGGGGTCTACTCCGTAAGCACGACAGCCCGAATACCGGCCGAAGTTACGGGCATCTTACACTGCGGTGCCCGGTGCCGGTGAAGATACGATGAACTTACGGACATTTCATTATTTCGAGGGCCGAACTACCTGCCAGGGGTGCGGGTTGTTCGAATGAGATACCGCGGCCTCTGGCATACAGGCAACTGAGGGAACACGGGTGGGTTTTAGTCAGTAAAAGTCTGACACGCCCTCCCGCCCCACCCCAGAGCGGGAGAAGTTATTTGATGATTTTCCATGCAAAAAAAAAAAAGGGCCGAACTAAGAATGAATGTCAACACGATTTGACAACTGTCCCTACTCCCGATATGTATTTCCCGCGTAGATCGATAGAATACTGTGTACGATTTGCCCGCTGTAAATTTTATTTGACACTTGTTTTGACAGATAAACTGCTTTCGGCCGAGCCTTTTTTTTTGGGTTTTGCCTTCGCAAGGTTTGTGCATTTAGCGAGTGTCAAGTATTTTTTCTTTTCGATCAAGTAAATGGCCCGATATCGGGCACGATGTTACAAAACAGTCATATAAGTCGTCTTTAGTCAGTAAAGTTAAAGTTATTGTAAAGCGTACTTTAGAACAACTTATAAGGAGTTTTTTGGGGGGAACACGAAAAGTCCACGTTAGTCACTTATTTTCACCTTCGCTACACTTGTGCACTCACACGTAACTAAATGGAATTATTCACTACCATTATGCAATTTAATTCGCTATTTCACTAAATTTCATGTAAATGAAAACTCGTGCGACATGTTCCAACGCAGTCCCGCCAAAAACTCGGCCGAGCCTTATGAGTAGAACCCCCGACTCGAACCGACATTTTTTAAAAGCGGAGTTGAAAGAACAACGCCATTTTGTGGACGTCCAAAAAGATCAAACCAGGCGACTCAGTGATTTTTAATTACCATACGGTTGATAGTTCACCCTACGACCGTAGTGGGTTGTACCTACATATTAATTTGTTTCTAGGTACTTTACCTTAAGCCTTGTAGAGTCTTATTGCCCTTTTCTAATTCAGGAAAGAACTCGCGCACATAACAAGAATAGGTAAGTAGGCACCTACCTACATCTCTAACAAACAAAAGGTAACAGCCAACACAAATTCATATTATTTTATTTTTTCGTGACAATATTGAAAATATTGAAACATCCTACATGACAAAAATAATAAGTAGCTTAGGACATCAAATAACAACACGTGTTCGAAGATAAAACTTGCGGATTTCAGAAACCTGAACAGTAATTTTGATTTTTTAAATTTAGAAAATGCCACAGTCTGTAATGCCAGTTAATCCTTGGACTTAATCTCGACGTCGCTAACCAGAGTGAAAATATTCTCAGCTTTAAATCTTCCATGGATGTCTATGTAGTTGCTGCAAGTCAGTCCACACTCCTGCGAAAGATAAAAAAAAGACCTGACTTCTCGAGCTAATGATTTGGTTAGGTATTGGGTAGTCCTATCCTCTTGTGAGAGGGAGAGGGCCGTAATCCACCATGCACATATTCATAACGATCATCAACAAGTACTCTTTCCACTGCTTTAAATAAGGGCCTAGACATAATGTCATTCTATCACCAATACCTATAATGGTAAATTCAAAGGTATGGGACTACCATGGGAGAGCAGTGGCCCAGTGGTAACGGCCGCGACTTATGAGTTGTAGGTCGTGCGTTTGAGTTCAGCCCAAGCGCTTTACTTTGTGTAAGTCATTTCATCACCACTGCTCTCAAAACGGTGAAGGAAAACATCGTGAGGAAAGCGGCATGTCCTAAAACCAAATACTCGAACACATGTGACATCTACCAAACCGCAGTGGGCCCGCATGGTGGATTACGGCCCACTCCCTCTCACGGAGGGGAGGCCTGTTTCTCAGCAGATGGAAAGTTATAGGCTGAGTATGAATGTATGTGTATGTGGGACAACCATAAACTACCGAAAAGTTTCTGTCCGTCCTGTTGAAAGTCGTTATAGAAATACGAAACGCGTTGAATGCGATTTTCACTTGCGTAAGCTCTAGAACCCATTCAACTCCCGTTCCCGATGAGGGCTACAAGTTAGCTGAAAGATAATTAGAAAATACTTCGATAATCATCACAGCGGTGATCGTCAAACCAAACACAAAAACATAAAAATAGTAGTAATAGTAATATTATTTACACACACATTTACTGAAAGAGATGTGACCAAGGTCCACCTTGGTCACATCTCTTTCAGTAACTGTACCTGTCATAATAATGTGCATAAAATAATATTACAACAATTATAACGAGTACCTATAATATCTAGTAGGTATATCAAGCTATGAATTCCTGGCTATTGTTAAATCGAATACCAGTGAAACCATCGCAAATCCAGATCAAATTAGTGAATAGATTGACACTAATAATGGTCGAAATTAATTAATACCGGCACACAATCATTATTGTTAGTTATGTACAATATACAACGTGTCGTTTTGCATCCTCGTCAAATTCAAGGAGGTAACTATGCTAATGATTCTCGACACGAATCAATAATAAAATAAGTAGGTTTTTTATTTTACGGCTATGAAAATACAGTCGAGAACGCAATGGTAATTGAACCATTGCGTTCTCGACTGTATTTTCATAGCCGTAAAATAAAAAATCGCAACAAGTAATTCGAGGACTGGTTTGTGCGACGAAAACTGTTTGAACCCAGGTTAACCAGTTACAGTGCGGTATCACACGGGCCGCGTTTTAAAATTTAAAAAAAAAAAACCTACTTATTTTATTATTGATTCGTGTCGAGAATCATCAGCATAGTTACCTCCTTGAATTTGACGAGGATGCAAAACGACACGTTGTATAATTATGTTCTATATGTAGGAATCGCCAACCCGCCTGCCAAGCGTGGCGATTATGGCAAATCCATTTAGGGGAGGCTTATGTCCAGTAGTGGACGACGGCTGATATGATGATGATGATGATGTAGGTATCTACGATGCAATTCACTAATACGATTCATCTTTTGATTCCAGTGTTCAAAACGGATTGTTAGATCAGATCCTAATAGACTCGATCACGATTTGTAATGAAAAATCAACGGCGCGTGGTAGCTGATCGCGCGTGTGTGTCTAGTGAAGTACGCTACTCAGCATGCTAACCATTATGATTCGGATGCCCAGGAACAAACCGCCGCGGATTTAAAGCTAAAGCCCACGCGTCCCGAGTTTTATTACTGATTCAACAATTATTTTAAAATATTATTTTACTTTTAAATAGACTGTTTTTTTTTCAAGCAAGTTGACTTAGTAACCTTAGTTATTAAATAATTTTTGTATGAATTTCGATTAAACATATACAGATAAAAATATAATTTCAGACGAAAAGTTATCATTAATTCTCTGTTTTACGAAATTATTGTTGGTGTATTATTGTATGTAACATAAAAAATTTATTTGAGCATTCCAAATAACAAGGTATAGTCCTACCACAGACATTTTTATTAATTACTAGACTATTATAAGTTCCATGCACAAATAACAAAGCATCAAAAGATGCTCGAAAGTAAAATTTTATGAAAAATCTTTTCCCGAGACAGTTTTTACTGACTGAAATTGAAAAATATTTTTAGAGCGCTCCCTAGACAAATAATGACATTTTCCAGGACACATATTTTTTTAAATTTTTTGGCTATTTCTGAACCATAATCATTCATCAAATCTCGAGTCAAACGTTCAAATTCGAGAGAAAATGTGAAAGCGCCCTTAAAGAAAAGCAAATAAAGCACTAAATTATGCGCAACTAATAATTAAAACACAGTTTCAATCTATGCATATTCTCAAGCGATTCTTTTCCAAAATAAAGACTAAAATCAAGATTATATTTGTAACCATGTGTTAGTAGATAGGCTTTGCGTCCAATAAGTAACCCAATGACTCTGAGTTCTTGAATTATTTTGTCCATGTGTGTACTAACTTACACGACCACTTATTTTCTTTTATTTTTCAAGTTTCCACGAAGAAAGATGTTTCATGATGAATGGAGATATCAGTATACTCACAGGCCCAAAAAATGTCTGCATCCAGTTTTGATTCATGACGCATAAACTCTTGTCTGCGACAAGGTTTTTTATGATTAGCTTGGCACCAGTCTGAAACCAATTTGGAAACACTCAACAAAATAATATTTGAGACTACAGTAAAAATTAACATATTACAGGACAAGTTACTGTTGTGTCACTGGGTCAAAACCGAAACTATCGGAAATACTTGAATGGACGGTTGAGCACAATTTTGAAGACAAAAACACTTTACGTAGGTAGTTTCATTTGCAGCAAAGAACCTGAATAAAAATATTTCAAAATGAGTTGTTGAACTGATGTCTTAATTCTTATAAAAACCCATCGTTATCCACCCATCATTATAATGATGGGTGGATAACGATCGGTTTTAATTCTCGATCGAAATCCAACCATTGTATGATGAAGACAGAATGTATAAAATTAATCCATTTCTCGTGTTCTTTTAGTCCTACTATAGTATATTTTATATCGAGGGACTAAACGAAGCCATAATATACCAGAGGTGGTTTGACTCCCGAGCGTGCGAGGGAGTCAATGAAACCGAGGGTATATTAAATTGGCGTTTAGTCACGAGGTGCAAACTGTACTTTTCACTTTGA
This sequence comes from Polymixis lichenea, assembly GCA_949091785.1. Classification (NCBI taxonomy): domain Eukaryota; kingdom Metazoa; phylum Arthropoda; class Insecta; order Lepidoptera; family Noctuidae; genus Polymixis; species Polymixis lichenea. Next base: position 13,038,733 of record OX420932.1, on the reverse strand, counting down.
GTGCGAGAAAAATAGTCAATTTAGTAAAAAAACATTGAATAAATATTACTTATTTAAATTAAAATATTTCTTCTAAACCAGTCACAGATTAACAATTTAAAATACATGGCGCCACCTTCTTTGCGGAAAAACCATGGAAGTAAAACTCTCAACATTTTCGCAATGAAGATGGTCCACAGTCCACAGATAACAGTATATTTACTGGCGGTATGAGTTTGTCTATGTCACATGAAGGAAATTAAAAACTAATTACTTTTCAATCCCTAATAGAGACTAAAGTGGTCACTTTAGTCACGCTTTGTAGGGCTATATTGGCGTAGGTACTTTTAGAACATGAGAAGTGAAAAGTACATTTTAGGCCGGTTTGAGGTAGCGTGGTAAAGGAATTCGTGGAAGGGTATGGGGGAGGCTTTTGCTCAGCAGAGGGACAGTACAGAAATAAAGTTCCTATTCGACACGTCAGAAAAGTAGGAAGTCACGCTATTTCATAAGGACATTATTCTCTCCACGCGTCGCGTAATTAGAAAACATATCGTGTCTCCACTGAACAGTTGTTCGATCACTCAACTAGTCGACACCAATACACCATGCCCACTTTGTCATATATACCTACCTATTATACCACACCCGCATTACACCCGAAAACACCTCTTTAGTCTCCACTCTGGAATCGTATCCCAAGCCCTAACTACCGTCTAGTTTAAGGCTCACTGACAAGTAATAGTTTGTATCATAGCTGTAGACAATGCTGTGTTTACCATGTGTACCGCCTGCTTACTTTATCACCTGGATTTTGAATCATCTTTTTATTTATATTAAACGTTTACTAACTAAGAACTGTACCTTAACAGGGCAGCCCAATCCCTCAAGTCTGTCACACGGCAACAGTGGCATAGCTGTGAATCGACAGTTGGTGTCTTTAACAGAACTCAGTCGCAAAGGCATGCGGTCCGCGGGCTCTGGCACACTAGCCGGGGTGTACCGGACGTATAGAGACTTTGCCTGTAGATTCAGAATTATTATTTCCTATTATCTACTGATATCTGTAACTTTAGGGGCACGTGGCTAAGTTATTACAGCCGTACAGTTCGATCTACCAGGTTAAGCAACGCTTGCTGAGGTCGGTGTATGGATAAGTGACGATCCCTTACCTTCATACCGAACCGTTAAGCCGTTGGTCCAGGATGTAATTTATAAATTTTTGACAGTCGTTACCGCGAAGCCAGAAGTCCGAAAGACCGACAACCAGTCTTCACTTGCACACTACCCCTTGAGATAGCGTGTTACCAGTAACTGGGTTGTGGAGGTCAGATAGGCAGCTCAATGTAACATACTGGTATTCAGCTGGAGCAGTAGACGGGAAGATGAGGAACTGTGACTTAACAACTCTTAAAGTCACAAAACCCTAATCGCATCAAGCGTTGAGGCTCTACTGGGGAATCCACCTAAGCCGAGCAAAGAAACCGATGTGTAATATTTTACACCTACTGCGGGGTGATAAAAAAAATATTCGATTTTCATAAGTAGTTTATGAAACTATTAAAAAGCCGGGTAATACCCAGTGTTATGTAGATTCAGACATTTATCTAAAGTTGGCAATTTCTGAAAAACACTATATTAAAAATAATACCGTCATTATGGCTCCCAAATACAACATTCTAACGTAGGCGCCTCAGTGATCTTGCACGATCAGCTGTTGCGATGACATACCGCCACGGCCGCCACCAATAATGTAGAAATAGAAACCCAGTAAGTACCGTAACGAATGTTGGATTTGGGCGACATATTACGATATGATTTATTGTGTTTTTGATAACATTGCATGAATTTCGATAAAATGGCGTTTGAAACTACATATAAACAGGTATTACCAGAATATTTAACAGTTTCTTTAACTACTAATTCGATTTTAGATCCTCGCTGTAGGTGCGAAAAGTAGAGGATTCATACGCATTTGAACTACAAACTTAGTTTAATCATTAGGGCAGTTAATGAAAACCCGAAACTCATTACGGGCGCAGTTATGTAGTTACATGGTGTAATATAAGCCGTAACAGCCAGTCAGCAACATCATTGTCTATGTTAATCATGTACGTTATACCTGCTAAGTTTTCATGCAAGACCTGAACATTCTCACTTATAGCCCGGTCCTATAATACTGACTATTTTGTCATTATCAGACGTAAAACAAAAATACACTTAAAAATACCACAGCTATCCTTTAGCAAATCAGTTCAAATTACATTAACCTTGGGATCTCCGTTATTTTCAGCCTTTAGTAGAAATTCGTCACCATATTTCAATTTCTTACCATAAATGTTTTCATCCCGAGCGCTGAAAGCAAATCGAATGCTACGTTAACAAAGTGCTCATATCATGATGAAACAGACGCGCTCCGATGTAGCTTCCACTTTCTATCAAAAAACAAAACGATTTAAGTACTGTTTGGTTAGGGACCTTAACTTTGTTGCAAACGTGGGTTTTTGCACCAAAGTAAAGGCAACAGGTAACAAGTCTATCAGGGTGTGCAGCGATGTCCAACAAGTATAAGTGGAAATTCCAAACCAGGTCTTAGGTAGTTAATTTAAAAGAATTTTGTCAGACAAACCTGACGATAAGGAATGTATTCCGACAGCAAGGCGTAAGGATGGGCGACAGTGTCATAAGACAGCCATCACATATGTCCTGCATATAGTCCACCTGCCGCTCCCGCACAAGAATTGACATAGCCAAGCCGTACGTCTGCTTGCCACCCGCCAGTTTCGGTTTCGCTAACAACGAACCAATATCAGCTTAGACGTTTCTTATTTTAAGCATTTAAAAGTACCTAATTTCAAAATCAAACGACAGAATGCGAATAGAAGGTTTAGCTAAATGTCAACAAGTAGGTAGTAGGTTTATGTAAAATGTCTACCTGGCATATCAGACGCAATTAATTGTACATTATAGCCATATAAAATGTAAGCTCCACTTAACTTCAGCGCTCTCTGGAAAAAAAGAAACTGTCATAAAATAGAAATTGAACCAATAAGTTATTAATAACCATTGTTTTATAATTATGTGATTTGAGATAGTGTAACCCGGGGCGTGAAAGTCGGTTACACGTATCTCACGATAATCAATAAGTGTAGTTACCTATATAAAACTAGACAGTGCCTCACTGTACTCGTCCGTATTATCGTAAACTTTCAAAATCAAAACCAAAATATTTTATTTCACATAAACCTACATGAAGCGTCAGAAGCTAGGTGCACGGTTCCAATTCGTTGTCTCCTATGGAGAAGAGCCGGCAAGATACTCCATGGTTACTCTTTTAAAAATAATTGGCTTTTACAATGGTTTCAAATCAGTGTTAATAGGTATGGGAGGACAGTGCAGGCCTGTCCACAAGTACCTGGTACTAGTTGACAGGCGTACACTGTCCTCCCAAGTCCAGCAAGTACCAGGTACTTAAGAAAATAGAACATGGTCTACAAATCTACAGTCTACAAGGCCTACAACGTTCTCACATAAAAAATATATAGAAGAATCTACATAAATTAAATAATAGATAACTAAAATATACAACATTATACGCATGATTGACGTGTACGGCTGACGGCGATTACAGAACACTATTTTTAACGGTGAAAACAGATTTCCATGCTTCAGGAAAATTAGTTACCAAAATGCTAATCCAGCACAAGAAATTTCTGCCAGGGGTGCGGGTTGTTCGAAAGAGATACCGCGTCCCCTGGCACACTCGCAACTGAGTGAACACGGGTGGGTTTTAGTCAGTAAAAGTCTGACACGCCCTCCTGCTCCACCCAGAGCGGGAGAAGTCATTTGATGATTTCCCACCCAAAAAAAAGCACAAGAAATTTAAGTTCAAAGTTATATCCAAATTACTTTTATCCGTAATGATGTTTGATTGCAGATATGATTCGAATACAATTTATTCCACACTTATTATAACTCGAAGATCAGGCACATTAATAACAAAACATACAAGCATGTATTACCTCACTCAGTAAATTGCTGAATAGAGTTCTGGACTGCTGAAGTAATAGTTCTCGTCTTTCGCGTTTCCTTAAAAATAATTTGAACTCATACTGCAAAAAACGTTTACTTCATGATTATATTGTTAGGTAGGTTAGGTTCTTTCTATACCAGCTTTACAGCAAATAAATATTATTCTATTCTGTTAGCACCATCCCATTTCTTCCCGTGGGTGTCGTAGAAGGCGACTGAGGGACTTACTAGAGAATGGGCAGCAGCGTTCTTTTGGGGGAGGTCTATGTCCAGCAGTGGACGTCTTTCGGCTGAAATGATGATGATTCTATTCAAAGACTTATATTTTTGACTTGCATAGATAGCCCCAGGTATATCTGCCCGATACATATACCTGGGTGTCTATGCTACTCTCTCCTAGATGATGCGTCGTTACCGTCGTTACTGACTCACGCTTTGTAAAGGCGGTGATAATGGTGGCGGTCAAGGGGATTTTCAGGTTTCATGTTGTTACACGGAGGAACATTGAAGAGAAAATATGGATACCTTTCCGAGAGCTCTATCCGCACTCTCAACGATTGATCATAAAGACGTCAGACTGATCACACCAGATAAGTATCGTAGTCTGTCACGTCATCATCTGCCTAGTCTTTTCCCAACTATGTTGGGGTCAGCGTCCAGTCTAACCAGGTGCAACTAAATACCATTATTTCTAGACTGTGACCTATTAACTTTAGTAAAAGTTACCTCATTTTTAAGTCTCTCCTCGGACCAATTTCCAATAAGAACAGAATTATTATAAGTCATATCATAACCTCAATTATTTCTCAAACTAATTAATTTACGTCTTATGTTGCTCTTTACTAAAAATATAGGTTTGGTGTTGTGTTTTTAAATGAATGTTATTTCCGATTAGTTTTTTAAATAGTTATTGTATGTAATAAAATGTACATAATTTATAGGATGTCGACTGTCAACAAAGAGCGAAAATGTTATTGAAGGAATCTTTGTATATAATAATGTACTCTGTGGAATCTTTACTTATTATTCTATTCTATTCAATTTTGGCTATGGCAATGGTGCCGATGTCGACAATTCTGCCAACGTCAGATGTGTTGAGAAAACGTGCGAAGGAAAAACAGTTATTATTCTAAGGAAGGAACCAAAGAATATACATACCACAGAACATATATACCACAATACATACTCTCTACCAAGAGCACGGAACATAGACTCACCTACGGCGAGGTTATTTGCCAATAAGGATAGTTTACGTATTTACCATCAACGGCGAGTACATCACTCACCTTCGGTTTGCCGATGACATAGTTGTCATGGCTGAGACCATGGAGGATCTCAATACAATGCTCGTTGACCTCAGTAGAGCTTCCGAAAGAGTGGGTCTTAAAATGAACATGGACAAGACAAAGGTCATGCCCAATGCCCATGTAACACCCACTCTCATAACGGTCGAAGGCGCTGCACTCGAAGTTGTGGACGAATACGTTTACCTAGGACAAACTGTCCAGTTAGGTAGGTCCAACTTCGAGAAAGAGGTCAATCGTTGAATCCGACTCGGCTGGGTAGCGTTCAGCATTCAGGAAGCTTCGCAATATATTCTCGTCCCACATACCGCAGTGTTTCAAGATAAAAGTCTTTCACCAGTGTGCTCACAATGGGCCTCATAAGAAGGCTTAAAGTCACCCAAAGGGCAATGGAGAGGGCTATGTTTGGAGTTTCCCTGCGTGATCGAATCAGGAATGAAGAGATCCGCAGGAGAACCAAGGTAACCGACATAGCCCGAAGAATTGCCAAACTAAGTGGCAATGGGCAGTTCACATTGCTCGTAGAACAGATGGCCGATAGGGGCCGAAAAGTTCGGGAGTGGCGACCGCGCACCGGAAGACGTAAAGTTGGAAGGCCTCCAAGGTGGACCAAGGATGACCTTGTGGGGGCCGTAAGAGTCCGCTGGATGTGGGAAACACAGAACCGGTCGAAGTGACGGAGCTTGGGGGAGGCCTATGTCCAGCAGTGGACGTCTTTCGGCTGAAATGATGATTATGATGATGACGTATTTCGGTTTAAAGAAACTTTATTCTCAATAAAGACATACATGTCACTCACTTGAGAACAATACTAGAACATGTAAACATAATTACACAAAGTTCGTCGTCATCAGTTACACAATACTAAAACATACACATATTACACAAAGCTCGTCTTCTACTGTTTCTTCAGTTATACAATACAATGCCTTCATTTCTCCAGAAGTGATTGATCCGCGATTTATACTGATTAAGTTTAGTTTTGAATTCATTAAAAGAGTGTAGATTTCTTATCTAGAGGGTATTCTAAAGAGTATAATAATAATAATGGGAGGGGTATTACAAAAGTAAGCATTTTTTTGCCATAGTTTGTTCTAGTTTTTAGTAAAACTAGCAAGCTAGCTCGCCGTGTGCTACGTTGACTGACATGTTTGTATTGAGTGAGTGGTATGTTCGTGTGAATACTCTTAGTGAGATTTTTCTGATGATAATACATATACCGTATCACTATCACTACATAGTATAAAACAAAGTCGCTTACTCTATCCCTATGTCCCTATGTATACTTAAATCTTTAAAACTACGCAACGGATTTTGATGCGGGTTTTTTAATAGATAGAGTGATTCAAGAGTTTATGTGTATAATACACCGACCTCCACGCGGGCGAAGCCGCTGGCAAAAGCTAGTTGTAAATATATAGTTGCTTGATGTTCATTATTTTTGTATATCTATAAATTTTATTGGTTGATGTACGATAGGTGTACATATGGAATACGGATAGGTGAACAGTATTTTTTTATGTTTATTTTGGGTAATTTGGAGTTCTGTCAGTTTTGTTTTTGCAGCGCTGCCCCAAATTTCGATCAAATAAACTAAGTAGATGCGGCTTCACTAGGGAATTATAGATGGTGTACCGCAATCTTGGTGGGATGCAGCGGACTATGTTACGCAGTGACCCGGCGAGTGCTGAGAGCTGGCTTTTTATGTATTCAATGTAAGCATTCCACGTGAGCTGTCAATTCTTAGACCAAGATATTTTTCACAGGATTTTTGCTGTATTGGCACATCTTTAATTGTTAGTGGGAAATGTGGGGGTATTATTTTATTTTTCACTTTAAATATAATGTAACATGTTTTAGAGATATTTATTGTCAGGAGATTAAGTTGAAACCATGCTGATAAAGAATTTATATCATCTTGGGCTTGTGAGATAATTTGATGGATGGAGGATCCGAAGCAGAAGAAACAAGTGTCATCAGCGTATAAGGTAAGGTGCCCATATAATTTTACTTCGCGAATGTTATTTATATAAATTAAAAAGAGACGAACGAGAGTATTTACCCATTTTATCTCATTTCATTTAGTGCCTTATCCATGTGCCTCCGGTTTTAATTACAACATCAGTTACGCCGATGACATGGTGCTGCTGGGCCGGCCCGTCACCGGGGGCGATCGTGGAGCTGCTGCATGTATGTGAGAGCTACGCTGCTTCACATGGACTGGTCTATAATGCCAAAAAATGTGAGTACATGGTCTTTGGGGTTGCTGGTAAGTGCCGAGTAGTACTGTTGAACTTGCCATAAACGGTACACCTATACGGAGTGTCAGTAAGTTTAATTATCTTGGGCATTTTCTTACTTACGACCTCAGTGACCATGGGGACATTAAGAGGGACCGTATAGGGCTCTAGCGGTCAGGGGTAATATATATTCGCACGAAGATTTGCTCGGAGTACTGACCAAATTAAGATAACTACTTTTTAAAGCTTATTGTCAGAGTCTTTACACCGGCAATCTTTGGGTCAACTACTCGAAAAGATCGCTGGATGTTCTACGCGTCCAATACAATAATGTTTTTAGGATGATTTTGCGACTGCCTTGTTTTTGTAGCGCCTCAGAAATGTTTGCAGTAAACCGTACCGATGGATTTCATGCCATAATCCGAAAAAAATTAAAATCGGCCTCACTCCTGAGCAGAATAAGAGGCAGTCACAATAGCATCCTGAGGGCTGTGGTGGCAGACAATACTTCCACCATAATAGGCCATTTAGTTCCGTGTGGTGCCGGACGTAAAAGAATAGTACCATCCCATTTCTTCTCGTGGGTGTCGTAGAAGGCGACTAAGGGACTTACTAGAGAATGGGCAGCAGCGTTCTCTATGTATTTAACCACCGTACTGCGATCGCCAACCCGCCTACCAAGCGTGGCGATTATGGCAAATCCCCCCCATCTGGGGAGGATTATTTTCAGCAGTGGACGTCTTTCGGCTGATATGATGAATATGCCATTTTGTGAGAAGACATACCTTAGTGACCATTTGTCGGCATTTTTAGGTGGTCTTGTCAGTCATTGTCTTTAGATTAAGTTACTAACAATAGTCAATTCAAATCAAATCAAATCAAAAGTCATTTATTCAAATTAGGCTGAGAATCAGCACTTTTCGAACGTCAAAATACATAAGACAAACCCAAAACGCCCTTCACCACTTCCTAGTGATTTAGCTGGGAAGAAGAAGTGGCGGAACAAACTCCCCAGCAGAAAGTGTTTTAAGCAAATCTGTTACTAACCATTCATGGATCCTGCACGAGCTGAGGCCGGAGACTCTGGGTCAGCGGGGGAGCCCACGGGCGGATTTTCTCCCGCACCGTTTTGTAGGGGCGTCCCCACGGGTCTCTGTTCAGAGTCTCCAGCGACTCCTCGCGGGCCAGTGACCTGGCCCGCAGGATCTCCGCTCGGAGGGCGGTCTTCGCCACTCTGTACCCCTCGTATAGCTCCGCCTGAATGGCTTCCGTATCCGGAGGGCGGATACGGAGCCTGCGGTGCCTGGTGTACCGATGCCGCGCAGCAACGCACGCCTCGCGCAGAGCTGTGAGCTCCGGCGACCACCAGTACACCTGGCGTGAAGCACGTCCTGGCTGGACCCGGGGCATTGCCACGTCGCATACCTCGGACATGGCCTCCCGGAACCACTCCGCCTCGTCGTTGATGTCGGCAGGCCTGTCCGATGGTGACACCCAGGCCTGCGCGATCGAGGCTTCCAGGAGGAGCTCCCGGTCCAGCCGCTTCAGCGCCCACCGTGGACCACACGGGGCCTGTTGGACCGGCGCGCTCGAGGCCTGGGCGGAGACGTCAAACCGGATATACCGGTGGTCGGAATACGTCTCCACCCCCTCCATGACGCGCCAGTCGACGACACGCGGTGACAGAGCGGGGCTGGCGAACGAAATGTCCACCACCGACTCACCCCGCATCCGCACACACGTGGCGACAGAGCCCCGGTTTAGGACGACCAGGCCCACCTCTAGAGCCCAGTCCTCCACCATCCTAACCCGCACATCCGTCAACCGGGAACCCCAAGCCAAGTTCTTGGCATTGAAGTCCCCGAGGACGAGCACGGGGAGGGAACGAAACCCGACGACGACGTCTCTCAACTCCTCAAGGGAGTTGTGGAACTCGGCGAGAGTTCGGCTCGGGGAGAAGTACACCCCTACCACTGCAATCTCCCCGAACCGTGCTGCTACGCAACCCCTTCCTCTCTGGATACCTTCGAGAGCCGGGGTGCCGGCGGCGGCCGACGAAATTATGGTCACTGAGCCGCTCAGGTCCTCCACCCAGTAATCCCTGGGCGGGACAAAGTACGGCTCAGCGACCACGGCGATGTTAATCGACCACTGCGCCATGCTCTGGAGCAACGGATCCTGAGCGGTGGCGCAGTGGTTGATGTTCGCCTGGAGGAGGCGAAATGGAGCCGTTATTGGCATTCCATTTCAGCCCCCTCCGGAGCCCCCTGAGAGGGCCCTGCCGCGGTGGTAGCGGCGGCGACGGCGATGGTAGGGGCGGCAGCGGCGGCGGCGGTGGCGGCAGCTACGGCGGTGACGGCGGTGGCGGAGGGCTTGCCCCTGCCCCAGCTCCTGGTTTCGGCGGGTGGAGCGCAGGCCTTGCTCCCAGCCCGGTGTTCGGCCGGCTTGCCAGCTGCCGCACATAGGTAGCAGTGCGGCGTGGCGTTGCACGAGCCAGCCTTGTGACCGGGCTGACCGCAACGGAAGCAGTGTCCGCTGCGGTCCACCTCCGAGGTGCATTGGACGCCCACGTGATGCCCCACCTGGCATCGGAAGCACCTCAGAGGTCTGGGTTCCAGCAGCTTCACCTGCGCGGATACCCAGCCCACCAGTAGCCTTCGGCCCTCCCCGGTGATCTTTTGGGCCGCCGACACTGGGCAGCTCACCGTAAGGGTTCGCAAGCCCGTGTTGTCAGGACGAATGGTGCCTGCCTTCACCTGCTCGGCAGAGCACCCTCCAGTCCTGACGATGGCGGCCACCACCTCGCCCTCCGTCACGGAGTCGTCCAGGCCCAAGATGCGCATGTCAGCGCACTTGGTGGGCCTGGACACTCTGGCCACGTCCGCACTTATGGACGCCCTTAGCCTTTCGGCCAGAGCGTCAGCGGTCGGGCCACTAGCCGCACCAGGGACCTCCAGCATCCGGGCCCCAGTCGCGGTGACCCTAATGCGAAGGCCGTTGGCAACCCCTAGGTCTGCCAAGTCCACCGCCGCCTTTGCCTTCGCGATCACGTCGCAGTAGGACACGCCCTTCTTCTCCGCTTCCGGCTGTAGTGTAATCACTACAGCTGCGGACTTTGGGGCGCGTAACTTCTTCTTCTCTTGGCTCGCTGCCGCCTCTGCCTCCGTCTGGCCGCCCTTGCAGCCTTACCCGCCTTCCTCTTCTCCCCGGCCACTTGCCATACGGCGTCGGCCGGAGGAGATTTGGGAGGCGGGGCCGTCCGTCCTGGGACCACGGCTGGGGCCGTCGCCGCCTGCGCCGCCACCCTGCCTGTGTTAGGCTTAGGCGGCACCGGTTTCGCCGGGGTCCGTCCCGGCTGCGGTGCCGGCTTAGCCGTAGCAGCCGTGGTGACGGCATACGTGGCCCCCCTCTGCTGCTGGCCCGAGGCCGGCCGGCTCGCCGCCAGTGGGGGGCGAAGGACAATTGCCTCCAGGACGGAGAACCGGCTGCTGAAGGCAGCCAGCTCCTGCCGCACCAGAGCCAGCAACTGGTCCCCCTCAGGCACTGGTCCAGCCAGCGTCTGCCGCGCCACCTCCTGAGGCACCACCTGGGGCCCAGCCCCTCGGAGCCCGGCCAGGTCCGCTCGGAGCTCCGCATTCTCCTTTCGGAGAAGCTCCATGGCGGCAGTCAGGCGTTTGACCTCCGCCCGCATCTCGGACATGCCGTCCGACGGGGGGGGGGGGTCCGGAGTATATGACCTCCGCTGCCGCCATTATCGAGGCTATGGCTGCGGGTACGGCCTTGTCCTTAGAGGATTGAAGCCTCTTCAAGGCCACACCCTTTACTGCAGCAGCCACTGCCTTCGCGAGCCTGGCCGATCGCTCTGAGTTAGAGCCGGCAGCGGCGTCCGGCTCACCGTCAGACGACTCCGAAAGTTTCCCCTCCGTGGCCGACGCCTCGGCTCGCTGGGCCGCCTCGACTGGGCCGGCTTGGCTCAGTACGCCGGTCTCCTTGGTGGACAGCCCCTTGCCCAACCGGATTCCTCCCCGTCGGCAGACCTTCCCGAGTTTTCGGGCCGAGGTCATGCCACCGTCCGAGGATGACCCCTGGCCATCCTTCGGTTTTGAGCGCTCCTTGAGGAACTCATTGGTCCTCTTCGAAGCGCCCACTACACGCTCCGGACTCTTGAAAGAGCCCTTCGCGCTCGATGCGGCGTGAGCGCTCTGTTTCCCTTGCGAGGGGAGCATGCTCCCCCGCCCATGGCTCCACCTCCTGCGGTGCCCGACGCGGACCACACCGACGACGACGATGCTCCAGAGGTGACCGAGGTAGAATTGAGAGTGGCGGTACGTAGGCTGAATGCCAAGAATACCGCCCCAGGACCCGACGGCTTGCCTGGAAAAGCCTGGGTCCTGGCCTTGGAGGCTCTCGGGCCTCGACTAAGAGGGCTCCTAAGCGCATGCTTGGAGGAGGGCCGGTTCCCACGTCACTGGAAGACGGGGAAACTGGTCCTCATCAAGAAGCAGGGGCACCCCGCGGACTCTCCGTCCGCTTACCGGCCCATCGTGCTGCTCGACGAGGTGGGCAAGCTCTTTGAAAGAGTCATTGCAGACCGCCTCGTCGGGCGGCTGGTGCGGGTGGGGCCGGATTTGGCGGAGAGCCAGTTCGGTTTCCGCAGGGGGCGCTCCACGGTGGACGCCATCATGCGCGTGCGAGCCCTCACGACGGGGGATGCTGTGGCCCGGGGTGGGGTCGTCTTGGCGGTGTCTCTGGACATCGCCAATGCCTTCAACACCCTGCCCTGGAGTTGCATAAGGGAGGCACTCCGGTACCACCGGATGCCGACCTACCTCTGTCGTGTGGTCGAGGCCTATTTGACGGACAGGGCCGTCATCTACCCCGGTCACCTAGGAGAGTGGAACCGGCGAGAGATGTCGTGCGGTGTCCCACAGGGATCGGTCCTGGGGCCGCATCTGTGGGACATCGGATACGACTGGGTGCTGCGCGCCGACCTCCCTAGCGGCGTCAGCGTAGTTTGCTACGCTGACGACACGCTGGTCCTGGCGCAAGGGAGGTCGTACCAGGCGGCGGCCGACTTAGCGACACACGGAGTTGCGACAATCGTCGATAGGATCCGGCAACTGGGACTCGAGGTGGCCTTGCACAAGTCCGAGGCCATGTGGTTTCATGGTCTTCGGAATGCGCCACTGGCGGGTTCCCAGATAACGGTGGGAGGACTCGTCCTCGACAGCCGGTGGAACTTCGCGGAACACTTCCGACGTTTGGCTCCCAGACTGGAGCGGGCCGGGGCTGCCTTGAAGCGGCTCCTGCCCAATCTAGGGGGGCCAAACGCCTCCTGCCGGAGGCTCTACGCGGGGGTCGTGCGGGCCATGGCCCTATACGGGGCGCCGGTGTGGGCGCCTACATTGAGGCGCCAACCAGCACGCCGGTTGAAGGCGGCCCATAGGGTCATGGCCATCCGGATGATCCGGGGATACCGCACGATCTCCGGTGAGGCGGCGGGCCTCCTTGCCGGATTACCGCCATGGGATCTGGAGGCAAACGTCCTCGCGCTCACTTGGGAGTGGCGCGAGGAGGCCAAACGCCGGGGCGTAACTCCGCTGCCGCGGGAAATCGCGGCACGGCGGACAGAGCTCCGGCAGGATCTCATGGCGACGTGGAAAGTACGATTGTCGCAACCCAGTGCTGGGCACACCGCGATTGCGGCGGTAAGTCCCCTCTTTGAGGAGTGGCTTGAGAGGCGGCATGGCGTCCTCACCTTCCGCCTGACACAGGTCCTCACCGGACATGGCTGTTTCGGGAGGTTCCTGTTTCGGATAGGGCGGGAGGAAACGCCCGGGTGTTTCCATTGCGAAGATCGCCCAGAGGACACGGTGGAGCATACGGTGGAGGTCTGCCCAGCTTGGGCGGAGCAACGCCGTGTCCTCGTGGAGGTGATCGGCGGCGGCGATCTCTCGCGTCCGACCCTGGTCCAGGCCATGGTACGGAGCGAGAGGGCATGGCTGGCAGTCGCCTCCTTCAGCGAAGCAGTTATGCTCGCAAAGAGGGAGGCGGCGCACGTGAGGGAGATGCAGTACATGCACCCTCACAGCCGTGGCCTTCGCAGGAGACGCCCTGGGCGTCGGGAATCCCAGGCTGATTCCCGGCCACCGTAGGCACGGGCTTGCGGACGGCGAGTAATGGGTAGCTCGCTGTCCGGTAAGGACCAAGCCCGGGTCGACGGCGCGTTGTGTTCCACGCGCGCCTCAAAGAGATGTCAGCAGCAACAGAGGGGCCCGCAAGGGCCGATGCCTGCCGGGGGTGCGGGTTGTTCGAAAGAGATACCGCCGCCCCTGGCACACAGGCAACTGAGGGAACACGGGTGGGTTTTAGTCAGTAAAAGTCTGACACGCCCTCCCGCTCCACCCAGAGCGGGAGAAGTTATTTGATGATTTCCCACCCAGAAAAAAAAAAAAAAAAAAAAAACCATTCATGGATTTTAGTTATCCGAAATAAAATGATTTGATTTGATTGATTTAATAACCGCGTATTATAACTACTGGTGAATCGCCCTTGATTTATGCTTAGCAGGGTTCCTAAATACTTGACAAAACATGGAGATTTCTTTATTATAATTATGTAATGGTGTAACAAATTCTTCAAATGATGAAAACCGCATCAAAATCCGTAGCGCGGACTGCTGTGTACCTACATAGTGAGGTACGGCGTAACCGACACCGTGCTACGATTGCGATGAACTCCACGTCTTTGAAAAGTATACTGACATTTTTCTGTATATTTGAAACAGATGCAGCTTTTACGCTTGCACCCACGGCGTCAACGGGTACCCTGACCACCAGCATGCAGCGGACGCGCATAACTGGTCATTACCCGCAGCCTCATCAGTAATCGCGGCGCAGCACAATGCAATTTCTGCCGATCCACAAGAAGAGCCCTTAAACCCTCTCCTGGTCCACTTCCAACGCACTGAAGCATAACGCAGCGCCACTGACTCACTAGGGAATCTTCGCAGACAGTTCCGACCCACTGTGAATCTCAACTGGCCCTGCCAAGCATCGAGAATGATGTAGCGGCATCTACTACGTGCAAGTAGACTTTGCCGCGCAACTATCATATATGAAACGTCCCGACGTCAATCGTCAGCCTCTAACAGTGACTCCCTGAGCCGAACTCGTACCCCGCAGGGGGTGCCCTCAGTGCGCAGTCGCTATAGGTTTAAGTGTTAGTTTGTAAGCCCTGGCTGGAGGCTCTTAGTCTAAAAGCTATTAGTCCCCACAGGAAAGCCCGGTTGAGTAGTTACGGCCTCTTAAGGCCAACTACGAGATGTCATTTCCAAAAAAAAAAAAAAAACAATCGTCAGGCAGTTGCCCACCAGATACGAAACCCATCGGGTCGGAGAATCTTCCCTTTTCTATGGAGTCTGAGTGAATTTTACACCCTGTTCCTCATGCCTCGATAAATGTTTTTCAACGAATTGCCTGACTTTGTTCACGAAAAAACTCACAACACTAATAAAATACATCGCAGAAAAACTAAAAATTCACAAATTCATATTTTATTTCTGAGCGAAACTACTAAAAACACAAATTATATCTAATAAGTGGAGTGATTAACAAATAATGCATATGAGAATCAATTTATCCCCAACCTCAAATAATATAGGTTAATAACATAACAACATCTTCCTATCTTAAAAAAAAATACTTAAAAAACAATTATACCTACTGAAAATGTAAATTATAATTAATTAACAAAAACAAACAAGTTAATCAAATAACAACATCCTATTATCAAAAACTTAGATGACATTAAAAATAACGGAACCGCCACAATCCCTCCTAATGTCAATCAATCCTTGGACTTAGTCTCGACGTCACTAACCAGAGTGAACACATTTTCGGCTGTAAATCGTCCATGAATGTCTATGTAGTCGCCGCATTTGACACCACACTCCTGCGAAGGTTGAAAAACATTAAATATCGCCAGTGAGCAAATTATTCAGTTAGGCATTGGTATAATATAGGTAATGCCTATCATAATAATTATCAGACCGAATTTCGTTTTCGGTCGAAAAACGGTGCGTTTTTGGTCGGACTCTAGTTTCCGATGACACAATCGTTTGGTGATCGTTGCAATCGGCGACTTACATTTTACGAATAGTGGCATAATTGCCCCGAAGTAAATGAATTTACCTAATTAAAGTTTACTCACAGGCCCAAAAAAAGTCTGCATCCAGTTTTGATTCATGACGCATAAACTCTTGTCTGCGACAAGGTTTTTTATGATAAGCCTGGCACCAGTCTGAAAACAGTTTAGATATACGCTTATTGAAATAGTTGGTATTGAAAAATTGCAGTTGAAATTAACATAGGTAATGCAGGACAACTTTTATTATAGGGCCAAGACCGAAACTACCTACGAGTGTGAACTTATTTTTTTAAATAAAATACTAATTAAAGACGTTGTGTTTACTTTTACAGGGCTGCCTAATCCCTCAAGTCTATCGCACGGCAACAATGGCATCGTTGTGAATCGACAGTTGGTGTCTTTGACAGAACTCAGTCGCATAGGCATACGGTCTGCGGGCTCTGGCACACCAGCCGGGGTGTAGCGGACGTAAAGAGATGCTGCCTGTACATTCAAAAACATCATTATTATCTACTGATAACAAAATCAATAACTATAGGGGCTCGTGCCTAAGCATTAACAGCCGTACGAGTCAATCTTCCAGATTCAGTAACGCTTGGAATCTTAGACAGCCGCCCGGCTTACTACAAAACAGCGCAAATAAATGGTCTATAAACAAAAAAATTGTGACATGTTATAAGTTCTTTTTGTCCAATCCAAAGTTATTTTCTACAGAGACTTTTTCAGTGATTAATAGAGTTACTATGCAATATAATTAAGAATAATCTAAATATCTAAGTACCTACTGCGATTTACGCATATCTGAACAAAATACTTAGTTTAATCATTAAACCAGTTAATGAAAAGCCAAATGTAGTTTACATTATTTTTTTTACAGAATTGGCTTCTTTTGATTTCGATCACGCCTGATGGAAAGTGAATGATGAGGTCTATGATGGACCGAGCGTGCCCAGATAATGCCTGTCCTTGTTCACTCTTGTTTTGAAGGTAGACGGGGTAAATGGAAGGCAACACGGACGCAGGCAGTAATAATAACCAATAAAACCAGTCAGCAACATCATTGTCTATCTTATACATTATACTAAGTTTTCCTACAAGATCTGAACATTCGCACTTATGCCCAGTTTCTATGATACCCACTGTATTGTCAGGCATAAAACCAAAACACATTTAAAATAGCATAGCAGCTCTATAGCAAACCTAATTGAAAAATACATTTACCTTGGGATCTTCATAGTTCTCCGCCTTAAGTAGAAATTCGTCACCATATTTTAATTTCTTTCCACAAATGGTTTCATCCATAGCGCTGGAAACGGAATACTAGATACATAAGTGCCCATATCATGATTATATAGATACTTTCCGATGTAGCTAACACTTTCTATTGAATACATAAAGATTTGGGTATGTACAACCGATCTATTCTGATAAAATGTCAACGTTAAAACGTAGGTGAAGTGAGCTGTCATTTCACCTGTAGTGTTAATCTGTAAAAATCTCACAGTGAAAGCTTAGGTGAACTGAGCTGTCAATAGTGTCAATCCAAGCATCACATGGAATGACAGCACACTTCAAGCTCACTTCACCCAGGTTTGCACAATGAGATGTTACAAAATAGATCGGCTAATCCTATGGATTGACACTATTCACAGCTCTCTTCACCTTTGTTTTCACAGTGAGATTTTTACAAAAATGGTCAGCTGTTCTGTTACCCCACGTTTGCACAAAGCTATCAAACATATAATTTCTTCTTCTTTCCGTGTCTATGGTACTCGTACACTTTTTAAAATAGTTTGGCCACGTTAATTGCGGCATCGATAGCATTATTTAGTTCATCCGAAGTGCAGGCACTCCAACAAGTGGGGTATGGTCTGACCAGAAGCACCGCAATCGCACTGGGTGTTGGATTGATCTCTAATCTCCCACTTGGTACACTCAACATGTGTACTAAAAAAAATACATGTTGTGAAAATTACGAAAAAAAATTAAGAATTTTGAATAACTTTTTATGCCTTACACTAGAAGTGGACAATTAATCATAATTAAAAGTTATTTGTTTGATTTTTCTCTAAATCACCTTTTAATGTTGCCCTAGTATATTAACAAAGATCAGAACAGGGGAAAAATAGAGCGCCACGAGTCAAGCGCGCAACTACGATTCGAGGCGAAGACAAAATTTCGTCGGAATATTGCTATCTCTGTTCGACAAAAGAAGCCGCGATACGCAGCTGTGTGTGTGAGCATAACGACTCGTAGGCATTTTTATTGATGTGTAATTAATACGATATGTTCATCATTTGCTTTGTTTTGTTGACTTCTTTGGGGGAATCGTTAGTAAATGTACAGACTAGTAATGCGTTTTTTGGAAATTTACAATGCCGGGATCTCAACATATTAGGATATCTCGAGATTTTGGCTTTGTAGAGAAAATGTAGCAGATAGGTATCTGCTACATTTTCTCTACAAAGCCAAAATCTCGTAAAAGTACGTATGTATCACGCAATAGGTACGTGATTGCGTGTTACATACGTACTTTTCCTAAATACTTTTGAAAAACAATGTTGAATGAATATGCTATTTCCTAAATACTTTAGAAAAACAATGTTGAATGAATATGCTATTAGTGTTCTTGAATAAATAAAATACATGAAGTACCTACCTACACATTTAGGGTGCACTCAAGTTTACAAAACTAAGGCGTTGTATTCCTTTTACTAAACCAGAAAATTGTTATAAAAAACCCCCGACTCAAACAAAAACTAAAAAGTGAAAAAATAATATTTATTGGCTGTTTAATTTGTAGGTAATATTTTGATCAAGGCATGGTCAAGTCAGCGGACGGCTAATGAAAATGCTAGGCCTCCTCTGTTTGGCGTTTTCATTAACTGTCCCCCGACTTGACAATGTCTTGATAAAAATATTACCTACAACTTAAACGACTAATAAATATTATTTTTTAACTTTTTAGTTTTTGTTTGGGTCGGGGGTTTTTTTAATTTTTATTTTATTTGTAAATTTCCTACTTTTTAAACTTAATGTCTCGCTTAAATCTGCGCAACAATGCGTATGTTTCCCACAGTGAAGTTTGTTACTAATTTATCCTCATTCCTTGTCCTAACCACCATTTATCCATAATCTATTTATTGAGACCTTTTCAATGAGCCCAAACACGATACTTCTGCTGTTTGTTGGTGAGTTACTTGGGTATCCTGGAAATTCCAGGTGTTGCTCCAGCATCAGTTCAAGGTTACCTACCTTGTTCGTCAAATATTATTGAAGTAATAGAATACCAAATTTCGACTTGATCAGACCCGTGGAAGATGCTCAAATCCCTTCAACAACCAAAAAAGAGCTGATAATCTTCAAACGGCTGAACCGATTTTAATGAAACATGACACAAGACAAATGTTCCAATAATTCATATGTGCGTAAATACGGATAAATAACAGTGTTCTGAGCCAAGAATAATAATTGTGTTGATAAAAAATTGCCTATGCCCCAGGCTTCAGACTACATACATGCATAACATCACGCCTTAATTCCCCTAATGGTTGAGCAGAGGTGTGTACCTTTAGTACACCCACATTTCGGCAGTTATGTTTTAAGTCCCCTTTTAATAGGGGTCGACTCTATTGTCATCAACGGGACAAAAACCCAGACTCCAGGCGGCTACTGAGAAATTCCAGATTGAAATACCACTTTGGCCAACCTGGGAATCGAACCCAAGACCTCATTCTCCGTAGTAGCCCTTGCGACCACTAGACACTGGATCTTCAACGCACGGCTTACCGCCGACAGTTGAAAATAGAACACTGTGTTTTTTCAACGCGCTGAGAGTCACTCGCGCTGCACTCTGTAGGATTTTCAGTCAAAATCAAAAGTCATTTATTCAAATTAGGCTGACAATCAGCACTTTTCGAACGTCAAAGTACATGAGACAGTCCCCCAAAACGCCCACCGTTCACCACTTCCTAGTGCTTTAGCTGGGAAGAAGAAGTGGCGGAACAAACTCCCCAGCAGCACAGCTGTCTGTTTACGCCAGTGCGTTTTGTCAGTGCTCGGTTCAACACAGAGAATTGAAAATCCAGATCGCGACAAAATCCCGCCGCGATTTTATTAAGTCCTTGTGAATTTCGACTCAATTAAAATGAAAATCAAAATCAAAATATTTTATTTCACATAAACCTGCAAGGGCACTTATGAAACGTCAGAAGCTAGGTGCACGGTTCCAATTTGTCGCTTCCTATGGAGAAGAGCCGGCAAGAAACTCCACGGTTACTCTTTTAAAAATAATTGGATTTTATAATGTTTTCAAATTACAGTGATATTAGGTATGGGAGGACAGTGCAGGCTTGTCAATAAGTACCAGGTACTTTAGAGGAATGAAAATAAAGAATAGAAACTGTAGGCCTACAACGTTCTCCCATTCACAATATGTAAAAGAATCTACATAAGTAAAATCAACTAATCTAACATCTGACATCTCACCTTGGTAACAAATAACAGTAAAATTTTAATCATCCGTGTGGTGCCGGACGTAAAAAAATAGCACCATCCCATTTCTTCCCATGGGCGTCGTAGAAGGCGACTAAGGGACTTACTAGAGAATGGGCAGCAGCGTTTTCTATGCATTTGACCACCATACTGTGATCGCCAACCCGCCTGCCAAGCGTGGCGATTATGGCAAATCCCCCCTTTTTGGGGGAAGCTTATGTCCAGCAGTGACGTTTTTCGGCTGATATCATGATAGTGAACATTTTAATCTTGAAAAACCATATTCCATAACCAGGTATTATTGGAACCGATTTTTCGTAACGCAGAATAATTATTTTAAATGAAAATTGTACTTTATTTTGATTATCACTAGGAGAAATGCATTTTTTTATTAAGGACATGTAATCTAGCTAGACTGACTAAAGTTAAGTTTGAAGACAATCTTAAATGTTGTCAGAATTTTTGTATAAATAGGTAAGTTTAAATTGCAATAATTTTCAAAACTAATATTCCAATTGGAATTATGAAAATCGAATAGCTCGAAGATATGACCAAATTTATGTAAGGGAAATGTGAAATCCTGTATTATTTAACGTTTATGTTCTAGAAACTTCGTTTTCCTTCTCTATTTCACTTTCTCTTTCTCGGCACGCACACAAAGAAACATTGTTCATTTTTATTATGTTAAAATTATTATTATGTTGCCGTGCCCTAACCAGGTTTCATGTTGGAACTTATAAGTATTGTAAAACAACAAAATTTACACATGAATGCAATATAGAGATTTTATTTGATTTGATTTGCATTCATTTATAAACCGATTTGAAAAAATCTTTTTTGGTTTGAAAGAGTTAAGTTTGGTTTGAATGAGCTAGTCTAAACTGATATGCTGAATTCATGGTCATATCAGTCATATCAGTTTAGACCTCCTAGTCTAAACTAATATGCTGAATTCATGGTTCCAATTTGCGCCCTGAATAAAACTTATCCTGTAAATACTAAAAAGAGGAATGTACCCAATATTGAACCTTGAGGAACGCCCATTGCCATTTCAGACCCCAATGAGTTTATGCCGTTTACTTGAACTTTAACTTTGTCTTTCAGGTATAATCTTAGTAAATCAAGGGCTGTATTTCTAATCCCATAGTGCTCCAGTTTCAGCCGAAATGTCTCATGGTTTACGCAACCAAACGCCTTGGAAAGATCGCAAAAGATTCCAATGGCATCTTTTGCTTCTTCCCACGCGTTAAAAATGTTCTCTATTAGGGTGACACCAGCTTCAGTGGTACAATGCCCTTTGGTGAAACCGTACTGCTGTTCATGAAAGATGGCATTTTTATTAAAGTGACGTAACATTTGATTGAGAATCAGCTTTTCAAAAACTTTACTGAGAACTGGCAGAATTGACACAGGCCTATAATTGTTGGGTTCTTTACTATCACCAGATTTGAACAACGGAACTATTTTACTGTGTTTCATGAGATCCGGGAAGACTCCTTGGTCTACATTGGTGTTAAATATGAAAGCTAAATACGTAATGGTTTCGATGATAGCACTACAGGCTTTTATAGACATTCCCCAAAGATCTTCTGTTGATTTAATTTTAAGATCTTTAAAAGCTTTTATAACAGCTTGGGGGTTGGTATGCTGAAACCTAAACTCCAAAGAACATGCCCTTACATTCTTTCTGAGTAAGGCAGCAGAACGCGCGGGTGAGGAATTTAAAGCTTCAGTAGTTTTAACAGGAATATTAGCGAAAAAGTTTTCAAATTCCTGAGCTATTTCGACATCTGAGTTGATGGAGCCATTTGCAGTCTCTAAATTAAAATCAGTATTACGCTGCTTTTTTCTACCTGTTTTATTATTTATTATTTCCAGGTCGCTTTTATTTAATTATCAGTTGATTTTATTTTATTGCTAATATAAAGCGCTTTAGCTAATTTGCACACAATTTTAAAAGTTTTTGAATATTTTGAAACATACTGATCAAAGCTCGTACTATTCATTTGTTGCTTTAGGCCATAAAGTTCAAAAAGTTTTTCCCTGCTTTTACGAATACCTGGAGTAGCCCAATCACTAACTATGGACGTTGTGCAAGCGAGAAAGTGTTTTTAAATTGCGTGTTTAATAGTGAGAAGAACTCGGCGTAAAACTCATTTGGGTCACATACATTATTAAAACTCTGAACACATAATGTACTGACCAAAGAATTATTAAATTTATCTAAATTTTTACATGTCATTGGCCTAAACCTAATTTGAATTTTTTGTAAAGGCATGTAGGAGCAAAATGTTATTGTTTGTCCACTGTGATCAGATAGCAACTTATTTACAATTTGTTTGTGTAAGTAATCAGTTACAACAAATATTATCAATACAAGTGGCAGAAGAAGCTGTCACTCGGGTTGGTTCATTGAAAACATTTGACAGATCAAATGACATAAATAGACTTAATAATCTGACAGTATTTGAGTTATTTTCAAATAAATTAATATTAAAATCACCACATATGACTATTGACTTACTACTACTGTTACTGTACTGACTTAGTACTAAGTTTCTTTAACACGTCTTCCATTACCTACAGAATCAAACACAGATAGATTCTGGTAACTTGGAGGTCTGTAAACGCATACTAAACATATGCTTATCAAGCTCAACACAGGACTTTTCAATGGTGTGTTCAACAGACAGCCCGATGATGTATTTTCGTTCTTTTGATTTAATAGAATTTTTAACCAATATTCATACGTTTTCGGCTGAAAAAGCTAACTACACAATAATTTTCATAGTTAATTGACATTATTTGATTGAATTGAACCAATAGTTAATTGACATTATTTGATTGAATTGAACCAATGTTCTGTTAAACAAATTACATCAAACTTGGTATTTTCCAAAAACAATTCTATTTCAAGTAATTTGGAAGAGCAACCTTGAATATTTTGGTTAGACAGTTTTAAAGTATGTTGCACTCCCTTTGGTTTTGTACTATTATGCTCTCTCTGATTGGCACTGGCCTCCATAGATGTTGGTATAATAGGTGGATCCTCCTTCGGACAACTTAATGATTCATAATTCATAACTATGTTGTTAGTATAACTAGACAACACACATTTGTCACTAATTATAGTATTTGTTATAATAGCTATAACCTCAATAATATTATATGCTATCAACATAGCAATCACTTGTCTACATTCCCAAGACAGAGATAAAGTTTTCTGAGTTAGCACCACTAACAAATTTGTTAGTGTCAAAATACAATAACTTGTCACTATGACAACATGTCAGCCTGTGAATTAAGAACTATTCAACTTATAAATATAATAATTTTCATGTCATTCTACTATGTCCTTTTTGGTAAAACCAGTAATAGCTATTACGCTTATATATATGTTAGTGCAGTTACGGATAGGATAATTTCACGTTACTACTGGCAGCACCGTCGACAAATGTCAATTGTCACCATAATGACAATTTGTTTTTAACGTTTTTAGTAATTCGGTATTCGTTCGAATTGTGTTTATGTTTTCGCGTATACGCTTACATATTTTATGATGTCGTAGCCCCATGCGCGTGCCCCACTAATAATTATTGTAAGCTGTGTAATACATACTTAAGGGACCTTTTACAAGCGTGTTTTCACTGTGGTATCACTATTAGCCCTAGATAGATAACCTACGTCGAATCGACGTAATCGATTTTGAAAAATCGTTATAAGTCGTTTGTTTTTCGCGTCACTAAACTGACCGTTCCTACCAACTCAGTCGGCCCTTAATACTTGCAGGACACGCCCGTATCGTTCCGGTAAGTGCAATCTTTTCGTCAATATTTACCTACCGTACGTTGAAGTGACGTATGGTTATCTTTAGTGTCAGTTTTTCGACTTTCAGTAAAACGTGTTTTTGTGACTTATTTGAGAATAAATTGTACATATCTTTATTAGTTTTATTTTAAATGTTTTAGGTTATGATAATAAAAACAATGACGTTACAAATTCGTGCAGACGATGTAGATATCATTCGATTGCTGCATGAAACGAGCGATGAAGAGATTCAGTGAAACTGAGGAAAATTTATTGCTAAAAAACAACAAGCTGAACCAACCACACAAAGTGAAGGTGTACCTGAGCCAAAGGAAAGAAAATATTGTGCTTTTTGTCCATCAAAAATTAGAAGGATGACAAAAACTATGTGCGACAGCTGCAATAATCCCATATGTGGAGAGCATAAGTCCAGCGCCTGTCCTAAGTGCCTTCGAGGCCAAAATCAATAAAACGTAATATTTTTTTAGATTTTTTATATTATAGACATAGCAATAAGTTGATTTTAAAAAGTTTACACAGAATATTATGAGACTGACGGAGAGATTCCTAAATGTTTGAGTTTTTCAGAGTAAGATGTACCGTGTTTTGGTTTTTGTTTTTTTTTTCTAATAAAATTATAAATATGCCCTAATATTTTTCATTTACTCACAACACAATAACATACATTACGACATTTTACCATATTCATAAACCTAGTAGATAAATACATAATCTAAACTATGTCCACTCAAACATGCGTTGTATCGACGTATGGTTATCTTTAGTGTAAAATGGAATATGGTTATCTATCTAGGGTTAGAAAACGCATCAGGCGGCATTTAATATCATCATTACCGCCCGATGTGACTCATCTTCAAACGGAGTGGTTAACTTTTGAGGTAAGTTTTGCTTTCATTCTGAACCTCCTACTAAAATATTTACGAGAGGTATTGTTTACCCCATAGTAT
This sequence comes from Polymixis lichenea, assembly GCA_949091785.1. Taxonomy (NCBI): domain Eukaryota; kingdom Metazoa; phylum Arthropoda; class Insecta; order Lepidoptera; family Noctuidae; genus Polymixis; species Polymixis lichenea. The sequence continues at coordinate 13,013,761 of OX420932.1, read as the reverse complement.
CACGTCGCATCGTGGTCACGACCTAGACTAATAGTTTCTTATTTTACCATCACAGTTATCACCTCATAGCTGTGTCTGTGGTGCCTGCTATGACAATACCTACATAAATATAAGAAGATGCCTTGCAACAAAAATTCTAGGAAAAGACAAATTGGTCACAACATTGTTTGTTAAGGCTTTGAAAACATATTTCGGAATTAAGCCCCATCGTCCTAGTTGTATCATTTGCCATAGAGCTTGGTTCTTCAATGTTTGATAAGGTAACGGCGTAAAAGCAAAAAGAAGTTTGTGACAAACCTGACGATAAGGAATGTATTCCGACAGCAAGGCGTGAGGATGGGCGACAGTGTCATAAGACAGCCATCACATATGTTCTGCATATAGTCCACCTGCCGCTCCCGTACAAGAATTGACATAGCCAAGCCGTACTTCTGCTTGTCACCCGCCAGCTTCGGTTTCGCTAACAACGAAACAATATCAGCTTAGAGGTTTCTTACTTTAAGTACCTATTTAAAAAAAAGTAATTTCAAAATCAAATTACAGAATGTGAACAGAAGGTGAGAAGGGTTTGTCTTTTTGGGCATGGCCTATGTTTAGCAGTGGACGTCGATAGGCTGAAATGAAGAAACAGAAGGTTTAGCTAAATGTTAACAAGTGCTTAGTAGGTTTAATATCTACCTGGCATATCAGACGCAACTAATTGTACATTATATCCATATAAAACGTAAGTTCCACTTAACTTCAGCGGCCTCTAGAAAAAAAAAAAAACTTTCATAAAATGTAAATTGAACTACATAATAGGTTCTTATAAACCATTTTTAACCCCAACGCAAAAACGACGGGGTGTTATAAGTTTGACGTGTCTGTGTGTGTCTGTCTGTAGCATCGTAGCTCCCGAACGGATAAACGAAATTCGATTTTATTTTATTTGTTAGAAAGGTGAATTAGTCGAGAGTGTTCTTAGACTGGTTTCATCAAATCGGTTCAGCCGTTTGAAAATTATCAGCTCTTTTCTGGTCGGTGAAAGGATTTGACCATCTTCCAGACCCGTGGATCAAGTCGAAATTTGGTATTCTATTACTTCAATGATACTAGACGAACAAAGTAACCTTGAACTGATCAAAAAAAAAATTTAGGTATTGGTCTTTTAAGTTGTAGGTAATATTTTGATCAACGTATTGTCAAGTCGGGGGACGGTCAAAGAAAACGCCAAACATTTTCATTAGCCGTCCCCCGACTTGACAATACGTTGATCAAAATATTACCTACAACATAAGTATGATACCAATAATTTTTTTTTTTTACCTTTTAGTTTTCTTTTTGTTATATGAGGTTTGAGATAGTGTAACGCCGGTAGTGAAAGTCGGTTACGCGCAGTAGCGGATTTTAAGCTTGAGGCCCCGGGGCCTAGGCGGCAGATTTTGAGGGGTGCCAACATTTTTAAGACGACTAAAATTTAAAATCGATTGGGTTTTCTGTAAACTGTAAATAAAGTTGATTTTCTTGCGCTCTGACAATCTAAATATAGTACCATTTCAAGGGTAGAATTTCTTTGTTAAATCTGGAAAGTACTAAAATCTGAAATATCTAACAAAAAGATTTTTAAAAGTATTTTTATTTTTAGCCTTAAAGTTACGAAAGAATAAAGGGCGCAATATCGTCTTGGGCCTAGGGCGCCATCAAACCTAAAATCCGCTACCTACTGGTTACACGAAAATCATTAGGTACCTATTTCAAGCCAGAAAGTTAGTGCTACTCAATGCTCGTCCATAATATCGTGAAAATTCATGTCCACGACCGCACGGATGTGGTTCCCGCATGGGATCTTCGACGCACTGCATAGCGCCGAGAGTCGAAAATCGGACATTATGTTTTTTCGACGCGCTGGGATGGACTCTGTTGGATTCTCAATGCTCGGTTCAACACCGAGTGTTAAAAATCCAGTGCGCGGTCCGCGACAATTTTACGTCCGTGCGAACTTAGTCTCATACGCGTGATCTAAACACACGGCTGATGACGATTGCGTTACACTATTTGCACACTAATTGCCTGTGTACACAGATTTCCTTGTTTCAGGATGTATAGTAACAGAAGTACTACTCCAGGATACTCAATTTTCGTTCAAAATTCATCCAAATTCGTTTCATTCATCATGAATCCATGATCCGCTTGCTTGCAGACGACATTGGAATAAAACATCTTTATAATCAGACTATACTGTTCCCACTGCTGGGTCACAGGCCACCTCTGTTCGAGAGGCTGCGGGCTAATAATCCACCACGCGGGACCAAATGCGGTTTGGTAGATGTCACATGTCTTCGAATTCTTGGTTCTAGGACATGCCGGTAACCGACACGATGTTATCCTTCGCCATTTTGAGAGCAGTATGATGAAATTATTTACACAGAGTAAAGCGCCTGACTGCCTGCTGCTGAATAAACATATTCCACACTAAATAGTTATAACTCGGAGCTCAAGCATATTAAAAAAGAAACATCACAAGCATACATTACCTCACTCAGTAAATTGCTGAATAAAGTTCTGGATTTCTGAAGTAACAGTTCTCGTCTTTCACGTTTCCTTAAAAATAATTTGAACTCGTACTGGAACAAACGTTTTTACTTCATAATTATAACGTGAGAATGCTGCTTTGTGTATCAAGGTGAATTCTGCCGCGTTCACAAAGCAAAAGTAAGTAATGACTTGTTTGCCCTGGTAGGCATAATACATAATAATAAGTTACGATAAGAATTTAGATGTACACTACATCAGACTAATAACACCAGATCGGTACTGTTACCTCATTTTTAAGCCTTTCTTCGGACCAATTTCCAACAAGTACAGAATTATTATAGGTCATAACGCCAAATATTTCTCAAAACAATTTATTTACGTCGTAGGTTGGTCGTGTTATTTAGGTTTTTAAAATTATTATTAACCCCAATTATGTTTTTTCAATAGATACAAATGTCCTTTTTTTATAAGTCGACTGTCAATAATGAACTCGGACTGTGGCACAGTACCACAGAGTACATTATTATACAGTACCTTAGTACGCTTAGTACAGTACCTACACAGAACACTATTACTCCTAGCGGAGATACAGTACCTCTAAAATATTATGCTCGCTTTTATTTACCAAAAAGGATCGTTTTAGTAAGGTTAGTTATTTACCCATTTTACCTCTTTACATTTAATTCCACAATAGACCTCAAATCAACCTGGGAAATCAACCAACAAAACAAATTTATTTTTACCCTTAACTGTGATCCTAAACCTGAAAAGAGGTCATCAAGTCTCAGGGTGCAAGTCTTACTCGCATTTGCCTGGTTTTATGTTTTTCATTATACGTCACAGCTCGCCTAAAGAAGCACAGCGCAGTACGTGTATGGTATTATAAAACAGTTTACTGTGTTTTATGTCTCGACAAAACATTGAGATTTCTTTAATTTATGTAAGTTTAATATAAATGTATTATACACATAAACCTTCCGGAATAAATAGTCTAAATTATGGTGGTACGGTAAAATCCGTAGCGTAGACTGAATAGAAAAGCTGCTACGCAACTACGTATAAAAATGCTACGCACAGGTACAGCGTAGCCACGTAGCTGACACCGTGCTACGATTTCTATGAAATCCAACGTGTTCGTAGTTTTCCGAACTATTTTTTCTTTATGATATTTTTGAAGCTTTTATTCGACTAGCCTTTGCACGCTGCTTCGCTTGCGTTAATTTAGAATTTAACAATCAATTCAGGTTGTACTCTGCTTGTAATAATATCATTCAATCATGACTCGAAAGATACGTGGCGCCATCTATTATCATAACAACGTTATTGTTTTTCTCGGAAACAGTACTTTTTTCGGGGTGAAAGGTACCCTACGTCCGTTACTGTACACCTGTCAACGCAGGTAGGTATATGCAAAATTTCACGATGATCTGTTCAGTGGTTAAGGGACTACGCACACTTATTCAGCTCTGTTCAGCTTTTGTCCATAGAAAACAACGGTTTTGTAGGAGATGCGTTCGCATCCGTTCAGCCGCGGAAAACTGAACGGACTCTATACAAAATCGTTGTTTTCTATGGAGAAAAGCTGAACAGAGCTGAATAAGTGTGAGTAGTCCCATAAGCGTGAAAAGGTAACAAACAAACTTACTTTCGCATTTATAATATTAGTTAGGATAGAACTACTTGTAAACTAAAATTGAAAAAAAAAACACAACTGTATGGTTCACATAATGTGTTGTTCAGACCGGTGGCGGGCAGTTTTACTTGGTTTAAAATTTAATTAAACCGGCTAAGTGCGAGTCGGACCACGCACAATAAAGTAGTTGGGATGAAAAATTATTTTCGGAGGTTTTCCTTTAACTGTGCTGTGAGACCTTGCTTCTTGCCAAAAGAGATCAGCCATACTGGGCCCAAAATCCAAAACGAAAAAGCCAACAAAAAATATTGTGTGACCTAAGTCGGGGAAATCCACCCAGGCATTTTTTCACTACGGCACCAAATCAACGACCGTACCTACTACAGCTGTTTTCTTTAAGTCAATTTTTTTCTTGCTATTGTTATTCAGACTCTGTTTATATTGAAGAAAATCTCCAAATCGTACGTGGGACAGACCTGTCCATGAATGGAATTAATTCCTTTTCATTTATAAGTTGGTCCCGTTTGAAGTTTAAAAAGTCAACAGTGATAGGTATATGTTTCTTCATTGTAATCAACGTTGCAATATTGTTTTGTGTGTGAACTCTTGTTATAGATTTTCTTGTTTTGCAAGCTCATTCCATACGATAGGCTTGAGATGTTTATCTCAAAACTCCTCTACTTTAGCTATGTACTCTCTTATTAGGGAGGATGCGCTAAGCTAGCCCGTAAAATCCATTTTTTACATTTTTGTGTCAGTGTCAATATAATATATGAATCGTGACCGTAAAAAATATGACTCAACAGAATTATAATCACTAGTGGTGGATCATTATTTCAGCTTTCTTCACTCCTCCATATAAACTTTAACTGTGCCAAATTTCACACTTCTCCATCCGCATAATTTTCTTAAAAAGGGGCACAAAGTTTTCGCTTCACGTTTAAACTAAGTTCATTTAAATATTTACCCATGCATTCAATTACTATTTCAGCCTGACAGTGACCTGCAAAAAAACAAGAAAATTAAAATTTCGAGGGCTACTTTAGCGCATCTCTATGTAGTCTGTGGTCCTCCCTATTAATTGATTAAGAAAAATACGTCACCGAGTTACATACCGAGTGCTGAAAGTTGTTGTAAAATCCAAATCCTGAATTTCATGACGTAGTTCGCAATATCCCGTTGAGTTTATTGATATATCCTACGTCAAAATGTAGTCGAAAAAAGTGGATCTTATCTTGCCATTGAGTAGCATCGTGTAATGGTATGTATAGGTAAAATCTATCGTCATACTTACTATGTAAAGTTGCATTTCTAAACTGGAATCATATTCCACCAGATTTCGTTTTCACTGAAAACAAAATAATAGTGGTTAATTCTCCCGGTGGCTGAAAATACTCATACTCCGGTTACGTAAATTACAACGAGGGAGAAAAAGTTAAAAGTTTGATTGAATAAAAGAATGATGTCAAAGTTCACTGAAGTTCATTCATATCTCCTGAGTCGGGCCAGATTATTACAACAGTTTTGATTAGAGAAAAATGGTGTTGTAAAGTATTTGTATTGAAACCTGTTAATTTTAAACTCAGTGGGTTTAATTTAGTCTGTACTAATTAAATCTTTGTTAAAACAAGCAAAATGGTATCGAACAGAATTTATTTTGTGATTTTTATAATTTCTCTATGTGAAATGAAACTGAACGACTGCCTCACACCGGTTTCACTAGAAAAAACTTTCAATAAAGGAGTAATCGCTTACTCAGACGAGAGATGGTCATTGTGCATTGAAAAATTTGAAGAAGCTTTGCATCTTTTTAAACTTTACAAATCCATTTTAATTAATTGTAGAATAAAATGTAACATGCAAATTTATGAATCTCAAATCAAAGAAGATATCGACGACCTTAAAATATATGAAAAGTACTTCAATAAAAGAGATTGTCTTAATAAATGTCAAGATAAAGAATTCCTCAATGTGAACCTGAACAGAAGTCTTGAAGACTCTGTGCTCCATGACATGCAGGCTAAGAAACCATACGAGTACCTGCATATGTGTTATTTTAACCAGCACATGTTTCACAAAGCCGCTTCATCTGCCTACACTTACCTGGTCGCCAATCCGGATGATGAGACAATGAAAGCGAACATGCAGTATTACATTGTGCAACCAGAAGTAGACCCAAATGAAATAGTAGATATGGAAAGTGATGACTATGTGGTTATGTATAATTTAGGTAAAAAATCATACAAACATAATAATTGGGCAGAAACAGTAACAAGCATGGAAGAAGTTATAAAAGACTATTTTTCATCAGAAAACAACTGTCGTGTAGAATGTGAACGGTTGCCTGGACAGGAGTGGTCCTCAGAATTTGTGATAACCATGTCAAACAACATAGCATCCCTTTTACATTGCCGCCAACAGTGCCAAGATAAACTAAAATACCTTCAATATGATTCTGGAGTGGAGTTCATTGCAGATGTGCTTAATTACATACAAGTAGCATATTATCACCTGGAAAAATATGTTGAAGCTGCAGAAGCTGTTGGAAGTTATTTGGCCTTGATGCCTGAAGACGAAGACATGTTGGCAAATGTTAAATTTTATAACAAACATGTAGATGAAAAGGACTTTGTTCCACGATCTGAAGTAGTTCATTACTTGAAACGTGATACATATGAAAAGAATATCCTGCATTTTTTTCACCAAGGACATAAACGTGACATTGATTTTAACACCATTCTTAAATCTTATAATTTTTTGAAATAGCCAAATTTACCTATAGATACTTGGTACTATTGATTGAAACTGATCGATTGTAATGCGATGTTCCTACTTTTTAATTGTTTTAATCATTTTTTAAATGTTTTTTTAGGTATTTACTTAACTCACTTTTATAGATACTTACTTTTATAATATTATTAACATGATTTGATACCTACTTAAATAATAAAACTATTCAGTTTTAATGGCTAATACCTAGATAATAAGGATAAGTAAAGAAAACTAAAATCAATTCAGAAGTGCCATAACTACCTATGTAAAACCAAAGATGTTATACTTACATACTTACCTACCTACTTAGATTATATTTTTATAACTTTTATCTCTTTCTTTATGAACATTCCTTTATACAATAATCCACCCAATTAATTAAACGGGCTATCTTCTATTGACTTTCACAGAACAGCTCTTCAGTAAGTCGACATTCACACGGACGTAATAAACTCGTGGTCGGGATTTTTTCGCGCACTAGATTTTCAACTCTCAGTGTTAAACCGAGCATAGAGAATTCAACAGAGTGCATCTCAGCGCATCGAAAATCGAGCAGGGTGTTTTAGGGACTGCTCACACTTATTCAGCTCTGTTCAGCTTTTTTCCATAAAAAACAACGATTTTGTATGAGATGCGTACGCTTCCGTTCAGCCGCGGATAGCTGAACGGACTCTGACTCTATACAAAATCGTTGGTTTCTATGGACAAAAGCAGAACAGAGCTGAATAAGTGTGAGTACCTTACTGTGAGTGTGAGTGTGAGTGCCTTACTGTTCGATTTGAAACTCTCAACGCTAAGTAGTGCGTTAAGGATCCAGCTTGCGAAAAAATCCCCTCGTCATTTTATCCGACGCGTCACCCTGTCGCGTCGCGTCTGTTTTTAGAAGCCATGGAGTTGTATTTCCGATTCTAATGATTAAAATTTTGTAAAACTTTATTTGTAACGAACGCGAATCATATTTTAATCAACATACAACTTGAGACTGACCTGCAAATTGCAAAAAAACGTTAGAAAACTTAAATTTTGCGGGCTACCTTAGCGCCGGTTGTAGGCCCTAAAAGCGATCTTTCTTTTGGTATTGTTGGTGCACAAAATGACCCATTCGTGGTATGCTCCTTGCTTCTGGGTGTTTTATTTCTAAATATGTACGTTTTCCCATACAATTATCGATATATGTATATCGTCGATATTTTTTTTATTGCATTATTCGCCATTTATTTTAGTGTAGAGACGCCAGCACATCAAGCTACCCTAATACTTATGTCAAATTTCTTTGATAGTTTTTCAACTTCATTACAAAAAGATATGGTTCATGTTCAATTGGGAAAATTTGACTGTTTGGGATAGCTTGATGTGCTTGGCGTCTGTACCTGTTGAATCCGTTTCAATTTCGATTTTTTTTTTAACGCAACACTTATCTCTTGTTTAATGTAAACAGTCGAGTAATGCGGACAAAGCTCCGGCGGGATCTCATGGCGACGTGGAGAGCGCGATTGTCGCAACCCAGTGCTGGGCACGCCACGATTGCGGCGGTAAGTCCCCTCTTTGAGGAGTGGCTTGAGAGGCGGCATGGCGTCCTTACCTTCCGCCTGACACAGGTCCTCACCGGACACGGTTGTTTTGGGAGGTTCCTGTTTCGGATAAGGTGGGAGGAAACGCCCGGGTGTTTCTACTGCGAAGATCGCCTTGAGGACACGGTGGAGTATACGGTGGAGGTCTGCCCGGCTCGGGCGGAGCACCGCCGTGTCCGCGTGGAGGCCATCGGCGGCGGCGATCTCTCGCGTCCGGCCCTGGTCCAGGCCATGGTATGGATCGAGAGTGCATGGTTAGCCATCACCTCTTTCAGCGAAGCAGTAATGCTCGCAAAGAGGGAGGCGGCGCATGTGAGGAACAGGCCGTATATGCGACCTCACCGCCGAAGCCTTCACAGGAGACGCCCTGGGTGTCGGGAATTCCAGGCTGAATCCCGGCCATCGTAGGCGCGGGCTTGCGGACGGCGAGTAATGGGTAGCTCGCTGTCCGGTAAGGATCAAGCCCGGGTTGACGGCGCGGTGTGTTCCACGCGCGCCTCAAAGAGATGGCAGCACCAACTGGTGGGGCCCGCAAGGACCGATGCCTGCCAGGGGTGCAGGTTGTTCAAAAGAGATACCGCGGCCCCTGGCATGGTCAGTAAAAGTCTGACACGAAGAGCGGGAGAAGTTATTTGAGGATTTCCCAACCAAAAAGAAAAAAATACTAGTCGAGTAATAGGATACTTCTTGCATGCTCAGCACGCATCGTTAACTTTATATCCCTCGACAATCTTTATAAAATATAAAATAACGATTGGACCATGATCCCACGGACGTTATAAAATCGCGGCAGGATTTTATCGCGCATTGGATGGTCAACTTTCGGTGTTGAACTGATCATTGAGAATCCAACAGAGTGAAGCAGTGCGTTGAAGATCCAATGCGCGAAAATACCCTGTAGTAGTACTATAAACAAAACCACAGTATTTATTTGTTGTTGTTTTGTTTATAATCCTACTGTATACAAAACTAAATTATGATTGTGTGTTACAACGGGCAGCAGATCTCAACCGCATTGCTTTGTTTTTTCATGATTTCAAACAAAAAGCATAAAATATCATGTCTTGAGTGGGGATGAAGTAGTTCCAAAAAAAAAGCAACAACGGGTCAGCTTTGAATGTTTCGGGAAAATGAAATAAATCATACGAAAACTGACGATGAATCGATATTTTGGATATTGTAACTCCGTCAACGAATATACGGGCCCGTCCGAAATAGTTTGAAACTTCGAAGTGACTCCTACAACAGATTAATTAACTTTTTCGGACGGGTAAAACCTTAAGGGAGTAGGGACAACTGTCAAATCGTGTAGTAATTCATTCTTAGTTTGGGCCTCAAACTAATCATAGGTCTGTAAGTATTACGGAATAGGAAACGCCTATAACTTCGACCGAGATTACGGGTTGCGTGCTGAGAGAGTTGGCCCCCCTGAAATCATCATAAACTCGTCACCAACTCGTGCAGCGCTCGACCATATAGTAATAGATTCGCACGACCCTGGGGACCCAGAGCATGTCTAGTATTTACAGAATGTTTTTTTGTGTAGCGTCCATCCCCAAGGCATTTTTAACGTGTTTTATTATCTCGGAATATTCTCAAGTGCAAAAATAGCAACACTTCCATCAACAATGTCACAGAAGATTTCTGTTTAGAATAGAATATTTTATTGCAATCATTGCAATACATACTAGGTATTACTATTTTCTACATGCTGACGAGAAATTATAACAAAAATGTTGTTAAATTCCAGCGAACATATTTTATGTACAAATGTTACATTTTATAAAAAAGAACATGGGTTAACCTACAAAAAATCATAATTAAACGTTTACACTCTTTTTATTCCAAAACTGATTTTGTTACATTTTTCAGTAATATTTACTTTGCACAAAGTCAATACCTTGAAACAAACCATAAAATCCTTGCGTACTTGCCTGCCCTGGATCCGTTGATCCAATGTTTTGTAAAATGGAAATGAATACCTATTTAATGTAACAGATTAGAATTAAGTCATCAGGTTATTTGTTTTAAAAATGTAAGTATCTTTCTGTAGATTTCGGGACGTGGCCATTTACGAATATTTTCAATGCACTAGCAACACAAAAACTATTTCAACACTGGCGATACTTTCATAGGTTTGTGCTCGACAGAGGGCGTTTCATATTTCTTTCTGTCAAGTTGTTGTAAATATTCTGGGCAGGATGTCTTTCGCAATATTATACACAAGAATTTAAAAGGTAAGGTTTGAGTTGCGTCACATAATAGCGTATTAATTTTGACGCACTGTGCTTACTTGTAATAGTAGTAGGTGCATGAGCCTCATTTTCCAAAATAATGGTCAATTTATTACCAACACACAGAAAGTATTGCCATGTTGTGCGCAGGTTTAGTTATTAACCTGGGTATGTCCGACGCTTTAATAATGTAGTTCAATGATGAAGTAGAAAGCTATTTCCCAGTTATCAAAGGCATGCTGTATATTTTTATTGCTTGATTGTGCTGTTGATGCATAATAAACAATTACTGAGGCTAGTACTTCACTATAAAAAAATAAAAAGGTACCCACATGTATACCCATTTATTTATATATGCACAGTACAATGCTTGATTCAGAAGGGTAAGCAGAATGCTCTGATCAGATAAAGCCCGACTTAAATCTTCAAATTTTTGAAAACATGGACTGGTAATAAATAGCAACATAATTTGTTTGTAAATAGATGCTACCTACTAATCTGATTATCCAAAACAACAACTAAGTATTTTCAAAGTTTTTCAATCGGATTCATTGTTTTTACCATTGTTTCAGATAAAAATAGCTATGGAGAATTTAAATGACAAACTCAGCGTTAAAAATCTCCTGTTTAATAAGAGTTTCCCTAACTATGTGATACCAGTACCAGTGAATGGTCACAAACTTTATGCATGTACGGGTTGCGGGGACAAGTAAGTAATTTCATTTATCACTTAGAAACTATTTTACATTTTTAGTTAGGATTCTATGGTAGATTATTATCATTATAATATTTTAAAGCATCCATGCTACCTGGCTAATGCTGCCTGGTGGTAACTTATGACAGTTAGCGTAATCAGCTGCATAATCTATTCTCAAATAACTGCCGAAGCCTCCTGAAAAGTCAGAAAAAGATATAGGGTACTTACCTACTTAAAAGTATTTTTTAATCCAATGTGTAAAGGAGACTGCACGGTAATCGTATAACACACTTAACAGTAGGAGTGGCTTTAATTTTGACAGTACAACAAGATTCGTTTTTGGGGGTTTGTCTTCGCATGGTTTGTGCATTTAGCCAATGTCACGCTTTGAACAACGTTCATTGTGTTTACATTGTTGAGCGGACACGTTTTTTGAACATCTGAAGCAATGGATTAGCAATATCCTTCCAAATTATTCAGATTCTGATTGATGCTGCTGGGCTGGAAAGTGGACTATTGGCCAATACCAATATGGTTTTGATATTCGTGTAGGGTTACCTTATATTAACTTTTTGAAAAGTGGCCTCAAAGTCTGACCAACTTTTAGAAAACCTCAACGTTGTCTAGCCCTGACCTATTGGATTTCCTATGACAATGTTCGCTCATAGTGATATTTATTGATTGTAAATATAGAACATGATACTCTCCAGATCATGAGTATTCCATTGCTCACCTCATAAACATAATTCATTGTTGTTTACAAGAAACAATTTAGTTTATGTTCTTACCTACCTTTTTAGTTGTTTTTAATACTTTTATATCTATTTATTTTTTATTTTCAATCTTTCATTTATAAACTACTAGCGACCCAGCCCGGCTTACCACGGGTGTACGGTGTTCGACGGAGGTCATATAACAATGGAACGTCTCTGCGCAGCGTGGCGTGGACGGGAACGGGGCATGCCGGCCGACCGCCCGTTTCGCTGCGAGCGATTAATAATTTTAAACCATTATATCTTTTAAGATATTCGCTTTAATTATATATAGTGTCAAGGACAATTTTGGTCTACATTAAATAAACAAAGTATCTAAAGTATTTAATTGAACAAGGATTATTACTGTACTGTTTAAAATAGCTTCTTAAATAACCCATCATTTTTTAAACCTATGTAAAAGATAATAATGGTTAGCGTGGGCTTAAAAATGTCAATGTCAATACCAATATTTAAAATCTTAAATGTTTTAAATAAGTAAAAAATCTTTTATGTCTTAGAGTTTTGATGATCTGTCAGTGAGTGAGTGAAAAAATTAAGAAACTTTGACTAGTTATCATTCTTAAACTACTGATTCAAATTGTGTTTATTCAATCGTGTTTATACAATCAATCAATCAAGTCATTTATTCAAATTAGGCTGAGAATCAGCACTGTTCGAATGTCAAAATTACATAAGACAGTTCCTTCACAGCTAAAGCACTTCCTAGTGCTGTGAAGAAGAAGTGGCACATCAAACTCCCCAGCAGCACAATGCCTGCTTGGTTACTGAAAATTCAGGCTTCTAGTTTTATCCACGATGAAGTTATAGGGGTCCAAAATGGCCTGAACTGCTTTGAGAAAAGGACGGTACGGCCGTGCCGCTTGTTTGCTCGACTTGGCGGGGGCACTTTTTTATTATTTAATTTCATAACTTTACGCTGGCAGGAAATGTGGCTGTTATTTTAGTAAATTGTGGTATCTTTTATCTTCCACGCAAACGAGGTCACTTTCGCGTTTGTGTCGTTGTGAGTTCCCGTTTATTCGATTCGTTTATTCCATTCGATTAACGTGTTTTTTTTCTTTCTTTTACAGGTTCATCTTTGAGTCCAGTTTTAATGATCACATCAATCGCAAGTCTGTAAGCATTACCTACATGTGCCGGAATTGTAACCAATCAAGAATTTTTTTCAACAGGTGTAATTTACTTTTTCATATAAGATCTCATGGTTTCAAAACAGCTACTATCAATGTTACAGACTTAAAATTAGAACCATTACCGTTAAGTAACTACAAAATTAAACCTTTAAACACAGCAAGCAATGAAATTATAACGACTCCCGTAGCGACAACAAGTGAAATTACAACAGCACAAGAAAATAATACATACACCTCAATAAATTGTTTCGAATGTAAAGAAAATTTAACTAGATCGGGGGCGCCCTATAAAGATAGAGCCACTCATTATATGCAGTTCTCAAACGAAATCATATATTCGTGCCCCATATGTTTATTTGCACTGCCGAGTATTTGTGCATTTAAAGCACATTTGCGTTTACACTTGAAATGTCCGCCTCATTATTGCCCAGAATGTGGTTTTCATCTTAGCAACAAAAATTTGCAGTATCCATACAATCACGATTGTGAAGGATTTAAGATGATGAGAGCAACATCCAGATCAAGATGTGCCGCGCCCGACTGTCGTATTTTCCATCCCAATGACTATAAAGACCACATGAAAGAGTTGCACATGAAAAAAGTTTATAAATGTCCATACTGCGTCGTTGCTTGTTTTAACGCACTAAGTATGCACGAGCATTTGAAGAATCATAAAACAGAAACCAAGCCACTCGTTTTTTATAAGTGTGAGATGTGTCCCGGGAAATTTGTATTGCAAAGTCGCATGGAGTGGCACTTAAAAAGTCATAAGGTAATTTGTGTATTTCCATGTTGGCCCTGCGGTGCCATTTTTAAGGATATATCTGTTCTACTTGGTCATTTCCTAGCAAAGCATAACAAAAACAATACAATAGAAAGTACATTGATTAGTTTGATGTCTGAAAATGATTTGAATTTAAAAGATTCCAATAAACCGAAACGAGTATATCGCGTTGTAAAAAGATGTGACCTATGTTGCAGAAGTTTCATATATACATGTCAACATTCTGATTTTCATAATCTCCCTAACGAATGTCCATTTCAATGTACTTTCAATTTAGAGTCTCCTACGGAAATGGCTATTATGCCTGATAGAACGCAAAGCAGCACCCATATAACGTGTCACCTTTGTAAAACAAACATATCACAAGACTGGAATGAAATAAAAAAACATTATGCTGCACTGCACAAAAAATACAAGTGTATGGATGCTAAAATAGTCCTCACTAGAATTGATATAAAGAAGTACTTATCTGAACACAAGACTTCGGGTACCAAAAGAACGATTGATAAGAAAACATCTAGAAGAGGTAGAAGATGCCAACAAAACAAAATTTCAACGGTCTCTATTGACGTCGATAGTGTTCCGCTTTCTGTACAAGCGAGTAAATCTAAAGTTGCCGACGGTACATACGTTTGTAAAATGTGCGATGATAGCTTTGAACAAAAAATATTATTAGAAAGACATATGGTATTGCATAGGGATCCTTGCATGGCGTATCAGTGTATGGAGTGTGGACAGAGTTTTGTTGTCAAACCCTCATTTTCAAAACATTTGTTGTTAGAACATAATATATCTGAAATTGAAGAATATATTAAAAAAAAGCAATGTTACAATGAAAATGCTCTCATTAAATACCAAAGTAATGATGTCATTTCTAATGAACCACTTCGTGAAAATCAATGTAAAATATGTCGGGAAGACTTTGAAGGTCCAGAAGATTTGGCGAAACATTTCAGAGTTCATGGTATGGCATTCTTATTGAAAAACAACTCGAATAAGATAGAATAAAAGCTCGTTAGGAAACTATTTTCAATACCTACTGATCTTTTGTTTTCCTCAAGGGACTAAGATGGCAGTTTTTAGCATATCAATGACTGGGTCAAAGCTATAGTAATACATATGTAATGAGGTGAAATAAAATAAACATCACCTACTCTGTGGTCTTATTACTGTACCTACGTATAGCTGGTGTTTTCTAGTTCCCCGGTTTCGTAAAGCAGCCCAGCGGCGAGGGACTGAAATGTTTTCCCATAGTAACCAAGTAGGTAGAGATACGGTACATACCATACGCATTCCCATTACAGAAATGGGGATTACAACTGATTTAACTGACTTACAATCTCAAATCTGTGCATAGCCCTTAAAACTATACTTGTAAGACATTTATTTTATAAATGTTGTTTACTTATAAAAATATAGATACCTATCTAAATAGGTACAGTAAGCAAAAGAATAGGTATGCTGGCATTATGTGGGTTGATGGGATTTCCTATCGGCAAAAACAACGAACTTTCATACCGACTTTATAAAGGAACTCCGGACTTTTCAAAAATCCTTGCTTATTGCTCACCTTCGCTAAAGGCCCTATGGAAGGCTTCCAAATTGACTCAAGACCCCAACGCTGTGCTGCGTCATCTGCCAGTGAATGAATGATTTTTTATTGAGTAAATGTAATTGAGTAGATGCTGTGCCTATGCTGAATAATCAAATTTTTTATCTATGCTTATTGCAGACGTAAATGTTGTCTATATACCATTCTCTTTAAGATATGGATCTTAAAGAGAATGCATTTGCATTTGCAAAGGGAACTGTCCCTAA
Organism: Polymixis lichenea; assembly: GCA_949091785.1. Taxonomy (NCBI): domain Eukaryota; kingdom Metazoa; phylum Arthropoda; class Insecta; order Lepidoptera; family Noctuidae; genus Polymixis; species Polymixis lichenea. Next base: position 12,997,829 of record OX420932.1, on the reverse strand, counting down.
CATGGGTTAGGGACAGTTCCCTTTGCAAATGCGGTCTTGCGGGCGGTACTCCACCACCATATATTTTTCTCCTGCTCCTTGAATACCAAATCTTTCGATCTCTATAACAGAATTTCTAAATGTAACATTCCTCTCCCAACTAATTTCCATTCCCTCCTATGCCACTTCTCTCCCAAATTATTAAAATTTTAACAACTTTCTTAAAAGAAAGGACATAAAATTGTAACTGCGACTAACAGAACCTGTAGACCTACTACAAAGTGCAAAGTCGACGGCCTGCCGCTGGGCTTCCATCTAAACGCGCAGTGGCAGAATAGTCGACATCGGCTCAATTGCCGAAAGGGGGAAAAAATACCATTCTCTTGTTGACTGTACCTATTGAATAGATAATTCAGTACATATATAATAAATATGTGTCCACTTGGTATCTTTAATTTAAGGATAGTTCAGTTTGAAAGCAGCTTCTACACTCGCGAGCAATAAACTGGAATCACTTCATCCCGCTTTGCTCAAGACACATTCTATGCAATGAGCGGATTGTGGAATATCACCTGAAAGTAATTTTGTTAGCTTTCAAATGATATCAAAAAGATAATGAATAGGAAGTAATATGAAAAGATAAAAAATGTATTTACAATTTATGTTATTGCCCCCTGGCCCCCTGGCCGTAATGACTGCCTGTAAACGGGTTTTCATTGACCGAATGAGTTTCCTGGTGGAACTCTGTGGGATTTCCTGCCACTCTTCGACTAAAGCAGTTTACAGGTCTTCTATTGACGCCGGAGCTGGACATCTTCCTCGTACCCGCCTTTTCAGCTCGTCCCATGTATGTTTTTTTTTTTGAGGGTTGGAAATCATCAAATGACTTCTCCCGCTCTGGGTGGAGCAGGAGGGCGTGTCAGACTTTTACTGACTAAAACACACCCATGTTCCCTCAGCTGCCTGTGTGCCAGGGGCCACGGTATCTCTTTCGAACAACCCGCACCCCTGGCAGGCATCGGCCCTTGCGGACCCCACCAGTTGTTGCTGACATCTCTGACGGCGCGCGTGGAACACAACGTGCCGTCGACCCGGGCATATATATATTTTTTTTGTTGAACGTGGAGAAATGCCTAGTGCGCTACCACGGGGAGATAGCGCAGTTATGTGGGACTGTAACCCACTAAAACTCCACGGTGTCCTCCAGTACCGCTTGAGGCGGGAACACGGAAACGCGCAAGCCATCCGCGAACCCGCCGCGGCTATCCGTCACCGGACCCTCCTCGGAGGGGAATAACCCCTATCACCGGCGCACCAGGACACATGGCACGCCGTGACCACCCCAGGAACCAAATAGCATAAGTGCCCCAGACGACCCCGTGTCTGGCACCCTTGGTACCCCTGCGACGGGTCAGCACAGTCGCCCTGCCGCCTACCACTTTTCGGCCGCAGGGGATAGAGAGAGCGGCCAACGCTATACCGACACTCCTCGTCTTCTACGGGCCCACCGCGTCCGCCCCATCAAACGGCCCCGTCCAGGCCATGGAAGGAAAGAGCGCTACTCAGAAGTACCGGCACTCCTCCGCCGCAGTCTGTAACCCTCAGCTGCGATGCCTCCCATTCGACATCGCGGCCCGCCTCAGTTGCGATGCACCTCACCGCAACCTACTTTTTGGCCGCTACGGCGTCGGCTTGGGAGGCAAAAGCCCTGACGAGCGGGGTTTCTCTTCGCTACACCGTGGATGACCACGGCTACTGAGCCACCCCGCAACGACAATGCGGGAACCCACTGGGGGGGGGGGGGTCCATATATGTTCAGTAAGTCAGGGCTGAGGGCTGGTCAGTCTAGTGTGGGAATCCCGACTTCTACATGGTACTGTCTAGTCACTGCAGCGGTGTGGCAGCGGGCATTATCGTGCATGAGCAGGAAATCTTCACCAATAAACCCGGCGTAGGGGAGCACATGGCCTACTAGAATGTCGTTGATGCATCAGTCTTTCTGCGGTTAGCTCCCCTCCCCGACCTCCACCAGGTACGAATATCAACTTCGTTTTTGCTTCAATAGATATCCCCGCCCACATCATACAGGACCCACCCCGTATGCCACTGTTTCCACAAAACGACATTGTGCGAATCGCTCCCCGGCCTCCTATAGACTCTGTCGACGGTCGCTACCATGCAGGCACATCCTGGATTCGTCCGAGAACATGACTTGCCGCCATTGCTCGATATCCCAATCTAAGTGATCGCGAGGAAACTGAAGCCTGGCTTGTCGGTGTGCTGGGGACAATTTAGGTTCAGTATTCCTAGTGACGAAATATTAGACTGATGATCAATTATCATAAACACCCCCTTGTATAGGGTTTCAGGACTACAATATGGTGTTTTGTTTAAAAAATAGATGGTTTTTGTTTTACGTTCCATGACATAAATATTCGTTGGTTATGATATTGAAAGAGGTTGAAAGCTAACAAAATTGCCTTTGAAACGATATGCCACAATCCATAGTTAATTGCATAGAAGTTGTAAAAATTTGTTTCGAGCAGCGGACGATGAAGTGATTCTAGTTTATTGCTCGCGAGTGTATTTGCTGAATTCATTTAGTTTAGCTAACTTCGTTTAAAAATACACTGTGCAAAAGTGCTCCACAATTATTATGTCCACCATCAATGAGACCTATGTGACTGAATATTAGTGATGTACCGACTATTCGGCTATATTTGTAGTCTGCTAAAACCGCCGACTAGTCGGTTCCTTATTTACTTGTATTAATATGCTTAAATGTTTAAAGACGGTGATTGAAATTAAATTGAAATCTTTACTATTATTATTATAGAATCAGTTTTACAGTTTACTTTCAGTGTAAGTAATCTAGAATAGGATAGGAAGGAATAGGAACCTTTCGTTTGGTCCATACTAATTAATTGGACTTAGATCCAGAAATTAAATAAAGTAAAATTAATTAAAACCTACTTCGAACAAATTAATAATAAGCAGGCGCAATTTGAGTCCGCGCCGTTTGTTTTCGTGAAAACGTTTTACAAGATTATTTCACATAAGGTTTGGTAACAAAAGTTCCTATAGTTCCCGATACAGCTGTAGCCGTTGTATTCGCCCGAAATAGTAGATTTAGTAGGCTCATTGCATTCCGTATGAAGTAAGCTATCACCGATTATGTATTTTTTTTTTCAGTTTTGAGCAGATATACAGCTAATATTAGACATCTGAAACTATTTTGCTATTTGCCACAAATTTTGTTAAGGTTTAATACAGCCGCAGGTATTGTATTTGCTCGGTACTAGATTTTTTAGGCTCATTTCATTTCTTTAGATGCATGCTTTCTTCGATTAGGATTTTTTATTATTTCTGAGAATATTTACGGCCGATATGATACGATACATGTTATTTTGTTATTGTCAACTTCATATTCATTTTTAACGCTATTTTGGCCAATATTTTTGTTGTTTCTCTCTATGCCCTAGTAGTGTTTTGTCAACTCTTGACAACGATTCCAGAATCAGTGTTCTAACTAAACATGTTTTTGCGATACGAATTGGAATTACGATTCATACCTAGTGAAAAATAGAGAATCGCGCTCATGCGCATGTCATAGGTAAATAATGCCCCGCTTAAAAATTGTTGTAAATGTTTTCTAAGTATCTTTGAATGCATAACCATAACTCTAGCACGTAGTTGTTACCGGTTGAAATTTTACATGTTTTTGTCGATCAGAAATATTGAACTTACTATTAGACTACCAGTACACCGAACGGGAAGACGTCACGTCAAAAGAAGAAACTATAGCAAACAATTGTCAATCAGTAGGTTTGCCATTTTTAACATTGCCGATATCACCCGAACTCAAACGAAAGCAATGATCGCCTTAGCCGACTAGTCGGCCATTTTGTAGCCGGCTAGTCGGCCAAAGTCATAGTCGACCCATCTCAACTGAATAGCCTATTAAATAATTAGTCATTTTTATCAAGACACCTACGAAAAGTAAAAAGTTATTGATAAATGAAATGATTTTTAATTCAAGTATTTCAGCATAAACAGCTCCTTTGATTTAAAAAGTGTGGTATGATTACATTTGCATTGACACCAGCACGAGTGATGCTGGCCATATTTATTTTGAGAAAAAAACCAGAGTGGTGGTTTATAGCCACCAATAAGAGTAGTCGTATATGTTTATAACTTAAGTGTTAAATTAATACAAAGGGCTCCAAGAGACGATAAAAAAAAACTCGCTAAAAGATTGAAAATAATGCAAAACCAAAAATGTGATAAACTTGCAATAGAATACGACTGCACTAATTAGTTAAATCAACCGCTGTTTGGCTAAAATGGTTGAAAAACCGGAACACTTTTTGTTGCTAGAACTATCTCAGATTTTTTTATGGGTGTCTTACTAAATGGTATTTTTATTTAATAGACTATTCAGTGACTAAGTCACTTGAATAAGTCTCTCAGTGGTGGACATATGGACCAAACCCCAAACATTTTGTGTCCGTCTCAATGGCACGGCCACGGCGTAATTTAAAAAAAAAAATTACCAAGATTTTGTAAAAATTTGTAAAAGTTGATTCCCAAAACCATAAATTTGTCAAAGTAATGGTTAAAAAGTTATAAGAGTTTGAACGTGGCCGCGCCATTGAAACACGGAGAACCGCGCGGCCACGGAGATCTTTAAAACTAAGCGTTGCAGAGCCCTGAAATTTAGGTAAATTATAGATTACAGCATATCATTCTAGACCCCCAGAGAAAAAATTTTTCGTCGGTTATACAAAAAAATCAGCTGTTCCATACATTTTGACCGCATAGGTATTGCACTTTTCAATGAAACAGCTGATTTTTATTGTATAACCGACGGGGCGTCTAGAATGATATGCTGAATTCATGGTTTCATTTAGAATCCTTGAGATATAATTTCTTACACAGTAGGTGGAAAGTTTTCTGTAAACAATAAACCATGGTCACCCTAACGAAAAATTCAAAACGTATTTTAAGGGTTTATAAAAAAAATGATTTTTTTTTTTACCTTTTATCGGTAGTTCTACATATTAAAAGTTGTTGTTTACAAAAAAAAAAATCTCGCTACTACTTACTTTCTTCGATAGATAATCACGACTTATTTCAACGCAATACCGTACTACAGCTCCTGAAATATAAACCTAGGTTTTTTTGTTGTATTTTTACTAATTTCGACAAATTCAAATCTAGGTTTTACAAAAAACTTCAGACCTCCGCGGTGCTTTTTCAGCGAGATATTGGCGATATCGTGTTTTTCACCGTTTCAATGGCGCGGCCATGGGGTTATAGTCTTGCAGCTCCTAAATTATAGACCTAGGATTTTTTCTATATTTTTACAATTTTTTTACAAATTCAATCTATCATTTACCTAAATTTCAGGTCTCTGCAACGCGTAGTTTTTTAACCATAACTTTGACAAATTTATGGTTTTGGGAATCAACTTTTACAAATTTTTACAAAATCTTGGTAAAATTATTTTTTTGAAATTATGCCGTGGCCGCGCCATTGAAACGGACAAAACATTTTTGCCAATGTCCTTTAAGTAAAACTGTATTTTATTACATGTATCCATATTTTCGTATCGTCTAAGGGTCTGTTTCACCATAATAATATCAGGATAATTACTTGTTAATCTATCTGTCAGATAATTAAACAGGTAATTATATACTTCACATAGGTACCGTTTTTTAAATAATTTGTGCTCTGGAGCAGGCCTCAAGTGCATAAATATAAGAGACGTTTGTTAAGTATTTTACTTTTTCTATAAGTGTTAAGAATCGCATGCTTAGTCCAAATTAGGAATAATAAAATAAAACAATAAGAAACCGTTTATTTTCAGGTTACAAAGACCCATAGATAATGACCTTAACCTAAATATACATATTATTTAAAACAAATTGTGTTAGTTAATAAAAATTAAAACTATGTTCATTTCAATTATTTGCACTAGGTCTTTGTGCGTTCCGGTGGCACTTGTCCGCGAAAGCGGCGCAATACCACATCCTGTGGCCAAAAGCTTTCTTCCATTACCAGATTCTGGTAGCATGTTGGTATGCGCACCACAAACGCCTCAAAGTTGACTTTGCGATGCGGTTCCAGCAGCTGCACTCTTGGTGCGTAATTCACCCTGGATTTGAGTTATTCGATGGTGATCGTTTTTTTTGCGGATATATATTATGAAAGCCAGATGCAAATTGAAACCTCAAATAATAAAAACTAAAATAATAAATTAACCTAACCACCTGTTCCTGAATTGTATAATTATTTAGAATTACAAAGATACAAGTACAATAAAAGTAAGTAGCATTACGTCTCGGCGACGGAGCGAGCAGACGCTAGTATAGTACCTATAGGTTTGTACCTACCTAAATATTTTGTTCCTTATCGATCGCATGGAAAAAGAGAGGTACTCACCTACTGAGGAACCTGTCAAGGAAGTTATGCTCGCTACACTTAAATATTCAAATTCACAGAAGTAAATAAAAACTAAAAATACTTATGTTATTTTTATAGGCTTACCTTGCCAACTGAGTTGATAATTTAAACATTTTATTTCGGGTTTCGATTATGGATCATCCGTACACTGAACAATACAGTCGATAACTTCGTGCCTTATTATTTTATTAATGTGCGGGAGCGTATCGACCCGTCGTCCGTTACGTACGTAACTGCGGCGCCGGTCGAGACTGTTGAGTACCTACTACATTGCTATTCTGTAAAAATATCACCGTGCTAACTTGGGTGAACTGCCGATCTATTCTGTTAAAATCTCACCGTGAGAACTTAAGTGAAGTGAGCTGTCATTCCATCTGGCACTAGGGATTGACACTAATGACAACTCACTTTAAGCTCACTTCACCCAAGTTACCACGGTGACATTTTTACAGAATAACACTGCTGGGCTTAAAGTGAGCTGTCATTAGCATCAATCCCTAGTGTCAGATGGAATGACAGCTCACTTCACCCAAGTTCTCATGGTGAGATTTTAACAGAATAGATTGGCTGGTGTATCCACATCGACATTTCGAACCACGTCGTTTCGATCGTTTTGTATGAAAACGTAATACTACTTACTTTACTAAAACTACTGTGTAGATACGAAATCTTTGTAAAGTACACACAGTCGAAGGTACTTAGTCGTGTCTAATCCGTTAGGCAGACTCATGGATTTTTTCATTATAATTTATCAAATTGACAAATGTTCATCTGTGTCGACTATTGTTGGTACCTAATTACTGTATATAAGCTGAAATGTATTTAGTTCTTTACGAGTATTGGTAAAACATGAAATTTGTTTTAAAAATTATGTTACTCAATATTATAATAAAATTAGTTCGCTAAAGTCTGTCTTTATTTATATAAATAAATTAAAATGTATAGTCTGTTTCTCCATTTCTATTCTAGTTACCTAACTTGTCTGGCAGATAATAATTTAGTAAATATTTATCTGATTGGTTTTATCCGGACATAGGGAAACAGGTCATTAAGGGTGCGCCTCATTGCCTGCCCTCTCATCAAACACGACGACAACAAAACACAATCCCTTCCCGCCAGTAGAACCTTTTCGCCCAGCGTATATCAAGGTAAGTACATCATTGAATTTGAATCTTACTTTAGTAAGTGTGCTCTGCTGACGATGATAAACGCTTTTGGAGTTTACTCCTTATCAATCGATTTTTATATAAGGTGTATCTATTCATACACGAAATATCTGAAGGGGTCATTGTACTCATCATTATGAACAACTTTTACTACCGGACCAAACCTGAAATCGCGAAAAAATATCAGCTGTTCCCTACATTTTGACGAGATATGCGAACATAAATGTAGGGAACAGCTGATATTTTTTTTCGCGATTTCAGGTTTGGTCCCATAGTAAAAGTTGTTCATAATGATGAGTACAATGACCCTTTCAGATATTTCGTGTATGAATAGATACACCTTATATAAGGCACCCGGTATGGAAATTTTATGAGGAGTGAAATTAACACAAGCTTTAAAAGCGAGTAGGCCTTTTTGAATGAAATAAAGACTAAATATTACTTCAAGATACAGCTTATAAATTTTCAATTCCGATCAATATAACTACAAATTATCGATTTTGGGATATCAAATCAAATCCCAAAGCCCTGTTTAGATAATAACGTAACCTAACGCGTGTGTACAAAAATATCAATAAATCTGACAATATTTGTTAGACCGCAGTGATCAGGAATCCTATGCTTCGAAATAGTTTTTCGAATTGCAATAGTTAAACGATATAATTATAATCACTGTCACTTTATTTTCAATGAAATTCAGTGGCAATAACGTATCTTGCATATTATAGTTTAAGCTAAGCTTGAATTCAGAATCTTAGTTGAGTTTCTAGGTCCAAAACATAAAGTTTTGGAACTAGAAACTCAATGCTGACGTGACAGTTCAAATTCCAATATTACCAAGTTTGTATGGACCTTGTATAGTTTGGATCTCACGACGTCTTCGCAGAAAACAGTACTAACCGATTTTTTTTTTTTTTTTAGAATTTTATGACCTGGTAACTGGACCTTTAGGTCAAATCTTATTTTATTATCGAACACTACACTATCACTTCTTCACTTTTTTAAATTGTTTTAATAGTATTTTTAATGTATTTATATATCGGTTTGTACGTATTTTTGTCTTTTAATAACTCTTCAAGTGGCGGCGGGCGGGATAAAGAATCGCACTTGTTCACTTCACTAAGTTCACTAGCCAACACTAATCTGTCAAGCAAGAAGTTTTGACAGTCAAAAATAAGATGTTCAATGGTTCCTTCTTGGGATTCACAATGTGGGCATGTATTGCTTGTAATAATGCCTAGTCGAGCAAGGTGTGATGGAGCAGTATTATGGCCAAAGCGCAATCTATTTATCGTAGTGATAAAGTCTCGGCTGGCTTCCTTCAATCTATTGTACCAGGGTCTAACAGGTAATCTTTCTTGAATACTTCCATACCACTTTCCTTTGATGTCTTGGTCTTTCTTCCACATTTCTAACCATAACTTACATATATTTTCATTAATGCATTGCAGGAAGTCAGTCATAGGAATGTCCATTGCATTTCTAACATCAATAGCATTATTACCTTCATAAGCGGTTTTATCAACTACTTCATTGCCAGAGATGCCTCGGTGAGAAGGTACCCACAGGAATACAATTTTTATGTGCTTAAGGTAATATTGATGAATTATTTCTTTGATGAAATACAGAATATAATTTGACTTAAACGAAACTTTAAGGTTAGTTAGGGCTTTTATAAAACTCAGTGAATCAGAAACAATCAAGAAGTATTTACAATTGTTAATTTGGCGAATATATAATAATGCCTGATAAACTGCATATGCCTCTGCAGTGAATATAGTACATGAATTGTACAGAACAAAGCTTTGGGAGAATTTAGCATGTGGATCATATATAGCAGCACGTACATAATCACTCCCCTTACTGCCATCAGTGTAAATAACGTGATAATTCTTATTATCTGCCAAAAACTGTAACATGTCTGAATTATTATTAATGGGATTTTGTAATTCTTTAACGGGATGCGAAATACACTGATAAGAGAAGGAGTAACATGGCCATGGGCACTGTTTTCTAATACCAATAAAACTGTTATCTGTTTCCAGCAATATTTTGGACAATGTTGGGGATTTACCATTCAAGAGATCCTCTCCTGTTGTTAGAGGCCCAAGAGTTCTACTTACAGAAGGTACAATTTTGTTTATTACTTTCCTGTTATTTGCAGCAATTAATTTAAGACAGAATCTCTCTGCAAGTAGAATGCGTCTCAAAATTAAAGGCATAGTTTTAGTCTCCACTTCCATGGCCCTTATGGGAGTAGAGCACATTGCACCAGAAATTGTTCTTAAAGCCCTGTTCTGCAATAGATCTAGTTTATTTACATGAGTACTATTTATATACACTAGTGAACTATAATCAAAATGACTTCTAACTATACTTTTATACAAAATTGATAATATTTTCGGGTCTGCTCCCCATGAGACACCTGCAAGACATTTAATTACATTTAAACCTTTTAGAGCATTCTTTGATATGTATTTAATATGTTCCTTAAAGGTTAATTTCCTATCTATTACTATGCCTAAAAATTTCTTTGAATTTACGGGATTTATTGATTCTCCGTTATAAACTACTTTTGAATTTGTATTCTCATTTCCAAATATCATAACACTGCTTTTGGAGGGATTAATTTTTAAATGTAGCACATCATTGTAATAATGAAATAGTTGGGACAAGGCTCTGTTAATATTGTCAATTGCAATTTCTACATTATAATTACTACTGTACAAAACAATATCATCAGCAAACTGCAGAATATCTACATTACTATTAACAAATTTACAGATTTCACTTGTGTAAATATTGTATAACAAAGGAGATAGTGTAGCACCCTGCATTGTACCCCTAGATGCACATTTTGGTCCATGCAATGTGTTATTATGTCTTACATAGAGTGTTCTATTAGTCAGAAAATTATATATCCATTTACATAGTTGGCCAGGCACACCTAACCTAGACATAACTTCTACAAGTATAGCTGGATCCAGACTGTCAAAAGCACCTTGAACATCTAGGAATACACAAACAGTGTGTAACTTTTTATCCTTTGCATGTTTCAGGTCTGAAACTAAGGAAGTGAAGCTGTCTGCACAACTTCGCCCTCGACGAAATCCATATTGTACATGTGGAATGAAGCCGTTAGATTCCATATACCAATCCAAACGATTTTTAATCATGTTTTCAAATAATTTACCTAGACATGAAGACAGTGATATTGGTCTATAAGAGCTGGCAAGCTCTGAAGGTTTATCTGGTTTGAGTATCGGAATGACACATTGTGTTTTCCATGATTGTGGAATATATTTACAATGCCAAAGTAAATTAAGAATATTAAGAAACATTTTTTGTGCTGATTCATCTAAATTTTTTATAGTACAATAGGGGAGATCATCTAAACCGGGTGTAGTGTCTTTCCGAGATAACAAACTCATTTTAAATTCAGACCATGTAAAAGGATTTAGCAAAAATTTGGAATTTAGATTATCATTATTTGATTCGAAAATATTGCCTAAACTATTAATATTATTTAGATTGCTGTTGTCGGATAATTTATCTAGAAATTGGGAAATAAACTCATCTTTATATGATTTATTGCCAGCTCTTATACCTTTAAACATTTTTAGAAGATTCCAAATCTTACTTATAGGAGTAGTTCTATTAAATGTGTTACATAAGTTATTCCAACCTATTCCTTTTTGTTCCGATATGGTTCTTTTTTTAAGTGCATCTTTTCTTTTATAATCTAAATAGTTCTCCATACTAGGTTCACTTCTATATAGTTTCAGTGCATTGTAGGAGGCAATTACACTTTTTTCACAAATGTCATTCCACCATGGAGCTGGAAGTCTGCTTTTAAAATTATTTGGTTTATTAAGTTTAGGAATTGTCATATCTTTTAAAGTATCCAATCGAGAACAAAAATTATTATAGGTTGAAATAGGGTCATACAGTTTTAGGACTAAATCATTGAATATTGTTTTAGAAATAGTTTTATACTTTTCCCAATCTGCTTTTTTATATATAAACCTATCAACGGGGGGATTAATATGATATTTATCTATATGCAGTGAAATCTCTGTTATTGTTGGGTAGTGATAGCTGCCCATGGCATCATCATGTACAGACCACTCGCATATTGCTGCGAGGTTAGCACTAGTAAAGCTAACATCAATTGCAGACGGATTCCGTCGCGGGTTGTTAACAGTTGTAAAACTACCATCATTTAAAATACATAAATCCAAGTCATCGATGATATTAAATAAATCATGACCTCTGCCTGTAGTGGATAGACAACCAAATGCAATGTGGTGTGCATTGAAGTCACCACTGACAAATATGGGCTTTGGAAGATCATTAATAATATTATGTAATCTATTGATCCGTATATGTCCACTAGTAGGAGGACAGTATACACAAAGAATAGTCAAGCTACCATGTACAGTAGATAAGGACAGAGCAACAGTTTGAATGTCTTCATAAAATCTAGTGTTTAAAACTTTGTACTTTAAATATGGTTTAATCAGTATTGCTACACCATTATGAGTATTTTTGGAATTTTTATTATAAATATTATATCCAGGTATTCTAAAACAATTATCTTTAAACCATGTTTCGTTAAGTAAGCAAATGTCAATATTTTGTTTTTGTAAGAATTGAATAAGTAAGGGTTTTTTACTATTAGCACTTTGAATGTTATATTGAGCAATACGTAGCTTAGACAGTGTGTGACTTGGATCCATTACTTGAGATTTTTAAGTAGGGTTTCTTTAATACTATTTACGGTGGTAGGCGTATTATCTCCCTTATTACCCAGTTCTACCAACGTCTGTACCAGGGCCATAAGCACATCTTTGTTGGCAACTATTTGGGCTTTGATGTCTACTTTCGGGACATCTTTGGATTTATTTACATTATGTACAGTATTATTTACAGATGTAGACTTATTTACAGATGTATGTACAGACTTATTTACAAACTTATTTACAGTGTCAGTTGGTTTCATTTTTGGAGGTAGCAGAGGTGGAAATTCAGTATTATCACTCATGTGTTGTTTCGTCAATGTAGCACTTGCATAGGTAATCTTATTTTTCTTTTCTAAAATTTTATTCAACTTAATTGGACATAATCTAGAAATTGCAAGATGAGGCCCGCTGCAATTGCAACAGCAGATCTCTGTTGGTCTATCACATTCTTTATATAAATGCTCACCTCCACAAATGGAACATCTTTGTTTGCCATTGCATATTCTAGCAGAGTGGTTAAATTTAAAGCAACGGAAACATTGCTGTAATGGAGGTACATACTCAAAAACTCTGTATGAAAACAAATCGTATTGTACATTGTCTGGAAGAATATTCGATAGAAAAGTAATGCTAACTGTTTGTAGTGGTACTCGCTCCTGTCCTACCTTCTTTGTGAATCTTCTTACAGCTATTATTTCATATATTGATGATAGTTTGGTGTATAGTTCTTTGTTCGAAATGTTTGCTGGTACAAATCTAATTATACCTGTTTTTTCTATTTGCGCAGCCGGAATAAATGCTTTCAAGCCATATTTGTTAAGAAAAGCGCTGTTATTAATAAAGTTATTGGCCGTATTATACTGTTTAAATATTACTGCTATTTTATTTGCGTTTATTCGTTGTATAGCCGTCACCCCTTTTATTTCGCTGGAGAATATATGGTTGAGATAGATAGGGCTCTTATTGCCTATTCTATCCTTATTATTTGAAGCTTCAATGAACACTTTAAAGTCTACATAAGTGGCATTTTCTGGATATAGTCTTTTATAGTCTGGTTTTAAATAAGGTGAATAGTCAGATAGCTCACCGCCGCCGCCATCACCACAGTCCATCCCAGTCCCTGCGTCTCCGGCCTCAGGCCGAGGACGTTTATGTGAAGTGGGCGGGTTATCCCCGCCCCCTTCATTTCCCACCATATTTTAGGTTTGTACACCTAGCACAATTGTTTTTTATTAACTATTATCAAGAAACTAGAGAATATTTAATAAAAAATGAAAATTGACGAAAATTTTTGACCGCTCTTTTTTAAAGTTCCCGCCAGAATCCAGTACTAACCGAGGTAAAAATTATATTGGTAGAGGAGAGGAACCGATTATCGGATACTTTTGTTTTTTTTTTTATTGCAAACAATGGTTCAGATTTTGTGTTTCTGTTTCCACAAAAAGTTTAAACATATCACGTAGTTACTAACTTTGATCAATTTTAATTCAATTTTCTTCTTAACGGGGGTTATCCGAAATTTCCTGTTTCAGAATCAAGATTAAATAATCAAATTAATCTATAAAAACCCTAAAAAAATATATGCCATAGATAGATCCTTGTTTGAGGGAAGATATAGGTTCAAAACACGATAAATTGCAATTTATGAAAAAAAAAATCCGAAACAGGGTCGATTTCGAAACCATTTTCCGTCTCATTTCCTAATAACAGCACAAAATAATGTGGAAATTGCATGTATGATAAGGAAATCATATTTAGGAGGGAATTTAAAGTTGAAATTTTTAGTTTAATAGATTTTTTTTTAATAAACTCAAAAATAATAAATCGGCTCGCGCTCAGAGTCCTTCGGGACGTCATCGAGGGTGGACCTGTGTCAAAATTTTCAAAAACTCTCTCATCCTTCGCCTGTACAAAAAAATCTAATAAAATAATAACAAATTAAATTATGAACTCGTAATTATATTATCGTTTTAATTCATAAAATTGTTTTCGAAAATGTGATTATTTGTAGGCATTATGATGACGTTTAAATTGTCATCTTAAAATAGTGTTGACACATTACAAATTATTATCCATAAAATAAAAGTCAAGTGAGAGTCGTAATAATGTTTTATCGTCGTTTATGAAGAAGTTTGGACAAAACACATTTTTCTAAGATTTTTTAAATCAGATTCATCCATATCAACTATGATATTTACTCTCCACCTAACTGTCTTCGCTACTATCCGTCCGCCGTGTTTAGCAACACAAGAATTTTTCTCGGATCGGGGATTTTATCATATTGGCTCTGAGTGAACAAGTTTCAGTTATGAATACCAAAAGTCACTGTCACTATACAATTAAATATCATAACGTGCTTGAAAAATAGCGCCGTTTGAAGGCAGTGGTTATGCGCTAACATTATAACTTGGTACTCATGTTCCCAATCAAGTTCGTCAAAGACGTATCGTATCTATGCCATATACTTGCATCTATGCCACTTTTGTCTTGGTAAATGGTCCAATGGGTTGGTAATCCAACAAGACCGGGGATGGATAAAAAAACATATACAAAATTAATTTTGATGTCCTAAAATAATAGATTCGATAAATTATAGCTGGAGTAGTAGGTACGTCACTAGACAATAAAGTACGGCAATTGTTCCTTCAAATGTACTCACAATATTTATGGTTCTTTATGAGCAGTGGCAAACATCAAAAACAAAAGAATTTGGTTACAGTATGAGCGAAACAGTACGGCCATTTTTAGCCCATTCTACTTGATGATGATTGGACTCCCTTTTCCGCACGTAGACTCCCACTCGGTCCGTTGTGCGTGCCCATTCTACTTTATAAAAATCTGAAATTCAGGATCTTTGAAAATTCTGCCACTAAAAAAGTTAAATAGTCGATGAAAATTTGTACGGAAATCTACCATTTTTGTCAAAGAGAAATACCGTCGGGCACGAGGCTTGTCTACTTGATCAAATTTTTTAAGTTACTGATAACTAACGCTTAGCCTTAAGGTCTGGGTCTGAGAAGCATGAATTCGGTTTAGAGATATTTATTTTCTCAAAGAACAAATTGCACAAGGGGTTTTTTTTTGTTTTGGATGGGAAATCATCAAATAACTTCTCCCGCTCTGGAGAGAGTGTCAGACTTTTACTGACTAAAACCCACCCGTGTTCCTTCAGTTCAAATTCAAATTCTCAAATTCTCAAATTTGAAATAAATGTAAGTACACAAGTGTGTGGTAAGTCGCTGGTTGAAAGGTCTGGAAGCATGATTTCGGTTTAAAGACATTTATTTTCTAAGATATCCGATTAATTTCGCACTCAAAAACACTTATTATTAGAGCAGGTTTACTGCAATCAACTACGAATGCGCGTAAACTAGTTTATGTGCACTTGGAGAACGATAGTTTAGTATTATTTAGAGGAGCAACAACAAGATGCTATACGCACGGTGACCCGTATTAACTCTCTCTCTCTATAACTGTCCTTTAATACAATAATATTTAGTCTATCTTTTATCATTTACACTGACGGATGACATTAATTTTGCTGAATAATTGTACTAAGTTCGATATTATTGACATTTAATTTTGACATAAGTACTATAATTAGATTTTGGCGGGATCGCGTTGGAATATGTCGCACGAATTTTCATTTTCATGGAATTTAGTGAAATAGCGAATTAAATTGTATAATTTTGATAGTGAATTATTCAATTTAGTTACGTGTGAGTGCACAAGTTTAGTGAAGGTGAAAATAAGTGACTAACGTGGACTTTTCGTGTTCCCCCCAAAAACTCCTATTAGGTTGTTGTAAAGTTACTACCGCTTTACAATAACTCTGACTTGACTGACTAAAGACGACTATGACTGTTTTGTAAATTCGTGCCCGATATCGGGCCATTTACTTGATCAAAAAGAAAAATTACTTGACACTGGCTAAATGCACAAACCGTGCGAAGCCAAAACCCAAAAAAAAAAAAAAGTAAGTACTATAATTTCTCAATTTAATTGTACAATAAAAAAATAATGAAGTACTAAAATTGTTCCATGCATGCTATTTTAGAATGATAAGGACAGGCGAATGGTATAATTATTGCAATGCTTGTAAAAGGTTGCTAAGTCATAAGTACTAACACAAGATAACACCAACATTATTGTACACTTAGTTCACAATAAACGTTTTGACTTTGACTTTGACATAGGCCTCCCACAAGCTCCTCCACTTCGACCAGTTCTGTGCTTCGCGCATCGAGCGGATTCCTGCGGCCTTCAGAAGGTCATCGGTCGATCTTGTGGGAGGCCGTCCAACGCTACGTCTTTCGGGTACGCGGTCGCCACTCCAGAACCTTTTGGCCCCATCGGCCATCTGTTCTGCGAGCAATGTGCTCTGCCCACTGCCACTTAAGTTTGGCAATTCTTCGGGCTATGTCGGTTGCCTTGGTTCTCCTGCGGATCTCTTCATTCCTGATTCGATCACGTAGGTAAACTCTGAGCATAGCCCTCTCCGTTGCCCTTTGAGTGACTTTTAGCCTTATGATAAGGCCCTATTGTGAGCGACCACGTTTCAGTACCATATGTCATCACTGGCAACACGCACTGGTCAAAGACGTTCGTCTTGAGACACTAGGGATGTGGGACAAGAAGAAATTGCGGAGCTTCCCGAACGCTGCCCAGCCGAGTCATTCGATGATTGACCTCTTTTTCGAAGCTGGACCTACCTAACTGGAGAGTTCATTTTAAGACCCACTTTCTTCCCTCTTTCTTTCGGAAGCTTTACTGAGGTCATCGAGCATTGTACTGAGGTCCGCCATAGTCTCAGCCATGACTACTATATCGTCGGCAAACCGAAGGTGAGCGAGGTACTCGCCATTGATGTTGATGCCAACCCCTCTCCAGTCCAGAACCTTGAAGACATCCTCCAATGTAGCGGTGAATAGTTTCGGAGAGATCACGTCTCCCTGTCTCACCCCTCGCTGCAGGATAGGTTTCGAGGTCCGGTCCTGGAGCCGGACTGACTCTATGGCGTTTTCATACAAACTCTTTAGCGCCTCGATGTACCGATAGTCAATCTGGCACCGTTGAAGAGACTGCAATATAATAATACTCTCGTAGTCGCTAAGCTGACCCAGGATATTTTTACTAATTTTGACAAATTCAAATCCAGGTTTTACAAAAAACTTCAGACGTCTGCGATGCTTTTTCAGCGCGATATCGGCGATAACGTGTTTTCACCGTTTCAATGGCGCGGCCATGGGGTTATAGTCTTACAGCTCCTAAAATATAAGTCTAGAATTTTTTCTTAATTTCTACAAATTCAATCTATCATTTACCTAAATTTTAGGTCTCTGCAACGCTTAGTTTAAAGATCTCCGTGGCCGCGCGGTTATCCGCATTTCAATGGCACGGCCACATTCAAACCCTTATTTATATCTTTTTTAACCATAACTTTGACAAATGTAGGGTTTTGGGAATCAACTTTGTAATTTTTTTACAAAATCTTGGTAGGTTTTTTTTCATATCGCCGTGGCCTCGCCATTGAAACGGACACCCGTAGGTAGCTTATAACCCCACCTTATAATAAGTACATGATTAAGCTTTTCTTAGATCAGAAATATACCCAAGTCTATTTTTTGCGTTTTCACTAAATCGTAAGTTGTAAGAATAATTAGGAACTGACACCACAAGTTCACCAACTAGGTAGTAATGGGCAAAGGTGATGTGATGATGACGGTAAAGCACAAATCATAAAATTTTAATTTTATTGACGAAGAATATGTAATTACCTACTTAACTTCTAAAACGTAGTCTCCTGGGATATCAAGATATTTACAGAAAAATAGGCCGAATGAATTTCGGCCCTGCCTATTAGGAAAAAAATAAGTAGGTACTTATACACATGAGCTTCATAATTTTAATAAATTGTCCTTTTAATACCTTGGTACCTAAACCTTGTTAGCCTGTGTTTTCTTGGCCTTAGGCTTCTATTGTTACACACATACAGATATAATACAACAACATAAGTACATTCATATATTTAAAAAAAGTTATGTGATGAAATATAATACAATTAATTTAAAGACTCAATATTCAATGGCATAGCTTGCCATCAAGTCAATATTATTAAGTATTATGTAAAATACCTAGTAATAAATCATTCAATCCATCGGAATTAAACATTAATGAATTATTATCCCAAAATGGACCATTTCAAGGTTACATTTTGTTTTTGGTTGAAATCTGCTGTCAATATTTAATAATAACAAACAATAGTGAAAAGCTTGTAAATTATCTTAAGAATAGACAGTTGGCCCTTGGACTATGGTTTCCTTTTTTCTTTCAGTTAAACAGAAGTTACGTGTTCAATGCGAAAGTTTACGGTTCATTCTAGTATAGCAATGCTGGCCCAGTGGTAACGGCCGCGACTTACCGAGTTTTAAGTCATAGGTTCGAACCCAGACTGGCGCTTCACTATGAGTTCCGAAGTATTTCATCACCACTGTTCTCGAATCGGTGTTGGAAGCATGTCCTAGAACCGAAAATTCGAAGACATGTGATTTTTACCAACCTGCACTGGGCCCGCGTGGTGGATTATGGCCAACTTCTCATGGAGAGGTTTATTTCCCAGCAGTGGAAACATAGACTGGTTATGCTATATGCACCATGTATACCTCTGAACCAGGGGGAAAATGCAATTGTGTTGTCCATTTCAGTCTTATTTACAAACATTAATTTCTAACTGTTCGTGATACAAGATGCGACACTCATATTAAAGAAGTGCAAGCTGTTTCTAAATCATTGTAGAATGGAATGTGTCTAGGTTCTACCTGTTATCATTTAATATCACGAAAATATACCTTATTATTCTATATTAAATAAATAGGATGGTATGAAGAAGATCCTTTTAAAATCCGCCTACAAGTAGGACATTTCCTCTGAACTTTTAGATACTCCTCAATACATCTAATACAGTATACATGTCCACATTTAGTAGATGCCAGAGGGTTTTTCCCTAATTCATCCCAACATATGGGACACATACCAAATTTATTTATTTTCTCAGATTTTGGAGCGGCTGCATCAATCTGAAATATAATGAGAAAAACTTAAATTAAGGACACTGTTAATATTGTAATGATGGTGTTCTTGTAGAAACTATCTACCTTCATAAAAATTAGCTTATCAGCCCATGCCTCAAGTATTTAAACATTGCTGCACAAAGAGAAGTCATTACAAATGAAACTGTGCTCCATTATCAGGTGCGGTCGTAGCTAGACTTTTTTCACAGACAAAGACTACCTACATGTTAATAAGAAAATTTATTATATTTTCGAAAAATTACTATTTTAAGCTTTACATTTACGGCTTTGGGGGGTCATGATCCCTAGGACCCATCCCCTTGGACCGCTGTCCATTATGTTAAGTTGTCAAATAAACTGTAAGGAATAAGTTTTATGCTTGGTACTGATTATTTGCAATGACTATTGGATACCTGAAATAAGAAAGTATGTAGGTATATATGAGAAAATAAAACTACCTTTTTCTGTTCCAAAAGACATGGTTTCTCTTTTCGTATTTTGTTTTTAGCAACATCAGCAGCTGTGGGCCGTCTTGTGGGTTTCACATTTTTCATTGAAGCTGTCCTACAACGGGGCACTGAATCCTTTTGGCATTCCATTTCATCTGCAAAAAATGCTGAATTTAACTATTTTGTACACATTATTATGCAGAAATCTTTAGTTTTGAAAGTTCAAACGTATCCATAACTGGTAGTGAATAAGATTTTTAATTTTATTAATATGAAGGTATCTAAACATAAAGTTTGAATAAAAAATAAATAGTAGTATTTCTGTGTAATTTAGCATAGGTATTTCAGTTTGTTTAAAGACCGCCCCTAAGACGACCCACTGACCGACTATATAATTTATAAATAGGTACTTTATACTAAGCTAGGGTAGGGGAATATCTATGATAATTTCTAATTAATAAACAGATGGACAGCATTTGAACTCCATGCTAGCTGCAATTCAGCAGTTGATATTGTAACTGTAAATAAATAAATAAAATATGAGAGTCACCACTTACAACACATAGAATCATCAGTATCCAACAAGTCAATGACTGCATTCGCTAAACCACGTTGATCAGCTAACGTAAATGATTGGGTCAAATCAATAATATCATTTGTTTTCGACATTATAATCTTGTTTGCTTCCCAGATTCTCCAATTAAAATCAATAATGTTTGAGAGCAAGAATAGCGTTCCTGCCGCAGAGGCACAGAGCATGTTATGATGATAAATAATACTGGAACAGCTGAATGATGTCCGTTACTTACAAAACTAAGTTAAATGATCAGTGTTACCAACTCCAAGCTCTTATTACTAGTTGACATTGACATTGACACGGACGTAATAAAACCACGGCTGGAATTATTCACGGACTTGATTTTCAACTCTCGGTGTTAAAAGTACGTTCATCCAACGCGGGTTAGCAAGCAAGGGCGCATTTAGGTTGGTTTTTCGTGATTATTTCATTGAACACAAACTAGATCATTGGTATTTTCAAGTTTGTATGGTATGTTTTTTACAGTTATTTTGGTATTCACTTATAAAAATCGACATACCGTCAGTTATTTTCTATTTGCATTACTTATTACGATTAAATGTTTTTATTACAGAGTAAATGTTAAAAATAATTATTTATAGGTACACCAACGATCTAGTGCTTGGCTAAAAAAAAATGTACTTTTGTTTATTTGATGATTTCCCACCCGATAAATGCACAATCGGAGTTTTTGGCGGGATCGCGTTGGAACATGTCGCACGAATTTTCATTTTCATGGAATTTAGTGAAATAGCGAATTAAATTGTATAATTTTGATAGTGAATTATTCAATTTAGTTACGTGTGAGTGCACAAGTGTAGTGAAGGTGAAAAAAAGTGACTAACGTGGACTTTTCATGTTCCCCCCAAAAACTCCTATTAGGTTGTTGTAAAGTTACTACCGCTTTACAATAACTTTGATTTGACTTGACTGACTAACGACGACTGTGACTGTTTTGTAACTTCGTGCCCGATATCGGGCCATTTACTTGATCTAAAAGAAAAATTACTTGACACTGGCTAAATGCACAAACCGTGTGAAGCCAAAATGAAAAAAAAAAAAAAAAAATGCACAATCAAATGACACCAAAATTAAAAGACGTTTTCCAGCAATTTTATGTTCTCATTTATAAGGTTTCCTTTTTGTACTTTTATTGTAATAGGACTGACCTGCGACCCATCAATCAAGTTTCTATGTTGGCGTTTCGTTGATCTCTTTTTTGTTCAATCTGTGTGTGGTAGACTTGTATCCCCCAATGTTACTGTTGGATAGTCGCCTCTTTTTAAGGTGAAGGTCATGTGACTTGATTTTTGAGCACTGGTGCAGGTATGCTAGTTTTGCAGCCAGGTATTCATTTATCCAGTACTATTTGTAATTGATTACTAGCGATATCAGGGTTTTTTTCGCTCGCCAAGAACGTCACTTGCATATTATTTATGTTGGATCCCAGAACCGATTCTTGTGGAACTTCAACTTCTATATTATACAGACTAGATCTTTCGTCGCCTTGTTTTACTTGGAATTGTCTGCAATGTAAATACGAAGCTATGATGGAAAACACTGAGTGGGGAAGGTTTTTCTTTATTTTGAACAGTAAGTCCTTGTGCCAAACTAGATCAAAGGCCTGTTGCTCGCCTAGAAATGCCGCAGAGATGTATTGCATCTTCTCTAAACCCTGATGTATTGCATGGTAGACTCGGTGGACCTGTTCGTTAGTTGAATCAAAACTGATGTACAGGGATAAGGACACACTCATCCAATAAGTAATACTTTAAGTCTGGACAAGAAAATTCTTTTCCAGAGTTTAGACAACACTGGTAGGTATGACGCTTATAGGTCGGTATTATGGTATATTGTGTCCTGGTTAGCTAGATTTAGGGAGCATAATGATTGAGGAGATTTTCCATAGTTTGGGAAAATAGCCCGTTCTGAATATTTCGTTAAACAGACTAGCCAGGAATGTTATTGCTATTTGGGTAGCTCCTTAAGAACTCTGTAATTTAAAATCCTGATTTGGTATATCTTCAACTTCCTGTAGGTTTAGCCTCAGGGGGTTTAAAGACATTTGCCAAATGTAAGCCACACATCTCAGCCTTTTCTTTGTCTGTCTGGCCAAAGATGTGCGTGATCTGATGGGTGGATTGTTTTTTTTTTGTGACTTGTCGAGATTTTTAACGGCTTTCCACAAGGATCCTCTTGATCCGAAGCAGATAACATTGAAATTTGCTTTTACACTGAAATATTTGGCGCCTTTTACGTCCGATACCACACGGAACATCATTCATCATTCGATACAGTATTATTACCAAATTAATCAAAACAACGAAATATTTGACAGCTATTTGCAACGTTGCTCATTTTCAGAATAAACGCTCTTAAACTACAAAAGCAAACACAAAGCAGAGATGAAAGGAACAATCTGCCCTTTAAAAAATTAATTGGCACACTAATGCATCCAGCGGTTGCAACTCGACCAAATATAGTGTTTGCCATTAGCTATCTCTCTCAATTTAACGACTGTTACGGAGAAGGGCATTTCAAATGTGCAAAAAGAGTGCTGCGTTCATCGATCACTAATAAAGAACTAGATACACAATCCCAAGCAAAAGTTCTCTTAAAACTGTCACCAAATTGTGTTTAGGTAATGCTAGTTGAAATAAATATACATTAATACATACACACACACACACACACTTACACTCACACTAGACTCAAACATAACACAAATACTCGCAAACATAATACAGGCTTCTTTTAACCGTTTTTAGTTTACTTTTTTGTCGTTACCATATTATTTTTATTTTTGTTAATCTTTTTGCTTAAGATTCGTATTCGCTGTAGTATGTATATGTATTCTGTAATACTGGTAGAGGGCACTGGCTCTTGTAACTTGTAACACAGGTATATCACTTAGCACGTGACTCAGGGACTTCACACTATTTTGTAACCACTTTCTTGTGTAATAAAGATTATTATTATTATCTCCTTTATTTAAACATAAACACATAAAAATTACATTTTTAAATATTCGAATATAAAAAATATATAAAAACATTTAAAGTATAAAAAATGGTAGCGCACCGGTATCGGGAACAGGGTCCAAGCTACCGGTGGTCAGGGCTGCTGAGAGAGGAACCTCCTTACTATACGCGCCGTGTCCAGTAATACTGCTTTCTGGATCAAGCCCTTGATCCAGCTGCCTAACGAGAGCCTCCTGAGGTGTTGGTCGAGGCTCTTGGCTATAATGCCATTGGCCGTCAGTACTATCGGCACAATGACTGCTGTATCCACATCCCACATGTCGACAACCTCGCGTGACAGGTCAAGATAATTGATCTGCTTATCTTTTTCAGCTTTCACGAGGTTCTCGTCATGTGAGACTGTTATGTCAACAATCATTGTGCGACGCTCTAATCGATCTATCACCACTATGTCCGGCTTATTGGCAACCATAGTCCGGTCAGTGATGATAGATCGATCCCAATACAATGTGATAGTGCCATTTTCGAGAACTGGGTCGGGCACATACCTATAGTACGGTACTTCCGAGTCCACAAGACTGTATTTCAGAGCAAGTTGCTGGTGGATAATCCTGGCTACAAGGTTGGGCCTATGCAAGTAGTCTCCGTTAGCCAGACTAGAACAGCCACAAATAATGTGTCGAATTGATTCCCCCGGACGGTGGCATGGCCGACAGATGTCAACCGTTCCATCCTTCACAATATATTTCCGGTAGTTGTTCGTCAACATAACTTCGTCCATAATTGCAAAGACAAAACCTTCGGTTTCTCCAAAGAGATCACCGAATCGTTACCAGGATACGGACGCTAAGAGGTCTACATCAGGTCCATGTAGGACCCGGTAAAAGCGCCCGTGAAGCTCTTTGCTCTGCCATACCTCCCTGCGGTCATTAGTATCTAATACTTTAGGTTTGCGCCAGTTTTCGCTACCCAAGGAGAGCGGGGTGAGGCCCTTGTCCACTGAGACCACATCTCGGTGCATCCCCACGTCGGCTTCTAGGAAATATTCCCTGAGACTGCATATCTCGCGATTGTAAAGGGTCTTAGCGTTTAAGAAGCCTTGACCTCCACCCTTTCGCGGGGTTCGCGAGTTCATTTGGGTATGCCGAAAGAAAAAAAAAACATGCATGAAAAAAACCAGCATGACCCAACCTTTGAAGGCGCGCACCTTGTTTCCGCTTGATAAAAGACTATTTAAAACTTTATTCAGGCGGCAAAAGAAGCGCTTCCTCAACGATTGTTTCATGTCAGCAGTGTTGATGCCTAATGTCGCGGACTTTAGAAGATATAATCCGCGAATGTAAATAGAACAATAATCAGACATGGCAACATTACAACAATTACTTTATGCAATGGCAACATCGATGGTACATCGCAAGAAGTACGCGCGAACTTGTCAATTCCAATCCGGTAAGAAACTAAGAATCCGGTTTTGTCTTGTTTGTGTTTAGCTAATGTTTTAGTTAGAAGCGTGTTTATCAGAGTGAGTTTGTTCCGGAGTTGGAGCCGGCATCTCTGGATTGAAAGCTGAGTATCTAATGTTTTATTATTGATTGATATTCCTTACTATAGAATACCTATAAACGATTTGTGTCTACGAGAATGACATCAACAAACGATTCAGCACCTTTTTAAGTTTCTGTTTATGTTATTCACTGAACCCAGTGTTATTGAGAATTGAATACAGAAATACTGGATAATGATTACATGTAAACAAATGAGGTTTGCTAACTTTGTATGTTGTAGTTGTATTTAAAACTGAAGCTTTTTGAGATCTCAATTAGTCTTAGTATGTTAGTTAAATGATGGGGTGCGAATGGCTTAATCATGTCCACCGCCATCTAAAGGTATGCTTGACCTTAAAGCCCTTCGATGAGAAATGATGGGGTGCGAATGGCTTAATCATGTCCACCGCCATCTAAAGGTATGCTTGACCTTAAAGCCCTTCGATGAGAAATGATGGGGTGCGAATGGCTTAATCATGTCCACCGCCATCTAAAGGTATGCTTGACCTTAAAGCCCTTCGATGAGAAATGATGGGGTGCGAATGGCTTAATCATGTCCACCGCCATCTAAAGGTATGCTTGACCTTAAAGCCCTTCGATGAGAAATGATGGGGTGCGAATGGCCTAATCATGTCCACCGCCATCTAAAGGTTTGCTTGACCTTAAAGCCCTTCAATGAGTAACCCTTGGAAGTGAGCTTCCAGGGGCGGAAACCATACCGGTTTCCAGCTGTTGAGTAATGTAATAACAAGAGCTAACATTTGACCTCTGATTTCAGTAAATACCAATAACCTAAGATGCCCTACATTGTAGATTGCCACAATTTGGGCTTTGCAGGCTCAGTACATCGAAGTGTCGGTTTCATCGATGATAACTATCTACAGATGGTGAAAGTGGCCCCTGTGTTCAAGTCTGGTTGCTCTGCGTTTCATGTTCTGTCTCCATAAAGAATTAACAAGCGAAGCAGATAAAGTAAACTCAGGTAAAAATTACACATAATATTTTTTTCTTATTCGCTACGTCTGCCTAAGGTTACAACCTCATAAGAGATCAACATAATACTCTAGTATCGCATGATTCCTTTAAATAGTAGGATCTGAACATATACGGGCAGACGTCGCGACACCTAACATACCCAAATACTTGTATGTTTTGTTTGAGGAGAGGGATCTTAGGTGTATGGAATCCGAGAGCTGGGTTCCCACGGATTCCACAATCTCCCCTCGCTTTACATGCATGATCGCACATTTGTCCACACCAAATTCCATCCTGATGGCGCTACTGAAAGTTTTTCAGTTACTTTCAGTAGCTCCATCAGTTGCAAAGTGTTGGGGGCAAAGAGCTTTATGTCATCCATGTATAGGAGGTGAGATATAACCTGACCACCTCTTCTCAATCGATAGCCTATACCTGAATCCTCCAGCAATGTTCTAAGAGGATTCAAAGCTAGGCAGAACCAAAGCGGACTCAAACTGTCGCCCTGAAATATGCCTCGCTCGATCCTTATCGGTTCGCTATTCCTCTGGATATTTCGACATCCTGGATAGCGAAGGACCGTCCTCCATTGCCCCATACATGACATCAGGAAGGTGCGCAGAGTTGCATCTACTTTACATAATTCCAGCACCCTCCTGAGCCATGTATGTGGCGCCGAGTCATAGGCCTGTCTATCCAACATGTCGAAAGATCCTTTCGGGAAAGACGAACCTGTTGGCGAATGGCCATATCAATGAGGAGCAGCTCCTTAGTACCGCGGGACCCGTTCCAACATCCATTTTGAGAGGCAGACATGATAGAGTTGGTGTCTACAAGATTGTAAATTTTTGCTCTCAAAGTGGATGTTAAAACTTTACAGACCGTCGGTAGACAAGTGATCGGTCTATAATTTTTGGGTTCCGCCGTACTACCTGATTTATGGAGCAGGTGGGTTATTCCTGTTGTTAAGAACCGGGGCAGCGACCCTGACTCTAAGGCTGAATGAAACTGGGATGCCAAGCGAGCGTGTGACCTTTGGAGCCATTTGATCCAAAAGTTGTGCAGCTCATCCAGCCCTGGAGATTTCCAGTTAGGCAACGGACGGACTGCACGAGCTACATCTTGGGGGCTGATGTTAAGTGCCCCCATTTCTGGTATTTGACCACACGCTAGCTCGATCTCCCTAGCCCAATCACCTTCGGTGTGATTGACAGGCACCGACCAGATGTTTTGCCAGAACGAACACATGGCGTCATCATCCGGCAGGTTCGTGTCAGCCACACCTTGGTAGGGTCGCTCCCAAGCTTTGTAAACCCACCTTTCATCACTTCGGAATGTTCGATTCTGAGTGTACCGCTCCACTCTCCGCCTGTACCGACGCATACGGTTTGCCCATGCACAGATCTTCTGCTTCAGGAAGTCGATACGCTCCGTGACGCGGGTTAAATAATCTCGAAAACTAATATCAGTCCCGGAAATCGCCCGCCTCACGAAGCGCATCACTCTAGGGCGAGTATTGCCCTACCTGAAGCAGATAAGCTTGCCGATGAGTGTTCTAGCCTCACCGATACGACGCTCAATCCTGCACTGCCAAGCTGGTACGCCTGGCTTTGGTCGTGGAGCTCTGTCACTGTTAGGAAATCGAACATGAGCACGACACGACATGCCGCTACAGCTGCACAGTACAAGATTGAGTGGGTATCGGCGAGATCTTTGCTACTGTCAAAACATGTTGACAACTGTGAGTCTAGAGCACACACCAACGCCTTCTTTTTCTTGTGCATGGGCAAACGAGGTAAACGTGGTCTAAGTTCAGGTGGAGTGGAGCAATACTCCCGAAAAGCATCCTCCAAAGCGCTCCTCAATCTTGCATTGCATTGGGAACTCACGGATATCACCCCGCCATCATCCTCTTCACCAACGCGGTTGGGTCGCGGTGAAACACTGGCTATATTTTGCAGTTGCACCGATACCCGTGGCGAAGCAGGCGTAGCATGGCTATTCCGTGATTCGAGGCGAAGTCGATCAAGTACAGCAGCATCCAACATATGGTTATGCTGGATGACTCGCACCTAATCCGACATTCGTTACGCCGACACGTTGACTGCTGGTTCAAGCACCTGAAACAGAGAGAGTATCCGACCACGGTACGTAGTCAAGCTGCATCCCCCCTCTGTAGCCCCATAGTATGCGCGCATGACATTTTCGTTGACAGTTTGTGTCCACTTCATGCGCTGCACACTTCCACCGGGAGCGGGGAGCCTATCAGAGGCCGGTGGGCCTCGGAGTCCTAAGCTGGCCGGTGGTCGGCCTCTTCCGCGCCGACGTAGTGGTGGTGGTGTCGACGGCGGCGAGAAATAATCGTCGCTCGAGTTCGACGCAACTGCAGCGGCCGGTATCACTGAACTCACGTCTGGAGCAGGTCCCGGCAACTGCGAGGCGGAGCTGAGCGACGAACTCGAAGATGATGGGTGTGCATTTTTTTTTTTTTCTGGGTGGGAAATCATCATATAACTTCTCCCGCTCTGGGTGGAGCGGGAGGGCGTGTCAGACTTTTACCGACTAAAACCCACCCGTGTTCCCTCAGTTGCCTGTGTGCCAGGGGCGGCGGTATCTCTTTCGAACAACCCGCACCCCTGGCAGGCATCGGCCCTTGCGGGCCCCATCTGTTGCTGCTGACATCTCTTTGAGGCGCGCGTGGAACACAACGCGCCGTCGACCCGGGCTTGGTCCTTACCGGATAGCGAGCTACCCATTACTCGCCGTCCGCAAGCCCGTGCCTACGGTGGCCGGGAATCAGCCTGGGATTCCCCACGCCCAGGGCGTCTCCTGCGAAGGCCACGGCTGTGAGGGCGCATGTACTGCATCTCCCTCACGTGCGCCGCCTCCCTCTTTGCGAGAATAACTGCTTCGCTGAAGGAGGCGACTGCCAGCCATGCCCTCTCGCTCCGTACCATGGCCTGGACCAGGGTCGGACGCGAGAGATCGCCGCCGCCGATCACCTCCACGAGGACACGGCGTTGCTCCGCCCAAGCTGGGCAGACCTCCACCGTATGCTCCACCGTGTCCTCTGGGCGATCTTCGCAATGGAAACACCCGGGCGTTTCCTCCCGCCCTATCCGAAACAGGAACCTCCCGAAACAGCCATGTCCGGTGAGGACCTGTGTCAGGCGGAAGGTGAGGACGCCATGCCGCCTCTCAAGCCACGCCTCAAAGAGGGGACTTACCGCCGCAATCGTGGCGTGCCCAGCACTGGGTAGCGACAATCGCACTTTCCACGTCGCCATGAGATCCTGCCGGAGCTCTGTCCGCCGTGCCGCGATTTACGCCCCGGCGTTTGGCCTCCTCGCGACACTCCCAAGTGAGCGCGAGGACGTTTGCCTCTAGATCCCATGGCGGTAATCCGGCAAGGAGGCCCGCCGCCTCACCGGAGATCGTGCGGTATCCCCGGATCATCCGGATGGCCATGACCCTATGGGCCGCCTTCAACCGGCGTGCTGGTTGGCGCCTCAATGTAGGCGCCCACACCGGCGTCCCGTATAGGGCCATGGCCCGCACGACCCCCGCGTAGAGCCTCCGGCAGGAGGCGTTTGGCCCCCCCAGATTGGGCAGGAGCCGCTTCAAGGCAGCCCCGGCCCTCTCCAGTCTAGGAGCCAAACGTCGGAAGTGCTCCGCGAAGTTCCACCGGCTGTCGAGGACGAGTCCTAGGTACTTCATCGTCGACTCGACGCCGATGTGAACCCCTCCCACCGTTATCTGGGAACCCGTCAGTGGCGCATTCCGAGGACCATGAAACCACATGGCCTCGGACTTGTGCAAGGCCACCTCGAGTCCCAGTTGCCGGATCCTATCTACGATTGTCGCAACCCCGTGTGTCCCTAAGTGTGGTGTGGTGGAGGGTGTGCATTATGCAGCAATCGTGCCCGATTTAGCGTCAGCATTGCACTATTCACCGTGTCATTCTTTCATTCTGTTAAAGTGTTTCTGTTTAATGTTTATTATGGATGAACTAGGAAGGGTCTTGGGAGGTATTGTAGAAGCATTTATTATAACATTTTGCATACCTAACTAATTATTAAAATATTGGAAAATATACACGGAGAAAAAAATCTTTAACCGTCAACTTGACAGTCGGGCCACAGATTATTATTATTAATGTAAATTCAACCTTAAACGCAATGCTTAAAGTTTATTTCACAAAGCTATGTACATAAAGCAATAATTTTTTTAAAACCGATACTCACTGGTCAACGAACATCAAAACAAATTCAACCTTACACATGTGGCGTGCGTATTCGAACGCCTTGTAGCAATACTGACAAGACCCTGGTTTTGACTTTATAGCTTAGAGGACACACCTTTTATTCTCTGGCGCGCTCGCCACTACAAGATTTTGATTCATACGAAGAAAAACAAAGACTTTTTCCGCATTTGATCTCCACTTATATACTCTTTCGTTTTGATCAACCACCTACCACTACAACCATAGCATAGGGGAACCACTTCCCATACACGCGTCTGCCAGTGGTGCGGATTGTTCGAAAGAGATACCGCGGCCCCTGACACACGGGCAACTGAGGGAACACGGGTGGGTTTCACCCAAAAAACAAACCTTATACGCAAGCCTTAAAGTTTGAATTAAAAAATGCCAATAAATAGCAATCAAGTTTTACGATCCAGGCTCTCCGCTAGGACAAGAAATGGGTGGAGTCAAACTGTCCTTTTTTTTGTTTATACTGTAATAATAAATGGCCTTTTTTAATTTCGTTAGGATTTCGATAATGTATTTTAAAAAATTGTGTACTTACATATTAAAGCATATGTTATTCTATTCTATGGTGGTGTATACGTCAGGATAAATATGTTCTGTGGGTGTTTATGTGTAACTCTGCAGTTTGGTAAGAACAATTTTGAGAAAAAAGCTAACAGAAGAATTCGGCTGGGCTGGGCAGCGTTTGGGAAGCTTCGTCGAGTCTTCTTGTCGCGTATTCCGCAGAGCCTAAAGACTAGAGTCTTCAATCAGTGCGTCTTGCCTGTTATGACTTACGGAGCCGAAACGTGGACATGCGATAGGATGACGTTTAGTAAGGGAGAGGCAGTATATGCGCCCTCACGGCCCTAGCCTCCGCAGGAGACGTCCTGGGCGTCGGGAATCTCAGGCTGATTCCCGGCCACCGTAGGCGCTGGATTGCGGACGGCGAGTAATGGGTAGCTCGCTGTTCGGTAAGGACCAAGCCCGGGTCGATGGGCGCGTGTGTTCCACGCACGCTTCAAAGAGATGTCAGCACCAACTGGTGGGGCCCGCAAGAGCCGATGCCTGCTAGGGGTGCGGGTTGTTCGAAAGAGATACCGTGGCCCCTGGCACACAAGGAACTGAGATTTTAGTCAGTAAAATTCTGACACGGGGCGTGTGTCCTATAACTAACTTCTCCTGCTCTACCCAGAACGAGTTATTTGATGATTTCCCAACCTCAAAAAACAAGTCCTACTTCTGCCGCAGTACAAGTACGTAGTTTTCATTGATGTAGTTCTAGAACTTTTCATATGCAGTTTAAATCCTGGCCTACGCCTTTTTCAAAATCCGAGTTGGCAACACCTGTGTACGTCAAACTAAGTTTTTTTGACGCAAGTTTGAAGTCTGTGCTCTTTTGGTTTTTACTTTTTTTTTATTTTAGCCAAGGTGGCTGAGTGTCATAACTCATAAATATTATTAGGAGACTTTATAGCTAGCTAAAAACTCCTCTTTGTTTACAAGTATCAATACATGTCTTATTAACTTTCGTTTCCTAGTCTGTGACACGTAAAATCAAACTTACGCTTATTTGTGAATATTTAATCAACAACAATTTGCAAAGTAAATGTTTTTTTATAAAACTCATTGCAGTGGTCTTCATAATCAGGTGAT
This sequence comes from Polymixis lichenea, assembly GCA_949091785.1. Lineage (NCBI taxonomy): Eukaryota > Metazoa > Arthropoda > Insecta > Lepidoptera > Noctuidae > Polymixis > Polymixis lichenea. The sequence goes on along the minus strand of OX420932.1, from coordinate 12,965,976 downwards.
TTTAACTACAATAGCAATTATATTTCTAGAATGCACCTCGGAGTTAATATATCAAATGCGTTGCAACAATTGGAGAGTGTAAAAGCAGCTGTAGATCAAAGTGATGACCCCAAGTTAAAGGTAAGATGTTCAACAATTTCATTTTAACTCTTATCATAACAACAATGATCGAATTTTGTTTAGGTCAACGAAGCATTTTATAATATGTTCCATAGCTTATTTACAGTACTGTTGAACTATAGTTGTCACTTGCATCCAAGGGTATCATTTTAAGTCCTCACAATCTGAAGATTTGTTTCTTCACCAATATTGCAAGTGGTCCAATCATCTTGTCAAGTTATTTTTTTACTTGTTTAAATTAGTTTTTGTGTTAAGTTATTCCATAACATATATTTGGTTATATGGAATTAATGATATGGTAAAATGAGACCTTTTCCTTAAAAAAAATTACAGTTTCATAGACTCACATTTATTTTCATTTGTTATATATTGACAACAGCATGTTAATTTTGAATTACTATACAGGCAGCAACTAATGATGACTTGAATATGCTGATCAATTTGCTGGAGAGCCCTATACTTAAAAGTATAGCAACACTACATGATTCAGTGGGCATGCTTGCAACTCAGGTTGCACATCATCCCTCTATCATTCCTGGGGACTTTGACATCACCCCAGCAGGTAACACTTTAAAAACACAATTTCATATCAAATTGAGAATTTAATTTTAAAATCAAGCTTTATTTATTTAGACTACAATGCGGTCTACAGTGTTAATAACAAAATTGCTTAGCATATGTCAGTACTAAATAAGTAAAATAAATAGGGTTATTTGAGGATCTGTTGCACACCAAACAAAAAGTGATCACCCTCTCATATTCTATAAAACTGTTTGGAAGTTGGAATGTGACCATATAAAAAAACATAACTCATTTATTTAAATTAGGCAATTCAGAAAAAATCAGCACTTTTCGAATGTCAAAATACATAAGATAGTCCCCCAAAACGCCACATTTCACCACTTCTTAGTGCTTTAGCTGGGAAGAAGAAATGGTGCAAAAAACTACCCAGCAGCTGTCTGTTTAGTTAGTTAGACTAGATTCTATACATACGAGGGTGCGTTTTTAAGTTCGCGGAATGGGGGGAAGGGGATAACAATAGGTCATTATCGGGATGGCCACAACTTCAGCCACTCAATATTAGTATAAATACCAGGTTTTATCTTAATTGGATCATTAGTCTTTGAACTATCGTCAAGCAAACAACTCAATCGGGAAGAAAGTGTGAATTATGGAAAAAATCGAGTACCGTGCCGTAATAAAGTTCCTTACCAAGCAAGGAAAGTCAGTTCAAAATATACTAGAAGAGATGGAATCCGTTTACGGGGACTTTTGCCCGGGTAAAACCATGGTTTACAAGTGGCACAGTCTCTTTAAACAAGGCAGGACCTCACTTGAAGACGACCCACGGCCCGGACGGTCGATCGAGGTGACTACTCCGGAAATCATTAAAAAAGTTGAAAAAATAATATTGGAAGATGCCAGACTAAAGAAGAAACAGCTCGCAGAAATGGTTGGAGTATCGGATACGACAATTTTCAAAATTCTAAACGATCATCTTGGCATGACAAAGGTCAGTGCAAGATGGGTGCCAAGAATGCTCACGCCGCCTCAAAAACAACACCGCGTGGAGTGTTCTCGCACGTTTTTGGACCTCTGTAACGAAGATAAGGATGGACTATAAAGTCGAATTGTTACTGGAGATGAAACTTGGGTTTATCATTATGAACCTGAGTCGAAACAGGACTCTATGCAGTGGCACAAAAAAGGCACACCACCACCCAAGAAGTTTAAAGTGTCACAATCGGCTGGAAAAATCATGGCAACAGTGTTTTGGGATTCAGAAGGGATCCTGTTGACCGATTATAAAGATAAAGGCGTTTCTATAACCGGAGAATACTATGCTTCTATCCTCGAGAGGTTGAAAGAAAGCATTAAAGAAAAAAGGAGGGGTAAATTGACCAAAGGTGTCCTTCTTCTTCACGACAACGCGCCTGTCCACAAGAGCCGTGTTGCGTTGGCTGCCCTGCATAAGGTGGGCTTCGATATTTTAGACCATCCACCCTACAGCCCAGACCTGGCTCTCAGTGATTATTGCCTCTTCCCAAAACTGAAAAAAGAACTTCGTGGGAAGAAATTTTCAACGGATGAAGAAGTGAAGGACGCAGTTTCAGCTTATTTTTCGGACAAAGACAAAACATTTTTTAATGAAGGTATACATAAGCTAATTGAAAGATCTGAAAAATGTATAAGGGTAGCAGGTGAATATATTGAAAAAGAAAAATAATTTAGAATTTTTATTTTCACTTCTCACCCTCCATTCCGCGAACTTAAAAACGCCCCCTCGTACATAGGCAAAGTAATAAACATTACAAGACACAGAACATTAATTAAATAATTTGTCATATGTCAGCTAGCCATGCCAATATACCAACAAATAAAATGAAAACATAACTCAAGCACAAAGAATAAAAATTAAAAAATGTAAATAAACCGTAATACCAAAATAAAGCCTCCTGGTATGATAGCTAATTATTAGTAAGGTAATTACTGAAATAGACGTTAAATAGTATGAAAATGCAAAAAGCAAAATACGAAAACTGGATGCTCAATAGGAATTATGCTGTATTGAATATTTTACATAGGGTTACCCTTTGGGGAATACAGGCATATATAAGTTATGTTGTTTAAATAGTATTTTCTTAAGAAAATTTTCATACTTGTTAACTATCTATATATCGTCTGCTTACTGGTAAAACAAGTTAAATATATTTTTTTACTAAATCGAGTTAAAAATGCAGTCATGTGTAATTTTTTACGGGCTATCTACTGGTAAAATCAAAAAATGCAATGTCCAATGGCTGCTGAGATAGTAAGTTTGTAAAAATGATATCTTCTCACATTTTGTAAATATTATATAGAAAAGAGTATATCTTAAAAGAAGGGTAATTAGTGCAACAGTTTGCTTTAACAGTTTTTTAAAAACGTTGAAATGTCATTTACTTGAAATGACAGAGACTGCACTTATTACTATTTACCTGTAAGCAGACGATATGTAAGATAACAAACACACATAAAAGCATTCCTTTGTTTGTCACAGAGCATAGGCACTGTCCTATCATGGTCACATTCCAACTTTCAAACAGCTTTTTAGGTAATATGAGAGGGTGGTCACTTCTTGTTTGGTGTGCAATGGATCCTCAAATAACCGGATCAATTTTAGTTATTTTGCTAACAAAGGCTAAGCAATTTTGTTACTAACACTAGAAATCTATCTTCCAACAAAATCATTTTCTTGTAGCATATTTTATATTTATTTTAGGAGATCTTGCCCTTCAAGCAAGAAACTTGTATGGGAGTAATGAGGGGGAAGAAGAGCAGCGTGTGCCCCAGGTATCACCACCACATAGTCTGGAGTTTGGCTCCGGCTCCGACAATGAGCGCATTCTGGGGCTAGACAGTGGATCTGTGGATTCTAACATGTCCCCTAAACAGGTAATGACCAATGTAATAGAAGCTGTCTAATCCAAACTTTATTCTGGTTCTTCACCCTATATTGACTACCTATCTGATTTTATAAAAACAAAATACTAATTTGGAGCCACACAAAAGTATGGATGTACTTATGAGAATAACTGATAATAGTTATACTTTATTTACTACTAGCTGACCCGACAGACGTTGTCCTGTCTTAACTATGAAGATTCAACTTTCCTATTTTTTTCTTGCTTGTGAGCCTTCTCTTGACAATTACAAACACAACTAAAAAATAATTAGCAAAATTGGTCCAGCCGTTCAAGTGTGATGCCGAGACCAAGGGAAATATTGATTACTTTTTTAAATATAAGATATAGATATTATAGATTAATGAGTATTTTTATTATTGCAGAATCGTGGCCTACTAGACTTGTCAAGAGCTGATGAAACCATTGGGTCTTTGTCCCACAGTATAGTAGGCAGTGACTGGGCGCAAGTTGAAATTATCAATCTAGTAAATGACGGTACAGGACTAGGATTTGGTAATTCTATTTTGATTTATTTATTTATCAAGTCTATTTTTATTACATTACTTCCTTGGTTTCTAAACTTAAGGTTTGAACTGAAACTCAAAAAATAATCAAAATATTTTATTTCACATAAACCTGCAAGGGCACTTATGAAACGTCAGAAGTTAGGTGCACGGTTCCAATTTGTCGCTTCCTATGGAGAAGAGCCGGCCAGAAACTCCACGGTTACTCTTTTAAAAATAATTGGCTTTTACAATGTTTTCAGATTACAGTGATAATAGGTATGGGAGGACAGTGCAGGCCTGTCAATAAGTACCAGGTACTTAGAGGAATGAAAATAAAGAATAGAAAATCGTCTATAAATCTGTAGATTTTTAGACGACGTCTGTAAGGCCTACAACGTTCTCTCATTCACAATATGTAAAAGAATCTACATAAGTAAAATCAACCTATTTAAACTGCTTTTTTACATCACTTTTTCCTGTTGGCGATCTTCAAATACCTTTATAAAACGTATTGCATTGCCACGCGCCGTCAGGGCCTTGCAATTCGACAATGGGCAAAATCGGAAGCGGAAATAACCGATAAGAATGAAATTGACTTGAGCTGTGTGAATTTTTAGGTATAATCGGCGCAAGAACAAGTGGTGTTATTGTCAAGACAATTCTGGCGGGGGGTGTCGCTGATAGAGACGGCCGACTGAAGTCCGGAGATCATATCTTGCAAATTGGAGATGTAAGTAGGCACAGCTACATAATATTTGGCTTAACATTGGTATAGGCCGGACATCATTTTTAAGATCTCTTCTTCTTGGTCGCGTAATTCATTCCAGATCGTGTCCCTGAAAGGCCATCGTGGCTATATAGCATATATACCTGTATAACTTTGAAAAGCCTTCCTTAGCTTAGGAGGCGTTTTATGAAAAAGACTGTCTCCATCATACAAGCTTTTTGGTTCCAAACTAAGTACTTTTTTTCTTTTTGGTGTGATTATAAGTTATTATTGGCTTTGGTAGTTTATTTCTAAGCCTTATGCCCGACTGCGAAAATGGCCAACTTCCATACAAACTTTCATCTTTTATGTAGTTTTCAATTTCCAGAAGCCCTCCTTTATTGCTAGCTCACTTTCTTTATTGGAACTCTTGTGCACAATTTAATGCTTTAAGACCCAATGGCTTACGCTGAGCGTTGGCTGTCAGTGAATGAATTTAAGATTTTTACTAAGCGACTTGTTTCCCCAAACAGGCGCACCTGATAGAGATGGGTTCGGAGCAGGTGGCGGGCGTGCTGCGCGCGTCAGGCTCGCGCGTGCGCCTCGTGGTGGCGCGCGCCGCCGACCCCGCCGCGCCGCCCGCTCACCACGCGCACGCGCATCCCGCGCCCCTCGTGCCCGCTAGGTATGTCTTATGTCCACTCATGCTCACGCACCACGCGCGCGCACTGGCGTGCATTGCTGCCATTGCCTGGCATTATCTAGGCAGACAGACACGGTCACTAATCAGAAACATAACTAAAGTATCTATTTTCAATGTACAAATCATTTTCTTGTTGTCAGATCATAGAATGTACATAGTGGTATTTGCCTTCTATGAACTTTTACAACAAAAATCTACATCGGTAGGACGAAAGGAAGCTTTGTATACCACGATAGGTTTCTCAAAAAATTAAGATAAGCATATGACACAAAATAGAGCGTAATGTGTCACACATGCAATTTGATGGTTAGCTGTAGTGTAGTGATTCTCAAAACAACCGTTTTCGTTCTTTATTTTGTCTCATCCCACTCACTTTACACTTTTTCGATAGGTACGTACGCACTTTTAAGTAAAAAATGATTGATTTACTCGGTATAAAAATCCAAAAGGATTTGTCCGCAATTTATCCAAACAAAGCGATCGATCGCCACAACTTACGCAGTTATCCATTACTTTAATTTACACACTCATAGCACCTCATACTTAAACACAGCAATTTCTTTAAAATTGCAACACGAATTACTCTCAAATAATTAAAAGAAACAACTACTTGTAAAAAACAAGCTGCATCCGGTTAGACAGGATGCCGACCCCAACATAATTGGGAAAAGGATAGGCAGATGATGATGAGTCTGTTATATAATAATTTTTTTACAGTCAATAAATTTTTGCAAGCTATTTACGAAAATCTCTTTATTTTGATACCTCAATCAATAAGTTTTGAGAAAGAACTTATTTTTGAAAACTTACCAAAAACGGCCATGTAAATTTTCATATTTTTAATATACCCAGTGTCATTCTCACAATTGAGACGAATCTAGCGACGCCTCTCAAGCTAAATAAAATCCATGAAGCCGTTTAGACTACAGAGCGTGCCAAACAAATATACATACAAAATACAAACACTCGATAAACATAACCCCAGAAGGAGGGTTATGTTTATCGAGTGTTTATGAGCGCAGTCGATTAAAAAGTACAACCATTTTGCGACGTATTTTGAGACTCGCAAATAAATCAAAACCTAAAGGCTATTTCCCGCTGACCTAGAATCATGAAATTTGGCAACAAGCAAGGTCACATAGCAGCGGCGAGATGTCAATTTTTCTAAGAGAGAAGCCTGTGCGAACCCGGCTTTAACTTACTGACTTATCAAAAAGTAATACTTACTATCATTCTAAAATTAAAATATAAAGAATTAAATACTACAAAATTAAACAGCTAAAACCAAATAAAATGTGCAATATTCCTCCATCGCCTTCTCGCTGACGCATTTTTCTATATCCATCTCTATCGTAACTCGTTGTACAGTGGCTTGCTCTCATCCAATATCAAGCGGTGCCACGTGACCTAAAGTGACATCATTACGGGATCGCTGTTGTATGAATTTTTAGTTCTCTATTATGACGTTTTGGCGCCGGGTTGATTTAGAACATGTTTTGTTGTTGTAGTAATAATAAGCTAAAAATAAGCGTTTTTTTTTTTGTTTGAATGTTATGGCGAATTAAATATCCGTTGCTACCCCTGGTACTGTATTTTTTGGCAATAGTAGACACTACTGACGTGCCATTTTTCAAAAGCAGTAGAGATGCGAATCACCGAAGGGAAGCTGGTAGGAATCGTGTTATATGGTGCTTTCGCCACTCCCATAACACAAGCAGAGGAAAAAGTCCGAAAATCGTCAATTTGTAGTCTTATCACATTTATTTTTTGCGATTCCGAACGTACGGAGAATGCCGTTGGAGAATTGGCAGTGACGTATTATCGATAATTGAGGTAGCATGATTTTCAACTACAATGTTATATTTGTTTTTGAGATAAATTCATGCCAACTACGGAATCCTTCATTATGCGTGGCTCAACACGCACTTGGCAAGTTTTTAAAGATGATTAATGTTTGCAATAACATTATATATACAAAACGGCCCAGTGTTGCACACATAAAATAACGTAGTATTGTAATGTCACATTATAGTAGAAAAGTGAAAAATGACGACATGTTGTTCTTATTAACGCCGACGCGACACTGAGTTCATTTATGCTACCTAAACCGGTTCTAACGTATCTCTTCTGGAGCGCGTCTTACCTATTTACCTCTTAAATACTATTCTATTCTATTCTTTTTATTATATAATATTATTAATTATTCGTAGTTACATCAGAAATCAAAGAAATATATTGTATTCGTAGACTCCTGTCGGACCCGGAGGGTCTGGACCGCTACCTACTGGATGCAGGCTTCGAACAAGTGTTCCACACACAGCCCACACCCATGCCACACAACTCCAACTCCTCCAGATTTGTATTCGACCGATCTATCACACCACCACCTGATACAGGTAACTTTTAAATAAAAATATTAAAATTAAGGGGGATGCTAATATAACCCGTAATTCAAATTTTCTTAAGGTTTTTAGAATTTACACAGTTCATTTTTTTTATAATTATAAAAAAACGTGTGTGGTAGAGGGACTCCTGTCAGGAACGAAGTTCTTTACGCGATACTCGCATATATACAAACACTCGTATATAGTAGAAAGAAACAGAGGGAGAAAGTCGCGTGGAGCGTTCATAACGCTCTTACGTGACGATTTCTACCAGTCAACTTCTACCGCAAGCCGCATTAAGGAACTCGTCCCTATAATATTAATCTACTTAAGTATTCAAAATCTTAAATTCATTCATTCAATCGCTGATAAACAAAGCTCAGTCTAAACCAATGATTGAGCATTTAATCCGGCCCGCCGACGGTCTTTCGACATGAATAGTATATGGCCCGCGATAATTATATTTTGACGGTGCAGAAGTATGAAGTAGATTCTACTTAGTAGAATAATAGACGCATAGGTAAAGGAGCCAGCTAGACTAGCCTTTTCGCGCTGCTAAAAGTTACTTACTTCGTCACAGCTCGAACCCGGCATTCGAAAATATTATGGCAAATCAAAAGCAATTTCATGTCTCACACTCCTACCATGGCATCTTTCTATTCTTCGAATAAAAGTTAAATTGTAATTTTTAACATTTGTGCAAGTGTGTAAATGCTGTAATGTTTTTATATGATGAAAGTTTCAACGCAAAATGCATTTTTCCTATAATTCTAGCCCTCCTCTGAAATTTCTTAAACTTTCTGGCCCCCCATTAAGAAAGTTTGCCCACCACTGGTCTAAACCTTCGGGTTTAGAAGCATGGAATCTTGCGCATAAGTAACAGAAGCACTACGGAAGGATTTTTTTGAAAAATCATGCAATAAAGAGGTTAAATTGGGGAGGAAAGTTTGTATATGTCGCATCATAATGGCCGAGATGCGTAATATTGGATCTTCTTCACGATCCGACATAGTTTAGGTAGGTGTGGGCACTGTAGTGGGTACTCGAACGAAAAGATAAATTTGAATTTAAAGTAACTTATAAACTGGTGAGTAACAAATTAAATAAACACGTGCATTGGTACCGAGCGTATGCCTAGACTGACCGAGCTCGACTGTCAACTGTAGACTGTCGCCGCAGTCGGTCTCTTCGCCAGTCGCTGCATCCCCTCCACCGACGGTCGTGTCCAAGCGGTAGGGCTCGCTTGCGTTTTACATGATTATTCGTTTAGGAATCAAATTGTTAGATGGCGTTGTCCGCTGTAGGTACTTTGGCGCTATCAATCCACGACATAAAGTTCTTTTTTTCACAGGGCTTGTTTATTAAAGAAATAGACATACAAAATTAAACGTACACTTAGTAACTATATTTGTATATTTATAACTAATCAAAAGATGCCGAGTCTCCTGAAGTGGATAGATTCACAGTGCAGCTCAAGAAGGACGAAAATGGTCTTGGAATCACCATTGCAGGTAATTTCATTGATAATAATTTCTAATTTACTATCTCAAAAATCAAATTATAAACTGATTCTTTTCATTAAATATTTATCCATTATGTACCTACTCTTACTTTTTAAGTACTAGATTTTTTGGTCTCTCCAAAATAAGCTCAACTTATGATCTGCTTTGTCTAAATAAGCTTGGCTTCAGTTTCTCTTTTGTTACAAATTAGCTTTATATGAGCACACAAATGCGTGCGAAGGAGAGGCGGAAGCTAGTACTTAATACTAGCGTCCGCCTCTCCTTCGCACGGTTTTTATGACTTGAAAGAAAAAAACCTTTATTATAGGTATTTAAGTTGAATACAAATGTATTACAAACACAAACATACCGGAATATTTTTTGTAAATGATGGTGAAAACCGCATCAAAATCGCGTAGTTTAGAAGAACAACTCGTTTACACAGACAGACAGATACGAAAAGCTACTTTATATTTATAATATGTACAGATTTATATCGTTTCTTTTGTACAGGCTACGTATGTGAAAAAGAGGAATTATCCGGTATATTTGTGAAGTCGGTGACGCCGGGCAGTGCGGCGGCGGTGAGTGGCATGGTGCGCGTCAACGACCGCATCGTGGCCGTAGACGGCGTGTCGCTCGCCGGCAAGTCCAACCAGCGGGCCGTGGACGCGCTCAAGCAGAGCGGGAACATTGTGACACTTGAATTGGAGAGGTAAATAATTATTATACACACAAAAACTCACGCTTTATTCGTTTAGGTCTTTCGGGTAAACCGACCGAATACGAGAGTTCTGAGTAGCCGAAATCGAGAGCAATGTTTCCGCCATTTTCTCTAAAATTTGACTAAGTTTAATATTATTTACTATTTTTTTAAATCATGAACGTGGCAAAAAGTGATTCACACATTATATAGACGAGTTTCATAACAAAAGATTGAATTTTTTATACCGTGTCGTCAAATCGATTCGAAAATATGTGATTTACAGCAAAATTCACAACATAGTTGCCGGTTTGAGGTCAATTAATCAAAATTAAATAATAAAGATGAAAAAGTAGCTCATTCTTAAAATGATCTTTCATGTTGTGCATTAAAATATAAATGTAGCAAAACAGTATTTTAACAGACTGTAAAATCACGTAAATTAGCAAAATTGGAAGAAAATCGTATACGGCGGCTCAACAGGCTTTGTATATTGTATACAGACGTAAATAGGAATGGAAAGGGGAGGTTTTTGTTACAGTTAACTCTATACTTCAAAGAAGGCCTCTACAGCTTATTTGTTAAAAACATATAATAGTTAACGGTAACTTATTAGGGATATTTAAGGAAATTAAGTTATCATTGTCACAGTGAGACACAGAAGGGGTCGATATACGCTTATCGAGTTGCGACCTTTAAAATATCTTAACTCCTGGCCACTGTTTGGAAAATAGTGTGAATACTGCGCCCCGATCACACACTTTCTAAGCGTAATTTGTTTTTTTTTATACACCAGATACCTCCGCGGGCCGAAGTTCGAGCAACTGCAGCAGGCCATCGCGGCGGGTGAGTCCAGCGCGACGGCGGCGCCGGCACACAACCCCTTCCTGCACATGCACCGGCCCGACGCGCTGGCCTCGCCCGAGCGGGACATTCCCATGGCGCAGCTGCACAACTCGTGAGTACTCAACGTCTCCGAGCTACGAGAGGATGCATTTTGAATGTTTGCAACATCGCAAATAGTTGTCAAATATTTCGATGTTTTTTTATAACTAAATGAAATGTTGAAATATCGCAAAACAGCGAAATACGACGATGCCAGCTTTCGGAATGCAACAGCCTTAAGTAATTTATCCGCTTAACTACTTAAGCGGATAAATTACTTAAGGCTGTACTTAAGCGGATAAATTACGTAGGCCAATAGACAGCTCGTGATAGTTTTGGAAGATAGACTAAAGAATAAGAATCGATGCAATCGCCTCGACGTTATTTTTTGAACACGCTTTTATTAGCTTGATATGTATCCTACTAATCCTAGTAATGTATGGATGGATGGATGTTAGTTACTCTTTCACGCAAAAACGGCTGAACAGATTTGAATGAAATTTGGTACACAGGTAGTTTGTAACCTGGAATAACATATAGGATACTTTTTTTATCCCCGTACGACGTTCCCGTGGGATAGTTTTCGACCTCCACGCGGGCGAAGCCGCTGGCGGAACGTAGTATTATAAATGTGAAAGTTTGTAAGTATGGATGTATGGATGTTTGTTTGTCACTCTTTCACGCAAAAACCGCTGAACGGATTTGAATGAAATTTGGCATACAGGTTGCTTGTAACCAGGAATAACACATAGGATACTTTTTATTCCGGTACTACGTTCCCGTGGGATAGTTTTCGACCTCCACGCGGGCGAACCCGCTGGCAAAAGCTAGTGTATCTATATAACGGGATCGTTGAACGTGATTTTCACCCTGTTCAAAACGTCCGATTGATTTGAAACTTTGCACACTTATCAAAGACCGATGATAATTCAATAATTTCATCAAAGATTTGTAACATTCAAATTTGTTCCATAATGTTGGCAAAAAAAAATGTTATAAAAAGCAATTTAAAATCACGATTTTGTAGTTAGCCGAACCAAAAAATAGAAAATAAATAATAGTTTTAAAAACTAAAAAACACGCTTTTAAAACCAAACTAAAAAGTAGAAAATCATTTAAAAAAGCGTGGGATTCTTGATACTAATTGATTATAAGATACCTCAAAAATCAACCCACGCTTTTTGAAATGACAAATGTTATTTTTTTTGTTTGACTACTTCATAGAGAACTGTTAAAACAATGGTAATGAGGACAGGTTGATTTATTTCAAATACTAGCTTTTGCCAGCGGCTTCGCCCGAGTGGATGTCGGAAATTATCCCACGGGAACGTACAACCGGGATAAAAGTATCCTATGTGTTAATCCAGGTTATTAACTGTTTGTGTGCCTAATTTCAGCCAAATCCCTGCAGCCTATTGTGTGATTTAGAAACAAATATCCAAAAAAATTTATAATAAAGTGCAGCTAAGCTGTCTCTTCCCGCTTTAGTTGATTTATCACAAGTCAATGAAATGATCGACGTTCCCTTCGCAATGGAAAGTAGGTAACGTTGTCCGTTTTTAAGACATTTTTAAGACAGGACTATCGTCCCATAACGCTTCTTTTCCTCTTTGCGACGCTGTTTGAAGCGCTTGTCTGTCCCATATTGAGTTCGCACATAAGAGCGCAGTTGGCTCCCCGACAGCACGGTTTCTGGGCTCGCAAATCCACCACCACTAATTTGGTACATTACGTTAATGACATAAGCAGATCTCTGGAGTCCCGGGTGCACACAGGTTGACTCCGTCTATACAGATTTTAGCAGTGCCTTTGATAAGGTTAACCACAAGGTACGTATCACAAAGCTCGACCAGTTAGGCATATCCGGCCAACTACTCATGTGGTTTGTCTCATACCTATTTGAACGTAAACAGAAAGTGGTTGTAAGGGGTTATGAGTCACCGTTTTATCTTTCCACTTCCGCTGTACCACAGGGATCTCACCTGGGACCGAGTCTCTTTTTAACCGACTTCAAAAAAAGGAGGAGGTGCTCAATTCAACTGTATGTTTTTTTTAATGTTTGTTACCTCATAACTATCGACTGGGTGAACCGATTTTGATGATTCTTTTTTTATTTGAAAGCTCCTGCTTCCCATGTGGTCCCATTTCAATTTCATATAGATCTGATAATGCGTTTCGGAGACAGACAACGGAACTCTTCAAAAAATGACAGTAAATAAACCGCGATTGCTGCTATCGCATAAATATGCATTGTTTTGACCCCAAGGATGATGAAATTTCGAATTAGTGGGGTAGGTACTATAACTAAAAAGTGAAAAATAAAAACTTTTTTCAAAAAAGAACCGACTTCCGAAAAAACACTACAAGGTGAAAAATAACTTTAATTTCGGAAGGCGGTGACAACATTTTTTAATACATATCCAAAGTCACCACCTTCCGAAATTAAAGTTATTTTTCACTTTGTAGTGTTTTTTCTGGGTCAGATCATGTGAAGACCATGTGGATTGGTGTCTGAAATGGTCCTTCACCAGGTACTTAAGCTTTAGATTAGTTGCCCTCATGACGCTAATTATTCCCAAACGCTTAATCACTTCAATATGTTACCACTTGAGCAACGAGCACTTCTGATTAGCTCTTGTTTTATAAAATCGTCCATAACCTGGCCGATATACCTGACTTATTATCAGAAATTAATGTAACTGTACCTAGGCGTACCGTAACTAGATCCTTACGCAAAACCTCCCAGTCTCGCTTACCTTTACACCGTCCTCATCAAGAACCAACCTTGGTCTTAATGCCCCCTGAATAGATTAATGGCTAATTATAATAAAATAGATATCTGTAACAATATTGATATATTTACAGACATCTTTTCCCAATTTCGCAGAAAACTTAAAACTATGAGCGACACATCATAATTTTATAACCTACTTTATACTAGTCATTTTTTTGGTTTTTTGCCACATATTGCCACTTAAACATTTTGGAATGTTGTCTTTGCACTCGTTATTGTGTTCTACCGTTTTGAATTTTGAATTTCTATTTGATGTTAATTTTTTAATTTTAATTTTTAATTTTGATTCTAGTAATAATTTTGATTTTAATTTTTATTCTTATTTCGATTATGATTTTGTTTTTACTAAATGTTTTGTCCTTTGTTTCTAATTAATTTCTCTATCCTCATTACGAGTAAAAAATCTTGTTAAAACGTATATTTAAGGAGCAATTTTTTAAGTGCTGTGTACGCCTGTAAGTGACAAATTCACCATAACTCAATGCAAATGTTATTTTTATTATGTTATTGTTTCTAGTGAATAAGTCGCTGGTGTACCTTTTGAATAAATAAATAAATTTCACATGTATAAAATTAGTAGGATAATATGTACAACATTATAGACTGGACCAGACGAACTAAGTAATTAACGTTTAGTAAGCTCCCTTCGGAAAACTTGAAAGATTTCGCCTTTATCTATAAGTATGTGTGTTTGCTCGTACAGCATAACAGTGGACGCCCCAGTAGAGGAACCAGTGAGCGTGTCCCCGCCGCCCGCGGCCACGCGCTCGCAGCCGGCCTTCGAGATGCCGCGCACCAACGAACAGAAGGACGCCATCAAGAGGAAGTGGCAGGCTGTACTCGGTAAAAAAACACTTTTGTTCTTTAGCAGATTAGACCACTCGTATACTGCTACGAATTTGTATTGCTTTAACAATGATTGGCCCTGGCAAGTGGCAGGAAGCATACATTCTCTCCTAGTTCTGTGGCAGTTATCTGACGTCATCTGTTTTTCTCGACAGGCGACGAAGTAGAAATCGTAGTAGGCGTGGTAGTCCGAGGCGGTGGGGGCCTGGGCATCTCGCTGGAGGGCACCGTGGACGTTGAGGGGGGCCGCGAGGTGCGCCCGCACCACTACGTGCGCTCCGTGCTGCCCGAGGGGCCCGTGGGCCGCGCGGGAGTGCACCGGCCTGGAGACGAACTGCTAGGTAACTACTAGGGGGCCGCGAGGTGCGCCCGCACTACTACATGCGCTCCGTGCTGCCCAAGGGGCCCGTGGGCCGCGCGGGAGTGCACCGGCCTGGAGACGAACTGCTAGGTAACTACTAGGGGGGCCGTGAGGTGCGCCTGCACCACTACGTGCGCTCCGTGCTGCCCGAGGGGCCCGTGGGCCGCGCGGGAGTGCACCGGCCTGGAGACGAACTGCTAGGTAACTACTAGGGGGCCGCGAGGTGCGCCCGCACCACTACATGTGCTCCGTGCTGCCCGTGGGCCGCACGGGAGTGCACCGGCCTGGAGACGAACTGCTAGGTAACTACTAGGGGGCCGCGAGGTGCACCCGCACCACTACGTGCGTTCCGTGCTGCCCGTTGGCCGCGCGGGTGTGCACCGGCCTGGAGACGAACTGCTAGGTAACTACAAGGGGCCGCGAGGTGCGCCCGCACCACTACGTGCGCTCCGTTCTGCCCGAGGGGCCCGTGGGCCGCGTGAGTTTACACCGGCCCGGAGACGAACTACTAGGTATCTACTAGGTATAGGATATTTTTGGTTACAAATACTGCACGGTGCCAAGTCTTCTGCCTAGCCTTTTCCCAATTATGTTGGGATCAGCTTCCCGTGAAAACGGATGCAGTTGCATACCAGAATATTACATTGGGTGTCTGGCAAGGTCACCCTGCTAAGTTCCAAGCGTACCTGCGAAACAGTAAGATAACATATATCGGATAATTACAACTGCTATACCACGTACGTTGTCCAGAAAACTTTGGTTCGTTCGATGAAACCGTGGGTCGTCCTAGAATGCTGAAGACTACCCTGCATACCGACTGCATTATTTGACGAATTTAGTGTCTGTGTAGACTGTTTAGTAGATTTAAATATAACTGGCGGAATGTGAGGTAGACATCTGTCTAATCCATCTGAAAAACAGGCGTGACATTATGTTTAAAGACAAAATATATGCCTGCATATATGATATCTGTTGAACTATAAGGCACTGAGCAGCCGACAGGCAATTCTTCTACGATGATAGAACGTACGGAAATCCAGGTAGTTGTCATATCTGTCGGTATTCCATACGTTAAGTTTATCTTAAGACTAAAGTAGTAATTTATCCGCCTTAGAGGTGAACGGTCACCGTCTCCTCGGCATGAACCACCTGGAAGTGGTGTCGATCCTGAAGGAGCTGTCCAGCGAGGTGTGCATGGTGTGCGCGCGCCCACGGCCCGCGCCGCCCATCGACCTCGCGCCGCCTGCAGCCACGCTCGTCAAGGTAATAACACTCATCATCCAACGATGGGCCAATATTGCGTTAGCTATATTGTTTTGTAATCCTACTAATATTACAAATGTGAAAGTTTGTGAAAATGGATGGATGGATGTTTATTACTCTTTCACTGAATGGATTTGGTAAAATTTGGCACACAGATAGTTTATAACCTGGATTAACTCAGGGTACATTTTATCCCGGTAGTAAAGAAAAGAAAGAAGAAATGCCATTCATTACAAAGTTCAAATTCCATTGCAACCAAATTTTTTCTGGAACCTTTTCATTACAAAAATCAACTTGATTACATAATGCTAAAGTAGACAGTTATGTAAGTGGCAGTGAATGAAAATTGGTTTAGATTCTGAATTGAAGTTTAGTTGGAGAAACTTCACAGACTTGATGGGTATCAATATCAAATCATGATGAAACAAAAGTTTAATCTATCCCAAGGCAGTTGGGAGTGTCCAGGCGATCGATCCACGAATTAACCACTTTATATACGGCTGAGCTACGATTATAATAGGAAATATCATTAATTATTGCGAATTACTAAATTCTTTAACGTTAGAGAATAATATTTACGTAAAGTATAATATAATCATGATGAATTGTGGAAAGTCACCTGTTTAATGACAATTACATCCGCAAAACGAGTACATTGACATTGAATGAAAGATACCATAGACAACACGTGATTGATGTCCTGATTTTTATAAGCTTCAAAGTTATGTAATCTGTAGATAATTATTCATCCGGTGAATTCTTTAGTTAATGATGCGTACAAATTAGTCACATATCAATCATATTGTAATCACACCATTCATTTGAAAATAGCTTTTAGAAATGTCAATAAAAATGTCAGTCCAGTCTGTCTGTATGTATGAATGAATACTAATATCTCTTCTTGTAACCCTGAAATAATGCCGTATTTTGATGTCCTACAAATAATAAATATACAAAAGTAACGCCAATACATCATATTGGCTCGCTTGGTCACAGTTCTAACATAACCCATTTGGCCGGGGTGCCCTAGCTCAATTACTGTGACCAACTTGGCTAGCATGAGTTTGGTCACGGTTCCAACCTAACCTAATCCGTTTCCGCTACTGCAAGCAACTGTGTGAAAAGGCCAGAAAGGTTTAAGAAGTTCATGAATTTAAAAAAGCGCACGTCATTAGAAAGGCAGTCAATTTTTAGAGAACCAATCATATATTTCCCATTTCCTCATAGCTTCTGGCGACATGGGATATAACATTTCTAAATTCGATATAATTCGATATAACAATGTTCCATTTTACAAAGCCGCGGTAATCATTCCAATTTATACCGTAACACAATGCTATAAGAGTCAAATGGCGCGCGCTTGTGAATTGCATCTTTATCCACACTTTTGTTTTACTTGTGGTGATAACTTTATTTACAAACAAACGTGTCTCAGGCGAAGTCGGACGGAAGCTTGGCCGGCGCCGGCGCAGAGGAGGGTGGGTCTCTATCTGCGGGCGGCAAAGTACGTTCGCGCAGTCTAGAGCCGCTAACAGGCCTTGCTATGTGGTCGTCTGAACCACAGATTATTGGTAAGTTGTATGAATCTTAACTTGCTGGAGATTCTGGTAATGATCTAGTGTACACCTAAATGTTTCTTTGAAGGAGAAAAAATACATTTAATGGTGTTTGTTTTTCTGCATTTCGCACACCATGATACCGCCATGGAACGCGGTACTTACACATTTGATCTGGTCCCTATTTTTAACAGCGAAAAGTAGTCGTAGTGTGCACACCATGTAAGGAGCAAAAGAAGAGTTTTTACCAAAAACACGGCATTCAGCGTAGTAAAAGTTTGATTTGTGTACTACAGAATTAGTAAAAGGCGAACGCGGTCTCGGCTTCTCCATCCTAGACTACCAAGACCCGCTGCGGCCGTCGCACACGCTGGTGGTGATCCGCTCGCTGGTGCCGGGCGGCGTGGCGCAGCAAGATGGCCGCCTCATACCCGGCGACCGACTGCTGTTTGTCAATGATCAGGTTACAGACACTAGTTTATTGAACAGTTCCTATTATCTACGCATTCTGTACATCAAACTAAGTAACTTTGAGCAATCATTATTGCTGGGATTTGACTTTTATTTTTTGTGTGGAAAGTCACTTTTTACTGCAGCGCACTGTGTAACGCATGCATAACATTACAGAGGCAGTTAAAGATAAGGGAAGTGCAGTAAGGTAGCCCGCAAGATTCAATTTTCTTACGTTTTTTTGCAATTTGCAGGTCAGCGTCAGGTTAACCTTTTGACCGAAACAAAAACATGCCCACGGCGCCAAGCGACTTTATTTACGTATGAGTCTGTCATGTAGTCGTGATCGTGGTGTGCTGAGCACATTTTTGTTTGTCATCTATACATGACTGTGGTGTGTGGTGAAGAAAAGTTTAAAATATGATTCGCGACATAAAAAAAGAATGACTTTACAGAATTATAATCTTTAGAATCAGCAATATAAATGTTCATATAATCCCATTGAATTACCATTTCATGAATGGTCGCGAATCATATTTGAATGAACAAACCTGACACTGACGTGAAAATTGCAAAAATCGTAAGAAAATTTTAATTCTGTGTACTTACTCTCTGCCCCTTAAGTTTAATTTAAAATATGTTTTTGTGAAAAAAAAAATTGGCACTTTAAATAAAAGTATCCAAGACATATGGTTCCATGTACAGACGCCAGCACATCAAGCTACCCCAAACTGTCAAATTTTCCCAATTGAACCTTATGCTTAGGTAATAAAGTCGAAAATCTATCAAAGAAATTTGACAGATTGGGGTAGCTTGATGTGCTAGCGTCTGTACCTATTATACAATATTTTTTTTTATCACAGTGCGTCTAATATGTTTTTTTTTTTAAGTTAAGACTTCTTTAGGAGCCTTGGGCAGTTTTTGAGATGGGAATAAACAATTGAACACATCGTTACCGACACGTATATAAGTTAGTTTTAGTTGAGCTTGATCAGTATACATTTAGAGATAAAGTAAAAATGTTACCTATTTGGTAACAATTGTTACCAATTTTGGTAGCTGCCAAAATTGACTCAAACTACTAATTTTTGTTTTATTGAAGTGAAAACTTCTTTAGGCGCGTTGGGCATTTTTTGAAATGGGAAAAAATCATTGAATTTGCGACACTGTTACCGTTACCGACACCTCTGTATATAAGTATGTACATATATTGTGTATGTACGTACATAGAAACACATGCATATTGGCATTTTTTGAGAAGGGTAAAAGCTATTGAACTCTTGACACTGTTACCGTTACCGACACCTCTGTACCTACGAATTTGAAGTGCAAATTTCTTTAGACGCATTGGGCATTTTTTGAGATGGGAAAAAACAATTAAACTCGCGACACTGTTAAAAAATACACACGTATTTTTTTGTAAAAGTGACGATCGACTTCGTTATGCTTAGGGAATCTTGACATAGTCAGGAGTTTTGGGCCACTCGCAGGAATGACAGCAGTCTCCCATTGCTACTGGTTTAAATCTAATCTCTGGTAACAAATCCTGTTGTATTCCGTATTCATACTTGGCTTTTATAATGGTTGACTTGGTTATAATGTGCGGCTTATTTGTGCAGAATAATGAATTTTTCTTTGTTCTTTCTAGAACCTGGAAGACGCGAGCCTAGAACAAGCGGTAGCAGCTCTGAAAGGAGCCCCTCGCGGCGTGGTGCGCATCGGGGTGGCCAAGCCTCTGCCGCTGGCCGACGCGCCGCCGCCCCTGCCGCACTCCGCGCCGCCCAGCCAGCCCTAGGCACGCACTATGGGGACACATACTGAGGAGGCGCAGGAGTCATCCCGAAAGAGGCGGTAAGGAACTTTCATATAAATGTGAGTGCGACAAGGATCTTTTGGCGCTCGCTGTTGGTAAACATTTGTGTAATTATTTTCGGGTTTATATATAAACGATGACGATTTGATTAAGGTTAAGAGACGTTTAAACGTCAAAAATGTATGGTTGAACATTCTGTAAACATGACTTAACCTTAAGCTATGTTTATGACTAAAGGGGTTTGTGATTAATGTCACTTAAAATTTATCTAAAAACCAGATGGCAGCGTTGGTTCCAATTTAGGGCACGTGTCAACCTTGTAGCATTGTAAGTAGTGACAGTTGTAAGGTCCTGGAGCACTTCAAAGATTTGTTCATTTGCTGGCGTATATTATTGGCTGCATTATCGATATAAAATTCAAGCAGCATGTTTTCCCAGCGCTTATAAAGTGTGTGTAATCTTACCGCCCTTTATGGGGTTGACTTTCTGTGCATAATTGTTTTTTTTTGTGCCCAAGGTTTAGCTCATTAAAAACTTCCTATTCATCCAGACATCAGTAGGGAGAGATTTAACTGCTAAATGGCAGTTACCCTATAGCTATATTATTTTATATGTAAACGTTACTATTATTCTCGAGCCAACAACCCGAGCTGCAGTGTACCGCGGAATCGTAAAACAAATGAAAGAAGCATGGGCTAGACAGTTATCAATAAAAACTTCAGGGCTTGATTATGAAATTGCTGTCGGTTTTCGTCTAGACAAGAAGCCAGTAAGCAGAAAGGAGAGTTCTATATGCGCTATCTCACTCCCACTTACAGTATCGGGTGTAGCTAGTATTTCGTTATTAACGTGTAAGTAAAAAAAATATATATTTTCGAACAAAAATAAATTGACATAATTACAATGCCAACGATGATAACTACAAAAATTAAGAACTGTGTCGCAGCCCGTCTAAACATAAGAAACAAATTGTTTCTGACTTAACTATGACGTAGGTACGGCTTAGCTAAAATATAGATCGTGAACAAACAAATAACTATGTTGAGGTGTGCTGCAGTATTATCGAAATAGTTAGAATGCACCATCTCAAGGACAAATCGTCTTCATCTCTCCCTAACGATACGATTAACGATTAATAGTAGTAGCGTCATATTTTACTGCGATATATTATTAAGTTTTATCTTGACGTGTTAATTCATCTTTGTGACTAGTATTCTTTTAAGAATATAAAAAAATATTGATGATAAGCAAAGTTTAAAAAAATTACGATTTTATTAGTTAAGAAAATGGAGTCGTGTTTAAATGTTTTAGTGTAATCATTAATCACGTTTCTTTCTTCGAAACCTTTTGATCGTGATCTACACCTACCGATTTTCATACACCAAAGCTAGTGTTTATTCAGGCAATGTAGGCATTCCGAAATCTTAAATACAGTGAGTTTTGTTTTCGTCCATTGATGTTTATTTTAATGCTAGTCCCGCCCTATTGAAATTTATTATATTGCGGTCAAAAGGTTTTAATTTTGTTCAGCATTCCATTACGATAAAAATCATGACTATAATGTAATTGTGACAATATTCTATGATAATGAACTTGTACTTAATTTTACGGAGTGTTTCCTTTTATGAAGTGTGCGAAAGAATTCATGTTATAAGCTACTAGTAACATTGGCAACTCGATGCGACGACACAAAATATATCTAGTTTACAAACCGCGATAGAAACTACACGAGGGGTGCGGGTTTGCCAGGGGTGCGGGTCTGACAGGGGTGCGGGCCTGCCGGGGGTGCGGGTTGTCTGCCAGGGGTGCGGGTTGTTCGAAAGAGATACCGTGGCCTCTGGCACACAGGCAACTGAGGGAACACGGGTGGGTTTTAGTCAGTAAAAGTCTGACACGCACTCCTGCTATTAAAAAAAAAAGTCTCAGTTCAAAATGAAACAACCCTAAAAACTTATGTCTTACAAAATAAGTTTCATATTAGATTGTTCTCCATCAAACGTGTCTTGTTTCGTTCTGTCGCGTTGCTAATGTGCTGTAATGTTAAAACACTGCGTTGCTTGCTTTTTACCTCAAAACAGCTTGCAAAATTTTTTAAACTGAATTATTACTTTTGACTAACCTAAATTATCTTGTATTCCGTACAAAAAATACTCGTAAAATGTGATTCAAATTGTTTATTTATAGGACACATATCAAAATAATTAGATAAAATGAATCCAAACATTCTGTGATGCAATTCCAAAATATTTTATGGGTCTTTGTATATAACTGTCCAAACAAAAGGCTTTTGTCAATTTGTTAAGAAAGAAATATAGGAAAATGTTATCCAATCGACAATTATTATAAAATATAAATGAATTGAATTTAAGAAACTTTATTGATAGTATTATAATGAAACTGTATTGTTTCAAAGTATTACAAAATATTTACCTGAATTATTTGTATTTAATCGTTTACTTGTTAACTTATTTCCTTTACACATTTATTGTCCATTCCAATTTTATTGAATTATATGTACTTAAGTTAGGAATAAAATAAAACTTAAATACAGATTTTGTGTTTTATTAAAACCACAGTTAGATTTTATAAAATATATATTTTTTTTAACAAAAATATAACCTATTTACACCTTTTCATAAAGTACTATCAATCACATTGATTCCGATGCACTAGCCCCTAGTTGAGCAATAACAAATTAAGTTAACAATAATTATTACGTTGTCCCTCGCCCTAAACACTAAACTTATGTTTTACTCCTTATAAAAGTCTTCTATGATGTCTTTGTACTTTTCGTAGACTACATTCCTTTTAATTTTCAACGTTGGTCCTGTAAGCAAATAATGAAATTATGAAAAGGAAATAGTGGCCCAAGGTTGTTTCAAAACAATTGATGCTTGTGAGTGGGTCTTGCTTTGCTTGCTAACTTCGATCTGGCTTGGTTTAACCATAGAAGCCACAGTCGGTTTCTGTTTGTAGCTATAACACATGCTATATCGCCTGGCTGTGTTACGGCTATTAGATAACGAAAATCTACGTACCTAATTCTCCAGAATGTACTGAGAAGTCGGCAGGAAGGATCTCGAATTTCTGAATTTTCTGCGCGTTGGAAATGGCGTGTTTGTTGGCGCGGGTTATGCCTGCTTCAATAGCTTTGTAGACCTGAAAATAAACAGTCATTTATCAACCGAATTTAAATAAGGAGGAGGTTCTCAATTCAGTTGTTAATGTCAATTGATCTACCACTATAAATCGAATATCGAATGGTTAATAAATCGGACATTCAATATATCGTACACTCAACATATCGAGTGCTCAAAATATCGAATGGTTAATAAATCGGACATTCAATATACCGTACACTCAAAATATCGAGTGCTCAAACTATCGAATGTTTGTCTGATCGAGCGTTCAACGCATTGCACATTCATTCTATCGAAATATCAATATACTGTATAGGTAATTTTTATATATTTTAATCTTGTAAATAGATGTCCGATTTATTAACATTCGATATTATGAACGTTCAAGTATTTAGACGTTTGATTTATAGTGGTCGATCAATTGACATTCGATTATTTGGCATAGTACACCCCCCTTTCTAAACAGGTCTTTTATGGAACTAAATTAATCAGTTGTCAGACTTACTGCAGGATCCTTGGTGCTGACAATTTCACTGATCTTGGTAGCCGAGCTTCCGAGGCTGGCCACCCATTTCCTCGTCTCGTTGTCCAAATCGTCGAGCGCTTCACTAGTCTCAGAGTTCACTTTAGCCTGAAAAAGAATGGCATAACTAGTTTAGATGCCTACTATGGCAAAAATGTATAAAGCGAAGTTATTCGATCGGAGTCCTATGAAACGAAACCGTAGGCACAAACCGCAAACAGAGGGTATACGGTATTCTTGATAGTTTCTAAAATAAACAGTAGAATTTAGGTCTTTCGGTCCCCGGCACGGTCTTTTTAGTCTGTATTCGTTGTTTATTGTTATTAAAACCAACAGTGTGTAGGAAACCCAGGATTTACGTAATACCTGATATCCTTGGTTCCGTAGAAGAGTGATCAAGTGTGCTCTAGTAGCTGGAGTAGTGTGGTAATTTAATCACCTTAAGAGTAAGAAGTACAGCGAGGAACTTGCGTCGGTCACCGATGAGCACAGCATAGCCGATGTGCAGTAACTCTGCCTGCACCGCCTGCTCAATCAACACCGGCGCCACGTTCTCACCGCCCGCAGTGATTATCAGCTCCTGAAGAATAAAACAGGTACATTTATTAAAATATTCCAAGAATCCGATGTTATAAGACGAATAGTCTTTTTCTTAGCGTGTCGTTACCAATCTAATCTATACAGGATAAGTTTTTGTCCAGTGTATTACCGACGAAAAATTTTTGCGCTGGGGGTCTAAAATGATATGTTGAATTCATGGTTACAGTTTATCCTGTATATACAGTCAGCTTAGAAAATTGGTACGAGTTTGACACTTTCCATAGCGTCCATCAACTCCTGTGGCGTGCAAAAAACAGGACTCGCCGAACATTGTGTCCAATTTGTGGGACAGTTACACATTTACACTCCAGGACGGAGCTAGCTGTGAATCTCCACCTGAGCAGGTTTTCTTGCTTCGGCCTACCTGAGTCCGACGTCTATTTAAACACTTCCAGGTAAGCCAAGGCTACTCATGTCAGGTGCGATATTTTCAGCGGGTGGAACGAATGGGTTTGGTAGGGAAGCATCATCTCGCCACATCTTTAGCCTTTCCTTAGACCGCTGACCAGTGAGTTGGAGGACACACTTTAAAAAGCTGTTGTGGCCTTTGTGACGAGAATGTTATCGTGCAAAGGGTGTCATGACAAATAGTGATAAACGAGTTGATACATCTCATTTGGCTTTATGAGCTATAAGAACGCACACAAGCAATAGCAGCAGTAACAGCAATGTACGCTGACATAATACAAAATAAAGAACACAACCCGATGATAATAATACGATCGCAATTTACCCTACCAATTAATCAACAAGGACTTTTCAACTCAAATTTAGGAGGAAAATAATTCCGTAGGTCAATACAAAAGGTTTTCCTATACAATTATGTGCCTGCGGCTCATTTTAAACCTGTTCCTTATCAAGGGTATCGAGAAATTACCTTTATTCTTCCAGTAATATATAAAAGGCCGTTGCTATCGACTCTGCCGATGTCTCCCGAATGTAACCAGCCCTGGTCGTCAATAGCTTCCTTTGACTTAGCGTCGTCGTTGAGATATCCCATAAATACGTGGCGCCCGCGCATCATAATCTCTCCTGGCCCGTTGGGACTGGTTGAACCTCCGAACATAGTTTCTGTGCCATCTAGAAGTGCACCGGCTGAGTCCAAGGAAAATCTGAGAAGTGTAAGAAATTTCATCTTATATTGTGCATTTAATTTTTGCTAATATAAACATAGGAGGAACCTAGGTACTTATTTATAATTCGGAAGTTATTTGTGCATTTGGTTCAGGTAATCGTTTTATTATTTTGGTTAATTCTCATGATTAACTAAAATGATTACCTATTTGACGGTTGGCGTATTACATGACTCACATGTTTAGGGAAAATATTTATCGTATCGCAAGCACAGTTAGTTATACATGCTTATTACAAAAATAACATGATCACGCCATAATGATGGTTATCAAAAGATACTAAAAGACTAGAAAATACTTGATTAAATTTCTTTGGATCCAATCACATAATTAATCATCTCAATGACGTCAACATATAAAAATCAAATTATGTTAGGCTCTATGTTATTGGCTTTTAATCGCACAATTACTTGTTACATCGGCAGTAAACAGTCTCAATCGTGACAAGCAAAAAACTTAACCTAGCGCGGTGCGTAATGCAAAACAACAGTATACCTACACCAAGCCAAAATCTAGCGATGACGGAAAGTATATTATTTGTAGCGGCATCTTAAGGGTCTTTTTATACCCGTTATGGGATCGTATTCTTCACAGTCGAATGCGTAAGTAAAATGATGTACGCACAGCTACACATCAAGCTATACATTTCCAGTTTACGCTGATCTTGCACTGTACGGAAATCCTATACAATGCAAGATCAGCTTATACTGGAAATGTATAGCTTGATGTGTAGCCGTGTGTACTAAGCATAGAATCATAGAATGGTTCGTCCGCTATTGTTATCTACTACTCACTTGGGATATATGCTGAGCGTGTGAGCTCCGGAAGCCTCGCTCATGCCGAACGCGTCAACAATAGGCATGTCGAGGGACAAGAAGAACTTCTTGATGTCCGGCGATAGTGGCGCCGCTGACGTTACAAACGTCTTGCAGTGGTCCAGCCCGAGGGAACCGTGCACCTTGTCGAACACCATCGACTTCGCACACTTGTAACCGAACGATGAGCCGTCAACCCTGCAGATATGATGAAAATAGAGATAGGTTTAATTTCAAAAAGGCAGAATTACACGAGGTAAAGTAATTGCATGTAAACGCAATAACTCGAAGCAAACATAAAAGTTGTAGTGTCTATTTAATGTTCAGATGGTGCAACTTATAATACTGTTTCTAATTATTGCATTCATGGTAAAAACTAAATTGATGAGGGTAAACAGTACCTATCTGTGTTTATGAAGTGCATGGCAAAAAGACACGAAATGTTTTACTACATCTCATCATGTTACTTTGGATGGGAACTATGATACAGAATGAACAAAAAAAAGACTTGAGTAGGTGTGAATTGTATTGCTGTAAAATAAGTTCAGGTAGGTACTACAAGAAGACTAGCTCGAGTGCGCTCGAGTGAAGGTCGTGTGAATTATTGTTCATAGTACTTAGGTAGAGGTATCAATGCTTAATGGCGGCTTAGGAACTTGAGTCACCTTTGCTGCAGAAAATTTATATGTAGGTAAGCTAATTAGCTATTTGCGTGTCTTGTATTGCATTCTGAGCTATATTCAATTTAAAAGTAGGTAGAGGAAATCATTGGTGGAACGCACCATATGTTTTTATCATTTATTTTGTTTAGTTCGCAAACAATGCCAAGTGGCACCTACGTAATAGGGGTGTTATTCATGGTCGGTCTGTTGGTAAACGATGATTGAACTAAAATGACGTATTGTGTTCTTTAAATAAATTAAATGAATATGCAATACACATGCACTGTGTTACAAAGTTATAACAATGCCGAAGTGTATTTTATTTATTATTCTGAAACTCGCAAGTTTATAGTGGAAATAGGTACTGTTAATTTTGTTATGGACGGATATAAGACCAAACCTACTGCGAAATGATCATACCTACTTATAATAAAAAATCTAACTACTTTCAAACGACAAAAAATAACTATTGAAATGCTACTATGCATGCTGCACATGCTAATAAAATAAAATACTCAAGCTCATTTCATTCTAGTAATTAGGTGCTAAATACATTGGGATGCATGCTCCAAACGCTACGGGGTTCTTTGACCTTACATACCAAAACTTGATCAATTCAGGAATGGTGAAGTCTATTGGCAGACTGTACATGCTGCTCGATAGCGCACTGATTGAAAAACATTGGTATTAATATGGCTATTTAGCCCAGCATCTTTAAGGGACGTCGTCTATCACCCGGATGAAAAACGTTACCCAAGATTTGTATTCTTTACAAGTCTACACCACTTTTTATTTCTACCATCTTAGTCAAAACGATTATCCAAACGTTTTCACAGTCAAGGTTACGTCTGGATACCGTTTTATACAGTTTTCCTCATTACCGACTCGTAAAAATAATTAAATAATATAAACATGACTAAAATGAAAATAAAATTCTTATTAAAATATAGAAACTAAATATACGAATTACAATAAGAAATATGTAAATAAATACGTAACTAACAATAATAATATACAATTTAATATATTAGTGTTCAAAATACAGACCAATATTAAGAATTTATAAGAAAATAATTAAAGCGCTCTTCCTCTATTCTAATTAGAATTTAAAATGTTGCTGTGCCCTACAGGGTCCATAATTGTTTCCACATATGTTAATATCCACCACCTGTATACATTATGGAATGCAATAAAGATTTGAGATTTGAAAAAAAAAAAAACACGTCGTAATATACCTACCTAATCGTAGTAGGTAATACTTACTGTTATCAGTGCAAGGTGACTACACCTAGTTAACTGATAGTCGCTGCGTCATCTCTTACGTTACTTGCGGAAGTCCATTCATTAAGGTTAGCCTTGTAAGATCTTTGTAGGACATTTGAAGTTTTGAGGACAAATTCTATAGGTAGGTACCTATAGCATAAATACTATCGAAACTTCTTCTGACTTTTTAGGTGCAAAAATAGTTTAGCTTGCGTTTACGCAGTATGCAATGATGCAACATCCCATTAAAAGATTGGTCGCGCATCCTCCCATAATGCCAATGCACGCACTGCTGCAATCCACCGTTCCAGGAATAAAAGGTTTTCGAAGTGTTAAAAAGTCACTTCTTTAATATAAGCAAAAGCAGAAACCTATGGGACCTAAGTAATGTCTTACCCATTGATCCTAGCAAGATGGTACTTAAGACCTTTGTCCTTCGCACAAAGAGCGATCTGTTTCTTGAAGTAGCCGCTGGACGCGCCCACCGCCATGATCTTCTCGTACATCTTCTCCCACACACGAGGGACGCCCAAGAATCTGTAGGAATAAATATTGAGTAGGCTTAGAAACATGACTACGATACTGACACAGTATTTTAACTGCAAAATACTTTTACTGTAAAAGTACTTTTACAGTTTTAAAGTTCGTAAAATTAAGTAAATCTGCAAAATTTCGTAAAGGTACGGTCTCTTAAATCTATGGACCTATATCGGCTAGGTACTAGCATAGAAGAAGGATTATGGTTATTTGATTAGGCTATTGTATAATTAGATTACGCTATAATTATCTTGTGTATTGATCAGCGGAACTAATAGATATTCGTCTCAGACTTAGCTGTGATTTATCAGTTTTTTTTTAAGGATTTTAAAATCTATTAAGGAAAACGTACACCAGACATTATTGATATATACTTATCATATCGCACAGATAATGGTGAGCTGAGTTAAAATGACATCGTGCGTGAATCAGATGTTTTACACATAGTTACTTAGGTACGTACCTACCTAGATAAGCAGGTGTGTCATTTATAGCAGAAACATAGGATTAATTGAAATTGATACCTAATCAATTAACCTAATCATTTCACATAAAAACATACATATGCCTATGTACGTACCTACATTACCCGGACGTTCACATGACACATCGACATCGACCTTTAGAAAAAGCCCAACCTATTTTAAAACTAGGTGTGTCATATTTGAGTACCTAAAGGGTGTAGCAAGACCCATCACATAGCCGTTATCTACACATTCTGAACATCAAACTAAGTTACATTGAGCAAAACTTATTGCTGGGGAACGACTTTTAGTTTTGTTGTGAAATATCACTGTTTACGTCAATGTAAATATTGTGCTTACTTTTAACATTTAAAACTTGATTTCGTGCAAAAAGTAAAAAAAGTTAGTTGGTAGGTAATTAACTTTAGACCTTAAATATCTTAGTAACTAGAAGGATCTGAAGTATAGTTCTTTGCAAAACAAATATCGCAATGACAGGTGGAACAACTGACACTCGGCTTTGTTAAGCGTCTTTTTACACCCGTTTTATTCAGCGCTTAGCGAAATTTTTTGGAGCACGTTAAATATTTGGTGCACGTTACCTCGTAGGTCGGACTTCCTTCAGCGTCTCCACTAGACTGCCTTTGAGCGCGTCTGGTTGTGCGAAGAACACAGGAATCGCATTTGATAGAGTTGTATAGATGTCTACCACCTGAGAAAGAACATTAATATTACATCTTTGTCATCAACTCGAATGAATCGCCAATTAGCTCAGGAACAAAGTCAGTTATTTCGCGAAATCTGTTTCAATATCGTTATTATGTATTTTTTCTTGACCTATGACATTTTGCCTGACGATTAGCTGCGATCTGAATAGCCCGCACGCATTTTGTCCCCAAATCACTCGTTGAAACCATGTTTATCACAAATATTTTATGGTAAGTCAATAGATTGCTGCACTGCACTATGTAATTTGTACTACGACATTATGTTAATTATTTTGTACTGTGATACCTTTTGGCTTGCATGATTAATAAGCAACCATAAAATGGTTGGCTTTTACCTCTCTTGCGATAAATAATAATTATTCTGATGGTGTATAGTCCCATCGAGGCAAGAGGAACACGACATGACATCGGACCTATGACCTTGCTAAATAATCGACTTAAAGAACTGTAGCATCATATGCGGGACAGCAACGACGTAATTTAATGAGGGACAAGCAACTAGCAATATATTAATTAGATAGCCAGCAATTTTTACATTAAATACGTATTAAGAACATACTGCATCCACCAATCTTTTTCTCAATAATTATACCTAGTAGGTAAGCCTAAGCATTCTTAAGAGGCTCACGTTCATAAGTGACCATATGAGGGCCAATTTCTTTTCACGTTCTGTCTCATACCTGTGCAGCAACGTGACTGAGTGGCAGGAAGGAGATGATGCGGTCGTGCGTCGGCTGCAGGTCAGCCACTCGCTCTCCGATGGAAAAGGCGTCCCACGTCAAGTTGTCGTGGGACAACATCACAGCTTTTGGGGGACCCACCGTCCCTGACTTTAGGAGAAATTGGAATCATTAGCAAAAATACAACAAATAGCAATGAAATGAGACGGTATGTTCAATATTGACTTATAGGCCACTTATAGAGAAAACACTGTGATTATGTATTTTTTTTCTACGACTCAGTTTCCTTTAGTTTTGACCAAATAAGAGTCATGTTTATGTTAGCGGTTTTAAACCACTATGCTTTTGAGGGAAATGTACATAATGATGACATAACATGGAGAAACCGGTGTTTGTTATTATTGAACTGTTGACATCATCTGTTTGATACCCACATTTTGCTTACTGAAAGTAGGGTGTTATGGAGCTGATCTATACACCAGCTGGTAAACATTAAGAACTTACGGTGTACACTAATGTGCAGCATTCGTTGACAGCAATAGTCTTAAGGACACTGTCGAGCTGCGTGCTGGGCTCCTTAGCTCCTATTTCCATAACCTGGTCCCACTGAAAACAAGTTTGGTCCAAATTAATATGAAGAAATACGACATAATGTGTGACGAATGTTTAAGTGACGAAAGAAAGCCGCGATAATACGGCTAGTGTAATCTTAGAGCCCTTAAACGCTGTGTTTAGGTGTTTCTCATGAACACTACTTACACTATAGACGCCGGGCACCGAGGTGTCGACGTTGCCCTCCCACTGGATGAGGGCCTTTAGATGCGGCAGCTTGTGCCTGATTGACAGGATCTTATCCAATTGCTTCTTGTCTTGCACGGCGCAGATGTTGGCGCGAGATGAGAGAAGGCAGTGGTAGCAGGCATCCGCCGAATTTGTAGTGTAGATACCCGCCGCGTAACCACTAGGAAATTAGATTTGAAAGTAGTAGAATTTCTATTTATCATGAGCTCGTCATGTTGGTGAGGTCGTCTCTGCTTTATAGGTACAAACAGAGCTCGAATAATCAACCATTTCTTGTTCAATAGTTGTTATAATAATATGGACCGTCAGTGACATTTTAGTTTTAGAATATGTTTTTTTTTGTGCATAAGTAGAGGAAAGGAGGGTATTTTGGAATACTGTTGTTAATTTGGGATAGCAGTGTTTCACAAAAATGAAAAGCGCCATCTCGTATTACGGATCATAAAATGTTCACAAGTAGCGTCATCTATCAACATTTTTGCACGGATAGTCTGTCATTTTACTAAGATGGCGACCAGAGATTAAAACGAGAAACAGCGCGTGAGAAAGTTTTTGAGGTACGTGTTTAACCCATTCCCATCGCTTAATTTCTTTATGATTGTGCTGTTTAGCTTTATGTGTAGTGTAAAATAGATAATTAATTTTGCATAATAGCATTGATTTAAAAAATTTGAACATTTATAAATACATAAATTGAGGTTATGTCCAACTACGTCTTGTTGCTAATTTGGAATGCCCGATGTGATGTTAATTTGGAATATTCCAAAATACATTCAGTTATACTTTTTTAACGCTTTGTATTAACTTGCTTACAAATATCTATAATATTATTATGCAAGGGCGTTTGTCGGTACCCTGGTTTGTCCGTTTGTAACTGAACTAATAAAACTTAAAAAACTTAAAACTGATAACTTTGCAAATAACCCATTTATGTCATTCAACTAATTAAACTAACTAAAGTTAATAAAACTATAGACTGATTAAAGGTAGATACTTATAGGCTGATTAAAGTTTATTATAGAATTTTATATTTTTTTATTTATAGAATACTTATCCTTTCACCTTTAAATCACTTACTTACCTATCACAGTGTCTAATCTTAAGTGAAGGTAATTTAGAATACCAAAATAGTATGCCAAATTACCTTCAGTCGGTTTAGGAACCGATTTTAGAGAGTTGCTCTCTGGGATCAATTTTGTTATCACAAACCTTACACTTTCTTCTTAAACATTGACTTAGTAATAGCGAAAATAACTAAGTTAAGCATGGTGAATATAATTTGGAATACTCCTATACCAAAATACCTGCACCCCATCTCCAAAACTAAATTGTGCCATTTTGCATTTAACCTAAAATTTTAACCTGTAGGGATATTTAATTGTTTTTGATAGCTTGCACATTGATAGTAAGATAATATTGCTTCAATTTAATCAAGGTTTTATTTCTTAATACCTCACGGAAAAAAAGTTGCAGGTCTGAAACAAAATGGTATTCCAAATTACCATCCTTTCCTCTACATAATTATATAATTATTTTTACCTATAATTTTAATACAGAGACTATGACGCAATTGGCCTTCAGTAACAAATAAATAATAGTTTATATTAATAACATTATAAAATAATAAATAAATAAACTGTCATAGTGATGTCTTATCTTAAGCTTGTTGTAAAAGGTATAAAACGCTAGGTATCCACCTAGCTGATTTACATATGGCACTGTTGTAATCATTTGACCGAATAGGTACAACGTTTGTGTACTGTGGGTACATGGGTTCGTACATAGGTATGCAGTCGAAATGGAAAACACTTGTGAAACAATAGGTTCATTTGTTACTTAAATGACCTATACAGGATACGTTTTTATTCAGTGCGCAAACTGTAACCATGAATCAGCTTATCATTCTAGACCCCCCAACGCAGAAATTTTTCGTTGGTAAGTAATACAAAAAAAAAACAGGTGTTCCATACATTTTGACCGCATAGGTATTGCACTTTTCTATGAAACAGATGATTTTTTAGCCGCGTAGGATTTGTGCATTAGGGGGTCTAGAATGATCTGCTGAATTCGTCGTTACAGTTTGCGCACTGGATAAAAACTTATCCTGTATAAGCTGTGAGATGATTGATGTATAAGCAGGTATTTCTATTTACATAACTAGCTCTTGCCAGCGGCTTCGCCCGCATGGAGGTCGGAAATTATCCCATGGGAACGTATTACCGGGATAAAGAATATCCCATGTGTTAATCCAGGTGTCTGTTAATCCACCTATCTGTGTGCCAAATTTCACCAAAATCAGTTCAGCCGCTTTCGCGTGATTCAGTAACAAATATCCAGACATCTAAACAGACAAACTTTCACACATAAAATATTAGCAGGAAGTAAGATTAATCAGGAAACTAGTAATGTTACAAAACAATGTCAATGCGTCACTTTTAATACTTTTTGAAGCATTGTCGGAATGTATTTTGGCAAAATAAGAAGATATTAAATCTCTCAACTAGCTAACATTTTTGATGGGAACTAAATAATCACCTATTGTTTGAATTCAGGCAAGGCAGTTGTAAGTATTTTAACTTTAGTATTTGCGTCACGAAAATAAACTTCATTTAATAATTGACAACAAATACTTGCGGACTTTATCAATTTCTATGAAAGTTATCTACATATGTACGAATAAAAAAATTACTAACCCGGCGTGTATGGCTGCTAGGTCGGCGACGAACCATTGTTCTGAGTTGAAGCCAAGGATGCAGACGGAGTGGTATCGCTCCAGGCCCAGCTTTATGAAAGCTTTCGCCACTGTGCGCACGCGCTCCTGGTATTGTCTGAAAAATATATGGAAGTAGGTACATCAAACAATGTGGAGTAGGTATTAGAATGTTGACCCTATCTTAGACAAGAGTAACGGGAATTTCAAGTTTACAATCATTGTTAAGGTGATCAATTCTGATGACGTCGATAAATTTCAGTATCGATATCCACTAATCTATATCGCCTTTAATATGTAATAAATAGTTACTAAGTCAATTGGATAACTCTGTTTGTCTAAATCTGTTATATTTTTGGGATGTAGGTACCTACCTACTTACTGTGTTTATTGCCTTCACTATACCGCGCGTGAGAAAATATAAAAATGCTTAGTTACTACTGCTTAAAAATAATTTGCTGTTGTCACCAATTTAAAATGGCTAAGTCAGATATCTGTTACCTAGGTAAATAAATGTAATTATGCATTTTTTCCACACGATCTTATCGAGGTATTAACGGCTTAATTGACAACCGATTTTGCACATGGCAGAAAATTAATCAACGGTTTCGTTAATCTATTACAAAAACGTTTTTGGTATATCAGTGGCCTTAAACACTTATCTTAAGGATTTTTTGAAGAGAAGGACGTGCATATAATCTGCAAACTTACTTGTAAGTGATTTTGTGCCATCTGCCATCTGATTTTTTTGTTGCTATCGCTGTGGAGTCGGGGTACCTTGCTACCGTCCGCGTGAGAAGGCCGGGCACTGAGATGGGGGGCTCTGCAGCCAGTCCTCGGGCCTGCACGTGTAACTTCACATGTCCCCCGGGTACTGAATTAGTGAAACTTTCTGACGGTACGACCTGGTCCGGCCCTGAAAATTGGACATTACAATATTATGTACTTATCACGTGCCCAATAACAGTTCAAAATGTTTGTTATTGATTCTGTTTGTCGTTCGTGTGTTAGTAACTTTGTTCTACAGTGGCAAATGTTATCAAACATACATTAAACTGGTGAAGAAATCGCTCATTGAAAGGTAACTAATTGTTGCGATCGCGCCATTGTTATCGTTTGCATCTATATTTAAAACTAGCTTCTGCTCGCGACTTCGTTCGCGTCAAATTTCTTGCTCCCCTGATCCACCCCGTCGCGCGTCGCTTCAAATCGCCTGCCCGTGCGAGTACTTCGTATTCGTGACTTTTTATCTTTGCTCGGCTCCTAAGGGTCTTAGCGTGATGTTATATATAGCCTTCCTCGATAAATGGGTTATCCAACACAAAAATAATATTTCAAATCGAACCAGTAGTTCCTGAGATTAGCGCGTTCAACCAAACAAACAAACAAACTCTTCAGCTTTATAATATTATTATATAAGTATAGATGATCATTACAAAATCAATTATTTCTCGTTTCTCACTGATGACGACTTATGCATGGTACTTTAAAGTTTACCACGGGTTAAACTTGGATAGAACAATTGTTGCTGGTTTATAAATTGCGACAAAACATTTGATCAAATCTGAGCTAATTTATCTTTACAATGACGTCAACTAAAAGTACCTACATAAAAATAGCTTACTTACCTACTTGCGCAAGTATAGAAATAAAAACGAATGCTACAACACGAAGTTATTCGCGCGTTCTATTAGTAGAATTAAACAAATCCGTTTTAATCATTTATTCCCACGGATAATCGAGTGTCGCCTACACGTGTCGAGCTACTAGGTATATTAGGTATTGGAGGGATCTAGTCCCCCACTGATTCATATGTATTTAAAGAGTTACTGACACGACTAGTGGGGTCATAGAAAAATAGTGCGGTATTTTAAAACAACAAATTGAAAATTTGGCACTAAAACAAGTTAAGTTAGACCTTTAGATTGCTACTGCACAATACATATTGAAAAGAAGCAAAAATAACTTAAAGGAATACGGATTTTCGGAAAATTCGCGTAATAGGTTATTTGGGCCCTGGCGGTTTGTGGACTCACAATTGATTAAATTATAATAAGAATAATTAAGAACAACCAACCAGAGCTTTAGACAACCTTAGTGTCACAATTGTCACAATATTCGATAACAGGGAAGCAAATATATCTATGACTTACCGTTCAAATGTTTCGCTTGACTAATTCCATTGGGCACTTGCATTTTACTAACTTTTACAATTTCTTCGCCGTTCTCCACGATGACTGTCGTGTTATTCTGAAAATAACAACATTGATTAGTACAAAATAAAATAAAGTGCAAAAGAGACATCAACAACAGAAAAACAGTAAAAAAAGACACCTATACCAAGTCTAATAAGAATTCCGTGACCCACTAAAACTAGTTTAGTCTTATCTAGAACCACATTAGTCAGGTGGTAATTTAGAATAAGACAAATTGTAGGAATCGAGTCGCTGTCGGTAGACTAATCATGTCAGTTTATGATTCAACCTTCATTAAGTACATTTTCCTCGTCGGTCTCTTGTTAGCAATTTTCCAGATTACAGAAATAACTTGGTAACGAAAGGGTGAAAAATTACAGTGTGCTTGATCTACAATTTGTTGCATACGTCATGAGATCTTATGAAGCTATATGCAATAGTTCCTAGTACCCGACGCTTGCTAAGGTAAGTGTACAACAGAAATCCAAATAAATTTTCTCATTTCACCATGGCATATACTTAGGTAGTGTTAGATCTTAAAACTGGTAACAAGTTGTGAAACTATAAAATGTAGTTTTAACTTTGGTTAAAATATATTTTTTCCAAACTAATAATAATCTTATCCATAATAACGACCAATTCCATTAGAAGTTTCACTTCTCGTTTCCTCCCTATAATAATGATGT
The DNA here is from genome assembly GCA_949091785.1 of Polymixis lichenea. Lineage (NCBI taxonomy): Eukaryota > Metazoa > Arthropoda > Insecta > Lepidoptera > Noctuidae > Polymixis > Polymixis lichenea. Next base: position 12,929,001 of record OX420932.1, on the reverse strand, counting down.
TCTACATCATTACAAGTTATTTAAATTTATAGAAACAGGTACTAATTCGCCTTCTGTCGATGTATGACACATTAAAAGAAGAGTGAGACATTTGTTTTATAATTAAATACGTGTACAATAAGAAAAAGAATAAGAGACGAGAGTTTCCACAAAAAGTTGCTTGATTCTAGAAGTCGCAATGGTATTATTTTTGTCAAACACACTCTATATGCGTGTAAGTAACTAGTTTCAGGCCCAATTTTAGTTTTCTGGTTACCTTTATCAGTCATAGTACCTGTCATATAGCAGAACTGGTGGGAATGAACTCCCTCATCATGATAGCCCTAATAAATCAGGTGGTAAACGTAAGGATATGGGGAGCTAAATCACGACAGGGGCCGGCTAAGTGCAGAGGTCATTACACTTTGGTTAATAGGTATGTCTGACCTAAGTTTGTTAACCCGAATAACGACCCTTTATTAAAACCTTTTTCATCACCTACTTACGTCTTTCATTTGACTTCTTTTTTACAAAAAAAAAAAATGTTTACTACACTCATTATTGGAAATGCCATTATTTTTCAGACATACGTTATTAAATTGTTTACTTTTGTTATTGGAAATGAATATTGATGTTAAATTATGCCTTTTGAAAACAGTCTGGTATGCGTAGGTTTAACAGTAGATATAACAGTAAAATCTGATTGGTTTATTACACTAATATCACATAAATTACGATGATATGCGTATAGCTACACGATTACAAGGTGAGTGTAATTATAGGGTCGTGGAATGCACTACTCAAGGTGTATGTAAACGAAATTATACTCATTTAGTGAGTCCAGAGTCCAGACGAACGCAATAACTGTGGAAACTGTCATTAATCGCTGCCTGTTCGTATTCTGATTAATCATTTTCAATCATAATGTGCGAATTACTATTATTACTTTAGTTCCATAAAGTAAATAAACTGTATTAGTGTAACTATTAACAAAATAGATGTATGACCGAGATTAAACACTAGAAGACAAAAAATCCCGAACAAAAAGTACTTAAATAACTAAGTCCCAAAGCTTCTCTGCGTGTCGAGAGACGAGGGTCGGCTTGATCAAAAAATATCAATAGAGACAAGGATTGGCTTGATTAGCCGATCAGACGAGCTGCCTACAGATAGGTGACCAATACCTATGTGTCTGCGTGTATGTATAATAGCCAAACTTAATAATCTTATACCAAAAAATTAAATAAACTAGCATTAGCGAATTTGACTGTTAAGAGTCTGGTTTGTGTATTTGTCTGTTTGGTTGTTTGAGTATTATGATAGTAACTTCATAACAGATGTCCTAAATACAACACGTAACATAATTAACAGAAGACCTCATACACCCCAATTAGAGTATTAAGTTAAAATCATAATACAAATGACCAAATCTCTTTTTTCTTAAGGTAAGAAAATCGTGTTGACCCAAGTAGTTTACACCTTGTATATCAAAAAAACAAAAACCTTAAAGGTGACACCGGCACGAATTTTTGAATAATTTTAATATTTATGTATGAAAGTTGTTACTAATTTACCTACCTAGATACAATTTTGTGACTGAGCATTTTTACTAACACGAATTCTAAAACCTCAATCTAAGTCAAGGTAAAGCAAGTTTCCTTACATAAATCAAGATTTAGAAGTATTTGGAGCTTCTCTATATTAAATTCCTTCATAATCTTTTTTATGTGGTTTTATTGGTACCTGGATTAGTCCGAGCGATAAATAATCGAATACCTTTAAGCGCAGGCGCTTAGTATTCACGAAAACATTTCCATTTAATGGAGAAAGATTTATTTATTACTCTTACTTACCACTCGTACTCACCTCACCTGGCTACACCGTGATAAGAAAGTTCGTGGTTTTACATAATATCTAATGTAATGTATTTTTAATTATGAATGATGTTGTAGCGGATGTAAAACTAATCTCGAAGCTAGATAAATAAGGTAGCCACCGATAATACATTACAAATCCGAAATATAATGTTTCAAAATGTTCGCATTGTTTTATTAATCTTTCTCAACATTTTACTGTTGTTTTCATGCTTTTTGAAGATGAATGAATTAGTTCCGAAAGAAGAACTGTCTGACTAAAGCGTGTTTTTATCTAGTAGTTAATAATAGCATGACAATAATTTGTATGATATTAAATTTTTGGAATGATTCACGCCACGTTGTAGAACTCTATCAGTTCAAACATTGATTGGATTCGATAATGGAATAAATAAACCGGATTAATAATTGTAGAATTGCCAATTTAATGCATTTCTGCATGCTATGTAACAGCACACATTGAATTATTTAATTTCTTTTTGTTTTCTTATGGCTGACTTTCCCAACTTAACATTACTATATAAATTACTATATAAATAACCGGATAATGTTTTTGGTCAGCTTTTCCGAATAAAAACTTCCGAATAATAACAACTTTTATTTCACGGATAAAAGATATCTGCCGTTGAAAAAATCAGCCTTCAATAACATAACATAACAACAACATAACATAACATTTTAGCAACAAAGCGTGTAGGCATCTACGCGTCTACGGTGCGCCTACGCTACTACGACGTGGCTGCTACGGCTACGCTGCTTCTACGCAGTCGGTACTATACGGTTTCGACCACTACGCTGTCCCTGCTCTGTTGCTACGTAGGATCTACGCGGCTGCTACGGCTACGCAGCTTTTACGCAGTTGCTACGCCGAAACAAAAACCCCTGCTTCGCTGCATCTACTTGGCTACGACCGCTACGCTGCCCCTACGCAGTTGCTACGCCGGATCAACGCGGCTGCTACGGCTACGCTCTCTGCGTTGTATAACTTTGTACATCCGACTAACGTCTTAAACGAATCCCACAGCAACAATGTTGGCACTCATGTTGTTTATAATTTTTGATACAAATTTAATGCGAAGGTCATTCGTAGGTAATGAAGCTATTCGTAGTATTCCCGGTAGCTACCTTATTAATTAAACAATTATTATTTCTTTGTTATAAGATTCCGCCATTTGAATAGGTAGTAATTTAAAACAGAAGTTTTCATTATGAAAATTATGAATGATTCAGAAATAAGTAGGTATTCTGATTGTAATTAATTGTACCGTAATTATTCACACGATAATTATACAAGCGTTCAATGCGTTGTATTCTGCACTAAGCAATTTACATTTTTAAACAGGTGTAGCTAAGTACCTATATCGGCTATTTACTTGATGAAAAAATTACTTTTATTAAACTTGAGTGTACCTAAGTTTTTAATATAGTGCGGCTATTATCTTTTTTAACAAATTAGGTTGAATTTACACTAATCGTACATAAATACTTAATCAGAGTCTATTTATAAATCGTGAACTAATTTAAAAAAAATAGTTTTATCAAATAAAATCAGTAGCATGTGAATCACAGGCATGGAATGATCGGCATGAAGCAACGAACACGCGTGATTAGTGAGTCATTAGCGCCGCCGTGTCTGTGTGAAGAAATGCTGTGAGTGAAAACTCCGAAACCCATACATTACATTCTTCGCCTGGCACACGGACCCCGCTAGCCACACTCTGACGACACCGAATAATGACACGTCTATCACGAAGCAATTAATCTAATGAGACATTATTGACGACGCTTAATTTCATTTAAATTACTAAACTGTTTACGCTCAACGCTCTCTATCTGCCTATTTACAACAATCGAATACAAACAACAACATCGATGTTGTTGTTTGCAATCGATATGAACGACAATATGAAAACAGGTGCCAAAAGTAACTCACGCCATCTTTGTCTGAAATTGTTGAGAAAACTCGTGGCCAGAGATGATTGGGATTTTTATTTGTGGAAGAAACTTGTCAGTGAAATTGTTAGTTCAAAATAGAATGCTTAGTTTTGAAACACGATTGAAAAAAAGTGATATACACGTAACATAACATACCGCCTGTTTTCCCCCGAAGGCTACAGGTGTCCCTATATTGTAGGAACATCCAAATTTCTCCAGTTATGTCCATTTTAACCGACGAAAAAAAAGAAGGAAGTTCTCAGGTCAAATAATTTTTTTTTCACACGTCTTTTACAAAAACACACTGTCGCATATAAAGAACGTATTTATTTTTCGTACAATGTAGTAAGGCTAGTCAGCTAGTGCGATTATCATGTAGATTCTGATTATTTTAACCCGGTTCATGCTAAAGTGTTTAGTTCTACTACTTTATCTACCTATATAATGTTGTGTGTACAACACAAGACAGGAAACATCTGGATCTAGTAAGTACCAAATCAGAAAAAAAGGAAACAACTTATAAAGTTATAATAAACACTTACAATAGCAATCCTGTAAAGGCAGAAAAGAATGCCAAATCGATGATGGTGTGGAATGTAAAGGTTTAGTCTTTTCAGAGTAGTTGTTTACAAATGTTTCACAAACTAACAAGCAGACAGAGTAAGAATAATATTTACAATTCTCTGAATAATCGCCTGCTTCAGATGTCCCACCATAATTGCGGTATTCACAGATATAACAATACACGATGCCACACGAATATATCGTTGAAACAATTTATCTCCGAAAAGGCTACTGCACTTGTTAAAACCATAGGTACTTATGTTAAAATTAGCTTAATGTTGATTTTTTCGGAACACATTCTTTGTCTTGCATTCGATTGTTTTCAATTAAATAAACATGCAGTCACTTTTATTAACAAATTTTCGTCCTCCTTCAGTAGTTTGCTCACTGCGGAGCGTCGTGATGTGCCAGGAATATGCTTTTGAACGATATCTTTCCATTTATGGCAATATTTAGCTTGTTATAATGCGTCGGAGAGCTTGGTGCCCAGGAGTTGCTTTACTTGGTCAGACCATCGTGCGAGGCTACGTACGTGCTTCGGGTCTCTTTCTTCCGTCTTTCCGGCAATTTAAAGTTTTTCCAGGTTGTCCTATGGTTTCCGGGCGAAATGGTCGAAGTATAACAGCACTCTCCGAAGACAGTTACTACTTTACTAGTAAGCCTTTACGCATTTTAGCCTATTCGCATTGCTTTTACGATGGACACATTCGTCCTGTTGTGTTTCACATTTCACATGCTTTCATGGTTCAGGATTATGCACAAGAGTCCTCACGATGTATACTTTTGGCTTTCTTATTAATAGGTAGGTAAGTTACAGTCTATATTTCAAGTTGGGTCATCGAATATTTGCTAAGCTCCGCCACTTCGACCGGTTCTGTGCTTTCCGCATCCGGCGGATTACTCCGGCCTTCACAAGGTCATCGGATCTTCTTGTGGGGAGGCCTTCCAACTCTACGTGTTCCGGTACGTGGTTGCTATTCCAGAACCTTTCGGCCCCATCAGCCATCTGTTCTGCGAGCAATGTGCGCATAACGTTCTCGCCATAAATATTGAATAGAATAGGACAGATAATGCATCCTTGCCATACACCCTTCTCTAACTGAAACCCTGACATTTCAGATAATACTTGCCACAGCTCGCACAGAAAAAAATGTAGGTACCTAATAACCTTTGTATCTAATATGTAGTATTAGTTTTTCCAATCAGAAAAGTAGGTAAAAAGTGATGTCTACAGCGAAAAAGGCACCAGACGTGTCCTAGATTACAACATACCAACATAATTTATTCGTAATGAAGATTAGATTAATTAATTAAATTATATGTAGGTACCTAATGCAACAATAATTTAGTTTTCAAGGTTGTTGTCAACATTTCGATATTTTAATATATAATTTTATATTAACATTATAATTCCCAGGTAGTGACAGTGGCTATTTGAAAGCGGAAATGATTTTGTTGCGTCCATGTCATTCTGCTCAGAATTTCGTTTCCGTTGATGCAGACATTTACAAATAATAGCTAACTGACACGTGTCCAGGGTTTTAAGAATACAGTGCCATGCGTTATGCAAGTGGCAATATTGTATGAGGCTGTTTAAAACGAATCAACACGGAATTTAAAAACCATAAAAGGCTGTTTTGTGATCTAATTGCAAACAACCCCTTTCATTTTCTTTTCTGACTAAGTATTACTTTTTCAGATGGCTGTCGATAAACATGTAAGAAATTACACTGTAACTATAAAAATGTGTTTCTAGAAAACCCACTATCTAATCACTAGGGAATTTGATATAAGTAGGTAAGTATTTACTGGGTAGACACATTATTTAAAAATAGATTTTATTAAGGTAGGTCTATCTACAATTCATCATCATCATCATCATCTGCCTAGCCTTTTCCCAACTACGTTGGGGTCGGCTTCCAGTCTAACCGGATGCAGCTGAATACCAGTATTTTACATGGAGCGACTGCCTATCTGACCTCCACAACCCAGTTACTGGGTAATATACGATACCCCTTGGAAAGACTGGTTGTCAGACTTTCGGGCTTCTGACGACCCGTAACGACTGTCAAAGATCTACAAATGACAGCCGGGACCAACGGCTTAACGTGCTTTCCGACGCACGGAGAGGTCTTGGTATGTTAAGATGGTCGTAGGTCTATCTACAATTATGTATGAGAAATCTACTTCTTAGGTAGTAACTGTTGTAGATATTTTTCAATGTATAATAATGAACGAAACATTTTCTCCTGTTTAAACAGGCAACGATTTGTGACTGTAAAACGCAATAAATTACGTTTATATAAATGAAGTAAATGCGTGTTATTTATTGCAAAGAAATTTTATAAAGTAAATAATTGCCCGATGTCAAAGCCGGGTCACCGCTATCTTACGTTATCAGAAGGTAACACTAAAAAAATTACATAAGAAATAAGTATCACAGTTGATATAAGAGGTAATGTTAAGGAAACAAACCGTTTTTTTTCCTCTACGTAATATACTTTCAATGTTAAGATAATGCTGGCATTATCAAAAGAAAAATAACGGTTTATAAAAAAAATAATAATAAGAATGTTTGTAGAGATTCTAGCGAGAACCATTCATGTAAGTAATTTATTTAAACAAAATTTGGTAAGTATGTGAAGTTACACAAGATAAATATCTACCGTGTCGTCTCCTTGAATTGTTTCGTACACAATGTTTTTATTTATAAATGCAAAACTATAATGGGTTGGTATTTTTAGATTTTCTAGAACTTTTTACTTCCGTCTTTTTAAGGTAGGTGTGATGGTAGGTAATATTAAGTAATTTGGCATGTTTTTTTTTACCTGGTGAAAGTTCATATTATTAAGTGACTACAGCTGAATTTGTGCATGTTGCTCCAATCTGGAATTACGCAATTCTTTAGCATATAAACATAGGTAGGTAGTACCTACATATTATGAAACAATTTTTAAGCTGAGCATGGTGCGTATAGTTAAGACATGTCGGTTAATCCACTTTTATAAAATAACCCCTTCGGTGATATGAGAAATTGATAACAGTTTGATAATGAGAGCGGTTATCACTTATCAGCGAATGGCGTGATATAGGCTTGGCTGCGTGCGTACATGTGAAATGCAAAGTTATAATCATACGTGAACGATGTGCGTGAAATTACCTAAATGACACGCTACGGCATTCATAAAAAATCTTATTGTGACATTATGTACACTATACGGCGTTGTTCCACTTAAGTTCCGGTTTGAATTGTTACGTGTATTTTAATACTCAGTGCTGACTCAAATTTCATACAACGTGTTATGATTACCTACTCCTAAATGTATCAAACAACACATTTATTTATTAAACAAAACGAGGAAAACTACCTCATGATTTGATATTATGTACCTAACTACTGTTTAACTAAATAATTACATATACGACGATACTAAACGGACAAACACTTTATTATTATGAGTTTGCAGAAATTTCAGGAAGCATGTACTTAGACTAACAACAACTACTAAGTTTAAAAAGACAATGATGGGAAGATAGTTCTTCATTTGTAGTATGATAAATCAGAAATGCAAAACGTCTCATGGCTATGTAAATTTGGGCAGACGACCGAGTAACGGTGTAACGGGTTATTTGTCCGGCGCGGGAGTTTTGAGTGCGTGTCGACTTTGGACGTCTTATGTCAGAAAATAACGTGAAATAGCATGTTTTTTGACATAGATAAAGTTAGATTGAGAATATGACGATGAAACTGCATGAGATTTTTCTAAAGTCATGCCATTGAGAATAGGATATTGTTATGACGATCAAGAGCCGCGATCACAGAATAGATTTCTTTATCTGTTTATCATAATTAAGAAATGCGTGCGTATTCAGCGTCTTTTATACTAGAAGAACTTAAAAATAGTGACCTAAGAAGCTTACCTAAACAAAGACTGAATCATAAAATCAAATCAGAATATTTGAACAATCCTTCACTGCACTTTATAAATAGCTCTACTACACTGAAATGTCATGGCACGTTCTCAACATGAAAACTTTGGTCAAAACTGACTTTTAACTCTTTAAAAATATAGAGATAACCGCGATCGACAGCTGACCCTGTGTAGGTCGTCGTGTAGACGGAAAATACATGGATTGTGAGCGACCGAGGTGACGCGAGTGCCGCAGCCAACTGGCGACTTGCCCTACTGCGCGACCACGTACAGCTAGAGTATAAAGTTCACTTCACTGTTCGCGAAGACATGGTGCCTACAACAGCTTCAGTTTTCGCGCGCTAATAACATTCAAAATTTCAAACATAATGTAAAAATTGTTTATGCTGATTTTGGTTGATTCGATCACGGAAAGAGAGAGAGGGAATAATATGAGAATATTTTAAAAAATACGTACGACTCCATCATGGTTTAGTTGTTCCACGTCCATGGCGCGATGTTCGCTTACACTGGTCACACTTATAGTATCACGACGCACGTGCTCGACGGCGTCCGCGCAGATGACTGAGTGCGCGTCGTTTACACGCGGTTGTATTTCTCAACCGGCTCTGATAAACAATACTAGCTTTGACTAATCAGAGGTGATTGCCACAATATTAGTAATGTAGGTACCTATTCTTATTAAAAGTAAAATTCTATCTAATCTTTTCAATTTTTTTTAAATTAAATGATAGTGCAGTACTGCGAAATTGTCATCGTGTACAGCTATTTCCGCTCTATCATATCCTGTTCAACTTTTTTATGAAATTACCTCAAATAATTAGTACATTTTGGATTTTTTAGTGCTTGGGCAATGTAAAAATTAAGGGTAGGTACCTACTAAATAGAATGGGTACCTAATATATAATATGTAGATACAGGCCAAAAATATGAATGTAGAAATTAAAAATATTTTTTGTTAAACATTAAATATTCAGATGACAAAGAAATCGATCTTATTAATTTAATATCATATCATATCAGCCGAAAGACGTCCACTGCTGGACATAAGCTTCCCCAAAAGGGGGGGATTTGCCATAATCGCTATGCTTGGCAGGCGGGTTGGCGATCGCAATATGGTAGTCAAATGCATAGAGAACGCTGCTGCCCATTCTCTAGTAAGTCCCTTAGTAGCCTTCTACGACACCCACGGGAAGAAATGAGATGGTGCTATTCTTTTACGTCCGGCACCAGCGGAACATTTGTAGATAATTTAATAATTACCTAATTATTATTGTTATAAAACTATCAGTCTACTACACTTGCTAGCTTGCATGTGGGAAATAGTCGTTAATTAAAGTAATTCACCTTACAAGTGGAATTTGCTTTCTGTTTTTTTTTTACATTGGTTTGGCTCTTTACCGACCTATTTACTTATCTATAATATCTTCCTAGCTAATAGATAGAACATTCTCATAATATTTGGGTAGGTACATGTAATGCTATGAACTACCTACTCACCAAGTTCAAATTAAGGTCATCAAGCGTCCTAAGGCATCGAGACTTAACGTAGATAAATGAATTTGCACTACCTATCTTGAGATAAATAAATAAATGGATTATCTACTTGGTAATCATATTATATAAAGACCCCCACGTAGGATAATATAGTGCACACAATTGCTCAACGGATTGGATAAACTATATTTTCTGCAAAATATATTTTTACTCGCAGTTGAGGTTTTCAAGGATGCCATCAAATTGTCATGATCAGTCATGATGAAGTGACCATTTTTTTTTTACTTTCATATTCCTGTGCTTATTCCTTTTTTGTGGTTTTAGAACAGGTCATAGAGAAAACTCTGCATAAAACCTCTTATAAGTACATATTCCTCTTCTATTTACTGTAGAGAAGACTCGTAGAACTCTATTTCAAATTTTACACGTGGTACTTGTGGCTAAGTACCTTGTATAAGTAGCAAGGCTCGATCGATCAGGTTAAGCTGCGCTTGCCGCGGTTGGTCCGTGGATGGGTGATCATCTTTACATAACAAGTACCCTCCGTGTCTCGCAAAGCACGTTAAACCGTTGGTCCCGGCTGTTTATGTAACTTTGACAGTCGTTACGGGCTGTCAGAAGCCCGAAAGTCTGACAACCAGTCTGACGAAGGGGTATCGTATTACTCAATACCTATGTTGTGGAGGTCAGATAGGCAGTCACTCCATGTAAAATGCTGGTATTCAGCTGCAACCGGTTAGAATGGAAGCCAACCCCAAAATAGTTGGGAAAAAGCTAGGCAGATGACACGAATCACCAACCCAACCAAAGTCTTAATGTTAATGGGAGTAGTGTCTCTAGATCAACAATCTTTTTAACTTAGGAAATGGATGAAGACATCATCTGAATGATAATTTGTACGATGTTTCCAACACCACCACCTCGTGTGTCGTTGGTTGGTCGTGCACGACTGCGTTCGATTCCCAGATTGGGCTATACGACTATTTTTTTCTTATTGAAATCCCGGTAGCAACCGTTGAAATGAAAGTGAAGGTACAAGTGTACCCATCACCTTTGCTTATCTGGTATAGGAACACTAAACTTAACATCACGCCTGTAATCCCCGATGGGTTAGGCAAAGGTGTATCGGTACCTGCACCCCCATTTCGCCAGTTACATTTAAGTCCCGCGTAAAAGGGGGTGAGCCTATTGCCATCAATCGGGCACAAACCCAGATTCCAGGCAGCAACCGAGAAATTCCTGATGGCAAAACTCGATAACACTTTGCCCGACGGAATCGAATCGAGGACCTGATGTAGGGGTGATGTTGCACTTCTATATCAGGTTCTCGATTTGATTGTGTTCGTTTATTTTGCAACATCAGTAAGTAATGAATATCTAGGCACACATTAACAGCATCACGCCTGCAAAATGATGCCACCGACTGTTCAAGCTGATAGCGGTGGTTCAGCAGCATCGGCAGGCAGTAGTCCGTCTGGTCGGCATGTCAACTAGTGTGAGTCAGGATGACTTTTATCTGGAAAACATAAGACATTCACGTATCACACCTCTTGTGTGATAATGAAGTTGAGCTGGATCTGAATCTGACTACCCGCAACGTTTGTTCTGATAAACAGATAAGTATTATAGATCTCGATATAGTTTAAAAAGCTGCCATCCATCCAGAACGTGATCACAGCTGATCTCGGATATCGAATTGTCAGCCCCCCTTTTAGCCATGGGTCCCTGCTTGATTTAAGTACTTATTGCACCGGACGTCCCAGCCTTGCCGCAGTTTTATAGCGTGATTGGCTACTCTCTCTAGGGTTCTATAGTTAGAACAGTTGACATAACTACCAATTCCTATCTTCTTCTTCCGCTCTAAACCAAAGCATGAAATATTGACAAGGTATTGCCTGTCACATGTTAATGATGACACCTAATCCCAAAATTCCACAATCCGATAATTTTCCAGTTTCTTTTATCCTTGAAGACTTATTTTATTGGAGGAGCTCGCAGCCGCACGGGCCGATAGATGGTTAAGCTATGCTTGGCGCGGTCGGTTCGTGGATAGGTGACCATCCTTAACATATCAAGACTCCTCCTCGGAAAGCACATTAAGCATTTGGTCCCGGCTGTCATTTGTAGATCTTTGACATTCGTTACGGATAGTCAGTAAGCCGTAAGTATCTGCTGACAACCAGTCTTGTCACGGGGAATCTTACCCAGTAACTGGGCTGTGGAGGTCAGATAGGGAGTCGCTTCATGTAAAATACTGGTATTACGTATTAGTATAGCTGAAAAAAAGCTAGGCAGATTTTAGAAGAAAGTTTTGTTCAGAATTAAAATATTATGTTGTACCTAGATACGTAAATAAATAAATAATAGATAACTTATACCTAATTACATACCTACATACACTCACGATTTTTCGCATGGGGGTATGCAGAAACTACAGAACCTATACCTGAGTAGGTACCTACTGGTATGGCTGTTATATGAATAAATGGAGATCGCACGACCAGCTGCTGTTAATACAAATCAGCCGCTTACCTATGGTTTCAAAAAAAAAATCACCAGATATCAGACGTAGTAGGTATGCTATAAATTAAGTACTTAAAAAAAGTTAAGATGTCCCTACAGGATCGCGAGCATGTCTGCGCAATGAATGGTATTTTATAATTTGGATTCAGCAAGGACACGAGAAAGCAGTGGTGGCCCAGTGGTTACGGCCGTGACTTATGAGTAGTAGGTCGTAGGTTCGAACCCAGACCCGCGCTTTACTTTGTGCAAATTATTACATCATCACTGCTCTCATAAACGGTGAAGGAAAACATCGTGAGGAAACCAGTATGTCCTAGAATCATAAATTCGAAGACATTTGACATACTACCAACCCGGACTAGGCTCGCGTGGTGGATTATAGCCTGCAGGGTGTACTGTGTGTCGGTGACTCACCGTGAGGAGGCCTGACTGCCTGAGGTGTGTCCTAACAGTGGGAACATTATAGGCTGAAGATGAAGGACACGAGCGAGACGAGCGCACCGCCTCAGATTCAATGAATGGTAGGAACAGTCACCACACATCACTGGTAACACTTGCACTACGAAAATCATCCCTTCCGCTACGACATAAAGGCGCTATCAATGTCAAATTGTTATCACTGATATGCGGTTGACTTAACAAGTACCTATCCATACGTAAGTATATTATGAAAGTAATTAGATTTTTCCCCGAGCAGACGAATGGTCATAGATATGGGCATTTTTAGTTTCAACATGAATAAACCATTAAAACCTAAAACCCGACTTAAAAATCACGCTCTAAGTAAGTAAAAAGTATAAAAAAAGAAAGTATTCTCATCTGAAAGTCGGTCGTATGCCACCTAGACAATAATATACATTCTAATTCTAACAGTAGAAAGCGCTCATAAGCTTTAGGACAAGGTGCCATACGACCACGGCTTTCATATGAAAATAATTTCTTGTTTCATCCAAAACTAGATATGTGTACTGAGCGCAAATAATAAAAATAAAGTCCTAACCATAGCTCAAGATTTACTTACTGACAATTACGATATATTATGTCATTATATTACACCAAACCGAACATTGTAGCAACTTCTTAGTAGAATTCAAACGAAATTATGTGACCCTGAATGACTTTTGTATATTATTCATTGGAGAAGAGGACTTTAAAATTCATCATTATCATCATCATTTCAGCCGAAAGACGTCCACTGCTGGACATAGGCCTTCCCCAGGCTCCTCTACTTCGACCGGTCTTGTGCTTCCCACATCCAGCGGATTCCTAAAATTACTAGCAACTATTACAATACTATTGTTTACCTTCGGGATATTCTAAAACAAATTACTTACACTAAAGTTATACCTAATCTGTGTTCCTACTTTTAAACTTAGAGGCTTCAACAATATCTACAACTGGAGGATTGAAACATTTAATCATTTATTATACTTGGGTTTATTAACTCATGAACATCCTTAATCTTTTAACTCTAATTATAATTTGAACTATGATCACACAATGTTTAACTTATTGACAGGCCATATAAATAACTACGGCTTACGAAATATTTTTGAAAGTCTGTTACATATGATTAATGACATTACTGTAAGTTAAATGACTAGGTAGTCAAAAACTATGAAGAAGTTTCCTCTGCAGTATTTACAATATTTTCTGTAGAGGTCTACAGAAAATATTGTAAATACTGCAGAGGAAACTTCTTCATAGTTTTTTCAAATCTGACACACATTGGTACCACATACTTATTGGTAAATATAGCAGAGCTTAAAGACCAAAATAAAGACATTGATGTAAAATGTGTCACTGAGCATTTTATGTTAGCAGGTTATGAGCAACACCTGAACATACATAATTACGCACTAGCGGCATGATTCAGTCGTACTTGTAATAAAAGAGGTGGGGTAGGGGTATGTATCCTAGTAAATAAGGTACATAAGTTCAAAGAACATTCTCAAATCAGTAAATTGTCCATAAAAAATGTAATTGAATGTTATGCAGTCGAGTTACTTGATTTTAAAATTAAAAATAGTTTGTGTATAGGTAGCGTCCGGGACAAGCAATCTCAATTTGTTTTTCGATAGGCTTGACAATGTTCTAAATTATATTAATTAAAAAAAAAAAAAAAAATATTGTTGTAAAAAAAAAAAGTACTGTTATAGCTGGTGACTTTAACATAGATATCATGAAGTGCAATAATGCCTCATTCGATTTTGAATGTTTATTGTTAAATTATAATCTCGCATTAGCAGTAAAGCAGCCCACAACACTATCGAGTAAGACTTGTATACACCGTGACATTTTAGTCGTCTTACAAAGGTGGTCTACTCAATGTATCCGTCATAAAATACCTCTAGGCGCGATTAAAATATTGTTACCATTAATTAAGATAATAGATACAAAGAAAAATAAATATGCTTTAGAATTATGAAACACCCTTCCTGTTAATAACGTTTACGTATCAAACGGTAGAAGATATCTACCTACCTACCATTACATTCCATCATTAATTCCATCTTCATAACAGGGTGTTTCAAGCTACGTCATGCGTCTTAGTGAATGAAATTTTCATTTTTTTAATTATTCAATTGTTCAAAAATATTTTTTTTTTTACATAAATGATTAGTATTCATTGGATACATGAAGTGGGCTGCCGTTCTAAGACGACTAAAAAGTCACGGTGTATACAACTTTGCATGTGACTTTAAAAAACAGTGTAAGACTGATGTGTTAGAATTTGGCGTATCTGACCACACTGCCCAATTAATTAAGCTTCCAGATTAAAAAAAAAAAAAGTATTGGCATAAAATGAAACGTGACAACAGTTCAGAAAATATTCATAAGTTATAAAAATATATAAAAATTCTTTCTTTTTGTGAAATATATAACACAAGTGATCCAACAGCAGCATATCGTTATTTTATAGAAACTTTTAAATTATTTTATGATCTGTGTTTTCCGCTAACTAAGATTACTGTGCAAGTAAATACAAAGCTAAAATAGATATCACATGGAATTAAGATCTGTAGTAGAAATATAAGAGAACTACTCTAGAATTACAGACGAAAACCAACAGTAACTAACGAACAAAAGTATTCAACATATTCAAAACTTCTTAAACGAATTATAAATCTTACTAAACGTGCTCAAAACAATTAGGTACAAAATGAAAACATCGACTAATAAAAGTAAAACGACATGGCAAATTATAAATAACAATAAATTAAATATTCCAAAAGAATCAGTAACTGAATTAAAAATTAACGATAAATTAACAACAAATCCTACAGAAATTGCCAATGCGTTTAATAACTATTTAATTGAAAAACTAAATCCTATTCCAAGTGATGGAAAAGAATCCACAGCCCTAATTAATCCCCAACCCAACTCAATGTTTTTATCACCCTGTTTACCTTATCCTAAGCAGAAAATTATTAGAAATGTTAAAAAAATTAATAAAAACTTAATGGAGAACTAAAGACCTATAGCACTTATTTCTGAATTCTCAAAAATCTGAGAAATATATTTACAGCGAACTCAATAGCTACTTAGACCAAAATGAAATCCTATGTGATGAGCAAAAAAGCTTCAGTAAAAATAAAAACATCAATATCGTCACAAGTTGACAAATCCTTACCAGTTTGTTCTATATATTGTGACATGTCACAAGCATTCAACATGTAGACCACAATATTCTGCTAGATAAACTTGACGCTTATGGTATAAAAGGTAATGTCCTAGAGTTGATAAAATCATATTTATCAGACCGCCAACAAATAACCTAAATATCAACATTTAATATTAAATCTAAAACGGAACAGATTTTCTCCTCTGATAAACGATAAAACACATATGGTGTTCCGCAAGGAAGTGTACTGGGCCGCCCTTTGTTCCTACTATACATTAATGATCTACCAATTCTACCAAATGCAACTAAGGGACCCATATCATTGTTCGCTGACGACAGTGCTGTAACCATAGCACCAAAAAAATTGATTAACTACCGTTCTGATTCTAGTGATTTTTTTAATTTTATAATTACCTGCCTTATAATAACAATAATTTGAAAATTAATCTTAGTAAAACAAACATAATGCAATTTAGACAACGAGAAAAGTTACGTAATCCGTCAAAATGTAACTTACTACCTATACCAAGATGATATAATACAAAAACCTGAACAGCCCGAAGTTTGGGGTTAATTATTGACAAGCAACTAAATTGGAAAACTCACGTTAATGAACTTTGTAAAAAAATTAGTACTTCATAAGTTAGCACCGACTGTTAGCACTTGCTGCATATTACGTGATTACTAACTCAATGTTAAAATTTGGACTAATTTTCAGGGGTAATTCCACTCAAAAGGACACTGCGTTCAAAGCAAAAAAGCGTTGTACTTTAAGGGCTATGTTTGGATTGCAATCTACGAACAGTAATTGCAAACCAATATTTTTGCAGCACAGAATTATAACACTTCCGTCACATTACATAAATTAGATTTATCGCTATTTGTAAAAACCAAATCCTCATTTGTTTCCCCTTCTGACTAATAATTCAGGTAGAAATAGACGTGAGAAGTACAAACTTTGGGTGCAACTACTGTCCGCCAAAACACCATTTCTAAGAAAAACTGTGATATGCACCACCCATTAATATACAATAAAATTCCTAATGCCTATGCCTAATGTTAATTCCTTTATACAGAGAGAACTAAAAAAGTTGCTAATGAGTAAGGGATACTATAATGTTACGGATAATGTTACGGAGTTTTTGAATGACAAATGAATATAGGTAGGGTAGGGAGGGGGAATAGAGCTCACTGGGTAATGGGTCTCACCTCTGTAACTCTGTCAAAATGGAACGTAGCAACACGTCAAATCGCGTGAGGCGCGACGAGACCTCGGCGACGGTGGCCTCTAAGACAGCGATGCAAACGGACACTCAGTTAGCGTCATGCGGCCGTCAAGTGCGTATCTTCGTTTGCGGCGGCGCTGATTCAATTTTCTTTTTTACTTTTATTATTAAATTATTAAATTATTTATTTTACTTTTCTGACATTAAAACTATTCTATTTTGTGATTATGCAATCAATTTTCAACAATTGTGTATGTTTTTTTTTTTCAAATTAATTACAAAACGACCGTTTGTGGTTAAACCGCTCATCTGAGCGCCATTACCTCTTAGTAACTTATTTTTGTAGTAAATATGCCAAGAAATCGTCAAAGGACCACCGTTAAAGCGGCCTGTACCGAACAAGAACTTCAATCTGCGAAAACTGCGATTGAAGGAGGTTTGTCCAAAAGAAAAGCCGCAAAACAATATAACATACCATACTACATACCTACTACTTTGTGAGATCGACTAAAAAATGAAAACATGAGCAACCCAAGACTAGGTCGCAAGCCCGATTTCACCCAACAGCAAGAAACTGAAATTGCTGAACAAGTTAAGTTGCTGGGTTCGCTATACTATGGACTCAAGGTCGCAGATTTGCGTAAACTTATTTACAAATATGCTGAGCTCAACAATATCAAAAACAATTTAGATCAAAGCAGCAAAACAGCTGGATTGGATTGGGTACCCGCCTTTATGAGACGCAATCCTTGAGTTTCTATACGCAAAGCTGAAGTGACAAGCTTAAATATAATTTCTGCTTTCAATAAAGAATAATTAACACATTTCTATTAAAAACTTTGCGACTTAATGGAAAAACATAAGTTTATTCCCAACAACATTTACAATGCTGGCGAAACTGGTATCACCACGGTCACAGACCCAGGAAAAATGCTCGCCGAAAAAGGACAAAGAAGAGTGAATAATAATAATAGAGAGAGAATAATAATAATAATTATTTCATATTATATTCAAATAATTGAAGTTGATTTGACATCGAAGACTTTACTATATTTGTTATTAAACTATTTTGTACGCCGAATATGGCAAAACATGTTGAACCAGCAATTTTAAATTAATTTCCATACATATGTGCATATTTATGTATCATCTTACACCTGTATAAACAAATAAATGCGTCTTTATCTTTATCCTTTTTAGAGTTGAGTGTTCAGTGGCGAAAGCACCATATAACGCGATTCCTGCCGGCTTCCGTTCAGGGATTTGCATCTGCAACACTATCGCTATTAAAAAATGGCGCGTCAATAGTGGCTACCATTGTAAAAAAAATTGTTACACTACAGGTATTTAATTCACCATAACAATCAAACAACAAGAACTAATATTTTTAGCTTTGTGGTACCTACAATAAAAAAAAATGGTCTAAATTAACCCGGTGCCAAAACGTCATAATCAGGAACTAAAAATCCTTACAACAGCGATGCCGTAATGATGTCACTTTAGGTCACTTGGCACCGCTTGATATGGACGAGAGCATGCCGCTGTACAAAGGGTTATGTGTGACAGACACAGTTATAGAAAAATGCGTCAGCGAGAACGAGATGGAGGAATATTGCACATTTTATTTGGTTTTCAGCTATTTTTTTTTGTGTTTAA
The DNA here is from genome assembly GCA_949091785.1 of Polymixis lichenea. Taxonomy (NCBI): domain Eukaryota; kingdom Metazoa; phylum Arthropoda; class Insecta; order Lepidoptera; family Noctuidae; genus Polymixis; species Polymixis lichenea. The sequence continues at coordinate 12,910,190 of OX420932.1, read as the reverse complement.
ACCTTTACATTCCTATATTAATTTTAGAATGATAGTAAGTATTCTTTTTTGATAAGTCAGTAAGTTAAAGCCGACTTCACTTAGGCTTCTCTCTTGGAAAAATTGACACTTCGCCGCTGGAGTGCACGTTTTCAGTCGGCGCGCCGACTGATAACTGTGATCTTTATCGTGATATATACCTAAAGAAGCCGTGCCCTTGGTATGTATATACCTACCCTTTCCGTTACACGTTGTATACAAGAATTGTACGATTAAAAGTATTAGATACATACATACCGGTCACACTATTAAACCTCGTTTTTTCTGCGCCGTAGTGAGGTAAAAATAATAAATCTAGCTACTAACTACTACTGGTACCTATAGTGCAGCATTCATTCGATATAGCAATGTCTGAGACGGTATGGTCCGGAAATATTTAGTTAAGTACCTAGGTATATCGAGAAAGGTGGCTGTGTAACATTAACTTCTTAGGTAATGTCCACTTATTGGGTAAAAATTCAAGCAAGATAGAGGTTAAAGGGTTCTACCTGCAAAATAACGCCAAACAACTACAAATAAGCAAATAAAACATAGCTGAAAATTTCATAGTTACGGTCAGCAACGAAAGTCGATTAGCACATCAGTTTGAAAAATAAGTAGTCGTAAGTCGTACCTAACGTAAGTACACAATATTTAAAAAACATAACCCTCCTTCTGGCACAGCCGCGTAAAAAATATGGAACTGATGTTTAAATAGGATCTGGGACACCTGCGCGAAAGACATTTGCGCGAAAGACACTTGCGCGAACCTTCATGCACGAAAAGACCTTTCCGCGCATGGACTTTTGCGCGAACGGACTTCTGCACGAAGGGACACTTGCGCGACGCAAGTGTCCTGATGCCCTTGGTGTGTAGCCGTGCGTACCTGTTAACGCATGTTTAATGAAATCTACTTCTATTTGCTGACCTGACAATATTTCATACTGATCTAATGGTTACAGATAAACATATAGCTGTATGATAAATTATTTATACTGGAGTTCTCGAAGTCGACTAAAATTATCCTTTTTAATACAAAATTGTATACATTTGAGATTTAGGGACTACTCACACTTATTCAGCTCTGTTCAGCTTTTGTCCATAGAAAACAACGATTTTGTATAGAGCCCGTTCAGCTTTCCACGGCTGACCGGATGCGTACACATCTCATACAAAATCGCTGAACAGAGCTGAATAAGTGTGAGTAGTCCCTTACCATACACTACGCAAATCTGCCGAGGCCGAGATGTAAATTATTATAGGTGGCGCCATAGCGTAAACTTTTCAATTCATGCATTGACAGTACTTACGTTCAAAAACAACATTTGCACTACGCGCACTTATTTTCTGAGAATTAATTTAAAAATGAAATATTGTTTTAGGTAAAAGCAACAGCCTTTAAAAAATAATTCTTCCAACATCGTCAATAATGAAGCTTTTTAATATAAACGTCGACGATTTCTGAACGAACGGTATGTCTTCTTTGTCGGCCATGTTTTGCACAACAACATCACGTCGCATAGCAAACGTCAACTATTCGTTTACGAATTTCAGAAAACTATCCAAATATTCGCATAAAATAAATCAATTTGTTTTTATTTCGCAATTTAATTAAATGTTAAAATGAATCGAGCTGAGGGGTTGGTGCAACGAAGAAACGTTAACGTAATTAAGGACAGTGCAGAAATAAAGGAAAACCACGACGTCGATGATAAGAAAAATGATAAAAGTTATGATGACGGGGATTCAAAGGAAACACGATTGACACTAATGGAAGAAGTATTGCTTTTAGGACTGAAGGACAAAGAGGTAAGAGAACGCTCTCTTCGCTAGTAAACAGTTATTATAATGAGGATGTCGTGACCATTCCATCTCATGTATTGCTGATTATTTCAGGGTTACACATCATTTTGGAATGACTGCATATCCAGCGGCCTGAGAGGATGTATTTTAATTGAACTTGGTTTGAGAGGCCGCGTAGAATTAGAAAGAGCTGGTATGCGTAGAAAGGGATTGTTATCTAGAAAAGTAATAGTTAAATCAGGTAAGAGAATGGTTTCATTAATCTCTAGATCGCACTTAAGTTACGTATGAAATGCTTTTAGTGTTCATTTTAAGTTATTTAAGTTCAACTGGGTCAAAAATACCATCTAATTTGAAAAAGGTCAATGACTGTTGTTAGCTAGTCTGTACCTAGTTGTTAAAAAGGCAATGAAAGTGGATAAAATTACTGCCCATTGATTCCACCTATTAATGTCCTCTCAATTAGTAATGCTACAATCTGCCTTAATTGCGTATGAGTTGTGTGTGTTAATGCAAATTATACGGCTTTACCTGTGTATGCATAAAGCATTAATTATGATTTTTGAGGTATTTCTTTAGTTAAAGTTATATCACTAACATACTAACAATATTTTGTGTAACATGAATTATTTATAAAGGTTTTTTTATCCTTAACATGGGCAAGTTGATAAGGCTTGTAAAATCAATCATACTTACAACCTGTATGATTTTTAAATTATTTGTATAAATGTAAACTTGATTTCAGATACACCAACTGGTGATGTTTTGCTAGATGAGGCCTTGAAGCACATGAAAGAAACTGAACCACCAGAGTCAGTGCAAAGCTGGATAGAATACCTAAGTGGTCTGTATCAATACTGCAATATAGTAGATCTTAATGTCTCATAGGCTCAAAATATCTTTCAACATTATTTTCATAATCAACAGACATTGTTATTAGCAGTAGTTGTTAATTAACCGGTCTAGCCCGGCGCGTGCCACTTATGGCTCATATCAATTGTGTCTCATTAGCCGGTATTGACAGGTTAAAAGGAAATATCCTATTCTTTACTATGTATTTCAGTTTGAATTTAATTTGTTAATAATTGTGTCAAATAACATGATTGTGATCAAACAATTTCAGGTGAAACATGGAATCCAATGAAATTAAAATATCAATTGAAAAATGTCCGTGAAAGGTTGGCAAAGAATCTTGTAGAAAAGGGAGTTTTGACAACAGAGAAGCAGAACTTCTTGCTGTTCGATATGACTACACATCCACTGACTGACAATGTCATAAAATGTCGCTTGGTCAAAAAGGTAATCATAAACACATATTATACACTGTCCAATTGAGAACTGTTATAAATTTAAGATAACAATAATGTCCTTCCTACAAAATGGTTGTAACTTAAAATGATAACCAATCCTTTTATAATAATTGTTTTTTTATGTAGAAATTAGATAAATAAATGTTGATTGTAACAAACATGTACGCAACTACATATTACATAGGTATATATTGATATGTATCTATTATCCTATTTGTGCTTTATGTTTCATAAAACAAAAACAGGTGTTTCTTTCCAAACAGCTTATATTTCAATATGAAAGCAAAGTGTTGCCAGTTAAAGGTATCCAAAACATGTGTTACAAACATTATTGCATTACTTAAACAAACACAAACAACACATCTTGTTATTGAAGAAAATAGAGTTGGTTTAATGTGTTTCCATATTTGATAATAATATTATGATTTCAGGTTCAAGAAGCGGCTCTGAGGCGCTCCATCACCGATGTCGCTCACGCCGACAAGCGATCTCTGGCGCTCTTGATGCTTGCCCATTCGGCTGATGTACTAGAAAACGCGTTCGCGCCCCTCTCCGACGAAGATTATGAGTTAGCAACGAGACGCGTGCGCGCGCTTTTAGATCTAGATTTCGAGGCTGAAGCCATGCGACCAGATGCCTGCGAAATTATGTGGGCGGTGTTTGCTGCATTCACTAAATAGCGGTAACGCGTGTCGTCATCACTGTTGGCAACTAGAAAATGGTAAATTTGTGTTGGATTAAAATAATACTTTTTAGCCCATTTTGTAAAATCTAAAACAAATATAAATAAACCTGATCACCTTTAAATTATATCAAACATAGAAATAAATTAATGACACGGCAATATAAATATAATAATAGTTTGAGGGTGTATCACATGTGTTACAGATAATATGAAGTTGTACAAAAAATTCATTACACATTGTTGTTAACTGTAACATTTTATTTAACCAGTATTAAATTAATTCATTTAACTCATTTGAACATTTAACAGAGATATCAGGAGTATAGTATTTTTTTAAGAATATCAAATAACTGCTTCTGCATAACATTCATAGTCATAAACATTGTCATATAATTATGATTTTACTTTCATATAAGTGTAGTTTCTAAATTTATTTTATATTTTATCGTAGCACAAAAGTTTGCCTTAACTTATTCGGTGCATATTACGTTTTGTGTTTAAGCTTGTACAGCTGGTCGATAGAAGAACATACGGCACTTGACATTGCTGTGTAACTACATTAATAAAAAACTTTGTAATTATTATTGCCTGTCCTTGTAAAGGCTCAAAAACAGCCACCGCTGGAGCTAGAATTTCATTTACGACGGAAGGGTAGTAGCTGGGGAAGATAGGGAGGTTTCATTACTGCATTTTCACAATGTAGAGCAACCGAGTAAGTTCCCACTAATTGTGATATACAACTGCAATGAAATATTATAACTGTTTTCATTTTGAAATACCTATTGCATAAGTACTTAATTGTGCATATTTGTCTGTGACACTAAGGCAATTATGTTATAATGTATTTACTGGTTATTGACACCAACTGTGCTAGTTTACACATTCTTACGTATTATTTTGTAATGATATACTGTAATGAGACGTTTCTTGAAAATTTTTAATAAGTAGGTTTTTGTATGTTGATCTGCTTTTCAATAATAAATTGGATTACCGTTTATTATGTATGTAAATTATTGTAGGTTCTGAATTATTATATCCTATAATTGGTGTTATATTATTATGAATGTTTTTAGTGTTTTGTTATACATGTTTAATTATTCAAATTGGGTGTGAAGTGATTATATAGTTAAACTGCGCTATGTTCACAGTAAGAATGCGAATGCCTTTTACTTTTAGCATGAGAGACAAAGAGTGTAAGTTGTGAAAACTATTTTGATGGGTAACTTTTATATGTGGATACTATTATTGTATGTTTGTCTGAAATCGATTCACATAACATCCATGTCGTAAATGCTTTTTAGTTGCAAAATACGAATAAATGACAACTGGGTAATATTCGCATAAAATTAATATAATATTAAGCAGCGCACGAGATTTATATCCCAGTATCTTTTAAGATAATTGCTGGTTTATTTTATCATTATTTTAATTCAAGTTTAGTTATACATATATTAATAAATATTCAAGTGAACATCGTTTTAAATTAGCTTGCCATAAATAAAAAAACTGGTTATTTACAACATCATTTGTGACAAGCGTCGGTAAAATTGCCTGTATTTATATTTCATTTTTGTGAAAACAACATGGCACTGTTTTATTTAAAAAAATATAACAAAATCTATAAATATATTATAATGTGTTGTCATTTGAAATGTGATTTATAAGTACCTAGAAATAAATTACTGATCACTCCATAGTGTTTATGTTTAATTTCTAATGCATAAACGATAAATGGTTTACATAAGATCCTTATAATCAACTTTAGTGCTTAAGTTACTGTTAAATTTGGGTTTGTATATAAATACGGTATTATTTTGGTTTTGTATATTACCATAAAGCTGCAATTATAAAAAGTTGATAATAAATTCAAAAGTGATGGAGACATGTATAAAATTAAGGTAAATAACTATGTATCATACACATATTATAGTATTTAGAAAATTACTCAAATATATTCCTTAGTAAATATTATTAGGTTTTTTACTTAAAATTTGATGAAAAGGTCGCCCTTTGCAGTCATGCTTTTTTAACTGACTGTGCTTGAAATGTTAATGATTAAAATTGGTGCAAGTAAAAATATAGATAAAAATAAAGTACCTTAAGGCTAGGTTGTTCCGGCCTGTGGGCCTTTGAAACGCTACCTCCGCCTCCCCCAAATGCAGCACGACGTATTTATTTACGATGAACTGTCAACCATTTAGCAGAAAATCCATGCCATAGTATATATAACATATTGCAGTTGATCAACGGAATTATTTTTGCTTATATATTTTTTTCTTAGTTTTAGATACATTTTATGGTAGAACTAAAATCTATACATCTATACATCTATACATATAAATAAAATTGGAGTGTCTGTTTGTAATATTAAAATAACTGCTTTTTGCTACATGCATATGAATATATATACGGTACATATACCAAAATATTTTTTTTACAATTTTTGTCTGTCTGTCTGTCTGTTTGTTACAACTAATCTCTGAAATGGCTTGACCGTTTTTGACGGGACTTTCACTGGCAGGTAGCTGATGTAATAAGGAGTAACTTAGGCTACTTTTATTTTCGATTTTTTATTTGTTTTTATTGATTCCATATCTTGTAAGTTACCTATTGAGCGTTTTCAAATGATCAGATACCGACGCCAACCCGATACCGATAAGTTAGCAGCTATACACAAACCGATATAATTATTATCGGCCCGATGATATTGGTGAATATCGATGACCATCGCGAGTCACCAAACGACTACAATAAAGTAATTACCGACGTCTCGAAGTCGGCAGCGCGAATAAGCGTGTTCAAGTGAAAGAATGGCTGGTTCTCTCACCCCGCAGTGCGTCTTCGCTGGTCGAAATTGTCCGATATCGGTGTCAGACACTGTCTGCGACGATACAGTTGACAATAACAACTAATTATGTAAAAGCGTTTAGTAGGTACTAAACGTATGCGAAAATCTGACCGCCGATATTGTGGCGTTGTCGGAATCGTTTTATGTGCTGTGTTGTAATTTAATGTAATTGTTAATGTAATGTAATCAACTAATTTTATTAATGAAACAAAAGCAAAAATGTATTTTCAATCAAAACTAGCTTTGCCTGAGGCTGGTAGTTCCAAAGATAGAGATTTCAAACATATATAAAAAACCGAACAAGTGCGAGTCGGAATCGCCCACTGCCCTCAGTGGGCGATTCCGACTCGCACTTGTATCTTCCGTACAAATTTGTAGGTACCATATTTTAATAAAAAAGTTATAGGCAAATTTAGATTTTCGCGAAAACTTGTAAGTATCAAAATTTACTTTAATTTTCAACTTTTTACTTTTTTGGAATTTTTCCTTTATTTGTGCTGTAAGATCTTACTTTTTGCCAAATTTCGAGATTCTAGGTCAACGGGAACTACCATATAGGTTTTCGACAAAAACCTATAAGGTACTTCCGGTTGACCTAGAATTGTGAATTTTGGTTAACAGCAAGGTACTTACAGTACTTACAGCACAAGTAACGGGAAAATTCCGAAAAATAAAAAAAGTTGAATATTCAGGTAAATTTTGGTAGGTACTTTCAAGTTTTCGCAAAAATCTAAATTTGCCCATATCTTTTTATCGTGTCGACTCAGGACCTTGATTTTTATAGACCTAATACGAACTATAGAATTCAGTATCTGGTATAAATTTCAACTTGCTAGAGCCACCCGTTCCTGAGAAAATCGGAGGTGACACACGGACAGACAGACGGACAGATGGGAAGGGTTCCTCTTTCACCTTTTGAGGTACGGAACCCTAAAAACAAACTCTTCAGCTTTATTATTATTACGATTGCTACGGGTTCCGACCTCAGGACTAGCTGCTTCTCACACGGACAACTGTACGTCAATTACTCCCGCGTCACCAATCCTCCGCGAACGAAGTCGCGAGCAGAAGCTAGTTACAGATACACATGGATTTTTGGTAGTAAGGTGAAAATAAATAATTGCACCATTGCAATAGGAACCCTTGTGCAATTCGTTCTATGAGAAAATAAATGTCTTTAAACCGAAATCATGCTTCCAGACCATGCTTCCATGACCAGCGACTTTCCAACACAAGTGTTAGTTGTCAGTGAATTTGAGAATTTGAATTTGAACTGAAGGAACACGGGTGGGTTTTAGACAGTAACAGTCTGTCACGCTTTCCAGAGCGGTAGAATTCATTTGATGATTTCCCATCCAAAACAAAAAAAAAACCATTGTGCAATTTGTTCTTTGAGAAAATAAATATCTCTAAACCGAATTCATGCTTCTCAGACCCAGAGGTTAAGGCTAAACGTTAGTAATCAGTAACTTAAAAAAATTGATTTAATAGACAAGCTATGTGCCCGACGGTATTTCTCTGCGACAAAAATGGTAGATTTCCATATAAATTTGCATCCACTATTTAACTTCTTTAGTGGCAGAATTGGGACTCTGAAAAAGTACACTGTGGGACTCTGAGCACAGTACATTATTATATGACTCTGAGCGCGAGCCGATTTAGCCCGATTTACTGTTTTTGAGTTTGTTCAAAAAAAAATCTATGAAACTAAAAATTTCAACCTTTATTTTCCCTGCTAAATACGATTCTCTTATTGTACATGCAATTTCTACACAATTTTGTGCTGTTATTAGGAAATGAGATGGAAACTGGTTTCGAAATCGACCCTACTTCGGATTTTTTTTTCATCGAGCAAATTGCAATTAATCGTGTTTTGAACCTTTAATTTCCCTCAAACAAGGATCTATCTATGACATATATTTTTTTCAGGGCCTAAATATACGAATTTGATAATTTAATCTTGATTCTGAAACAGGCAATTTCGGATAACCCCCCGTTAAACGTGATTTACGAATAAATACGTATGTGTGCTTAAAAATCTGTCTTAACTGAGTTGGGATATTACACTACCGTACCTTGATCTAGATCAAATCCTTTTTTCTATTTATAATGTACTGAAGGTCATAATTGATTCTCGTGTCTACAGGATAAGTTTTTATCCAGTGCGCAAACTGTAACCATACATTTAGCATATCATTCTAGACCCTAGCACAGAAATTTTACGTCGGTTTTACAAATAAAAAATCGGCTGTTTCATATAAAAGTGCCTACTCGGTCAAAATGTATGGCAGTCACCTGATTTTTTTTGTATTACCGACGAAAAATTTCTGCGCTGGGTGATCTAGAATGATATGCTGAATTGATGTTTACAGTTTGCGCACTGGATAAAAACTTATCCTGTATAATCCATTGTCATATTATATCAACTAAAAATAAGTGTTACTTAAATTTACGTGGCTGATTTTTATATACACCGTGACATTTTAGTCAGTCTTACAAAGGTGGTCCACTCAATGTATCCGTCATAAAATACGTCTAGATGCGATTAAAACATTGTTACAATTAATTAAGATAATAGGTACAAAGGAAAATAAATAATACTTTAGAATTATGAAACACCCTCCCTGTTAATAATGTTTACGTATCAAACGGTAGAAGATATCTACCTACCTGCCATAACATCCCATCATTAATTCCATCTCCATATCAGGGTGTTTCAAACTACGTCATGCGTCTTAGTGAATTATATTTTCATTTTTTTAATTATGCATATGTTCAAAAACATATTTTTTTTTTAAATAAATGATTAGTAGTCATTGGATACATGAAGTGGGCTGCCGTTGAAAGACGACTAAAATGTCACGGTGTATTTATACCATATTGTAGGACTGAAGACTGTTACTCTGAAGAAATATCAAAAGTATCAGACGCTTTCCATGGACCGGAACTTTTATCAGACATTTTACATGTTTGATCTTTAAATATGTTACTAAGACAACTATTACAAAATTATGTATATGTATGCGCAATGTATAAATATTCATATAGGAGTAGTTATTACATCGTTCTAAATAATACTATGAAAACTTTTTTACTAGTTTTTGACGTCAAATGTCATTCGTCCGTCACGTGTAGAAAGCGTGGTTCTCAATCGTCGAGTTATTTTCAATAGTGAATATCATGGAAGAATTCGTGGATTCTTAATAATCGAGGAACTTAATATCACTCACAAATCACACTATTAACTGACAAAACTTTACTACTTTACTTCATAATGAAAAAAAAAACCAAATACATTAAGTTTACGCTACCTCACGTTAGGCAGGTGAAAACTAATGTTTTGATAAAGGGCGAAGAATTGAATCCTGAAGATAGCACTGTATTCTTGGGCTTAACTTTAGATACCAAGCTTCAGTGGGGCCCACATATAGATAAATTGTCGAAAAAGCTAAGTTCTGCAACATACGCTTTTAGAAAAATTCGTAATTCTTTTAACGTCAAAAACTAGTTAATAGGTTTTTCACTTTGAAACACCCTAAATAAATCAAAAATCCTCGTAACAATGACGTCTTTGAGCAACGGTTTATTTACGTAACATGTTTTATCTAAAAATAGTTTTATGATTCTATTTGATGCAAATATTATCTAAAACGATGTAATAACTACTGATCAATGAATATTTATACACGGCGCATACACATACACAATAGACTGAAACAGATTGTGAGTTTAAGAAGGGGAAAGGACCATGGATGTCTCAATCGCTCTGAAACGCATGCATAAGGCTCTCGCGTTCATACTCATAATTGAATAATTTTTGTGTTTAGGGGATGTTTGGTCATTACAATTTGTGTGATTGATTAAATATAATTTTGTAATAGTTGTCTTAGTAACATATTTAAAGATCAGACATGTAAAAATATGTAAAGTTCATTTATTTTTTGTACAGCTTTAAAGCGTCTGACAAAAATTCCGGTCCATGGAAAGCGTCTGATACTTTTGATATTTCTTCAAAGTAATATTCTACAATATATATATATATATATAAAATCAGCCATGTAAATTTAAGCAAAGTAAAACTTATTTTTAATTACCTTTCTCACCTGGCCCAGGTGTGACTGAGCGAACTCCACAAACACGCTGGTATTAAAAGCATATGAGGCCACTTCTCAGAACCTAAGGATTCATCTTTGTGAAAATAAGTTATGTCATAAAGTTCTGGGATCTTGGACTATAATATGATAGTGTAATATTGCACTTAGGTACATCAATTGATGCAAGGGTGGATTTTGAGATGAGATTTCGGAAATAACTTGACGCAGACAGAATATTTTTGGAGGAATCTCACAGACAATGCCATCCTGCGCCGCATGCTGTTACTTGTGCATTTGACGATCTTATGACTGCGTCAGTGGGGCCGAGTTTACGCAGCGGAATTTTGGGCCAAAGATGTTTTTTTTTTTCATCCATACCCTAAGAAGAAGATTGGGGGAATCGAACCTGCGACCATACCCTTCACTGGGCCAACCGAGACTAATATGCTTACGTACCTGCTAGGAATAAGTACCACGAGTTTTTCCAACCATTTTGACCATCATGGAACTTCCGCGAAATGGAGGAAGGAAGGCGAGGAACAAAATAACAGAACGAAGGGAAAACACGTGGTAATCCTTTTTTTTTGCGTGGGAAATCATCAAATGATTTCTCCCGCTCTGGGTGGAGCAGGAGGGCGTGTCAGACTTTTACTGACTAAAACCCACTCGTGTTCCCTCAGTTGCCTGTGTGCCAGGGGCCGCGGTATCTCTTTCGAAGAACCCGCACCCCTGGTACGTGGTAATCCTGACTCCAACAGGCAACGCATCCAGCCACTGTGTTGTATGTACTAGGACGTTATCTAGGTACCTGCTTGGAAAGTAACGGTGCCATCATAGCAGTGGCGGAAGTGGAAAAAGAAAGTTTAAACTCTACAATAATTAAAAAAACAACGGCAGTGGTACTCAAACTGTAGGAGTGCAAACAATATTGCACAAAACCATTTAGTGGGTCACAAATTAAACCCGCCGACGGCCCCACTAAGCAGTTACTCACTTGGTAGCTACTGAACCTGGCTGTGACATGGGAGCAAGAACTTGACGGAACTGAGTTACATCTCCGAATAGTTCGAGCTGATTTTCTTTATTAACCTACCATTTTTTGCGGAAGATCCGCACTTGCGGAGGTGGAGTTGCGTAAAAGTCCCTATTTCAACGGTTTTATGAGTATCATACCTACCGACAATAGATGAAAATTAACATGGAAGCATAAACTGTCGGTAGGTACCTACCTATATTTTTTATCCGATTAAGGCGAAGCAAAAAGGAGGATTACGATTTTGACTGCTAGGTATCTAATGTATGTATGTTCATCTATCCCTCATACCTACTAAACTACATAATTTGACAAATGAGCTATCGGTGAAAGAGAATTTGTTGGTCAGTATCAAATTGTATGGTAGCTACCTAATAAAAAAGTTAGATAGCGCAATTTGAACTCTCTTAAGTTCAAGTTGATCGAATATATTGGATTACCGGGCTGCCAGATTATGTAATTGGATACAAAATCTATCTAATTTGGTCATCTTTGTATCCTGTTTGTAGGAATTCGAATAAAAAGTAGGTACAGTCACCAAAAGAGACAAGTAACCGGGGTCCTCGGATATAGTTGAAATGTAGTAAGAAACCTATGGATGTTTTCGAATGAAATTTAATTTAGTTACTTATTAAAACGAAGTACTTAATAAATAACAAAATAATAAAAAAACGATATTGCTATGTCTTACACAATTTAAGGCTTAAATTGTGTAAGACATAGCAATATCGTTTTTTCTTTATAAAGTAAACTGAAGTTCCTATTAGCAGTTTATAATTGTAAGTGACACTTAAGAATGTTTTTAAATTTGAAAAATTAAAATATTAATTACTCAACTTTTTGTTTTTGTGACATTTCTTGTTTTGCCCCTGTAGCCTTCAGTAAGTAAGGTCGCCAATCGCAACACAGTTCTTACTAGTTCTTACCGCATACCACGCATACGTCTCCACCACACTACGATACGGCGTTATATTCTGGGGTAATTCTTAACATTTCCGTCCTCATATATTTATGAAGTTGACATTTTTATAAAAAATAACCTTAACCGATTCGAAACCCTTTCCACTAAACGCCATCAAGGTGTGCTTAAATAAAAAACCCACTAAACAGCCCTGTTCTCAAAAAGTTTCCTAGGAATGGCTCCAAAAATATTTAACAAACTACCAAAACCTATAAAATCTTTAAAAGACCTAAATACAAAAAAAACACTCCATACATTCCTAATACAGAAAGCATTTACACCATTAATGAATATTTAGAAGAAACATAAAAACCTCACAAACATTTATTAATTGTTATCTAGTTATGTACTTTAGCTAGCTATTAATTGTTAAGTTCATTTAAATTGTTTTATTTACTCCCTAAGGAATGTAACCATGTACCACTACTATCGTGTAGATCATATTTGTACGCCTTGCAAGGCAACGCATAGTGATACAACCACAATACAACTTTTATTTTATTTCATAACATCATGTACCAAAACATTTTACCAATGTGTTACAAATAAATAATTTTTAATTTGAATTTGAAAACATTCATAGGTTTCTTACGTTCACACCGGTCGGACAGTACCTACTTTTTACATTTAAATATTTACAGGCAATAAATAATAGCAAAAAATAAACAAGCCATCTAATCCGATACGTGTCACGTGTTTCGCCATTCCACGTGTATCCTCGGGAGTTGTTAACTCGACGATCGCAGGAACGCGACGGAAACTGAAACGCCTACGGCGTAGCGTGTTGGTCGTAGCCCGCGTAGCACGTGCTCTGTGACGAACTACCCACAAAATAGCATAACAAAGGATGATACTTTAGTATTTATTCATATCAACCATTACAGCTATTTGACGTTACATACATGACTTAATTGTAAGCATAGCACTAGAAGTTGTCGTAACTTGCACCCTTGCTAAGTTATCAGGATAACTTGTATTAAGGGCACAAGTCCCAACCCTTGGTTCATATATTTTAAGGCATATACTTTGTTATGCTGTTTGTGTTTTTTTTCGTTTTCGTGTAGCAATCTTCAAGGATACAGGAAATTGAAGATTTCGTGACTGAGGGTTTTTATTGCGGAATTTTGGGTAGGTAAGTACTGACAAACCGCACGATGGCCATTTTCAGTACATGTGAATGTGGATAATATATAGATTCCAAAATGTGCGGTAGAAAGCATAGATGCCCGACTCGTGATACGCCAATGCGTCGTCCCCGGAGATGAGTGTTTTCTTTCGGGACCAAATCATGACATTTTACCTACAGGGTAAAAAAATAAGAAGGAATAAAAATATTTTAATATTTTATTAAAAACTCACACTTCTGCCTTCGCTCGGTGGATAAGTCTTGTATCTCTTTATTTGACATAATTTCAATAACAGTAATTCAGTTCACACATCTCGTTAAACTATATTAAACTTGTGTGTACGATCTTGCGAATTGGTTGGGATAATGTCAGAGCAAATTTACAATTGTGAATTAGCGAAATTCAATTTTATATCTAGCAATGTGGGTTTTATCTAATACGTCAACATAAATGGTGTTTTATAGGATACTTTCGTGTTATCTACTAACAGTTTCCGGCCTACAAGTTCCGATGATACGACACTGCCAATACATCTATTATTATAGAATTGAGTACCTAACATTTTACTTATTTTCTAGTGACATGAATTTTAGTTTTATAGGTCTAAAAGATCATATTTACAAAATACTGGAACGGTATAGTGTACATGGGGTATCATTGTCACTAAAATGTGTAGATGTATGTCTAAACAGTGTTTTATTTAAGTAAGTACTGAAATATTTTTTAGATTGGGTAGGCCGGAAATCATGATACTCGTAAATACAACTTCTAATTATATCTACCCTACTAATGGATAGTTCAGTGGTAGTTTAAAATAATCAAATAGGTAGGTATTCAATATTTATCATCCCGCAACATTATACTTAGTGCAATCAATTATGATTAAGTATTTTACGAATAAATCGTCAACTATGAATTTTAAATATTGATTTAGTTTAGAGGAATTACGCTAGAAACAGACAATGCAAGTAAAAAAAAAACAATAAATAAAACATTTCAACTGGCGACAGTTACGCATTTTCCGGTTGGTACTCTTTCTCACAGCCCAAAGACTTTACAAATCCTACGATACCAAAATTTAAAGCATTATTTCTAACTATACTTATTACCTAAAATGCTGGTGTTTATAATAAATAAATAATCTTAACACATAGTGGCTGTCGTAACCCTTAAGCGTGTACATGGCAGGCCTAAATGTTTGTTTATATTTATAACATTAGGGTCTTAAACTAAATATATTTACTTAAGTAATTAAATTAATTTAAATGCTCGTTTTGTTTTGTAGCCCAAAGATGAGAAGGAAAAACAAATTTGGACTGCGACTTCTTCTGTACGAGTACGCACTAAGATTAATTAATCTAAAATAACTCACTTAATCAAGTTTAATTCGAATAGATTGCCTATAATGAAGGCTGATTACAGAACGGAATAGTCAATTAACAATGTTGTTTCTGTACAAAATTAGGTCTACGTGGCAACGTGGTCCTGGCAATAGGATTTAAAATGCAATGCAGTATTATAATATCAATGTCAGGATTCCATGACCTACCTTTGTAGGTATTATAAATCTTATCGAATAACTTAGCATGTAAAATTGATAAAAAATAATAATATTGATAATAAAATAATTAATGGAACTTAACAATATTCAGATGTTGGACATTTTTCGTATCCTTGTGCAAATTTAACTTATTTGAACATTGTAGGTAATACTGGGATAAAACGCTTGAGATCGTATGTGAATCTAAATGGTGGAAGTGGATGGACTCCGAGCGCCAGCCCGCTGTCACCAGGCCTCCGTGTACCGGATGTCGTACTCCTGCAGCTGCGGCAGGCGCTGGCGCAGGATTTCGAATGCCTCGGCCGATAACTTGGTGCTGTTCAGGTTAAGACGCCGCAAGTTTGAGAGACCTGAAAAGGCAGCCAAATTAAATTTTGGAACAAAATTTCAGGCTGTAATTTGTTACTCTTGTTGTTCTTCTATCATTAGAACACGAACTACATGAGAACAGCTCATATCGGGCTTGTCAGTCAGAAAATGGTAACGACTCTAAATGCCGGAAACTACATAAACGTATCGACACTCGTGGGTTCTATTTTAATGATCCTTTTGAGTGCAAAAGTAGACATTCACATGGACAAAAATGATGATTACCTGATAATGCCTCAATTCCCTTGTCGGAGACAGGCGTCTCGCAGAGGTTAAGGACCTGAAGCTTCGGAAGATGCTCAGCAATCAGTTGCACTCCGCTGTCACCAAACTTTGTGGCCCACAGGTTTAAATAGCGAAGAGATGGCAGCTGTAACAATAATGTTTTGTATAAATTAAAACCCATTTTCAACCGGTCGTAATACTCATGACGTAACTTCAAAAATGTCGTAAATCACTACAGACATAGGTATTGTAAAACAAAGCCCCCAGCCGCGTCTGTCTGTCTGTCTGTTCGCGATAAACTCGAAAAATACTGAACGAATTTTCATGCAGTCTTCACCAATACACAGGAGTAATTTGTGAGGCAAGTTCAGGTGTATAATTTGTTAAGGTTAATATGTAGGTAGGTATAATTTGTAAATTGGTTAAAATATGGCGATAATTTATTGTTTATGTCGGAAAAAATCATACCGACTGGGATCTTTACTGGCGTGCGCCGCGTAAAGCAATAGAGTTACGTGAAAAAATGGATTACGGAATTATTGATTGACACATAGGATACTTTTTATCCCGGTAGGAGATACATTCCCGTGGGAAAATTTCCGACGTCTACGCGGGCGAAGCCGCGGGCAAAAGCTTGTGTTTTAATAAATGAATGTTGAGGCAAAGCTAAAAAGCGCAGGTCAGTTAAGTGTCAAGGACCTTGCTTACTTTCAATTCAAAAATTGTTTTCTGAATGTAACGACCATGCATATTTTATTTTACATCAACATGTTTTGCCGAGTAAACAGGTGTTGTTCGTGCGTCATAACATCAATGGCATACCTTAATGAGATGATGTGCACAGGCGCTGGTGACGCTGGTGAAAGCGAGGGAGAGGCACTCGAGGTTGCCGAGAGCGCCAGCAGCCAGTAGCTCGGCCACGTCGGCGTCGGTCGCACGCACCGGCAGGGCCAGGCGACGGGGACCGCCTTCCGATTGCTGAAATATAACATGCCGATTGTAGACAATCTGTTTTACAAAATAATTATGCTTGCGACGTTATGAATGATCAATACTATGCAAAGTTGACACTCACTAAACAGATGCCTTTTAAAGAGCTCTTATATTATTATTTTTTAAATAAAATTTGTGCATAGTATTGCACTGCCTTAAGATGCTCTTACACGGGCAATTTTTTGATCAATTATTGCTCGGCAACACTAATGGATCAATCTGGATCAATTTAGGGGAGCAATCTGGAGCAACAACAATAAATTGTCGATGTGTTTCGGCAATATTGCTTCTGATTGCTCCATATATTTAATGAGTTGCCGAATATCCAATCGGTTTGGAAATTTTAGTCAATTTTCTTTCGATCTCGTTTCTACGTATAACTACATCTCGTTTTTGCGAGACGAACTGGCCGGCAGCGGAGGCGGCGGGGGAGGCGCACTGCCTAGTTTTTTTTTAAGTTGCTCCATATTGTGTGGCCGTATCTCTGGCAACAGGTGGCTACATGTTGCCATTGCCCTAAATTGCTGGATGTAGTCGTGACGTCATAGTTAATGCGAATTGCCCAAGATGGAGCAATTTTAATTGCTCGTGTAAGCGCACCTTTACAGTTAGTGCTCATACTTAACACCGTAGCGTAACAAACACTAGTCCATTGTCTAGCAATTGTGTTAAGAACTCACCAGACGTTGAAGGTTTTGCTGTCTTTCGCACAAATCCATGTAATATTTCTGGCCAAGTTCGGTGCCTTGCAGTGCAGCAATGATCTCCAACTGGGTTTGCTCTCCAGTCGTGACTTCCCATTCCAAAAATAAACATAGAGCCTCTACAGCAGCAGGCTGTAACAATTAAAAATAAAATATAACGTTTGTGAACTCAAGAATTCAAAGGTCATATTATTTAAAGTAAGAGAGGGTTGTACTCACATGAGCAGTTAAAGCGACGAGAACAAAATCGGGGAGTTGCTTGCTCATACTCTGCAGAAAACTTTTCCGTTTACAGCAGCAATTTAGAAGACTTTCAAGCTGAAAATGAAAATTGTCATTATTATCCCTTCTAGTATAAAGAAGTTAAAACAAGTGACTATTTGAATAAAGAAAGCAATTTACCATATCTCCCCAAATCTGGCACAAATCTTCGTTTGGAAGAGCGAGCAGCGGGTCGGAAGGAGCGGCGGCCCTCAGCCACGAGGGCGGGCACAGGCGGGCGGCGCGCGCAGGCGCCACGCAGGCGTGCGCCGCGCAGCGCTGGTCGTGCGCCAGCGCGTTCAGCAGCTTGCCCAGCCGCTTGGCCACGCGCGGGCAGCTCAGGGCACCCGCGCATAATGGAACTGGCTGCAGCACAGCGCCTGCTACGACGAGCCAATCCTCGTATTCGCACCTGAAAATGAAAGGAAAATTCAACTCTAGTTCGTTTACTTATTTCTAGAAATGTCCCAATCAAAGGTCAGTAACGTTTTAGTGTGCGTACGTAAGTTTTCTTTACGGTTCTGCGGATATTAATGTAGTAAAAGTACCCAAACTTAATTTTGAAAGTGATAAAAAACAGATGCAATGCGATTAGTCCAACTTACATGTGCTCCAGGATATCTGCAAAACACAGAACTTCATCCTCGTTATCATCGCAGACGTGTGGGGTGGCGGAGTCGCGGTAATAGTCATCTAAAGCGGCCAGCGCGACGGCGGCCAGGTTGGGGGCTGCACGAGGATACGGGCACGTCGCGCGGCTTCCGTGGGTCACCTCCACGAACCGCCGGACCAGGGAACTACCCGAGTTGTGCGCGCTCAAAGCACTGGCGACAAAAGAATGATCCAAATAAAACAGCTGTTTCATATATCTACCAATGTGTAACGGAAATTCGTAAAGCTATAAAACCTTCGTTAAGGAAAATACCTGTAACTATTGCTGTACCTTACAACCTCACTTCAGGTGTCGGTCAGTTCGTAATGTAGCGAGTGACGGAACTGGCTGCTGGCCAGTAATTGCAAGCGTAATCAATTTGTTTAGTAAATATGTTGTTTTTCAATGGCTGTTTTTCAATGGCTGTTTTGATTAGTTGACCAAAATAGTGCCGATCATATCCGTAACCATGATATATTGTTAGATGGTCACGCTTTCCTAAATACCTACTCATGCTAGATTCAAATCGATTAATTAAGAAAACCTAAAATAGAGTCTTCGAACGTCTAGTCGGCTGCTGCGCTATTTATACGTCTCGATTATGAATAACGAATGCCCAGTTTCTATATTTAAATCAATAGCGAATTGTTTTGCTAACCTGGTAGCGCTACTAAACTGATCAATTTTACTAACATATACTAAGTACGTTGGTCTAGATATCACGCTTCGTTATTGGTAACCAACAACCAGCAGTTTCATATGATTAAATGAGCTCGAGGACCTATCTATAGCTAAACATTGTCGTAAAATCGATTGACGTCATTTAAGTACTCGAATTGATTGGCTCTGCTAAAAGCAATTAATAATATGTATTGTAACCAAATGAGGTTATAGTGCTGGGACAATGTTATGCAGGTCACTGAGGTCACTAACATCACTGGAATAAAATGTGTTTTTTCGGTAAAAAAACTTTTTGCCAAGCCCAAAGGGAACTCAAAAACCAAACACAAAGCATTTATTTCAATAAACCATTTACAGGCACTTTTGTATTGTCAAAAAGCCCATTCTAAAACGTAGATCTGGATCAGACGTAGATCAGGACTTCATGGAAATTGCACAAAAGCGATGCGGTGGAAGACTAATGGTTCGTAAGATGACAATTACTTTTCATCAGGTTATACAGAGATGAATAATGACGTAGGTAATTCACACAATGTTTATTGTTTATAGAGCGCTGTTGTCTAAATAGTGCTTTTTAAACCAATTCATAGATAAATAGAACCTAGCCCTTTTTGAATTTTTTTTTTGGAAATTCAGCTTAGATATGCAAAATACAGCCTGAAAACTGACAAAAAATGACTACCTGATATAATCTCTGACGAGCCGCCTTGCATTTGGGGCTCTAGCAAAGTCGACGTTACGTGTGAGCACACGGCGCACGGGCGGCGCCAGCGCAGGCAGGGGCGCAGCGCGCGGGCGTCGGCGACACAGCCGAGCCAGCAGCCCGCACAGGTCGCCCGCCGCACACCGCTCCGCCAACAACGGCGCTGCGGCACTCGTCACGTTCTCTGCCCACTCCTCCCAGTCGTCACATTCCTTATTCTGAAAAAGTGTCAATTTTAACGGTTAAGTATGACTCGTGAGTCAATTTCTGATTTCGTTTTTTTGTGTTCCGAGTGTTGCGTTACAACGTGCGTCATTATGAAAGCGGATCGAGACTGACCCCAAAATGATAACTACGTAGTTTGTACTGTGTAATGGCTGTCGTGAGAAACTGACAAGGAAAACATCGAGGTTCTAACGCGATACATTCTCCAGATTGGCTTGTCCAACCTCATCTATGACGTCCACTCATAATGTATCAAGTACTTAGTTCTTTTATTTTGAATTAGTTAAC
Organism: Polymixis lichenea; assembly: GCA_949091785.1. Lineage (NCBI taxonomy): Eukaryota > Metazoa > Arthropoda > Insecta > Lepidoptera > Noctuidae > Polymixis > Polymixis lichenea. Next base: position 12,889,649 of record OX420932.1, on the reverse strand, counting down.
TATAGAAAGAAAGAAAAAGAAAGAAAAAAAAATATTCTGCACAAACAAAACGCACATTACAAAAAATAAAATAAACTAATAGGGGCCCCGATATAAACCGATCTGAAAACAGCTCTGAGGTAAAGTCACCAATATAGACATTTGGCAGACGGACACCTATTGAAGGACTGGTGAGTCAACCAGAAGTAAAACTTTTATGAAAGTGATTTATTGCTTCGTTCTGTAATATAAACTGTTTAGAACTGCAGTAAATAAGCGCCACAGTGACGTTAACTCATAGCCTTGCCAAATTGTCTACAAGTAGGTAGGTAGGTATGTAGGTACCTACATATTACATACAAGCTGAAAATGTAACGGGTTAGAGCTATGACGTACGAACGCCATACAATGAATTGAATGAACGGGTAAATGAAAATTTGAAACGAATGTTACCTAGTTTATACATTACAGTGGTTGTAAGCCGACATAGTTTTAAGTTTTATGATTTATTCTGGCTAATCGCTTCATGGATGTCTAAATCTTCGAGATAGATCATGCTCCATTTTTTTATGCTCCTGTACTACGTGTAACGGAAAGGTTATATACATACCAAGAGCACGGCTTCTTTGGATGATATCAAACGATATTGGAAGGGTTTTTTAATCCTATGTCTACATGTTCGGAAGTTATGAGAATTTTTAATACATTGAAACCAGAAACCGAACTATTCAAATTGAAATAAAAACATCACTCGAAAGAGATTTATCGAGATATTGGCAAGAAACTTGGAAAGTTATTGACCTACGTAGTGCAGTGACACGTTTGTTATAATTTGAATTTAAGAAACATATGAAACCGAAAATTTTATATCAATTCTTAGAGTATTTTATTTTGAGCTGAAACTATGTATAGTGATTCTACACCAGCTGTTATCTTTAGTGCTTAAGGATAGCAATAGGGTTTCTGTTACATCCTGTATATTGTTTGACTAATAACTGTAGTTTTCAAATTATATGAAGCTGCTGTTATTATTTTTGGATCATTGTTGCTAATGGGGTGTCCCTGGTTCCAGAACCCGTCATTAGAAGCCATTTGTTAATTAAAATACAAAGAATGTTTTGAGCAAATATTATTTATGCATCTCATGCGCTTATCAAATGTACAAGTAATGCGAACGTCAATATTTGACCACGTGTGCTCTGCATGATTTGTGATAAGAACGAGAAACAATTCGCATCCGTCATGTTTGGTGAAATTGTTCATTCTTATAAGATTAAACGCCTTAGTAGGCTACGCGATATTCAGGGATCCTTTCTCTAAATCGGAAGCGGAATAAAACAAAGGTCCCTATTTTAAAAAAAACACATCATCTAAATATCAGGCCTTAAATATCGTGTAGTGTAATAGGGGTTTATATTAAATATTTGTGGAAATAGCACAGTTATGGCGGCTACGATTGAATAGCAAACGTGGGTGTAAGTATCTGGTGTTAGATACCGAGTGCCTACGTCAATCGATTACATGAGGAGATCACGAATCACATTTCATGTAGTGGATTCACACAATTATACATATCTGTGTTTGGATGAAAATGGAAGATTTTCACAGGTGTATTACTTATTTCGCACCGTGTAAAGAATATAATTGTATTCACCTCCTTTTTGCTTAGTTACTAAAATATTTGTGTATTGGTCTATAATCTTACCTCGGAGAGTAAATCTGTGAGGATCTGAAGAGGCGCACGCGTCACACTTTCTTCTTGCAAAGGCGTGGTCATGACGAAATCCACCATATTCTGAAATAGAATAAACAACATGAATAAATATGTAATAATACTGTATTTCAATAAGCTATCTATCTGCCTATTCTTTTCCCAACTATGATGGAATCGGATGCAGCTGAGTACCGGTATTTTACATGGAGCAACTGCCTATCTGATCTCCAGAACCCAGTTACTGGGTATTACGATACCCCTTGGTAAGACTGGTTGTCAAACTTTCCGAATTCTGTCGACCGGTAATGACTGTCTAAGATTCACGAAGGACAGCCGGGACCAACGGATATCGTGCTTTCCGTGGCACGCAGGTGTCGTGGTATTAAAAGGTGATCACCCATCCACAAACCACCTTCGGCAAGCGTAGCTTAACCTGTTAGATTGACCCGTGCAGCTGTTATTACTAAACCACAAGCCACAAGCCCATTTGTGTTTAAATAAACGATCTATAAAAACAATATTTTTCAATATTTACCTTCAACTCTTTTAAAACAACTTCTCGTCTCACAGTCTTTGTGAGAAAATTCCTGTACCGTATCATATTTTTCTGAAAAATAAACGTACTTGTTAGAATATGTACTATGTAAACAATTAAACATAACCACAACAGGAAGGAAACGGTTAAATGTCAACTCACCCTCCATACAATGGAATGATACCACTGGTCCCGTGTATAAGCATCGTTCGCCTAGAAAATAGAACGTCATGGTTAATTATATTGTTCGGGTAGCATTATCTAGGGAGGTAGACGAGGCAAGTGAGAACATCATTATTTTTATGAAGGTAACAGGAATGATTCATTAAAGGAAAGAAAGAAAGAAAAAGTATTTATTGGGACACGCACAGGAATATCACACGCAAAACTAAAAACACTACTTAAAAAGAAAAGTAAAATTAAAATAAATGTATTCTGATAGAGCCTAGTAGATACCTACACATAACTAAGAATAACAAACCTGCAAGAGCAAAGATCCGTGAGGCATGACTATTCTGAGGCAGTACTTTCTAGCAGGATCCCAACGAGAGATGCAGTACACCTCCTGCATACAACTGTACGACAGCGGGTTCTCTAGCAAGCCTGAAGGCTGAAACAATCACAATTAAATCAATTATATCAAACTATTCCTTTTCACTAGTACCTATTTATTAAGTAGGACTATCTAATTGAAGCAATTTACCAATATTCGTTTCAGAAATTTAATTTAGCTCGGCTCTCGCTAAATTACAATAAAATATTGAAATATAAAATATTATTCTAATATTAGTATTAAAAGACCTAAACCACAAGTAGGCAAAACTGAATTACCTACATTTACTAATAAGCGTTGACCGCTTTTCCAGTTTCAAGGATGGGAAAACCTTTTTAACGGTAAAAAGGGTACCTCTACGTTTTCTTATCGGGCAAGAGATGAGAGTAATAAATAATTTGGTTAGGAAAGTCTCATTCTACGCATGCTAATAGGGAAAAGTAGCTCAGTCTACTCTAGTTAGAATGATTGTATTTCCACCTACGAGAAATAACGAGTAACAGGACAAATCCTGAAAGTTTTTCAAAATGATTTGCACAGCTTTCAAAATGAACATGGATTTCAAGCAATTAAATGAGTTGCAATATTTTTCCGTGTAAAAGACTTATAAATACTGTTTAGTTAGAATTGGAACGAAATAAACATAAATATCAACTTATTCCGAATTCATTAACTAAAATACAACAAACAGCAAACTAAAATATGGTGTCGAAAATTTCAACCGCATCACTGTCGACTGGTAATGTACGCAAGAGACTGCATGGCGGCATTGCCACATTGGCCAAGGTAAAACTCAGTCTTTGGTCCTCTGTTGAGACGAAGTTTATTGCTTTGTCAATAAGAAAACTATTATTATATCTCGTTGCAATAAGACTGTTGATACTTGCACAGGGATCGCCGTCCAAGTTTACGTTGCGATGCGTTTATTTCTAAAAGGATTGAAATACCTTTGTTTAGCATTTTTTATATTGGCTATCTTGCATTACAATATATACATTTTTTGTTAAATTAAATATGTTACATTGTATTTAATTTTATACCAATAGGGTCGCCGCCTATTATATGGGACTGAAACAATAACTGGCGAAATGTGGATGTTAGGTCAGCGCTGCCCTTTGGGGGGAACAAGCGTGATAATAATGTTTATTTTTATTCTATAATCTTATTGCATCCCTTATTTGACTGTTTGCACTTAGTCTGCTTCTCGTTGTTAATATGGTTGTTAGCAGTGGGTGGCCCAGTGGTTACGGGCGCGACTTACGAGTTATAGGTCGTAAGTTCGAATCCAGCCAGGCGCTTTACTTTGTGTACATTATTTCATCTCCGCTGCTCTCAAAACGGTGAAGGAAAACATCGTGAGGAAACCGGCATGTCCTAGAACCAAAGACTCGAAGACATCTGACATCTACCACCCGCACTGAGCCCGCGTGGTGGATTACGGCCCACTCCCTCTCGCCGAGAGGAGGCCTGTGTCCCAGCAGTGGGAATGATATGGGCCGATTATGCTATAATTATGCTATTAATTCCTGGCCCTTATAAAATTTCCTGCACAAAGTTTTCCTTATAAAACCAGGATGTGTAGACAGTAAATAAATAAACTCGGTTATATTATGACCTAAATAAAATATTTACGTTAATGGACTCTGTACCAGTGCCTATTTCAACTGATTCATGGACATTCTGAAAATATTACGATTCACTTTAGTTCCATTGATGTTCATTTAAACATAATGTTAGGAAAATCAGTTCACCACATGAGTAGTCGTGGAGGTGTGCTTCGGGAATTTCTACCGCGTTTCGGTAAATTTACATGCGCAGCGACGATGTGTCATAGTAAAAGAAAACTTATCGCGTTTTTCTGTTTCCAGTTTTTTTTTGACATAAATGACTCATTATGTACCTAGAGCAGTGGTAGCCCAGTAATAATGGCCGCGACTTACAAGTCGTAGGTCGTAGGTTCGATTCCAGACAGGTGCTTTACTTTGTGGCAATTATTTCATCTCCACTGCTTTCAAAACGGTGAAGGAAAACATCGTGAGGAAACCGGCATGTTCTAGGACCAAAGATTCGAACATATGTGACCCGTACTGGGCTCGCATTGTTGATAACGGCCCACTTCCTCTTACAGAGAGGAGACCTATGAGGAAACAGGCCTCCTCTATTTAAGAGCGAGTGGTGGGAGGTGGGGGGGGTTGATTATGCTTTATGCAAGTACCTAGAATTACCAAGTGTCGCGGACTAACTTTTCTTTTTATACAGGCTGGTAACGTGCAAACTGTAACCATGAGTCTGAACTCATGGTGCTCATCTCACTCATCTGTGCTGACACAGCGTAGATATTTTTCGCAGCCTATCAAAAAAAAAATAACTGTTTCATAATAAGTTGTTTTATTTTACGCGTTCAAAATGTATGGAACAGCTAATTTATTTTTCGTAACAGGTTGCGCGTCGATGTCTCTGTAACTCTGTATAATAGGTATTCTACGTTTATTGGTAAGGATGTAGTCTGTATCTTCCCTCAGTACAAAATATCAAGAAAAAATAACAAGTCAATTACCGTATTGGCAGTCATATAAAATAACAAGTCAATTACCGTATTGGCAGTCATATAAAATTCTAACTGTGCCGTCTGAGTATACAGTCACTAGTGCCGCCGAATAGTGACTGAGGTATGGTCAGATAGCGCAGTTGTTAAAATATGTGCATAGTACATTCAAAGATTTTTTCACATATTTTCGGGCACTGGATTTCCAATTCTCGGCGTTCGAGCTGAGCATTGAAAAACCAACAGCGTGCATCTAGCGAGTCGAAAATCGAACAATGTGTTTGAATTTCAACTCTCGACGGTAGGTAAGCAATGCGTGAAAGAACCAGTGCGCGGAAAAAAACCGCCGCGAAGTTTTTACGTCCGTGGGAACGTGGGCTTTTGAGGTGGAAATGAGAATAGGTAGCGAAAAACTCGATAGGTAGGTACGTAGGTACTATAACGAAGGTGAAATTCCATAATTTCAGAATGTTCGCGCCATACCTAGAAAATTTGTTTGCTAAATTAAAATCCTAACAATAAAAACAATATAAAAATAACAATATTATAAATGTGAAAGTTTAAATCAAATCAATCAAATCAAAAGTCATTTATTCAAATTAGGCTGAGAATCAGCACTTTTCGAACGTCAAAGTACATGAGACAGTCCCCCAAAACGCCCACCCTTCACCACTTCCTAGTGCTTTAGCTGGGAAGAAGAAGTGGCGGAACAAACTCCCCAGCAGCACAGCTGTCTGTTTAGTCGGATAGACTTGATTCTATACATACATAGGCAAAGTAATCAACATTACGAGACACAGAACTTAAAAAAATTGTCATTTATGTCAGCTAGCCATGCCAATATACCAACAAATAAAGTGAAAAATTAACTCAAGCACAAAAAATAAAAGTAAACAAAGCATATACCAAAATAAAAGTCTCCTGGTATAAATGGCGTGATAGCTTACATAAGCAATGCTGGATTATGTTTACAAATGATAACCTAGGACCATCGACGTAAAATAAATAAACAAGTAGGTAATTATTAGCAACAATAACAAAATCATGGTCAGCAAGACGACCAGTCACCACAAGCAGCACCCGTTCACGAGCATAACGCAAAGATCAGCCATTACCCCCCTCGCCATATTTGAGGGAAAGAGGTAACCCGATCCCCAACGCTACCGCAAGCAGTGACATCTACGGGAGCATGACGAACTTGCTGCCGGTTACTCAGGCAAGAATAGAATTATCAATTGTCGAGGTCGCTAGCTAACCATAATGCCATACATATAAATTCATAAAAAAAAAAAAAAAATGTTATGAGTAGAACATGTCAATAACTAATGAAAAAACAGATTATAATTTAAAAAATTACTTAGTCAATAAAAATATATATATCAATAATTATATGAACCCATATAACCTGTCTTTAGGTACAATTCTGGAGAAAGAACATAGACATTGTCTTGAGTTAATCACAGCGACCAACTATTTTTGTCATTTAAATAGTCGTTGATGGAATAGTAAGCCTTTAAACACAGGTTGGACTTTATTTGAGCTTTAAACGCATCAAAAGGCAAATCTAGCAAAGCAGAGGGAAGCTTGTTATAAAAGTTTATACCAAGCCCAACAAATGAATTATGAACCTTATGAAGCCGGTGAAAAGGAGCACGTAGTTTGTCCTTATTTCTAGTGTTTACGGTGTGAATATCACTGTTTTTAGTGTACAAGTGTATATTTTGTCTAATATATAAGATATTGGCAAAAATGAATTGTGATGCTACCGTGAGAATACCAATTTCTTTAAAAAAGTCCCTCAACGAAACTCTGGCACCTAGCTGGTAAATTGCTCGAACAGCACGTTTTTGAAGCACAAATATATTTTGAATATCAGCAGCTTTGCCCCATAGCAAAATACCGTAGGACATAACGCTGTGAAAATAACTAAAGTAGACTAACCGAGCTGTATCGACGTCAGTGTATTGTCTTATTTTTCTGACGGCGTAGGCAGCTGAACTGAGCCTTCCTGCTAGGCTTGATATGTGTAATCCCCACTGAAGTTTGGCATCTACAGTTATGCCCAGAAAAACTGCCGAGTCTACAGTCTCAAGCACCTCTTTATTTAAGACAATGTTGGGACCCAGATTTCTAACATTCGGTAAGGCAAACTTTACACATTTAGTTTTCTTGGCATTGAGAACTAGGTTATTTGCCGTAAACCAATCCGTAACCATTGAGAGTGCACTGTTTACGTCGTCAAAATCTTGTCTATTCCTGTCTACTTTAAAAATAAGAGAAGTATCATCTGCAAACAGTACAACATCACAAATATCCTTTAAATAAAATGGTAAGTCATTGATATACACTAAAAACAAGAATGGGCCGAGTATTGAGCCTTGAGGCACACCTAATTGAACTGGTAGCCCGGACGATTTTACTCCATTAACTTCTACACATTGCAACCTATTATGTAAATAAGAATTTATTACGTTTAAAGCTTCGTTATGGACACCGTAATAAAGCAGCTTGCGCAAGAGCGTCTCATGGTGCACGCAATCAAAGGCTTTGGAGAGATCACAGAAGACTCCAATAGCATTTTGCGAGTTCTCCCATGCGTTAAATATGTGTTTCATCAGAGCAACACCCGCATCTGTAGTCGAACGACCTTTTGTAAAACCATATTGCTCATTATGAAGGAGGCTATTTAAATTAAAATGCCTTAGCAACTGCTTGAGTATCAACTTTTCGAATATTTTGCTAAATGCAGGTAAGATAGAAATAGGCCTGAAATTACGAATGTCATTTTTATTACCTGATTTAAATAATGGTATGACTTTACTACACTTCATGAGGTCAGGAAAAGTCCCTGAATCAACACATTTATTGAAAGTGACAGCTAGATAGGGGGCTACGGTGTCTATTATATTACTTAAAAGCTTAATGGAAATACCCCAGAAATCACCAGTGTTTTTAGACTTAAGTGTGTTAAAAACATTAACTACATCACGAGACGTTACATGTTCGAATCTGAATAGGTCGCTACATTTAGGCACACTACTATGCAAAAGGTTTTCAGCTTTAGACGGGGACGAATTTAGGGAGCAAGTCGTAGTTACAAATGTTGGCAAAAAACTCATTAAATGCCTGTGCTACGTCAGCTTCCTTATGAACTAATTGGCTGTCGACCATAATCTCAAGTTGTTTTTCTTGTTTAACTGATTTACCCGTTTCATTGTTAATGATTTTCCAAGTGGTTTTTACTTTGTTATTAGAATTTTTAATTGTACTGATTAAAAATTTCGATTTTGCAAAAGCACTAATCTTTTTAAATAATTTTGAATAGTTTTTGACATACTCTAGGAAAGGAGTATCAAACCTGTATTTTTTCAAACCATATAACTCGTATAGTCTCGATCTACTTTTGTAAATACCTGGAGTAGCCCATTGGTTAAAGCCAACAGAGGTGCCATTAATGTTAATGGTTTTGGTCTTGAAAGCAGATTGGTACTCTTTTTGCACAACATCAAAAAGGGCTCCATAAATTTCATTAGGATTCTCGTGTTGTGCTATGGAGGGTGTAATTCTACGAGCTATATTATTTTTAAACTTGTTGCAACGACTAGCTGTATATGGCCTGCATTCAAACGTATGCGACTTTTTATATAATGGCATTGGGAAGCTAGCTAATAAACCACAGTGGTCAGATGTTAAGTCCGTTAACACTAATTTATGTTTGGCATCACAACCACTAAATATATTATCAAGACATGTTGACGAAGATGCCGTGATCCGAGTAGGTTCAAAAAACAAGTTAATTAAATTAAAAGATCTGAACAGATTGAGAAGTCTAATACTTAATGGAGTAACATCTAAAATATTTATATTAAAATCTCCACATAAAATTATACTTTTTTTACTTGATTTTAACTTATTGAGTGAATCCTCCATTACCGATTCAAAACGAATGAAATCCCCAGAGGGGGGTCGATAAACGCAAATTATAACGTATCGCTCGAGTTCAACACAAGACAACTCAATAGTGCGCTCAATAGAAAGATTAACTAAATCTAAACGTTGTTTACATTTCAACTTGTTTGAAACAAGAACTAAAGATCCACCGCGAATAGCAGTTTTTCTTACAAATGCACTTTGTACAGTAAAATTATCATCATTGATAAACACTACTTCATGTTCTTTCAACCAGTGTTCAGTCAAACATAACACCTGAACATCATAGTTCTCCATAAATAAGCTTAACTCAAGCTCTTTGCCGGACAGACCCTGCATATTTTGATGAACAACATTCAACATATGCGGCTCACCCGTTGTCGCACCTAATAGTTTAAACTACTAGGCGAATCAAAAGTAGTGTTAGTACCACTACTAACAGTAGTCAAATATGACTTCGACATACTACTTATGTCTGGGTTTATATAAGCTAATAGCCTTGCTATTTTAAGTCTAAACCTAATTGGCAGATACACTGTATTCCTTGTCGATTTTAACTTATCAACAAAACTGTTGGTGTCAAAAAATATAAGTTTTTCACTGTAGTGACTTACTAAGAACTGCATATGATTATTTAACATATGTATATAATTATTTTTTCTATTAGATAATCTCTCAAAATATGGGAAAGCACACAAAATAATTTTGTTACAATTAATCCTTAAAATCTCAGTAACACTATCAGTGATATCTTCTTTTTTGACCTGTGAACTATTACCTACAAATACAGTTATGTTGGTATTACAATCATATTGATTTCCTGTAATTGATGTCATTATTTCTTTGAAGGATTTCCCAGGTAAACAATTGTTTTGAGTAGAAATACTCAAGTTGGTGCTAAGTAATTTCCCTAAACCTCTTCCCATACTATCAGAAAACATAACTGACTGATAACAAACTTGAATACTACAAGGGGTAACACTACTGGCTACTGACTGATCTTGAGATGGTACTTGCACAACATCAGGAATATCATGGTTGGGGTTACAGATCAGAGCACTCACAACTTGGGACGGGTCCTCCGTTGCCTCAGGCTGGAGGGCATCAAGGTTGGTTTCACTTTGACAAGAACACTGAGTGTTGCTGAGAGTCAGCGAGTCCACTCTGTCTACCAACTCATTAGTGGCTAGGATATGTTCCTTAATTTGGTGCTGAGAGCATACATATTTATTATAAAGGGACTTTAGTGAGTCATCAAGAACTTGAATTTCTGACTGTAAGCGTTGAGTGTCTATTTCATAAATATTTATACTATCTTCTAATTTAATTTCGTAATTCTTCAATTTATTCACAAGAGAAACACGTTCTTTCCTTAGCTGAATATTTTTGGAATTGTATTTTTGATGTTTCTTGAATTTATTACATTTTTTAATGATTTTATTCAATCTTGCATATTTTTTAAATTTATTTTTACTAATTTTATGACTATAGTTATGTTTTAGTAAGGAATCCTCTGTCAGGTCAATCGTTGTTATGGATTGAGGGTTATAATTGGTACTTAACAATTCACTAAACAAATGGTTAGTTTGTTTGACCTGAGTACGCTCTATATTATTTTGTAATTCTAGAATTTTTACATTTGCATGGATTAATTCATCCTCTAGGTCCCTAACCTTACACAAAGCCTCCTCATACAAATTACTGCAGTTGTTGAAACCATCTGTGACCACCATTAGTTGATCCCGTTCAGCCACAACTGTGAGGTATTGAAGATGTAAGTCCTTGAGCTCCTGTTTTAAGCTTGTGTTTTTGTGGACAACTTTCTCGACTTCCATCTCACTTTCCTCTCTCTCATCTAACAGCTCTTGACATTTGCTTTGTGAAGCCTGGAGCTCGTGAAGGGTTGTTCTCAATTTATGCTCCAACTCCTGAGCCGCAGCCTTACGGGTCATCACAGGCATGGTTTCAGGAATAAGTACTGGAAGTATAATGAAAGGAACGGTGAGAACTAAATAGACAGACAAAAACAAAAGAGAAAGCTAGAAATTAAAGGAAAGATGGGAGAAGTTAGTGCTGCTTAATAGAGTAATGAGATAGGCGGCTGAATCAAATTAAAATGCAACTAATATGAGTAGATCAAGTACGAAGTTACATTGATTCTATTGACTTTGATTTTACTTTTATTTATGTGGGTAGGATACCTAATTTAAAACAAAAAACAAAAAAAAAATCTAGTTTTGCTTAAAGAATGCAATTTAACCAAAAAAATCTGATACTAAGACTAATTGCATAAGTTACTGAGTCTATGTGACGATTGTGTGCTAATAAAGAATAAAAGTAAACAATACTCCCCCTTTAAATCCGCAGGTTGAACATCATCTGTTCGTGATCGGTTACCGGTACGGTGTGTAACCAAACACTGTGTTTTACTACGTAAATTTGCAGGAAAACAATAATCCTTAGTATTTATGCACTTATTTTACATTTGGTTATACTATTAGACGATAATTACACTTAAAAATAAATAAAACTAATTTTAAAATACGGAACAAAATTTTGACATGTCACTTGGGCAGTGTTGCCACTTCCTCCGTGTTTGTATGTTTGTTACTCAATCACGCAAAAACGGCTGAACGGATTTGAATGAAATTTGGCATACAGATAGTTTCTGACCTGGATTAACACACAGGCTACGTACCTTTTGTATGTTCCCATGGGATAATTTTCGACCTCCGCGCGGGCGAAGCCGCTGGCAAAAGCTAGTGCCTCATAAATTAAAACACCGATTTTAGAGAAACAGTTATCTCGGTATCTTTGACAAACAGGCGCTACTCGTTATGTATATTAGGTACTCGGGCATATAAAATTATAGCAAGTGCCTATGGTTTTAGAATCACATGTGATGTGATTATTTTAACTTTTGATGAAATTTGGAGTAAGTACCTAGTTTTGAAATACATGAAAAATTAAAATGAAAAATGTTTTTTTATTTTTATTTTAACAAGTAAAACTTAATAACTAGTGATTGTGTTAGGAGACTCCGCTCTTCCATAACTTAAATTAGTAGATATTTTTTACTTGTTTTATACAAATGTATGGTAAAAGGAATAATTATTATATATAAACAAAAAGAGAGGGAATTAGAGCTAAACATGCAGTACGCACGCAGGCGTGCGAGTGGGTGAGTAAGAGTGAGGGTGTGTGAATGTGAAAATGTGTCAGTGAGAGTGCGGGTGTGTGAATGCGAGAGTGTGATAGTGGAAGAATGTGCGAATATGTGAATGTGAGTTCGAATGAATCAGAGTATACACTCATGTATGCATACGCATGAGGTTAAGAATGGTACAGGAATTAGGGGTAGCGTTATATTTATTCCAGCAGCGCCTCTGTGTCATCATATGTTAGAGGTTTTATCTAATTTGTAGAATTTGTTAATAATTTTTTTACATTCTGTCTGTTTCTTATAATAAAAGGATCACACCCTTCATTTCATAGAACGTAGCACACGTTCTAACACTTTACGCCAGTGTGCTTATTTTGGAAATCTCTACGATAGGTAAACAGCACGTAAATAAATAAATATTTATGGTTTAAGTACCTATAGGTACTTATACAAAACATGTTTAGTAACAGTTACAGATACCTAATTTAATTACCACAATCCACTGCCATACCACCACAATGACGCAAATGAAACAAAATTTGAAGCTTCCTTCCTATTTGTTAAACAATGGATTATGGAAAAACAAAATGCGTACCTACCCTACTCATGGCACCCCTTTCGTTTTTCCATATTGTGAAAAAACCCTACATTTATCAGCATTGCAGCGGTCACGATTACAATATACTAAATGTATTCTGATTATAATCCAAAAATAAATGTGCATTTCATGACATGCACACAATGCACCTGTTGTACGTTCATAAGTATTCAACATTATAGTTCAATAGATGTTTTGCAGCTGTAAATAGCTAGCAACCTATTTTCGTGTCTCGCGTAGATTCGATGGGGGAATTAGGTCAACTATAGAGAAGGGCGCAGCCATCGTTTTGTGTGGAGGAGCGCTCGGAAGGCGGGGCAGTGTACGGCGATGTATGACGTCTCGGAGCAATAACCCTGCGCGAGGCGCACGGGCCCGCTATGACGTCACGAGTACCCGCGACCCATCCTTGCCCTGCCAACGTACACGCCGTCATTGTCTCCTCTCAGCTGGTTTCACGTCACCTCGTTATCGACCTGGGTTTATCGCCCGAAAAATGTTATTTACAGGGTGTAAACTCCGACGTAGTTGTTTACATTACTTTTGTTTAGATTAACAGAACTAAAAACCGGATATTTATTTGAGAATAACAACCTTGATAGAATTTTTAGTTGAACTTGTTAATCAGTCAAGGTAAGATAATTTTTCGCTAATCACGGTCGTAAGTGTGTAGCTGTAATGGGATGGTTTCAACTGTTTCAGGTCGATTGTTTTCTTGAAAACTCTTATAGCTATTTTATCAATCAACTGAATATCTCTCTCGCACCTTCAAGACGCTCGAATAGTTGTCGTTCCTACTATAATAACATAATGTATGCAAAAGTGTAACTACCTAACTATCTGTAGTAATCTACATTTCGCCAATTATATTTAAGTCCCATGTAATATCCTAGGGGTGAGCTTATTGCCATCAACCTGGCACACACAAATCCAGACATTCATTCGTTATTTGGTACAATTTGCGACCAAATCTCTTGTGCAAGTATTTATTGGCACTCTGTAATACATTATATGGTACAGAGACCACGTAGTGACACTATGAGAGGCCTACCGATCACCACGTATCGAGCCGCCTCTAACGTAATGATCCCATACAAATCTAATTTAAGCAGATGTGAGCTCACCTGATTCGAATAACAATGCTTTTCAATAAGTGTACTCAACAATAATATTACGAAGGTTATGCAATGTTCTACTAAAGTGTGACAGGGAAAGCTACAAATAACCGATCATTGTTTAGAACCACGCTAACTATTTTCTGTTCATCCATTATTATAATACATCAAAGAGTTGCGTCGATAATAATAATGAAAAAAGGTAGTTGAATAAAATTACCAATTAAATATAATGATGTAAACGACCACGCTTTGACGTCAGAGTTTATTATTTATTTTGTAAATATAATTAATACGCCATGAAAAAATAATTGAAATGAGTTTTAGCTGTTAAGTGTGAAACAAATTAGCTCTTGTGATAGAGAACTGGCAACAAAAAATAGTTTCACAGATTGACGTCAGAGCATATTAATGACATTTGTGGAGTAAGTTTACGATAGCAATAGCAGAACGAACGTGTGTAAAAATAACAACCACGGCTGTGATCCCCGAATAGTTAGTTACCTATCCCGAATAGATAGGAGTACCACACGTGGCACCTACACGTGGAACTCTTCACTTCTAGGCAGGCGCGTACCAATAGAAAATGGCGCCTAGGGCACGCATCACATTTGCGCCCCCTTCGCAAATTATCTTCCCAGTATAAACTGAGCAAAACTTGGACGCATAACCTTTTTTGACCAAATTATAGCCTTCAATAAAGGTGTTTTTTTTTTTTTTTTTTTCTGGGTGGGAAATCATCGAATAACTTCTCCCGCTCTGGGTGGAGCGGGAGGGCGTGTCAGACTTTTACTGACTAAAACCCACCCGTGTTCCCTCACTTGCCTGTGTGCCAGGGGCGGCGGTATCTCTTTCGAACAACCCGCACCCCCGGCAGGCATCGGCCCTTGCGGGCCCCTCTGTTGCTGCTGACATCTCTTTGAGGTGCACGTGGAACACAACGCGCCGTCGACCCGGGCTTGGTCCTTACCGGACAGCGAGCTACCCATTTCTCGCCGTCCGCAAGCCCGTGCCTACGGTGGCCGGGAATCAGCCTGGGATTCCCGACGCCCAGGGCGTCTCCTGCGAAGGCCACGGCTGTGAGGGCGCATGTACTGCATCTCCCTCACGTGCGCCGCCTCCCTCTTTGCGAGCATAACTGCTTCGCTGAAGGAGGCGACTGCCAGCCATGCCCTCTCGCTCCGTACCATGGCCTGGACCAGGGTCGGACGCGAGAGATCGCCGCCGCCGATCACCTCCACGAGGACACGGCGTTGCTCCGCCCAAGCTGGGCAGACCTCCACCGTATGCTCCACCGTGTCCTCTGGGCGATCTTCGCAATGGAAACACCCGGGCGTTTCCTCCCGCCCTATCCGAAACAGGAACCTCCCGAAACAGCCATGTCCGGTGAGGACCTGTGTCAGGCGGAAGGTGAGGACGCCATGCCGCCTCTCAAGCCACTCCTCAAAGAGGGGACTTACCGCCGCAATCGCGGCGTGCCCATCAATAAAGGTGTTCATTTTTTTTTTTTTTTTTTTTTTTTTTAAATCAATAAAGGTTCATTTAAAAAAAAAAACACAACTTGCAATGCTGCAATTTTAAGCATAATTTGAATAGAAATAGGCAGATTTTGAAATACACTTTCTACATCCCCATTCTACACAATAAATTCAAGTAGCTCTTCAGATTTCTTTGATATAACCGTATGAAATGGTTTATTGAAGTTTTTTTTTTAATTCAATAATTGACGACGTTTTGCGCCCCCTTTCGATAGGCGCCCAGGGCTCGTGCCCTGCTTGCCCCACCGTAGTTACGCGTCTGGTTCTAGGACCACCTGTAAGGATATTTAAAACATTGAAAACTTTATCTTCCTTATTTTTTTTATTCTATTCCTATCATTGTAAAAGAGCATATATGAGAATATATTTAAACAAAAAATTTTTATGTAATTTTGTTTCATGTTCGACGCGAAAAGGGGTGGTAATTAGATGTAATCTCATAGTCGGATACACATTCCAATGCAACGTTATTTTATTGTGCCACTATCAGAACATTCATCCTATAACATGCTATGCTGAAAAACAGTTTCCTGAATCGAAAAATACAATAGAGTTACTGCGTTCGCTGAAACCAAAAATTTGGAAAATTCGGAAAACCTTGCAACGTGGGAACGTTGCAAAGTTTTCTGAATTTTCTTTCAGCGAAACTTCAACTTTCGTAGCCCTTACACACAGAGAACTACGCTGAATGATAAACATCCCAAAACACACCGTATTTACATGTCATTTTGATGTATTTTAATCTCTAGTCTCTAGATATTCCTCCACCAATATTATTATAAACGACTTAGCATATCTCAAGATGAAAAATTTGCTACGGAACATCACGTGCTACGACGCTACGAGCATGAATATTTATAAAGTGGATAGATAAACACGACGTATTTAGGAAATAGAAGACTGAAAACGCCCACTTTACAACTGGCCGTGGATTTTCCCCTATGACAACGAAAGACGCAGGCGCACCAGACATGCGTGATTATGGTTCAGGGATAAATGTAGATAAACTCTTCTGAGAAAGACTTTCTTCACGACACAATGCGAATTATTCTTAGCCAGAAAATACCACGCCTGACCGCCCAGGAAAATGTTATTTTTATTGTAAATGTTGTTATTTTTTATTTTCCTTATTTATTAAAATAAATATTATGAATATAATAAATTCGTAGAGATTATTTTATTTAACTTTAATTAATACTAACGTTTACGTTTAAACATAAAAATAAGACAAATGTCGACGTCAAAAACAATTTGAATACTTTTGAGACATTTTTAAAGACGAAGATTTTGTGTCTTGACATGTCGTGTCACAATTACGAAACGTGCGATAACCGTCGGGCACAGTCGGGTGTCTTACTGATACATAAATCATTCTGATAGCTGGATGACGCGCGTAACCCGCTGCCACGTTTTTCTATGCCTTGTATATTAGTGATAATAAGAAACGGTCACGTGACGCCTTGCACTCCAACCGATACGAAGTACAAATCATTTAATAATATCACGAAATTCGAAATACCGAAGTTCATTTCATCGGCCATACGCGTACGATCAGTTGCACACGTACTCATCATGTGAGTTCTGCGTAGTGATACAATTATTATAAAAAAATTACATTATGGAATTTCCATGTTTCCTATTACGGTTACCAATGTTGCCTTTTGACCTGACATTGTTAAAGAACTACCTATGTACTCACCTGTGGTAGGTACCTAGGTACTTAGCCGTTGAACAATGTGAGGTAAACTTTGTTTACGCTTTAATTTAAAATTACGACCGTTTTATAGATAGGATAATTGTAAACGGGGCCTCTATTTTAAATGATAGTAACCTACTATTTTTAAAAGCTATTCTGTCTGATATAGATAATACCTACTCGCGAAAAATTAGCGTGCAAAAAAATTATGTAGGTACTTTTGGCAGCAGTGGTACTTTCTGGGTCACAGATTTTATAAAAAGGTCAATCCTTCGTAGGTTGAGCCTGTATTTTTTATTAAAATTTTCAGTGTTATGATTGTTATAATAATAGCAAACTGCAAGGGCGTAGCATACTTGGTTTTGATTAAACAGTGTACGTCAGAAAACAGTTATTGCCTATTGTTTCTTGAGCGGCTATAATCGAATTAACTACGAAGTATTGAGACGTCAAAGCCGTTCATAATTACTAAATGCACTTTGTGAAGTTTAACATAGTTATTGAATATTGACAATCAATTTACTTAATGGGTACGGGCCCTGGAACGGTGACTTTGCAGCAAAATGTTTAGACTAACTGCGGCCGACCCCTGACATTATCGTAGAACACAAGTGTCTGACAGTTCCGCCTCCACTGCAGACAAATGGCGAATGCAGATGTTTGTCTTTTGCTTACAACGCTGCTGTTTTGCTCCAAATTAATTCATATGTATCATAATTATCTCATTTAAACGTTACCATTCCTCCATCAAGTTGCTTTTATTCTCCTTAGGGAACGTAGGTACTCATACTACGTGACTCATTCCGGGGGGTCTCAAAAATACCACAATTATTTAGGTTTTCGTCACGTAGTCAATATCCTCTATGGAAATCTCGCGGTTTTTCGAGCTATATTCGAATATGACGCGCAGAAACAAAGACTTTAGTTTTTGTAAATTAAGTTCCTGCTTTTAACCGACTTCCAAAAGGAGGAGGTTCTCAATTCGTCGGAACCCTTTTTTTAATGTATGTTCTCCGATTACTCAAAGATGGCTGGACCGATTTGGATTTTTTTTTTTTTGTTTGAAAGGGTATACTTTCCAAGTGGTCCCATGATCATCAAGTCAGGATCTGATGATGGGATCCTGGAGAAATAGAGAGAACTCTTCAAATTTTATAGGCACACTTGAAGCGATTTGGATAGTTTTTGGAAGAGAACTTTCTAGGAGTGGTCCTATTTCAATTTGGTGAAGATCTGATGAAGAACTTCGGAAATAGGCAACGGAACTCCTCAATAAATGATAGCAGATGGACTGGAATTGCAGAAATCTAATGTCTGTCTATTGTTTACACCACTTCGTAACATAACATCACGCCGGGACGCTGTGAAGGGGTAAGCACATGTGCACCACTAAAAAGTGAAAAATAAAAACTTTAAAAAAAAAAAACATCCGACATCCAAAAAAAAGACTAAAAAGTGAAAAATAACTTTAATTTCGGAAGGCGGTGACTTTGGATATGTATTTTAAGTTTTTGTCACCGCCTTCCGAAATTAAAGTTATTTTTCACTTTTTAGTCATTTTTTTGGATGTCGGATGTTTTTTTTTTTTAAAGTTTTTTAGATAAGTTTTTCCATCTTGATATTTTTGGCGGATTTGATATCTTGGCTTCACGTGGTAAGCGCCGTATTAGTAAAGGCAAATATGAGCTATTTTTTAAAGTTTATTTTTACAAAATTATTTAAAACTGTATTTATGAATTACTACGTGAAAACAAGAAGGGTAGGGTAGAGTAGGGTCGTGGCATATACTACGGGTGGTCACCGAGGGGCGGGGGGGAGTAGGTAATGTAAAAAAAAATCGGTGACATAGTATGGGTACGTTAACTTCGAATTGATAAACAAAAACAGTATTTAAAACTTATCCCGGATCCAAAACATGCCAATGTCCTCGAATGTCACAAGTATAAGAAAAAGTAGCCGACATTTATCATTTGGCAAAATGATTTTTCTTGTACCTACATCAAAGCGGACAAGCGTTGTGGCCTCCCACACTCCAGTTGTGCGGTCGCTTCTACGGGATACGGAAGCTCTTATGCAGATATGTAGAAAAAATGACACGAACGCACCACATAAATAAATGCAACGCTGTTTTGTTAATCTGCTTCGATTCATGTCGTTTACGCCACTTGAGTCAACCATGGAATCAGGAATTTCTTTTTAATTTCTGAATATGTAAACATCCAATCTCCTTAATATAGGGAACGATATAGGTTGAGACTATTTCGTAAATAATAAAATAGTATATGATGGAATCTTTGAACTAGAGCCGCTGTACAAAGTACAGATCAGCACACGTGTCGGGGCCGCTACATTTATGGAGCATGTAACAACTCGTGGTTACCCAAAAGGCTAACGATTAACATCAAATTTGGATACCAAACGCAAATGTGTTCTGCGTACACATGACGTCAAAGGTGAACTGTTTTGAACACCAAAAGCCGTTTATGTAGGTAAATGTAAACATTTATGTTTTCTTTCTCTCCGGCAAGTTTGGCTCTCTGCTTTTCTATGAAGTTATTTGAGAGGTGAATGTGTACCGTGGGCCATCCGCGAGGCATCCGTGGGGCATTAGTGGGGCTGAAGTGCAGCGCTGCGCATTACATAATGCTGTGAACAACCACATATCGGTAGCCGGACGTTTAATATAAAAGTGGTGACGCACGAACGCTCTCTTATCTTCGATTGACCTCGTTGAAGGGTTCGGGGCGAAGCTGCAATCTAATTTAAACAGCAAACGTCATAATAGTAATTATTTTTATTAATGCTCTTAACGAGGTATGGGGTATTTTGTGCTTTAACCGGCGGCGCGTGATAACAATTAATTTTAAACGTGAACGTGATTTATGTGATAACCGCATATTTTTTCCCTAACAATCCATGTATCTACGTATTCGAATTTAATCGTAAATTTTGCATAGATTTGCTTTATTTGGATCATCCATTGAAAAATAACAATGACTGATTTAGTGCTTTGACTTGATACATCACGCGGTTGTTGTTGTTTAAGATTCCTGCTGAGTAAAATATTTACTTTGCGAAACGTATTTATAAATAGCACTCTAATATTGATTGCAAACAATGTTATCAGATGTGGCAGCATTACGTTATTATAGAGAACAATGAACACTTACGGCCTAGTGTAAATACGTGTTATACTTACATAGATATAGGCCTAAGTGGATGAGCCGCGATACCCATATTCGATAGTTTTCTGATAACACTGATGGTTATCAAACAAAGATAAGAAAGGTGTGTTCATTTTTAGTCGCCATTAAGGAAAATGATTAATTTTCTATTTACGTAATGTTCAAAGAACCAAACATGCTGTTACAAAGAAAGTCTTACTACGGACTTGTTAGTTTTAATTATTGTCAATCACTCTTCGTAGTGTTGTTGTTAATTACTTACGGAGTGACGTCATTAAAAGTGAAATGACTAATCAATTACCTACTTACTCGTATAATTCGTTGACTAAAGAATTCTTATCATTATACCATCAAAACAGCTTGTCGCATGTTTAAAGGAAAAAACATTTTTATTTGTGTTTTTAGTTTATACAGCGGATCATCCGATAGATATGAAATTTTTATCACGATATTTATAGAAGTAGCTATCATTACTTACGTACCTATACTATATTAGTAGGTAATGAAAGAGTAGTGTACGTTTAGGTAGACTAATGAGTGAGTAACAAAAAACATTTTTATTTGTGTTTTTAGTTTATACAGCGGATCATCCGATAGATATGAAATTTTTATCACGATATTTATAGAAATGAAATGAAATGAAATGAAATGTTTATTTATGTAAGTAGATCTTAAAAGACACTTTTACACGTCAATATTTTGTTGGTCAATATTTTTTAAAACTAGATGGCGCCGGCATTTCCTAGCTGACTGTTCCCTGAGAAGAAAAGCCGAAACAAACTCAGAGGTCATAGTCTCTTTTAAAGTCCAAACATTATATTATTTAAATTTTATGTGAGTCTAACAATGCAGGGTAATGTCTGGAAAGGCCTAGAAGTAGCTATCATTACTTACGTACCTATACTATATTAGTAGGTAATGAAAGAGTAGTGTACGTTTAGGTAGACTAATGAGTGAGTAACGAACTTATATTGTACTTACGTACGTATATTTGGGGAGTCTTGCGGCTGAAATGATGATGATGCTGATGATGATGACGTATATTTTAAGGGGGAACCGCCTTTCAGCCTATGCATTAGAGTATTCATCCACCTTAAGGTGAAGAGAGTCATGCGACCGTTGGGGTGATGGCGGAACAATCCTACTGATAATGATCAGTAGGATTGGCTTTAATTTGACAGTTCCACGACATTCATTGCGTTATTTGCGTTGTTGAACTGACAATTTTTTCGAACCTACGAAGCAATGGATTAGCATCCTTCAATCATTATCTGCCTAGCCTTTTCCCAACTATATTGGGGTCAGCATCCAGTCTAACCGGTTGCAGCTGAATACCAGCATTTTACATGGAGACCTCCACAACCCATTACTGAGTAATACGATACCCCTTGGTAAGACTGGTTGTCAGACTTTTAGGCTTCTGACGACCCGTAACGACTGTCAAAGATCCAAAAATGACAGCCGAAACCAACGGCTTAACGTGTTTTCCGAGGCACGGAGGGGTCTTGCTTGGTATGTAAAGATGGTCACCCATCCACGGACCAACCGTGGCATACGTAGCTAAAACTGATCGATCGACCCGTGCGGCTTATACTTTACTTATATAGTATACTAGATTACTACTAGATTATTACTATACATACTAGAATACTTAGCCACAAGCTGATGCCTCAATATGATTCAGAATGATTTATAGTTGTGATACGCAATTAGGGAGAGAGAGAAAGAGAAAAAGACCTGCAGTCTTTTCAAAAATGTTAGGTGCCTACTTGATATAATGTTTTTTTTTTTTTTTGAGTAGGCAACCAAGTATCTGTGAAGTACAATTATATTTAATTTGTATTAATCATTTTATATTTTCCTATGTTTTGATAAGCAAATCCATAATTAGCAGGGATTTTCCTTTGGTGTTAGGGCAAAACCAGGAATAGGGAAATGTTTTATACCTATCATGTATTACGCTGGAAATAGGTACTTAATAAATTTATTTTCGGCATTTATACGTCACAAAATCATGCTTTGTTCAAAATAATATTAAAGAAATTAAAATCTACCAAAGACTTTAATGGTGGCCTAATGTGTTCAAAAAAAGAATAGACTAAATGGAGAATAAACTATGATATTTATGTTTTTATGCTTTAGTAGCTGCTGCCCGCGGGTTCGCCCACGAAGATAAAAAGCAATAACAGCTGTCTGTCAGTGAAGGTCCCGTCAAAATCGGTCCAATCGTTTCGGAGATTAGCTGGAAAACGGACAGACAGACCGTCAAAAAAGTAAAAAATGGTTACGGTTTATGTTTATTTTCATAAGCAATCAAACATTTCAAACGGACACATCTTCATTTATTACACGCTTTATATTAGCTTCACCTGTATGTTTGTTTATAACCGATTCCTTTGGACTTGATTTTGACCCACTTCAAACGGTCAGATTTAATTTAAACTTTGTAGACTTATCGAGGATGATGATAATTCAACAACTTCAAAAAAAAAAAAACAAGAAAAAATCTGAAAAATCACGCTTTGTAGATAGCAGAACAAAAAAAATAGAAAATAAATAATAGATTAAAAGAAAACAACTTTAAAAACCAAACTAAAAAAGAAGAAAACAATTTCACAAAAGCGTGGGCTGCTTGATATTAATTGATCATAAAATGATTTTCTGCTTTTTTAGTTTGGTTTTTAAAGCGTGTGTTTTAGTTTTTTTTTATTATTATTTATTTTTACCTTTATTTATAGATTTTATACTAGTTTTTCTGTTAAACTTAAGTGTTTCGTTTTGATGCACTTTACATGCCGATAGGTAAAATATGGTGATACCAAGACTAATATATACTAGTGTCATGAATTTAAAAACCCATTTATTTGTAAATCAAATAATGATTTTTGACTTTGAAACTCTTTCGCAAATAAAATAACTAAAATAACGATAAGTCACGATCACTCACGTCTTGTATTCAAAGCAATTCTGTGCGCGTTGCTATCACACGTATCAAAACACTCCTAAGGAAAATAATCAATTTTTATTTCGTTCAGGTTTTGCACTATGAAATTTCCGTGAAAACGAAACTGTTGTTCAAGATTAGGAAATTCTTGATACAGTACTACAATAACAAGATGATGTGTGACCATAATACATAAATCCAACAACAATGGTAGCAAAATGTTTTGATGTTTTAAAAACTAGTGAGCATTCAGAACACATCATGAAACGTGTTTCAAAAATTGTTTGTTTGTTTAACGCTGAAATTAACTTCAGTAGGTACTTGATCTTTCTATTGTTCCCAGTTTTTTTATTTAAACAAAATTTTCTACAAGTTCTGAAAGTAAACACGATACAAAGTCAAATTTTTTTACGAAAATATTTATATTACGTCCTGATGTCACAGACACTTGGTACAAATATGATACATTAAAATTTCTTAATTATTACGCATAAATACGTCTGATGAGTAATCGTTGACGTATACTATATGTTTACACAGATGTTTAGAAGATTACAAGCTATTTAAACATGATATTCGATTGTTATAAACTATGCATAACTAAACGACGATGCCTACCTACTCTAACTCTACCTAGAAAACCCAAAAACTGTTGACAGTACAAATATCAGAAATAGCATTACGTCAAAGCAATTAGACGTAATTGGTCGAGCGATACGCTCATAAAAATTGTACTCAATTAGGTAAATATTTGAGACACACTTTGGTCATTAAACCTCGTTACGATATCATAGAGTCCGCAGCTAACCTTGTTGGAATTATTCTGTTGCCCAATAAAAACGCTTAAAAGCGTTAAACTTTTATGAAGACAACTAATGAAAATTGAGATTTGAGACGGTACAAATTAATTTTATGTGAATATTTTATGAGCTAGGCACTTTGGAAAATATAGCTTTTAGAACAATCTTGTAAAATAATCATCCGGAAATCTGGCAGCACAATATGTTAAAAATAGATTATAATAAAATATCAAAATATACACATAACATATTATTTCAGGGACAATGTTTGACATCATAATGACGTAGTTGTTACGCAACCATTATTTTGAATTCGTTTCCCAAATCCCGAGTAGTGCGCAAGCGGTCGTTCCATTGAAATTTTGGGTGTTTGTAACTCAACGTAAGAACACTTACCGTTTTAGAAATAATGTGTTGTTCGTCTAGGCATAGCACATGGGTTTCCCACCGCCTCAGGAACTTCGCTGCGAGTATCTTGTCCACGACAGTCCTAGTGTGCTGAAAGCAGCACACTCTGAGGGGTCCCTCAGAGGCCAGCTTGTACCGAGGCCCGGGGGGCGGCGCCGGGGACCCCGCATTATTGGCTGAGTCCATCCCTGCGTTGTCAGCGCAGCACTCTGGACTTGAACCCTGCAGAACAACATTTTTATCGTTAGTAGGTTTAGCATCTAAGTAACGCTTCCTATTCTATACTTGACCGATTGTTTCTTAATTCATTGTTGGGAAATTCCGAAATTATTTTTTCTTACGGCCTTCTCAAATGTTTCAAAAGCACTGTAAGGTAGTCAGGAAAAATGGTGCTTCATAAAAAGAAAAACACTTGGTATATGTAGTAGAACATAATGCAATTTATTCTGAATAGTCGGCGGCATACCTAATAAAAGGCGGAAACTCAGGAAAACGTTCTTCACAAGTGTCTAGGACAGGTTATCACGATAATTACCGTCTATACTTAATAATAATGTTATAAAGCTGAAGAGTTTGTTTGTTTGGTTGAACGCGCTAATCTCAGGAACTAGGGGTTCGAATTGAAATATTATTTTAGTGTTGGATAGCCCATATATCGAGGAAGGCTATAGGCTATATAAAATCACGCTAAGACCCTTAGGAGCCAAGCAAAAAGCTTAGGAAAAAAATCACGAATACGAAGTACTCGCACGGGCTTGCGATTCGAAGCGACGGGGTGGGTCGGGGCAGCAAGAAATATGACGCGAACGAAGTCGCGAGCAGGAGCTAGTAATTAATATAAGTTCCGTGTCAATAGGTAGACTTGGATTCGTGTAAAAAATAAAAAACCCTAACGAGAAAATTTTGTGGTTTTTACCAATAATAATAGCCTTGCCCGTGTTCTATCTTTTAGGTGCCTAGGTACATAGATCTACCTGACTCTACGGAATACTGAAACTAAGTGAAATTTAAAATAGTACATAATATTAAACTATTTATCTATTCGATTCTATTTACTAGATAAAAAAGATTTTTGGACTTTTGCATTAATCACGGATACTAGCAACATTGCTATTAAGATTGCTCTTGAAACTGTTATACTTATAACATAATGATACAATTTTAACGTTACGTTCAAACTTTTAACGATGTCGTTTCGAGATATCCAAGGACACAAAGTTAATTTCTCGAAAAAATATAATTTTGGAATACGTAAGTATTAATAACAATACTAAACAATATAAGACACACCAAACGCAACTAAATAATAAATTTCAGTTCAATTCGGTTTTAGTACCCACAAAGTTTGTCATGACTTAGTTAATGTTTTTCTGGCAGTATTATTAGCAAACAAAAGTAACATCTATTTAAGTAATAAGTGTCAATCTATTTAGTT
Source organism: Polymixis lichenea (assembly GCA_949091785.1). Classification (NCBI taxonomy): domain Eukaryota; kingdom Metazoa; phylum Arthropoda; class Insecta; order Lepidoptera; family Noctuidae; genus Polymixis; species Polymixis lichenea. Next base: position 12,863,511 of record OX420932.1, on the reverse strand, counting down.
ACTAACTTCAGTGCTCATATTTTAATAAACAATATTAAAGATTTGCAAAACTTATTTATATAAAAGCCGCACGCTATGTCCGATGAAAAGTTCCTGATTGCCGCACTTCGTTTATACATACTGTTAGTTATTATATTTATGTATATAACAACTATGACGTCAGATCTGACCTTGTACTTTAATTTAAATGCAGATAAGTATAATTTTAAATTATAATTAACAGAGTTCTACATAAATGTTTGTTTGCAAATAGATTGTTAGTTTTGCTTTTGAACTGCTTTTCTACTTTGGATACAAATACAACCTTCAGCTATCTACATTTTGACAATATTCAAACAGAAAGCTGTACAGAATATCAAAGTTCATGCGGTCAAAATCAATCTGGTCTAAATTCGATATTGAAAACCACCATCATTGTGTAATAGTTTATCTCTTGCATTCAATATCCCAATGGGTCCTTTAATTTTAATTCATGGTTTAGTTAAGGAAAAATCTTTGAGGATACTCCATAGCATTATTTAAACAAATGCACGAGATTCATTTAATTTTGCAATTAACGGGAATCGAGGATTATAATTACAAGGAATACCTTCAATTATAAACAAATGATGTGAATAGCTACCTATTCTATTTTGTGCTCCGCGACCACAAACGTTTGTATATAGGTACAGGTAAAATATTATTAACAATATCTATTATGTACGTGTCAGAGCACTCGTACAAATATGTAGGTGTCCAACAAACAGTTATTATATACGCATTGACGTAGGTAATTAATTTACCTTGGTAACCGTATGTATTTTTATATTAATTCTCTGCTATGATACAGACTGTTTTTTAAATAAATCGCGCTTTGATTTTATTGAAATAAATGTTGATTATCTAAATATTTTTGTATGAATCACATATGATTGTGACTGGTTGAAGTCAACAACCTCGTACTTACTGAAAAATACTGATATTCAAAGCTTATTGTACTAGACTGTTTGGCAGACTTTCGGTATTTTGCACCTAGGTGCCCAGTATAGCTAGCATAGTTAATTAATTAGAGAAATAAAACCTTTGAATATTAAATCCCTACTCAAGTGGCAGGACACTCTCTCTCAGGCTCTCCGAGGCACAGAGAAGTCTGGACCTCTGTGCGCTTTGGAGAGAACGATCCTCCATGGTCCAGACTCCACACCACAGAAAATATTCCAGATTTCTCTTCTCTGTGCCTCAAAAGAAATAGCCACACTTCTCAAAAGCTGGCGGGGGAAAGAATCAAAAGACCGTGCCGTTGCTACTCAGACACGCGGTTCTCAACGCTCGTAATTCCATGCAGACCCATTAATCTATAATGCCATAAATCTGTATCTGTTGATGCAGATGTTTACGCTACGGTTTTAGCCTACTATTCGAAGCGTATAGCCCAAAACAACAGTTTTGTGTATACGTGAAGCTCTGCTAATCCGATTTAATTTTATAGCACCTACTTTAATCTCATATTTATAACGGCTGCAAATTAGTGGTCATTAAACACGTGCGTTCATAATAAAAGGTGAATATACGTTAAAAATATGAAGACGATAAAACCGTCACGCTTCAAAGTGCACTGGCCATGCTTTTCCGAGCACTTTCAAATAAAGTACATTCCGCTAAAAGCTATGCGAGAAAATAAGCGCGATGTGGGTGGTCTTCTTATTGCAATGTAGAAACGACAATATAACTCTTCGCCTAAGGCGTACTGGCTTTTAAGTGGCTGAAGAGAAAGAACCGACTTTTGATACACTTATGCAGCAACTATAAAACTGAAATTCAGAAAAGTCTAAGATAAGAAAATATATGTAACAAAGGAGCTACAACATCAACATTCAAGTTGTCTTACTAAGGAATAACAATTGTCTGTTAGCACAAATTTTAATTGAACTTTTCTTATTTATTTTTTATAGTCTACGTTTATTTTATTCATTCGTAGCAACTCGTAGCAAGGCCGCTGGCGCTACGTCAATATGTTGGTTTAAATCAATTATGTTTAATAGACGTTGAGCCATAAGTCTGATATTCTGAATATCGTACCTACTGAAGAAGGTAAGGTGACCTAAAATTATATCTTTGATTGTTGCTATCTTAGCTGATGCAATATCGAAGTGCAGAGTGGGTCGGTGCTGGCGTATGACATGACCCACATCGTGGTCGGTGTTCGGTGACGTCATTGCGAAAATTTGGGTCATGAGGGCGCGGATACCGAGGCAACGCCACCGCGCTCCTCCGTTTGAGGAGATCGACCCGAATGGAGAACACTGAGCAGCGCCGCTCCACCGCGTACATCGTACTGTGCTGTCACATTATAAAGGTACACAGAGAACCAACAAATATCTTAAACAAACATCGTGAAGAATCAACTTTACTGATATGCAAATAACAACTACTTAATACTCAGTTCTCTGCTCTTCATAGTAACGCACGATCTCATACGAGATACGAACATTATGGCGATCTTAAACTGATTTAACCTTCGCTCTGCTACTACTTATACCCAATCACCTCATGTCAATTACATTCAACCTGTAGGTACGGTCGTAATTAATACTAATGGGTACTGTAAACATGGTCAAATATACATTATGCCAGTTAGTATAAGATAAGAATATTTCGATGGATAGCGCTAATCCACGGATGTTTGTTTGACTTGACTTGGACTGGAGGCGAGCTCGACAATGTAAAGATACTACCTAACAGTGGCGAAGGGTCAATACAAACCGATTCCCATCGGCTTACCTTTAAGAAATCCCACCTCCCACCGATCCACCATTCATTATTTCAAAGTACAATAAATTTGTATGTGTTTCTAAGTTTTACTGAAAGAACGCCTGCGCGCAACGAAAACCAATTATCTTTAGTACGAAATTCTCTGATTCCAACTCAGTATGAGTGAAAGTGGGGCTTTATCATCTGAAGAAAATAAGTTTGCATCACGCGATGAGTGTTTTGTTTTTTGGAATGCCTTACCCTGGCCAAAATTTCACCCCTCGCCACTGCTACCTAACATGCTACTTTGTTGTTATTCAGTAGTAGAGTCCTTAGAGTTTTAAATATATTCTGTCACCTTCTACATGAAGGTCGAAAAGTGTGAGGTTAATAAAATTCGAGGTTTCGTGTAATCTTATTTAAAACAGATTCTGGCGGTGACACTGAAATGCACTGAACATCGTTTTGCTCGTAAATAAATGTAGACACTTTGTGATAGTTTTTTATTTCCGATATTCATTCGTTTACTTCCGATACCATTCTACTATTTTATGGCTCCATCGCTTTCATATTCATGTAAGTATTATAATAGGTAAAGTTTCATAAGGATTTGCGTTTTGCGCAAATGGCTTTCACTGTATAGCCGGAAGCTGATTTGTCATCGCATGTTGATGTTATTACATAATTATATGCATATGGTCAGCGCCCTTAGTCATATGTTACGACACCAAAAGAGCTAACACGACACTATTTGAACGTCCATGAACTTATTTCATACCGGTATGGTTACCGTTACTCTTTAGAACTGAAATAATTGTGTTTTGATTGCATCCACGCCTCCATGACGTCTTTAGGGTGTAGAGGCAAAGCAGAAAAGTCGAAGCATGTACACAAAATGAATCATCATAAGTATCAACAGTGAATAGTCAAAATGGGTTTCTAATGAACTGCTGGCTGTGGTTGTCATCGCTTAATGGTTTAGTGATGATGATGATTTACGTGGAAGCGCCAAGGCTCATGTATTGATTACATGGAATGCCCACCTACCTAATCACTATTTGTGTGCAGGCGCAAAGGTTTTCAAACACCACACATTTACTGGTTGCGAGACGAACTGAATAGGTACCTAATTTAAATAATAGTAGCGTTCGTAGGTGAAACAATAGCTTGTAAAAAATCAATATGAACGAGTAACCTTGTAAATAAATGAGGAATTTTTGGTACCTAAGTATTTGTGGTATATTAAGTACTAAAATTAACTAAGTACTTAGGTGAATCAGTATTCCTTTGCGCGTTTATACCTTCATTACGTATAAATGGGCGTTTTCGTTTATAAATATTTTATTCGAGGATGCATTTAAATATGATGGACCTATGACAATGAAGGAATGGTTTATAGGGCCTCTTTTTGTGATGATATCAGAGTTTTTCACCGTTTTTCTTCGGAACACTTGAAGTTTCAAGTTTCAAAACTGAGTAACGTAGGGAAGGGAGTAAGGTATCAATAACCAACTGTTTTCAGTACCAAATTACATTAAATAATTTGCTTGCGCATAGGGTTCTAGTAAATAAACTATCTAACTGTTAGACAGTTCATATTAACTATAAACCTAAGCCCGGTTAGACTCCTAACACAATTCAAACCTTTTGCAGTAGACTTTAAAGTGTAGATTGTAGGTAGATACGTAAAAAACTACGCCACATTTTTTCATAAACAAATTAGAATAAGAAAAAAATTACTGAATGTTAAATAAAAACAGTCGACTTGGGTCTTTTGTTGTACAGATTTGGTGACGTACAGTGACTGGTCAAGATTAAAGTGAATCGTTTGGTCGAACCAATCGATACAGCACGCTAGTGGTCGGCGCCGCGTGCGGGTCATGATGTGACCGCGTGCTCCAGCCAGCCTGTAGAACTTATATTATACATCTGTTCGTACCAACTGTCGTCCCACTCAGCCAGGGGTGAAGGAGAGTGTATCATAATTAAACTGGACACTTGTATTATAAAAAACACGCATCGAACGTATGTTACGAGAATTGTTTTCTAGGAAAATCTCACTCATTTTAATATCGCTTTTCTAAAATTGCCTTTGTACATAAAGGCTTGTTACATAGTAGGTGTTGGCTAGCTATCGCTACATACACATAATGTTATCTTCAGCTGAACACGTTCTATCGCATGTAGTTTCAGGATTTTGTTGCGCGCAGAGATAATAATGCCGTAGTCGAGTCGTAGCATTTTGAATAGATCTCAATATACTTTGAGCATCTGTATTATTTTGTTTACTCATTTGATAAAGAAACTCGCAATTAGTATAAGACTTTGTGTAACAGGGAACTGTATTAAATATTTAACGACCACAAGAAAATCTACTGTAAAAACCTATAAGAATTCGCCCAAGCTTGACTAATCTGGGTCGATGCAACTAGAAAATGGACGTTTTGTGATTTTCTACATTAAAATCAAAAATGTGCGTGAAAGATTTCTTCCGAAAAGGAGACGTAGCGTAGTAATGACATTTACTTTTCGTTCTACCTGCATGATGCAACTCGGTAGCTGCTTTCACTTCGCTGTGCTCCTCTTTTGTTATATGTACGATTTACCACTTAACAACACTGTGCTTATAAATAATGTTTTTAATGAATCAACACGTTTATAAGTAATGAACTAATGACAATCCGTCACCACGTGCATTCAAATACTGTGAATTCAAGAAGGAAATTAGGTACATAATAACAACAAATCGCATTTATTATCAACTCAAGATAAAAAAGGGTACCTGTGTCATTTGTTGTTGCTGATAAGATATTTGGCAGGTCTCAAGAACCATCCAATTGTCACTAATTAGGCAAATTTCCGGAATGCTAGTGTGATGGATCATCAGAGTTTATTTGGCTAACGCGTCATCATATCGGCCTTTTTATTTTCGTTGTGTCTGCCAAAATAGCTTGTCCATGTTGTTGGTACCAAAAGTGCCGTAAGTTCGGCTACTCGGTGGCCCTAGTGTGAGTTTCTTTTAACCATCTTGACCCTGCAATCCAGGGCCTATCGAGGCGCCGAACGCGATCGATCCGTAAAGTCGAGAAGCTTGAAAGAAACTCACACTAGGGCCTCTGAACAGCTGTGCGACCAGTCTTGTTGATACATAAATAAAGCCAAAACTGACGATGTACCGATGACGTCAGACTTGATTTATACAATAATGCTCTGACTTTTAATGACGTTCATTTATGGGTGAAAGGCTGTAGGATGTGCTTTAAGATACAGTTTTATTGCTGTTTAACGAACTGAAGCGGCTTTTGTTTTCTTTTTATACTGTTTGATACACGAGCTGTTATATTTGAGTATAGTAACTGTAGTAAGATTTTTACTATAAAAAAATGAAATGAAGTAACACAGCAAACATCGAAAGCTGCCAATTATACCTATGTATGGTATTACTGCCGTGATGTATATGAGGTTCGTTCATTTCTGGATATAATTTAACAACAAGACAAATCTTCTTTGGGAATTAAAATGTTTGACATTCACTCTAAATAATGGAAATACACCAACATTTCGTTATTTAGAACTTAAACATTTAACCAACCTTCAAATATACATAATATTTTAATGAAGGCTTAAATGAACGTTTTTTCAACCTATCTGCACTGGCCTTAAAAACTTAGTACTTACCACACTTTTAAAATTGCAATTTCTCCTAAACTATAGAAGTCAAAGTTTTGAAATAAAAACTTTTAAGTAGCAAATTTCTTCAAAATTCTAACGTTTTAAAAAAAATGCCATTTTTAACTTGCTCGAACAACATTTACCTATAAGTATGTTTTACGCCTTATTTACATTTTAATAACTGGTATTGCCTCCTCAGGCTCTGATTACAGCTTCGAGCCGGTTTGGCATACTAAAGACGAGGTTTTGAAAGCGATGTTGGGTAATATTTTTCCATTTTTCCATCAAGGCCCGTTTTTGGGTCCTGAGGGAGATAGGAACGGTCTCCCGAGCACATCCCAGGCGCGGTCGATCGGGTTGAGATCAAGAATTCTTGATAGCCAAGCCATCAAGTTCATACCAACCTCCTGAATTTACTCTTATACGACTCGAGCGGTATGCGGCCGGGCGATATCCTGCATCAAAATCGATCCATCATCCATGTTTACTAAATATGGTACTGCTGCTGTTTTGAACGTATCTTTCCCCAGTCAGGGTCCCATTTCCTACAGCTTCTGGTTTGCTACAGAAAGTCTACTTCTCACTGTACTACGGTCCAGTGAAAAGAAGACTGTCACAAATGTAGTCTCTTCGGGTCCGAAAAAGCTGTTTTTGTCGTTGGTCTCCAACTGCTTTGCGGTGGCGATTTCTCAACACAGTGGAGACATTGCAGCGGTCTTCTCGGGCGCACCTGGCTCTGTCATTACAAGGTCTCCTCAGATGGTTTTCTGTTCCTTCGCCCACCATTCTTGCAGTACGACGTATACTGATGCCTAAACCCAGAAAAGCCATGATTTTTGCACATTCTTCAGGTGAAAGAAGCACGTTAAGTAAAGTTTACGTGCTGTAGATACCATGGCTTTTGAAACAAAATTCATCGAACAAGAAATAAATATGAAAAAAAAAATTCAAAAGTGAGAGCAGTTTAAAAAGGAGTGTTTTTTTCTTTATAAAGTTTGTTTTTGGCATTCCATAAAATAAGGTTTTCGACTATAAAGTTTTCCTATAAAAAGTTAAATTATTTTTGTAATCCTTCTTTTCGAAAATATACATATATCTAGTGGACTTTAAAAGTTATTGCAATTTTAAAAGTATGGTAGTTGTTACCATAGTTTTGAATGAAGGCCATTGTAATTCCGAAGGTCGTACAAATTAAAACTAGTTCACTCTTAAAGGCAGCTGATTAAAAAAGGTCGTAGCTTTATTTATATTCACCATTCCATGTTTTTGTGTAGTAATCTTCGTAGGTAGGTGTGAAACCTACTTGCTACCGGAATTACGGAACTGAATATAAACGTAAACATTTATTACCCCTTATTTATAAACGTTGATTAAAGTTAACAGGTGTTTAAACTTCAAAAATAAATGGTTAAACAGACGCTAATCATTACTTAACTTTAAGCAACGTTTATAAATAAGGGGTTAATTCCTAAGGTATCAATGGTTACTAATTCAAATGTTTAACTACGTCAGATTTCGTCATAAGACAAGCCCACAAAATATGAACCACAGGTGTCAGTAAATAATAAGTCCATTAATAGGTATCTGTGTAATGTGTTAAGTAGGTACATTACAACCAGGCTCTTCGCTGTGGTTTAGAAAAACCGCGAAAACGGAGCCGTGTAACGATTACGAATGTATATTGATCCTAGAAGGTCTAACATCAAGGATTTTTACTTCAACATGTCACTAATTATCGCCCTATAAAAAATGTTGTATCCTAAACAATTAAATTAATGTAAACGACTATTTAACAATTCATGGCACGAACGTAAAATTTTGATGTATGTAGAAAAATGCTTTGTTTTCGACGTGGTGCGTGCGTCTTCGGTACGCAAATACTTGGTAGTCTACGTACTTAGGTGTTATGTAAATAATCAACCTCCGCGTCGTACATAGGTATATGGCTTTTGATAAGAACGTTTTAAGGTAGGTAGTATTTTTTCAGCCGTCTATCGTGATAAGGAAATTAGAAGACTTACGAAATAGTCTGCGGAGCTCTGGTCTGCCAGTGAGGGTGAGAGCAGACAGCCGGGAGACGGCGGCGCGGTGGCGGCCGGCGGCGGCGGCGCCAGCGACAGCAGCTCGCCAGCCGACGCCGACATGCTGCCGGCCGCCGCCAGGCTGCGTAGCCGATCTGCCAGGTCCGTATGCCCACCGTTGCACACTTTGTTCACATTGCCGTCTTTATCGTCTTTGGTGCACAGATTGTTTATGATCCGCGGGCGGCGCAGCTTCCTAGACGCAGCACGCCACCGCCTGAGGCGGCACGCGGCGTTGTTCAGAACGTCCTCCGTATCACGGTTTAGTGGTTGCTCCTCTTCGGAGTGTGTAACGTCATCTCCGTCTACCGGCTCGTCTATGAAAGGCAGAGTCTGGGACAGAACAGACGGGGATGGTTCCCCATCACTGAGAGCTGTGCTTGTTGGAGTCAAAAAATCTCTTAGAGCGAAAGCTAGCCTCTGATCTGCGTTAAGGCCCACGGGCGCATTATTTGGGACTTGTTCGGCCGACATATACCGACTCTCATCGATTTTGCCATCTTTGGCATCAATCTTCAAGGCACCATTTTCATTAGAATTCATATCCACGTTAATTTCTTGACTATACGAAGGCATTTTGAAAAATCGAAAGTTAATAAAATTCATTTGCAGTTTTAGAAAAGCCGCATCGGCGCTGTGGGTATACTTAAAAAAATTGTTTTATTTTATGACCTGATTAGGTGACTGAGGCGTCTCTGATCCCGAACTTCATGAAACTCAAAACATAGAATAGGCAACAATCCGCACATTTTTATCGTGAATGTGATACACTAATTTGTTTTTTTTTATCTATTGCAGATTTGACAGGCACGGTTAATTGATTCGTCTCGTAACGTCAACTCACTGAACTAAAACATAAACTATTTCTTAAAGGGACATCACTCGAATCAGTCATAATTAAAACTCGCGGCAATATTAAAATTATAGTATGGATTGCATTCACAATCGGCCTCGAATTACACAAGCAGTGTACGCAAACTGAGCGGAGCACTACTGGCTGGCGCTATCATCCTAAACTATACATATACGTGACGTTCTCAACAGTACAAACTCTTGTTTGTATTGACGTATGCTCAGCCTGCGCAGAACGACCGACCAGCTGGTGGCGCCTCCAATGGCTGCGGATACCAGGCGAACTGTAGCAGCGCCATCTGTACCAATGTATACTCCGTGCGATAAAACAGACCGCCTCACTAATAAAGATAGGCAATCTTATGTGAATCAGTCGGTGCAGAACATTTTCGTAAGGTGGCAGTGATACAAACCATGACTAATGACCTACCTATTTTACTAGAGAATCAACTACTTTATTAGTACGTAGGTACTCTGCCGCCTATAAAAGTGCTGGAGCTCCGCTGCGGCTATTGTTATTATTTTGAATTATATATATTGTAATTTTCTTATTAATACAATACAGAAGGTAAAGATGCGATGGACTGTGCTTTAATGGTATTATTTATTAGTCATTTGCACGTCATACATTCACTAGATTACACCCAAAGATACTAAAATATTAAACTATTAAAATAAAACATTATTTTGTTTGTAATAATACAATATATTTTTGGACAAAGATAATCAATTAAATTCCAGATATTAAAAGTAGAAGATGGGCATTTAACAATTCTTTCTTCAAATTCGCATATTTTCATGCAAGATATTAAAACCTAATATATATTTTTATTGTTGTCTACGATTATAACCCAATTAAAAATTTAATTCAACATAGAGTCAACAATAAAGGTATTTTACCGAAGACAAAATAAAACAACTTTTTTTTTAAACTAGTAAATCCAATATACCTACGTCATACAAATACCAACGTATTTGCCTACGTTTTTTGGAATTGCGGACATATCTATAAATATGTATATGTTTACTTTTCCTCTTTTCCTTTAGAACGGGTTTGACCCAACAGCCTCCTTTAAAAAAATCGCCATGTATTGTACTTTTAAATGACAAAAATACAGGGAAATAAAAGAATGTGTCAATGGGGAAACATTAATAATTTGGAAATCTACGTCATTAAAATATAATGACGCACATTTAAGGATTTTGCTTTTCCTGGCATTATTTTCCAAAAGCAGATGCGTAAATAATGATTTAGGTAGTGTAGCGAAATAAAAAAGAGGAGATTCGCTGCTTTAAATTATTACTTACTAGGGGTCGCTCAGTGGTCGAAATTTTACCATAGTTCATTAAAATTTTATTCAAGAATAATCAAAAATACTAGCTTAATGCACTCCATCTCCATATCAACTTCATCATACCAGCCGAAAGACGTCCACTGCTAGACATAAGCCTCCCCCAAAAGGGGGGATTTGCCATAATCGCCACGCTTGGCAGGCGATTTGGCGATCGCAGTGGTCGGTGGTCAAATGCATAGAAAACGCTACTGCCCATTCTCTAGTAAGATCTTTAGTCGCCTTCTACGACACCCACGGGAAGAAATGGGATGGTGCTATTCTTTTACGTCCGGCACCTCACGGAACAACATATAAACAACAAATAAACTTACACTGTGCCAAATATCATACATACTCCTTCGTCCGCGTAAGAAGGGGTACAAAGTTTTTGTTTTTCGTATTAATATATTATTATAGATAATTTATTTCGATAAAAAACCTCGAAACGTATACAAAATACAAAGGGGTAAAATCAAACAGGTATAATAAAAAAAAACGATTGTTTAATTAAAAACATCTAAAAAACTTAAGGAACACCGTGTAAAACATAGGTTGTTACGTGTTTGTGTTTCGGACTAGGGAATCAGTAATCGGTTTTTGGTCCGATAAACTTTAGAATGAATATTTCCATATAAACGCGAAAAAAGGTTATCCCGATAGAAGAAGTACTAGTTAAAAAATGTACTGGGATTTAAATATTAACCCCGGCGGTACTAATGCTCTACTCTATTTGATGAATGTAATTATTTAAAAATTACAGGTCGACCCTGATGAACCGCAGTCTCAAAGCGTAGCACGTTCTAGTCGATCCTCACGAAACGCTGGCCACAAAGCATAGCTAGTTTCTGATAAGCCTGTGCGAGTCTAATAAATACTTTGTTCAACACACTTGCTCGTAAAGTGAGCCTTATTACATCATTCTTAGGGCCATAAACCAAACTTTGTACACACACGTGCATATTAATATTACGCATAATTGAATTATCCCTACAAAATTAAGTTAGTATCTAACTGCAAATTATATGCGAGTAAACAGAGCATTTTTAATTTAACCGGGTAATACAGTTTTTTTTTTTTTGTAACAACAAAGAGGTTTTATGCCGCTGAAAATCCATTTACATTTTTGGTTTAAATAAATGTGTCCCTAATTAAGACGAAAAATCATTTATTATTATCAAATTATTTATAATTCACAATAATTTGTTATAAAATATTTGCATTTTATCACTAAAATGCATAATTTTGAAGTAGGCTGTATGGCTATACGTATTCAATCACCTTACATTTGGCGAGTGCAAAAAAAAAACTAATTTCCCATAATTTTCATATTTTGTTTGTATCGCATTTGTTGCTGTGTGGTAAATAATTGTAAAAATGTCATAGTAGAGAAGATGAACAATTGATAGATTTAACCCCGCCAGAAATACTAAATGCCCCACGCAGATATCGTCGACCGTAGGTTCAATTGGGGTAAGGGACAAAATACGATTTTTCAGGAGAGGCCGACAAAGTTTATTTTGGACTAAATTGCCCATAACTTTTTTTGTTATGATCCTTTTTCGGATCTGATTTTACACATAATCTTGTATTGTGGTGTTCTATCAACCTGTGTAACATTTATTTAAATAAGTTAGCTATTTAAAAAAATAGACGTGCCTTACACCAACGTATTTTGTTAGTAATGTCTCTTACTGACCATGTATCTTGTAGTCCCGTCCCTTACATTAAATTGACCTCTACGTTGGATTCAATCTATTAATGAAAAAGTAGTGTAAAGGACTTGTTGATAAAATGAATGAAAAAAAAATACAGTGTAAAGTGATTGTTGACAGAAAATGAAGTACACTTTTGACGTACGGATATCTTAAATTTGGAAATTGTTATAAAAATCATCTAAGAGACATGGTTCTAATAAATTTTGTATTAGAACCGTGTGTGTGGTTTTTTGTGTGTTGCTTTCATGCAATGTTTGTACCTACATTGTAATAGCCAATTTCTATTAGTTGGAATAAAACAATTTTTATTTCATTTATTATGTTTATTATAATCAAATTATTAAAAAAATGGTAACAATTTTTTACCTATACTTACTTTGAATTCTTTTTCAAATAAAATATTAGCTACAAGTAATGATAATAGAGCCTATAAGGCATTGTTAATGAAATTAAATTAAACAATTTGACTTCTACCGCTTACTCAGCCTTCAATGTGAGATCACAGTTTAATCATTATAATCATTTAAAAAAAATATTAATAAAGTTTTGATCAATAAAGGTTTCAGAATTAGAGGTTTTTTTCATCAACATTTTCTTCTTCGTCCGTTTGATTTAAATTGTCAATCACTTTAGCTATGGTAGCATAGCATTAGTCGAAAGACGTCCACTGCTGGACATAAGCCTCCCCCAAAACGGAGGAATTTGACATAATCGCCACGCTTGGCAGACGGGTTGACGATCGCAGTATGGTGGTCAAATGCATAGAGAACGCTGCTGCCATTCTCTAGTAAGTCCCTTAGTCGCCTTTTACGATACCCACGGGAAGAAATGGGATGGTGCTATTCTTTTACGTCCGGCACCACACAGAACATTCACCTGTGTGGTGCCGGACGTAAAAGAATAGCACCATCCCATTTCTTCCAACGATATTGGCCTTTGCCAACGATATTGGCAGTCTGGTGTTGTACGTAATTATTGTCTACTGTTATATCAGGTGAGTCTGCTAGTTGTGACGGCACACTACTGTTAGTGTGCCGTCACCACTAGCAGACTCGTCTGATGTTTAATTCTTAACCTTACACTTGCCCGTCCCTTTTCCTTTTCCCTTCCCAATTTTCGTTTTACGTTCTGGATTACTCCCTATCTTTTTGGCTGCCAATTCTTCATATTTTGATGATATAAACAACCGCTTCCTCCTTCATAGAGTGTTTAGTCCAAATGGTTTTAAGGTTTTCTTTCTTTATCGTAGCTATTCTAATTTACGTAACTTGCAAGTCCTTCGTCTTTTGTGGAAACAGTTTTTCTGTAACGGGGTCCCAGTCAATGAAATCTTCGTGCTCCATAACGGTTACAATAAGGGACGAGGATTCTTTCTAGCACATTCCATGTAACTAGGCCATTGCATGTAATTCCAAGCAGTCAATTTTCGCACTTCTCGTTCAATAACCGAGTGCATGCTGTCAACTGGCGTGTAACTATGACCGGTCAGTAAGAAGTTAATCTGAATCGTTTCGACATTCTTGGATATTGACAAAAATAATGCAATATTGCCAGCATTGTCCTATTACGATTTTGTCCAGTGTAAGCATCGCATAAAGTATGACAATGCAAATTGGGGTAAGGGACAACTATGTCTAAACTCGTGCGATCCATTTAAAGTATGGATGATATTTATTTTTTGAGAAAACAAAGGCATACGTGTAAGGCCAGTTTTATTATGGTTTCTTCAAAAATAAACCATGTAATGATAATGCGTTAATTGGGAAGACCATTACCTTATTTGAAGTGGATTGGCGGCGGTAAATACACCATTTCAAGTTGCTATATTGCATAGTTTTATGCAATACATTGTTATATTATGCAGATACATTGTTATTATGGGGCTGATTCGAAATTTGGATCCAAAAAATCAGTAGGGTTTTTTTTTTTTTTTTTTTCTGGGTGGGAAATCATCAAATAACTTCTCCCGCTCTGGGCGGAGCGGGAGGGCGTGTCAGACTTTTACTGACTAAAACCCACCCGTGTTCCCTCAGTTGCCTGTGTGCCAGGGGCGGCGGTATCTCTTTCGAACAACCCGCACCCCCGGCAGGCATCGGCCCTTGCTGGCCCCTCTGTTGCTGCTGACATCTCTTTGAGGCGCGCGTGGAACACAACGCGCCGTCGACCCGGGCTTGGTCCTTACCGGACAGCGAGCTACCCATTACTCGCCGTCCGCAAGCCCGTGCCTACGGTGGCCGGGAATCAGCCTGGCATTCCCGACGCCCAGGGCGTCTCCTGCGAAGGCCACGGCTGTGAGGGCACATGTACTGCATCTCCCTCACGTGCGCCGCCTCCCTCTTTGCGAGCATAACTGCTTCGCTGAAGGAGGCGACTGCCAGCCATGCCCTCTCGCTCCGTACCATGGCCTGGACCAGGGTCGGACGCGAGAGATCGCCGCCGCCGATCACCTCCACGAGGACACGGCGTTGCTCCGCCCAAGCTGGGCAGACCTCCACCGTATGCTCCACCGTGTCCTCTGGGCGATCTTCGCAATGGAAACACCCGGGCGTTTCCTCCCACCCTATCCGAAACAGGAACCTCCCGAAACAGCCGTGTCCGGTGAGGACCTGTGTCAGGCGGAAGGTGAGGACGCCATGCCGCCTCTCAAGCCACTCCTCAAAGAGGGGACTTACCGCCGCAATCGCGGCGTGCCCAGCACTGGGTTGCGACAATCGCACTTTCCACGTTGCCATGAGATCCTGCCGGAGCTCTGTCCGCCGTGCCGCGATTTCCCGCGGCAGCAGAGTTACGCCCCGGCGTTTGGCCTCCTCGCGCCACTCCCAAGTGAGCGCGAGGACGTTTGCCTCCAGATCCCATGGCGGTAATCCGGCAAGGAGGCCCGCCGCCTCACCGGAGATCGTGCGGTATCCCCGGATCATCCGGATGGCCATGACCCTATGGGCCGCCTTCAACCGGCGTGCTGGTTGGCGCCTCAATGTAGGCGCCCACACCGGCGCCCCGTATAGGGCCATGGCCCGCACGACCCCCGCGTAGAGCCTCCGGCAGGAGGCGTTTGGCCCCCCTAGATTGGGCAGGAGCCGCTTCAAGGCAGCCCCGGCCCGCTCCAGTCTGGGAGCCAAACGTCGGAAGTGCTCCGCGAAGTTCCACCGGCTGTCGAGGACGAGTCCTAGGTACTTCATCGTCGACTCGACGCCGATGTGAACCCCTCCCACCGTTATCTGGGAACCCGTCAGTGGCGCATTCCGAAGACCATGAAACCACATGGCCTCGGACTTGTGCAAGGCCACCTCGAGTCCCAGTTGCCGGATCCTATCGACGATTGTCGCAACTCCGTGTGTCGCTAAGTCGGCCGCCGCCTGGTACGACCTCCCTTGCGCCAGGACCAGCGTGTCGTCAGCGTAGCAAACTACGCTGACGCCGCTAGGGAGGTCGGCGCGCAGCACCCAGTCGTATCCGATGTCCCACAGATGCGGCCCCAGGACCGATCCCTGTGGGACACCGCACGACATCTCTCGCCGGTTCCACTCTCCTAGGTGACCGGGGTAGATGACGGCCCTGTCCGTCAAGTAGGCCTCGACCACACGACAGAGGTAGGTCGGCATCCGGTGATACCGGAGTGCCTCCCTTATGCAACTCCAGGGCAGGGTGTTGAAGGCATTGGCGATGTCCAGAGACACCGCCAAGACGACCCCACCCCGGGCCACAGCATCCCCCGTCGTGAGGGCTCGCACGCGCATGATGGCGTCCACCGTGGAGCGCCCCCTGCGGAAACCAAACTGGCTCTCCGCCAAATCCGGCCCCACCCGCACCAGCCGCCCGACGAGGCGGTCTGCAATGACTCTTTCAAAGAGCTTGCCCACCTCGTCGAGCAGCACGATGGGCCGGTAAGCGGACGGAGAGTCCGCGGGGCGCCCCTGCTTCTTGATGAGGACCAGTTTCCCCGTCTTCCAGTGACGTGGGAACTGGCCCTCCTCCAAGCATGCGCTTAGGAGCCCTCTTAGTCGAGGCCCGAGAGCCTCCAAGGCCAGGACCCAGGCTTTTCCAGGCAAGCCGTCGGGTCCTGGGGCGGTATTCTTGGCATTCAGCCTACGTACCGCCACTCTCAATTCTACCTCGGTCACCTCTGGAACATCGTCGTCGTCGTCGGTGTGGTCCGCGTCGGGCACCGCAGATGGCGGAGCCATGGGCGGGGGAGCATGCTCCCCTCGCGAGGGAAACAGAGCGCTCACCACGTCCTGCACGAGCTGAGGCCGGAGACTCTGGGTCAGCGGGGGAGCCCACGGGCGGATTTTCTCCCGCACCGTTTTGTAGGGGCGTCCCCACGGGTCTCTGTTCAGAGTCTCCAGCGACTCCTCGCGGGCCAGTGACCTGGCCCGCAGGATCTCCGCTCGGAGGGCGGTCTTCGCCACTCTGTACCCCTCGTATAGCTCCGCCTGAATGGCTTCCGTATCCGGAGGGCGGATACGGAGCCTGCGGTGCCTGGTGTACCGATGCCGCGCAGCAACGCACGCCTCGCGCAGAGCTGTGAGCTCCGGCGACCACCAGTACACCTGGCGTGAAGCACGTCCTGGCTGGACCCGGGGCATTGCCACGTCGCATACCTCGGACATGGCCTCCCGGAACCACTCCGCCTCATCGTTGATGTCGGCAGGCCTGTCCGATGGTGACACCCAGGCCTGCACGATCGAGGCTTCCAGGAGGAGCTCCCGGTCCAGCCGCTTCAGCGCCCACCGTGGACCACACGGGGCCTGTTGGACCGGCGCGCTCGAGGCCTGGGCGGAGACGTCAAACCGGATATACCGGTGGTCGGAATACGTCTCCACCCCCTCCATGACGCGCCAGTCGACGACACGCGGTGACAGAGCGGGGCTGGCGAACGAAATGTCCACCACCGACTCACCCCGCATCCGCGCACACGTGGCGACAGAACCCCGGTTTAGGACGACCAGGCCCACCTCTAGAGCCCAGTCCTCCACCATCCTACCCCGCACATCCGTCAACCGGGAACCCCAAGCCAAGTTCTTGGCATTGAAGTCCCCGAGGACGAGCACGGGGAGGGAACGAAACCCGACGACGACGTCTCTCAACTCCTCAAGGGAGTTGTGGAACTCGGCGAGAGTTCGGCTCGGGGAGAAGTACACCCCTACCACTGCAATCTCCCCGAACCGTGCTGCTACGCAACCCCTTCCTCTCTGGATACCTTCGAGAGCCGGGGTGCCGGCGGCGGCCGACGAAATTATGGTCACTGAGCCGCTCAGGTCCTCCACCCAGTAATCCCTGGGCGGGACAAAGTACGGCTCAGCGACCACGGCGATGTTAATCGACCACTGCGCCATGCTCTGGAGCAACGGATCCTGAGCGGTGGCGCAGTGGTTGATGTTCGCCTGGAGGAGGCGAAATGGAGCCGTTATTGGCATTCCATTTCAGCCCCCTCCGGAGCCCCCTGAGAGGGCCCTGCCGCGGTGGTAGCGGCGGCGACGGCGATGGTAGGGGCGGCAGCGGCGGCGGCGGTGGCGGCAGCTACGGCGGTGACGGCGGTGGCGGAGGGCTTGCCCCTGCCCCAGCTCCTGGTTTCGGCGGGTGGAGCGCAGGCCTTGCTCCCAGCCCGGTGTTCGGCCGGCTTGCCAGCTGCCGCACATAGGTAGCAGTGCGGCGTGGCGTTGCACGAGCCAGCCTTGTGACCGGGCTGACCGCAACGGAAGCAGTGTCCGCTGCGGTCCACCTCCGAGGTGCATTGGACGCCCACGTGATGCCCCACCTGGCATCGGAAGCACCTCAGAGGTCTGGGTTCCAGCAGCTTCACCTGCGCGGATACCCAGCCCACCAGTAGCCTTCGGCCCTCCCCGGTGATCTTTTGGGCCGCCGACACTGGGCAGCTCACCGTAAGGGTTCGCAAGCCCGTGTTGTCAGGACGAATGGTGCCTGCCTTCACCTGCTCGGCAGAGCACCCTCCAGTCCTGACGATGGCGGCCACCACCTCGCCCTCCGTCACGGAGTCGTCCAGGCCCAAGATGCGCATGTCAGCGCACTTGGTGGGCCTGGACACTCTGGCCACGTCCGCACTTATGGACGCCCTTAGCCTTTCGGCCAGAGCGTCAGCGGTCGGGCCACTAGCCGCACCAGGGACCTCCAGCATCCGGGCCCCAGTCGCGGTGACCCTAATGCGAAGGCCGTTGGCAACCCCTAGGTCTGCCAAGTCCACCGCCGCCTTTGCCTTCGCGATCACGTCGCAGTAGGACACGCCCTTCTTCTCCGCTTCCGGCTGTAGTGTAATCACTACAGCTGCGGACTTTGGGGCGCGTAACTTCTTCTTCTCTTGGCTCGCTGCCGCCTCTGCCTCCGTCTGGCCGCCCTTGCAGCCTTACCCGCCTTCTTTTTCTCCCCGGCCACTTGCCATTCGGCGTCGGCCGGAGGAGATTTGGGAGGCGGGGCCGTCCGTCCTGGGACCACGGCTGGGGCCGTCGCCGCCTGCGCCGCCACCCTGCCCGTCTTAGGCGTAGACGGCACCGGTTTCGCCGGGGTCCGTCCCGGCTGCGGTGCCGGCTTAGCCGTAGCAGCCGTGGTGACGGCATACGTGGCCCCCCTCTGCTGCTGGCCCGAGGCCGGCCGGCTCGCTGCCAGTGGGGGGCGAAGGACTATTGCCTCCAGGGCGGAAAACCGACTCTGGAAGGCAGCCAGCTCCTGCCGCACCAGAGCTAGCAACTGGTCCCCTTCAGGCACCGGTCCAGCCAGCCCCTGCCGCGCCACCTCCTGAGGCACCACCTGGGGCCCGGCCCCTCGGAGCCCGGCCAGGTCCGCTCGAAGCTCCGTATTCTCCTTTCGGAGAAGCTCCATGGCGGCAGTCAAGCGTTTGACCTCCGCCCGCAACTCGGACATGCCGTCCGACGGGGGTCCGGAGTATATGACCTCCGCTGCCGCCATTATCGAGGCTATGGCTGCGGGTACGGCCTTGTCCTTAGAGGATTGAAGCCTCTTCAAGGCCACACCCTTAACTGCAGCAGCCACTGCCTTCGCGAGCCTGGCCGATCGCTCTGAGTTAGAGCCGGCAGCGGCGTCCGGCTCACCGTCAGACGACTCCGAAAGTTGCCCCTCCGTGGCCGACGTCTCGGCTCGCTGGGCCGCCTCGACTGGGCCGGCTTGGCTCAGTACGCCGGTCTCCTTGGTGGACAGCCCCTTGCCCAACCGGATTCCTCCCCGTCGGCAGACCTTCCCAAGTTTTCGGGCCGAGGTCATGCCACCGTCCGAGGATGACCCCTGGCCATCCTTCGGTTTTGAGCGCTCCTTGAGGAACTCATTGGTCCTCTTCGAAGCGCCCACTACACGCTCCGGACTCTTGAAAGAGCCCTTCGCGCTCGATGCGGCGTCGGACTCCGACCCCGCATCGCTCCCTTCCTCTTGTTGGTTTTTTGTTGTTTTAAATTCAATATCCATTTTTGTTCCCACGAGTGTAAACTTTATACTATAACTTTATATTTCCCAAAAATCAGTGGTTCGCACTAGAGACTAATTTAGCTACCCATTAGTCAAGCTATCAACCTCCCTCACGGTGCGCCGCCGCTTGGAGGTTTGGGGTAATTTTTTATAGAGGATTTCTTCCTCGCGGCCCGGGCGATTAAGCCAAGACCCTCGACCCCCGTCAAAAGTCAGAGACATGACCGTGACAATCTTCGGGGCTACGAGATTAACGGTGGCAGAAGGAGAGGACTCCTTCTTGCCTGCCCGGTGGCAGGGTAAGTGCACACCGAGCCCGCTCTTACTCCGCCGCTGTGCGTCTCTGCATAAACGCAGAGAGACACGCGTTGGAGCGTTCCTCCGACAGGATATTGGCATACGGGCAACGACACCCCTTAGGCACACGTACCTAATGGGGGGACATTGCCCGCATCCCAGGGTGCACCGTCCCGGAGACTGGCCTTTCCCCCGGACGCATCCAAGGGAAACTCCAGCCCACGGGCACACGAGGAGGTTTCCTGTCCAAGCACCCCAAAAATCAGTAGGGTAAGGGACATTTTTCGTAAGCTAGAATTTTTTCATATACACCATTCGAAAGAGCGAAAAATTCTGAACAAAACTGTATACTCAACACATTTTAGGTATTTTGTCCCTTACGAGACTAAATCCAAGATTCCACGATATTTTAGAATCCAAGGAACGTTTCGTGAAATTGTGAAAAAATACCAAGATCTCTGTTCAACAAAACCAAGAATGACCGCTTTTTCCAAAACTTTCAGAAAGGAAAATGTACTGCCCAAACAATCGGTACCTATTAACAAATTTGGTAATATGCCAAGAGAAATAGCGAAGTCTTTAGGTTTGCCTGAAGCCGATTTTTACACTGGACACAGTTTCAGAAGATCGTCGGCTGCAATGTTGGCTGATTCGGGGGCTGATATACTAACTTTAAAGCGACATGGCGGATGGCTTTCTGACGCAGTCGCTGAATCGTAGAAGACTCAATTCATAACAAAGCGAAAATCAGTGACAAAATAACGCAAGCCATTAATTTGGAGCCAAAGGCAGAAATGTTTTACCCCGAACCACAACCATGTACATCTCGTAACATGAGTTATTTGGTGCCTTCTCCTTCCAGTAATTTGTATGATTGACCTTTGTCGCCGACATTTACAAAATAATTAAATGAAGTTACTAAAGAAGTGTCAAGTACCAATGTAACACAAACTGTGAAATTGCCATAAAAAAAACAATTTCATTTTGAAAATTGTACATTCACCAATTGTTTTAATATTTAAACGATTTATGCAATACATGTTTGTTTTATCCTAGCCAGTGTGTTGAAAAAGTGCGTATGAAACTCGTGAGCAACTTGCTCACTAGACACTCGGCTGATTTACGCTCGCCCACGGCTCGGGCTGCAACCCATAGCCTCGTGCATAATGAGCAACTTAGCTCACTTGTATCTTATTATACTATTATTTATTGCTTTCTTTTCTATCCTCGACGGAAACGCAGGTGATACGACAAAGGTACGTCGCTGCCAGAAAGGACTTGCCGGTCTCGAACTCCAATGACTATGCGGCTGATAATAGCGAACCAACATCTCTCAAGTCTGGTTAATATTCTAAAACCCAGAAGAAGGGCTGGAAACACCCCTTTTGAACTGGTTCTACACCAGGTTCGAAGAATATCGTAAAATTATGATTACACATATACACTTTTCAGGCATGAAGCCTAGTGAAACAGAAAGCGTTTACCTACATATTTTTATTGCAAATTTAGAATGAAGAAATATCTAGTTCAACGGGATCCTATAAGTATTTTCAGCATCTGACTTTTTTTCCAACCGTCAAAAGTATTCCTTCTTCTTGAATAAATATGTAAAAAAAAAATTGTCACCGCCTTCCGAAATTAAAGTATTTTTTCGGAAGTCGGTTGTTTTCTTGGAAAAAGTTTTTATTTTTCACTTTTTAGTTATAGTACCTACCCCTAATTCGAAATTTCATCATCCTTGGGGTCAAAAACTGCATATTTATGTGATGCTGCTATCGCGGTAAGAGTTCCGTTGTCTGTCTCCGAAACACATCATCAGATCTATATGAAAGATCTATATGATTGAAATGGGACCACACGGGAAGCACGAGCTTCAAACAAAAAAAGAATCATCAAAATCAGTTCACCCAGTCGAAAGTTAGGTAACAAACATTTAAAAAAATAGTCGAATTGATAACCTCCTCCTTATTTTGAAGTCGAATAAAAATAATTGTTGACCAGTAAAATTTAGAAAAAATATTGCTGTTACCTAAGAGGTCACGCTGCAGTCGATAGAAATGCTTTTTTGCTGAGCGGTATTCTACAGCTACCACATTGAATCATTAATTTGAATCAAAGAAAGACAAAACATATACGCAGATTTGGATCTAATGAGTGTGGTGGTCTAATGATGGTATTAAAAACAAGGGATTCATTTGAAGTTTCTTGCTATTTATTTTTCCAAGTTTTTATTTGGTTTTCACTTGTGATTTGTATGGTTTAGTATCGATGTACAAGCAGTGGCGTAGCTACGGTGGGGCAAGCAGGGCAAGTGCCCTGGGCACCTATCGAAGGGGGCCCAAAAAGTCGCGAATTACTAAATTAAAAAAAACATCAATAATTTCCTGTTGTTACCTACCTATATCTAAGAAATCTGAAAAGCTACTTGATTATATTGTGCGGCATTTCCGTATTTCCAAATCTGCCTATTTCTATTCGAATGCTCTTAAAATTGCAGCATTGCGCTACAATTTTAATAGCGATCTTTTAGCAAGTTCAAATGAATACCTTCATTATTGAAGGCTATAATTGGTCAAGAAAGCTTATGCGACTTTGCTCAGTGTAGACCGAGAAGATAATTTTACGAAGGGGCGCAAATGTGATGCGTGCCGTAGGCGCCATTTTCTATTGGTACGCCCCTGTGTACAAGTTCTCAGCCTAAAGTTTAAACTTTGGAGACCTACTTCATTTATCACAGGCGTGATGACTCAGATGCGTTTACGGGATATTGGCCGGAGAAGGCAACCCACAAGGCACAGTGGAAATTCTTGGCGGAGACCTTTGCTAAGCAGTGGGACCGTTTATCAAACTTGATAAAAAGAAGAACAGTGCTCTGGTGGTGGCCCAGTGGTAACGGGCGCGACTTACGGGTTATAAGTCGAACCCAGCCAGGCGTTTTACTTTGTGTAAATGATGAAGGTTCATCTCGGAACGAGGAAAAGCGTTACGATGCTCAGTATGACAATGACAAAGTTAAATTAAAATTTTTAAAACCCCGACCCAAACAAAAACCTCTAAAAAGTAAAATAATAATATTTATTAGCCAAATATGTGTGGGGGCGTGTGTCGGGAAACTCTTCAATGATTAAGTCCTTTTAGGTTACGAAATAGGTGTATTTTAACGTTCACAAGTTTCACATAAAAATAGATTTTAAAACAGATGTCTTATTTAGCTAGGTTTAATGTGTCCGTTCCCACCGAAGTTAGGTAAAGAAAAGCGATGACAATCGTCAGTGACGTGGGAAGAGCGGTGTCGTAATACGATCGGTCCCTTAGTCGGTACAATGTGTTGAGCTTGCAGGTTGGCCTCGTAACACCTCCCCTGCCAGATAAGCAACTATTTGGTGACCTTGACGCCAAAAGTTGCTGCTCTTTTTTCATCTTCTGTCATCTCGGTATTCGTTGTTTGAGTTGTAATATTTAATTTTACTTTGGCAGCTCGACGGCGGCGACGAACGATATACCAAATGCTCAGTGCACTTGCACCGAATAGTATCAGTGAATAAAATGGAATTGTGGTATGGTACATTCCAGTCGTGTCTAATGATTCAACCTGAATTTCCTCTTGCATGGTAATTTGGTTCTGAATTTCGCGAAGACTGCTTAGATCTGTAGTCTGTAAATGGAAGCTGCGCGTCTTCGCTAATATCTCATAGTGAGGTAGAGCCATGATTTCTAATGGTTGTCCGTCTAATTTGTTATCCAAATTGATTATACTGATCTCTGGGGTTTTTAGCTTGCAACCTTGAGGAACGGTGACCAAAAAGCTTCCTTGTAACATCTGATATCGTTCTTTTCCACAGGATAGTTTTACTTTTATGCTATTGGGAAAAGCAATTATGTAATGGTAGCTGTCTAGCTCAATCAGAGCTTCCTTGGTCAGAGAGATAGGCGTGGTTTTGCACGTTACATCTATCTCCTGGGATTGTATGAGTTTTTGAATACAGTCTGTTTTTGACGTAATCTGGTGGACGATCCTCTGCTCGCATAGGTGCCAGTGGTTGACCTTCGGGCATTCAGCCTCTATATACACAAATTCCTGAGAATTGGATGCTATATAGGGTGCAGGTGGTACTATAATTACACTATTGTTATTTGGAACAGGGCACAATTCATATAACTGATACTTAGTAGTAGATGTAATAGGAAACTTAATGACTATTACAACTGTGGACTCAGTAAAAAATGAAGCTAAGTTAAGAATCTCGTAATAATTTCTAATATCTATGTCAATTATTTCGTCGGAACTATAAATACGTTTTAATTGGCTTATCATATTTTTAAGATCTTTGACAGAAAGTATGGAATGATGAACTGATTTATCTCGACTAAAGGCTAACACGTTTTCTAATCTATTGATTTCACTCAGTAGTTCTTGTACATTTTCGGTCAGAATCGCGAAGATTTGCACAAGATGACCGTAATGAATTATTCGCTCATTATCATTATTAGTCATATTCATGACATAAGAAAGAGCTTTTTCCAATTTTTCCTGATTAAATGAAAGATTGCGGATGATCTGGTTTTGCTGAATCGTCATTTCTTTATATAAGGTAATATGCTTGTTAAACGATTGTGACAAAGTGCGATCGTTTTTATTTAAGATACGTAATGCATTCTCAAATTTCAGAGCGTCATCGTTGTCTAAATTTCCGGAAATACTTTTGATGATTGTGCCTATTAGATTGATCAGGCCTCTCTTAACTCTAGTTGGCCTAAATGTATCTAACTGCACCGAAACTCTTTCTAACTTTGTGTATAGATGTTTAATCTGATAGTTGAAGAGAGCGCTGTCCCCACGTGATAATTTATGTGTAGTGACGGCGAGTTGGGATTTGATACTTTTTACATGTGACTCAATTTCTTCAAGGTCAATGTCTTGCAAGAATGTGTGGAAATGAGATATAATTTTGGTAGCACCGAGATTAAACGGTAGTATACCCGGTCCACTGTTTAGGCTGTCAAAACGTATGTCTTGAGCACCAACTAGGAAAACCGGCAGCAATAATAAGTACCTGAAACAATGATATGAAGAATGTCATTTCTTCGGTAGTCTTTTTAACCGTGATTTTGCGACCGGACCACGACTTTTTGCGGTATAAATATGTACAGGCAAGTTCTTAACTACTTTATCCTGAATAAATCGAGGTGCCAATTTTTGTCTACTTGCCATTGGATTTCGTAAATGTATGACTTGATTTTGTTCGCAATTTAAGACGGGTTTCCCTATCGGCGTTACGACGCGTCATTATTGCTATACGATCGGACAGTGCAGAATCATGAATAATTTTATACACCGTTTCCATTCGACTACGATGTTCTTGAATATAAGTTTGAAGATATCGGTCTGTCATATTTAAATCAATAGGATTCCGAGGATCAAAATGTCCAGATAAGACATCAAATGGTCTACACTTGGTTAAACTGTGGATAGAACTATTGTAGGCAATTAATGCGTACGGTATATGACTTCGGGTGGACTCGTTTTTATACTGAACTTTAAATAGTCGTAGGTGTTCTAAAAGTGTACTGTGGAAACGTTCTATGATACCGTTTTCGTTTGGTGCATATGCACTAGTCATATGGTGTTCTATTTTATGCAAACGGAGAAATTCTGACACTACTTGATTACTAAATTCGGTACCTTGATCCGTAGTTAAATTTAAAGGAAAACCGTGATGAGTACTGTACGTTAAAAGGGCTTTTACTATATTGGGTGCAGTACAATCGGGTAAAAGATACGCCTGCGCGTATTTAGAAAATGAGTCTATGATAGTTAAGTATTTGTCATGATCAATAGTCAGAACGTCTGCATGTGCTAATTCGAACGGTTGAGTTGGTGGAGGTACAACTCTGAACTGCGGACGTATTGGATTTCGGTCATATTTCGCACATCTGCATATATTGCATTCGTTAATAAATTTAGTAATATCTATTTTAATTTTCGGCCAAAAGTAACGTTGTGACAGCGAAAGGTAGGTTTCATTGATTCCACGATGATTGGTCTTGCCTTCGTGGTATTTTTTTATTACTTCTAGTTGGTTCGACTGATTATTAACGTTAAGTACTTCATGTTTGACTAAAACTAATTTCATGGATGAATTTTCGAAAGTTTGCTGTAAAATTGGTATGATACTCAACATTTTTTCGACAGGATTTACAAGAATCGCTGTTCGGAGTTCTGGATCGACGTGAGATTTTATAACGTTAATAAGACTCCCTTCAATGCTATGTTCGTTAATTTCTACGGTAGTTTTCTGAAAGGATTGAAAAGGTTGAGTTACTGTTGGTCTACTTTTAGGTTTACCATTTATTATATTAATCACTACCTGCCTCTTGAATTTATTTAAAGGTTCGTCCGATATTGGAATTTCCAGAACAGGGTTTTCTAAGCTTGTGTGTATGGTTTCAATATGTGGGTCATTCGATCCTCCATCAATAACTGTATGAGCCGTGAGGGTTGATGACGAATGTATCGGGCTAGCAGTGAGGGTGGATGACGAATGTATTGGGCTTATGCCTTCAGCAGTTAATGTAGCAGATGTATCAGAGTGTGCAGTTTCAGAATGATTGACGAACAAGGACATAGTTTCATTTTGGTTGATTTGAATGCGTGACAGAGCATCCGCATTAGTATCGATTTTACCTTTTTTGTGAACGATAGTATAATCATATTCTGCTAACTTTAGTCTCCATCGTGTGAGACGTGAACCTGGTTCTTTAAGATTCATAAGCCAAATTAAGGGTTTGTGATCTGTTATTATCCTAAATTCTCTGCCGAAAAGGTAAGGCCTGAAATATTTTGTAGCCCAGACTATTGCGAGAAGCTCTTTCTCGATTGTGGAGTAATTAATTTCGCTATCGTTCAACGTTCTAGATGCGTAGGCTATGGGTTTATCTGAACCGATAGGTCCCTGAGAAAGTATTGCTCCCAAGGCCATGTTTGAGGCGTCTGTGGTTAAAATAAATTCTTTGCTAAAATCTGGATATGTTAGAATAGGATCATTTGTAAGAAGAGTTTTACAGTGTTCAAAGCAGGTTAAATACTCCGGGGTCAAATTAATTTTAGCGCCTTTTTTAAGACTTGACGTAAAGGGCTTAGTAATGTGTGCGAAGTTCGGTATAAAACGTCTGTAATAGCCAAGTAACCCTAAGAATGCCTTAATCTGCTTAGAAGTTTTCGGAATCGGATAATTTACAATAGCTGTTATTTTATCCGGGTTTGGTTTCACACCGTCTGTCGTAATTATATGACCAAGATAGGGAGTTTCGTGTTTGAGAAACTCCGACTTATCCATCTGAATTTTTAAATTTGAATTTCTAAGACGGTCAAATATGGCGCGTAAATTAACAACATGTTCCTGCAAGGACGTCGAAAATACCAAAATATCATCCATGTATGTGGTACAATTTGGCAATCCGCGAAGGACATTGTCCATCACTCGTTGGAACGTAGCCGGAGAATTTTTTAATCCCATGGGCATTCTAACATATTCAAAATGCCCTTGCTCTACACTAAATGCTGTTTTCGGAATATCAGATGCATTTAGCTGAATTTGTAGAAATCCAGATTTTAAATCTAGCGTCGAAAAGTATAAACATCTGCCTAACTTGTCTAAAATATCATTAATGTTCGGGATCGGATATTTATCATTAATTGTTTTTGCATTGAGTTGGCGGAAGTCAATGACTAAGCGCCACTTGACCTTACCATACGCGTCACTTTTTTTTGGTACTATCCATATTGGAGCGTTCCAAGGCGATGAAGATGGTTGAATAATGCCTTGGTGTAACATTGATTCTATTTGATTTTGTACTTCTTTCCTATGTACGTAAGGGTATCTGTAACTTTTACTATATACCGGGCTATCGTCTATGGTTCTGATATGATGTTTGATTTCATTGGTAAATGTTAATGGTTCGTTTTCGAGATAAAATACGTCAGCATATTCTTTGCAAAGATTAATTAAATTGGCTGTCTCCTCTGCATTTAAGTGTTCCATGCGCAAGTGCGATATGACTTGCTGAGTTCGCATATCGGTATTCACGGACGCGTCTACTCGAGTTACTGGCATTGTTTGTTCGTTAAAAATATGTGCAAAGATGGGTTTCGTTATAGAAATTACAATATCATTATCCGTCGGATTTGAGATTTGTACATTAGTTTGATTATTTTCGGCGGATGATAAGCATTCGCTGATGTAGCAATCAGAGATAGATTGTTCTTCAATGTAAATGTTTCCTTGAGCGATATTGGTAGGTACCTTGATCAATTGAGTAGTTTGTGCAGGTATGGTAGTTTGATAATAGTTTAAGCATTCCGGATTGTATAAGATTATAGGAATTTTAGTGAATTTAGTTTCTAACGTATGCGTAGCAAGGTCGATTTTTGCGTTCCATTTTTTTAATTGTTGGCAACCTATCAACCCATCGAAGAAATTATGAAATCTGTATAGGTATAATTTTATCGGAATGTAATCTTTCAATTCATCGAAACAGGGTACAGTTAACGAATAAAAATTTTGGGTAGTCACATGGGTATTTGTGACCAGAAAGGGTTCATAGTCAAGTGGGATATGAGGGTAAAATTTTTCGTAAGCTTCCGGGCTTATAAAAGACTCATTAGCACCTGTATCGATTAAAAGTTTTATTGGTGGATCATTTATCTGAATATAAGGTAAATGGCGTTTTGTATGCAAATGTAATTCTATCCTGGGGCATTTTTCTCCAAGGTTGGGTAAAAATTTTCATTTTGAAGGTTCTGGCCATTTTCAAAAATTGGATTGTCAACGTCAAGGTCAGTCAAAAAGTTGTTAGGGCAATTTGTATCTGTATTGGTAACATCAGTGTTCTGGATATTGCCATCATAGTAGCAATAATTATCGTTAAAAGATTCGTTGAAGTGCGCTTCTTTAATCTGTGGAACATTATTCGGCCCCAAATTGCGTCCGGTATTGTAGTTCGTGGGTGGCAGAGTACGCGCGACGGGGTAACTAATACCACTCATAGGTCTTGGATAACTATTCTGAGGTTCTTGGCGTAGTGGGATTCGAAATCCAGTTGACATGTTAGAAGGGGGTGCTCTGAACATTTGTTGAGTTTTTGTAGGTCTCGGGTAGGGTTGTCTGAGCTGCTCTGGTCGTGCAGGCTGTGCGAGATATTGTGATGGATATTGAAATCCCATAGGCTGAATTTGAGGTCTCGGATATGTTTGAAACATTGTATTTTGATTAGCTGGCCTAAACGCACGAAAATTAGGGTGTGACCAAGAAGTAGAAGGGTTAACCTGCTCATCATTTTGGAGTTTTTCTTTTGCTGGTACAGATTTATTTCTTTTCTGTAGATATAGTATATTTAATTCATCTTGGGCGTATTCAAGAGCGCTTTCGAGAGTTGAAGGTCTCATACATCTTATCCTAGAGCCTAGTGGTTCTTCTAGACCTTTCAAAAAAGTCTGTAAAGCTAGTTTTTTATAAAGAGTTCGTTTGGATTCTATGGTAGTTTTGATAGATTCGTGTAATTCAACGTACGTCATAATTGTGCATAATAAATGTTGAACTTTTTCGTAAAAAACTTGTATCTTATCGGTTCCCTGAACTAAGAGAGAAAGATCAGTATACAACGACGATTCATCTCTGTGATCTGAAAATGTATTTATTAAAGTTGATCTTATGCCATTCCAGTCACTTGGAATTCCGTTGGTTGCCAAAGTACGTGCAGCATTACCAGTAATCTTGTTTAAAATCCCATTGATCAAAGATAAATTCGAAAGCTGACGTCCTGTTTCTGGACTGATAAAAGTGAGCACTAACTGATCGCACAAGTTCAAAAATCTAGTTAAAACATTAGGATTTCCGTCAAATTCCGGAACTAGTCTAAGTGATTTATAAATCTTATCTAATAAATCTGTTTGATTTATGTCGGATGTAGAGCTACTACTCGATTCCGTCATAGTTTCCAAATTTTCTGATATATCTTCTAGATTACGAAATGCGTCACTTCGCGCGATGCGGAGTTCGTTACGCCTACTAAAACTAAGGTCCCTATTACCACGTGGGTGAAAAATTTTGGAAAATTATAGTACCTTGCGTTAGAAATATAGCAACCAATAATAGGACTTATGTACTTACATGAGTAGCATTGCTTGCGAGAGTTGATTCAACGATTTTTGGATGTCCCAATCTCCGTAGCAACAGCTTCCTTGACAGGCCTCCAATAGGTTCTTCGTCCAGACGGTTGATGCGGCGTTGTCCTGATTTTTAGGTACTTCACATCACCACACCTTAAGTCTGTAACGAGCACCGGCTGCGCCAAATATGTGTGGGGGCGTGTGTCGGGAAACTCTTCAATGATTAAGTCCTTTTAGGTTACGAAATAGGTGTATTTTAACGTTCACAAGTTTCACATAAAAATAGATTTTAAAATAGATGTCTTATTTAGCTAGGTTTAATGTGTCCGTTCCCACCGAAGTTAGGTAAAGAAAAGCGATGACAATCGTCAGTGACGTGGGAAGAGCGGTGTCGTAATACGATCGGTCCCTTAGTCGGTACAATGTGTTGAGCTTGCAGGTTGGCCTCGTAACAAGCCTTTTAAGTTGTAGGTAATGTTTTGATCAAAGCATTGCCACGTCGGGGGACGGCTAACAGAAATGTGTTTTGTCTAGGCCTGCTGGGCATCGTCTGTTTGGCGTTTTCATTGGCCGACACATGTCATGCTTAAATCTGCGCAGCTTTATGTATATGATACTTCTGCTGTTTGTTGGTGAGTAACTGGAGTATCCTGGAAATTCCAGGTGATGCTCCAGCATCAGTTCAAAGTTACTTTGTTCGTCTAATATCACTGATGTAATAGAATACCAAATTTCGACTCGATCTGACCCGTGGAAGATGCTCAAATCTCTTCATCAACCAGAAATGAGTTGATAATTTTCAAACGGCTGAACCGATTTTGATGGAACATGTCTAAGAACTACCGATAAAAAACCTACTTTAAAAAAAAAACCGAATCCAAATTGGTTCAACCGTTTAAGAGCTACGGTGCCACAGACAGACACACATAGACACATAGCGGTCAAAGTTATAACACCCCTCCTTTTGCTTCGGGGGTAAAAAATAAGGATAAAACATGTGGGATTGGACGACAAAGTGTAATCATTATAATGAACAAGATACCTAGAGAAATAAGTAATAACTTTAGAAAAAAGTACCTACTACATTCAAAAACAAATTATTTGGTAAAATCCCGCCACTAAGCAGTTAGTTTAAAGTGAGTAGATAATCACATAAATGCATCGTGTGACACATCACACCGATACATTGTCTGAATGATGGCGGTCTATTTATTTCGACCACGCCACGGTCTCTTAACTATACATGCTCAATGGCTTTGTTGTATCACACTTCATTGTCCACCTGCCAAGGACATGTAAACGTTGTATAATTATTATGTTATAATATGTATGTAACCCCGAACACAAAGTAAATATAAGTACATTTACATATATACAGGTTGGCAGGGCAGGGGTTCGACGCGCCAGCTGTTACCATGGATTCAGTAGATCCATGATTCTGAACTCTCCTGCGATTAAGAACGAAGAACTCTCATGATTCTATGGGGTTTAGAATCATGTGTTGAATTCATTGTTACAGTTTGCGCGTCGATACCACCCAGTATTACGAAACATATTATTGTCAATCCCCTTAATCTTACATTTAGTTTTTTCTCGAATGAAAGGGTATTGTCCAAGCATAGGTTATAGAAGTTAACATAATATAAAAACACTAGAATTATTAATTTTATCTGTAGGTAATATTTTAATTATTAATGTTGTCAGTCTATTTATTTAAAACATAAAAGATTTTTAATATTGACATGGTCACTATAAGACATTGTTAGATTAGCTAATTACGTAATAACTTAATACAGAAGGACCCTTAAGTAGGGACTGAATAAATCAACCGACTTGGTATTACATGGATCTTACAACTTTTTATGGTAGAAGAACTGAGTTGCGAGACTTGGTTTTTTTACAAGTTTTGTTTTTGATGGCATCTCATTTCTTTTTGTAGATTATACATATTACAGGTACGCTGATTCATTCACTGCAAATGTAACTTAATATATTCCAAAATATTTTAGTTTTTCCTTAATTTATACAATAAACACTAATTGTATTCTAAATTTGAAGCTTCTATGTCTACTAGAACTGCCTTAGAGTTTTGATGATCGGTCAGTCAGTGAGTGACAAAATTAAGAACTTTGACTAGTTATAATTCTTAAACTACTGGTTCAAATTGAATGAAATTTGAAACATACCGTGTTTGCTTGGTTACTAGAAATACAGGCTTCTAGTGTAATCCATAACGAAGTTATAGGGGGTCGAAAATGGCCTGAACTGCTTCGAGAAAAGGATGGTACGGCCGCGCCGCGCCGCACAGTGGGTCGTCCCCATACAAGAGGTCGGACATAGAATTAAAAATTGAAAAAGTATTTAATTGAAAAAAATGAAATATACAGTTACATTACTCTATTATGGAACTACAAAAAATGTTACTACAATTTTTTTATTTGACCAGTACTTTATGAGCAATTCGATGAAAACTGTTATTTTTCTATGGAAATGGTCACAAAAATGTCTGTATCTCATGATTCCCTCCTTGTTTCGATTTGCGGTTTTCACTACTGTTATTTACCTATTTTATGCCACATTTTCTTCAAGGACACATGGTGCCCCCAGTGACCCCCTTCCGAGATATTTTGCTTTTAGTAACTATACTTTTTATTGTATAACTGATGAAATGGAGGTACATTAAGTATATTCATTACTGAGAATAAGTCATCCCTAAGTAGTTCCTTAAATAACAGGTGCATTTGCGATTACTTTAATGACTTATGAACGAACGCTTCTGTTGCCATACAACAAAAGCGTTAATGAGTCCTTAAGTAAAGATTACCAGTACTTGCTTAATCTAATTAGTTATTGTAATTACTATGTTAACAGCCCTTAATCTCTGCATTGTGATTGGATAATGTCATCATTAGCTTAGTAATGACTGAGTCGAATTTACAATAACACATCGAAAAGAAATAGAGTTTTATGATCAATAAGAGAATATGTAGGTATAAAAATATTTTTTATTTAAATAATATAACACTGTAAAAATAATTTAAAAATAAAACAACTATGTACCCTAAAACAAACTAAAACATTAAACAACTACTAAGAACTAAATTATAATAGGAAATTAATTAATTAACACGACCATTTAGTTACTAACAACAATAGAAAAGAAAGAAAAAAAAAACATTTATTGGCCGATGGGTGGCATAACACAAAACAAAAAAAGAACAGAATAAAAAAAAATTACACAAAAACAAGAAATTAACAAAGAAACTGCTTGTTAATAATAATATTAGGTACTATAAGACTTAAACTATATTTTCTTCATCTTCATCAATAACGACATCATGATCATTATTATCGTCATCATCTTCTTCAACGTCACTACATGCAGCAAGTGTATCAGTTGAAACGTCAATGAACTCCAATTCACTCTGATCAACTATGAGTAAATCGTCTAGTTCACTAAATGAAGACTTTTTGGCTTTATTTGTCATCTTCGGTCGTAAGCTGGTGAGAAGAGGATCGGAAGATAATAGCAGATTATGAAGAATGTCTTCATTAGTGGCGATGCTACTATGCTTTCGTGTATGATATTCTCTAAATTTACGAAAATCCTTGTTTCTTGCTTCAGATGCTTCTTCAGACAAAAAACCTATAGGTACTACTGATAAGTGGTCCACTATCTGTGATCCATGAATCAGCAATTTGTGTAAACTTGCTGGCATGTTATACCATGGATATAATTCCACGAATAAATTTGCTGTTTCATCACAATATAATTTAAATTTTTGGACTTGAATTTTTTCGCCTGAGGAAATGCATTGCAAAATAACGGCGAGTCTTCTAATTAAATTAACGTCTAATTTAGTAATTTCCGCAGTCGTTTCAGGGTTTGCAAAAAACCTTCTTGCAGCATTTCCAGTGTTTGTATTGCCACTACCCTGCTTAACAACGTCTAGAAGTAAGCCTATGCTTCTTCGGAAAGCTTCTTGAATGGCTTCTTTCTTATCTTTAACTTTTTTTTTATTTTCGTCACCTTTTGCTTGCCATGATTTTATGTCCATTCTGTAAGCAATGTGTAATAAACACTCCATAGACCGAATCCAAGCACGCAATGAACTAAATCCATGCTTGTATAAATCTGTATTCACGGGTTTAGCTCTCACTTCTTCCAAGTTATTCATTTCGTTTGGGCGAGCTTTGCACAAATCACACACTGCTGCCGATGTACCAGATATGATTGAATGTACCTTACCATCAATCATGGTTAGCCATAGATTGTGAGTAACAGTAGCATTGCCGCAATCAGTCGGGTTCAGTTCACGAATCTCGGTCTCAAATATTTCCATTTCAGCCTTAACATTCGCTTCCGTTTCTTTCATAAATGTAAATGAAATCGGGCGACAATATGTGGTTGACGATGGCCGATCATTCTGCCACACTATACTTCCACTAGAAGTCACTAACTTAAGCGGTACAAGACTTGCCATAAATACACTGGATAAGTCTTGTTCACTTGTTGTTGTCGTTTGATGGTAAATGCTTTGACTTGAAGCTCCATCAAAACCCCATTTACTGTGAAGCACAAGTGGTTCACCAGCATCAAAATTTGATTCAAGTGAATCGATCAGCCTCCTAACTGTGAGATCAAGGAGGGCTTGGATCCGTATCTTTGCGGAAGTTTCAGTCACAGTTATGTCTTCTTTTGCCGGGTAGCATTTAAGCTTTTCTTTAACTAACAAGTAGTAGCTTGGGTATTTCGCATGACCTTCTTTTAAACTAAAGTCCCGAAGTGTGATGTAACGCCACTTGGATAACTGCAAGTAAACGTAAAGAGCAAGTGCTTTGTGAGTAGGAACTTCACGAAGCGAAGGATTCTGCTTAGTTTCCAGGACATTTAAAACTGTTGAGACGTGTTCAGCATTTTCCAGCAAATTTTTCATTATTCTGGCCATATCATTTTTTCCGGCAGACTTACTTACGGCTATACTTTCAACAGTATGCAAAAGCTCATCCGGACGACTGCAACTAGCAACATTTTCATTAACACGTCTTCTTTTGTGTCTAGTCGATAAATATTCAAAGCGTTTGCGAGGAGATGTATATGTTGAAGTTGATGCATCTGATTTTGATGGACTGACTACCTCTTCTGCCTCATTTTCATTTGCTTCTTCAGTGTCAACAACATTTTCTTTAAAGCAATCTGGCCAAACGATATCGGAATTTAACCACTCTCCGTTCTTGTTAATGAACCTGTCGACTGTCCTTCTTGATTGCACCCATTTGGTGTAAACCCTATAGCAAAATCGTCGACACCAGTTCTTGAGATCCGTCACATCACTTTCACTTAACTGGACGTTAGTACTCGACTTCAATGTGTTAAATAAATTGTCATAGTCACGAAGATCTTTATGATTACGAAGAGCAACGTAAAGATCTAGATAAGTAGAAAACCCACGGAAAGCCATAATGACAACACTTGATAGAAGTTATAATTACAACTGAATTACATTTGCTAAACGCACTCAAATATATAGGGCAGCAAGTAGGCAACTAGCAATGAATTTGATAAGCTAATGATGACATTAGACAATCACAATGCAGAGATTAAGGGCTGTTAACATAGTAATTACAATAACTAATTAGATTAAGCAAGTACTGGTAATCTTTACTTAAGGACTCATTAACGCTTTTGTTGTATGGCAACAGAAGCGTTCGTTCATAAGTCATTAAAGTAATCGCAAATGCACCTGTTATTTAAGGAACTACTTAGGGATGACTTATTCTCAGTAATGAATATACTTAATGTACCTCCATTTCATCAGTTATACAATAAAAAGTATAGTTACTAAAAGCAAAATATCTCGGAAGGGGGTCACTGGGGGCACCATGTGTCCTTGAAGAAAATGTGGCATAAAATAGGTAAATAACAGTAGTGAAAACCGCAAATCGAAACAAGGAGGGAATCATGAGATACAGACATTTTTGTGACCATTTCCATAGAAAAATAACAGTTTTCATCGAATTGCTCATAAAGTACTGGTCAAATAAAAAAATTGTAGTAACATTTTTTGTAGTTCCATAATAGAGTAATGCCACTGTATATTTCATTTTTTTCAATTAAATACTTTTCAATTTTTAATTCTATGTCCGACCTCTTGTATGGGGACGATCCACTGTGCGCCGTGCCGCTGTTTTTTGCTCGACTTGGCGGGGGCACTTCCGTGCCCCCAGATAAATAGGCTATTGAATAGAACCAAGAAAAAATTTCCTCCTCGAGGAAAAGTAAACCCTAGTTAAGATTTAACACCGGATTTATCTTTTTTGCGAATGTCTGGACTATTTTTGGTTTTAAGTAATTTTAAGTAATTTCAAGATTCTTCAACAAGATTGTTTAGGCCCAGTGATTCTCGAAGAATACGGTTCAGAACATGTCAATTAAAACTCAAACCACTGTTCTAACTATTGTGTGCAAATGAGATAATGTTTATATGCTCAAAAAACCGTTCCATTTACACACCCATATTTTTTGCCAAATCGGGCTTGTTATAAATAGGGTAGAAGCCGGATAGTTGCCACACTTTTGCAAATCCCTCTATATCTCTCAATATAAAAAGCAAAATACTTTATTTGAAAAACTGGCCAATACTTTGGTTTTATACAACAAATTTATAAAAAGTAACAAACATTATCTTTAATATTTCCAGAGTATTAGCGATTTTTGCGTGCCTCTATATTTTGGGACATCTATCCCGCATAGGGGATAGTTGCCTAATCCATATAAATTACGTTTAGGATAGATGCCCCGCCCAGAAACAGGACATCTATCCCGCAAAAACTTTGATCGCATTTTGTCTTCCCATGCAATCGCACAGAGACATGCGACACGGTCAATTTAGTGATAGTTGGAGAGTCTGTCGATAGGTTAATAAACTAGCATGCGATTCATACGCGAAACTAAATTAATTACAATCGGGGCAACTATACCCCTGGGGCAACTATCCTGGTTTTACCCTATCCTTCGACCAATATTGAACCCGAGAACCGAAAAAACTATGCCGAAATATGCCAGAAAAAAGCCTGAATATATGACAAGCTTTTTTTACTGACATTACTCTAAGAGATGAAACCGTTTTAAAATGTTGAAAAATCTAATACCTTTAAACGAGCAATTCTTGTAAATATATATACAGGTTGTAACAGAAACCCTATTGCTATCCTCAAGCACAAAAGATAAACAGCTGGTATAGAATCACTATACATAGTTTCAGCTCAAAATAAAATACTCTAAGAATTGATATCAAATTTTCGGTTTCATATATTTCTTAAATTCAAATCATAACAACCGTGTCACCGCACTACGTAGGTCAATAACCTTCCACGTTACTTGCCAATATCACGATAAATCTTTTGCGAGTTTTGTGTTTATTTCAATTTGAAAAGTTCGGTTTCTGGTATGAATGTACTAAAAATTCTCATAACTTCCGAACATGTAGAGATAGGATTAAAAAACCCTTCCAATATCGTTTGATATCATCCAAAGAAGCCGCGCCCTTGGTATGTATAGGAAACGGCTCCTACGATTTTCATGAAATTTAGTATGCAGGGGGTTTCGGGGGTGATGACTCGATTTAGCTAGGTTTCATTTTTAGAAAACGTCAAAACGAAAAAATAACGAGCAAAGCTCGTTCATCCAGATATTAATAAGTAATAAGAGAAGTAGAAGACAAGAACCGGGAAGACGTAGAAGAAAAGGAACTATTAGAAATATTCACAATTTATGTTTACGATGTCAAGTAAAGAAAACGCGCCTTTTACTGTATCTTCAAGGCGGTGCGGAAACAATATGCTTAATTATTCCAACATTTTGAAGCTGTTATCTCGAGAACAACAGCGCCCTAATTGCGTAAAGCACGATCAATCATAATCTAAATCAATTTTAAAACAGATTGCTAAACCATTGCTTCATATGTTCGAAAAATGTGTCTCCTCAGCAACGTAAATAACGCAAAATGAAACAGATTATGATTAATCGTGTGTTACGCAATTAGGGTGCTGGTCCTAGATAAATTTTGTCTATTACTTTTTGTGCAAAACAATTTCACTATAACATAAAACAAATTCCCCCACACCACGTCTGTCTGTCTGAACGTGGTAATCTCAAAAACTACCGAACAGATTTTCATATGGTTTTCACTTATGGACGGGGTGAGGAACATTTAGGTGTATAATAATTCATTAAGGTATTATGTGTAAATTGTAATTGTAAAAATCATTATGACTGGGAGCAGACTTGGCGTGCGCTGTGCAAACCAAGAGTTGAAAACAACTCATTACGGAATTAATAGATTGCTTATCTGGATTAACACATAATACTTTCCGTTCCCGTGGAATCCTTTCCGACACCCACGCGGTGCTGGAAGCTGCGGGAAAAGGCTATATGGAATGCGGGTAAGGAATAAATTTGTGATAGGGTACCATACATTTTCGTACAAGTAATGCTTTACGAGAGTTTTGCAATAAACAAATTTTCACGAACTTTGACAGCTTTATTTTCGCACTTTACTTTTCGCATCGATATTGCAATGGATTTCCACAGTATTTTTAAAATATCTTCTTCTATTTAAATTAAAATGAAATGCTGTTCCTTGGTAAGCACATCACTTGAGAACGGCTGGACAGATTTAGCTTTTTTTTGTTTTGAAATATTCGTTATATAGTCTGAATTAGGTTTTATAGAAAGAAAAAATCGAATATAAATCCGGACATCGTTTTTTTTTGGGGGGCTACTACTGACTAAATAAAAATAATTATTATGATAATTCTTGAAAATGTTTTTTTTTTAGCAGAAAATATCTTACTTTCCATACCTACCTAACCTTAGCACATCGTATTTCGAGATTTTCTGTTAAATTTTTTACGTAGCATCAAAGTGCAAACTGTTCTATACTATATTAAATTCTACGGAAAAGTCAAGCTATATTATAAAAGTCGTGATCATATAGTTGGTTAAAAAATTAAAAGAAAACAAATAAAAATATGTAGGTAGTTCTGAAAATACATATTTTGACGTCACTGATGAGCTGGGTTTTTGGTCTTCACGTTTTCAGCATTATCCTCCGTGTCTCTTTGTATAAAAATAAAAGAGCGAGTAGAATCAGGGCAAACAGCACGTAATGACTCCTACACACTATGCCAGCGCACAGTGGAACGAATGTATGGGAGCGGTTGGACGTAGACATGTCCGAAAAATAAGAGTAAAATTATGACAAACTAATGATGCCATCTTATTCGATTACTTAATGCCTTCATAAATTGTGGTGATGAATTTCTTCATAACTCCCATATTTCGGGAGTAATTTGAGAAAATGTGAAATTTTACTATGAAAATGAGTGTATCGAGCTCTCTCCCTCCTGATTCCGGGCTTGTTTCAAGTAGCGGTCTCTAATATCGTAATGCTATTACTAAGAGCTATATTTAATACTAAGACACATAGTGCGCCAAATGTGCACTTTCTGGGATAAAAGGAAATGAAAATTTAAAAAAAAAAACGTTTTTTCCCCATTTGTATTTACTTTAAACCGCAGACAGACTTATTAAGAGGTCTATAAATATATTATATATATATACAGAAATATATATTAACAAAAATATTCACAAGAACTGATGAGAGTATGACTTTTAAGTAAGTTGATAATAAATTACCTAGTTTCATTAAAAGTACAATAAATAATTAAGATGTAAGCTCTAATTTACTAAGTTACACATTTTAAAACAATAACATCATTTAATTATCTTCGTCATCATCATCATCATCAATTAATTCAAATTCAGAATCGATGTCCGCTAAATCATTTATGTTAACAAATTCGATATCACTTTTCTCAGAATCCGTAAGCTCATAAAATTCCTTAAAAGAAGATTTTTTTACAAACTTATTTCCTTTTGGACGGATACTTGTAACAAGTGGATCAGAAGACAGTAAAAGATTGTGCATAATATCTTCATTGCATGAGATACTGCTATGCTTTCGAGAATGCCCCTCTCTATATTTTCTAAAATCTTTATTTCTAGCCTCAGATGCCTCTTCGGATAGAAAACCAATGGGCACAATTGACATGTTCTGAACTATGTCTGGCCCATGCATTAAAATTTTATGAAGTGAAGAAGGCATATAATACCATGGGTATAACTCCACGTAAAGCTTAGCAGTATCAAAGCAGAACTCTCGGAATTTAGTTACGTTGATCTTCTCTCCTGATGAAATACACTGCAAGATCACACAGATTTTTCTTAAAAGCATAGCATCTATTCCGGTCAGTTCAGCAGATTTAGTGTAGTTTTCAAAAAATCTCCTTGCCGAGTTGCCATTGTTGGTGGATCCACTGCCTTGTTTCACAACATCGAGAAGTAAGCCCGTTTCTCTTCTTACAGCCTCTTGAACTCTTTTCTTCCTGTCATCAACTTGCCTTTTTGCTATATCACCCCTTACTTGCCATGATTTTATGTCTAATTTGTAGGAAATGTGTAATAAGCATTCCATTGAGCGAATCCAAGCGTGAAGGGTGCTTAAGCTATATTTATACATGTCCTCGTTTGCGTGTTTATCTTTGATTAACTCTAAATTATTCATTTCTTTAGGACAAGCCTTGCATATGTCACACACTGAAGCTGCTGTATTGGATATAATGGAATGAATTTTACCATCAATCATTGTCAACAGCAGTTGGTGTTTGACACTAATTCCATCAGTGATGGTGGATGGAGTTAAGGCTTCAATCTCTGCTTCGATTTCAGCCATCTCTCTCTGCACATTTTCTTTGGTTTCCTTTATAAACTTAAACAATATTGGCCGGCAAAATGAAGTGGAAGATGGTCGCTCGTTTTCCCAAATTGTTACACCTTTTGAGACGAGCCGCAGTGGTACAAGACTAATCATAAAATTACTAGCAAGATCGATTTGCTCATCTTCACTCGTCCTTTGATGATAAATGCTTTGGCTAGATGATCCGTCAAAACCCCATTTGCTGGTCAATACGAGCTGTTGATTGGGATCAACAGGGGTTTCTAACGACCTAATAAGTCTTCTTGAGGTTAAATCCATCAAGGCTTGTAATTTGATTTTTGCAGAGCTCTCTGTAACTGTGAGATCTTCTTTGGCCGGATAGCACTTAATTTTTTCTTTAACCAACATGTAGTAACTCGGGTATTGAAGAGCTCCTTCTTGAGTGTTGAAATCCCGAAGAGTGTTATAGCGCCATTTCGATAAGTTCATCGATACATAAAGAGCCAATGCCTTCAAAGGGGATATTTCCCGTACCTGAATTGATTTACCTTCAATGAAGGCTTTGATTTTTGAGGCTTTTGAGTATCGCTTTGTCCTGCCTTTTGAAGCGCCCTTTCGGCCGAAAACATAATTTCAGCGCTACTACTGCTGCATGAAAGACTATCTTCAGTGCGTCTTCTTTTTTGCCGGTTACTAAGGTCCTCAAAAGATTTACGAGGACTAGGATGTGTACAAGTTGAAGCATCAGATTTAGCAGGAGAAATTATGGGCTCGATGACGTCACTTATATTTTCTGTAGAAGGTTCCATATTTTCATTCTGTAATTCCGGCCATTGAATTGCAGCCTGTAGCCAAATCTCATGTTTCTTC
Organism: Polymixis lichenea; assembly: GCA_949091785.1. Lineage (NCBI taxonomy): Eukaryota > Metazoa > Arthropoda > Insecta > Lepidoptera > Noctuidae > Polymixis > Polymixis lichenea. The sequence continues at coordinate 12,821,580 of OX420932.1, read as the reverse complement.
CGAAACTTATCTGTGCTTCTTCCAGACTGTGTCCATTTTGCATAAATGCGGTAGCAAAATCGACGACACCAGTCTTTTAAACTTGTTTCAGCACTTTCACATAACTGAACACAACTGTTATCTTTTAAAACACTGAACAAATAGTTAAAGTCGCGTAAATCTTTATGTGCGCGTGCGCATAAAGCAACGTGAATATCAAGATTTGTATTAAAATTTGGAAAATACATTGCGAGATTAGCTTGGATACAACGAGGTGTAAATCAACACTGATTTTAAAGTTACTAATAGTGACCTATTTATATAAAATCCAGGTATCCCAGGTATCCTTTGTTAAATATTGCAAGGTAATTAGTTATTGTGATAATTAGTAAATGATGCATGCTAAATTAGTGTATTAAGAGCCATTTAGTAATTAAATAATAGCAATGTTCTTATCAGTAATCATTAGTGCATCAGTTTTATATGTAAACCTTAAGTCCCTAATTATATATCCTAATTAGCTTATATCTTCTCTAATTGGCTGCTCAGAAATGTTATTGTAATAAGGTAAACCTTTAGAAAAACGGTTTTAATCAACAAAATAAACAAAAAATAAAAAAATTGTGTTATAAAATAAACATCACTCTTTATCCCAGAAAGTGCACATTTGGCGCACTATGTGTCTTAGTATTAAATATAGCTCTTAGTATTAGCATTATGATATTAGAGACCGCTACTTGAAACAAGCCCGGAATCAGGAGGGAGAGAGCTCGATACACTCATTTTCATAGTAAAATTTCACATTTTCTCAAATTACTCCCGAAATATGGGAGTTATGAAGAAATTCATCACCACAAGTTATGAAGGCATTAAGTAATCGAATAAGATGGCATCATTAGTTTGGCATAATTTTACTCTTTTTTTTCGGACATGTCTACGTCCAACCGCTCCCATACATTCGTTCCACTGTGCAGCGGCCCGGCCGGCGGGCATACTCGGTTTCTGCGGCAAGTGCCGGCGGCCTAATAACGCCTGCAGAATACCATTATGCAAGGCAAAAACCCGCCGTCTGTGCCACCGGCATGTGTGTAGGAACCTTAAAATAACACATTACTGTGTTGTTATAATCCATTGTTGCAGTTCTATACTAGCCATTATGGTTCAAGTGCGGTGAGATTACAATAATTTACTCTTTCAACTGATGACGAAAATTACGACATGTGTCTGCCAACAAAAGATTAGTAATCCACATTTCGTTGATTGCAACAATTTGTCGCTATATGATCATGCGCATTACACCATGAAGGCTGCAATTGTTAGGGAAATACCATTAATCGTAATTTTAAGGACGTATTTAATGTTTAGCTCATCATCACCTTCGACCATATCAGACGGTGATCGGCCGCGGTGGACGACGTTCAGTTAGATAGGATTTATCTCACTTTATTATTGTATTCAAAATGTGTCTGTGGATTCTGACAGCATGTTTGGGGTTGCTACCTACCAACCCGACGCCAATCGTGGTGGTGCCCGGAGTACCCGCACCAATTATTGTGCCCACAGCAGCACCTACTGTGGCCCCAACCGCGGCCCCAACGGTGGCTCCTACGGTGGCTCCTACGGTGGCTCCAACGGTGGCTCCAACGGTGGCTCCAACGGTGGCTCCAACGGCAGCTCCAACGGTAGCTCCAACAGCAGCCCCAACGGTAGCTCCAACAGCAGCCCCAACGGTTGCCCCTACAGTCGCTCCTACCGTGGCTCCTACGGTAGCCCCCACCGTGGCACCTACAGTAGCTCCTACTGTGGCACCAACAGCAGCTCCTACAGTGGCACCTACAGCAGCTCCCACCGTTGCCCCTACAGTGGCTCCCACTGCAGCACCTACGGCAGCTCCCACCGTCGCAACAACAGCAGCAACGACTTTAGGTGGAATGATTTTATCTCTCATAATTTGTATCGATCCTGACGTAGTATGTATATTTAATCCTGATGAAACAATCGCAGGCCCGCTCCCGATTGATCCTCGGCTCGGCACCACTCCAGCTCCTTCGGCAGCTTTGAATAGGCCTCCGATTACTGGCTTTAGTGCACAAATACCATCGTTTGACACTGCTGTGAAGTTCCCAAGACAACGTCGGAGCATGGACCATGAATATGCTTTAAGCATGAAAAAATTTTTAAATAGTGTAGGAACAGGTGGAAAACACAAAATTGTGAAAAGACAAAGTAATTGTGCCTGTGTGCCTACTGGGACTTGTGTCCGAAGTAGTACTTCGGGTGCTGGTATGATAGACATCAGAATCGTCACTCCGGTAAGTCGAAGTAAAACTATGAGCATTAATATTTCAATTTCTGATCATCTGAAATATCAAAAATTATGACTAATACTATCCAGGTAGCAACTCAATGTCCAGCTGGTCAAGAGTATTGCTGTGGCACCACCACCACCACCACGACGATAGCTTGTGGTGTACTACAGACTGTACCTAATACAGCTATAACTCCAGGTGCTGGACAAGCTAATTTTGGAGAATTTCCTTGGCAGGTGTGTACATTTTAAGGCTATTTATGTAACCATTTTGATATTTTGTTTTAAATTACTGATACGACTTCTTTTGTCCTTTACAGGCGCTCATATTGACGAAGCAGAACGATTATGTTGCTGGAGGCGTTCTGATAAACTCACTAAATGTTTTGACTGTTACTCACAGATTATTACCTTACGTGTAAGTAGTGAAAAAGCTTAGGTAATAAAGCCCAAAAATGTTGTAGCAATTTTATTAATGAAAATATGAACTAGAGTAACTTCAATTGATGTCAATGACAGTGTTTCAGGAACTGTTCCAAACGTTAAGGTTCGTCTTGGCGAATGGGATGCAGCCGGTACTTACGAGCCTGTTCCTTACCAGGAGTACACAGTGACCAAAGTGTTCAGCCATCCGTCGTACAACGCGAATACCCTGCAGTTTGACATCATGGTGCTGAGGTTGTCAGCGACTGTGCCAATTACACCGAGTTTTGGAGCAGCAGTCACCATCAATAGGGCTTGTCTGCCACCATCAGCGACCACTAGTTATACAGGACAAAGGTGAGTTGGAATAAAGTACATAGTTAAAGGAAAAGTAAAATAAAAGTTGTAGGACGATTTACCCAGGTGGCAAAATTACGTCTACGGCAAACAAATGACGTCATTCCAAGGTCATTTTAGGGTCCGTACTTTACTCGTCGAATATGTGCGTCACACTGACGTCACTTTAATGTCTTATTGTATCTGGTACTCAACGGAACGTCCTAGTGACGTCGATTTAGTGTCAATGCTGTGACGTCCTGTGTTGGTCATATTATACGTCCTAGCCAGGTCCATTTAGGGTCAATTCTGCGACGTCAGACGAAAAATTTTGTCACTGTCTAACTCATTAAAATCCAGATAAGTGGACAGAATAAGTGCTATTCTGTGAAAGGAAAAATCACAAAAAAATTACATATATGATGAGTACTTAATTATTAATTTATCTACTTGTGTTTACTTTGATATTTTAAATTGTTATGGGTTTTATGTTAGGTTTGATTTTGTATCTATGTTACGAGGGTCATTCAATAAATACTTAGTCTACAAAAAGTAAACGAAAATTTTGGAAAAGTGGGAATTTATTTTTCAACATAGTCTCCTTTTAGTTCGATACACTTAGCCCAGCGATGCTCCAACTTTTTTAATCCGTCCGAAAAATAGTTTTTGTCAAACTCTGCAAAATAGGCCTCCGTGGCGGCGATGACCTCCTCATTCGATCCATATCTATTCCCGGCGAGTGATTTTTTCAGATTAGGAAACAGAAAGAAGTCGCAAGGGGCCAAATCTGGAGAATACGGTGGATGGGGCAGCAATTCGTAGCGTAATTCGACCAATTTGGCCATGGCAACGGCAGACGTGTGAACCGGTGCGTTGTCGTGGTGAAACAGCACTTTTTTCTTCGCCAGATGGGGTCGTTTTTTCTTTAATTCGGCGTCGAATCGGCCCAATAAATCGGCATAGTAATTGTTTTACCCTTCTCGAGGTAATCGATGTAGATCACACCTTGTGAATGAATCTTGAATCCCAGAAAACGGTGGCCATAACTTTTCCGGCCGATTTTACAGTTTTCGCCTTCTTTGGAGCACGTTCCCCGGTCTGGATCCATTGTTTTGATTGCTCCTTGGTCTCTGGTGTGTACCAGTGGATCCAGGTTTCATCGACGGTCACAAAACGACGCAAAAACTCCGCTGGATTCCGCTTAAACAGCGCCAAACACGTCTCCGATGTGGTCTCACGGTTGCGCTTGTTTTCTGGTGTGAGTAAACGCGGCACCCATCGCGCCGACAGCTTTCTCATGCCGAGTTCCTCGTGAAGAATATGATGCACTGTTCCTTCTGAAATGCCTACAGTATCAGCTAGCTCCCGAACCTTCAATCGGCGATCTGCCAATACGAGATCATGGATTTTTTTAATGTTTTCCTCCGTAGCAGCTGTTTTCGGTGCACCTGGACGTGGTTCATCAAAAACCGACGTACGGCCACGTGCAAACTCGTTGAACCAATTCTTGACGGTGGCCATCGATGGAGAAGAGTCACCGTACACAGCATCCAAGCGCTCTTTGATTTCGATGCGCGTTTTCCCTTCCAAAAATAGGAATCGAATCACCGAACGATATTGCTCTTTTTCCATTTTTGTAAAACCGATCGACACGTTCGCTTCCATAAGTTGTCAAATTAAAACAAATGAAGGGATTGGAATGAAAATTTGAAAAAAGAATTAAAAAAGAATGTGCTACACTGTGGTAAAACTCTTTTGAAACTACAGCACCCTCTGGCGATGAGGCTAGGTACTTATTGAATGCACCTCGTATTTCTAATGTGTTAAAGTTTAATTAAGCCTCGAGTTTTTGAAATAGGTAAAAATACCCTTTTTAGTCAACTTCATGAACTGATAACTTAAGTATTTCTCAGAGATCGTAGGTTCCTACGTTCACTGAGAAACATACGACACAAACACGAAGACAGTTTTGTCTACGTGTGTACGTTATTTGAGAAATATTTAAATACCTACCTACCTTCTTAGATACTATGAGATCAAAACTTATTTTTGCTACCGAGAAATCTAATATTAATTCTAATAATCTTTCTCTAGAAGTCCACTGCTGGACAGGCCTCCACCATAAATCTATGGTACCTACGCAAAAATTAAATATTTAGTTTTGATGACTACTTATTTAAACTTATCTATACTAGTACTATTAATGAATAAATATTATATATTATTACATTATATATATTACTAGCTTTTGCCAGCGGCTTCGCCCGCGTGGAGGTCGGTGTATTATACATATAAACCTTCCTCTTGAATCACTCTATCTATTAAAAAAACCTGCATCAAAATCCATTGCGTAGTTTTAAAGATTTAAGCATACATAGGGATATATCGGGACAGAGTAAGCGACTTTGTTTTATACTATGTAGTGTAATAATAAAAAGCTGATGATTTTGTTGGTTGTTTGTTTGAACGCGCTAATCTCAGGAACTTCTGGTCCGATTTGAAAAATTCTTTCAGTGTTAGATAGCCTTTTTATCGAGGAAGGCTATCAGGGAAAGCTATATATCATCACGCTAAGACCAATAGGAGCGGAGCAAATAAAAAAAAGTCACGAATACGAAGTACTCGCATGGGCAGGTGATTCGAAGCAACGGCCACCCCGTTGCTTCGAATCACCTGCCCGTGCGAGTACTTCGTATTCGTGACTTTTTCGGTCGGGGGAGCAAGAAATTAGATGCCAACGAAGTCGCGAGCAGAAGCTAGTGACTTAATAAAATTGTATATCGTCCCGGCTTTTACCAATAAGCTAAACTTGGATCATACGAAAATAATAGTCAAAATGATTAACTACTAGCGTTTGTCAGCTTCGCCCGCGTGGAGGTCGGAAATTATCCCACGGGTACGTACTATCGGGATAAAAGGTATCGTATGCATCCAGGTTATGAACTATCTGTGTCACAAATTTCATCCAATTCCGTTGTTAAGTTTTTGTGTGAGTGAGTAACAAACATACAAACTTTCACTTTTATAATATAACTAGCTTTTGCTCGCGACTTCGTTCAAATTTCATTCAAATATCAATATAAATATATATCCATATTCAAATTTCTTGTTCCCCTGATCCACACCGTCGCGCGTCGCTTCAAATCGCCTGCCCGTGCGAGTACATCGTATTCGTGGCTGTTTTTCTCTCTTCTTCGGCCCTAAGGGTCTTAGCGTGATGTTATATCTATCCTCGATAACTGGGCTATCCAACCCTAAAAGAATATTTCATTTCGAACTAGTAGTTCCTGAGATTAGCGCGTTCAACCAAACTAACAAACTCTTCAGCTTTATAATATTATTATTATATATATATACTTCAGCTTTATAATATTAGTATAGACTAGCTAGCTTTTGCCCGCGACTTCGTCCACGTGGAAGTCGAAAATAGTTCTAATAGGATTTATAATTGGTTTTTCACGTTATTAATTTTGTTATAACATATAAATTATTATGTTAAAATGTAAGCGCTTTCTAGCTGACACAACTATGTTAGGTATGCTCCTACCGAGTTAGGACAACCTGCTACTTCGAAGACATAAAGCGTTTTCTAGCTGACACAGCTACCTAGTATGTTAGGTGTGCTCCTACCGAGTTATGCCAGCCTAGTACTTCGACTGTATAAAGCGTTTTCTAGCTGACACAATTACTTATGTACTGTGTGGTACTTCGACGGCATATAACGCTTTCTACGTGTCAACTATGTTAGGTATGCTCCTACCGAGTTATATTAGTGAAAACCAAATCTAAATCGGCTAAGCTGTTTCTGAGATTAGCGTGTACAAACGCCCAGACAAACAGATAAACAGACAAAAATTGTTTATTTTCAGTAATTCATTGTTTTGGGTGCTACTTGCGTTGATAAAGGTCTAAATAATATTTTTTCTCATATATCTTCCATGTACAGACAGCGATCCGTTACATCTTTATTAAATGTATTGATGTATTGATATTAGTAGGATTGAACTTCAATCTTTTTCAGATGCTGGGTATCAGGTTGGGGTAAGGACATGTTCGGGGTACAAGGTCAATACCAGCAGATACTGAAGAAAGTGGACGTGCCTATAGTAGCGTCTGCGACCTGTCAGACGCAGATGCAAACAGCCCGGCTTGGAGCCACCTTCGTGCTGGATACCACATCATTTATCTGCGCTGGAGGAGAAGCCAATAAGGATTCGTGTACAGTGAGTGCTTTATATGTAAACTAACGCCACAGTAGTCAGCTGCTGCATTATTTTGCTTTACGCAAGCGAAAAAAGCTTGCTTCTTGTGGGGAGATGCCGCATACGTGCTTGATATCTGAGTCATCCATGAACATCTATCTGTGGAGTTTATCTTTGCAAAAGACATCGAACTCAAGTCAGCCGAATACTTGGAATCGAAGTCTTTTTACAGATTTCCGATGTAGCACTTAGTCAGTTACTTTATGCCGATGACATTTCCATCCTGCACCCTAATTGCTTAAAACTATTAATAAGAATGGGCACGCCACGATTGCGGTAAGTTCCCTATTTGAGGAGTGTATTGAGAAGCGCCACGGCGTCCTCACCTTCCGCCTGACGCAAGTCCTCACCGAACACGGCTGTTTCGGGAGATTCCTATTTCGCATAAGGCGGGAGGAAAAGCCCGGGTGTTTTGGTGGGAGCATACGATGGAGGTCTGCCTGACTTGGGCGGAGCACCGCCGTGTCCTCCTCGTGGAGGCGATCGGTGGCTGCGATCTCGCGCATCCGGCTCTGGTTCTGGCCATGGTACGGAGCGAGAGTGCATGTGTAGCCGTCACCTCCTTCTGCAAAGCAGTGATGCTTGCCAGGTGGGAGGCGGCGCACGTGAGGGCGAGGCAGTATAATGTGCCCTCACGGCCCTAGTCGCCACAGGAGACGCCCTAGGCGTCGGGAATCCCAGGCTGATTCCCGGCCACCGTAGGTGTGGGCTTGCGGACGACGAGTAATGGGTAGCTCGCTGTCCGGTAAGGACCAAGCCCGGGTCGACGGCGCGTTGTGTTCCACGCGCGCCTCAAAGAAATTTCAGCACCAACTGGTGGGGTCCGCAAGGGCCGATGTCTGCCAGAGGTGCGGGTTGTTCGAAATACCGTGGTCTCTGACACACAGGCAAATGAGGGGACACGGGTGGGTTTTAGTCAGTATAAGTCTGACACGCCCTCCCGCTCCACTCAGAGCGGGAGAAGTTATTTGATGATTCCCCACCCAAAAAAAAAACACGCTATTAGTAATAATCTGAATCCAAAAATTCCCCGAACGGAATACAGAAGGAGAACAGTTAGGCAGAAGTGCACCTATACGTAGTACATCCACGATTCGCTAGGTATGTTTAAGTCCTATGTATTATGTATCTTTTGCCATCGATCGAGCTCAAATCCAGACTCCAAGCCGCTGCTGAGAAATTGCTTATGGTAACACCCAATAACACTGCTCAGGACATCGAACCCATTAAAAGCTCAGTAGCGCTTGCAACCACTACACCAACGAGGCAGTCAGTGTGTTTTCTTGAGTGAGACCTACGTTGAACTGGTTCTCGCCTCTCTTACAGAGTCTTTTTCGAACCAAAGCGTAATTACCTAATAGAGGATACATGTTTTACCAGTACGCAAACTGTAACCATGAATTCAGCATATCATTCTAGATCCCCCAGCGTAGAAATTTTTCGTCGGTTATACAAAAAAAATCTGCTATTCCATTTATTTTGACCGCGTAGGTACCGTATTGCACTTTTCTATGAAATAGCTCCACCAAACAACCTACAGCAAACGATATTGAGAATTTGTTTTACTCATATTTATAGAATAATGGTCAGGTCCTTTAAACGGATCGTTTTGCTTACCAATGGTAGCATTTTATATCTCCAAACTGGGCAAAAAAAAAACTTTATTTCGTAAGCAAATTTTACCTGTGATAGCTACTTCCAAATAGGGGGGGGGGGGGGAAGATATTAAGTCTTTGCTTCATTACTGGTAAAGATAGAGTCTTCATTTTAATCGACAAGTGTCCGTAAATTATGTATTTATCGGCCGTTAATCTACGTCCATTTGGCATATTTAGCTTATCGTTGAGTCAAAAGTTATTTTCGTACACACAGCGTCAGTATGTGCTAACCCCTCAAGTTTTAAAATGTTACACTGCTACAACATTGAATTCGTTACGAATAATCTAAAGAATACCTCAAAAAGAGTTTATTGTTTTGATTTGGATTCGAACCATCACATCACCGAACGTCGTCATACTCATACGTTGACGATACGATTGACGAACTACCCAGCGTGCCCATATGAATTGCGATGAAATTGTTATTTACTATAGTCCGAGTCACTTTAGGTCTGTCTAACCGATAGACTATGTTATTTGAGGGTCTCCGTTAATTGAACTAACTTACGTTTTCTTTATAAAATTAATCTCTACCCCCAAATTATATCTACAACTTTTGATGTATTACGTTCACTTAAAACGTCTGTATGTAGAGACAAAATGACAGATCACGTGACATTTAGTTAGTTTATGTCAATCTAAAATATTTCTAGCGCTGCCTTTATCGTTTTAGTTAAAAGGATGTCACTTGTCTAGGGACCCGTTTGTGCCCGTTGGCAAAATATGTAAGTATATTAAGTTTTCTCTCGTAAATTATAAAATAAAATTGTAAAATATAAATTTTTGTAGTAACAATAAGACCATAGTTTTGTTAAATAATAGCAATAATAAATATATGAAATAATTATGAAAGTATTTAATTATTCTTGATTTTTAAATTCTTTAATTTATAAAGAATTTAAAAATCAAAATCAATTACTTAAAAATTTAAAAATACTTTATATTGAAATAAAAAATGCATGACAAAAAGCACGTTTCGTGCCTAGGATTTGAACAACAAATTTTATGAACGGCAAACGGTCTTGAAACCTCGGAGGTTTCAAGACCGTTTGCCGTTCTAATTAGACGTTGAATTATCTTCCGCAAATGTTAACCATATTCAGTAAAACAATACAGTAATTATAATGAAATGTTTTTGCAAAATACAAAAAGTAACTTGGGCCTAACACGGATTTGAACGCGCATGTCTTTTGAAAGAGGAACCACTTAATGGAGCTGTGTGTACATCATGCTTCATATGTCATATTTTTTCTAGTTTTAACTGTATTTATTTTCCTTCCAGGGTGACGGTGGTTCAGGCCTGGTGTGCCAAGTGAACGGTCAGTGGGTGCTGGTGGGGCTGGTGGCGTGGGGTCTCGGCTGCGCCAACGCTAACGTACCAGCGGCCTACGTCAACGTTGCTGGGTTCCTGCCCTGGATACAAACGCAGGTTGCCACCGCTTGAGGACAAGTTTACCGAAGGGTAGGAATCTGTTGTTTTAAACTATGTCTACAGTGACAACTTACATCGACTTTTTTGTATTTTAATAAACGATCAATAGGGTATTACCTACACCCAATTTTGAAGTGTCTTAATTAGATTCTAAAATACTAATAAACCACTAAAAAAATACAACATCTTTAATTGAATCGATTAGCGTGCAATAATTTAAATTTGACATTTTCATATATCGCGCGTAATTGGACGAAAACGCTTGACGCAGTGGACGCCATAATGCTCTGTGGGTATGACGTCAGTTTTCTGTGTAAACAAATGTTTTGATATTTGTATGATATTTGTTTATAATTTAAAAAAATAGTTAATATTCTACTTATCGTTGGTTTGCTGTTCCTGAATGTAAGATAGTCTTTCAATAAAAATTACTTTGGTTAAGAAAATTATGAAAGTACAAAGTTGTGCAGTTAATTCGTTATAAAACAGCGGTATGACGTAATAACATGGCGGCTACTGTTTCATGGTGTTCAAAAACAAATAAAAAAATCAAAAAGCCCGACTGCCTAAAAAGTGACTGCATGAAATTGCTTCTTGCTTCTTGAGTTTTTTGTTTCCATCTTTTTAAATTAAAGTTCACTTTTAGGCAGTCGGGTTTTTTGATTTTGTAAATTGTTTTTTTATTTCACAGTTTTTAGTTAGTATAATTATGTTTGACGTTAATGAGACCTATTTATGAAACCCTTTATTTTGATACCCCACTCAAAAGGTTTTGAGAAAAAAAACATTTTGAAGACACGATATGGCGCCAAAAACCGGCCATTTTTTTTTCAATTTTGACATACTCAATGTCACTCTCACAATTAAAGCGAATCTAACGAGACCTCTCAAGCTGAAATCGATCAACCCGTTTAGGCTACAGAGCGTGCCAAAGAAATATACACTCGAAAACCATAACCCTCTTTCTGGCGCCGCCGTCGGGTAAATACTGAAATAATTGAATTGAATTTTAAAATTTATTTTGTTATTTCATGAACTAAAATCAACATTTTCTGACTGGTTTTTGCCTAAGCTATGTCAATAATATATTTTTAGATTTTTTCTCAAATATAGTAAAATACCCTATTACACACATCTAGCTGTCTGAGAAAATTTCATTTGTGCTGAGTGGGTAAATACATGTACTAAGGAGAGTACAACAAAAACACTTTTGTTATTGAAGCTTAACATAATATATTAAGTTAACAGTTTATACAAATAGCCATGTAAACATTATAAAACATACTCCTAGCCAACATAAACGATAGGTACGGACTACTTACAGGAAATACAGCGTTCTGAACGCAAAACTTTAACGACTAACCTTTAACGAAATTAACGACTTAAAAATAGCTCGTACGGACGTAATCTAGTATTGCAGCGGGACTCGTGCCCGCGTCAGGGACGACACATTCAATACTGCACGACGGGAGGGTTCACTTACTCCTCGTCAGGCTTTTCTTGCTTCACGACAGGAGCGGGGGAGGGCGGCGCGGGAGGGGCGGGCGGAGGAGGCGCGGGGGGTGGTGATGACACTTCTATATACTCGTCAGTTCCTCGTTCCTCTTTGATCTCCGGCTCACGCTTGACCTCGGCTTGGGGTGGGGTCGTGCGTGGCTCCGGCGGCGCTAGAGCGGCCCACGCTGACGCAGCACCGCGCGCGTACGCCTCGTAGAAAGCTCGTTGCGCAATCTCTGCCTCTTCAAGATGCACGAAGGCGTGGTTATCGAGTTCAGCTCGGAAGAAGAACTTGAGTCCACATCGTGCGCAGTCGTAGGGCCTCGGCGCGGACGCGTGCTCGGGCAGGTGGCGCTGCAGGCCCGCGGCGCTCGTGAACACGGCGGAGCACAAGTAGCACGTGAAGGCGCCGATGCCTGCGAACGTGTGCTCGATGAGGTGTGCCTGCAGGCGCGTGGGCGAGCCCAGCGCGCGCCGGCACAGGCGGCAGTCGTGGTCGGCGGGCGGCGGCGCGCGCGGGGCGGCGTGGCGCGCGTAGCACGCCGAGCACGCGCGCGCGCCCTCGCCGGCCTCGGCCTCCGGGAGCGCTCGGAGACATATGGCGCATCTGAGCAAAAGGAAGAAAGAATAAGTATTTAGTTTGATTGGCATATTCAAATACACTAAAGAAAACATAAAAAACAAAAACTGCCCAAGAGCGACTTGGGCTCATACAGTTCCGAACATAACTACACTGTGCAGTCTATGGAACGGTCGGTGACCTGCTATATTTTCGTCTGCATATTTCAGCAATTCATACATTTTCATCTTTCTGTGTTTTGGTGGAGTGATATGGCCCTGGCACACCTACCTCTGCTCGTCGTCCCCGGGCCGCAGATGGAAGCGCGCGTGCAGCCGCGCCTCGGCCTCCGACGCCAGCGTCTGGCGGCACACGACGCAGGGCGCCGGCAGCGCGGGCTGGTGGCGCGCCATGTGCGCCAGGAACGACTCCTCGGACAGCAGGCGCGCGCGGCAGCGGGAGCACGTGTCGCCTGACACCACCTGGAAAAAGATACAAATTCTAATCATTTCTTTTCTCTTCAGTAACAGTGACATATTATTTTAGTGATATACAGGGTATAAGGGAAACGCTTCCGAAAACTAAGACAGGTGATACGGTTAGTGATTCTCGATACAATACCATCAAGATAATTTTTAGAATTTTACCTATTTTTTTAGCCTTTTTGGTACATTGTGCTGTGACAACAGTTAAATGGACCATTATTTGAAATTAAACACATTTAAAAACGACCCCAAATCCAGGCGATGACGTTAGGTTTAGCGCCGCCAAAATAAAATAAGTAGAAACATTACGAAGCGTCAAACGTTTTAAATTGATACAAAATAACCAATTTAAGGCGAAGAGTTATTGGTACCTATCCGGTTTGCATTTAGGTTGTATATAACCTACGTTCTGGCTGCGGAGGTGTTCCCCTTACATCCTGTATTATTTAAAACAGATTTTAAGAACTACGTGAGTTTTTGTTTGTGAGAGACTGGTGTCTGCACTAGGAATACCTGTAGCAGGTCACCAGGGTCCACATGGTCAAGTCATGTCCAGTCAACTCAGCCTATCGCAGTCCACTGCTGGACATAGACCTCTCTCAGGTTGCTCTACAACCAGTGCTACCCAGTGATCCGCCTTCCGCATCAAGTGTGTTTCAGCCACTTTTAGTTGGATCGTCGTTGCCAATACGCAGTTTCCACTCGAGGACTTGTCTGCTCCACTGGCCATCAATCTTTTGCCAGACATGGCCAGTCCACTGCTACTTCAGTTTGCTTACTCTGCAATGTCGGTGACTACGGTTCTTTTCTGGATAATTTCATTTCTGATTTTATCCTATAAAGAAAACTCATAAGCACTCCATAGCACGCTGAGCGACATTCCTTCTGTTGGCTTTTTTCTCAAAGTTTTGTCTACCAAGTCACCTGGACTTGCACTAATTAGACATACTCCGTCACAACTTCTAGAAGCGACCCCTCAACGTAGATTTGACTCGGCTATACGTGAGAGTTGTACATGACTTTCGTCTTGGCCAAATTCATGCCGAGGCTAACCCGTCGAGTGGCTCCATATACAGCATCTGATCCAACTGTTCCAGCATCTCTGCCACTATGACAATATAATTTTTCGGCAAAGCGAAGGTGTGAGGTATACTCGCCGTTAATGTTGATACCCTGTTCAGTCCAGTCCAGCGTCTTGAAAACCTCCTCCAACGTATTGGTAAACAGTTTCGGGGGTATCACATCCCCCTGTCTCACCCCTCTGAGCACTTGGGTGGGGCTTGTTTTTGGATCCTGGATCTGAACAGTCATCGTGGCAGCCTCATACATGCATCTCAACACTTCGATGTAGCGCCAGTTAATTCGACATCGTTGAAGAGAGGTGGGAAGGTGGGAAGGGTCCACACGGTATGTAAACATGATTAGTTACAAAGTAAATGTGAAGGGATAGAGCTTAACAGAAAAGTGTTGGTGATCAATTTACAGAGCAATAAGTACTTACTTAGGTAAAATTTATTAAAGTTTATTACCTTGCAATGTGTGAGCTTATGCTCCGCCAACACTGCAGCAGACGGCAGCACCTCGTCGCAGATCAGACACTTGTGCCGCGCGGCCGCGGCGCCCGAGTGCGCGCGCGTGTGCGCCTCCAGCTCCGCGCGGCTGCGCGTGCGCTCCCCGCAGTACGCACACTGCAGGGCGACGGCGCCGTTCTTCCGCCTCCGTTCCTCACTGGCAGCCACCACCGCAGTGGTCACTCCTGCACTCTCTGCTCCAGGAGTACATGGAGATCGTACGTCGTCACCACCCTCGCCTCCGTTGGTGGAGTCCATTCTTTTTATTCTTGGCAATTCTCCATTTAGAACCTGGCAAAAGACATTATTGTTAATAATCAGGCTTTGAAACAAGAAAACATATCACAGACTGGTCGATAGTCGTTTACCTGCTGTTGCATTGCATGATGAGCCTGCATGTGTTTTTCGAGCAAGTACTGCACAGCAAATGCATCATTGCAGGCAGGTACGGGGCACCGGTATGCGCGATGTGGTCGAGGGGTCCTTGCAGCCACTCCACTGCCAAGTAGGGCTCCACAAGCACATCGTGGGGCTGCGGCCGCGTGTCGGGAGCGTACGTGAGCAGCGCCCTCGGCCTCCGAGCGGAGAGCGCCTGCGCCCGCGCCACAAGAACGACACACCCAGACTTTGTTTTCACCACTATGAGCTACCGCAAAGTGAACCTGAAAATAGAACAAAGAGGTAAGATTACCCGACTATTAAGTTTGAGTCTATAAGATGTGGTATTAATTTTTGTTAGATTGCCTTACCTGAATTGCCACTTTTGAATCAAAAATCTCCTTACAAAGAGCGCATCTATACAAGTGATGCGCGTGCAGTTCAAGAAGATGTTTCTGCAAGTCATCAGGAGCAGCGAAGCTTCGAGCGCAACTGTGGCAGGTGTACTCGCACGAGACTGCCAAGTAATGTGCTGTGAGGTGACGCTCAGACGCCGCAGCGTCCGCAAACGTAGTGCCACAGTGAACGCAAGGCGCAGGACTTGATCGTAACTCCCCTCCTTCTTCAATATGCCCTTTCAAATGAGCCCGAAATGCTTCAAAATCTGGGAGCGCAGCATCACATTGATTGCAGAGAAGTGTGCTCGGTGATAACGTTGTTTGTGGTGTCCCAGATCCGGAGCGAGGACGTTTGACTGGGAGCACTTCGTCGGGTGCCCGTCGACTTAGATCAGTGGGCAAAGGCTGATCAACTTGAACTGGCCCTTCGCCGTTTAGCAGAGCTGAGTGTGCTGCTCGCACGTGTAGTTGTAACTGTTCCATGCTAGTGAAGGTGTCGCGAGTGCAGTAGATGCAGGCGAGGAGTGTGGGCGGCGGCTGGGAAGCGACACGTCGCGGTGGAGTCATGGCTGCTGTGTCGACGCCGTGTGCGCTCACCATGTGGGCCTTCATGAATATAAACATTACTTATGGTTAACGTGATAAGTGGGTTTTAGATGAAAAATGCAAAATATTAAAAGTTCTATTAGATTAGAACCCATTTCTTATACCTGCCTCGTTGGTCTAGTGGTCGCAAGCGTTACTGCTGTGCATGAGGTCCCGAGGTTCGATTCCTGGGATTTCCCGGGCAAAGTGATATTGGATTTTTCCATCTATAATTTCTCCGCCCGGTCGTTCGCAATGGGCTCGTCAATATTACGTGGGACTCAGTAGCAATATAACTACTAACTAATATAATAACACGATTCCTACCGGCTTCCCTTCGGGGATTCGCACCGGCAACTCTATCGCTATTTAAAAATAGCACGTCAATAGGGAACGTGCACGAACTATAGATGGCAGCACAAATCGACACGAGCGCTACGGCGTGGTCAAAAAAGAAACTTTTATGATCTGTCATCGTATTGCCGTCATTGTTTAAGTTATGTTTACATTATATTTACATCGTTTTTATTGATTAAAATGGTAAAATATAGGTTCCGGTCGATTAACAATGATCGTCAGCGTGGTAAAAGACAAAAACTCTTCGTGTCGGAGCATGTCTTGGATGTAGAAGAAACAGTGAGGAATCATGAAAATGCAGTAATAACTGGCAAAATTGTACCTCTAACCGACGATTTCTAACGGTTATGATGTCAAAATAGTTATTTTGACATCATAACCGTAAAGTATTTTCTGAACTCATATTTCACGTAAATATTTTCTCTAGATTATTATTTATGTTCATGTCGCCTTCTTTTCAGCTTGATTGGAATATAAATATTAGAAGAGCAATTTGCAAATGTAAGGCCAATCTGAAAAATGTAAGCACATCTGTGCTTTAATTTACTTGAAAATTTTAACAGATTTGTTTGTATTAAAAAGTAGTAAGTACTACATACAAAACTCAGGTATTTTTACAAATAACATTAGGTATTGAGTAATTTCTATATGTTTTGAAACGCATACTTACACATATTTTTTAACTGCATATATCGTCGTTTATTACGTACGAACTTTCGTCGTTTATTACGTAACCAACAAAAGTGAGTAATATTCGTGGGAAAGTAACCGAATTTCACACCATTTGATTTATTTTTATTTTTCTTTGAAGTGTTCGAGCATCCAGAAATACAACAATACATTTTCACTTAGTAATTATGTTTTTTTTTTTCAATTCCTTTAAGAGATTATTTCATTACGTGAAGTGTCAATTTAAAGTAATGATTGCGTAAAACTTCGGATTTGAGCCACCAGATGGCAGACCCTTCGTCGTGCACGTTCCCTATAGTGGCTACTATAGTCAAAAAATATAGTTTCACTACGAGTATTTAATTCACCATAACATTCAAACAACAAAAACGGTTATTTTTAGTTTTGATTACAACAACAAAAAAATGCTCTTAATTAACACAGCGCCAAAACGTCATAATGGGGAACTAAAAATTCATACAACAGCGATGTTGTATGAATTTTGTAATGATTAATAATAATGATAAACGATCGAATGGCGTAATGATCCCACTTTAGGTCACGTGGTATGCACGAGAGCAAGCCGCTGTACAACGGGTTATGACAGAGACAGATATTGAAAAATGTGTCACCGAGAACGAGATGGAGGAATATTGCACGTTTTATTTGGTTTTCAGTTGTTCAATTTTATTGTATTTAATTCTTTACATTCCTTTATTCATTTCAAAATGACAGTAAGTATTCTTTATTAGTAAGACAGTAAGTTAAAGCCGACTTTGCTTCGGCTTCTCTTTTAGAAAAATTGACGCCTCGCCGCTGTCTGGACTTAAACATAACTGGCGAAATGTGGGTGTTACTCTAGGTGCACCTTTGCCTAACCCTTCGGGGTATACAGGCGTGATGTTATGTTTATGTGTTGTGTTCTTAATAAATGTTATCGTAGTTCTAAATATACCTGCAAAAGGTCTGGTCGTCGGAAGGCGTCTCCACATCGCAGACAGCGCAGAGCCCTGCGCCTGTCGGGCTCGCGACCCTCACGGTCTCTCTTATGTCCCTGCATGTGTGACGTCAGAGCGGCTGCAGTGTTGTACCCTCGGTTGCACACGGTACACTGGAACGGCTTCTGATTGTCGTGCGTCTTCATGTGGATCTTCAAGTGGTCACTGGAATGTCAAGTCATCACACTGTTATACGTCTACTGCTGTGATTAGTTCACCAAAATACCAAAAACCAATCATAAAAGTTGACTAGATTTTCTCTGCTGGTGAAAAGGTGCATTCAGAAAGAAGGTTTGAAAGCGGTCTTATGTTACAGAGTTTATTATATTAAAATCAATAAACCGCGCCTGCAACACTAGCAATAAAACCCACTTCCACTATCTATGGTATATGAAAGATACGATTTATACGCTGTTGTCTTGTATTTATTAGGTTATTTGAGGAGATCTAGGTCTATATTAAATCCTTCTTGTAAAGTTAACACGTACTCAAGTAATGTACCTATAACAGCTAAACATCCGTATAAGGATTTTAAAATTGAGATAAATCGTCTTTTGTGACCAAGCTGAGACGTCAATTTGTCATATGAGACATAGTACCCACATAAAGCACGGACCAAACAGAACTAACAAAGAGGCTTTTCACGCAAACTACAGAATAGAGGCGTTCGCCCAAACACCTCCACTAATGGCCGCGCTCGCCGTGCCCGTTTAGGTACGGGCCATTATTTCATTTTTGTGAGGCCCTCGACGTCATTTGTCAGCACATCATCTCTTTTCACTCGTCGGTGGTTCGTTGGGCCGACAAATTGCATGGAATTAGTCACGTGGTCGCGGTAAGGTGACGAAAAAGGTGACACGTCGCCTTACGACCGAGAGCGCGGTGCCCGTGACTTATGGTGATCAATCTTACTCTGAGGCCTTTGTCCTGCACGCATCTCCTGAGCATTCTCTTAACCATATATTAATCTTCAATGCCTTGAGATTAGATGCATTAGCATTTTCTTTGTACACACTACCATTTGTGGTGGTACACTACCTACGTATATTTGAAGGGGTTATAAGATTTTGAGCTGGTAAAAAGTATTATAAAACGAAGAGATGTACTTAACTAATATGGAACTTTCGATTTGTGTCCAGTGTGAGTTTTAATGGCTAAAGGTGGTTTTAAGTAAGTAGATATAATGATAAATAAAAAATCATTTTAGGGTATCACGGAATTCTGATAGTCATACAATTCTTACCTCCTGGAGAAGGCAGATTCACAATGTGCGCAGCGGTATTTCCGATCTCCGGTGTGCAGCTTGACGTGGCGGTCGCGAGAACGCTTGTGCTTGAACAGGCGCGAGCAGAACTCACACCTGAATGGCATTTGATCCGAATGGGTCTGAAACAATAACAAAACATAAAATAACAACTTACATAACATACCAGACGTTACGTCTTATCACACATAATAATATATCCTCGCAAGTTAGACAGATTTTTGTACTATAAGAATTAGTTATGTAGACAATAGTGTCATACAATGATGTCTACATAACGGTCTCGCATGACGGGAACCTTGTGAATGGCAAATCAAGTATCTTGACTTGGCTCACGAGGTTGTCGACATGTGGGACTCAGCGATCATTGTGGCGATAGGCGTAACAGCCAATGGCTTGATAGCTAACAGCCTCGACGAGTACCTGAGGCCGCTCTCGTTGGGAAGCTGGATCTAGGGCCTAATTCAGAAAGCGGTACTTCTGGTCACGACTCATTGTTAGGAGGATCCACTCGCTGGAGCCCTGACCGCCGATAAATTGGACCTAGTTCCCGATACCGGTGGGATACTATTTTACGTTTTGTATCATTATAGATCTAGAATTTGCATAACTTTTCTGGTCTATTAAATTCAGGTTCGTGCCCTCAACAGCCACTCTGATGATTAGTTTTGCAAAAGAGGCAACTTCAATTTAGGTTTATTTTTTATTTTTGGGTGGGAAGTCAAATAACTTTTCCCGCTCTGGTTGGAGCGGGAGGGCGTGTCAGAAGTTTACTGACTAAAACCCACCCGTGTTCCTTCAGGTGCTGTGTGCCAGGGACCACGGTATCTCTTTCGAACAACCCGCACCCCTAGCAGGCATCGACCCTTGCGGACCCCACCAGTTGGTGCTGACATCTCTTTGAGGCGCGCGTGAAACACAACGCGCCGTCGACCCGGGCTTGGTCCTTACCGGACAGCGAGCTACCCACTACTCGCCATCCGCAAGCCCGCGCCTACGGTGGCCGGGAATCAGCCTGGGATTCCTGACGCCCAGGGCGTCTCCTGCGGCGACTAGGGCCGTGAGGGCGCATAGATTGTCTCTGCCTCACGTGCGCCGCCTCCCTCTTCGCGAGCATTACTGCTTTGCAGAAGGAAGTGACTACCTATGCACTCGCCGCCGATCGTCTTCACGAGGCTCAATTAAACCTAGGAAGACAAAAGTTTACTTTAAGACGACAATCAATCTAGAATCAAATCCAAAAAGTTCCAACTTTATTGTTCTCCGTGTTCCCATGCATACCTACCATCAAATCTAATAACATTTTAATCGATTACATGAGGAGCGATTAAAATGTGTACACATTTACGTCACACAATATCGAATTGAAATAACTTCGGGTGCTCTGATCATAAAAACTATCGTGAGAACGATCTGTGAACAATGGGCTGACTACCGCTGCGCCTGCGTGAGCTGGCCAGCTTACAGAGTTACGATCTACCGGCGTTTTGTGTCAATAGAGAGAAAAAACACGAAGGACCCAGTAAGCTCGTCGTGACGTCCGAATAAGATATCAACCATTGGGAACCGCTGTTTCATCGCCGCGATCGATTACGACTGATAATCGTTCAATTAATTATCTGCGTATCGATTCTTTTCATCTTCTTATTTATAAAGTACAGCTATGCAACGAGATGAGGTTGAGTAAGCTAGTAGCGTGCGTTGAAATTGAAATGATCAGCTAAATGACGGGGCGGTTCTCTTTACAGTCCAAGTCAACATTATAATTATAATTTGTACTTAACGTTGGTTTTGCCGCAGAACCAATCAAACAAATCCTATTGTTGAAATGGTAGTTTCACAACGAATCCGAACCTGCAGTATAACGAATCGATACGTGTAACCGATAAAATTCCAGCGCGGGAGCAGCGCGGGCTTATCACAATGAGATGGATTTGATCGGTAATGTTCACCGGAACGCCTTCGCTGCGAACAACACGTTTTGACTTAGGTATGTCTTCATGTAACGGTAGATAGGAACAAAAATTAATGCCTAGGCTCGACAGGCTATGAAACATGGCAACCGCTAGGCAGTTCGCTGATTTCACCATACACACAATGGTCTCGTCACATAGGTGCAACTTTGTTATAATACGTATTGGTACCTAGCCTACCTAGTTTACACAGCGCATTTCGCGAGTTTGGATAGGCAAGTTGCATTGCAACAGTCAAAGGATATTATCTAAACTGGGTTATTAGGAAACCTGCTTAAATATTATGCGAGGGCACTTCAAGTTTATTTTAAAAGGAAGTGGTCGCAACTACAGCTTTGATCTAATTTTTTACGAATAACATACCTAGGCCCTAGCAGGCAATAATTTTTTTATTGGTTTGATTAAATGTAAGATCAAGTTAATGTGTAATCGCAGACAAATTAAATATTAAATTAACATAAATTTTATTTAAATAAATATATCGTTGATGATACAGCAGACGACTTACAACTGTAGCTACACTAGCTTAGTACTTAAAACTCTGAAATAAAGTCTCTAAGGTACATAGTGGATCAAGATTTCGCCATAGGTAGTATTTAAGGTACCTTCGTCCGCACATCGCACACAGACTTTTGCGAGCGAAGTGCCGCAATATTTATGCTAATTGATTTATTATGGGAACACTAATTATCGTAAAACAGCTACGCAGCCATTTGAGAACTCCAAAGATATCTTGTATCTACGTGACGAAATACGTTTAGTTGTAAAAAGCAAGTATTATTGGGCTCACTCAAAAGATTATTCATGAGTTAGGACATAATGAGGATGCTAATGCGGCGCTTGTGAATAGCATGTGGCAGGGAGATAATGGCAGCCGTCCACGTCGCCGGCCTTCGCACCGCCGTGAACTGGAGCCGGCCACCACACAATGGACTCCCAAACTGACAGCCAGTTCACGCTTTTACTAATTGACCACCTCCGCGACATTCATTCAGAACAACGCTAAACAAATGTTAGGAATGATTGACTTCTATTCCATTTCAGGTAAGACGTTTAGCGTTTGGCACTAAACAAACATAACAATAACATTTAATTTGAAGCAAAATGTACGTGTAAGTTTTTAGAATTTGAAGTACGTTAAAAATATACAGGGGATCCAAAAAGAAAGTGTTGGGTAAGGATTTTGCGGGCTCGTGCGTCCCCAATTACCACGTGAGGCAGGGAGGATATTAGCACCACATCTCAATTTGTTAGTGCTACCTTGTCAGTTGTGACTGACACACCTCCTTGAGGCTGGTAGCTAAGTAGTAACACATCAGTTTCATTTGTTACATATCTAAGTAATATACAATACAGCACTTCTCCTACCGATATTATTGTTGTTGCGTTTGTGCCTAGCTTGGTATTTTGAAGTTACAAGTGTTACAACAACCATGCGCTGCCCGATGTAGGAATAGCCGGCACTTATCTTGGTCTAGTAATGCATGACAGTTTCCTTTTCCAAGCTTTTGGAACATCAGAGGGCCTAGACTAGTGACAGTCGCTTTCAAAGCGTATCGTAGTTCTACAACTATTTTCAACAGGTTTGACCCTATCGGTAGCTTATATCAATCTAATATATTTTTTACTTTTCCATCAACCTCATCGCAGATAAAATGTTGTTTTGCCTAGGCCTCAAGATTTATCATTATAATGCTAATACCCGTATGTTATACCCATTGAACGCAATTGCTGCCGTCTACGACTCGTTATTAAGTATAGTGTTACATGCTATGGTAACTTATGCAAAGTCGCGACCACTTTGTTGTGATATAAGTGATAAATTACCGATCCACTATTATAAATCTATCGACATGTTGTAAATGGGTTATGATGAATTAATCGGTTCATGCTGTGTCCCGGCATGAAAATCTGCACATCTTACAAAAAGCCCATAAAACTTTATATCAGTATGTACCTACATATCATTGAATACCTTATATAAGTATGTATGCATTAGGTAAATACTTTACGGCAAGTTTTAATTTAAGACTTTTCGTATGATCAATAATATTATCATTCGCAGGCTTGGGCCCAGCCCTGAAATTTAAAAGTATCTGTACCTAAGCAAACTCTTTTCTTATTGTAGCGTCGAATTTCCTAAGAAATTAACTCATCCACAATGCATATCACTAAGATTATTTTATTGCTAGACAGACAGAGCACCTACTAGACTACCATGAGTGTAATCCATAGATTGATAAGTGCGACGTATCCTGGTACAGTCAGCAGCAATTATTATGAGCTCGGAGCCTAGCCGGTCTAATTGGGCTAAGTGGACCCGCTTCCGCCGCCTCGCAGCTTTCTTCTCAGATCTACTGTTTTACTATTATTTTATGACAACTATATAACTAAAAATTTCCTTTGCTGTTAACTAACTGTTTTGTCGGAATATGTGTTCTTGAATATAATTTTTTACTTTAGAAGATTCACCTTTTATTTGTAAAATATGTTTTAAGAGCCGAAAATAAAATTAAAATTATAAACAATTTTCCTTCAAACCTTTAGGATATAACATTAAGCTCTTTGTTCATATTCATCTGCATGATTCAAATCTTATCGGTTACGTATAATTTTAGATTACAGTTGACAACAATTCTTTAAACACAAAACGCAGATGGTAGACTTATCTAAAGTCTTATAAATCTTAACATAACGCATCTATCCATTCAGTAGCAGATCACTTATCTCACGGTTTTTATGGCCCTGTAGTAGGCTAAGCACTTAACTAGATATTTACTTAATTGTATTGATTAATACCAAAAGAACCAACTTCTAATTAAATTCCATTCCCATAAACTAGCGACACGACTCGCAAGTGATATTTAAATCACATGTTGTGATTAGCGGTGAGTGACGTGCGAATTTGACCGCGAAGCGCCCGCGCACGGCGCGCTACCTCGGCACCGGTACGTTAGCACATAAACATAGCAGCGGCATGTTTACTCCACTCACTTAATTGGAGCAATCGGCCACTGACAGAATTAATAAATTTGATCGTCCGTGCACGATAAATCGCGCCCCGCTCCGGCCAGCGCCCATGCCCACGCACTCACTTAAGAGGAAGCTACCCTCAGCGTAGGCCAATTAGACGCTCGCGAGATTGACAATCAATTAATCGATAGCTGCTCTCTTATAAGACGTTGTTTTATTGTGTTTGCGATATTACTGTTTGCAATTGATTGTCCAACGGGTAAGCTGCGGTCATTTAAAAGTTTTGTTGCTTTTACAAAATATTGGCCCTTGTCATCATGATACTTCGTGCGAGAATTCAATAAGCGAAACGATCTGAGGCGCCGCGGGGGCTCGGCCCCTGGGTGCACCGCGGAGCCCTGCTGGTCGCCGCGTGCTGCTCCCACCACGACACTACACAGCGCTTATGGTAAACAGACACGCGACTGGTATGTATCACGGCTCGTTATTTAAACTGCTAACAAATACCGTGAGAGCGACCGACATTACGCGCCTAATGGTGGTGAGCTTTCCGAGTAAAGCGCACCAAGAACATTTTAAACTAGTTTGAGGTGAACGTGATAGCCAATAAAAGCTTGGGAATGGGCAGCGGGCGGCTACTGAGTGACTTTCTCAGATGAATAACAGCGCGACATGGTCGGTTCACATGGTCAGGTGCGGCAGAGCCCGAGGTCAAGTGAGCCCGCTGGCCCTCATCGCTGCGGCGATAACACCTCCGACCAGACCTCACGCAAGCTCCAGTTTGATATTGTATGTTATGTTCATACACATTCAATGTTGCTATTATATTAACTTTGTTTGCATACAAACCGGTGCTCACAGCAAAATAAGTCACCTTCTCAACAAAACACAAAAAATAATAAGTATTACACGACTAGAATAAACTTAATGTACCCCTTCACTACGCGCCGCGGTGCGCAAGCAGAAAAATGTTAGGCTTTATGATAAAAAATCTTAATATTCTCGTGAATCACAAGTTCTCCGAAACAGTAGCTCTACTTCGTTGGTGCTCGTACCTACAGTTATTAAGATGTGAATCTCTCCGCGCGTTCTAATTTTTTTTTTCATCCATGTAAGTAACTACCTCGATATAGTATGTCAAAATCATATGACTGTGGTCATAACACATTTTTAGGAATATCTTAAACAATAATTACACACATATATATTTAACGTATTTGGTTTCAGTTTGTTCCCAATTTCGATTATTGCAACTTATAACTTACCTAAGACATGTATCTGATGAGGAGTCACAAGTAAGAGTCTACAGTCTGTGACTCCTTGTCTCGTGAATTGTTCTTGCAATATTAGAGGCTCGTATAGTCAACCAAAATGAATTTTAACTTGAAGAACATCCCTAGGTTCAGTGAAATCAGTGGGTTCAGGTGCTCGTAATTAGGACTGGGAGTTTACCAATCATAGATTTAATGAGACAGGAGACTATCTTGGAAATCAATTCCTTGCGTAAAACAACACATACTACTTATTTTGTGACGATCGTAAAGTCCTGTGTCAAGCTGCTATTTCTCCACACCGAGGTCAACTTTCTTTACATTCTTCCGCTTTAGTCTATCTAGTTTTGCAATCTCACAACACTGTGTAGTGCGTCCACAGTCCACACCACTTCGAAAGTTTTACAATTTCGATTAAGTACCTCTATCAAACACAATACGTATCGGACGGGTTAATTAAGCTGGACGGCCAAGAACTGTTCCAAGCTGTCGATTGTATTTCAGCATTAAAGTAATATTTTCTACGAGATGTTTTACTGCTTTACGATTTCTCCGGAGACGCAACGAGAACAAGACGAATGGCGAGTATGCGTGGAGTCTGTAATTGATTTATTCTTATAATGATCGCCTTTCCCAAGCAGCGGCGCGATGATAAAGGTGTGGCGAGCTAGGCTAGGGAGCTGTTATCGCAAGCCTATTTCCGGCCGTCACCGCGCTGCTGTCGCGGCTCCGCGACGCGATCATCGCGCGATACATTTGTCGGCGCACACCCGACACCAGCAACGGTCGCTGCGATGCGCTGATCGATATCGACGCGAGCGCAACACGCCAATTGCATACCGATAATCGAATGAAATCCTTTCTAGATATTCGTCCCGCTTATCTCAAATTTATATGAGCGAGACCTCCCCTAATTTTAATTTTGAACGAGGTGACGGTTTTGCCACTTGAAGTGTACGTGCCGATCCATATCCGTATGTAGGCGAGCAGCTCGCGGCGGCATGCAAAGTGACGTTTCTATTTGTCCTATCTCAGCTAGATCTGTCTCGGCGTGTGTCGTAATCGTAACGCGGCGAGATCGGCGCGACACAAAGGAGCCGAGATGTACGGTCGGCATAATGGCCGCTCACGTCACAGCCCTCAGCTCGCCAGCGCTGCAAGCCGAGAGCGATGCATATCTACGCACCGGCTCTGTAAATGGGCTGTTTTGGGTATCTACTTGCTAATGAAGCGAGGGCATGCTGGCGAAACTAGGCTGTGGATCCACAGATATGATTGCCGCACCAGCCGTATTGCCTACGAAGCTGTTAACTTCGTTACTTTATGGAAATTTGAGGACGGCCGGTGGACGTATATATTACCCACTTCAGATGTTGGTCTAGATCTCTCTAAATATGTCTAGCGGAGTTTAATGAAGATTACGAGTGTAGGATGGGATGCGTTGGTTAACCGGCATTCAAGTAGGTAACGAGCAAAAGTAACATCGTAAACATAAATACCTGTTCATGTTTCTTGAGATAAGAGAGCCTGGGGAAGGCTTTATCGCAGAACTGGCACTGGTAAGGGGTGTGCTCGGTGGCGCCGAGCGTGAAGGGTGGCTCGGCCTCGGCGTCGGCGGCGTCGGCCGAGGTGGGCGTGGATGCCGGGGACGGCGACGGCTCCGGCGTCGACGACGGCCAAGAGCTGCCCGCCGTGCTGCCCACGCTGCCCAGGGCCTCTGATGTAAAACAACCAAATTATCATAACTGCTTGCTGTAGTTTCTGCTGGAAGGAACATGCTTCATAAATAACACCAGTAATGACTACTGTTATAAGAATTAAGGCTAACTCATTTGTACCGCCTGCATCCTCCAGGGAGTAAAAGTCGTACTTTCAATAGATTTACCGCAGAGGATGTTGAAGACCTGGCCTAAGTACGTAGTGGGCACCCGGAACAAATGAACCTCCACCGGCTCAACAGTGGGACCCAATGGACCCCAGAATGACGACACGCGACACCCTAAATGAATTATGTAATTATTATTATGTTACCCATCAAATCATGAGTGTGCGAAATTAAAAGATATGGAAAAAAACGATCACATGTCATGGCAATTGGCAATGCCATTCAATCTTTCATATTTAGCGTGCTAGTTAATTAGGATTTAGCTTCATAAAATCCAAGTTTGTAATTGCGTTATTTGCAATTTGATGACAGTGATGGTCGAGGCAAAAATTTAGATTCCGTGCATACAAACATCAGTACCGTGGCAGTGGTCAACACATAATTTGATTATTTGACGAATTCATTAATTATTCAAATTAAATGAGTAGTGGTAGGTAATGAACTTTATTGATATCCAAAGTCGAAAATTCAAATCGTTACAAACAACCAGAAAATGCGAATACTAGTTAATCAAATTGTGTTCAAAAGTGCCGACCATTATTGCTTTTTTAATTGAAATTATGTAACAAAACAAAAAGCACAACAGTGATGTCAGTTTGATTTTTTGTTTGAACGCGCTAATCTCTGGAACTTATAGGTCAGATTTTTTTAATTCTTCAGGTATTGACTATTTATATACGGAGGCCGTTTAAAACACGTATTAGTTATTAATACACTTAGTAATCTAAAAATAATAACAAGCACAGAATATCAAACGCGGATTCGCGGCTAAATTATGGCGGGAAGTTCGATGCTTCAAAAACTTCAATGACAACGCTCCAATAAGTAGCTTCACTCAGTGTTGCCAACACAAGTTGATGGAAAATTCTTGAATTACAAGACGTAATTCGCTGCAACATCGCCATCTTGTCGGGCGAAGTGATTTTTTTTTTACTTTTTTCAGCCAATTGGAAGATCCAAAAGAATAGTCCAATCCTTTTTTGGTAATTATTATGATAATACAAGAAAAACTGGCCTCATGAGGTCAAAACAATTACGAAATGCCACTAGATTTTTCTTCATAATGTTTTCTTCTTCTGAGAAAATGGCTTTTCTCTCAACACTTTTATGAATACCGGTCAATATTATTTTTTTAAATAAAAAGATTAACTCAATTAAATGCATCCTGTTTGGTGTGGTAGGTTTTTACAAAACCACTTGTTTCAAGAAAGCTACACACAACATTTTACAACAAAATTATTTTTATTGTAAGAAATTAATACCTGAATGTTTTTTTTAAATATTGAATAGGTATGTCCTGTGATTAATATGTACCGGTCTTAGCTAACTGCGTAAATTTCGTCTCGTTTTTTTTTTAAATGTTTCTGTGTTCCACAAGCAGGTAACAAATGAAAACAAAATAAGTACTCAATGTTTCTCCTTTTACCTCAATATAGGACAGAAGGTTAATTGCGTAGCATTCTAACAGTAGGAATGACTTTAATTTTGACAGTTCAACAACATTCATTGCGTAATTTACGTTGTTGAGCAGACAAATTTTTCGAACATATGAAGCAATGGATAAGCAATATCCTTCAAAATGATTCAGGTTCTGATTGATAGTGTGTTACGAAATTAGGGTATAGTTCTGTGGTGATTCTCTACCCCTACCTAAAGTAAACTATCCTAACTAAGACGGTACCTAAAGAAAGAAAGAAAACTCGGAAAGAATACTCTTTCCAAATCTTGTATTCCCCATAAAAAACGACGATAGTAGGTATGAAACACAATTTATGACTATTACCAATAAACGCTAAATGTCGTTATCTGTCAAATTGTAAAGAATAATAATAATATCAATTTGAAAATTTTCCAAGGTGTGTAAAGCACATTACGGGAGACAGTCACATCTCGGAATATAGCTACCATAAATATCGGTAAGGGTCCATATTTCGGTGTTAGGGCTAGAGGCAATATGTCTGCGGCACCTCGGAGTGGCGTGAAATATAAACAAATTGAATGGGCCGCGATGACGAGCGGCGTCGGCGTAATGATGACTAATGTCGGGAGGTAGCGAGGCGCGAGGCTGCCTTATGCCTAGCTGCGTACCACCCTGATGAAGACTATTTGACTCGATATAGATTCTTTGTAAGGAATGCAACACACACGTTCAGGTTTGCATGTTTCAGCTCAGGCCAGGTGGCAGAATCGAATGCAGATACTCATAGATATAGGTACAGGGTGATATACATCTATGCGCAACAATGACTGTGCTTTCAGTAGATACGTAGGTATCTGTGAAAGGTGATTCTGATCGACCAAAAGTTTGACGGCATTGATTTGTTTGGTTGGTAATTTAAAAAAAATAGTTGCTGTTAGATACCTTATGACCGCCTAGGTATTTTTTTTAATTTTTCTATGAAACAGGCAATTTTTTTTTGTAACCTTCGAAAAATGTCTACGCTAGGCTGTTCGCTAGGGTCTAGAATCATGGGCTGAATTCATGCCTTCAACCCTGTATTTGCCGAATCACCCCCACCACCCCCGAACACGGATCAAGTGTATAGCACGCCTTACTTTTTTATGTGAGATTGATGGTGGCTAGTTTGGAAGGTTCAAATTAAATGACGTAGTTTTGCTGTAGGTATACTTACTTATCTAGTTGAATATTTAAATTGAATTGGAAGACATTACAATTTTTCAGCTTGCTTCACACTCTCATGCTTTAATTTTCATATCCATCTTGCCCCCTTGCCTCTTGAATAATTGTTGAGTCATTCTTTTATTTCCTTGAGCTTACCCAAGCGGCCATGAAAGATTCAAACATACAAGTTGCACGTTTCTAAGAAGGTCCTAACCTAGATTATTTAATAATAATTTCCATGTTTATGGTAAGATACGATCATTAAAATCTTTACCCCACTGTCAAGTCTCCAAAAGACTAATTCACCACAGAGAAGAGACTCAGATATAAAAATTATTAACAACATTAATTTGCAATATACTCACATTTAAATCCATCGAGTAGGTGCTTAGTATAATAACCGTTATTTATCATGGAAATAAGCTATTCATTACATTTTTTTGCAATATAACATTTCTTTTACGACTTATTTCCCTTCCGAGCACGTTTAATAAGAGGAACTATTTATATCAATCTGTCGCACTCCACGCCCCGGACGCGGTAACGACTTCCACTAATAGTCAAAATAATGATAGCTGGGAATAAACAACAATATAGGACTTGATACACTTATAATACAAATTGTAAAATCCTGCGTGTATGGAAAAAATGTCGGCAAAGCTTCCTAGTAGTCTTTGCCAGTTCCTCAGATATGGATCATCACCATCATCTGCCAGGCTTTTACCCAAATATGTTGGGGTCGGGTTCCAGTCTAACCGGATGCAGCTGAGTACTAGTATTTTACAAGGAGTGACTGCTTATCTGACCTCCACAACCAAGTTACTGGGTAGTACGATACGATACCCCTTGGTAAGAGTGATTGTTAGACTTTCGGGCTTCTGACGACCCGTAAAGATTGTCAACGATCCACGATGTAACTATATCTTAAGTGTCGATATACGTAAGTACTTATTTGATTAGTGTATCAATCATACCGAAAACAACTGAAGAAACAGTAATCATACGTCAAGCAACGAAGCCAATAAAAAGGCAAGTCTGGCGCACAAATAACACTTGGCGCAACAAATAACGAGACTCGTGCAATTTTAGCAGCGCTCGGTGGATGTGGCCGGTCACTGAGGATAGCCGTAATTAGCAGCGATTGCAGGCAATTCCTCGGCGGGTGACGGTGGCGCCGCCGCCGGCGACCGGTGGGCGGCGGAAGCACACTTCCTAATTGCGCCGTCTACGAGACACCTCGACCGGCGCCTCGGTAATCAACGCCAATCGCTAGCCGACATGGAAAACCGACAAACCACTTTATAGTGCTCGTAGACCTTGATTTCGCTAATGCGATGTTAAGTTCTAATGAGATTACTACTTATTTTTATAATTTTATTCTGCTCGCACTGTAGCCAGGATATGCCGTAATATGTGAAGTTATTTATATCGTTAGTTTTCTATAAATATATTGCTACATCTTTCTTTTAGTTAGTCTTTTTTTTGTAGTTACCTAGTAGTTGCAAGTATCAATCAGGAACCTATATTTTACTAAAAACTGAAAGTGTGAATGAATTATCTGCAAATCCACAATAAAAATGGTAAAAAATCGAATTGAACATATTTACCATTATAGTTAGACGCTCCAAAACTTAAACTAATACTCTTGCTTAACGCATTACTTAATTGAAGGATGCAGAACAGACAATGCCTTGCGACAGGCCTTGTAAATGCAATTAACTATCCAAGGAAATCCTCTAAAAAACTGTAGAAGACATTGATGTAAACCCACAATAACACCTGGCCCGTGATTGATTCGGATTTGTTTGCACGCAATTTTAAGGCTGATTACTTGCGACGACACGGATAGGAGATTAACGAGTTGATTAAAGTTTAATTGCAGCGGCTACATAAGTGGAGAGCGGAACGACGACCATTCATTTACATTAAGATAGCCGAATGATTTTTTTACGATCCTGTATCATGCGGCATCGTACAACCGGTCTAGTTCGAACTACCTAGATAGTGAGAGATTAGCGTGTGCAGTGTTATTCTTATTTTAATTGATGAGATAAGATTTTATTATGATTTTTATCCAGATTTAAGGTATTTTTTTTTTAGTTGCCCCACACTAAGAATTTCTTCTGTAATGTGGGTGCATTTACAAACATTTAAATTAAATCAGTAGGAATTTTTGAAGCCGTATATTCTTTTCCCTCTTTTTTATACATAATTATTTTGGAGTCTGTAAGCTTATATTATGTATATTGAATATTTAGTAAAGTTTGAAAGAAAACAGTTAATAAGTAAGTTAAGCTTTTATCGTATCAGCAATTTATAATGTTTTTATTTTGGATGATTTTCTTTGTTTTTATCATAATTTTGGTTTATATTTCTTTATTAGACATCATAAAAAAATATTAAAAGTCCAATACAGTTAAGTTTACATTCAGTCACGTATTTTGGGCTTTTGATCAACAAGTGATACATACATAAAGGTACCTACTCAACCATTACATTAATTTAGTTGGATTTAAAAATTAATTCCTATTGACTTAACATTTTTTTAATTAAAATTGATGTCAACAACCCTATTCAGATAATTGACCAGATTTAATATCACAATTTGGAAAAACAAATATATTGAATTTAAACTAACTAACTAAAAATATGCAAACATACAAAAACACAAGGACACTTAGGCGTCGAAGTATTCGTCCGCATCGTGGTCATCAGGAAAGCATTAAACATTTTTTAGAATTAAGACACAAACAAAAACAAATTCTGAATGAAATTCTGAAAAAAGGTAAGCATTTTAGTGGTGTACCTATGCTAGTCTAGTCTAAATATATTGTTTTTTAAATCTTAATATAGATAATACGTTTTATTTAAAACCTCTCTGACAGTGCCTTCAGGTAAATTGTTTTTTTAAGGAATTTGTGGCGTACTTACCTTTAATGAACGTGCTCATCGTTAGTCAAGAAAAAACTCAAGAATTTGTTCATTAACTGTGACTATTTCGTTTTTCACTACCGACAATATTCTTAATTTTCAGAAAAACCAGTCACGCAAGCTTTTCTTTTTGCGTATTCAAATTATTTTTAAGTTTCATGTTTGTTTTTTACTTACAACACACGTTATACAACTATTTTTATTGCTTGGGTCTATTCTATAGTATATAAAACCATTATATGAGGATAAAAAAATCCTCGATGTGAAACTTTTGCTACACGCTTTCATGAAAATAAACTTTCAGTGGTGATCAAAACTAAAATACGTTAATAACTGTACCTAAATGGAAAAATATAATATTAGTTGTAATACAAACCATAATGTAATGGAATGTCAAAAACGACGAAAGTATCTATTGCAAAATCGTTTTATTGACCTTCAAAATTAATTACTGAAACAACTGAGCAGTTACTTCTGGTACCCGTTTGTTTAAATTGAATGAATCAATAACTTAATTTGTATGACAGCCACCTTGCGGGGTGGAATTTTATTTCCCACTTTGTATGTGCATTTATTAACAATTATTTAAACTTTCTGAGCTACAAATATAAAAAAGCTGTTTTTTTTTTCTCATGGCTTCGTTCCTAATTTACTTAATCAATCTTAGCGTTCCCATATTTGCTGAACCAGCATGAGATCACACCCAACTTTGAAGTGTAGCAACAAAACGTGTAGGCACCTACGCATCTACGATGCGCCTATGCTGCTCCGACGCGGCAGCTACGCTGCGTCTACGCTGTGGGGTTTGGGAGGCCTATTTGCCGTAGTTAATTCCTTTTGTCTGAATGATAATTAATAATAATAATAATATGTTTTTAAATGTTTTTATATATTTTATATTCTAATATTTAAAAATTTAATTTATATGTGTTTATGTTTGAATAAAGGAAATAATAATATACCGTTTATTTTCAGGTTACAAAGACCCATAGATAAATACCTTAACCTAAATATACATATTATAATAGCAAAAATGTTTGTAAATTAAACTTAAAACTATGTTAGTATCACTTATTTGCACTAAGTCTTTGTGCGTTCCGGTGGCACTTGTCCGCAAAAGTGGCGGAATATCACATCCTGTGGTCTTTCTTCCATCTCCAGATTCAGGTAGAATGTTGGTATGCGCACCACAAACGCCTTAAAGTTGACGATGCGATGCTCCAGCAGCTGCACTCTCGGCGCGTAATTCAGCCTTTGGCGCACGTACTTCACGAGGTCTTCCGCGTCGGTGGTGTAGTGGAGACGGGAAATATACACCGTGGCTTCACAACACGCAGTTTTTCGTTGAGCTCCGTAGGAGCCTTGCCGCAGCGGTTCTTACAGCTACTCTGTCGGCGCTTCCTCCTTTGCACCGTTACAAAGCCGTCATCACCAATTAAAAGATAGAGATATAAGAAAAGCATCAAAGTCGTGTTAGAAAGCTATTTCTTCATCTTGGTAAAAGAAAAGTGAATTCGATGCCTAATGAATTAGTTGTATACCTATTAGGCACCTTTAAAACCATCTAACCTCAACCCCCTTTTGTTTAATCCTTTAGGAATACAGGTGTGATAGTATGTGTAAAACCATCTTAAATGCATAGATGGCAAACAAGGTTCATTTAATTTTAGTATAAAGTATATTGTCCCATTAACTATTCTACTATGTGCAAATGGGACAAAATACATTGTACTATTGTTCATTTCTCCTCATTATTTAAACACAACTTTAAACTTATTGATTTCCTTATACTTCAAGTTATCCGTTATCGATGAACACCAATTTTATTGTTAACCAACGGTTTTAACAAGCTATTATCAAGCTTTGTTCGCTTTATGGGCTGTAAATGTGTTTCCGTAAAGCGAATGTTTTGAACATTGAAAATATAAATTGTAGAACCACTTTGAGATGCAACTAGACGCAGGTATTGTAAACACGTACCTACTTATTTAAAATATATGGCGGCAAGCAGATGCCCAATGGTGGACGGGGTGGTGCCTTGCCCCTAAGCATTAGCTGAAATTTAACTTAGGTATAATTTAATACTACTTT
The DNA here is from genome assembly GCA_949091785.1 of Polymixis lichenea. Lineage (NCBI taxonomy): Eukaryota > Metazoa > Arthropoda > Insecta > Lepidoptera > Noctuidae > Polymixis > Polymixis lichenea. The sequence goes on along the minus strand of OX420932.1, from coordinate 12,786,674 downwards.
TCCAGTAAGAACAGTGTATGAGGATTTGATTTTTATAAGTGGAAGACCTCATTATTTCAGGCAACATAAAACAGGAATAATTATCATCTTTTAAGTACAGTGGTGACCCAGTTTAAACGGCCGCGAATTACGATCACGGTCGTGGGCTTGGACCCAAGCATGCACGTTACTTTGTGTAAATTATTGCATCACCACTGCTATTAAAGCGGTGAAGAACACCGGTATCTCTTGGACGGCGGACGGCGAGTAATGGGTAGCTCGCTGTCCGGTAAGGCCCAGGCCCGGGTCGACGGCGCGTTATGTTCCACGCGCGCCTCAAAGAGATGTCAGCAACAACTGATGGGGCCCGCAAGGGCCGATGCCTCAACCCAGAGCGGGTTGAGGCAAAAATCGTAGACATGTGACATCCGCCAATCCGCACTGGCCCGCCCAGTCCCTCTCACAGAGCCATGAGGCCTGTTTCCCAGCAGTGGGAAAATTATAGGCTGATTTTGCGGTAAGCACAAAACTGATGTTATAAAAGTGTAGAATTTGCTTTTTTTTGCTTGGACATAAAACACTACATCATCCTTCATTCTTTTATTTTCTTTCTTTCTATTCTGACTCATTTCCATCAGTCAAACGAAGGTAATGTAATACAATTATTAACACGACGATTCTCAGGGGAAGCGAGGCATATATTTGAATAAAGATAAAAGGCATTTAAAAAAGCTCGAATTCCACAGTTATAGTAGCTTAGATTTTTGCTAAAGAAAATCCATTCAGATCCCTACAAAATTCATCTAAGTCTAGTACCAAAAAGTAAACCCATTAAAAACTAGTTTTCTATGCAACCGGAACCATAGGCAAAAGCTATTAATTAATAAAATAGGAAAAGCTACATTATGCCTTTTCTCTTTACCGTTTATTATTATAGATTTCATATGTTTTATGGCTGCTCGTATGAAATATAATGGCCTAGGAAATAATAATATGGTCGTAACATTTACTAAGAAGTTTTATAGATGTGTGTTGGGTACCTTAATACCTAACTACTTCGAGAGATTTTCAGAAATTCCTTACATTAATATCCGGATGTTTCTGTTCTAACCCGTATAATGGGTGAACCTACATAAAGTAGATAATAATCGGTTTTTTAAATTTAAGCCAATCAATGCAAATTGCCCACCACCCAACCCTTATTCTGGAATCAGAAAGTTTGGGGGATAATAGCCCCAAGCGGAGGGTAATTGAGGCAAATTCCTTTTGCGTTCCCTCAGGTAATTCTTGAGATTTTATTCGCAATAACATTCTGGACGTGTAAATAGAAAGTCTTCCATTTACTTTGCCTCTACCAAAAGAAACGGAGGTCAGAGGCAGGTAGGACAGATTTTATATTAAAAAAACTGTCAAAAACTCACATTGGCGAGAACGCTGCAACGTTTGTAAGTTAGTAGACTTGGCCCGTAGGAGTCTGGATAATTGAGGCCACAGTCGCCAGGCATAGGTTAGTACTATAACGATGTGATTATCAATTTCATTGGGAAATTGGGTTCTTAAACACTTTTTGTAAAGACTCTGGACATCTATTTATCAATTTCCGCAAGCTATTTGGTAAACTATCGTCACATACATACCGGCTACCGCTATCCATAAAGTTTCGATACGTCCGATTGATTCAAGTGATTGTCATGAAGAGTTTATAGAAACATTTAGGGCCGTATTATAGAACCTCTTTACTTAAAAATTGTTTCAACCTATCAAAGCATTAAATTAGTTTTAAGTAATGTAAAAGATGGTATCCCAAATTCAGTGCTTACCCACTTATGTACAAAGCAATTCTGAATTCAGATGGGCATTCTCTAATTTGTCGGCTTTTGTCATTATGCATAAGGTAACGAGACATTTAACGATGTTACATTAACAAAAACATTTTGGGGAAAAAAATCCTGGAGGTCCAGAACCAGGGTTAAAAAATACTGCTAACTTGTCCAAGGTAAGCCAGTTACAGAGAATCAGACCACTAGATCCTCCAATTTACAGTACGCCATCGTTAAATTAAGTGTAAGTATTTGAAACAATGCCAGACTATTGTCGATTTAAAGTAGAGAACTGTCCAGTTAGAATCGAGGAAATACACAAATAGATTGACCAATATTACAGACGGTGTTGTAATTTTTACGATACATTCACATTTCGCAGTTTTTTTTTCATCATCATCATATCAGCCGAAAGACGTCCACTGCTGGACATAAGCCTCCCCCAAAACGAGGGGATTTTCCATAATCGCCACGCTTGGCTGGCGAGTCGGCGATCGCAGTCCAATGCATAGAGAACGCTGCTGCCCATTCTCTAGTAAGTCCCTTAGTCGCCTTCTACGACACCCATGCCATGGGAAGAAATGGGGTGGCGCTATTCTATTACGTCCGGCACCACAAGGAACAATATTTTTTAATCAGATACAATCGAGAATATAGGCTCTGTCAAAACAAAATAAATAAAATGTTCTCAGCTGAATACGTATGGGGTCCTCAAAAGCTCTACATCGTGCGACTAATTATCTAAAAAAGTTCAGTGACTATGCAGGTAAATAGGTCCATATTCATTTTTAATTGTTTGCATGATAAGTATTGAAACTTGTAAATAAATATTATGAGCAATACTGAACACAAAAATCCAGGCGCTCTAATATTTATTACTTAGTCGTTTCCCAATAAATATAAGTGCTAACCTTTTATATCCTCTGATGTGACGTCGTGGTTCTCTTTGTTCGCCTGGATCTTCTCAATGAGGTGCTCCAGTCGACTGCTGTTGCCTTTGAATAACATGATCATATCTCCAGCAGCTTGGAGGCTCTCGATCCTGCTCGGAGGTGTTCGTTCATCCAAATCGCGCACTCGGGCTGGTCCGGTCGGCCGCTGATTGCCGCAGGTGCATCGGTTCCAGTTTATTTTGGTATTTTTTGCGGGTGCATTTAAGCGAGTGCAAATTAATGCGCAGCGCGTGTCGGACAGGTGCCACTAATTGAAGGTGCGCGGGTCGCGGGCTGCGCTTCGTGCGCTTCCTCCACGCCAATTATTTGGGTGCCTGCTGCCGATCGGCTGAATTAGCGACAATCATTCTTGGCACGCACCTTTATTTCCCGATTACAGGTGGTTGTGAGCTTCAAGGCCTGTGCCGGCCAGTGGCGAAATGATATAATGAGGGAGTAGTGTCCCGAGCTAGTTGTGATCGTCGACCTCTTGCCGTGATGCAGAGATGCAACGGAACGCGCGCCGAGAGCGGCGTGTGGTGCGCGACTGCCACGAGCCGCGCTCCGGTGGGCGAGTCGCGCCAGCTCCGAGGTGCTGCACCCTGCGCCCCGCCTGGCCGCCCCGCCCACACGACCTCCCCCCCACTGGCACCCACTCCCTCTTTCTAGTCTTCGGAGAATGGTCATTATGGCCATATATACCAAAGTAATTTGAACTATCTTCCGCCTTCATACCTCCAATTTCCAAAGCAATATTGCCCGCTTTTGTTTCAACAATGATTGAAACACGATCTATACTTCCCACGTGACGTTAATGCTCATGACCCCTAACTAAATAGATAATACACGTGCACACCGATATGTTAACTTTAGGCTACTTCTCTACTTGTTTTAAGGTGAAAAGTGCTTCATGAATCTTTCTTATTTTTCCGTTGCCAAAAGGAACAGATATTTAAATATAGACGGGTAAGTTCGTGTACAAGTTCAAGAAGTCCCCAGCGTACCTAATCAGACGTCACATGACATATCGCATATCAGTTTGACAGTCGTAAATATGGCACGCGGCTCGGGTAATGAGCCGAATGACAGAAAGATGACGCTAAAAGCTTTTCAAATCTAGAGCGTCGAAGGAAAACTGGTTTTAGATTTTCCTCGTTCCACCCAGTGTGGGCGCGGCCAATGGGCGCCGGCGCCCCGCGCGCCCTCCACGCCGCGCCGCTCCACTAAACTTCGCTAAACACAATGCACTCCGCCAAATACTTTACGCTACGTATTTTTTTCCTTCGTTTTTTTTGCTGACGTGCCTTTGTAGAGAGAGGCCTCTTTGTAAACCTCTTAGCTTTGTAAGTGGTAGCAATAGCAATAGAGTACTTCTAGTCAATTGGTATTGTTTCAAAGGAGATGAGATCTATATATAACGTTATTGTAGTGTGGATTAAAGTATGATTTAAAACGAGAGCTAGTGATGGTCACCGGGCGTCCGTGGATCGCTCCTCTGAGGGCGATATCTGCGGGCGACGGTCGCGGTGTTGCCTTTTAGTTGCGCATATATTAGAGGGATTTCGCGGCCTACACCGCAGCTGCTGTAATTTAAAGGATAAACTCGAGAAATATCCGCGTGGAAGTACGAACACCAGATTTGGTCCAGTGGGAATTGTTTTGGGACAAAGTGAAACGAACTATAGATAACTTCAAGCTTTCTGAACATGATTTTCTAATAATTCATTGGATTGTGACTACTTTTCAATCGGCTTGTCAGCCTTAAGAAAATTACAGAAATATTGGTAAAAACACTGGGAGAAATTTTAAAAATCATAAACACTTCAAAAATTTACTACCTAGTTACTACTTACCTAGTAGAATGACAACTTTCGTGCATGGTCGGTAGATAGCATCTATCTACTCAAGGAAATCTGAGTCAAAAAGTACCTAGGTATGTTACAAAACTTACAATCTAATCTAAAAAGTGAAAGACATGCAATATTGAATTAAGAGATGGTTGCTTTTTCTATTTACATTAACCCTTATTTAGTCATGTTTTGTCGTTTCATTTAATATTCAACTTTCCCAAAAATAATGAAATGTCAATTTCTTCAAACAAGATTAATTTTCAGGAAGCAGACCGAGTCTAGAATGGTTGGCACTTATCAGAGTTTAAAGCAAATTAGGTCTACCGTCCATTATCTTGTATATACTTATCTACCAAAATCAACCCTAATACTTACCCTCTACTTCTCATATACCTACTCGTAAGTCTATCTTCCCTCTGACAAGGTATTTTACCTTTTTTTTTTTTGTGGGTGGGAAATCATCAAATGACTTCTCCCGCTCTGGTTGGAGCAGGAGGGCGTGTCAGACTTTTACTGACTAAAACCCACCCGTGTTCCTTCAGCTACCCGTATGCCAGGGGCCGAGGTATCTCTTTCGAACAACCCGCACCCCTAGCAGGCATCGGCCCTTGCGGGCCCCACCAGCTGCTGCTGACGTCCTCCTGCGACGGGTCAGTACAGTGGCCCCGCCGCCAACCACTTTTCGGCCGCAGGGGATAGGGAGAGCGGCCAACGCTATACCGACACTCCTCTTCCCCTGCGGCCCCACCGCGTCCGCCATCAAACGGTGGCGGCCCCGTCCAGGCTACGGAAGGGAAGAGCGCTACTCAGAAGTACCGGCACTCCTCCTCCGCCACAGCCTGTAACCCTCAGCCGCGATGCCTCCCATTCGACATCGCGGCCCGCCTCAGTTGCGATGCACCTCACCGCAACCTACTTTTTGGCCGCTACGTCGTCGGCTTCGACGCACAAGCCCTGACGAGCGGCCCCACCTTGGGGTTCCTCTTCGCTTCACCGTGGGAGGGTGTCCACGGTTACTGAGCCCCCCCGCAACGACAATGCGGGAACCCCACTGGGGGGGAAGGTATTTTACCTTTACATACAAATAAAGCTAAAATTGTGTAAAATACTATAATAACAATTCCACAGTATCCCACACAACATACTAAACACACTCCACATCTATTCAATAAAGTCACAGATTTCACGTGAATTACAGAAACTTGACAAATTAATGAGCATCAAATATTTAAGAGGCGTTCGCGGGACAGGATTGACATCGAGTTGTCGGGTGCCCGTCGCGCCATCGCCCGCTGCAAAAGGGTTAAACATTAATACTTAAGCGAGCCCACCTCACTCCTGACGCGGCCGATTACTCTGTCACTGAGCTAAATCTCCGAGCCTGAATAAAGTATTATGAAAAAGTGCTTCTTATCTACAACGCGACGTTGCAAGCGCGGTCCACTTTGATGAGGGTCTGAATTTCAGCTGTTATTGCTCATTCTTTACGTTTTCTGGGGTTTGTTACGTTACTGTTGGTACATACTTACATAATACTTTGTTGGTTCATGATTATTTTACCTATTTACGTTGTAAAAGTTCAATTGTTTGCTTCGATGAAAAACTCTTAGGTAATGGGTCGCTGGGTTTTTAGTCTTGTAACAGTTCAATTACAGTGTAATTGAATTGTTACAATATCCATATGTGTTTTGACGAAGGTGATGAGGTGATGTACCTATTCATAATATATGAAATATGAATATATGAATGGTAATATACATAACCGAAATCAAAATAAAAAATATCTGGGATTTTTTTTTTAAATTTCTTTCTCGACATGAAATACATAGAGTAACTGTACAATAACAGTAATGCTGTAATTTACAAAATTCCCAACTGATGCAGAGCGAAAGCGGTAAACACGAGCATCTTGAATATTTGATAGCGAACTGACTGAGCCCCCGCTTCTTCCGAACTTACTCTAATGTTCAACCCTTGATTTGTATATTGGACGTTACGACTCGTGAAATCCATCCGCTATCGCATCATTAAACTTTCATCCTTTGTTTACACAACTGACAACAAAATTGTTGAAATTTCGTACTTAGATAGGTACCTATTTCTAATTAGGAAACAACTGAAATGACAAATAATAGTACTTCATTCTAAACTGAGGTATCTTGACTGTCTATCTATCAAATATTTAAAGTTAAAATTATAAAAGAACCACAAACGCCAATTTGTGTAGACATCACGATAACCGTTCAAAAGATTCGAAAAAAAATTTTTTTACATCTGTATTTAAATATTAATTTCCGAGCATGACGGTGCCTTGTCAACAAACACCCATATACACATACACCCAAATATTTTTTGTTCGTACCTGCGTCTCCCGGGACCCGACGAAGTGGGACATACGTCTGTTCACGTCCTAATAAATCAACGGGACAGCCGTCATTCCGATGGATTAGGCACGTCCCTATTCTCCCTTTGCGTCACTTTTTGCGCCATACGCCTTTCATACAACTCTATCATGAGCTTATTTCTATAATAGCTTTTGTTAAAGCTTTCGTAATGATGATAGAATGATTTCATTCATGTTTAACATTTTAGTACTTATTTCATGGGGCGTTTAAATTGGTAAGTTACATCGATTTTCACGGAAAAACGTTTTTATTGAATCATGGGTTTGCCTAAACTAATTATTTAATAATTTAGGAAATACCCAGATACTTGAAATCTAAGTAAGTATTGAAGATCTCAGCTCATTCGAGAAAAAACTGTGAACCTCGTTGCCGTAACCATAATCAAGTAGGTACGTAGGTAATAAAAGAAAGCTCCTAAAAGTGGTTTCCTTCCCCTTTCTTGAACTCTTAATTTGAATACAAAGGGTAGTTCATGGTTTATTTGAGAGATAATTGGTAACGTTCCACAGTTATCGAGGAGCGTAAAATGAAGGCCACACAGGACAAACAAATCGATGGGGGTGACGTTTTTTGGTAAGATTGCGCAGAGATAATGACAGCAGGGTGGTCCGCCCATGATATGCCACTTCACCCAACACAAGTGATTTTTTTAAATTCTGTTTTTAGCTTAGAATTCGTTTGTTTACAAACTTATAGAGAGACCAACAATTCGAGGAAAGGTTAATGATTTGCTCGGGTGCTTATTTGAATGGTTCCTAGTTCATACTACAACGTGGCTCCAAGTAGAATCAAATCACCCTTTGACAACTTCAATGATTTACTCAACAGTCTTACAAACTGGAAATGACAGTTAGGTAATGCATAAAGGATAAACCGATCAAAACCAGCAGACAACAGAATTTAGGGCAATTTTGTAAATCTCGAAACCGTATCTGTGGGTGACGAAATCTACAAGTTAAAACTAAAGTGTCGAGATTCCGACACGAGCATGTAATATGTGTAATAAACACTGGCGGCCACTAAATGTGACCACCTTGATATCATCAAGTTGCCCTCGTGATCCTCCACCATCGCTTATGACATTTTACTTGCACGGATTCACACATTTTTCTTTACTTTAAATACGAATAAATAATTATGAAATGCATTGCAGAAGAGATGTAGCGAATTACCAGCTAAGATTTAAGAAATATTTGGAATTTCCTGCAACGGAACTAATATTTATCAGTACTAGAACAGCTAAGGTGACAAGGTTGATTCTTGCCAAGAAAACATAAGTAGTTAAGTAATTTGTGTTGAGATGTGTCACAGCGAGGACAATAACTTGATAAATTGCCACAAACAAACAACAATAGACAAGTATGCTGTCAAATGCGTAGCAATGAGGATCTAGAAATGACAGTTGAATAGTGTATGCGTCGATAGGCGGAGTCACGTCCTGCGGCGATGGTATCCCTGACGCGGCTTTCTGTGAGCGCTACATCTCACACGAAATGGGTCAATTAAGACGTGGGAGTGACGCATACGTGACCGTAACGCCTGATCTCCGTACCGATACGACTTAGTGCTACGTTTCACGCCGATCTCGTTTCTGTTTCTCGTGCGCGTGATATCTACGTACGGACCTATCATGCCCATGACCGTCGCTGATATTTACACCACTTTATTGGGGCGGTTAAGCGCTTTACTTAATTGCTTCTTGTCCATTAATTTCTCCATTGAACCAAAGGCATTCAGTGGGCATGTCTGGGCGTGAACCCCAAATCACTTCCAATTCCGGTAGCATTCAATGACGAGACGGTTTGGGTTACTGCCCTTTTACTTCGTACTTCAATTACTTTTGTAAGTGGCCTAAGCAATATTGGAAACTTAAATCATTATGTTGCCAAATGCCACACTTTTTATGATTTGACTGGAACTGTCAATTTTTAACCGCAACGTTTTTGTGTTGGGTACAAATAAGGTAGTGTTCCGTGGGAAACTGTTCCGCATAATAGTGCAACAAGACGTTTAGTCGGGCGGCATGAGCGTGAGCGCGCTGGAACGAACCGAGCCGCATGCGCAGCTTGGTGACAGTTCCGCGCGGCCTCTGCGCCTACTACGCCGAGGTCACCTCGCCGCCCGAAGCTACTGTGACCAACTTAGCTCGAAATATTTCGGCTCTACAATTACATTTTAGATCAAAACGAGCACTAGAAAGTGGTTAAATAACGTTTTTAGCCAGTGTTTTTTCTGAACCATTATGTACAAGCATAATACTGAAACTTCTTAAAGAATTTCTTCAGGCAGCCAACAACAAACAAAACTATAGTCAAATCGAAAATCAATCTCTAAAGCTTTAAGTAAATATTTCCTTGTTGCATTTTTTTATGTACAACAAAAGGTGTTTCTTTTAAATAATCAGCTTTATTGTAATGGGAGGAAGTAGACCGTCTATCTAAAGTCTGTCTACTTAGTCACAGCAGTGACAATAACTAATCTGCGACAAATACAGTTGTCTGTCCGGGCGTGGTGCGCTCGTGATCGTCAATTGTCACGGCGCACAGTGGAACGAATGTATGGGAGCGGTTGGACGTAGACATGTCCGAAAAATAAGAGTAAAATTATGACAAACTAATGATGCCATCTTATTCGATTACTTAATGCCTTCATAAATTGTGGTGATGAATTTCTTCATAACTCCCATATTTCGGGAGTAATTTGAGAAAATGTGAAATTTTACTATGAAAATGAGTGTATCGAGCTCTCTCCCTCCTGATTCCGGGCTTGTTTCAAGTAGCGGTCTCTAATATCGTAATGCTATTACTAAGAGCTATATTTAATACTAAGACACATAGTGCGCCAAATGTGCACTTTCTGGGATAAAAGGAAATGAAAATTTAAAAAAAAAAACGTTTTTTCCCCATTTGTATTTACTTTAAACCGCAGACAGACTTATTAAGAGGTCTATAAATATATTATATATATATACAGAAATATATATTAACAAAAATATTCACAAGAACTGATGAGAGTATGACTTTTAAGTAAGTTGATAATAAATTACCTAGTTTCATTAAAAGTACAATAAATAATTAAGATGTAAGCTCTAATTTACTAAGTTACACATTTTAAAACAATAACATCATTTAATTATCTTCGTCATCATCATCATCATCAATTAATTCAAATTCAGAATCGATGTCCGCTAAATCATTTATGTTAACAAATTCGATATCACTTTTCTCAGAATCCGTAAGCTCATAAAATTCCTTAAAAGAAGATTTTTTTACAAACTTATTTCCTTTTGGACGGATACTTGTAACAAGTGGATCAGAAGACAGTAAAAGATTGTGCATAATATCTTCATTGCATGAGATACTGCTATGCTTTCGAGAATGCCCCTCTCTATATTTTCTAAAATCTTTATTTCTAGCCTCAGATGCCTCTTCGGATAGAAAACCAATGGGCACAATTGACATGTTCTGAACTATGTCTGGCCCATGCATTAAAATTTTATGAAGTGAAGAAGGCATATAATACCATGGGTATAACTCCACGTAAAGCTTAGCAGTATCAAAGCAGAACTCTCGGAATTTAGTTACGTTGATCTTCTCTCCTGATGAAATACACTGCAAGATCACACAGATTTTTCTTAAAAGCATAGCATCTATTCCGGTCAGTTCAGCAGATTTAGTGTAGTTTTCAAAAAATCTCCTTGCCGAGTTGCCATTGTTGGTGGATCCACTGCCTTGTTTCACAACATCGAGAAGTAAGCCCGTTTCTCTTCTTACAGCCTCTTGAACTCTTTTCTTCCTGTCATCAACTTGCCTTTTTGCTATATCACCCCTTACTTGCCATGATTTTATGTCTAATTTGTAGGAAATGTGTAATAAGCATTCCATTGAGCGAATCCAAGCGTGAAGGGTGCTTAAGCTATATTTATACATGTCCTCGTTTGCGTGTTTATCTTTGATTAACTCTAAATTATTCATTTCTTTAGGACAAGCCTTGCATATGTCACACACTGAAGCTGCTGTATTGGATATAATGGAATGAATTTTACCATCAATCATTGTCAACAGCAGTTGGTGTTTGACACTAATTCCATCAGTGATGGTGGATGGAGTTAAGGCTTCAATCTCTGCTTCGATTTCAGCCATCTCTCTCTGCACATTTTCTTTGGTTTCCTTTATAAACTTAAACAATATTGGCCGGCAAAATGAAGTGGAAGATGGTCGCTCGTTTTCCCAAATTGTTACACCTTTTGAGACGAGCCGCAGTGGTACAAGACTAATCATAAAATTACTAGCAAGATCGATTTGCTCATCTTCACTCGTCCTTTGATGATAAATGCTTTGGCTAGATGATCCGTCAAAACCCCATTTGCTGGTCAATACGAGCTGTTGATTGGGATCAACAGGGGTTTCTAACGACCTAATAAGTCTTCTTGAGGTTAAATCCATCAAGGCTTGTAATTTGATTTTTGCAGAGCTCTCTGTACTTGTGAGATCTTCTTTGGCCGGATAGCACTTAATTTTTTCTTTAACCAACATGTAGTAACTCGGGTATTGAAGAGCTCCTTCTTGAGTGTTGAAATCCCGAAGAGTGTTATAGCGCCATTTCGATAAGTTCATCGATACATAAAGAGCCAATGCCTTCAAAGGGGATATTTCCCGTACCTGAATTGATTTACCTTCAATGAAGGCTTTGATTTTTGAGGCCTCTTCTGGATTCTCCGTCAAGTATTTCATAACATAAGCTGTATCGCTTTGTCCTGCCTTTTGAAGCGCCCTTTCGGCCGAAAACATAATTTCAGCGCTGCTACTGCTGCATGAAAGACTATCTTCAGTGCGTCTTCTTTTTTACCGGTTACTAAGGTCCTCAAAAGATTTACGAGGACTAGGATGTGTACAAGTTGAAGCATCAGATTTAGCAGGAGAAATTATGGGCTCGATGACGTCACTTATATTTTCTGTAGAAGGTTCCATATTTTCATTCTGTAATTCCGGCCATTGAATTGCAGCCTGTAGCCAAATCTCATGTTTCTTCCGAAACTTATCTGTGCTTCTTCCAGACTGTGTCCATTTTGCATAAATGCGGTAGCAAAATCGACGACACCAGTCTTTTAAACTTGTTTCAGCACTTTCACATAACTGAACACAACTGTTATCTTTTAAAACACTGAACAAATAGTTAAAGTCGCGTAAATCTTTATGTGCGCGTGCGCATAAAGCAACGTGAATATCAAGATTTGTATTAAAATTTGGAAAATACATTGCGAGATTAGCTTGGATACAACGAGGTGTAAATCAACACTGATTTTAAAGTTACTAATAGTGACCTATTTATATAAAATCCAGGTATCCCAGGTATCCTTTGTTAAATATTGCAAGGTAATTAGTTATTGTGATAATTAGTAAATGATGCATGCTAAATTAGTGTATTAAGAGCCATTTAGTAATTAAATAATAGCAATGTTCTTATCAGTAATCATTAGTGCATCAGTTTTATATGTAAACCTTAAGTCCCTAATTATATATCCTAATTAGCTTATATCTTCTCTAATTGGCTGCTCAGAAATGTTATTGTAATAAGGTAAACCTTTAGAAAAACGGTTTTAATCAACAAAATAAACAAAAAATAAAAAAATTGTGTTATAAAATAAACATCACTCTTTATCCCAGAAAGTGCACATTTGGCGCACTATGTGTCTTAGTATTAAATATAGCTCTTAGTATTAGCATTATGATATTAGAGACCGCTACTTGAAACAAGCCCGGAATCAGGAGGGAGAGAGCTCGATACACTCATTTTCATAGTAAAATTTCACATTTTCTCAAATTACTCCCGAAATATGGGAGTTATGAAGAAATTCATCACCACAAGTTATGAAGGCATTAAGTAATCGAATAAGATGGCATCATTAGTTTGGCATAATTTTACTCTTTTTTTTCGGACATGTCTACGTCCAACCGCTCCCATACATTCGTTCCACTGTGCGGCGCGCCGCGTCGCGCGGCTTTTTACCACCTTTGGTGAGCTATGCCGTGTTAGTGCACGACCCTCGGTGTTACCACGCTCCGGCTGACGATTACTGCAGTTTATTACATGATTTTTTAAGAAAATATAAGTATAAAGTTCAATGAGCCACCTAATAAAAGTTCTAACTTATTTCAGAACGGTTTCTATTAAGATTTGGTAATTTATGTATATTAGATGACGGAGCCATTATTGATAGCAGGGGCGTGCGATAGGCGAATCGGCACGTAGTTCCGGAGCTGCGCGGGCGCAGGTGGCGGTGATGCTGCGGTTGCGACGACACCTGCACTGCACGCTTCGTGCGCACCGACCGCTCCTAGCACACCTATCACCGCGAATTGATACCGTTCTCCAAAACAATCAAAGTGAAATTAATCATATTTTCTAACTAGAAAATCAAGGATTTCATTCGCGAAATGGCGGAAGTAGAAATGTCCAGTAACATATAAAACGAATACGTCATAAAAGCTGACTGTGCAAAACAAGCCATCTTCACAAAAGGAAAATAACTTGAGACGACATTAGAAATTCTAAGACCAAAGTTATTTGCATAAAAGGGACTTCAATTACGCCTTATGCGAGTTGTAAAGGAAGCCTCGCCCTCGTAACTGGCCAGCAGTGGTCCGTGCGTCCGGCCATATTCCGGCCATCGTCCGGCTGTCCGGTTCGTACCCGCAACCGCTCCACTCGAGATCGCGACTAGATGGACTTCCGCCTTTTAACTGTTCTTACAAGACTTGGGGCCGTTTCATTCATTTGTTAACTGTGTGCAAGAACGCAGTAAATCACCCCTGATTTATTATATTGTACACCATTGTTTAACAGCTTAATTTAACAAATAATGAGGTGAAACTTGCAGTTTTAGCATAACAGGTTTAACTTGGCTAAATGAAAGCTGTAATTATACTAAGTGCCTGAATTACATAAACGAACATTAAAAAATGCGTGGTTATCGTGGAATTATTCGCTATGTCTACACCTCCACTCAATCTCACTCAAAATCACGAAATCATGTAGTGATCTACTAATATCTTTCTAAGAAACCTGATATTTGCTCAAAAACAATAACAACTTACCCAGATGTAGGTAGATACCGATGTTTGCAAATAATCGGATGTGCGTCTTCGTTGTATAGAATGTCGAACTATAAACTAACTCAAAGCCGGCAGAGGAAACGAGCGAATGCGCCTAAACAAGAACAACAATAGACGTAGCACCACACTGGAAGCTGCCAGGAAATGCCGGAGAGCCGAAGATGAAGCGAGCTCCGCAAAACACGCACAATAGCCATAACATAACAAACAAAGGACTCGAAACATCAAACATTCTACGTGCGAACCAACTTAAAGGTACATCTTCTCTTAATTACATGTTTATGTTCGACGATCAGTTTGTAATTATCCGAAACTAAATAGAATAATCGATCCTAGCTTATCTAATGATTTGAACCTTCGACAATAAATTCGTAACTATTACCTACAGCTGTAAAAAGCCCACCGACACAAAATACTCAATTTAACACCATCCATTTAACTGTGAGGCGGTATGGCTGAGAAAAAAGTGCGGAAGTGGCTTTGCCGCACAGAGTACATAATAGGTAGCTAGCCGATAACTGATTACATTTAAATTGTTTCACAGTGGCGATAAGTTGGGGGTGAAAGGAGATTAGTTGCGCACGCGTCGATGAAGACGTCTGCTTCGTTCAGTCGATCACCTGCTCCGTGATTGTTGGCACCGCATCCACCTGGCTCTGCGGTTACAGAACCAAAATACTACTTGATTGCATATTATTTCGGATATCGTCTGATAGAGCTATTGATAAGTAATTTACCTAGATAAAATAATTTTTTCGAAGCACGTCTACCTTATTCTCTCTCTAATTTTCTCATAAATAGATAAGTGGTCACTTACCTATCTATGCGAAAATAACACTAACTTTTGCATACATGTGGTATTATTAATAGTGGTCGAAAGTCGACCATGATTTTTAATTAATATAATATATTTCTAATGCATTATTAAATGAAAATATTAGCTCTTGTGATATACCGACTAATGGCCCATTTTTTACTCGTATTAATATGCTTAAAAATGTAAAAGACGGTGATTGAAATGAAATTGCAATCTTCACTGTTATATTTTTTATTATAGAATCAGTTTTACAGTTTACTTTCAGTGCAATCAGGAAATTAGGATAGTAAGGAATAGGAACCCTTCGTTTGGTCCATTAATTAATTGGATTTAGATCCAGAAATTAAATACTGAAAGTAAAATTTATTAATACTGCTAACAAAAAAGAAGAAAGTCCATACCAAACAATTGGCAAACAAATCAAATCAAAATATTTTCAAAACAAAATATTTTATTTCACATAAACCTGCAAGGGCACTTATGAAACGTCAGAAGCTAGGTGCACGGTCCCAATTTGTCAAACTACCCGGTTACTCTTTTAAAAATAATTGGCTTTTACAATGTTTTCAAATTACAGTGTTAATAGGTATAGAAGGACAGTGCAAGTACCAGGTACATAAAGGAATGAAAATAAAGAGTAGAAAATCGTCTACAAATCTAGTTTGTAAGGCCTACAACGTAAAGAACGTTGTAGGCCTTACAAACTAGATTCACAATATGTAAAAGAATCCACATAAATAAAATGAACCTATTTAAACCAATTGACATGATTTCCATGACAATCACTAATAAATAGTAGTTATTAGAATTGATGTATAATGTAAAATAAAGACGAGAATATGTCAGACATTGTATAACATAAAAATAATAAAAATTAACGTTGTAATTTGGGAGCAGTTAATAGACTTTCACATAGTTATGCTATTAATGAGGTACCATGGAAGCCACATGTGCATAAGGAATTAATGCCAAATTTCCCTGTATTCAACGTAGTCTTTTATCTTATAATACTATATGCTATTTTGATACGGACACGTTTGGTGTGAGTTTTAAACTTTCCATCGCTAAGTTCTGTTCCCGACTTTGGTAACTTGCTATAGAAGCCGATATTGTTTATTAGAAATGACTTGCTAGTTTTAGTTAATCTAAATTATAGAATCACAATTTCGTCTTTACTACGTGTATTTATGGAAATAGCATATTTTTTTGAAATGACCTAAGTTTTTGCGAATATACAAGATATTTTCTAAGATATAAAGAGAAGGCAGAGTTAGTTTATCAATTTCGTTGAATTTGTTTCTAAGAGACTCGCGAGGCCCCATTTTATAGATTATTTATTTATTAGAATCTAAGTCAGCTGACGATCCCCTCAGCAGAACGCCATAAGACATTATAGTGTGGAAATAAGCAAAGTATACTAACCTGGTACCCCAATAAGTAGGTTTCGCCATTTTAAACATAGAGAATGTCACCCGAACTCAACCGAAATCAATGATCGGCTTGGCCGACTAGTCGGCCATTTTGCAGCCTACTAGTCGGCTAGTCGGCTAAAATCATAATCAACCCATCTCTAATTAGCTTTATACGCTCCTTCTCCTTTAACATATATATATATATATATATAGGTAGAAAGATAATCTCAGCACAAGAAAACAGTTTGATTAATGATAAGATTTCGTAGGCCACGACGCGAAGTCTCGGTACTAACCGACACGTAATATGGTCGCGGCTAAAGTTCTCACAAACTGTGACTCACACCCATTATGCTCTCATGTAATCAAAGACATAATCATTTTAGAAACGAGTCTCTTATTCCGAGAATTTCACCTCTAACTGCTTCAAGCGTGAATTATTAACGTTTACTACAATTTTAATTGTGTTTGGTGTGGAAGCATGTTGCTACGAAAGTAAATAACTAAAAGATGATCTTCTATTGGGAAACGTAATCATGAGCACAATGGGCATACTTGATAGAGTGCCTTATAAAGGTGTGAATGCGATTTTCTGTCGGTGGCCGGTAGAAACGTGACTGATGAGTTTGGCGCTAGCCACAGCACCACGAAACTCTGTAATTATGTGTTCCCATAAAATGTTTTCAAAATGCCTCCATGCTGCTTGATGACCATGTCGCAACATCTTAGGTACTTCACTCGTTAAAACCGCAACATTATGAGGTGCTTACTTGCCCATATTAAGGCAATGTAATGCAAGGTAGGCTGTATAAAATTAGCACGACACAAAATTAACACATGGGTTTGTATGTTATTTTTTTAATTCAGCGCAAAAGGTGACAGATACTCAAAATATTGGGACCTCCATGTGCAGTCTCTTGTTGCAGGATGCACCTATGTTGTAATGATGATTACAAAATATTGTGTATAGAGTAGAATACCTACTGTTTACAATGAATAAGTATTGAGTTTATAAAAATGATGACGTCATCATCTGCCTAGCCATATCCCAGCTATGTTGGGGTTTATATGTCCAACTATATGGTGATTTAAAAATTGTAACGTATTTAAATAATACGCTTTGACCCTTTATTCTCAATTTCTCACCACGTGAGTCAAGTGGTGCAGTCTCAGGCTCCCAGCGGATGAGCATCCTACTTTTGGGTGGTCGCCCAGCGTCCGTTCATTTCACGCATTTTAGAAATCATTATAGAGCGACCTACGAGCTTAGACATAACCGAATAAACACAATTATAATCAATGAAAACTAACACTAACGTAAATTGCTTCGAAATTTAATATCACTTCGTATTTATAAAGTTCTTAAAATTTTATTTACATATTTTGTGCAATAATGACTCCGAGCTTCATAATAGATGTTATCTACACAAGCAAAAGTATTCCTCTTTCCAACAGATGACAAAATTTATTTGTATTGTGTGTCTAATAACTTTTCAAGCCTGTGGAAAGTGAAGTAAAAAAATACTATTCAGCACAATTACAACTAGGGATGCCTCGATACGTCTTTTTTCCGATACGATAACGATACCGATGCTCTTATAAAAATATCGGTGATACCGATACCGATATCGATTCCGATACGCTTATTGATTTCAAAAATGAAGGTAAAATAAATAAAACACACTTCAGGTTACTGTTTTAATTAAAATAAAAAGAACAAATAACAGGACAAACTAAATAAAACCGTTTATAACACATTTGCTCGTAAAGGGTCTCTTATAACACCAATTTCAATATCGTAATGTATGTCATTACGCACTTGTGCGTTATTGTAATGTAAAACGCACGGTTTATCAAGATGCTCCGTCTGAAACGAACGGTACTTTTTAAATCTTAGCAAAGAGTTTTATGCCAGAAAAGTGGTCAACATTTTATGAATAAAATTAACTTTGAGAGATAAAACATAAAAAAATATACATTTAATTCTTTAATTTAATTAGTTTTGACAATAAATTACAATCATTTATCTGTAACAAAAACAAAAAAATATTAATTTACTTTATTAGTTATACTGGCTGTTTTTGTGCCTTTGCCTTAAAAAAAAGCGCTGATGCACGCGCATCGCTAATTTGTGAACAAGTAATATTCAATTTTACAAATTGTTCAAATTTTTCTAACTGCTTTAACAAGTGATTAAAGATTTACTCGTTTAAGAAAGTCCGACTTTTATTTATTTCCTCGCAAATATGTTATAAAACGTCGTATGACATACGTGCGCTTTGATAATTACAGCCTCTGCTTTCTTGTAGCCCTCGCTTACGGCTCGGGCTAGCAATATCGCCTCGGCTGTAATTTTCAACTTACCGCACTTATATCATATTATAACTATTGACAGGTTGAGATTACTTACATAATAGTATATTTAGCTTAGTTAGTTCGTGCCTCGTTTTCAACGAAATAGACGAGACAACACCCGCATTTACATTACATTTTTATAGCGCGAAATTTGAAAAGTATCGTTGAATCGGCCATGACAATATCGCCGATGCCGATATATCGGCAAACTTCGAGTATCGCCGATATATCGGTATTTGTATTGCATGCATCCCTACGTACAACATTGTATGAAATTAAGTAAGTAAATGCAATTTAGCTGCTTATGCGACTGTATATAGGTTGAGTAACAGCCCAACTAGCAAAAAGATAGTATAAGCAATTACTCTCACGACTATGGATCGAAAAACACACTCGTATGAAAGATCCTATTATTTCAATAAGCTGTATAAAAGCAGCTTTCTTGATTATTTAGAACTCAACGTTTTTTGGCTCTATAAACATGTCGAGTAAACGCGGACTCGACGAATTCATATCGCATTTACACGATAATTATATAAAGATATCTCTCAATCGCCTTCATGCAACCGTGAGTCTTATAAAAGCTCTTTGAAAGCATCTGAATTACTAATTTGTCGTAAGACTAGCTTTTATAACACGATATTTTGACATTTAATTATTACAGCATTATTGTGGAGTAAACGCTGTTCATTCAACAAAGTAGCATCTCGGTTACTACAACAGCACTTAATGTCATATGACAGCTTACTGCAAGGCTTTCATTCGATTTAACTATTGAAGTTGAGAAAACTCTTTCAAATTATCTATTACAGCCCTAATGGTGCTCTAAACATTATTTGATAGCCAGCGTAATAGTGGTATGAAAGTTGAATAAAATCTTTTAAAACACATTTGGTTGTCTCTTATTTCACCAATTTCAATATCATTGTATGTCATTACGTACTTGTGCGTTATTGTAATGTAAAACGCACGGTTTATCAGGATGCTCCGTCTAAAACCAACGGTACTTTTAAAAATCTTAGCAAAGTTTTTATGTCAGAAAAGTGTTCAACATTTTATGAATAAAATTAATTTTGAGAGATAAAATATAAAAAAGAAACATTTAATTCTTCAATTTAATTAGTTTTGACAATAAATTACAACCATTTATCTGTAATAAAAACAAAAAAATATTAATTTACTTTATTAGTAATACTGGCTGTTTTTGTGCCTTTGCCTTAAAAAAAAGCGTTGATGCGAGCGCATCGCTAATTTGTGAACAAGTAAAAATTATTCCGCGCGCTTTTTCTTTTCGCTGTATTGTTTTTATTTGAAAATGTCGTCAAGTAATGATGAATTTATTATTTCGACACCGCCAGAAGTATCAGAGGCAGCGAAAAAGGCTACTCTAAGCTTTTGCCCGGAAAATTGACCGATAGAGACTTACAAGCGTATCAAAATTTCATCTTATGGAAAACAAGCAAAGATGCAAATTCATTTTCAGAAAGTGTGTTTTTAGCCTATTTCATGGAACTTTCTCAAAAAAATAAGTCAAGCTCACTGTGGTGCTACTATTCAATGCTAAAAAGCACTGTGAAAACAAAACATGGTATTGATATCAAGTCATACTCCAACTTGCTGGCATTTCTAAAAAGACGCTCAAGTGCCCATGTGAGTAAAAAGTCGAAAGTATTTTCGGCTGACAATGTCAAAAAGTTCCTAGAAGCTCCGGGTTGCCGATATTTGGCAATAAAGGTCAGTTGAAACTATATTACTGTTATTAACTTCTTTCACTTTCGTATTTCTTTACAATATAAGTGTTTTGTACGCTATTATTATCTCATTTCAGGTTGTATTAATATTCGGCATAAATGGTGCATGTAGACGTCAAGAGTTGGCAAACATCACGACTAATGATGTCGAGAACCATGGGCGGGTTCTCCTTGTCAAGGTCAAAAACACAAAAAATAAAATTCCAAGATCGTTCACAATCCAGGGGCCTTTTCACGACATAGTGAAGAAATACGAAGCGCTTCGTTCAACAAAAGCGATGTCTAACAGATTTTTTCAAAATTACCAAAATGGAAAATGCACTAGCCAACCCATTGGCATAAATAAATTTGGAGCAATGCCGAAACAAATTGCCACTTTCTTAAATTTGGATGATCCACATGAACACACAGGGCACAGTTTCAGAAGGTCCTCGGCTACATTGCTCGCCGATTTAGGTGCGAACTTGTTGACACTAAAACGCCACGGAGGGTGGCAGTCGAACAGTGGAGCCGAGGGCTACATAGATGACTCGATGAGAAATAAAGAAGAAATTACCTCCTGCATTACAAGGAACATAAATTTGGAGCCAAGTGTTGACTCTCCACCATCTACGAGCACACACGCGTACATTGCACCATCGTCGCCGCTGCCGCAACTGCCTCCGTCGCCGCCACCGACTGCAGAACTCTGTGGTCTCGTTTCTCCTACTCAAGAGAGTGAGAGAGAGACTGGTGCAATTGTAACTAATAATAATAACTTGACAACATTAAAAATGCCAACTGGCAACGTAATAATCAATTTTACAAATTGTTCAAATTTTTCTAACTGCTTTAACAAGTAATTAAAGATTTATTCATTTAAGAAAGTCCGAGTTTTATTTATCCTCGCAAATATGTTATAAAACGTCGTATGTATATACGTGCGCTTTGATAATTACAGCCTCTGCTTTCTTGTAGCCCTCGCCTACGGCTCGGGCCCGGCTATCTCGCCTCGGCTGTAATTTTCAACTTACCGCACTTATATCATAATGTACGATTACAGCACTATAAATGCCATTTTGTCATAACAATAACCGTATTTGCTTAATTTTGAGAAAATGGACTATAAACGGTGGAAAAACATTTAAAAGAACTGGAGGTCTCCGACGAAAAGTAAATAAGATGTATACACGGTTGAAACAATCAACATCTACATTCACTGTAACCATGGATGAAGAAAGTAATACCTATACGTGTGCGGGTTCTGTAGGAAATATTCACGCTTCTACTGATTACGAAATTTGCGAATCGTCTACTAGTAAAGTGTGATCTCGTTCCAAAAATATCTCCGCTGATCAAGATTCTGATTCTGATGGCAAATCTGATTATAACGATAGTAGCGATAATTAATGAGAATGACAGATCACAGTTTAAAGACAATTATAGTTCAGAGTCCGAAGTTCAAATTAATTCGATGGTAGTCAGTTTTCTATTGATTTTCTGCTTGTTTCATCGACAAAGTGTTGTGTCTAGGCGTTTGACTACTTTGCCATTTGTCACAAAAATATTTTGTAAAAGTCACTCATTTAATTTGTTAATAATAAAATCTATCTAATGAAATCACTTTACATTTCTCTACAGTATTAGTGACAGTATTTGTTCTTATAATAATTATAAGTATATCAAAATAAAAAAATCTAATTGTAGCAGTCGGGACCAATTCTAGAAAAGGAGGCTTAGTGAATTGAGAGCACACACCTATATTACATTGCAGATTACTCCAATCTACTGACTAGATGGCTGACTCTTTAGAATGGGTCCCGACTGCTACAATTTATCTGCTTATAAGCATCGCCTTAGCAACTGGCGATTCTTAAGTAAAGTGCAATCGGGTACAACGACTTTCTTGTTTTAGGGCTTTTTCATGAATACTCATAAAAGCAGTCGGGTTTTTTAGTTTTTAAACTTTCCGTTTTTTTTTACGATATCACTTTACATACATACATACATACATACATACATACATACCTACATACATTCATACATGCTCTCGAAACACATAACCCTCCTTCTGGCGCAGTCGGGTAAAAAGTAAAAGATGTAGTACATTTTGCGCTAAGGAACCCTGTACTAACTGCAATGGCGCTCCTAGAAGTCGTAAAATGAAAACCTCATTTCTTTTTCTCAGCTAAAAGCAGAGTGAATACCTTGTCATGTTGAGTGAGTTGCTATTAATGGCGGATTGATTTTAACTATTAAATTAATATTATTTGTGATTCATTATTTACTAAGAAATCTAGTGGCCCATGAAAATATTAACTAAAATGTAAGGAATATAGACGAAAAAATTAATTCCGCATATGAAAGTAAGACCCCCATCAGCTAACTTTAATAGTTCACGTATTGTCACTATGGCTGTAAAATCGTATGGCATAGTATACTTTAACGTATTTTAATTTATTGTTACAAACACAACAGCAACGCGATATCATTTTAAGATAAATGAAACGGTCTAAAAGTGCTGCTTGGTTGTATTCATACGATCAAAGAGTCAATTAATTGCAACCACACTGCTATATCACTATAAGTCGAATGAAAGAGAGTCTACTGACTTGGGAAAAGCAGGTGTGTGGAATATGGCATACTGATGTCTATTATAGTACTAGTAACGTTCGAGTTGCGTTTACTCGATATTCTTTCGACTATTTGGCTATTCACACGATAATCTTACGATATTTACATCACTTGAAGCGGAGAGAAGTGCGCCCAAATCGCGTTGAGGGAACGTGCACAGATCATTCACTCGACAATTTCAGGATCCGTCTCACCACTAATAGCTGAAATAGAAACGTGCTACTGACTTTTGTTGGACATTTGTTGCTAGTTGGGAGTTTACTGACTTTCAATACTTATTCGAAGTACCTATATGTCATTGCAGTAACTACAAGTCTCAACTCTCCAGTGGTACTCTATAGTGGGACAACTGTGACCGGGCTTTCTTAGAGTCCACCAGTGGCAGAAGTTATAGCCGAGAAGAAAATTATTTTTTTACATAATACTAGTTTTGCCAGCGGCTTCGCCCGCGTGAAGGTCGGTGTATTATACATATAAACCGTTCTCTTGAATCACTCTGTCTAGTAGATAATAAAAACCGCATTCAAATCCGTTGTGTAGTTTAAAAGATCGAAACGTACAGACACAAAAAGCGACTTTGTTTTATAAGTAAAGAAAAGATAATGAAGTATGGACAATAGACCTCACCTGAATGAGTGGTGTAGTATCATTTCAGGCGTTATGCCTCCCCCAAATACCGCCACTTTGACTGAGGCTGTGCTTCTCGCATCCTGCGGATTTTTGCGGCCTTCATTATCATCGGTCCACCTTGTGGGACGGCTTCCAAAGCTACGTCTTCCGGTATGCGGTAATATATCATTGTAAACACTATCATAATCACACAAATAGGTAGCTGCTATCACTAATGTCATCTGTCAGTCACCACGAATGACGGGAAAAGGTTAAAAAATAAAATACCTTGCAGTAGAGGATCGGTGTGGTAGCGAGCCAGTGTAGTGATATAATCAACTTAAATACGGGATTAGCAGGAATGTACAAGTGGGTGCATGCAAAATGCACGGATGCACGGCTGTTAGGCGCATGGGTGCTGGGTGGGTGCTCGCGTGGGTGCAGGGGGCGGGGCGTGGACCGCCCATCGCGACGCCCATCGCGCCACGCCCTACTGCAACTATTACAACCACAAACTTTATATGTTTCATAAGTAATATTAAGAGCGAATTCCACCGATGAAATTGAACGCAATCAGCACGTCTAGTAAGTCGCGTTCAAGAGCTGTCAGTGTCATTGTTGATTGAATATTGACACTAACAACTGTTGAACGCGGTTTGGATACGCTGATCACATTTAGCTTCATTGGTGAAATTAGCTCTGAAATGGTCCAAAATTGTAAGAAAAGTATGGGTCTACATGCGGACAAATAGAGTAATTATGATTACAATGCAAATACTCACTAACAACACATTGTTAGTGAGTATTTTTGTTCTTTGTTTTTAGAGTGTATTTACCGTTAGTTTATTTCTAAAATCGGAAGAGCTTTCTGCATATTAGAGGAGAAAGCTCTTTCTACCTAAGAAATTCAGTCCTACAACTTATTCCTGCTTTACATTTTTCTTATGATAGATAATAGGTATATTTATATCTACTGTGTAGTTATGTTCCTAAAACTTGGGCGTATTAATTAGATATCGCTTAGACAGTCTTTAATTGTAACTATCTCTGAATAATCAGCAGAACGAATTTAATTCTTTATTTGATTTAGGTTCCCACATCATTTAAACCGCAAGGTAGAGTATTTAGGATCTAAACTGTATGCAGGCAAATATGCTTATATAAGTAAGAACATCATAGGTACATAAATAGTTTGTTAACTTACACCAAGTAGTTAGTAGTTTTTGCCTGATAAAGTACTCGTAAATAGTATAAAAGAATGTATCAGAGTTCCGTTCTTTAACCGGTAGCGTACGTACGATAACTTATGACGTCAAAATTAAACGGTCGCGTACGTACGATAACTTATGTCATCTTAATGCTAGGTTTAGACTACAACAATAGTGTTGTACACCGTACAATCAGAGTATGCACCGACTGTCTATGTGTGCGTCCGGGTGACTCTAATTGTGCCACAAATAATTAGTGTCGAACAAGTGGCTGTGTGAACAGCGCCCTAATTGCGTCATCATCATCTCCCTAGCCTTTTCCAACTTTGTTGGGGTTGACTTCCAATCTAACCGAATGCAACTGAATATTTTACATGGAGCGACTCGCTATCTGACCTCCACAACCCGTTACTAGTTGCGTAACACGAATCATTTTGAAGGATATTGCTAATCCATTGCTTCACATGTTCCTACTGTTAGTGTTTTACGCAATTACCCCTCGGGTCGTGTCCAAGTGTCTCTTGTAGTTGCTTTGACGATTTTGCAAACAAGTTCAAAATTTTTCCTTAAGGGGAATCTAGTCGCGGGCTCACTGGTGGGCCTGGCTAAAAAGCACGCTATTTCACTAGGCATCATGTCTGACAGAGGTAGTATCAGTGATGAACAGTTAGACTCTAGTGTAAACGCTCAACATTATTGAGTGAGATGTAGGATCATTTATAGTAACACAAGAGCATAAAAAATGAAGAAAAGTTCTTCGGAAGATCGGGTTTTCTGAAAAACCCACTGCATAAATTAATGGTCAGTAAAGTTTATTGAACTTTTTGATATTTGAGCTTTGTCGGTACTGACTTGGTTTTGGAGATTT
This sequence comes from Polymixis lichenea, assembly GCA_949091785.1. NCBI lineage: Eukaryota > Metazoa > Arthropoda > Insecta > Lepidoptera > Noctuidae > Polymixis > Polymixis lichenea. Next base: position 12,760,940 of record OX420932.1, on the reverse strand, counting down.
TATACTTCTTTTATTACTTAAACACGCCCAAAGCTAGGTTAAATTAGCAAGAAAAGCGAATCTTTGTTGGCTCCTAACTTTTTAATGGTTTTTTATTTTAGTATTCTGTTTCCGTACAGACAATATTAATAATGAGAAAATACTATACCATGTTTAATTTTTGATGCACATTGTCAAACAGTGGAGTAATATACTGCCGAATTTTGTATGGGAAAAATGTGGACTAGATTTACCTTAAACTCCTTAGAAGCCCGGGTGGCTTTACATGGTGTGATCGACAGCTTCATTTAATACGCTTTTGCCATTCTTTTATTTAAGTACTTTTAATAATAATCTGGATACTTCTGTGATATTTTTTTTTTTTTTCAGAAAATGTGAAAAAAATGATGCTTGAGTAGATCCTTGTGGGACACCTGATCTTTTCTGTGAATGACCACGTAAATTAGAAAGCAGGCATTCTTTAAAATGTCGTAAGGCAAGGAAGACAAATTAATACGGTAAAACTATCTAAAACCGTAGATTTGTTCAAAAGTTTATGTTAAAGATTCAGTAGATATTGTCGATAATAGCTGCTGTCAAGATGTGAAGATTTTCTTCTTATCCTTAATTTTATACGGTATGATTAAATAAGACCTCCAAGTAAATTTATGCTTGTTTCGTAATACAACCAAAATATTGTAAACCACGACCATAACCATAATCTATATTAACGCAAAGTGGCTGTAGTGGCCATTGATGCGTGCTGGTATTGAAATCGGAAACGAGAAAAACAAAACGACAATGCCACTCTACCTATAGGCAAATATTTTCAACCGCATCGTTGAACTAAGTAATTGTTAAACTACTGGAAAAACTATAACAACTTTATTGTTCTTCAACACGAATACGAGATCAGGGTGATTTGAACTCTCAGTTCTCTTAACAAAATACAAACAGACGCAAGCAAAACTAGCTACTGACTACTGAGAAAACAACATTACCATTCTACCTAGCGACGTGGTGAAAAGTTCCAATCCCAAAACTTTTCCTCGACACTAGGAAAGTCGCTTGTTAGTAAGTTGACTCCATACTTTTCCGGTAGATGTCAGTATTCGATGTTGGAAGTTTCGAGAGCTCCACCCCTGAAAACCCCTCAGTTTTCACTTTTCTCCATTTCGTCGACAGAGCGCGCTACAAATACTATTCTTTTGAATGCGAATGATGTTATTAACGTTACGTGTTCACAAAACTTTCTGGCCATTAACTTTTTATTCTAATACAGAGATATGCAAATGGCGATTAATAATTCCACGTAGCTATACGTAACAATAAAGATAAAGCAATACGATTTAAATAAAGCGATTATCATCAAGTAAATTCAGTTAGTGAAGTGGCGAGATCCACGAGTGTTGTGCGGCGGCGGCGGCGGTAGGCCGCGGCGAGATGAAAGAGCCACGGGCCCGCAGATGCCATCGCCGAGCTTTGCTACACGTCGCCGCTGCCGCGCGCCACGCGCCTTGCATCAAATAACTGATAAAATACTATGCACATCTTTTCATCTGCAGAAATCCAAGTATTTAATTTTGATTAGTTCTTTTAAATTAATTGGCGGTTCATAGTGATGTGACTAACGCGGACACGACCTCGCGATTCCCACGCCGCCGCTTTCCCCGGCGAGCGACCCCGCGGTGCCGCCATTGTCAGTCACTCTAGCTACTCAACAGTTAGTGCCTTTACGTATTAGCATACTGCTGTGATCACTCAAGCAAATTTTCATAGAATAATCATCAGCAGTGTTGTTCCGCTCTTGATCAAACAATATAGCCCCACGCAGACGAATGATTGGTCAAGGTGAAAATCGATGACTGGTACGATTTCATGCCTTTGGAGGCACTATAAAAAAAACAATTTCTGTTTTATGTTAATAACAGATAAACTTCTAGCTCATTGGCATGCAAATAAAAAAATTAAAATCGACGACGTCGTGTCCAGAAGTTTTTATTCCACTCATTTATATATTTAAATAATCATACAATATGATTTGTTCAGCGGTATTTATTGAATAAATCTTATAAACTTTAAAATTGAGTGTGAAACTTTGGCAAGGTTTCGTATTCGGGACTCCGGAAGTCCGGTACCTCTGTCCATGCATAGTTAAGTGCATCTGTGTCAAGTGTCGACGCAATATCGGAGTTTCCCTCGAGGCGGAAGGCTGTCGATTTAACTTCTTGGCTGGGCAGCGCGCGGTGGACAAACAATCATGAGCCAGTGATGTTCACACGCTGCAGAGCTGCTCATGCATAGTTAAGGAGGCTGTTGCGTCGCGCCTGGACCAGCTCCCTAGAGGCAGCCGCGTGTCTTGAGATATTACTTCTTTCGCTAGCATGACAAGTTTTAGGTGAAGCGGTGCCGTTATTTATGAAACTTTAATCTGTAAAATATTATAAGAGAAAACTTGCTTACATTCTACTTGATTTTTATTTCATTGCTGGATAGTAGATAGTGGACCCTATATTTTTTATCCAAAACCCCTAAAAACAAAAATGGCTGTCTAGTCAATTAAATACATACTAATGAAAATTTTGCGTGTTAGATAATAATTGGCTTATTAGACAAGCGTAGTGCGTCGTCGACTTCACATAAGCTAAAAGCTCTTTGCTAAGTTTATAAAGAGCAGTGAAACTTTATTTATAAATCTGCCTCCAATATTTTGAGACAGATTAGGAAGGCACGCAGCCACGGTGGCCAGTGCGGCCGGTGCGGGCGGCGCGGCGGTGCGGTGCCGTGAACAACAGCATGGTGAAGTTTAATTGAACCGAGACGCCGCTGGCCCGGCCGGCTCTGGATCGGCACACCACTACTCACGAGACCAACCTCAAGCAATCTGACAAAATCTTGTGATACCTATTACCTCTGCACTGTGCATGTCTAATAGATTTTATGATTTTGGACAAAACCGAGTAGATGTCGTTTGCTTTGAAAAGTATATAATAAAAATGTTTGTTGCTTTCTTAAGCAATTTAGGTTAAATCGAAGACCCCACTTAAAACCATTTGAAATTATTTTAGATAGACTAATTTAGCTAGTATGCAGCCTATGCAGCTAGAAATAGGCTTCTCAAATTATCTCCCAAGGACAAGTAGAGCCTTCGTTAGTTGGATTTTAGTTCGAGATGATTCATTTGAAATCACATTAGGAGATCCAAAATGTAACTCCTAATTCTAGTTCTGTGTGAAATATTATAAATAGCAAATCAGAAAATAGTGCCATAAAAAGCTACAAAGGGTACCTACGTCAAGAGAATGGGTCTAGCATAATCAGTATGGAAATCAGTCTGTACACATTACATATCTTCATTGCTTTCATAATGCAAATGATACCATTACAAAGTTACACATATACGTGAGATCATTTTTTTTTATCTCATACCAAATATAGTTAATCATAGGAACGAGGTGGATTTCTGAAACGGTATAGTAAGGTTAGAATATACTGCCCCGTCTCAAAAATCGTTGTAGCCACGATAATGTCAAAAACTACTGAACAAATTTTCATGCTGTTTTCACCAAAAGACAGAGTGAAAGTTTTCTGTAAATTGGTTAACACGGGCGAAGCCGCTGGCAAAAGCTAGTTTTGAATAATTGCCAACTGCATTCACAAAAAATGGTACAATCAGAACGAAAATCGATAATTATTCTCAAGTTTTATGGTATGATGCTATTTGCCAATCGATGCAGCTTCGTATGAGGATTAAAAAACTCAGCTTATTCCCCGGCGCTCCATAATTTTATTCCGGCGGCTCCAAATTAAAAAGCAATATGATAATATATATTTTTTTAAATCCCATGAACTCCAAAAATGTTAAAGTACAGACGCCAGCACATCAAGCTACCTTAGACAGTATTTTTTTTTCAATTGAACATAAACCTTATACACATGTGACAAAGTTGAAAATATATCAAAGAAATTTAACAGATTGGGGTAGCTTGATGTGCTGACTTCTGTACAAATTGCACAAAAATAAATGATCAGTATTTATAATAAAATTTATTTAGGTATGACTCAACAAACAAATTACCGGAGTAATGCGACAATGTCGAACCTCCCGTCCTCACACCCGCGCCCTACCGCGCTGTCTATCTACAATAGCAAAATAGGATAGTCGACCTTGCGCCCCTGCATTTGATGCTTATTTATCCGAATTCATAGATAATGAGTGAGAACCAAGATGGCGCTATTGCTGGATCTTCCACATCCGGAGAATTTACATTAGTTGCTGGTGCTGGTAATCACCTACCTATTAGTGATATCAGGAAATGTGATTTTTAATTGTATTTTGCATTTATTCTAAAATAGATTAAGGTCAATTTAAATAAGAAGACTGTAATTTTAATTCTTTAACTTCATATTGTGTGACATAAAGTCAATTTGTGATGACAGAAAGTGTATTGCGATATATATTTTTTCTATTTTACTATAGGTACATACTTAGCATAAGATTGATTTGTGACGTGTAAAAATATTGACGTGTAAAAGTGTCTTTTAAGATCTACTTACATAAATAAATAAACATTTAAACAAACATTTAGACTGCATATGTACTGAAACTATTTACCACGAAATTATAACATTAATGTTAGCAATTTGTGTTTTGTTGACCTTACGCAATTTGGTTTACCCGCTGGGAAAAATTTAGTATTTTATTATTTAACTAATAAAATTATAGAGCTCTTGGGAATCAATGTATGAAGAGAAATTGTTTGGAGAACAATAGATTTGGAGCTCCTGGGAATAATCCAAAAACTCTTCTGGCTTAGAGGTTAGAGTTTTAGAAATGGCACAAATTGCAATAAACTTTTGCATAATATTTGAGGCAGATTCTATTTTCGTACAACTTGTGCTTGTATGACACCCATCTCACGAGTGTCCGCGACGCCCTGCAACACCTGAGCGGAGCAAGCGCCTACTGATGCGTGTTCCTGACCCAGCCGAACCCTTTTCACGGTTCCCGCATTCAGTTAGAGTAGAATACATTTTAAGCTAAGTTAAGTATTGAAAATTCCGAATGTTTATATTTTGTGAAGCATATAGTGCTGGTCGTGGTTTCCCCATTTATCTATCTTCCTACATGTAATACAATCATAGCGACCTCAAAAACAAAAATATACATGGAAATATAAATATAAATAGATATTTTGAAAAAAAAGTAATATCTAGCTGAGAGGCCCCAGACCTCTGAACGATTCATGTAGGTATCAAAAATGCAGTTTTTAGAATTTTTCTCTGTTTGTCTAAATGTTTGTTCCAGCATCACGCAATGACTACCGGATACATTTAGTTCTAATTTTGAATTTATAATCCCTTTATGTCTGGTTAATCTGTAGGGTATAAATAATTATCACTCTATTAGCTATGGGGGATGAGTAAAATTACATTTTGTACTTATTCTAGTCTACAGTTTAACACAGTAGGTTTTTTCTATAGTTTGCCGCAAATTATAAAAAGATGAGGCAAAAGGTTAGAAAATTGCAGGTTTTGAGTGATTATCATCACACCATACCGTTATGGAGCTAAACAGTGAAATATGACATTAAAGGGTGGATTTTTGAGAGTGGGTAGTTAGGGTACCTTCACCGTTGTACCTACAGGTAATGACAGACTGTCCTTAACTTTCTGGGATTTAATCTGCGTTCACTGATTTTCAAAAATAAAATATATTTTATTTTGTTGTTTGCTGATTATAGTCAGGAAACATTGAGCAAAATTTTACAAAAACTTTTTTGTTGCCAATCGATCCTGTTACTAGAAGTCAGAAATCGCACGAAACAAACCTGTGATAGTACCTAAGTTCGATTCAGATATACTTTTTTATATTGATAATTTTAACATATGTATATAGACAAACTATCTAGTACTAGGTACTATCGTAGAACGTACACAGAAAAACTTACCTCAACTGTCATCTATGGTTGTATTAAAAAATATATATATATTCATTTCTCATACTCGGAAAGTAGGTAGTGTTTGTTTGATCCGAGTAGCGGTTGAAAGATGCTACTTCCCTCTTTTGGGCGGGAAAGACTCATAGTAATTGCTTCCCTCTCTAGGGTGGGAATAAATTTTAAAAATAGAACTAAATTTGGTTAGGCAGTCGGCGAAAAAAATACTGCGGTCTTGTGAGTGTATAAACAGCCAGTGTGAATTTTAAAAAAAAGTAAGCAGGTCCGCCCGCGGCAGTGTCGCGGGTGTGTTCCAAAGTTAAAATTTGAAATAGACTGATTGACTGATTTGATTTTAATTTGGGGGGATACTAACTCTGTAAGCTGTATCGAAATCTCGGTTTATTTTTTAATTTATTTTTTTGGTGGGTGGGAAATCATCAAATAACTTCTCCCGCTCTGGGCGGAGCGGGAGAAGTCAGACTTTTACTGACTGAAACCTACCCGTGTTCCCTCAGTTGCCTGTGTGCCAGGGGCCGTGGTATCTCTTTTGAACAACCTGCACCCCTGGCAGGCATCGGCCCTTGCGGGCCCCACCAGACATCTCTTTGAGGCGCGCGTGGAAAACAACGCGCTGTCGACCCGGGCCTGGGCCTTACCGGACAGCGAGCTACCCATTACTCACCGTCCGCAAGCCCGCGCCTACGGTGGCCGGGAATCAGCCTGGGATTCCCGACGCCCAGAGCGTCTCCTGCAAAGGCTAGGGCCGTGAGGGCGCATGTAACGCCTCTCCTTCACGTGCGCCGCATACCTCTTTGCGAGCATCACTTTTTCGCTGAAGGAGGTGACGGCTAACTATGCACTTTCGTTCCGTACCATGGCCTGGACCAGGGCCGGACGCGAGAGATCGCCGCCGCCGATCACCTCCACGAGGACACAGCGGTGCGCCGCCCAAGCCGGGCAGACCTCCACCGTATGGTCCACCGTGTCCTCAGGGCGATCTTCGCAATGGAAACACCCGGGCGTTTCCTCGCCTTATGCGAAACAGGAACCTCCCGAAACAGCCATGTCCGGTGAGGACCTGTGTCAGGCGGAAGGTGAGGACGCCATGCCGCCTCTCAAGCCACTCCTCAAAGAGGGGACTTACCACCGCAATCGTGGCGTGCCCAATCTCGATTTATTTAGACCAATATCTTATTAAAAATGAGTTCAAGTGATTCTGAAATGTTGACCCCAGATTCTATTAAAGACGAGGCAAATACAGTTTTCGAAAATCTTTTGCCAAAAATTTCAAAGGAAAGTTACAAATACGTAAGTACAGTGACTTTATGAAGTGGCGAGCAGATAAGAAAACAAAATCATTTTCCGAAAGTGTATTTCTTACATACTTCAATGGACTATCTGCCAAAATAAAGCCTTCTACGCTATGGAGCAGGTATTCAATGCTCAAGAGTACACTAAAAGTAAAACACAATATCGATTTGAAAAGATTCCATAATCTACCATCGTTTCTGAAAAGACAGTCTCAGGGTTTCAAGAGCAAAAAATCTAAGGTTTTCACCTCTTACGAAGTGGGAACATTTTTAAATGAAGCCCCTGACGAGATATATTTGGCAGTGAAGGTAAGCTATAACGTTTATCTAGGTAGGGAGAGGTCTTTTACTCTAAACATAAAAGTCGATCCCAACGGCTTTACTCTAATATGTAATATTAGGTTTGCATAAAAAAAGGCAATCATATCAATCAAACACACCGACCAGATTGCGTAAATTGAGAGTACAGACGTTGGATAGGCGTGCATTTCTGGAGTAAAAGATCTCTGCTTGTTATTTTATCTACATAGGTACCTAAAAGATTAATAGTAATGAAGAAATCATGTTTTTCACAGGTGATATTGATACTCGGTATAAGCGGCGCCTGCAGAAGCAATGAACTAACAAATTTAACATTTAACAACTTTGAAAATCAAGGCCAGTTATTACTCGTAAAATTGACTAAAACAAAAACAAATATTGAGCGTACGTTTGTTGTACGAGAAGAGTTTACACAAATAGTAAAAAAATATCTAAAAATCAGACCTAATGACATAAGAACGGATCGCTTTTTTCTCAATTACCAAAAGGGAAAATGCTATAAACAAGTGATCGGTAAAATAAAATCTCAGGTATGCCGAAGCAAATAGCAACATATTTGAATTTACCAAACTGTGAACAGTATACCGGGCATTGTTATAGAAGAACGTCAGTGACACTGTTAGCCGATTCTGGGGCGAACTTGACAATGTTATAAATTCATGGAGGATGGAAATCCAGCACAGTCGCGGAAGGCTACATTGAGGATTTTGTTCAAAATAAAACTAAAATTTCAAACAAATTAACTGAGACTATAAATTTACGCCCCACTGCGCCTCAACCAACTACTTCAAGGGAGTCTGCGCCATGGATTCCACCGTCTAATCAAATACTGGAGTCTCGTACTTTTACAGAAATTCGGCACAGCCAAATTAGTCATAACATATCAAACAGCGTAAATATTCCAAACAAGAATGTAACTTTAAATTTCACAAATTGTTCTAACTTCTCAATTAATTTTAAATAAAAAAAATTGAAAAACGACTATTTTTTACTTTCCTTAAATTCGAAATGAAAAGTAGAGTGCCTAACACGGGTGAAAGACACCAATTCCTACTCGAACTATAGCCGCCCTTGCTGTGCTCGCGTCTAAATACCTCGTATGGGAATTGATTTCTTTCAACCCTTGTATAACAATCTACTATTTTGTGATAGGTGAGAAATCCCGTGTATTCACAATCTATCTTTTGATATTTTTTTTAGTGATAGCCGTTTGTCAAGAATGATCGGCATCGATCAGTGTATCAGTGTTGTGCCATTAGTATATGCAGGAACTACAGAAGTATGTGCAGGAAATACACCAAATAAATTGGGATATCGGCAAGAGAATGTTGATCATGGTGCAAGAATAAAAAAATCGCAGCAATTGGAAATTGCTACTGAAGGCTGCGTGTGTCGACCTTAGGACGAGCTACTTCTCACACGGACAACAGTACGTCGCTTGCTCCTGCGTCAGCAGGCCTGAATCTCTGTACCTACACACCAAGCCTGACTCTGTTTTGGCGGCTTGTCTTTTATATACGGGACTTGTAGTAGACTCTTCATTTTTTTTTTGTACAAAGTTCTTATTATCTTGAACAATCTCACGAAGTTTCAGGTTTAGGAAATAAATACTATCTGAAATAAAAATGATCAAACTTTACTTAAATAACCTCAACTTAGCCTTTATTCCCAGTAGTTCCATGTAGCCAGTTCCACATGGAACTACTGCAACTCGCTAGTTCCGTGTATGGAACTAGTAGGAGTATTAAAAACTTTTTAGTCTTTATTCCCATTAGTTCCACATAAAGTTTGTGAGCCATTGCTGCAAGGTATCGGCTGGGTCGGTCACCTTGCAGCAGTGATATCATAGATTGTTATATTCTGTGTTAATGTTTTAGTAACATATTTGTAAGTTTTTGTTACTAACACTATGAGTCGTGCTGTTTGAAATTAAATAAATAATAATAATAATAAAGAAAAATAAGAATATACACTTTTCATGAAACCTTGCGTGAACTTATTTCAATTTAAGAATTAGACACCATATGGACAACGCTACTGCTATTAGAGCCGTAGCAAAGATTGAGGGTGGTCATTCGCAATGTTCCGTGTCTCTGCAGTTAGGATATTCACGAAAGGCAGTTCAAAACTTGTGGACTTGGTACCAGGAGACCGGTAATGTGTCTCGGCGTCGGGGCTCGAGAAGAGTACGTGCTATTACTGCCAGCGGAGATCGGTACATTCGAGTTTGTGCAAAACGGGAACGAACTGCTACAGCCCGCACTCTGCTAGATCGTCTACGACTACAGGTAGAACGTGGGTACAACTGTCAATACCCAGACTATACGCAATCGCAATATAAGACCAGACACGTTCAAGAAGGCGAGTAATTCAAACTAAACTGAATGGGGGCCAGCTTGCAACCCGCTTCAATATCTTGAATGGGGGATGGAGGAATGGCGTAACGTGTTCTCACGGATGGGTGTAAGGTGAAGTTTTATAGTGACGATCGATGTTTCGAAGTGTGGACAAGAAGCTGTGAAAGTTTTTCTGATCCTTGCATATACGAACGTGACAGGTTTGGTAGTCCCAATGTCATCATGATCTGGGGGGGAATCAGCTTACAAGGCAAAACTGAGCTTGTTTTTTCTGAAAGAGGCTACAGTAACAGCACAAAGTTACATCGAACGTATTGAACATGTTATCTCGTTTTTACAACGAGCAGACGACGGCTTCATCCTAATGCATTCATTCATGATAATGCACGAGCGCACATAGCCCGAGCGACCATGTCTGTCTTAGAGGAAACCAATATTCAAGTTTTGCCATGGCCTGCTAACAGCCCCTACCTAAATCCGATCGAACACTTTTGGGACCAGTTGAAACGGCGAGTCAGAGCAGCTCAAGAGGATGTTAACACCCAGCGCCAGTTGATTGAACACCTGAAAAGTTGTTCGGTTTAAAATTAATTGAGAAGTTAGAATAATTTGTGAAATTTAAAGTTACATTCTTGTTTAGAATATTTACGCTGTTCAAATTCAGCACAGCCAAATTAGTCATAACATATCAATGTTATGACTAATTTGGCTGTGCTGAATTTCTGTAAAAGTAGGAGACTCCAGTATTTAATTAGACGGTGGAATCCATGGCGCAGAATCCCTTGAAGTAGTTGGTTGAGGCGAAGTGGGGCGTAAATTTATAGTCTCAGGTAATTTGTTTGAAATTTTAGTTTTATTTTGGACAGAAACCTCAATGTAGCCTTCCGCGACTGTGCTGGATTTCCATCCTCCATGTCTTTTTAACATTGTCAAGTTCGCCTCAGAATCGGCTAACAGTGTCACTGACGTTCTTCTATAACAATGCCCGGTATACTGTTCACAGTTTGGTAAATTCAAATCTGTTGCTATTTGCTTCGGCATACCTGAGATTTTATTTTACCGATCACTTGTTTATAGCATTTTCCCTTTTGGTAATTGAGAAAAAAGCGATCCGTTCTGTCATTAGGTCTGATTTTTTGATATATTTTTTGTTTTAACTCTAACATTTATTTGTGTAAACTCTTCTCGTACAACAAACGTGCGCTCAATATTTGTTTGTGTTTTAGTCAATTTTACGAGTAATAACTGGCCTTGATTTTCAAAATTGTTAAATGTTAAATTTGTTAGTTCATTGCTTCTGCAGGCGCCGCTTATACCGAGTATCATTACCACCTGTGAAAAACATGATTTCTTCATTACTATTAATCTTTTAGGTACCTATGTAGATAAATAACAAGCAGAGATCTTTTACTCCAGAAATGCACGCCTATCCAACGTCTGTACTCTCAATTTACGCAATCTGGTCAGTGTGTTTGATTGATATGACTGCCTTTTTTTATGCAAACCTATCTATGTTACATATTAGAGTAAAGGCGTTGGGATCGACTTTTATGTTTAGAGGAAAAGACCTCTCCCTACCTAGATAAACGTTATAGCTTACCACTTATCACTGCCAAATATATCTCGTCAGGAGCTTCATTTAAAAATGTTTCCACTTCGTAAGAGGTGAAAACCTTAGACTTTTTGCTCTTGAACCCCTGAGACTGTCTTTTCAGAAACGATGTTAGATTATGGAATCTTTTCAAATCGATATTGTGTTTTACTTTTAGTGTACTCTTGAGCATTGCATACCTGCTTCATAGCGTAGAAGGCTTTATTTTGGCAGATAGTCCATTGAAGTATGTAAGAAATACACTTTCGGAAAATGATTTTATTTTCTTATCTGCTCGCCACTTCATAAAGTCATTGTATGTATTTAAGTATCTTTCCTTTGAAATTTCTGGCAAAAGATTTCCGATAACTGCATTTGCCTCGTCTTTAACAGGGTCAACATTTCAGAATCACTTGAACTCATTTTTAATAAGATATTAGTCTAAATAAACCGAGATTTCGATACAGCTTACAGAGTTAGTATCCCGCCAAATTAAAATCAAATCAGTCAATTAGTCTATTTCAAATTTTAACTTTGGAACACACCCGCTTCACCGCCGCGGGCGGACCTGCTTACTTTTTTTTTTAATTCGCACTGGCTGTTTATACACTCACAAGACCGCAGCATATTTTTCACCGACTACCAAACCAAATTTAGTTTTATTTTTAAAATTTATTCCCACCCTAGAGAGGGAAGCAATTACTATGAGTCTTTCCCGCCCAAAGGAGGGATGTAGCATCTTCCACCCGCTACTAGGATCAAACAAACACTATTTTCCGAGTATGAGAAATGAAAACGAAATTTGTTATTCATTTTTAGCCTACAAAATATGAAAATTCGAATAAGGAAATTGACAAGAAGATTTTATTGCGGCGATAAGTCCCCTCTTTGAGGAGTGGATTGAGAGGCGCCACGGCGTCCTCACCTTCCGCCTGACGCAGGTCCTCACCGGACACGGTTGTTTCGGGAGGTTACTGTTTCGCATAAGGCGGGAGGAAACATGTTTCCATTGCGTAGATCGCCCGGAGGACACGGTGGAGCATACAATGGAGGTCTGCCCGGCTTGGGCGAAGCACCGCCGTGTCCTCGTGGAGGCGATCGGCGGAGGTGATGTCTCGCGTCCGGCGCTGGTCCAGGCCATGGTACGGAGCGACAATGCATGGGTAGCCGTCACCTCCTTCTGCGAAGCAGTGATGCTCGTAAAAAGGGAGGCGGCGCACGTGAGGGAGAGGCAGTATATGCACCCTCGCGGCCCTAGCCGCTGCAGGAGACGCCTTGGGCGTCGGGAATCCCAGGCTGATTCCCGGCCACCGTAGGCGCGGGCTTGTGGACGGCGAGTAATGGGTAGCTCACTGTCCGGTAATGACCAAGCCCGGGTTGACGGCGCGTTGTGTCCTACGCGTGCCTCAAAGTGATGTCAGCACCAACTGACAGTCCGCAAGGGGGGGTCCGCAAGGGTCGATGCCTGCCAGGGGTGCGGATTGTTCGAAAGAGATACCGTCGCCCCTAGCACACAGGCAACTGAAAGAACACGGAACACGCCCTTTCGCTCCACCCAGAGCGGGATAAGTTATTTGACGGCTTCGCTCGCGTGACATGTGACTTTCCCGCAATAAAATTATCCTATGTGTTCATTCAATGAACAAGCTACCTTCATCAAAGTTCTTCATAATCTGGTAAGTTGTTTTTGCGTGAAAGAGAAACAAAAATGCATCCCTATACCCTCGGAAACTTTCGCGCTTATGAAATTCGTAAGATGACAACTAGAGGGGCGCTGATGAGGTGCTAGCCTAAGGCGCTGTAGACATTTAATCCGCCTCTGGATACATAGTATCTGTTCATTAATACTCCGACCGTAAAGTTGGCTTCCACATGAGAGATGCGAGGAGTAACAAAGATTCAGAGATAACGTCTCGTCTATGTCTGCATAAATTCTAGGTGAATTACTGATAACCTATCACACGAGCTGATAGACTTCTGTTTATTTATGTTTATGCTTAAAATAGGTTGAAATACCTAGACTTATTGCTGCTAGGATAAACAAATATCTTATCAGCAACTGCGCATAAACTATTAATAGTGCGATTACAAAACGAATACATAACGGTTGATCGAGCTGAAAGGTAAACGTGTTTCCTATTTAATTGTAATTTAAATACGTTTGAATGTACAGTAGGAGGTTTGTTATTGCCACCTCAGACGTCCCTGGTCCGCCCGAACCCGCCTGCGCCATATTATCTTCCTACGATCTCTAAACGCATAAATGCCCGGGACCCATTCATCCGCGCAATTCACCATAGAAACAATAAGCGTACCCTTCGCTGCGCCCGCTTGAAAGACTATAAAACGCGAAAGAAAAAAATAATTTATTTTGGACGTACTTCTTGGGAACCCTTTATTACTGGCGAGGGCAATCGAATGCTTAAAACATTGCAATCAAATACTCGCTGCCGGCAGCGGGTGAATGGTGGCGCACAATGAGGAGCAGCCGCGCGAGGTGTCGTATGTCGGCCGCGCGTCGCCCACGCCGCACCGCGCCGCACCGCACCGCGCCGCACCGCACCGCACCGCCGCACCTCTTACCACCGACATACGATATCGCCTTTTTATTTTATAATTCCTACACAAAAGAATCGCTGCAAAGGCGTAGGGTGAAGACAATGATCCCGGAGGTAGAAACCGCTCGGAAACCCTTTATATCCAATTTATTGTCTCAAAATAAAATCGGGTGCAAATTAAAATATGTATTGAGCCATACGACCGGTATCGCCAAGGCTTTTATAACCGTCCTTTATGTGTTCGGTTTAAATATTAGATAATACACACACATGCACATATGATGAACAGCCATGAGGTGCAGTTAGGGGAGCATAGAGAGAGAGTAGGAACTAACAGATGCGGTACGCTTTAACAACAAATGGGAAGGATGTAAACACAAAGGGTGCGCAAGAAGAATGTGACAATTATTTGTTTTCTGTATATTAACCATATCACAATACCGTTTTCGTCTGTTTTATACGGTTAATGAGATAAGAGTCGAAAACAACTCGTCAGAGCCACTAATAAATTGTGGAGGGGGCTTATCGAGATTGGCGATCCGGTGTAATGTGTGTGTTTGGGTAATCAGATGTGAGCCTTCCAACTTTTAATTCCCCGAGATCGGGGCGCGGGGTGGCGGGGGGTCCGGCGCCAACGCCGATATCGCATATAAAAAGGTTGCGGATCGCTCGCTCCTCCATCCGGCGATTGGCTAGGCGGCGCCCGCTGCTCCCCGGGGCCCTATACGAGAAGCGAAATGGGCCCCAGAACACCCATAAGAGAGCGACCCCGCCCGCCACGGCCGAATAATTAGGGCTCTTTGTTTAGATAGCGGCAATTTTATTTGGAAGAGAGCGGGCGCTGGGGACGTCTTCGGCCATTCCAACCGCCTGATATTAATAAGAAACGTGTGTGCCGCAGCCGACTAACAGCCATCGCTGAATGAAAATACTGCTCCGATTTTATTTTCTTTGAGAAGCACAGCCTTCGTAAATCTATTATATTAATATTTTATAACCTATCCACAATTCCAAACATCTAGTGGATCCTTTGGAATAAACCAAACAACACCTCGCGTTATTTTTGTATTGATAGCAAAAGTTATGAAAGTGTGAATTACAACGACCACAAGTTCAAAGCAAAGAAAAGGGGAACGTTGACAGTGCCAGGCAATAATATCACATAAATAATGCAGCCAACAAAATTGGGATTTTGATTTGTTTTCTTCCTAACTTTTATTTGTCTTTAGTCGAATGGGAAACACAAAGGTATAGTGTTCACCTTCACTTGTTCTTCAGTCTTTAGAACTTAATCCTCGTCGTAGTGTTGTTGTTAACGAAGTGGAAATTTTAATGACTTTCGCGAGAGGGTGGGTATAGCACGTTGGACCAATGACATTGCTAATTGCCACTTTTGTGAACGCACCCAAACCTGGTTATTTATTTGGATCTGTGCACAACTGTGAGACATAAGGTAGAAATTAAGTACAAGAAGTTCGTGTCAGAAAATTCATAGGATCATTTGACAGAAAACTGCGAGTTGATGGATGATGTTGCCCACTTTAAAACCAATCACTATGTACCTATTAATTCTTATATTATCAGGTCTCACGTGCGCGGTGCATCATACATTTCGCTGACGTGACATAGGTACTTACTATCATGAACGGCGTCAATTTCAATACTAATAAAAGTGCAAAGTTCTTGACCAAATCCCAAACTTCGACCAAGAATTACTATTAAGAGAATTGTTAGCGAAATTGGAGATAAAAGGTATCCCAAACCGGCAGGCTGGTAGAACGATCACTGCATATTGTAGAGATATGCATAGCAGTCGCAGGACTGCGGCGCGAGCCGAGTTCCGCGGGGGCCGCTACTCGCCTCGCCTTTGTCTCGTCCCCGCAAACTTGCCATAAATGTTAATATGGGATCTTCTCACATTTGAATATCTATTTCTTCGCGAGGCCGGTTCGTTAACGCGGCCTTGAATTTTAAATTTTATCACCGCGCCGGGAACGCCGCAGATGAGGTGCGCGCCTACGTGCTCTCCCCGACAAAATAACCGAGGGAAACTTCTTTTTTGTTTGTCTCCTTTATTTTTTGTAAAGTGAAATAGATGATTGGTGGAGAAAGTGTAGTGTTATTATGCCTAGTATGCGTAAAACTCTCTACAATAGAACATGTAAACTAAATGTCGCAATATCTAGATTTAGATCGCTTGCCACTAACCGGCCTAGACCCACCTAAACACAATGAGGTTGTTAATTAGATGTCTCACAATGAGAACCTAGCACTGTATTCGTCGTGGCTACAAATTGCGGCTCAGTTCGCTTAATTACAAATTTTCCTGTTTCTGTTTCGTGTCTGTCACGTCTGACGTCACACATTCTGAAGCTGCAAAAGTCCGTAGCAAAGTTGTAGAAACTCGTGCACCGCCAGTTTAGGAAAATAAAAACTTGAGGCAAATAAGACTAGCGATGCTAAAGTGTAATTGCTTTAATTAACACTCCCATTGCATTGTTAATCTTACTAACTTTTTTAAACTGTTCACAAAGTGTCAAAGCCAACAACTACACCAGATTGATAGCGTAAGTGTGTATGATTTAGTTGTCAATTAAGTGGAAGCAAGCATATTTTGATCCGGCGTTGCCACTTTTTCATTGTTGGTACCCATTAGTCAACAAATCCGTCGTGACTGTTCGATGTCGCGACTCAGTGACGATCGGAAAGTTTAGCTGCGAACATTTGAATGCACCCCCACCTCCCCGTCTGACCCTCAATTATTGAAAATGCATTTCTGTCCGCGCCCTGTGCCCGCTGCACCGAGCCACATCGCAAATGCACATTTTAAACTGCACCTGATTGCATAGTCGTGTTACTATCCACGGCTAAAAGTCGTGCTGTCGCTTTATTTAAATCGAAAATTGGCTTTATTATAGTTGTCAGTTATAACTACTGCGGAACGTCAAACCGACGTTGATTGGTTAATTGAAACAATTTAAGTTTGCGTAGTGATTTATTGATGATACTACCAACTGTATCGAGAATGCAAAACAACATATTGCTAATATTAACATGAAGGTATTTGATCAAATCAAATCATTTATTTTTGCAAACATGGGTAATTGGTACATAGTTGTTTTCTTAAAAAAAAAAAGTAGTCCTCCATATTCTACCGTCTCATGGGCATGCAAATAATATTCAACTTCTATTCGTTTTTTTTTTGGATTATTAATATCTACAACTTCGGTGAAATACTAGTAGAATACAGTACATCATAATGAAGTAGTCCAACATGTCTGTGTCTCTTGAAACTTGAATTCGTAGTATTAGAAAAATCCTTCATTAACAAAAGCGCCATGCTTGATAATTACCTACAGCACAAAGTTGCACAGTACAGCCTGTGTTGTACCTACATGCTAATTACATAGTGTCAATTTTATTTTCAAGCTTTTTTAAATGTCGTTAACACTTAAAATCATACCATTCCAAAAACGAACAGCATATGAAAATAAATCGTCATCTATGATAAGAGTTGTACAGGGCCGCGGACGCGAGTGGTCCCCCATTCATCGTCAACTAAGTGACGAACGGTGTACACAATTTCGGGCGTCCGTTTTAATTGTAAGTTCGGAACGGTCACTGTCCGCAATGCAATTTTAGCTTCCACATTTTCCGTTAGAACTGTATTTGCTCTTAGTCAGACTCCCCTTTTAGACCTATTTTAAAATAGCCGGAATAATTGCATGAGTTTTGAATTGCTTGTCGCTGGAGCCATTTTCCATGACGCATTTTTTTATTGCTTTGATTGATTGTTTTTGTTGAGTTCAGACTATCATGGTCATGCCGACTCATGCCAGACATGAACTGAATTATATTTATAAGTATGTAAATATTTACCGGCCGGTTTTAATATTTTTTTACGAGTTTTAGGTCGTAAGTTCAAACACAAAGGCATTACTTTGTGCAAATTATTTCATCACCGCTGCTCTCAAAACGGTGAAGGAAAACATCTTGAGGCAACGGGCATGTCCTAGAACCAAAAATTCGATCTACCAACCCGCGCTGAGCCCACGTAGTTGCGACCCACTCCCTCTTCTGAAAGGAGGCTTGTGTCCCAGCATTTTATGCTGATTAAGAAATATTACTCTACCTCAGTCTTATTTAATTTATAATATTTAAAAAATATATTTTATTTCTTATGACCTGAAAACGGATACTCACCTTATCTACTTTCCTATAAAATAATTATACAGCTTGCTCAACGCTAAACACTTACCGCAACATATAAATGAGAAAGATTCCACGTCAGGCTGCAGAGAGCACATCGCTATAAAGGCGCCGCTTCCGCAAACTGCGTGTCGCGAGTACGTCCTAGTCGTAGCCGGTTTAGTGTCGCCAGGAGGGAAACTACGATTCCTCTGAGCGAGAGTATCTGCTCCTCAACTTTATGTTCATTTTATCTTTTCGGCTGTATTGCGAAGCGGGGACTTCGGCAAAGGCCCTCTAGGGCTCCGTTAACGCCGCGGCCGGCCCTATCACCTCCGACTTCAACACTTTTTTACACTTCTCTATTCAAATATTAATATGGGAGCGCCATTCCGTAGTTGTCTTGTAAGTTTAATTTTATTCTTACGACACGTTTATTATGAGTTTGCGTACTTTTACATTATGGCTGAGTTAAATTATGTTAAGCACTTTAAACTTACCTGACTCGAAACTGTCCATGCTCTCCGATTTAATATCCGCCACATCTGAAACAATAATGAATTGATTTTAATAAGGTACATAGGGCCTAGATATTTTCAAACAATGTAGAAAAAATTAATCCTAACGAGAACCATAACATTTCAAAAGGCTGATTTTTCAATAGTCAGATAACTTATATCTGAAGAATAAATCTGACAGTTTGGCATATTTTCTATACAAAGCTGTCAAACTGACATATTTATTCCTCAGATAAAAGTTATCTGACTATTGAAAAATCAGCCCTAAGATGCAAAAAATCCTATTCTGTCATAAATATGCCTCACACCTTTCATACCTCTAAAGAAACGTTCAAAAGTAAACCGTGGGTGTTCTGAAAGTTTAAAAAAGATTTGGTTTCAGTAAGGGAGCGGTAACCGCATGAAGTTGGTGTGTGCCGGAGGCGCGGTCGAGCCACGGGCCGCGGTCGAAGGCTCTAATCCACTTTGCCGCCGTATCGAGTCGGACTCGGTTCTCTACCCGAGACACTTTACCTCTGTTTTAAATTCGGATCGGTGATCCAGTTTGAACTTTCAGTCTAATTTTGTAGTTTGGAAGTCCTTTTTGAATATTTTGCTTTAGATATGTGTGTATTTGGTGTAGGTTTTATTCAGTATTATTCAGTAGGTACACACACATTGTTTGCTTTACTTTTGCGATACGTTTTTTGTACACATCAAGCTATACATTTCCAGTATAAGCAGATCAGCGTAAACTGGAAATGTATAGCTTGATGTGTAGCCGTGCGTACCTTCTGAAATCTAGATAAATTAACAAGTTCCAGCATGCACCTTAGTAGAGTCCTTCTTTTTTTTTCATTCTTAAAGCACACTAGATGGATAATTTATTATGCACACAATAAAAAATACAGATATAATTGTAGTTCTTTCTCGATTTTATTTCTAAATCGAAATTTAATCGTAGGCAATTTCAACCGTATAAACTCATGATAATTATTTTAAAATATAAGCCTTTAGCAGTAAAGTTTTTCAATAATGCCAAATTATAAATTAAAAGCATAATTTTACTTTAAAAACCCCGGAACTAATGCAAATAGATCGATGACATACTTTGGACTCACAAAAAACACAAAAGATTGGAATTTTTCTTTTGTAATGCCGGTGTCGACTCTGTATTATGTGTGTTTATGTGTTACTTAACATTTACCCCCTAATTTATAAACGATGCTTAAATTATTTAGTTAATTAATGATTAGCGTCTGTTTAACCATACA
Organism: Polymixis lichenea; assembly: GCA_949091785.1. Classification (NCBI taxonomy): domain Eukaryota; kingdom Metazoa; phylum Arthropoda; class Insecta; order Lepidoptera; family Noctuidae; genus Polymixis; species Polymixis lichenea. The sequence continues at coordinate 12,740,923 of OX420932.1, read as the reverse complement.
TTTTTGACGTTTAAACAGCTCTTAACTTTAAGCAGCGTTTATAAATAGTCAGTAAAGCGAAATCGACAGTAAAGCGAAAAACAAAAACCTAACCACAAAAAACATTTTGCGTCATAACTTTATACTGTGTACTTTAAAAAATAAATATATTGGATGCCGTAATATTTAGTCATAATTTAATCGGCAAATGAAACGAAATAAGTATGTATCATCATTGTATAGGACTTTTCTAGTTCAGATTTATATCTCCTTATATGGAGATCGGTCATTCTTTTTGCTCATAACCCATTTCTCCCGATGTTTTAAATACAATTTTAAACCTCCGCAAGTGGGACGAAAAACTTCAGTCTGAACTCACACTCACAATCGAAACCACCTTATCCTCTTGACATGACGTACAAATTTTATTAGTTAACTTCATTAGATTTTAACGTAAGTTTCTAACCATAGTTTGTTTTATTTTTTATATTAATTACTTCACCAAAATAAATGTAAATGTTTGCCTTTCTTGGGAAGAGACTGGACCTCACGACACAGGGAATCCTAGCGTGGGGTTCAGGGCATTTGTAAAAATCTAGCACCTAAGGCTACTATGCGGCGGGGCCACTGTACTGACCCGTCGCAGGAGGACGTCAGCAGCAGCTGGTGGGGTCCGCAAGGGCCGATGCCTGCTAGGGGTGCGGGTTGTTCGAAAGAGATACCGCGGCCCCTGGCATACGGGCAGCTGAAGGAACATGGGTGGGTTTTAGTCAGTAAAAGTCTGACATGCCCTCCTGCTCCAACCAGAGCGGGAGAAGTCATTTGATGATTTCCCACCCACAAAAAAAAAAAAAAAAAAGGCTACTATGTAATCTGTTACTAGTTTTTTTTTTATATTGTACCATGTTTTTTCTGAACTCAATTATTTATTTATTTATTTATTTAACTTAACAAAGTTACTCAAAATTATGTTTATCACTATCTAAAATGAAAACTCATACTACACAAACACACACACAGTACTGTACAAATGAAGCATGTAACATAAAGGAAGGCAGTCCGGTCGTCCCCAGGGGTCTGCCGGCACGGGGGACTTCGTTACAGCCGAGATATGCAGCCGCTTACACGATGACCGCCTTCTCACGAGGCCAGAGGCTAAGGCCCGATGAACGAAATACTCGAAATATGCAGAAAGTTACTTGTATCACATAAAATTATGTTTAACAAATTAATTAAATTATGTTGTACAAAAACACTTATCGTGTTTTTGTACAAATTTACCACTTAACCCCAAAAATCATTTTGCCTCATCACTTTATACTGTGTACTTTAAAAAATAAGTATATTGGATGCCGTAATACTTAGTTATAAAGTAACCGGCAAATGAAATGAAATAAGTATGTATCAAAATCAAAAATCAAAATCAAAATATTTTATTTCACATATACCTGCAAGGGCACCTAAGAAACGTCAGATCCTAGGTGCACGGTTCCAATTTGTCGCTTCCTATGGGGAAGAACCGACAAGAAACTCCACGGTTACTCTTTTTAAAATAATTGGCTTTTACAATGTTTTGAAATTACAGTGATAATAGGTATGGGAGGACAATGCAGGCCTGTCAATAAGTACCAGGTACTTAGAGGAATTAAATTAAAGAATAGAAAATCGTCTATAAATCTACAGTCTGTAAGGCCTACAACGTTCTCTCATTCACATTAAGTAAAAGAATCTATATAAGTAAAATCAACCTAAGTGACATGATTTCCATGAGAATCACTAGTAAATAGTCGATATTGTTATTAAGTGATTGTTTAATGTCAAATAATGACGAAAATATGTCAGAAATTGTAAAAAATAAAAATAAGAAAAATTAACATTGTAATTTGGCACTTAATAGACTCTTACATAGTTACGCTATTATTGAAATACCAGGGAAGCCACATGTGCCGAATGAGTTAATGCCAAACTCCCCTGTCTTCAACGTAGTCTTTTATCTTTTAATAGACGGCAGCCGCCACTGCTAGTGGAACCGCGCGCTCGGGCTAACCTTGTAAAGGAGGCGCCGCTGACGCTCAACCTCATAGCATTTGAGACGGACTTATTCTGTTGTTCTCTGAGTGAATCACAAGGAATGCATTGTTTGTAATTTGTTATAATATGTAGGTACATGAATGTTAGTATTTAGGATAATTAAGTTAGGATAAGCGCATTTATCGCATTGGGTTACACTGTAATGGTAGATGTAAGAAGAAAATAAATAAATAAATAAGCTTTTTTGATAAGGACACGTTTGATGTGAGTTTTAAACTTTCCATCACTAAGTTCTGTAGCCGACTTTGGCAACTTGTTATAGAAGCGGATACTGTTTATTAGAAATGACTTACTAGTTTTAGTTAATCTAAATTTTGGAATCACAATTTCATCTTTACTACGTATATTTAGATTATGTAAATCACATCTTTTTTTGAAAAGACCTAATTTTTTGCTAACATACAAGATATTTTCTAGGATATAAAGAGAAAGCAGAGTTAGTTTATCAATTTCGTTTATGTATTGCGCGGATTGCCCTCTTTTGTAGAATGAAAACTGAATCTACGTCAGCTGCCACAGCAGAACGCCATAAGACATAATACTGTCAAGATAAGCATAGTAATCTAACCTAGCTGTGGCTACATCAGTCAACTGCCTTATTTTTCTTACTGCGTAAGCAGTTGAGCTTAATCTACTTCAAAGAGCTTTAATGTGGGCACCCCATAGCAATTTTGAATCTAAAGTAATTCCTAGAAAAACAGTTTCCGAAATAGCATCTAGTTTCTTGCCATCAAGTTTTAAATTTAGACCTTCTTGGGGTATATTTGGTAATGAGAACCGCATTAGCCGCAAACCATTTTGAGAGAACAGCTAGACATGTAAAGACATCCGTATCTTTTCTATCTATTCTAAAAATAAGAGAAGTGTCATCAGTGAATAAAATTATACCGAGAAGTTAGCCATCAGGTAAGGAAGGTCATTAATATAAACTAGAAATAAAAAAGGGCCAGAATTGAACCTTGAGGCACGCCCATCTTAACTAGAGACCCTAAGGACGTTGCCCCGTTAACATTTACTTTTTGCTGCCTGTTTGATCAATAGGAAAGTACAGGAACAGCAGCTCGTCCACGAATTCCGTAGTGGTGTAATTTACAGATGAGTGTATTGTGGTCAACGCAATCAAATGCTTTTGAGAGGTCACAGAAAATGCTAATTGAATCCTGAGACTTCTCCCAAAATTCCAAAATGTGACTGATGAGTCTTACTCCCGCGTCAGTCGTCGACCTACCTTTCGTGAAACCAAACTGTCGACTATGTAAAATCCCATTTGAGTTAAAATGTGCCAACATCTGGTCTAGTAGCATGATTTTTTCATAAAATTTTCTCAACGCTGGAAGCACAGATATTGTTCTATAATTAGAGGGATCACTCTTACTATCCGATTTGAAAATTGGTACTGCTTTACTATGTTTCAATAAGTCTGGAAACGTACCGGTGTCTAAACATTGATTAAATATGCCTGTTAGGACAGGGGCAATTGTGTCAATGATACCTTCAAGAACCTTAACGGAAATCCCCTTATATAAGTCTTCAGTGTTTCTTAAATTAAGACTTTTAAATGCTGTTTTAATTGTGGCAATAGAAATGGGTTTGAATTCAAAACTTGGAATGTCCTTACTGAGGTTTTCTTTAAGAAGAGATTCAGCTAATACAGATGATGAGGGGAGAGATTTCGTAACCTCTATTGGGATGTTGGTAAATAAATTTTCTAGAGTCTCAACAACTTTTAACTTATCTAAAATGGTTTCATTATCAATGTTTAGAGCTAACTCATTCTGATGTCGCTGTTGTGTTTCCAATTTCTTTGTTAATTACCTGCCACACAGCTTTTATTTTATTTTTAGAATTACAAATTTTGTTACTTATTAATTTAGATTTACCTTCAGTGCAGACTCTTTTGAATATCTTAGAATAGTTTCTTAAATAATTATGAAGGGCCTGATCAGAAGTCAATGATTTTTCGTGATACAAATTACATAAGTTACTGCTTTTTCTAATGCCAGCTGTGGCCCATTCGCTAAATTTTGGTTTATTTAATTCTTGGCATACTGTAGAAAAAAATGTGCCATAGTTTATATTGGGGTCTTGTGAATCAAAACTTGCTGTTGAGAGATTACCAAGAACATAATTTTTAAACGTTTTCAATTTATTTTTAGTCAGAGGTCTCTATACAATGGTTTTATCTAGGTGTAACTTTTTATCTACGTGAAACGATACAAGCTGACCAGTATGGTCTGACCTGACGCCACTAATTAAGGAAGAGTCCTTTATTTTACAATTAGTAAATACATTGTCTATGCATGAAGCGGTGGTTGCTGTTATTCTAGTCGCTTCATTACATATACATTTTAAGTTGAATGCAGATCATCATTGTATAGGATTTTTCTAGTTCAAACTTAAATCTCCTTATCAACCCGAGATTGGTCATTCTATTTGCTCATAACCCATTTCTCCCGATGTTTTAAATACAATTTTAAACCTCCGCAAGTAGAACGAAAAACATCAATCTGAACTCAAACTCACAACCAAAACCTCCTTATCCTCTTGACATCACGTACAAATGTTATTTAGTCGACTTCATTAGATTTTACGGAAGTTTCTACCCATAGTTTGTTTATTTTTTATATTAATTACTTCACCAAAATAAATGTAAATGTTTGCCTTACTTGGGAAGAGACTGGACCTCACTACACAGAGAATTAGTATGGGGTTCAGGGCATTTGTAAAAATCTAGCACCGCACCTGTAATCTGTTACTAGTTTTTTTTTTTTTTATATTGTACCGTGTTTTTTCTGAACTGAATTATTTGTCTATTTATTTAACTAAACAAAGTTACTCAAAATTATGTTTATGACTTTCTAAAATGAAAACTCACACTACCCAAACAAACAAACACACACAGTATAAATGATGCATATAACATAAAGGAAGGCAGTCCGGTCGTCCCCAGATGTCTGCCGGCACGGGGGACTTCGTTACAGCCGAGATATGCAGCCACTTACACGATGACCGCCTTCTCACGGGGCCAGAGGCCAAGGACCGATGAACGAAATACTCGAAATATGCAGAAAATTACTTGTCTCACATAAAATTATGTTTAGATAAGTGTTTCTGTACAACTGTACAAAAACACATATCTAAACATAATTTGTACTTTTTTTTAGAGTTTATTTTGGACATTGCTAATATCGATGAAAGAAAATCATCTTAGGGAAACTTGGAATTAAAGTCAATATAAGTCTGAAATTCTACTCGTATTCGTGATCAATTCTGTGGGCCTTCTCTGTATGAGAAGAAGCCTTTACCATGTACGTGGGACAAAAAAAGTGGGTATTAATATTATAACAACTTGTAAAGACAGGCGATTCGCTGCGACCAACTACACTTCAAATCGAACTCACTGAATGATATAAAAATATGTTTTGAAAATATACAGACCATACGGTACCTGACTACAGTTAGTATGTAATCCAAAAGCAGAGTAACCCACAATCTTCTTGGGCATGCCACGATTGCGGCGGTAAGGCCCCTTTTTGAGGAGCGGATTGAATTGGCCTTCCGCCTGACGCAGGTCCTCACCGGACACGGTTGTTTCGGGAGGTTCCTGTTTCGCATAAGGCGGGCGGAAACGTCCGGGTGTTTCCACTGCGTAGGTCGCCCTGAGGACACGGTGGAGTATACGGTGGAGGTCTGCCCGGATTTGGCGGAGCACCGCGGTGTCCTTGTGGAGGCGATCGGCGACGGCAATCCTTCGCGTCCGGCCCTGGTCCAGGCCATGGTACGGAGCGAGAGGGCATGGGTAGCCGTTACCTCCTTCTTCGAAGCAGTAATGCTCGCGAAGAGGGAGGTGGCACACGTGAGGCAGAGACAGTATATGCGGCCTCACGGCCCTAGTCGCTGCAGGATACGCCCTGGGCGTCGGGAATCCCAGACTTATTCCCGGCCACCGTTGGCGCGGGCTTGCGGAAGGCGAGTAATGGGTAGCTCGCTGTCCTGTAAGGACCAAGCCCGGGTCGACGGCGCGGCGCGTTGTGTTCCACGTGCGCCTCAAAGAGATGTCAGCACCAACTGATCAGGTCCGCAAGGGCCGATGCCTGCCAGGGGTGCGGGTTGTTCGAAAGAGATACCGTGGCCCGTGGCACACAGGCAACTGAAGGATCACGGGTGGGTTTTAGTCAGTAAAAGTTTGACACGCCCTCCCGCTCCACCCAGAGCGGGAGAAGTTATTTGAATTAGTCCAACCGGTTATTAAAATGGTTGCAATTTCTTAAACAAGGGCGGCGCTATCGCTATCGTAATATTGAGATGCAAATAAATATCTAGCTCCTAGTTAATATATATCTGCATGATTTGGGGTTCATTACAGAACATGAAATCGAAATGAATCGCATGCTACGATTAAATATTTTTTGCGGATCTACGAAATTATCTCGTAGCACTTTGCTACGAAGACCGCTACGCCTCACTAGATTACTTAGATCGAACACAATACAAATTGAAATAACCATTGAAACACGTAATACTTCATCAGTATAAGTATAATTGCTTACAGTAGTACGTCAGCTAAGTAAGTAGATAATAGAGGAGCACGGGGGTGCTTGCAACATTAATGTGCAGAAGCGCCGCTCACCGCCGCGATTGGATCTTGTGAATTAGTAAAGCCGTGCGGGACGCAGTCTCCTTGCCGATGCTAAATTAATCTGCGTGAGAGTGTAACTCGCACTAAGTGTCCCCACGCTGCCAGTAATTGATCGATTAGCTTATTACGAGTATTGTGTCTTGCGGTTGATTGGAGAATTATTTAATTAATGCTTTACGAATAAGTTCATTTGCTACGCGGTACCTAAGCGGTATATTTTAGGCATCATCTGCTGGCCTGAAGTTACTAAGCCTATGACTAAGCTAGTAACGTAGGAGTTATTTACAAATATACACATAGGTAAGTAGGTAATTAAGTACTTATTTTTATTGGATTTATAAAATATGCACATTAAGCAGAACATCCAAGTCATTGAACATTACAAGCCAAGGTCAATCAATTAATCAACTCAGCCTATCGCAGTCCACTGCTAGACATAGACCTCTCCCATTCTGCGTCACATCACCCTGTCCTCCACTTTCCGCATTCAGTCTGTCCCAGCTATCTTTTCGAGGTCGTCGGTACAACTAGCTGGGGGCGTCCCACACTACGATTGCCGATCCGCGGTAAGAGTTGAGCCGAGGTAAGAGTTTGCAATTCCAGTGATAAAATGGTGCTTCGTACTGTACTTGTAGATCAAACGTGATGTTCGCTACGAATGATATTAATTTGACTTTAACTCGTATGATGAAGTAAAATTATATCATAAAAGTTCATTCAAATGCTAAACCCGACTACTAAAAATAACGATCGCGGCTTACAAATGTGAATATTTTCTTGTTTCATAATTTAGACCTTGATTTATCAGTAGTCGGGGTTAAGTTTTACTACCTACTTACTTTTTATTTAAATTTCTTTGAGTAAACTAGATACTATGCATTTTTGAATTGACGCCTTTCATTTGATACCCAACACGGCATCACTGATTTTTTTTTTTAGTTCACCCTTTAAGTCCTCTAGAGGGCTCTATATTCAATTTAAGCCATCTGTAATTAACAATTTAATGTGACGTCACATATCACGATCAAGACGCTTCCAACTATACCTCATTTGTCAAATTGTGATAAGCAGTTTAAAACTTATGAGGGAACAGATGAACATAAATACTGGTCGAAATCATAACCCTATTTGCTTCGCCGTAGTCGGATAAAAAAAATTTGACCTAGTTTTTATTTCCAATGGAATGCACTTCTGCCGTGACTTTTGCTATTCTTAAAACTATTGTGCCACTGGTACAATAGCTCTTAAGCCATTGGTATAAAGTATACATTAGAATAATTGCCATAAATTTGATTAAACTCAGTCTTGGTTTAAGCCAGTACTTAAGCATTTTTTTGTAATAAGACTGTAAGTAATCAGTCTAATTTATACCTTACCGTACCGAGACAAGAGATACGGGTTTTACGTCAATCGTGAATATCTCACCTTATGACTACTGTTAAATTTATTTAATTAAGTATAGCAGAAGTTAAGATCAATCATGAGGATGTTAAGCCGATCGCATCGGCAATCATGTGAATCATGTCAAATTACTCACTTGTGTTAAAGTTCTAATCGATTCAACCCTACTTAGAGTGTCCGGGTTCAGCCTCCTAGCAACTAGTAACGTATCAACCTATGACATGTTCAAATCGTATTGTAAGTAATCATGAATCATACTACATAATATGTTAAAATAAGTCATATTTATTGTAAACTAGCTTTTGCCAGCGGCTTCGCCCGCGTGGAGGTCGGTGTATTATACATATAAACCTTCCTCTTGAATCACTCTATGTATTAAAAAAAACCTGCATCAAAATCCGTTGCGTAGTTTTAAAGATTTAAGCATACATAGGGATATAGGGACAGAGAAAGCGACTTTGTTTTATACTATGTAGTGATGATGTGCCCTTTTTTATAAATAAACGATTATTTTAATATTAATATGGACAATCAAAAATGGTATAGGTCAGTCACAGAGGCAGTCAGTAAGCAAGAGTAGTCGGTGCGAAGTGTCTGTGGCCGTCGTTAGTCGTCACCGTGAGCGCAAGATATTAAATACATCCCGGTGGAGTGGGCGCGGCAGGCGGCCGGGCTCTAAGGCTGGCGCTAGATTTCCCACGGGGGCACGTTAATTTTCTGCCGCCTTGAGCATAGGGCCCCCCAGAGACACCCTACCTTTCGCGTAGCCATTCAGACTGAAGGTGTTATTCCGGTAACGCCGCGGACTGATGCCGATATGCCTCTCCAGAGGAAACTTTTTCACGTAGCACTGAATAAAAATAACAAAGCGCACACTATAGTGCTCAAGCTGTGTTCTTAGGTTCTTACGTTTACGTAATGTTTGAAATGTCACGTTAAAGCGGAATAAGTGAGTGCTGGCTACATCGCTTACTATGTAAATTGTTAACGTTGCTAATGGCAATAAAACAATGTTATTGTTGATGTTATAAAAGTTGGCTTTTTAAATTGATGGAATGGATGGCACGTGCAATACGTGTGAAAACTACTTTGTTCGCTGTAATAGTATATTATGAAAAGTTTTTAACAGGTTTTTGTGCGCAACAATAATTTGACATTTAAACTTTCAGTTTCACGGGCATTGGATATTGATACATGTTTTCTCAATTACCTGTTCGATATATTTTTGTTTCTAATTTGCACACTACAAACAAACAGCCAAACTACGGCTTCGACTGGGCATTAATTTCTTCTTCATTCTTGTAGTTCCTCAAAGTGTGTGACGTAGTGGTAACCCTTAATGGAGACTGTTTCATAAATGGCAAGATTACCCAAAATATTTTTATTATAAAACTGAAATATAGGTACGTGTAGTGGTGCCCGGGGGAGGTAGAACGGCAATCAGTTCGTCTGCCCCGGGAGGCTGCATTAATCACGATGCGAGCCGCCATCGCACCACCGACTACGCGCCACGCGCAATGCAAAATACACACACTAAACTGTGTTTAATTGCTAATTAGAAACGTGCAAGTGAACTCAACCTTTGTTCAGTTATAGTAACTTAATATGGATGTTTAATTACACCTCCACTGTAACTATCACAGTTTCTAATTTCATGACTCTCCGAAGTAAGAAATTTGATGTCTCTGTATCGGGATTCGGGATGTTGAAGATTTTCTCATGTGTAGTTGAAACAATAAGGAGTTTCAGTCGTAGCTAAAATAACGACGACTAAACCGGGAAAAAAATATAAGTATTAACAACGTTGTGTAACGTTACATACAAGTGCAGAACGTGAGTGTGTGCGTGGCCGGGTCGAGGAGTACTCCCAGGAGACGGAAGGAAGTGTGGCCGGAGAGCGTCACCTGGGACCCGCCGGGCGAGGGGAGCTCAGACAAGTAACAGACGTAAACGATGAACGCCTTTGTATCAGCAAAACAGAACAAAGTAGCAAACTTGGCGATGACGAAACGATATCCACGATGTGGATTAAAATCTTGTCCCCTGTGTAAACAACAAACACTTTTAGTAATTAAGCATTGAAACAACGGGCTCAGGTCGCGGGTCATCCCCTCGTGGCTGTTGATAATATCTAAATGCCTAATGGCTGCTGGGCCTGTGACGAATGTATCGGGCCACCTCCCGCGCCCCCCGCGCCCGCCCGCTCCTCCACTATGTGATAATTCCAAACGCTGCGGCCGCGCCACCTGGGATCATGCAGAGCCGCACTCAAATCATGGATATACTTTTTTTTACAGTTAAATGAAAAAATAGTTGATTGTTGATGAATGGTTTTCTCTTTTATTTTTATAAGATTTCCAAGAGGTTCAAAATGACTCCAAGTGGTATATAATGTGCGTTCAAACATTAGAGACTTCGGCAGTGGTCAAAAACGTAAAATTAGTAATTGCCTAGCATGCAGCAGTTTTGCTTTTGTTTACCAAATTAAGACAATTCAACTCGATTAGATTGTTACATTACAAGTTAATCACAATTTAGCTAGAATTCGGGTCCAACTTCGTGAACAATTCGGGATTGTTGACGCAACGGCAGCGTGGCACGCGGCGCGGTGTCGCCGGCACGCGCCTCGGCGCCGCCGCCTGGAATTCCGAATGCACCCCCGATGTCGAACATCGGCATTTAATTAGCCACATGCCGGTCGAGACACCGTCCTACACCCGATCAGCATAGCGCGCATTGTTGACCGTCTAAGTTGACGGAATAACTTACATAATGTTTAGGATTTATTTGACATATTTGGACCACAGATGATCTGTCGCAACATCATACTTGGAATTATTTTGTTACCTTATGATGTTCCCACTGCTGGGACACAGGCCTCCGCTCTGTGAGAGAGAGTGGGCCATAATCCACCACGCGGGCCCAGTGCGGGTTGGTGGATGACACATGTCTTCCAATTTTTGGTTCTAGGACATGCCGGTTTCCTCACGATGTTTTCCTTCACTGTTTTGAGAGCAGTGGTGATGAAATAATTTACACAAAGTAAAGCGCCTGCTTGGGTTTGAACTATTTGAACAGTCATTACAAAGGTTTTAAATACCACTGTAAGTTAAGGAAAGTCTAAAATACGTTGGTGTGGAGTGCGGTCCCTGCGGCGGAGTCCCACGGGAGCGAGCCCGCGCGCCCAACTTCGGGCTCAGCGGCGGCGCCCCCGCGCGCTCGCCCCCCGCACCCCGCGCGCCACCACTCACCCCCGCAGAGAATACATTTGCGCAACACGAGTGTTGGCCTAACAACGACTGCGACACCGGGAACCACTCACTGGGAAAAATTACTCATTTTCCGATACTGCCGCAGATAGTTCAAGACTTGTAGCGAAACAAAGCGTCCTACAGCCGTTTGTTCCTACGCCATCGCATTTGTCCTTCCGCAACATGCAGTAAAGGACTTGCAATAAATTGAACAATGAGTAGTTTTTATCATTCTTAGGGTGCCTTAGAGAAAGTGCCCATTGTCTGTCACATGTAACTTTCTTATTATTCGATTGTTTTACCTACATGTCTGATGTCTTTACATACAAGAACATGCATAGTAGGTAGGCACGTCATACTTTCCCTTGACGAAAACCTTTTGTTTGGTTGTCTATATTATCGTTGTGGTGGTATATATCATCTAATATGATTTTTAAAACACCCATTGTTAAAAGTAATATAAACTGACTGCTTATTTTATATTTTCCGCGACGATAAGTAGGAGCAGAAAATACAAAGTTTATAACTCTAGTAACTCTTACAAAGATTTTGTTACGACTAGGTAACATAAAAGCTAAATTATCTGGGTGGCATAAAATTAAAACGTCAACGCTTCGGTATGGCCGCCTGTTTTAAAAACTTCTAAAGTCATGAAAGATAAAGTGAAGGTAGCGTTGGCCGATGATGGGGCGCGGTGGCCAATTTATTTATAATCTCTGGTGCAGAATTGGCTACGAATTAGCATGTAAATATTTGAGGTCCAAGGAGCCGGGTGGAGATTTATCGCGAATGGCGCGAGATAAGCGAGGACGGAGTCGTAAAGCAGCGCGCGAGTCGCTCGGCACGGTGGCATCTCGGCCACGCCGCAACACAGCACACCCTTTGACGAAGTTGTAAAAAGAGCATTAAACCGCAGTAAAAACGCATCGGCCGCGTGGGCGATGCCTGGGGTTGCTCGTTATTTTAGTGGCCTCCTTATGAATTTCAATGAGATTTAGACATAATGAGCCTCGCTCAGAGGTCTCCGCGATATTAAATAGTGTACTCTTATCTTAACTCTGAAAAGTTTGAGATAATTTATTCACCGTTTACCTACATTCATCTTTATCGTATTTTGTGTTCTATAAATAGGGCTGGCGTAATGACAGACAGTTATTATACAATTCTCACCTGCCACATCTTCTCTTTCATAGAGTTCTTGTTTTGTTTCATTAGGTTCTGCATCGTCAGCGTCTGCAACAAATAAATCTGTTAAAATGTCGTTAAGTATCACCATATACGTTACATACACACATATCGTTTATGTAACAATTTCTGTGAATATTTGTAAAAAATGGATCTGTCTCCCCTGACCAAATATTATTCCTTAATGGCGATAAGTACCTACTGTTTTCAGTTAATTAATCTTACGTGCAGTACTTATGAACTAGACCAACATTCTACTTTTTGTGTTCAAGTTTAATTTGATATCAGCATTATGCTTACTGCAAAAAAAGAGGCGACCAGTTTTTGGCTCAATTGTTGAACACAAGCTCACGTAGCGTGACAGATGCGAGGGTGACCTACAAGTGTGTTAATAGCCACTTGCCGACCAACGCCGACAAACTTCTAATTCCCTTAGCTTATATTTGACAAGGTCACTTTTCAACCAAAACTTGTGTTATACAATCTAAGAACCCTGAATTGGGTCTCTACAACCTTTTATGAAATGTTGTTGATTCTGTAAATAGGATATCTGAATCATTGTTACACGTCATATTATAAAAAAACTTGATGGAGTGGACATTTCCTATCTGACTACCACTGAAAAGTCTCTTCTAAAGTACAGACATAATCTTGGTGAAATCATGTGAAGACAATGTTGATTAGTGCCTGAAATGGTATTTTGAGGAAAGAACCTTACTGATTTGAGTGGACAAGTCCAGTCAGTGAAGTTACTAATATAATATTCGTATAATATCTAATAATGACTCAGAAACATACAAACAAAAAAGAATAAAGACTAAGCATAAAAAGGCGTAAGTCGCGGTAACGATCGATCTTCCTAAATTCTAAAGTAAACCATTCATTATACATGTACTCAACAATCATAAAACCCTTCGCGTCGAGCGACGAGCGACGGATCCGTCACCTGGGGCCGCATATGACAAGCCAAAAGTAAAGACGATAATGTAAATGCATCGAACTCGAGAGTTTTTCTTAGTCCCCACAATTCACTCGAGGACGGATGTCTTGGAGCGTAAGGAAGCTTCAAACAAATGGGCCTTTTGAATTTCACAACATAATGTATTCGAGCCGTCTATTTAGAACTTTAACTGATCTGCGGGTACGACGCGCGGCTAGCGGCTGGCTAATCTGACGATGGATGCGAGTCGATAGACGCGACCAGTGAATAGTGCGGCGCATCAAATGCATTTGACATGTAACTAAGTGCTGGGTGCGGACGTTACCACAACTATAAATTATTCACATGTGTGCCAACTGCGTAATAAATACATTTCACTCAGGCACTACTTCTATATGGAGATATTTAATTAGTGTATTATAACTGTGGAATAAGTGTTTATTACAAATTTTTTTTCTCCAGAGGCGCTATAATGATCAGCAAACTGCGAGAGTTTATTCATTAAAAATATTTGTGTTAGTATATTTTAAACTTCTCTACTCTACTCTATTACATAAAAAATACTGAAGTAGCTTATCTCCATAATCAAACTAACTGTCCCAAAACCAGAGAATGTTTCGATTGAAACAAGAACTACTTGGTCTTGAACTACCCAGATTATAATCTAGAGTCTAAAACTCTAGATTCTCATTTAGCCGTTTTTGCGTGAAAGAGTAACAAACATCCATCCATCCATCCATCCATACTCGCAAACTTCCACATTTATAATATTAGGAGGATATCTAAAATTACTTGTAAGTAATCAATGTATGGTAATCGGTGGAAAAAATACCAACCAAAATGATCATTCTAGCCATATTTCTTACGCCGATTAAAGCCTATTTCCTAACAATTCGTAAATCAGAACGTTAGCTTCACAGTGTCGTGTCGTGTGTCATCCGCAGACGGACGTCGTGCACCCAATGCGCTGCTCGTACGTCATCCGTTATCGGCGCCTCTACGTCAGTGTCAGGCGAAACTGCAGGCACTCCCCATATCCTGCCGCTTCGGTGAACATACTCGTGTAATCGCTTAAACGCATTGTATCTATGTTAGCTGAATTTTCTAATGAGTACCTAAAAGATATGAATGAAAACCATATGAATCGAGGTTAGGCAGGATATTTTCATAAACGAAAATATTCTTCCAGAAGTGTGATTTTATCTTACTGTTCATAACTTCACATAATATCGTCTTGATCTCAAGCTACTTACAATTAATCCAATTCCAGAACACATCATTCTGCATTGAGTTAAGGTATTCAAAATGGCATTACTACCGATGATAGAAATTTCCTGCGTCAAATATCTCACCTTCAAATGTTTCATCAGCATTACATTCTTCATTTTCATCCCCTTTGTTTTCCTCGTTACATCCCAATTCTTCCTGTAAATCGTTAGGTTCACCGTCATCATTTTCACCATCTTCTTCTTCTTCTCGATCACTCAATGGCCTTTTTATTCCTCTCTCGGCCGTAGCAGCATCGTCATTCCACTCTTCCTCTTCCGCTAAAAAGAGGGTATAAATAAGAAAATATACATAAATACAAGTAAAGAAAAAGCTTTTGTAACTAGTTATTTCGAATCGAGAGAAAATAATTGTAACGCTGTTTTATCGATTACTTCGCATCTTTAGCGTAGTTGAGTCACCGAGGTAATTTTTATCTTTGACTGCGTCACTGGCTTGCATATCTAGTGGCTTTTACTGTAATAGGAGCGATCAAAATTGTGTAGCGTTATCTTACATTTCGTGGAAGTGCCCAATTCAAACGCAATAGTTGTTTTGACAATTTCGAGGGATTTTCTTGTAAAGTGACGGTAGTTCACAATAAGAGCGGGCCGTGGAGCGGTCACCGGGACGTGAATCCCCTTACACGTTGCTCTATCTACAATTATGGTAATCTTATAGTGTATCTCCAATTTCAGTGAACGACTCGGGTGATAATGTTAAAACAACACCCGCCGAAATGTTATTGTGTATTTAGACCGAATATAACTAAGTGTTTCGTCAATTGTTATTACTCGTTACCATTCCTGCTAAAATTGTGTTTCAGAAGCGGGAAAGGGTTTTTGGAGTGCTCTATCCAAAACGTTCAAAATATACACATAAATAATATATCTTCCTCCTAGACCGTGTGTCGCATTGGCTTGAGGTCGGTCTTCCTTAACCTTATTTACCACTGAGCACGAGTCTGTGCTGGGGCTTGTGGCTAAATAATAAGCGCTTGGGACGATCGATCATAAGCCAGGGTTGCTGCAGTTTGGTTGTCAGAAGCCCGAAAGTCTGACAACTTACCAAGGGGTATCGAACCAGTAAATGAGTTGTGGAGGTCAGATAAGCAGTAGTTCTATGTAAAATACTGATATTCAGCTTCACCCGAGTTGACTGGAAGCTGACCCCAACATAGTTGGGAAAAGGCTCGGCAGATGATGATGACTTTGTGTGGTATCAGCGTTGAGTTGAGTTTGTTCAGAACGTTTGACGAAAATTCTTTTTTTATTAGAAAGAATATCCCTTAAGCGCGTTGCGCTCAACGGAAAATCTTATGGGTTCGCGTCACCGTCATGTTAATATTAACAGTACCTATATAGGTATATTCTGTTGCTATAAGTATAAAGTGTTGTGCTTGGCCAGCAATATAGTTTGAAGATTTCATTTCTGTCGGCAGTCTTCATGACTGCCTATGCTTTGTTTTTTTATGGATTGCATGGAGGGATGTCTGTCGATATAAGAGTCTGATAGACTAAAACCATACGGTGTTCTTCAAGTACCTTTGGCCGGGGTGTTGACCTTGTTATGACCCTTGGAATCGTTATGCTCCTTGGCTAGAGCCAGGGAACAATACGATTCCTAAGTGGGTTCAATAACGTTTCTACGTTTCCAACCAAAACACAAATGATAAAATCAAGTTTTTCATTGGCTTTAATAAGGTTACACAAATCTACAATAGGAGTTTGGTGACATAATTAGCAGGCGGTGGCAGGGCGCGGGACGGTGGCGTGATTGCGCCCCGTTGGCGGCCGCGCCCTTGCCCCGCACACACTCGAATTATACAATTAAATACAAAGCTGTGGACATTACGGAAAAATTGACACTCCCGGATTGTTGTCACTGTAAACTATGCTTAGCACGGAGTTACTTCCTACTAAAGTTGAGTTAAATCAGGCTGGTTCAATCTATCTGTTTGACTACACAACAGTTTTGGGAACGGCCTAAAAACTTATCGTTAATCAATTTCACGAGCTCATCATTACGGAACTATGAATAATGTGAATAGCCCCTTCGGATGTCATCACATAAATAAATCAGTCATCGTGTAGGTAGTTCATATTTAGATGAGCTAAGCCTAGAGGAGCGTAGTACCGGGGTCTCGAGAGACCCAGCCCGGCCTAGTGGCCCGGGGGAATGTCCATCGATTCATCAAAAGCAGGCCAGAGGCAAAATCCTAGCAATGCCACGGAGCTCGCACTGTCCCTGAGGCAGTGTTCGTACTTGCAGACATTACCGACCTAATATTTTGTTATTGTACACCAGAGCGTACTTGTATGGTATCTGCGGAAGAACGTTGATCACTAAAACGGCAAAAAATATAATAAACTCAATGCCTCTTTTTGCTTGGCAAGATTGCAATTCTATCTTAAAAGTAAACCTAACTAGCGAAGCCTTATAGGATTCTTATAGAAATATTTCAATAAATAGACTTAAATGAAAAGAGCACTTTTGCTCCATCGCCGCGTTCTCACAACATTATTGGCGATTCCATTTTGGTACGCACGGCTACACATCAAGCTATACATTTCCAGTATAAGCTGATCTCGCATTGTATAGGATTTCCGTACAGTGCGAGATCAGCGTAAACTAGAAATGTATAGCTTGATGTGTAGCCGTGTGTACAGTTATATCTTTCAATTTTAGCTTTTGCTTTCGTTTTAACCGACTAACATTCCGGGATTTTTCAAAATGTAATGGAAGAAGGAGGAGAAAAGTGTGCTCATATTTTCAAATTGAATTTAATATCTTAGAAAGCAAGATGAATCGAACTTGTTGATATTAGCTGAAAAGCTAACGTCAACGTTAAAATAAATTGACAAAACATACTACTTTACGTATAACATACACCAACTTCGTAGAGAATAGCGAAGTATGACGTCCGTGGAGCCATCTTGCACCATCGCGATAGCCCATCATAACTCGAGCGCGCAATGTGCCGCGCGGGATCCATTCCGCGCCAAAGAGCCGCCCGCGCCGATACTCACACCAATTCAATTTTCTTACTAACCGTATTGCTTATCATACGAGACCAAATTCTATGGGATGAAGAGATTTGATTTCAAGTTTTTCTTATTGATTGATAGAAACTTGCATTTACAATACATGTTCGTGGGAAATTCCGTTTTTTTTTTTCAAGCAGTATATTTTTCTTTTTGAACGACGAGATAAAATTGATTCAAAGAAAAATAAAATTATCAAAATTTTCTGCACAGCTTTGACTGGGAAATGTCTCATCATTACTCATAATTTACTGACTTGGTCCAATAAAGAAAACATAAAGACAGGACTGAAGAGTCCACAAAAAGTATGTAGGTACGTTTTATTAACATAAACGATACACTCATTTCAGAACATAAAGCCTCAGATATCAGATGTTCCACCATCTAGGTAAAACGTTCCACAGGAGGCATTAACCTACTCAACGGGCGGCACTAAATGTTGTAGGTACGTACCTAATAATTTTGATTAAGTACTCGGGGAGCACAAAGGAATAATAACAATCCCATCTCGGCGTAAGTCATTGTAGTTTCGCTCAGTTGTATATCCTTGGAAACTGTAATTTTAATGTGTTCGGAGTCGGAGGCGTCGGTATGATGTCGAGTGGGAATAGCTGAGTAGCCACGCTCCCCGAGGTGGCCGGTCGGCAGGAGTCGGCAGGACCTGGCCTGCCCGCGCCTGCTACATCGTTAACTAATGTACACTCAACATGTACAATATACCTACATTACCCATATATTATGCATGTCCGTTTCCGTAATCGAAATATCGGAGTTCGTTGTTCACATTAAAGGGTAGGTACTTACAACTGATACAAGTGACCCATTAAGAATTTTTCAGGCGTAGGTACTTACTAAAGTATAAAAGTGCCTTCCCTACAAAAAGGTCTTGCTTCATTATTACTGTTAGCCGGCGGACCCTGTGCAAACAGTACCAACTGAAGTTTAAAAATCTATGTAACAACAATTTTTCGATTGACTGTAATCACATAAATTGTTTTAATTGAACGTAGAAAATGAACGCAGAAAAGATTTTTTTTTTGTTTGGATTCATTCTTCAGTGCACCTTTTAACATTTTAGTCCGTGAAGATCGGTAAGGGGTAGCTATCAATTAAAAGTCGAACGTCTCAGCTGGTGTTTTCCTTAGAGAGTGAGGCGCGCGGGGCGGTGCGGTGCGGGGCCGGGTAGCGGGGGCGAAGTCCCGAGGGAGCAGGCGGCACGCGGCTGCCGGGCCAGGTCTCCCGGGACGCCGCGTGGGCGGCGGGCGAGAACTTGGCATCCTCTGGGACTACCCCCACTACCCCCTAGTCCCGGCAGCCCGGCTCACAACGACGCCACCGTGATATTTTTAACAGATACTGTTATGCGCGACTCTCGGAAAATTGTTAAACCACATGAGTACTGTAAATAATTCCTGAAACCTTCTAAGATTTTATGTAAGTGCTACGTAAAGACTAGTTCAGACTGATAGCACTACGATGTTAGTACCGTAGAGGAGTACGGTTAGTTAACTGGTTCAGCAGGAGAGAGAGCTACCGATCCTATCATCACATCACATTATACAAGGTGTGTAATTTACAGATACCCACTGAACGAACTATGTTTATACTGTAACGACAGTTATGTTGTGTGACGATTGAATCCACCCAGAATTCAGTTTAACTTTCGGGACAACCATTGCTAAATTACAATCAATCAATCATGAAAAACGTGATATAACAAGAGACAAACAAACATATCAAATATTTCACATACATCAAGTGAAATACACACATTGATATTAAAAAATCCTTCATAATGTGATTCATAATGTAAGTACCTAGCCCACATTATTATTGTTACCTTTTATGGATTTTTTGCGCGAAACAGGTGAGTGATTTATGACAGTCGACTGGGATTTGAAAAGAGAATTCCACGCCATGTTAACAGATTGCATTAATGTTTTACATTTTTTTTTTTGTTTTACTTATCCAATGCGCGAACTTTAATATATAAAACATGTTACAGTGTCATTTCATTTCAAACAAATTCCGTGAGGAATGGAAGCGAGGCTACAGTATTATAATGGTATATCTAATTTAATTATGCTAAGGATGTGATATTAAACACGCCAACAATGTCACTACTTATTACTAAATCTTAACATACAAACTTTTCTACATAAAATCGACATTTGGTATCAATGTAGACTTGTAAAGTATTATTATTATTACTATTTGACACAAACAGTTTAAATTAATGGCAAGGCAGTAATAATCCTTATCTTCGCTCGTTCTATTCAATACATAAGGATTTAGAGTAGGAGGTCAATACAGATGCGACTTTGATATGTATATGCATAACCAATTACTGAAACCTAACGAAGGCTAATCAGATTCATCATCTGCGTCTCGACTTCGCACAAAGCAGTAACCAGCACAGCAAATTACATCGATTAAGCAACTCACGGGCAGCCAACAGTAGATGAGAGGTCAACATCAACATAAAACTGTTATGATATGGCTTTAGCGTATTTCCCAGAGGCACAGGGGAGGTGCGCGCCACCCAGGGGAAATTTCCCGGCAATTCTCTGCGGGACCTCTACAAGTTTTATGGACGCGCAACACCTAGGGCTGCTACAGCTGCTGGATGGACGTTTCTAGACTAATAATATCTTTAATTGATGGTTGGATTATTGAAGAATACTTTTGTTGGTCTAACTTAAGCTATCGCTTTTGATTTTATATTTTTTTTCGAACTTTATATCTTTGTAAGTCAACTTTACTATTGACACTTTGAACTGCTTGAGTTGATTGTACAAGCTCCAAAAATGTTTTATGGAAACAGATTCTTAATCAAAGATTGACAGCCCTGTGAGCACCCCGCTCTGGCGTGGCCATCCACTTCTTATCGTTACACGTAACGGTGCTCAAGGTATAGTACCGAAGAACTGAGCACTGATTAATTTTAATAACCATTGATAATGAACAAGCTAATACTAGACCTTAAATAAATTCCAAACAAAAAAATGCTCTTGTATGTGTATAGCCTGTATCTCTTTGAATAAAGGTATTTTCAATACCTAATTAAAAATAAAACCAGGGGCAAAGATACAAAACAGGACTTAATTTCAAAATTAAGTTATCCCAACTGCATTAGTGTAGTCTGAACATCGGAGCACATAAGCTCAGTAAAAAAGTTGACGTACAAAGCCAAATTGACTTAACCCTCTTCAAAAGGCTTACAAATACGTCCATCCGAAGCTTTTACCTCGAATAAAACATTCATACGGTTTATTGTGATCTTTACACCTTCCACCCCCGATCAATCCGTTATGTTACGTACATAATGTAATTACAAATTATGCATACTATGGACCCGCTTGAATATTTCAGCAATCTGGACGTTTGAATTTTGTATGAAAGTTACTTACGACATTTTGGATATGTATTTCTTACCTGGCTGAAGGCCCACGAACAAGTGGGTCTTCCCTGGTCTGCCTTAAAAATCAACTTGCTTCGAAAATGATGACGATGTTTTAGGCACCTGCATTTACAAATCTACATTTCAATGTAAGTTCATAGCGAATCTTAATATTGAGACTTATAAAAGTGAGAGCAGTTTATGCAAATCAATTTCCGCTCTATACGTATAAATGCCAGACCTCATCTAGGTACACCTAATCATCCATTACTTAGCAGCCACATTATAGCCCTTGAAAACTCGAGCAGGTAGAAACCGTTGAGTAAACAATTCAAGATACGGCAATTCGTTTTTATTGTAAGCCTGGGACAGGGAAGGATTAACATTTTCAGTGAATGTAAAATTTTAATTCCTCCGCATGAGGGACGGGACGTTGAAATTGACGTGTTATTGGACCCCAGCGAGGAAACCGGGTAACCTGGCAACAGGCGCAGTACGCACAGATCAAATCATAATCAAAAGAAGACAGGATTTAGGCACATGAGACGAATTTCAGCAACGCATCAGCGAACAGTGTTTCTGAACAATTATGCGATGGTTTTACCTAGTTTATTTGAAATGAAATAAAATGTTGAAATGTTTATTTATGTTAGTAGATTTTTAAGACACTTTTACACGTCAATATTTTATTGCCGCCGCGGCATTTCCTAGCTGACTGATCACAGAGCAAAAATATCGAAACAAACTCAGAGGTCATGGTGTTTTTTAAAGTCCACGCATTATATTATTAGAAATGTAAGTGAGTCTAAAAATGCACGGCTATGTCTGGAAGGGTCTTTTGAAGAAAGAGCCATTGCAGCCTTGAGCTGACCTGTCCTAACAGACGGCATTCATGCATCAGATGCACAGTAAGACTGATTTTAGAAAGCTTATATTATATGAAAAGTGTGCTCTTTTCACACATATAAGTAGAATATCGTGACAATTTTACTCACGATATTCATGAACTGACAAACAAATGATTACTTTGTCTATCATACTTTGTGATTGTAAACCCGCACTACAAAAGCAGAGAGCAACAATGAAGCCATAACACAGTGCGTTATACGTATACACAAACGTACTGAAGAGCTAGTATTGCATTAGGTATCCCTGGAGCCAGCCGGAGAGTCGCAGCATCCTCGCGCTCCCCCGGGACGCATTACGAAAGTACTAGACGCCACTAGATCGATACATAAAGTTACTACATTACATAGCTGTTAGTTCTGCAACAAATAACATTGTTCTCAGTACTTACTGAACTGTAAAATATATAGATCTAGGTATTATTTCGAAATTGTGATGTAGTATGTTGTCTTATATTATAAAAGACTGACTAAAGCAAGTATTTATTTTATTGTGGAATGTAACAGCGCACAGTTTGACAAAAAATGCAATGTGTAAGTAACAGGTTGAAACTTTCAGGAAATGTAAGTAAAAGTTTGGGCGACTTCATTGAACTCTTCTCAACTCTAAGCTAAACTCTTCTACTGCTAATCTTTGACAAAACCTTTTCCGTTTTGTTTAGAGCTTTAGCTTAATAGCTTCTATTGTGAAGGTAAGTAATACCTAAGCTAGGTGATTATAATGAAAAGAATCAAACGCCCCATACTATCGCGTACCTATTCTGCATAACATACCTACATCCTTGGACATGTGGAATCCTAAATATGCTTATCCAGAACACCATAATCGTCAACCACTTGTGTTATAGCTTGACAAAACTTCTCGAAACAATGACAAGAGATTTTTTTACTGCGTACTTGCAACTTTACCAAACGGTTCTAACGTAGCCACCAAACGAATGCGCCAGTGATGATGACGGGACATCCTTTAAGCTCGCAGTGTGGCTGCATGCAGAGGATACATCGGCGCGATGTTTGCCGAGCGGCGACCGCGACCAGTCACTGATAAAACGTTGATATTAGGGCGCCACGACCGCAGCGCGCCGCGGTCCGTCCATCACCCGGACCAACGCCCTCTCATTGACGCCAAGCCATTCATTGTTTACTTAAACTACGTACCTACGTAATTTGGATGAACCT
Organism: Polymixis lichenea; assembly: GCA_949091785.1. Taxonomy (NCBI): domain Eukaryota; kingdom Metazoa; phylum Arthropoda; class Insecta; order Lepidoptera; family Noctuidae; genus Polymixis; species Polymixis lichenea. The sequence goes on along the minus strand of OX420932.1, from coordinate 12,717,643 downwards.
GAAGTGAGGATGAATATATGAGGGTAGGTACTGTAGGACCTGAACGTCCAATGTACCGGGTTTAATTAAAATAAAACGCTTGTATGCATATTAATATAAATTGTATCGTTGATTCCATGTTTAGATCTTTACAGCACCGCGCCTGTTCATCAACTTTTTTCTTCCGAAACAAATCCTATGTTAGATTAAGTATTTGAAGGATTCATTCTATATCTTCCTGACAGTTCGAATGTGACAAAGCCGTTTCGTTGGCTGTCGCTACGAACCTAAGGTTGCATACAGCAAACAACCAACCTTTACAGTACGTACCTATCCTCATATATTCCTACCCATAGGTATGGGTAGAATGTCGTACGCAAAATAAGTGCTTTGTCGTGAAGTTGCGGACACAATCACGGGTTTACTTAAACGGTAATACGGATTACCTTTTACCTATGTGTAGCTGCTGATTGTGTATCTAGTTCTTTATTAGTGATCGATGGCTGCGTTACTTAAAGGGGACAAAAAGCGTTGGTCTTCCATTTTAAAAAACCCGCCAAAAATTACATGGCATGGCTGATGCAGACTGGGGCGCATGCAAGCTCTACCTGAAGTCCTTTTCGGGCTGTTATTTTAAATATGCTGGAAAAGCCCGCTGGATGTCGAAGAAGCAAAAGTCTGTAGCGCTATCGACTGCCGAAGCGGAATATGTCCCATTGACTGAAGCTACGAAAGAGGGCATTCATCTGAAAAGTCTATTCAAAGACCTTGGGGCCAACTACGAAAGCATAGCCTTAATAAACGACAACCAAGCCGCTCTTAAATTAAGCCGGAACTCAATGGTCAATTCCAAGTCCAAACACATTCATTTATAAATGTACTTCATAAGAAATTGCTTAATGGACGGAGCGATACAGGTCAGGTATCTGCGAACCGAAGATATGGGGGCAGATATCCTACCTAACCAAAGCCCTAGCCACCCCACGGCTGTTAAAATTGCGGAGCGGCTTAGGAGTTTCCTGAACTCCTGACGACCACGACGATGTCGTGAAGAGGAATGTAAGTACTGGTCATCCAGTACCAACTGACACTGCATGTCGTTTGCTTTACATCTAGAACCGTTGTGTCAAATAAAAAACAATACAACTGATCATGCATATATTTTCTTAATAAATCCCTCACAAATGCGGATGTTACGGAGTGAGAGTGCATGGGTAGCCGTCGCTTCCTTCTGCGAAGCAGTAATGCTCGCAAAGGCGGCGCACGTGAGGGAGAGGCAGTAGGTATATGCGCCCTCACGGCCCTAGGCTCCGCAGGAGACGCCCTGGGCGTCGGGAATCTCAGGCTGATTCCCGGCCACCGTAGGCGCGAGTAATGGGTAGCTCGCTGTCCGATAAGGACCAAGCCCGGGTCGACGGCGCGTTGTGTTCCACGCGCGCTTCAAAGAGATGTCAGCACCAACTGGTGGGGCCCGCAAGAGCCGATGCCTGCCAGGAGTGCGGGTTGTTCGAATGAGATACCGCGGCCCCTGGCACACAGGCAACTGAGAGAACACGGGTGGGTTTTAGTCAGTTAAAGTCTGACAAGCCCTCCTGCTCCACCCAGAGCGGGAGAAGTTATTTGATGGTTTCCCACCCAAAAAAAAACCTATGTGTAGTGAATTTTGCAGACCGAGTTACTTAATTTATTGTTAAATATATTTTTTAGTGTATGTGGGTAAGAAACTTGCTTATAGTCTATGGAGACAAACGGAGGCAGTTGAGGCACGTTTTTGTGTTAATCTCAAGAATTTCATAGGTAAGTGATCATGGCTTTAGCATCAGTTTGCACATGTACCTAGGATCTACCATCGTTTAGTTCCGTATTTTAGGATACAACTGCATAGAATAACAATGTGTATCTTGAATAGATTCCATATTATACTATACTAATATAAATGCGACACTAAATTTACTGGGTGTCTGCAGGTCTGTTTAAATCTTTCACGCCTAAACCAGTAAACCGATCGTTATGAAATGCGACATACAGGTATTCTGGAACCTGGAAAAGCACCGGCTACATTTCATCCTGGGTATTTGAATAATAAAATGATGTTAAACAAAATGTAGGCAGCCGAAACTGCACAAAACATAGGTAGTCGTGAAATATAAGAAGTAGATACAGGTACGGCTACTACTATTTACTATTACCTACTATTTTTATTTTTTTTTACATTAAGGTTTCATAGAAATTGTTCTACGCGAGTCGCGTCGCGCCTGTTTGCGGGAGTCTTTATGCGATTAAAAACCGGGATCTAAGTTGTATAGATAGGTAAGTAGGTAATTGTTTTAAAATTAACTACTGGGTTTTACTTATCAAATAAAACTCTCAAGTTCAGTAATTGATTACTATTGCTTTTAGACACTACCTACTGCTGAACATATGTAACCCTAACATTCGAAGTGTCATAGCATTCAAAATCAATCAAAATCAAAAGTAATTTATTCAAATTAAGCTGAGAATCAGCACTTTTCGAACAGCGGTTGATGACAAGATTGGAGATTGAGGTGCCACTAGCATTAACGAGGATGTTGTTGGTATTATGCTTTTTATTGACCCACGGGAAGAGTGTATACTGAAATTGCAGATTTTTCGGAAGGAAAAATAAGAAAATCTTTATTTTCTTTTTGTTTCGAAGGCTAAAGTTTTACTGGGTATTGAAAAATCTAATTTTTCTAGAAGCATTTCAAAAATTATTAATGTTTGAAAATTTAAGTAACGTTTTCTTTGAAATATATTTTTTATTGGATTAGGACTTTAATCTCATACTAAACCAACACTATTTCAGAACGTCCTTAAATGAGTTAGATTAATTAAAGCATCTACTGAATAACAATAATTAGGTTAAAGGGCTTTTTAAAAATTAATTACAAGTAACATATTTTCTTAGCAGAAACTTACGTTTAAGCGCCCTCGGTTTGGCTTGTTTTCTTCGAGACATGGTCCCACGCTTAATCAGCACGCAAAAACGCAACGATCACTTCATTTCACCTTCTATAATCACTTAGAACTTTGTTTACACAATAACGTACGATCTTCAGGAAGTAGCGGTAAAGTTTATCGGGAAAGTAAAAGTGCGCGGCGTTGGGAGTGCGCGACACGTGCCACGCGCGGGTCCTCCCGCGTACTGAGCTTACTGGCGCCCAACAAGTGGCAATAACAATATTGTAACCTTGCGCGCAAACTCGCAAGACATGTGCTATCCCGGCCAATGAGTTTTTCTTTGCCGGAAGCTCAACACATGTTAAACGTCTTTGTGAAGTACCTACCCGTTGAGTAGATAATAATCCTTACTTGTACTAAGTAAGGCATTCAGAAAACATTTATCTGGTTGCGTCCAGCTAACCATAGCAAATCTATCCGTCTTTGCGAGTCCCAATTAATACATTTTAGGGTTCCATACCCAAAGGAAAATTATTTAAGAAATATGTAGTCTCTACATCTATAATCTATAAAAAATTAAGTGTCTTTTAAAACCGTGCGAAGCCAAAACTCAAAAATGGTGTCTATTTAGAACGTCAAAATAACAAATTTTACTTAATTCATTTTTTCATTTTCTTAATTAGTAAGTACTAAAGTTCTTAGTCATTTATTACAATCTAGCCTAATAGACTAATAAGCAATTTAACGCTAACTTAATATTTTACGTGGTAGATTACGTTATTCTTTTATCTAACATTAGTCTCATTTTGCACTTTAACACAATTCCGTAGCACTTTCTTAGAGTCTGATAATTAATAAAAACACTTTGTTCGTGTGTTACAGGTATAGTACATCGCTTACTATTATTTACTATTTATACACTACACTAATTCAAATGGTTTAGTTCCCTTTAACCTACGCACTATGCCCGTGTTGTCTAGCAATTGAATTGCTTCGGTGTTCACATGTTCGTGGTCTTCAGCAAATGTTTGTATGATGGTGGTGACGAGTTCTATTTTAAGGTCACGGTGGAGGTTGTCATTTACAGCATCCCTGAGCACTTTATTTTGGAATTGTTGAATTATATTAACATTGCTTTGTTAGGTACAGCCCCAAAGTTGGATGCCATACGTCCAAATTGGCATAAGAATATGCTTGTATAATATAATTTTATTATGTACTGATAGGCAGGATTTCCTTCCGAATAACCAATACATACTTTTATAACGTATGTCAAGTTCCTGTCTTTTCTTTTTGACGTGAGATTCCCAACGCAGTTTGGCGTCAAGAGCTATTGGCTTTTAATACAACCAATACCAGCTTATGCTAATGCATAAAGCACTTGCATGCCGTGTATGTAGATTGGGTGGTAATCGGAGTGTTTATTAGTAAAGTCAATATGTATTAATTTTGACTCATTCAGTTTGATCTTCCACTTCTGTGTCCAGTCACACACTTTGTTCACAGCTTGTTGAACTTTCTCTACTGCTTCTTTGCTGATTGATCCGGTAGCCATAATAGCAGTGTCACCTGCAAAAGTCGCAATGGTGTTGTTTTCTAGTTCTAGGATATCACATGTGTATAGCAAGTACAGGATAGGGCCTAGCACACTTCCATGTGGTACCCCAGCTTTTATAGTTTTCAGCTTGGAATATGCTTTAGACGGGAATCAAAACATTAGATTTTGTATTATATGTATAGTTTATAGGTTAGAGCTAATTACGCTTGTCTAATTCTAAACATTCTGTCACTTAATTTTTTATTTTATTTATTTATTTATTGACACCAAACATATTAACATTACAACAACCATTTTTGAGTAAAGAATTTGTAGGCTATAATGAAAACATTACAACATGGGAGCATCTGTAACCGAACTAGGTGTAAAACCTGTATCTCGGCTACAGCGCCATACCTCTCTGATAACAGGCTGGGAAATTTTTAGCCAACATTCCAATTTTATTAAAAGTAATAAGTACAATATTTGTTAAACCGTATTTTAAATTAAAAAAGAGAAATTGATTACACTTAAGATGAGATGTAGAGTGTGGGCGGGAGTATGTGGTGTGTTGGTGTGTGTGGTGTGTGTGTGCGTGTGTGTGTCATCATAAGAAAGTGTCAAAAAGAACTCCTTTACCTTATTTTTACACTGAGTCTTGTTTAGAAAATAGATATGCAAGATTTTGTTAATTTTTCTATAAATAAAGGGGCCCAAGAATACAAAAATCTTCTAATGAAAGACGTGTGAGGTTGGTGTTTACGAGTACACACCATTTGATTTCTGCGCCTACGTTGCGTAAAGTTGGGGTCATAGTTCATTTCTTTATGTTGCCTTAGAACGATAGTAAGTAGGAAGAGCTGTCGGACAGTAAGTACTTCACAGTATTGATTTAATATCATAGTCGAAAATAATCGAGGCTTAAAAGTGCAAACCTTGAGGATAGCGCGTTGCGCAATCTCAATAGGTTTTATAACAGTTTTTGGAGCTCCTCCCCAGGATGAGATGCAATATGTTATGACAGACTGGTATAAAGCAAAGTAGATTTGCTTTAATAGTAAAGCATCCACAACATGTCTCAACTTTTTAAACACATATATGAGCTTTCTGACTCGAGCGCTTAGTAATTTTATATGGTCTTTAAAGCTTAAATATCTGTCTATAATAACCCCTAAACATTTAATGGTATTTACGCGTTCTATTGTTTCGCAAGTGCAATTCATACTTAGAGAGCATTGGTGAGACACTATACTGTAGTTACATTTAATTAGTGATGGTTGACGGATACTAAAAGTCATAAATTTTGTTTTGTCATTATTAAGAGTCAAGAGGTGAAGTCGAAGCCAGTTGTTAACAATGTTAAATCCGGTTTGCGCAGCATTAAAAACCTCGTCCCATGTGTCAGCGGAAAAGAGGAGAGCTGTATCGTCGTATATGATTCTAGAATGTCTGCAAATTCTGGAGGTAGCATGCGTCTGAGTTTAAATGCCACTAGACTCTCATGCCAAACTTTATCGACATCTAGGAATACGTGGCGCAGACTTGCTTGTTTTCGAGTGACTTTTCAATAATGTTAGTTACTCTGTATACCTGATCTATTGTAGAGTGTTTTTCCCTGGAGCCAAATTGATGGTTTGGTTCATACCATCATATCCATCATAGATCATATTCATCTTCTATTATTGGTTTTAACCGTTTCAATAACAGTTTTTGAAATAGCTTAGATAATACGGGCAACAGGGAATTGGGTCTATATGATGATGCTTCATGGAGTGGTTCCCAGGCTTCGCAATCATAATAACTTCAGCAACTTTCCATGGTTCAGGTACATGTTTTAGGATAAATGCAGCATTGATAAGTCTGGTCAGTTTTACTATGGCTTTGAGCGGAAGATGTTTTAGAATTTATCCTGTTCGTAGAGGTCGTAACCCACAGATTTTTTCGAACAAATGTTGTTATTAGTTTCTCTCAGAACATAATTATGAGTCACAAGCCAAATTCTTTGACTTTGCGCTAAGTTTTCAGTCTCCAGTATTTCTATAGAGCTCTCATTGGGTTGAAAAGTGTCTTCTAAGTATTGGACAAACAAACGCTTTTTGCTCATTGCTTATGGCCCATTCTCCGTCGCTGTTTCTTATGGGCGGTATTTACACTATCGGCTTTTTTAGTTTTATTGTATTTCTGTACAATATAGAGAGACAAACTCAGTAGAAGTGGCTAGATATGTAACACTGGCGCTGACATGTCATATAGGTACCTACTTACCTAACTCTTAGTTACAGATAACAAAACGGGTCTATAAATAAATAATAGTTCAAAAAACCAAAAAACACGCTTTAAAAACCAAATTACAAAAGTAGAAAATAATATAATTCTATTAAAAAGCGTGGGGAACTTATTGAGGTATTTTTATAATCAATTAATATCAAGCACCCCACGCTTTTTAATAGAATTAAATTATTTTCTACTTTTTTAGTTTGGTTTCTAAAGCGTGTTTTTTAGTTTTGTTAAACTATTAATTATTTACTATTTTTTAGTTCTGCTAACTACAAAAGCGTGATTTTTTTTTTCATTTTTTTATATTTTTGAATTGTCATCGGTCCTCGATAAGTCTACAAAGTTTAAATGAAATCTGACCATTTGATGTGGGTCAATCGCGCCCTAAGGAGTCGGTTACAAACAAACATACAAGTGAAGCTAATATAAAGCGTGTAAAAACAAACTGAAGCCGTTATAAGTTGATTATTTCAGCCATTAATGCATCATAGAACGCTCATAGTATTATTATCAAATACTTGCTTAGATATCATTCAAGATCAGCGAGTGGTGACAAGGTGGTCGACAATTAGAATATCCTCAATTCCTCATTTATTTATCGCAGCCCGGAAATATCCGACATTCGAGAATTTGGTTCCCAAATGAGTTTGATTTTTAACATTACCGCGGGAAAGACCGGTTCCGTGCGGTGCCGGACGTAAAAGAATAGCACCACCCCATTTCTTCCCGTTGGTGTCGTAGAAGGCGACTAAGGGACTTACTAGAGAATGGGCAGCAGCGTTCTCTATGCAGTTTACTACCATACTGCGATCGCCAACCCGCTTGCCAAGCGTGGCGATTATGGGAAAACCCCCTTTTGGGGGTGGCCTATGTCCGGCAGTAGACGTCTTTCGGCTGAAATGATGATGATGATGATGGCGGGGAAGACTGGGGAAGGTTATAACAGCGCACGGTTCATCAACATCATTTCAGCCAAAAGACGTCCACGGCTGGACATAGGCCTCCCCAAAGCATCGCCGTTTCCCGTCCGATTCTATACTTCTCGCATTCCGCCTACACCAGGTCATCGGTCCACCTTGTGAGAGGCCTTCCAACGCTACGTCTTCCAGTGCGCTGTTGCTGCTCCAGAACCTGTCGGCCCCATCGGCCATCTGTTCTTTGAGCAATGTCACCACCAATGCCCACTGCCACTTACCTAAGTTTGGCAATTCTGCGGGCTATGGCGGTTACCTTAGTTATCCTACGGATATCTACGGATGTGACCTACCGGTGCCGCTTTAGTGCTGTCTTCTTCTTTATCATCATCATCAGAATCGCCTATGTCTACGCCCACGAAAAAGAAAGGCGCCTGCCGATGCGCGCCAGTCCATTGACCACACGTGCGTCCAACACCGTATGCTGAACACCGAATTAATACAGATTAGCATTCTTCAACAGCTGCTCCGCCTTACCGCCTAAACCCTTCGATGATCTAATAATCTGAAGAAAGCTGAAATACGTAAAATGTTACAGGTGACATAATAGAAGAGTGTGAATCGGCTTGGTGTCCACCGGCACTGATGGTGCCGAAGTCCAACGGTGGTATACACATCTGCATCGACTACAGGCGTTTGTTCAGTCACCCAAGCTGACACATATCCGATGGCACGCATTGACCAGTACCTATCATCACATAACAAAAAGGGACTGCTCCATGAGTACGCTAGGTCTACGATCTTCACATTGGCAGGTTAGGGTAAGGGAAGCTGGTAGAGACAGCCATAAACGATCGTCTCCGATCCTGCTGTGCTTTAACAGATGTATCTTTATTAGCTTACTATTTAGACGATCTGTTGGCTGTATCTCAGAGATACCAACAGCACCATTCTGCCAGAACTTGAGGCAGTTTTTGTACGTCTGCCCTCCATGTGAACAAGGAGAAGTGCGCTTTTGCTCTGGAAAGCGCTAAATATGTCGGTGATGTTATTACACAAAAAGGTGTTTTTTTCACCGACCAGGGACTTTGAGTGCTGTACTCGAGAAGACGGTATTAAGAAACCTAAAGCACCTGAGAATCTTTTCACAAACTTGATCACGGTTCAGAAGAACGCCTGAGGCGCAGTTTTATTTCGAGGCGACAGCAATCAGGAAAAGCCAATTGAATATGCCCGCCGAGTCGGCTGGCATATTCAATTGGCCTTTCTAGTGTTATCGCAAAAACAGGGTAAACTCATTATTATTAGATGAGGGGGCTTGTGGCTATTATAAGCCGAACGGATCGATCGATCAGGTTAAGCTGCGCTTGCCGCGGTTGGTCCGTGGATGGGTAACCATCTTTACATACCAAGACCCCTCCGTGCCTCGGAAAGCAAGTTAAGCCCTTAATCCCGGCTGTCATTTGTGGATCTTTGACAGTCGTTACGGGCCATCAGAAGCCCGAAAGTCTCACAACCAGTGTAACCAAGGTGTATCGTATTACCCAACCCTAACCGTACCCCATAAAAGAAGTGTGTACTTTAGACAATCTGAAACGTGGTTGATCTAATTTCTTCCTATTTCCAGTGTTAAAATTGTGCCTGTCACTTGTCTTACTAAAAAGATGTAAATTTTTACGAACATACTATTTTCATATATATGTTACGGGCAACGTGATTAACTGGGCATTATTAATAAGGACCGGCCATTATTAATAATGCCCAAGAGCGTCGGGCAAAGTGATTAATTTATCACTTTGACCGGCCATTATTAATAACGCCCGACAGCCCGTGGTCCATGTAATAAGTCAGTGTATGAGATAGCTTGAATTTATCACTTAGACCGGGCAGTATGAATAATTCCCTACTTGTAGCCAGGCAATGTGGAAAATTAGGCCGCGGCCGTGCCTTGCAACATGCGAGGGGCGCGTACGTGCGGGGGGAGGGCTGTGCGCGCACGCAGCGACGTATTAGTTCGCAGTAATACTCGGAACGAGAATACGTGAGTGCATTGAGTACGTTTATCTCGCAAAATGGTGGCATCCATGGAAATGATGGATACGAAAACACGTTTTAACGAAGAAATTCATAAAGTAAAATTAACGAAGAGGAAAAACACTCAGTTATTTTCTCGCGATGAGTATTATTCATTTTTAACCAAAGTGCAAGTGACAGAAGACAAAATCGCAAGCAAAACTCCGGAGGAATATCAGCTATTGTCGAGGTATGACATAGTGAAGATCGGAACAGTTCAAAAATTAATAGTACCAGTGAAAAATGACAGAGAACCAATCAATATTACTGTTATTTGGAAGAAACGTTTGATATTATTCATGAAACTCACATTTCTATCGGGCATGGAGGTAGAAATAGGATGATGAAAGAGCTCAAACCGAAGTACAAAAATATTACTTAAGAGTTTGTGGCGTTGTATTTGGCTTTGTGTGAACCATGTCAAAAAAATTAAGCGTTCCAAAAAAGGGCTAGTGGTTAAGCCTATAAAAAGTAGTGAATTTAACTCACGATGCCAAGTCGACTTAATCGACATGCAAACACAAGCAGACAAGGATTATAAGTTCATAATGGTATATCAAGACCACCTCACCAAGTTTGTGATTCTCAGACCATTAAAAACAAAACAAGCCGAAGAAGTCGCATATCATTTGCTGGATATCTTCACAATATTTGGAGCTCCATGCATTTTGCACAGTGATAATGGCAGGGAATTCGTAAATAAACTTATTGTCAAACTATGCCAAATGTACACGGCAAACCCCGTCATAGCCAATCTCAAAGTTCAGTAGAAAGAGCAAATCAGGATATAGAAAATATGGTATTTACATGGTTGGAGACAAATGAAACCACAAAATGGTCGGAAGGGTTAAGATTCGTACAGTTCATGAAAAATAGAGCTTACCACTCCGGCATCGATCGCAGTCCTTACGAAGCTATGTTTGGCTGCAAACCCAAAGTAGGTTTAACATCAGTCTTGCCATAATTTGACGGGTTAACGAAGATAGTAAGTGAAGATGACCTTGAGGTAATGTTAAAAGGTGGTGATTCTGGTGAAGGTCAAAACGTAATTGTGGACAGAGCGGATGATGCAGTAAATGAAGACAGCGATAACACAGATGAAAACTCAGCCGCTGTTACTGATTCTATTTCTGTTACGATTGAACCTGAACCCCGTTCCAAACTGGCGCAACATTCTGCCGATATTCAACCAGAAAATCAGCAACCTACTGTGGACATAATAAATGGAAACCCTCGACCAGACGATCAACAGCCTTCTTCTGCCACCAACAATAATATGATCAATGAAGAGGAAAATTCTGATGATGTAAACGTTGCATCTTTAATAAATGAAGTATCGAGCAAAATTCAGGAGGCTCGTCCCGAACTGGAACAACATTCTGCCGATATTCAACCAGAAAATCAGCAATCTACTGTGGACATAATAAATGGAAACCCTCGACCAGACGATCAACAGCCTTCTTCTGCCACCAACAATAATATGATCAATGAAGAGGAAAATTCTGATGATATAAACGTTGCATCTTTAATAAATGAAGTATCGAGCAAAATTCAGGAGGCTCGTCCCGAACTGGAACAACATTCTGCTGATATTCAACCAGAAAATCAGCAATCTACTGTGGACATAATAAATGGAAACCCTCGGCTAGACGATCAACAGCGTTCTGCCGATATGAGCAATGAAAAGGAAAATTCTGATAATGAAAATCTTTACTCAACACAAAATCAAACGAAATTCGGGAGGCTCGTAACGCAGCTACCCACGCAGTATCACTTGATAAGCAAGCCGAAAAAATGTTGGCGCGTTCAAAAGCAAAATTTCCTGTTGCAGAAATAGGCCAAAGCGTTCGAGTAAGGATACGATGTAGATCGAGCCAAGACGGATATTCGTAATATAATTGCTATTGATGTATCTGTCGAAAAAGAAAAACTTTACAAACTAGGAACTAAACATGGTATTTTAAACCAACAGTACTCCAGAAATGAGTTTACTATGTGTAAAGAAAAGTTCATTTCGATCGACGATGTTCCAAAAGTTGATATTACCTACTCTTGAATGTGCTCGAAGAGACTCTGATTTTGATGGACAAGGCTTCCAGCATTGTAACTGTAGTGGTAACTGCAACTCAAAACGTTGTAAATGCAAGAAATCAAACATTATTTGCAATTCAAAATGTCACAGAAGCTCATCTTTCCCCCCAGTGGGGTTCCCGCATTGTCGTTGCGGGGGGGCTCAGTAACCATGGTCACCCTCCCACGGTGAAGCGAAGAGGAACCCCAATGTGGGGCCGCTCGTCAGGGCTTGTGCCTCCAAGCCGACGATGTAGCAGCCAAAAAGTAGGTTGCGGTGAGGTGCATCGCAGCTGAGGCGGGCCGCGATGTCGAATGGGAGGCATCGCGGCCGAGAGTTACAGGCTGCGGCGGAGGAGGAGTACCGGTACTTCTGAGTAGCGCTCTTCCCTTCCGTGGCCTGGACGGGGCCGCCACCGTTTGATGGCGGACGCGGTGGGGCCGCAGGGGAAGAGGAGTGTCGGTATAGCGTTGGCCGCTCTCCCTATCCCCTGCGGCCGAAAAGTGGTAGGCGGCGGGGCCACTGCTGACCCGTCGCAGGGAGACGTCAGCAGCAGCTGGTGGGGCTCGCAAGGGCCGATGCCTCCCAGGGGTGCGGGTTGTTCGAAAGAGATACCGCGGCCCCTGGCACACGGGCAGCTGAGAGAACATGGGTGGGTTTTAGTCAGTAAAAGTCTGACACGCCCTCCTGCTCCACCCAGAGCGGGAGAAGTCATTTGATGATTTCCCACCCACAAAAAAAAAAAAAAAAAAAGCTCATCTTGCAAGAATACATAATTCTAAACTTAATAACTTTCTTGCGCAGTCCATAATTATTAGACATTTCAGTTGTTTTTTTTCAGTTTACTAATTTTTAAACTATTGTTCTTAAGTAATATTTTTATCAAAATAAAAGTAGGTAACTACTGATATTATTACATATAAAACTGTTTATTTTTTAACTACTATGTTCAATGGTTTATTTTTTGTTTACTTTTCATGAAAAATAAGTAAGTTTAATTTCATTTAATAAACAAAAACACTACAGTGCACCTATTTTATTACTTTGCCCAAGGTAGGGTGGGCATTATTCATAATGGCCGGGAAAAGTGATTAATCATGCTGTTTTAATCACATTGCCCAATTGAGTCGGGCATTATGAATACAGACCGGCCATTATTAATAGTGCCCGGACTTAACAAATTGCCCGTAACATGTACATATATTGACAAGGTACCGTCATGATGTTAATTGTTTGAACAGTTCCCTTAAAGATTCGCGTCTGCGGAGGTTGTAAATGACAGCCCTCTTTTGCAGAATAAAGATCGACTCAATATCCGCAGCCCGTCCCCATAGCAAAGTACCGTAAGACATGATGCTACGAAAGTAACTAAAACAGACCAGTCTCGCGGTATCCACGTCTGTTAATTGGCGGATCTTCCAAGCAGCGTAAGCGGCAGAACTTAGCCGCCCTGCAAGTGATGTTGTGAAGACCCCCTGTAGCTTTGAGTCAAACGTGATCCCCAGAAAAACCGTCTGTTCGACGAATTCTAGAATCTCCTTATTCAATACCACATGACATTCACTACTTCTTAGTTCTAACATTCGGTAACGCGAATCTTATGCATTTAGTTTTCTTTCCATTTTATATAAAATTATTTACAGTAAACGAATTATGGACCTTAACTATAGCATTATTTACATCGTCAAGCTGCTGTGCATGTCTCTTAACTTTAAAAAAATTAATGGTAAAAAAAACTATTTTAAAACCAGCTTTTATTTAATTGCCCTAAAAAGAAGAAAATAAACTTTAAATTAAATCAAACCAATGAATTTAGTAGGTACATGTATTACAAATCATCAAACAATTTATTAAATGATATAAAAGCTTGTCGTGAGATTTGCCTGTGTACTAACTAGTCTTGCTTGACATACTTAATATAAGTAATTATATGAGAGAAAATGTTTCCTATAAAATATGCAAATCTAAAAAAGGTTGTAAAAGAGGAACGTACCCAATATTGAGCCCTGCCATTTTGACTTATAAACCCAAGGAATTTACACCGTCTATTAGAACTTGCTGCAGTCTATCATTCAAGTACGATTTTACCAAGCTAAACGCAAGTTCACCCAGGGCCCCAATTCTGTATCCTTCTAATGATTCCCCGCGGAATCTTACTAGGTTCAAACTAAGTCAATATCGTTTTTTTAGAAACCAATGTACCTACTTATTGAAATGTCATATTCTGTATGTTTCGAGACAATTTGTCGATATTATTCATACGATATTAGCAGAATTCGTGTGTGATGTGTGATTGACGTGGTTACGACTTTACGAGTAAGGAATCGTTAAGTGTTTCAGGAGAAGTGTTTCGTGATTCACACAATCAAACGCCTTGGATAGGTCGCAAAAGATACCTATCGCATCTTGCGCCTCTTCCCATGCAATAATAAGGTGACACCGGCGTCGGTTGTGCAACGTCATCTGTTGAAACCATACTGTTGATCGTGTAGGATGTTATTACGATTATAATGATTGAGCATTTGATATAGCATAACTTTTTCAAACATCTTGCTGGAAACCGGCAAAACCGATACGGATCTGTAATTATTAGTATCTTTAGCGTAAGCTAGCGTAGCTAGAAGTGACTCAAACTTAGTATGGTAGTTGCGGGTTTTTAATGATGTAATGTTTTAGTATTTTTTTAAATATGTACATAGTTTTTGATTCTTTTAGATCTTTTGGTAATTTGTTGTAAAATTGAGACCCATCAGACATAATGCTTTTTTTCCGCAGTGGATATAATTGTATGTCTTATTCATGTCTTAAATTCATTTTGTGTTTTTTTTTTACTTTTTGTGATGATAACCTTTGTATGTATGTTTTTATTTAGTATTTTTCGAATGAGTATGAATGTATTGTATACAGGACACGTTTTTGTCCAGTTCGCAAACTATAACCATGAATTCAGCATATCATTCTAGACCCCCCAGCGCAGAAATTTTTCGTCGTCGGTAATACAAAAAAAAACAGCTGTTCCATACGTTGTGATCGCGTAGGTATTGCACTTCGTATAAGCCAGTGAAAATTCACAACATAAACAGCTTACTAAATGCCCTCTTGTGCCGTCAGGAAGTTTTCTAATCATCATCATCATCATCATTTCAACCGAAAGACGTCCACTGCTGGACATAGGCCTCCCCCAAGCTCCTCCACTTAGACCGGTTCTGTACTTCCCGCATCCAGCGGATTCCTGCGGCCTTCACATGGTCATCGGTACACTTTTTAGAAGACCTTCCAACTCTACGTCTTCCAGTACGCGGTCATCACTCCAGGCACTGGGACAAAACACATTTCTGTTAGCGTTCACGCCAAACGCTACGCCAAAATGTATGGGAATGACATTACCTGCGGAAAGGACATGACGTAATCTTTCTGCAGGTAATGTTGTTTTTGCAATTCACAGGTCAGTGTCAGGTTGTATGTTGAATCAAATATAATTCGCGGCCGTAACGTCCGTAACAAACTGTCGCGAATTTCGGGGGTACCTTAGCGCCATGCTCCTTAACCTTGGAGATGCACTCGTGCGGCTGTAACTACTTAGCCACGGTCTGTCTTAGAAGCTTAAAAGACCCTAAGCCAATTTAAAAAATACTCTCTCTTTGAATTCCGGCCGTCAGTGTCAATCGCACTCAGCTGTTGTTGTCAGTGATGCCAATTTAGCCTTCGGGTCTAGATCTAGCCCTTTTTCTTCATGTTCAGCCCCGAATATAATGATTTAGCGCTTAGTGCGTAATCTAACCCCAAATATTATCACCTGTCAAAACCATATAAACATAAATTACTGACAAATGCGTGCACTGAATGGACAGGTCCACTCAATCTGTGTGGTTCTTTCTTCAAAAGACCATTTCAGACACCGATCCACATGGTCTTCACATGATCTGACCAAAATTATGTCTGGACTTTAAAAGAGACTGTGACCTCTGAGTTTGTTTCGGCCTTTCTTCTCAGAGTAGTCAGATAGGAAACGCCGACCTCATCTAGTTTAAAAAAATATGATTGACGTGTAAAAGTGTTTGTACAAACCTACTTACAGAAATAAAATCATTTATCATTTATCATTTACGAAACAGGATGAACTTTGAGTTCCTAAATTCCATACTATAAATACTAACTGACCTTACCAAGTTAAACCAAACTTATTACACATAGGTAATCCCATAGGACCTGAGGTCGTCAGATCGTAATTTTATGATTAAACAATATTTTAAAGTCCACAATGATGTATTTTATTAATACTTTACACATTACTTATTTACTACAGAATCTTTGTTTATATTTTCCGTTATTTAATCATTTCGCCCAATTTTTTAAAAATGTGCTAATGTAGCTCTTTTTAAACTCGATTTATCCCCAAAATCCTTCCTTTCCTTAGTCTGAGCCAAAATCTGACACCCAGTTGGCAACATTTGTTGTTGTCAATGTCAAAAGAGTAAAAAAATATACGGATATAAAATTTGGATTTCAGCGCAAACAAATGTTAAATTAAAAATATCCTTAAAAACTGCATTAAATTATTATTTGCAGTTTACTCAAATTATCAAATGGAGCTTCCGTTTGAGGTACGTATATTTTCATATTGAAGCAATACTTCCGCGTCTTTGCTAGCTATAATAAGGTTTTCTTTGTTTGTCCCTTAAACATTTTTCACGTGATTATCGATCATGCAGATGAATTTTCTCTTGTCGATAGTACGCCCAAAATTTACACTATACTTTAAGATCGTAATAAGTGCAATAATAAATTCATTAGATCATTGTTTTTTTTATATTAATAATTAAGTGCTAATTCAATCTGTATCACAATATTTTTTTATCACACTACTTTCAGGTATTAGTTTATCTTTTCAAGTACTTACCAAAATCTGATAGGAAAGCTGCCAGTGAGACATGCCGCTCATGGTACTTAGCTGCAAATGATCAAAGCTTTTTGAAGAACAAAGTAGCCATATTTTACAAAACAGTATTATCTGATGAAGTTTCCTCACCACTCACCATATTTGAGGAATCAGCTATCACATATTACAACTATTTATTTAATGAAGTGGAAATAACAAGTAAACAAAATGAATTCTGGAATAAAATGGGTGAACACATTCGATGTTTGACCTTAAGGAGCTGTGATATTTGTGAAAAAGTATTTGTTTATATGCTACAGAAATGTACAAATCTAGAAACTTTGAACATACAAAACTGCAAAGAACTCTTCATGTCAGGCCGTCTGCTGGAGGGGAAGAGTGAGGGATTTTTAACTGACAATCTTGAAAACTTAAAATCTTTAAGTCTTTCAGGGAATCAGTACTTGACTGATGCATTGTTTAATAGATTTGTATCTGCTGCCCCAGCTCTACAGGAGTTAAACTTATCAGCATGCTCCTTACAATTCCATCTTGGTTTGGTCAAGAAATTCTACCCTCCAAGTACTGATATTTTCCTAAACCCATCAGAGAGTGTATTGACCTTTTATTTTATACTCCAGTTGATTGTTAGTAGAGCTAGAAATATCAAACGTTTGCATTTCTCTTGTACTCTCATTGATGGAGCTGCACTGAAGTTGCTATCAGAAGTACAAGATTTAGAGCTACGCTCCTTACAAGTACATTCCTGTGATCAACTCACCAACACTGGCATATTAGCTCTGACCACCCATCAAACTTCTCTCAGAGAGCTTGATATTGGCTTGTGTACACGAGTGACAGACCAGTCACTTGTACATATATGTGAAAATCTAGTCAATTTGGAATACCTCAACATTCAAAGATGTAGAGCTGTCACAGACTCAGGAATAGCAGAACTGAATAAGTTGAAGAAATTGAAGTCGTTAAATATATCACAATGTGAACTGTTAACAAAAGATGGGCTTGAGAAAGGTATTTGCGTCGGACAAAATGAAAGACTTGAAGAACTTGATATCAACTCATTGAATATAGACCAGACCGGAGTCATTATGCTTTCTGAAAGACTTCCTAATTTACGTGTGTTAAACTTGAGTTACTGTTTCAATGCTGTAACTGATACATCAGTGCAAGTAATTTTTAAGAACCAATTGTTACTTCAAACCTTAAAAATGAGCCATTGTGATAAAGTGTCCGATGCTGGTTTAACTGGTATGGGAAAAGTTGAAACAAAAAGTGGGGAAGATGTTCCAATAATGTCAAGTATTGATGATTCACACATGTCGCCGAAGATCCACTTGGGGTCCAGAGCAGAAGAAGAAATAGTGCGTGATGCTAGACGAAAAAGAGATGTTTTGCTTATGTGTGAAAAACTCACAATGGATTCATACACAGGTTACTCCTTAGCTCGTATAAGGAGTCTTAAAGAGCTGGATATAAGTGGATGCAATAGAATAACAGATGTGAGCTTGACCTATGCTTTTAATTTCAAAGAACTGATTAATCTAAACTTAAGTAGATGTCAACAAATTACCTGTAAAGGAATAGAACATCTAGTCAAAAGTTGTCCCAGCATTGAATATTTTAATCTGACAGACTGCTATAATCTTAAAGATGATGCTGTCAAAGAAATAGTCAAAGACTTGCAAAGATTAAAACAACTTGAACTAAGAGTAAGTGAAAAAATATCACCCAAATTCTTCTTACAAAAACGAACAAACATCTCTATTCTTAAAATTATTTCATTTTCAGGGGTGCAATCAGCTGACAGATAAGACCTTGCAAGCAATATGTATGCACGGCAATAAACTTCAGTTCCTGGATGTGCAAGGGTGTCGCAACATGTCTCCAGAACTGGCTTGTTCGATCGGATCTCTACCCTCACTACATACTGTGTTGATGTCCAAGCCAGGACCATACATAGACGATGGAAAAAAGAGTAGAGCTCCTGCCCCAGCTTTTCTCCCGGCGTTGATGAGAAAATTACGCTTACACTAGGCTTATTTTATTTAAAAAAACTGTTATCTATTGTAAAAGAAAAATACTTGAGAGGTATCTCGATTAAGCTCTGGCCACACAGGCGAATTCCGCTCGGGAGGCGGGGATTGTTATAATATTTAAAAAGTCACGCGACTATTTGCGCCATTTTAAAGAGTTAGTCGCAGAGACAGAGGGTCGGACACCATCAGCGAGCGTATTTCGTCCCGCATCCCGGATTCGTCTCAGTTTGGCCAGAATTATGTAAATCTGTCTAGCTAGGTCATCTGGAGTACAGACACACAACGAAAATGATTACCTATCGAAGTTGTCTCAGTATATATGTAAAACAGTGGTATACTGGTTCCATTTTTATTTGTAACGATGCTGATAATCAAAAATCCAGATAATCAAGCTTGCACTGCGTTTTGTGTTAATCTTTGTAAATGTTGTAAATGTGAATTCATGTTGTCCTTGCCATTCATATTTGTAATTATTAAAAAGTATAGTCGACCTCGTAATTGCTTTATCACGTTGACAACAATTTCCTCTAAATTGAAACTTCACTAGGTCCGAACTTTACTGTCACATAGACAAATAGAACTTGTCATTTTATGTCGTGCGAGTGACATTCAAATTAGGGAACCTTAGACCCTATAGCAGCTACCAGATCGACTGTATGTCACAAGCAACTGCATTTAAATAGGACTCTTTTCAGTTGAGTTGTAACTTGTAGGAACAGGAAGTAAGGTAGCTATAATTTGCATTTTATATCGTGCAAGTGACATTCAAATTCGGAACCTTAGGGTGATAAAGCAGTTACGAGGTCGACTGTATCTCACAAGCAACTGCATTATATAGAACTCTTTTCAGTTGAGTTGTAACTTGTAGGTACAGGAAGTAAGGTAGCGATGATTTGTGATAACCATAGTATGCTCACTCCACTACGTCATCGTCTAGTGCGAATGTAAAATCTATCGTTGAATCGCTACTATCGATTGTCTCAAGGTCAAGGGAATGTTCTAGAGACTAGCCTGTTGACAAAAAATATTCTCCGATTTATTGTCCAGGAGGAAATTGTATGTGATGTTTACCTTGACAATTATTATCTTTACTTTTAGGTGTAATTTACTTGATACCTAATATTTATAATGCATTATGTGGCTAATGTTTCTGTTAAATTAAGTATATTAAATCAAAATTTATAATTATTGTTTGTAATTAAATTAAACTGAAATGTTCCTGAAATAGGAGTTTTTAGCAACTGTGATAACACGATATATACCTATACCTAATTATATTTTTAAAGAATAAGAATATTTTTATTTGCAATAAGTACAAATTCGTTAATACGTTGCAATAAAAGCTATATTTAACAACTTTATTTGTTTTTAAAATGATCTCCGACTTAACTCCCTGATCTTAGGAGCTAGGGTTGCCAGTTCTTAAAACCGAAAAGCCGGAAAGACCAGTCGGACATTGGGGTGAAAAGGCCGGACACCCTCAATTTTTTACTCTTAGTACAACACTACAATAAAAAAGTAAAGGCTTTTTTATCATTTAGAATAGAATAGAAAGCATTTATTCGACACAGACAACACAACAGCAACAAACATAAAAAAGAACAATAAACGACAATAAAATTGCAGAAAAAAAAATGTGCTGAGCGTGCCCATAGCTACCGAAAGGGTTACCATCTCAGCATTTGCTGGGCGTCAGACACCCAGCGCTGACCATTTTATTTACCATAAAACTTGAAATTCTAATGAAACAACAACAAAATTTATTTAATCAGTCTTGTTTATTATGGACATTGCTCGCTTGCGCTGGCGACACAAGGTTGGGAGGGCGGAGCGGAAAGCAACACATGGCAAATGTAAAAAAATATCATTTTTAAATGCCGGACACCACATAATTTAGCCGTACATGCAACCAAAAAGCCTCTGTGTCCGGCTTTATCCGGACGCCTGGCAACGCTATTAGGAGCTATCATATTACTGGGCACGCCACGATAGCGGCGGTAAGTCCCCTCTTTGAGGAGTGGCTTGAGAAGCGGCAAGGCGTCCTCAGTTTCCGCCTGACGCTGGTCCTCACCACAGAGTACTTTTTATAGACAGGTAGTCCTCACCGGACACGGCTGTTTCGGGAGGTTCCTGTTTCGCATTTATAAGGCGGGAGGAAACGCCCAGGTGTTTCCACTGCGAAGATCGCCCTGAGGACACTGTGGAGCATACGGTGGAAGTCTGCCCGGCTTGGGCGGAGCACCGCCGTATCCTCGTTGACGCGATCGGCGGCGGCGATCTCTCGCGTCCGGCCCTGGTCAAGGCCAGAGTACGGAACGGGAGTGCATGGGTAGCCGTCACCTCCTTTTGCGAAGCAGTAATGCTCGCGAATAGGGAGGCGGCACACGTGAGGGAGAGGCAGTACATGCCCTCACGGCCTTAGTCGTCGCAGGAGACGCCCTGGGCGTCGGAAATCCCAGGCTGATTCCCGACCACCGTAGGCGCAGGCTTGCGGACGGCGAGTAATGGGTAGCTCGCTGTCTGGTAAGGACCAAGCCCGGGTCGACGGCGCGTTGTTCCACGCGCGCCTCAAAGATGGGGCCCGCAAGGGCCGATATCTGCCAGGGGTGCGGGTTGTTCGAAAGAGATACCGCGGCCCCTGGTACACAGGCAACTGAGGGAACACGGGGTTGTTTTAGTCAGTAAAAGTCTGACACGCCCTCCTACTCCGCCCAGAGCGGGAGAAGTTATTTGATGATTTCCGACGCAAAATAAAAAAAAAACTATTATTTTATTCTATTTTTTCTACCCAACGCACACAGGCTTCGAGGCACGGGCACTATTTTTCCAAAGATTTATATCGTTCGATGCAAGCTACAGATTCTGATGATTTAAATTTTAGGAACTTCGGATAGCTTCATTTTAGTAGTCCGAGTTACTTTGTCGACATAAGCAAGAAAGGTTAAAAATGAAGACTGCAAGAGCGTGCGAAGCGAGCTCAAAAAGTTTAGCAAGTTTGCTCGGATAGCTTAGATTTGAACATTCAAAGGTCAAATATATTTTTTTCTAGGTTCCTATAGACAAAAACTCAACACAAACTAAAATATTAAGGAAGAACTCTGCCCTGTTGATAATACCATTGGGAGCACAAACCCTATGGAGTCGGTGCCAGTGCTCCTGTATCTACCCTTCAAACCACTTCCATGAGGCGTGGAGATCGAATATTAAAACCGCCAAGCTTATCAACAGATAGAAATCTTCTTAAAACCTTGTTTAACTTGTTAACAATATCCCCAGTTTTTCCTTTTGGTACAAGGCAGAGTAAGCTACCTCATCCCGAAATTGTCAAAGCTATGGCTCCGAAAACCAGCAGCATACTAAACAGGCGACCACAACTCTTTTAGAGTCTTCGAGTGGGAGTGGGCCGTAATTCACCACGCGGGCCCAGTCTTCGATTTTTTAGTCACATACCTGTTTCCTAAAGATGTTTTCCTTCGCCGTTTTGAGAGCAGTGGTGATGAAATAATTTAGGTAGGTACCTACTTACACAAATTATGCGCCAGTACGAACCTAGAACGGACTCGTAAGTCGCGGCCGTTGTTACCACTGGGCCACCACCATACTTTGTATGTTCTTTATTTCATTTAGGGCTGATTTTTCAATAGTCACTTTTATCTGAAGAATAAATCTGACAGTTTGGCATATTTTATATAATAAAGCTGTCAAACAGACATATCTATTTATATAAAATTAATCCCTATTTCCCTTGGTCACGGCATCACACGTGAACGGCTGGACCAATTTTGTTAATTCTTTTTTTGTTGTGTTCGTTATCGTCAGGAGGTTCTTAAAAAATTAAAAATTGTTGCGCGTAACATTATAAAATTTAAGAAAACGACCATATTAACTTATCTAATATTATACAAAAGCGAATTCAATATTCATAGTTAAAACAGCACCCTAATTGCGTAACTCACATTCATCATAATCTGTTTCGTTTTGAAACATGGCTAAACCATTGCTTCATATGTTCGTAAAATGTGTCTGCGCAACAACGTAAATAACGCAATGAATATTGTTGAACAGTCAAAATGAAACCGATTATGATTGATTGTGAGTTACGCAATTAGGGTGCTGGACAACGTCTGGCGGGTCAGCTAGTTTATTCATAAAAGCTCAGAATACAGAAAGAACAAAAGATAACAGACTATTGAAAAATCAGCCCTTACAGTGTAATGGTAAATAGTGTTCACAAAAACATATTTAGGTACCTTAAGAGTTTTTTTAATAATCATGTAAATTGTAATATTATCATTTAATTGTGATTTTGTGTGTAGTGCTATTTTTTAGTAGATATGCATCAAATAAACGATTTTATCTAACAAATACAGCAAATCGCTAAACTGTGATGCAACCCAAAATCCAATCTCACTGTTGCGCGATTTTGGTACCGCTACTGACGCAGACAGTCGCAAAAACTCATCGAAATATTAATGAAGTTGTAAAATCAGGTATGGTAAAAGTACACCTTGGGCCTTGTGTAAATTGAAACAAATAATTAATTTCAATATTTTATTACATTGAATTTAAAAATAACTTTTACATATTTAACATAGATAACGTATTCTTACATACCTGATTTACTTTAATCTTACCAAACTTTGTTCATAAACATATTTTAATGTTATAATACAATGGCTGTATGTAGTACTTATATAAAATAGTTGTAACTAAAACTATTGTGGTTGTTTATGTTTAAACGAGTTATACAGTTACATAATCATTAATTTGTAAAAAATATGTAGTTCTGCAGTATATATCTTAGTTTTAGCATTAAATATCTTAATCAGTTTTTAGGGTTAGTAAGGTGATTTAGTTCGACCTTACAGGAAACTGGACAGTTCAAAATTATTTTTGAACTTGTTTTCCACGTTTTGTCGAAACTTTTCATTTGTGATGTAGCAATGCAATGTAAGCATGCTGTTTGCTGAGCATTTCGGAAAATGCACGTTAATAATACTTTCTAATTTGCGAGTGATTTCGTAATGCGCAAAATGGGATGATAGGCTAAACACTCTAAAATTAAGATTTACATAACATTATATTAGATAATAAACGATTATATACCTACTTAGATCTTTATAAACAAAGTATATAAGTAATCCGTCAACAAAGACGAAAACGTTTTATAGTACCTACACACATGAGCGAATCATTTTTAAAATCTTGTAAGAAAGTTAAATTTTGTAAATATTCATTAAATATCCCTGTGAAAAAATTCAACAAAAGCAGTACCACTACTGCATTTAAATAGATAATAAACATTGAGATAATAAACAAAAAATGGTTCAATGCACCAAAATAAATAAACCCTACAACACCTGCGGAGGTTAGCTAGCTACAAATTCACAAAAAAGGTAGACGAACATGCAATCCATCCACAGCACATTTTGTGTTTTGTATTATTGTGCAAATTCAAAGCTGGATAACCGATCAATGGAAATATTCAGGAGTTTCATGTATCACGGGCATTCACGGACTTTTTAATAGGAACATAAATACCTAGTATAAAATAAAGTCACTCTTCGTGCCTGTATGTGTGACCGCTTAGTTCCGTTAAACTGCACAATGGATTTTGAAACAGGTTTCACCATAATTTTGAGAAATAATTACGAAAGGTTTATATTACGTGCATTACAATCTTTTTTAACTTAAATATACCTAATCATGAATTCTCGATGTTTTGTCAAGACGTAAAAACCGTGCGAGGTAGGGGCGGGTCGCTAGTCTTTTATAAGGCACCAAAGCAATTGTATGGACAAACACATGATATATATTTTATTTTTTGTGGGAGTAACATCCATATACTTTTGAAATATCGATCTTATTCAGCTGTCTTATTAAATATTTGAACGAGTGCAAAGAACCTCAGTCGCGCGATAAACATTATCATTAATCTAATATTATACAAAACACTCATAATTAAATATTTAAAAACAGTTTAGATCAATTTATTGTTCAATGTGCGAGCTTATAATTATGTAATCACTAGTTTAATAATTTATAATGTTAACAAAAATACACACTGTTACTGTTATCAGACTGTTCATTTTCGTGACAAAATTTCGAAACTGTACACAATAATTAGTGACATGAAACTTATGCAATTACACAACGCAACTACTACTTTAGCCTAACCCCGTGGAGTGTATTTTTTTAAATGGATTGAAAATATGGATGAATAACCTTACACCTAGCTTTTTGGTTAAATTTCGTAAATCTTACCAAGTAAAACAGAAAAGCATATCATCATTTATGCATTGTAAATGAAAAAAGGGTATTTAAAAAGAAAACCTTACGTTGACTCGCATTTCCTTGTCTTCAATGTTTGTATATAACAAATATCTTCCGTAAATTTGTTTGTTTAAAGTTTAAGTGGCAATGAACAGTTGTGTAATCAAAACCTGTATTAGCAAATGCTTAAGCTAATTGTATATTTTATTTTTGTTTTTCTTTCCCGGTTACATGTATAGACTACACTATCAGTTATCAAAGTCAGTCCACACGAAGTATTATCAAAGTGGAATACTTATAAATCACTTTTTGGACGAACGCTTCTTCTTATGGCGTCGTTTTTTAGGCTTTCCTCATGGTTTCACCGTAAAGGAAGGCGAGCGCGTCTGCATCTGCGGCGTGTTTAGCGTCGAGCTGCTGGGACTGGGCAACACGCACGGCTCCTGAGAATTATCGCATTCCAGATCTGGCATGTTTATATCCTCAAAGTCTGGAATATTCCCTGTATACGACATTAGCTGATTCCCTTCAACTGAAAGTTGCCCAAAAAAATATTATTAATATTTTTACATATCAATTTAAAGACCGCCTGCAGTTTACTACATACTAACATTATAATGTAAAGATAGCCTAAAAATACCAGAGGAAATCTACGTTATCAATAGTGTATTACAATAACGATATAAATGTAATAAAACAATGTCATATAATCAACCATGCGACTACTTCATAAGCAATCAATAACTAAGTACCTATTCACATAATAATAGTTGTCAATCCTTAATGATAATAGGTATATGTTTGAGAGCAATATCATACCTATAACATAACTAAAAATAAATCACTACGTACGTTAAACATACAACCCACGCTCAAATTTTATAAACAAAATGGAACTTAAAAGCTAACGCTATAAAAATGCAGCTTGAGTGTAATGCCCAGCGCGTAGCATAAAAAAAAATATTGAAATAAACTTAACGCAATGCGCTTTTTCGGGTGACATAAAAACATAATACTAACATACATTTTAGAATCGATGATGAAGAATTAAAACATAATTGCCTCTGAAAACAGAAAAGCACTAAAATGTATTCAAATCTATCTCTGGGACCAGTGGCGTAACTTCAAATCAGAGGCCTTGGTGCAAAGGGAAATTCAGGCCGTTACCCATCTCCACGATGTGACTTTTTTACAAACTTCATTTCGTTATTTTCTTCGGATAATATTTATTATTTTTACGAAACTTTTGTATGCGGGGCCCCCCCTTTTTAATCACTAGCGCTGGTGGCCATGTGCTACTACAGGTTTGATAATGAACTTACTACGAAAATTCTGGGTGCTGAAACGAGCAAAGCGAGCTGGAAAACTTCCGACCCGCCACGGATAAGTAAAATTGTGTTTAGAACATTCATACAGGGATTATAGAAATAGGAGTTACCTACTTGGTCGACTTATACAGAAAAACTTCTGTAGTAAGAGAACCTGGGCTCCATGAGCGAGCGAAGCAACCTCGTAATATTTAGCACCCTGTCTGGACAAATCAGAGACTATCCATACCTACATAAATAGGAATAATTGTGTCGTCGATTATAAGAATACGGCGAAAACGATTTTAAGAATTAAGAAAACCCAGGCTGAAAGAGCGAGCGAAGCACGCTCGAAAATTTTAGCACCCCGCCTCAGAATGGTTACATTTTCTTTTGATCATTCATAGTATGAATTGGGGGGGCCATGCCTTTTCGGATTACGATTCAGTTTTTAATATATAATTCTACAACCCTCTCGCCGAGTAAGGGCCTACACCGGTGCCGTGTTGACTTGACAGACCTGGCTTGGACATTGAGTGGGCCCAAACACAGCGGGGCCCAGGTGGCCCGCACCGGCTACACTTTACACCTTAGTAGTTACGCCACTTAGTGGGATGTAATATCAGCGGTTCCAGTTTTACAGATTTCTGAATGTAAATCAATGTCTACGACTATTCGTGCAAAATCTATTTTGTATAAAATCTACTTTGGCGTGAGGTATGCAAGAAATGAATTACTACCATTCTCCTCAGTAAACAGGTGCTGGACGCGAGTGTCGTCACTGCTTACATTCGAAATCTCACCTTTCTGCTTCTTTGCTTTAATTAACAATAAAATATCATTACAGTTAACATTTAACATTTATTTTATAACTATTGTGCCTTAATCTAACATATTATTTTAGTTAGACATACAATAATTTCAAGCAATAACTGCCTTTATAAAATGTCGCGGCAAAAATGATATCTCTTAATATTAAACCACTTGGTGGGATTGTGGAATCTTAAATTTGCAATTAATTAACCACAAAATCTTTTTAAATATAGATAATCATCTTCTCATAACAACATTAATTTTCTAACAGTTCTGTTCATAATTGTTTAAACAATACATTCAATTATAAAAATCTTTATATTATTGATATGACATTCACAATTTCAGTTTTGCACAATTGTGTTTTGTGTTTATTTAATCAGCCAAGGGTTCTAGGTCCGTTTGAGTCAATTTTGTCACGACACAATCTACCTATCTTCCGTAGCACTGACCGGAACCACCACGTCTATATAACCCTTTACCAAAAATATCCACCACGTCATGTGGCCGAGACGCGGTCAGCGTTGATAAAATCTTGCAAGATGAGGTAGTGACAGGCTACTTGGCAGGGGAGGCCTCGCTGTTACCGATCAGCCAATCAAAATCAATCATCGGATACTGTTTGGTTGTATCTACAATTAACATAAACGTGAATATAACTCTGAAAACACATGCAGATATGTACTGGCCTTTTAGATCGCAATGATTTGTTGATGGAGGTCGTGCGTGTGCGTTTTGGTTTGAGTGATGTTGTAGGTAGGTATATGCTCTTAATCTTATACATAATGATAGAACAAAACTGGCATACACCTTGGACAGAAGTTTGTTTTTTAAACTCTGTCCTCATAACAAAATTTCTACAAGCTCTTTTAGTATGTATGTGGCTGAATAAGCAAATAAGTTACCTTATGTGTTTTGTAGTGCAAGTGATTATTATGCGTTATGGATGAAATAGCAACCTTCGTCCCACAGCATTGTGGGAAGTAAAATATAACGATGACTGGAAATTCGGACACAGTATCTCTGCTTCCTTTGAAAATTGTAGGTATGTTTATTTGAAAAATAACATACAATAATATTTTAAGTAGCAACTCACCATTATTAGCTGCTTTCGTCCTGTCCTCCATCGAGTTATAGGGCAGGCCGTAGAATGGATCATCCGACCCAAATAGCTGAAATAAAATTAATAATATTTTACATTTTTATCTCCAACTAAACAAAATATCAATATGTAGACTGACAATGATAATACAAGATAATATGACGGATATATCTATACATCTATAATTTTGGCATAATGCACTTGGTGTGTAACTACTGTGATATGAGTTAGTTCTTTAGTACAATGTTCGAAACCATCAAAGTTACTCATACTAAGGTAATGATAGGGACAGTCAATATTATTCTAAAAGAAATATCCATAAATCATAATTATCTAGCATCTATTAGTCCTGCTGATTAAATATAACTATTACATAATTATTTGATGTAGGCTGCAAGGAAGGAATAGCGAGAGACATCGAAGGTAATATTCTTGCATCAGCAGTCTATGGACAATACAAAAATAATTTTATGCATCTTTCTATCATTGATTTGTGTTTAAATCTTAATTATAAAAGCAATAAGAAACTAAAAGAAACAGTATATACCTACCCAACGGATCCTACAAGTAATTCAATCTACCTAAAAAGAGGAAACCTCACAATGGGCATCACCAAGTGTAATCAAAACAATCATAACAATACAAAAATATTATTATATAAACTCTGGATTGTTTCTATGTGTACATATTGTGAACCGGTCTCTACATGCGACAGTCAGACACGTGCGTCTGTGTGCGTGAGAACGGCAGGCAAGTGCCGAATGCCGCACAAGGCTCTACACGCGGACCCAACACGTTGTCTGCAACGTGACTTGCGCCGCACTACCAACCTAACGATCTTAAAATATCAATGTTTACAGTGCGCTACAGATCGATACCGTTGCATGTGTGCGTGCGATTCCAATGGGTGCATTCAGTATTAACGAAGTTTCTTAATGTTTTATAAGGGAGATTATGGAATCTGTACCTCAAAGGTGAACAGCAAACAAATATGTTTGGAATAAGTTATGTTATTATGTGGTTTTTATTTCATAAAAATTAGGAGAAAAATCAAAAACTTCAATTTATTTAAATAAAACCCAGTTTTTTTTTTTTAAGAAATCGATGAAAGTGTTATTGATCGTAATTTTCTATATAAGCGATTGTTTAGGAATAATTAATATCCAACTGTCATCATCTGACTAACCTTTTCGCAACTAAATACCAGTATTTTACATGGAGCGTCTGCCTATCTGACCTCCACACCAGTTACCGGATAATACGAATTGACTGACTGCCAGACTTTCGGACTTCTGACGACCCGTAGCGACTGATAAAGATCCAAGAATGACAGCCGGGAGCAACGGTTTAACATGCTTGTCGAGGCACGGAGGAGTCTCTGTATGTAAAGAACCACGGACCGACCGCGGCCACCGTAGCTTAACCTGATCGATCTACCTGGCTATTATTGCTTAGCCACGAGCCACTCAATGAATATAAAACTATAACCAAATTAAATTTACAGCTAACCCTTGAGATACAGAAATGTGCTATCTATGGGAACTACATTTCAATTGCAATATCACCATTTTTGCAGAAGCAAACTGTTCAATATAAAACGTAAGTATACATACGCCCAGTAACGTGTTTGTGTCAAAAGCATAGCTGTCACTCCGAAGAAGTTCTCTTAGCGATTCAAGGTCCGTTTGCATTGTATCCAAATGATCATCAATATCATTCCTGAAACATTTATAAAGTTAAATTTTCAACTATGCCTCTTGTAGACAAATCTGCCATCATTTTTACATTTAAGTTTTGTAATACCTACATAAGAATTTATTGTATGTTTATACAACTTACACAGCATTAAAATTTACAACAATATAAATGTAGCCTGAATTTGTTTTTCCAAAACCTAAACAATTACTGCTGATTGCCAAAATAGGTGGTATGATAGCGCTCAAATGCACAATTGACACATTTTTTCTCCTTTCACCAATAGAGCAACTTATTTTTAAGCAAGCAAGGCATAAGTAACAGTTAAGAAAAGCTTAACCTTGGCAATTGATTGTCTAATATAGATACTTATCAAAGTTTTACACACAGATATAAAAGTAATATCATAATAATTTAAGAATACTTTCAATAAATATTTATACAAGGCCACATCTGCATCTGCAACTCAGAATAATAATAATTATTATTTATATTCACATACTTGTTTGAATTTGTTCCGAAGAGGGAAGAATATTCCTCCCGATTTTTGCTGAGGTTATCTCTCCTATTCCTGAATTTCGAAATTACATACATATTATACACATGAAAATGACTACCTTGAGTTTACCAGCCATAACATAATAAAATTTTAAATAGAACTTCTTCATACTTCACATATTGTGATTAAGAAGGATGATCAACATAGAAAGTACCTACGTAGGGTACTCAAAAAAAAATTAAAGGTGATACTCTTTCATTAATTACCTTGTCTGGAACCTATTAGTGTTGTTGTTTACAGTAGCTAGAGTCATGTTGTTCCAATCAATATCATCCTGGAGTTCTGTTTTGATATCAGCCAGATTCAAGGTATTTTCAGTAGTTTTGTTGCCTTTCTTTGATTTCCTACTAGCTTTCAACTCGGGTCTTTCTATTTTAATATTGATGCCACCTAGCAATTTGTCCCTTGATGTTGTTAGAAGCGACTCATTAACCAGATCTTGCAATGCATTTTGCATACTCAAGTCATCAGCAGCAGCGACCCCAGCATCACTTACTGAATCATCACTGGCAAATATTTCTGCCGGAAGCTTCAAATCTGCCGAAGGGTTTAATGTGTTGTAGTTTCCAGAGGAAAGACCTTTGCCTGTAGATGTTACCGTGCTCCTATTAGCAGAATTATTACGGCCCTTTTGTTTGGATGGTAGTTGCTCCACTTTAATAACAACTGGTGAAGGTGAGCCCATCATATTGTTCACCATTTGATCTATAGCAGGCTGATCCATTGTGGGAGTTGCAGGTGTTGGGGAAACTGATGTGATGATTGGTGTGTTGTCAGTTGTTCTCTTCATACCATTGTTGCGGGCTATTGGATAAACTAATCTGTTTCCAACTGAAATAAAATTTTATATTAAATAAAGGTTTAAGCATAAGAAACGAAAAAGGTCAAAAATAGTTTGTTCATTACAGGTACCTGATTCAGGATCATCTCCATCTTCCATAGTAACATGATACATCGAGGTTGTGGGATCACCTGGGCTGAGACTAGTGTTGGCAGTAGTCATGCTGGGTACATCAACAGTAATAAACTCAGATCCTGGCATGGAGTCATGAGTGCCCTCACTGTGCATCAAATCGTCATGTGCCAGTTCATGTATAGTAGGTCCATCCTCCTAAAAAGAACATATTCACAGAATTACCATTGAATAACCACTGACTTCAAATTGATTTAATCAATGTAGTATTAATATGTCACTTACCAAATTATCCTCACTTAACTCATCCAATAAACTATCTTTATCCAATTTCATGTTCTTTAACCTTCCAGGATAAGATCCATCTGCGGCATTGTGAGCTGCACTGTTGATCATCAACTGGTAAGGTCTCTTCACTCCAACATTGTTTCCACTAGCATTTGGTGGCCTAGTTGGCTGTACTAGTGACATTAGGAATTGGATGAGCTAAAAAACATATAATATGAATTTACACAACTACATAATATTATATTTTATGCCAATAATCTGTAGTTACTAAAGTAAATTATACTGACATTGTTTACAATCTGCTGTTGTTTTATGTGCTTCTGTCTCAGAATAGCCACTTCTCTCCATAAAGCTTCATTCTCCTGTTTCATAGCACTGAATTTAGCATCAAGACTCTCCTGCTTGCCTTTCATTTGTTTCACATCTGTTAGTACTTTGTTCATGAGCTCTGGCTTCAGAAGAACTTTCTCACCACTTTCATTGCTTGTGACTATTGACTTTGGGTTGGCAATCTTCCTTTTAATGTGCTCTAATAGATATGCATGACCTTTCATGAAACAAGGGTGTGAAAATTCTATTTCATCTTTCTCATAGCGCAAGCCACCATTTTCTACAGACGTGATCTTATGAAATCCATACATATTCAATTGCCGAATAAAGCTTGCCATATTGTTGTGTTTGTAGTATAAAGGAAGGAGCTCCCTTGCAAAATCTGCCTGATTTTTTATGACAAATGTTTTCCCACCCTGTAATAAATAAATGAACACATGACATTATATTAAAAGACCTTTTTACCTTGGAAGAAGGTTACAAGTCACTGTAATGTACAAACAAATACTTGATTTAATAACGGACAACTGGTTGATGACAAGGTTGATTTTCTACACTACAGATTGAACAGACAACACATGCACAATGTATTGATTGTTTAGTGTCCACTACTAACATACACTAACTTTCATTAATAATGTCATGACCTGGCCAGACAGGGTATAATTTCCAAGTATTTGTTTGTTTTTGTTATGAAATGCATAGAAACTTTTAAAAATTATAGTGTTGTCTAACATTATATAAACAAAGGTACTTAACTAGGTACTTTCATGCCAATTTGCTATAATAATTACATATCTACATCTGTCTATGTGTTTTTATACGAAGAACACAAATAAACAAAAACATGTCCCATCTAATCAATATCAGAATGTAAAATATGGCAATAATGAGATCAACAGCCTAAAATCTTTCCGCGAACTAAATACATAAGTATCGCCTATTAATTCACGTCAGGGGCCGAGAGCATGGTAGTAAACGTGACCTGTAAACTATTTATTTATTTATCTATCAAGTTTCACAGGCAGTCTGTCAACTTGCAACATTTTTAGGTTGTTTTCATAATGACTTTCTATTGAGAAATCTCGCACTAATACGCCTCGGAGCTACTTAAGATGTTAGTAAACTGTATGAGACGAGTTTTTAAGACCACTATAGAATTATAAACACTCACAGGGCTCCATGAAATCAGATGGTTCGTCTCTGTATCATTGACCAGTTTCCATAATTTTCCAAGGAAAGCAGGCACGCTGGCCCCAATTTCTACTACTGAACGCATGATAAACTTAGTTGAATATTTAACACTGTGTATAAAAACGACTGTATCAAGTCCTTTAACGATATTTTCAGAAATATTATAATGTTACACTCAAGAATACGATTCTCAAATCGCCATTTTATTTATTAACTCACACACTGTCAAAATTATTTTTCACACTGACGCAGCACTCAATAGCTATACTGTCTACCGAGTAAATTAAACGCTCACAAGCAAAACATGTCGACTGCCAACATCTCATGACAAACTACTGCGTTCAAAAAACAATCTACTTTGTGTTTGTGTCGCATGTGATTTTGGAAATCACAATTTTGAGCGATATTGAGTTTACATTAATTTTTTGAGGGGTGCATGCTTTTCTACCTACCTGCTGGCGATATGAATTCGTCTAATTCAATGGTTAGTGTTCAAAACGCATTTCCTAAATCCATAAACATTCTTGGGATAAACATAATAATAATTATTATTGCATATTGCTCATTGAAAGAAAAAGATTGATGTTATGTCATCGTCATCCACAGCACAGACTGCACCCTTTCCTTGTGCCCATGTGCCTAAATCCCCCTTTTTCTGGGAATGACATCTCGCAGGTCAACGTAGGAGGTTGTCGGATGCTTAACCGGACTTGCCTGAGGTTATTATATTATTATTAAATTAAGGCAGAGCTTTAGAATTTAAAACTAAAGCGACTACACTCTAAGGGCACCCCCTGTGGGACACGGACCTCGGCTTAGGGTGTCGCTAGAAGAGGGCAGCAAGGGAGGGGCTCGATCGGAATGAGCCTATATTATGACCACTCCTGTGCGCACACATATACTAATTCCATGGACGTGGATTGGATTGGTATTTAATCATCTGTGGTATACACTCGGTGGCTCCCAAGAAGCATTTAAATAAAAGATAAAAGTGGAGGCAACACTCTAAATACCTAAGTGAAGACGACTGTGGGCTAACGCTCTCTTTCTAAAAACATACGTAAGAACGAGACAGTGATACGTGTTTTCTCTCTCTTATGTATGTATTAAGAAAGAGAGCGCTAGCCCATAGGTCGTCTTCACTTTTTATTTGGAGTGTGGCCTCCACTTCCATAGGGTAGGTCAATGTGAAATGAAAGTAGGGATGTACGATACTTGCATTTGTATCAAAAACTTTTCATCGATTTGGATCGCATCTGTGCGAAGCGAATTTAGTATCATATCGACTGCTTCAGATTCGATTTTCCAAATATTTATTCGTTTCATATCATCCACGACGTACTAATCCAGACAAAATTACTGGAATTTATTGTACTTACCACATTCATGTATCGTGTCATCAAGTAACTCATCACAGTATCATGTAACTAATATTTAAATTAAAAGACACCTGTGGAACATATTGGGATTTCAATCTGCTATAAACAAATAAAGAACGATAAAAGTGAATATTCATAATAATAACTACTAAGATGTATCGCTGCCAAACTGAAACGTTCTAGATAAGTTTTTACATAATTATAATATTTTAAATTGATGGATCAGGTTAAGCTACGCTTGCCGCGGTTGGTCCGTGGATGGGTGATCATATTTACATACTAAGACGACATTAGTGGCTTCGGGTACGCCCGACGCAAGAAGCCCGAAAGTCTGACAACCAGTCTTACCTCACTTAAATGGAATCATAACTGGATTGTGGAGGACAGACAAGCAATCACTCTATGTAAAATACTGGTATTCAGCTGCATCCGGTTAGACTGGAAGCTGACCCCAACATAGTTGGTAGAAGAGTAGGGAGATTGATTGATATTGTATATTAAATTGATTGTTTCCGTATCTATGACAATGTGGTAGGAACCAACGATCTTTTCATTACGATACTGGTTCTTTTGCATCGATCCAAGTATGTAGGTTCCGTGTGGTACCTACTGGACGTAAAGAATAGTACCATCCCATCTCTTCCCGTGGGTGACGTAGACGGCGACTAAGGAACTTACTAGAGAATGGGCAGCAGCGTTCTCTTTGCATTTTACCACCATACTGCGATCGCCAACCCGCCTGCCAAGCTTGGCGATTATGGCAAGCCCCTCCCAAATTGGGGCAGGCCTATGGTCCAGCAGTGGTTGTCTTTCGGCTGAAATGAAGCATGAAGGTATCTTGTTCGTATGTATCGATCCAAAATATTGGAGTATAACATAGTATGCACCAAGTTGTATCGATACTGTAAAATAACGAATCGGTAAACGCGCATCACTAAACGAAAACTCGTTAGTCGATCATCATTTCGTGAAAGTGTATGATTTGATTGCATTTCATTTTTCATAAAACGTAACGAAAGCGATTGATTTTCCTGGTGCTATTAATCAGATTAAAATATTACTGCTCAACCAAGCGCAAGAAGTAAAGAGATGGAGGTAAGTAAAAAGGAAATTAGAAATAATTATTTTGAACTCAAACCTGTTTTTTCAAATATTTTGCCATAAACCTTTAAATTTCCACCTATAGATTGAGATCCTGAACGCTTCTGGATCTAAACCTTTGGGGAAGATAGTGATAAATGAAACTTGTACAATAAAAAATGTAAAAGAGAAGGTCTACCAGACCGTCAAGAGGTCCTTGTACCCCGACCGGCAAGCTGTAAAGTTAGAAGCCAAAGGAAAAACCCTTAAAGATGAAGAAACACTTAAAGCTTTGAACATTCAAGATGGAGCAAAATTGTACGTTAAAGACCTAGGACCGCAAATATCTTGGAAAAACGTGTTTTTAGCAGAATATGCTGGACCATTATTTATTTACTTATGGGTGTACCAAAGACCATGGATTCTCTATGGAGTCTCGAAAACATCCCCTGGAACAGTGGCAAGGTAAGATTTATTTCCTGGAATATTTAGAAATTAATTAAAAGAAAAAGCTGATCAAATATCAGTGATTCTAGTTTATTTGCTGCCATGGAATAAAATAATAAAAGAAAGCTTATAATAATAATATAATAAAATCGTTTATTTATAAAAGAGGCTCGTTTACAATAAATACCTTAACAACTAAAATAGAGCACAATTGCTAATTTGCCTGAACTAGGTTGAACCTGTGTTTCAGGCTACAAAAATGCAAAAATACTTAAAGAAATAAATTAACAATGTGTATTAAGTAATAACTAAAATATAATTTATGAATCCATTCTGAATCCATCAGCAACTATGGATTCAGTACAAAATAATCTATACTAGTGATAGCCAATTGGTCGAAATTCAACCATAATTCATTTAAAACTTGATGTATTCCTAATACATTATTATATCTAAATATTACCTTTCTGCACTCCTCCTTATAGGATAAGCTGTTATTCAGTATGCAATCTGTAACCATGAATTCAACATATCATTCTAGACCCCCTAGTGCGGAAATTATACATCGGATTCACAAAAAATTATAATCAGCTGTTTCATAGAAAAGTGCAATACCTACGCAGTCAAAATGTATGGAACAGATGATTTTTTTTATAAATCTGATGCAAAATTTCTGCGCTGGAGGATCTAGAATGACATGTTGAATTCATGGTTACAGTGTGCGCACTGGATAAAAACTTATCCTGCATAAACTAACTGTCAAATTTCATACTCCTCTATCCACATAATTTTCGTAAAAAGGGGTACAAAGTTTTTGCTTCACATATTAATAGAAAGATTATAAGGAGTTGTCTTCATACTTGGGATGATTGCAGTGTTTATAATACATCAACAGTTTTTAATAATAATTTAATCTTTTATTACAGTGTTGCAACTGCATGTTGGGCTTTCCACTATGCTAAACGTGTCCTAGAGACTCTATTTGTTCATCGTTTCTCTCATGGCACCATGCCACTGCGCAATTTGTTTAGGAACTGCGCATACTACTGGTTGTTCACCCTGTATGTGGCTTACCATATCAACCATCCTTTGTATACTGCTCCGTGCAACACCTGCTTCTATGTGGGACTTGGAGGATTTATTGTAAGTATGCAAGTCACTATTTCAATTAAACTATTTTAGTAAGTAAAATAATATCTGAACAGACCAACTTCAAGATTATTTGTAGTCTTTACTGGTAATTGAGTTGTACCACAAGTGTCAATAAATTGGCAGGAAGATTAATTGTGATGAATTGGCAGGAAGATGTGTGATTAATTGTGTCTGTATGTCTGATTATCAGTGTCAGGGACTACTCACACTTATTCAGCTCTGTTCAGCTTTTGTTCATAGAAAACAACGATTTTGTATAGAGTCCGTTCAGCTTTCCACAGCTGAACGGATGCATATGCATCTCATACCTACAAAATCGTTGTTTTCTAAGCACAAAAGCTGAACAGATCTGAATAAGTGTGAATAGTCCCTAAACCTATAGTTTTTGGTAATTTTTGCAAATTTGCACTAATAATTAATACAGGTAGGTAGGTACTATAATATTCATTCAATTTGATAAAAAGACATACCTTTGAATAAAAGCTTTCTTACTGCATCAAATACCTTTTAGGGTAATAATAATTTATAATAACATTAAAATTGAATTAAAAATCAAACAACAACCAACTAATATGCATCAGTAATAACTTAAGTAAAAAATACGCATTTTTCATCAAAATGAGAAGTATTGGAACGTAGAAGTAAAGACGCAGGCAAAAGCAAATCAAATAGCTTACATTTTGTTTGCTTAATGTCGATACAACAACCTCTGACCTTGAAGGTATAGATGACAAAGTCCGTTCCATCGACGATGTTAAATGGTAATGCATTTTCAATAAAATTATATGAGAATCATTAAGTGTCTATCAACATGAACAGTGAATGTAATTTACTTGCTATTCAATAGCTATGTGTTTCGAGTAAAATTAAAATGAAGGAGCATGCCACTGGTAGAATTTACATTTAACAATTCAGAATACAATTTTGGACATGACTACCAATCAACCTATTTTTTTTAACACACCGACGTAAATAATATTGCGCGAATCTGACCGACTTTACGATTTGCGTAAGAACAGTACCTACGTACCTACCCAACGTACAAATAGCGCGCCGTAACCGGATTACCGGACCGTATCTTCATATCGTTTATTTAATTTAAAAACTGATTTAAAAATAATATTAAAACTGATACCTAAATAAGTAGCACGGTGACTGTCCTTACATTAATTATTCGTTTTCTTTATTCATCATACATCTATAGATGGTTTATCAATTTTATCATACATTTACGTAAGTTTTGCTTATGTAATAATAAGTAATAACTTACGTCACTATGTCAATTGTTTAATTGCGTAACTTATTGACGCAAAGCAACATAATTGCCATATACTACAAGTGTGAATGGCTGTTACAAGTTATTATTAACCTTGATTACAGGTCTGTGAGCTCGGCAACCTCAGCATTCATTTGTTGTTGAAGAACCTGCGCCCTCCTGGTACTAAAGTGAGGCGCATCCCTGTTCCCGATGGCAACCCCTTCTCTCTTCTCTTCAACTTTGTCTCTTGTCCTAATTACACTTACGAAATCGGATCGTGGATGTTCTTCACCATCATGACTAAATGCGCTCCAGGTGAGACAACAATTTGTTTGTGAATAATTATTTGAATTCTCAAAACTTTCAAGGGTAAATTGCACTATTTTAGAACCTTATTGTTGAGATTGCTATTTATACAAAAATGTCTTCCATGAAATAGACCAACTAAGTCCTACTACATGTTATAATTTCTTAAAGGTATTGAAAATTTAAAAGTCTAATGAACATTCAGCGCCTCATGAACTTTGCTTTGTTTTCGTTTAACATTTACATGCCCCTTGTGTTACGAATGATAATTATTTATGAATACTAAACAAACCTTCGTTTCTGCGATGATTTGTCGGCACTTTAGGTTTAGAGTCGGTAATGTATTTTTAATGCATGAAGTGTCGTAATTTAAAGTAAACTTTTGTTTTATAGCTGGCCTGTTTGCCGCCGCCGGGTTCTACCAGATGGCAGTGTGGGCCATCGGTAAACACCGCAACTACAAGAAGGAATTCGCAGACTACCCCAAGGGACGTAAAGCCATCTTGCCTTTTATTCTATAAGCATTTAGTTATTATGACATAGTAGACATTGAACGCTCAATGCTATTCGGCAAGAACTCCTCGTCACAATATATTTGTGTGTGTCTCCAACGTCGTATTTCTATGGTCGGGTATTCAATAGTGCTAATATGGGTGATGGCTTGTATGTAATGTATGACATGGATGCATTGGCATCAAGGACAGTTTTCGTTAAAAAAATACTTTAATTTATATTTTTTCAAATATCTTTACATTATAGAATATGGCTTATTTAGTTTTTTTTATAAAAAACATGTTTTTACAGTTTCAACACCCAACGATAGACTACTTTACGTTTAATAAAAAGATTTCATATATTTATTATCTTTTATATTCTTCTCCCTTTTGTCTCTGATATGTCAAGCTATTGTATTTGTAAATCAACTATGTTTATGTAATTTTACCAAATACATTAATGAAAAGTAGCTGTGCCCCGCGGTCATACCGTTTCATAAGTCTCGATCCCGTGGGAATATCGGGGTAAAAAACTCATGTACCATGACCTGGATTAGGTCCACGTCATGGTCTACCCACGCAAAATTTTATCCAAATCCATTCAGTCGATCTAGCGTGAAAGCGTAACGAACAAGCATACACAAATTAAAATCTTTTCTCTTTATTAATATAGATTATAAAACATAACATAATTATCTACCCATCTTGCCAGCCGCATCGGACAATTTAATATCAGTAGTTACTTCGTTATCTTCTTCTGATTCGCCTTCTTCAATACACCGAACCTTGACGAGTAAACGCTCATTTTCTTCTTTCAATGCCAAAATTGCATCTTCCTTTTCCTGTAAAAAAACCGGAATACATAAAACCAGGGCCTCAAGTCTGCTATTACAATAGTGTCAGAATGGTCGATCATTGATTTCAAAATTGTTGATTTTGACAAGTTTGGTAATCTACTAATATAATGGCGTCATTATGACTTTCCAATGGTCTGCCACAGACACTCCATTGAAAGAAATGGCATTTATTGGTAATCTTGTAAATAATGACAAATGAATGACTGACTTAGGCGGTACTTAATCTGCTAAAATTTAACACTAATAAACTATTAAATAATACTTATGTAAAAATATATACACCGTGACATTTTAGTCGTCTTACAACGGCAACCCACTTCATGTACCCAATGACTACCATTCATAAAAAAAATTTTTTTTTGAACATTTGCATAATCAAAAACATGAAAATATCACTAAGACGCATGACGTAGTTTGAAACACCCTGTTATGGAGATGGAATTAATGATGGAATGTAACGGTAGGTAGGTAGATATCTTCTACCGTTTGATACGTAAACATTATTAACAGGGAGGGTGTTTCATAATTCTGAAGCATTCATTATTTTTCTTTGTATCTATTATCTTAATAATTGGTAAAAATGTTTTAATCGCG
This sequence comes from Polymixis lichenea, assembly GCA_949091785.1. NCBI lineage: Eukaryota > Metazoa > Arthropoda > Insecta > Lepidoptera > Noctuidae > Polymixis > Polymixis lichenea. Next base: position 12,676,893 of record OX420932.1, on the reverse strand, counting down.
CCTAGAGGTATGTTATGACGGCTACATTGAGTGGACCATCTTTGTAAGACGACTAAAATGTCACGGTGTATAAATGAAATCGGGCATTAATAAATGTTCAAATTTAGTAGTCGTTTTTGAAAAATCATTTCTACTAACGGGTTTTATAATAATGGCAATACGACAATGCCATTATAACACAATTCTATTACGAGACCATTGACCGACCAATGATCGACCATTATGAATTTAGCAGATTACGAACTTTTAGCAAAATGACAATGGGATCGTGTTGGAATGACGATTTTATAAAAATAGCAGACTTGGGCCCCTGGTCAAATATTAATAACAATAAATAATACATGACAACTTTATACTTTCGCCTTGAAATTATTTTTATGTACGTTTTTATAATTTATAATATATTTTTATATGCACATAAAGAAGGTCGTGTATTTTAAGAAATAGAAGGAAGTATATTATCAATCCCGTTCAAAGTCCAGGCATTATCCGTATATTTCTAGCTATTGTTATTTTCTTATCTTAGTGATTAGGACCCACCTATGTTGGGCGATAATACCTAACTATTATTAATCATAATTTAATTTATAGTAGCTAAATGTTTAGACCCTGCGATATGGGTTCCAAACTCTTAATCTAGTATCCTTAGAACTTGATTTGAATGCCTTTTGTTGTTATGTATTGCCTCGTTGGTCTAACGGTCAGCAGGCAGCTCGGAGACTGGATTCATACCCGGTTGAATGTGGCTGTATTAGGTATAGGTGCACTGCTATCTAATCCTTTGGGGATACAGGCGTTATGTTACGTTAATGTTACTTAACGGGTTTCGAGACTAAGTCAATTAAGTCAGCCTATCGCAGTCTACGGCAGGACATAGCTAAGCCTTTCCCAAGTTGCGCAACAACACACGATTCTTTCTGCTTTCTATTTACATAGGTTGACGTTCTAACTAGCTGGTAGACCTGTCGCACGCTACGCTTACTAGTACGCGATCTCGACTCTCAGTCACTTGTCTCGACTGCTTTCGGCTTCCTGTTCTTGCCAAACATGGCCGGTCCTTATGTACCTAAAGTGTAATTAGACTAGTATCCTCTTGCCTCAATCTTTTGCTTGAACTTCTCATCCAGCTTCTCCCTGTCCTCGGTGACGTGCTTGAGCTTAGCCCGCGCAGTGGCCGGCGGTATGTACCGCGCAGACAGGCCCAGGATAGACTCCATTTGGAAGCACCGAGTCCGGGTCGATTTCAACTCGGTGCGTAGATTATTAACCTCCATTAGCAGTGTACAGTTCTCCTAGAAATAATAATTTGACGTGTTGTGTTCGAGAGTTATCAAGTCCTTATACGACGAGTATCTTACCAGTTGCATTACTAACCCTGGCCTTATGTTAGATTATAACCAGGATATTATAGTCCCAAGGAGCTGATAGATATCGCTGTCATGTTTGCATCGATGTCATATACATTTCGAATGTTGAGTAAATTCGAACAATTTATCCGCGAGGTCGCGAGAAACTATACGGGCTCGATGTAAGAGTGGTTGCAACAAACACTTACGTCCATAATTTTACCGATATCGCTCTTAGAGCCTCCCAGAGCCTTGTTGAGCTGGGCCTTGAAGCCTGCCAACTGCTTCTCCAGGTGATCACGCTGACGGTTGAACTCTCGAACTGCTTCGTCGTCCGCTATGCGACTTCGTACAAAGTCAATGTCCTCCACGTATTTATGAAACAGTGTCTGTGAATATTCCAAATATGAAATACATACGGTATTATTATTTTATTTATGCTTAATTCCAAATCAGTGATCAGCTGCTTGCAGCATGTTTAAAACCCCAAGAACACTTTTCAATTCTAATTACGACACAAATCACAGATATTTGCGTATGCGTTACACATATTTGCAAATCATTGCGCTAACACTAACACTTACAATGAAATACTCACTTTCACAGCTGACTTTAATTTGTTTGGATCTTGGAATTCTGCTGTCATATTGTGCAGATCGATTTTGATTTTCTTTAGTGTATTTTTTAATGTTAAGTTTCTTTCTGCTTCGGCTAGGAAATCTTTTTTAGCAGACCCCAATTTTTCATTTAGCTGCGTAATCTTAAGTTCTGTAATACAAAAATAAAACTAATACAATATTGGATACAATCGCCAGTGTAGACTTTCTCAAAAGCTATAATTGTGCTCCAGGCTTAACACGAGAACCATAGAAGTGTTTTGTCGTCGGAAGAGTAGACAAAACTGACGTTTCCGTATAGACAGTTGACAGTTTTTCACTGAGAAATGTAGACAAGCTATTTCTATTCTGCAGTAGAGTAGAAATAAAAAGCGTCATGCTAAGCCTGCTGGTTTGCTGTCTACGTCCCCAGGTGGCATATATTTCCTAGAGGTGCGAAATATGGTTAAGCCACTATACTCCAAACACTTCATCATCTTCCTAGCCTTTTCCCAACAATTTTGGGGTCGGCTTCCAGTCTAACCGGATGCAGCTATTAATATTGAATACCACTATTTTAAGCCAAATACTTGACTAACAAAATGTTGTAACAAAACTATACAAAACAGGTGCGGAAATTGATACCTACTGTGACCACTTAATGATGACTAGGTGTAATATCCTACATGATAGGCGAAAAAAATTACAACTGAAGTAGAAATTATAGGAATAGGCTGTTTTACCGCGGCATGCTTTTTTCTTTAGAAGACTTTCCAATGAAAATTCCAATTCAAGTATACGCACTTTTTTCGCTTTAATATCGCGTTCTAATGGGTCTATCTGTTATGCAAAGGTAAAATTATACATATTACAATATTTCTCACAGCTGTAACTTCTTTCCTACTTAAATTACGGGTGGGATAATACTGCAAAAAGCCTTTTTTATTATTCATACCAAGTTCATGTTTCGCATTTAGTAATTTTAACTCCTCATTTTCCATATCATCAATTTGATGTCTTAATTCTCTTATTTCTCGCTCCTTTGGCTCAATCTACATGTACAGTTATCGTCATCGGTTTAATATTTAAATTTTAATCATATAATAATGGTGCCGATTCTGTTGTACACCGAACTAAACTAACTAAACTATCACTAAAATTCCTTACTTTTGGCTATGAGAATCTTAAAGCTATTCTGCAAAAAAAGATCTCTAAATTTAAAAATAATTTTGACACTACTAAAATCGAATTTGACAAACGCGACTCCACGTTTGCCTCCCGTGATTATTTTTAGAGCCGGAATCGCGCAGGGGGGGGGGGGGGGGCAGCCTCGACGTGTTTTAAATGGATTTTTTTACTTTTTGTATCGAAAATATGAAAAATTATTACCTACATGTTGAGTTTTAGAGGGGTACGGGGTTTTATAAAGGGGGTCGAAATTTTCATTATTTTTACGATAGGACACACCAATTTCGAGATATAAGCAAAAGAAAAGAAAAAAAAGGTACAGTACTATAATTGCGCCCGAAGTCGAGGTGTCAGTGTGAATTTTAGTTCTTGACAACCAATTTTATTCCACACCTTTTTAATCGCGATTAAAAATAGACAAATTTAGTTGGAGAATCAAAATTTTATATTGAATAGAATAATGAAATTGACAACAACAGAATAGCAAAATTACCATTTTCACTAAATTAAAAACTCAGTACAATCTTAGTGCTGTCAAACTAAAATATAGTTAAGTTGTGTCACTTTAGTCAATTCCAGAATGGGAAATCGTCGTTTGACAGGAATAAACTAAATTTTAGTGATTTTTAGTTTAGTTTAGAGAATTTTGTGACAAGAGAATCGGCACCAATGTCAGAATAATAATAAGGGAACTCACTTGATTCTTCAGCTCAGTTATCTTAAAGTTTAATACAAACTTATACTTTTCAAGTTCTTGTTTCTTTCGTTTTAATTCGTATATTCTCTTCTCTTTGTCCTGAATTGAACTATCTCTTTCTGCAATTTCCTTCTTTAAATCAGCAACGTCACGTTCCAGACTTGAAATGACTTTTTGAAACTGTTTGTGTTCAGCTGCAATTGTAATTTTTAATGGTTAGCTCCACTAGCTCGCATAACATTTAAGGAATTCACAATTTGGGGTTCCATCATACAATACTAATGGTCAGACAGTGGTCGAATTTCGATCATAATTTTAGATTTCTGAACTTCTTCTCCGTTTAAACTTTAACTGTGCTAAGTTTCATACTCCAAATAGAAGATCTTGAATCCCCCGGAGACTCCTACCAAGCGCACGGCGAATTTAACCCCCTTAGGGTTAATCACAGAACGGGCGATATATTGTAGGACCCTCATAAAAAAGGATACAAGCGGTGGCCTACCGACAAAACGATGGAACCGCGTCCCCATAAAATAAATGGAAAAATAATAATAATAATAATAATAATGCTTCAATGAGCACACACCATAAACAAAACACGTAATCTGTTTGTAAAGTCTCACATATTGCGAATAAATAGAACACAGCAAACATAGATCCCTTAGGACATAAGTTAGCTGACTCACCTCTGTACGGCCTACCGTCCACAGAGACATTTTGTAATACACAAAGTAGGCAAATAAATGTTATTCTGATTCTGATTTCGCGTAATTTTTGTAAAAAGAGTAGAAAGTTTTTGCTTCACGTATCTATTAATATATGTATAGACAGAGCACAAAGTACCTTTCAACTGTGATATCTGATGTTTGAATTCATCAATGTCTTTATTTGCACTAATTAGTTTCTTTTTCATAAGCCCAGTTTCTCCTTTGAGTCTAACATTAGAGTCTTTTTCTTCTTTCAACTGAACTTCGTATGCTGTGCGGATTTCAATAATTTCACGATCAGCATCTTCTTCGATTGACGATTTAATCGTTTCATGTTCTCTTTTCTCCATATCTGCTTGTTCTTGTAACTGAAATAAAATGTTAGAAATAATATAATAACTTAAAAATAAATCATCGTCTTCGGTTTAACTACACTCACGAGAGATGATCTGTAGTGCTATTGTCTAAAAATTTCACAGTGAACACCTAGATGAAGTGAGTTTGAAGTGAGCTGTTAATCTTTAGCATGAGATGGGATGACAGTTCACTTCAAACTCACTTCACTTAAGTTCCCGCGATGAGTTTTACAGAATAGCACGACTGGTATTTCGTTGCGGACAGTCCGGTTGTCATTTACAGCGTACAGGGTGTGGAAAAGAAAGACTCTCACTGGAGGGTAAAGTACCTTTTAATATTGATGATAACAAATTTAACTTAACGCACCGGATATCCAACAGACAAAAATGTCAAAAACATAACATCCCTGTTTTGTTTTAAGAATAGGTTGGTCACCAATATTGCAATACGCTTACATGGTTCAAATAAGGGTCCATAATTTATAAAAGTAAGTACCTACTGTGTTACTTTAGAATACAGACTGACTGAACAGACAGACTGAGAAATTCAAATATTTGAAAAACGACGCCATTGATCAGGTCGAAAGGTGTCCGCGTCGGGTGACAATTTCTTTTTTTTTTTTTGTTTGTAGGTACTTTCAATTGCTTTTGGTGTTGAATATGTTTGCACTGTTATATGGCGATGAAAACTTTCGATTATAAATCGATATTAAAAAATACACACATACTATTAGCTACATGAATCTGTGGTACGGGTGTTGTTTGATCTTGGATCAGTTTTCGTGAACTCTTATGAACTTATAGGTATAAGAAAAGTCCCTGCAATACTTACCTCTTGCAGCATTAAATCTTTTTCCTCCAATTTTGCTTCAAACATATCATTCATTTCCCTTAGGGCATGTCGTTTGCTCTCAGCAAGCGTCTCGAGTCTCTCCTCATAATCTTTTCTCATTCGAGCCGTTTTATCTTCAAGACTCTGTCAACAACATCAGTTAAAATAAGCATATTATATCTCGCAACTGACTAGATAATAAATAAACAGTTTATTTTTATTGAAATCTTACCTGATATCTGTCGTACTCGCCAATAAGTTTGACATTAAAATCAGCTTCTAAAGCTTGCAACATTCTCTCGTGGCCCGACCGCAATTTGGCGATATCTTGTTGAATCATGCCTATTTCGTGAGTGTGTTCGTTTTCCATTGTCTGTCAGGATAAGTAATAACGTTAATTGAGTATAAACAATTAATTACTTATGATTGTTATGTTAGAGGTAGGTAAATACTTACCTCATTCTTTTCCTTTAGCTCCTCAATGGCAGCGCAGTAACCTTCGTGGACTTCTTTCAGTTTTTCTGCCTGAGTCGCCTCGGCTTGACGCAGTTGATACGTGTGCTCCGTCTCGAGTTCACTCATTCGCGTACTCAACAACTAAACAAACAAGCACGTTCAATAAGTACCTAGGTAGGTAGGTAACATTACTGATTCTTTATTAATTTTTTGCTGTAGGTATGAGCAGGCTCACTTAAATTTCCTTGAAATTAATTCGAGATAAGTTCCACTTAATTTATTATCGATACCTACTGCGACCTATTTAACATACAAAGGCTTTTTCTGATACTGATGAATAAGCAAGCATCAAAATAATGAACAGCAAGTGTGTCGCATTCAACGAGTCATGTTTTTTCTAGAAAATAGCTCTATCTGCTATAAACTAATATAAAATATTATAAAAAGCATTTGGTAAAAGCTTTGAGATAAAATACTGACATTTATGTTATTAATTTTTTCCTGCAAATCCTTCTTACTTATCAATATTTCTTTGGAGTACGCGAAATCTTTGTCTAAAGCAATAGCTCTTCCGTCAGCGTTAGTCAACCTCCATATGCAGATAGAAGCATCTTCGGCGACGGAAACCAAAGTCTGGTCGTCGTATGAGAGTGCGATACCGGTCACTCGCTTGTTGTGCATATGAAATTCGTTAAATATGGCTTTGTCCAGCAATGGCAGCTGTATGGAGGTGATGCCGCCCAGACCGCCGCTGATGAACAGCATTAGGTCCGATCGAGATAGTATAATAGTATCAAGGGCAACGCCAATCAGACCTATATTTCTTCTTATGGTATTGGAACCAATTTCTTTGATCTCTCCATCTGATCCAATTCCATATGTAGTTTTTCCAATGCTTAAACATAGTTAAAATTAAATATTATTCATTTTATTCTCGGTAAATATATCTATCTTCATAACGTGGCATGACTTACGCATTCACCGTGCATCCGGAAAATTGGTTAGTCTTTAGTATGACTTCTCCAACTCGTTGGCCGGTAACCATGCTCCATTCGTACACAGCACCCTCGGTGCCGCACGATATCATTGTTAGATCATTTGCCGACCAAGCTAGACACGTAATCTATCCAAAAATAAACAATGTGATCGGTAATTTTCCAAATCATAACATACAGGTATTACCAGAATTAAAGAAGTAAGAATCTAACCTTTCCGTTATGTCCTTTTAAATTAAAAACATTCTGAAATGACACCGATGAAAACACTTGTATAACTTGGCCGTTTACTGCAGCAAAAAGGTGTCCGTTGCTACTAAACTTAGCTTGCTTACAATTCCTTATAGGAAACTCTCGCATCACTTCGAAGTCATCTATCAACACCACCATGAAACGAAGTTTATCCGAAAAGCCAACAATTGAAAACAGACCTGAAAACAAATACAACTCCATTTATTTTTAGGTCTCTAAATACTTAGGACCCTACAAATCCTTTAAATATAGTTAAAGACTTCCAGGGCCCGTACAGCTGCACCATCGCAACCATACGTTGCTTTCCCCGTCTAAAAACTTTTTTTATCCGCTGCTTACCAGTAGGATGTAAGGACACGCAATGGATTTCTTCCTGATACAGTTTTATCAACTCTATGTCATCCGTCATGTAGTTCCAAATCCTTATACTCTTGTCTTGCTCTCCTGACGTCATAAATATTGGCTTCCAGGCACACATTGACAATGAGTTAATCCGACCATAATGCATCGCTGGTCCAAGCTCACTGAACGATATCTCTGGATTCTACAATTTACATGAAGTGTATTTAGCTATGCCGTCGTTCTGAAAGCGTTCCTGTACTCAGGTTTTCACAAACCAATCTTACCTTTCATGCGCTCGCGCTCCATTTCATTGATCGTGTGACAGTCTTGAGACTTACGTCAATGAGATTGCAAAGTAAGTAACTAATCAAATAATTAGGATAGATACGCAACACTGGCGATAAGAACTGGCAACACTGGTGCGTCACGGGCGTAGGTACAGAAGGCATACCTTTTTTACGTAAAAAAAGTAGTATAGCACATCTGAACGTCCAGTTCCATACTACAACTACTGTGTTACCTGTAACATGTGCTGCCCAAACAACTTGACAGTATATAACTGTTTCCTCAATGTTGTAATCAGTAGAGTTTCTTGATTAGGATCAACTGTTATGTGTTGTATTTCGTCAAGTGGCGACCACAGCGGATGTTCTCGGGTATGTCTGCAAAATATTTGTGTCAAAAGTCAGAAGGATTGTACTTAAATGTTTCACAGTTAGTCATTAATCAATTAAATTGTACCAACTTGTAGGAGTTTTTTGAAATTCGGTAAACGTTTCTCTTCCTCCAGTGATGAAGTGTCTCCTTTTCAAACATGTGAACATATCCCGGTCCGCAACCGAAAGCAAATCCTGGAGAAAAATCATTTGGTATCATTGGACTATATTTACTTCAAGGGTATAATTAAGTTGAATAGAAAACTATTTTGCTAAATATGTACGGTACCTTTGGCGAAATTCACGAAGTTTGTGACTGGATAACTTGTTTCTTCTTCTTCTTTCTCATCGCTGCCAGAGTCTTGTTTACTAGAAGTACTAGCCTTATCACTATCTGTCTGCTCTTGCCTGTTTATAAGGACATATTGAATTAATATAAAGATATGAGTATAGTAGCAGTGGGCGTCTTTTGAATGTAATGTGGGCCAGCTTCATTATGCAGGTCCTCGGGGTATTGTGCCTGGGTTTGCCCATGTGTTCTCTGTGTGGCTCTACAATCTGGACGTACAGGCTGCAAGCAAAACAAAGCTGCCAGATATAGTCAGTCTCCGGACACCGTACACAACGGATCAAATTTCGACAAAAAGTAGGAGTTGTCCCCTTGTGCACCAACTGCCCCTGCCTTGTCCATCACTTGCTCTGCAAATTATTATGGAGGGGCCTCCAGATAGTTTGTAATCTTTGACTTTTTGGCATATATGCCACTGCCACAAATGCCATATTCTATCTTAAAGTAATTCATGTAGGTCTAAAAAAGGTGTGGCACGAGCTGTGGTCGCCCAGGGACAACGGCAGCGACTTACGCGTTGAAGGTCATAGGTTCGATCCCAAACAGGCGCTTTACTTTGTGTGCTCTCAAAACGGTGAAGGAAAACATCGTGAGAAAACGCGCATGTCCTAGAACCAAAAATTCGAAGACATGTGAAATCTACCTACCCGCACTGGGCCCGCATGGTGAATTACGGCCCACTCCTTCGCACTGGGACGAGATCTGTGTCCGAGCAGTGGGGCTATAATGTTTATAGCCTAATTATGGTTGTGCTTTAAAAGTATCAAAACTTACTCCATTTCTACTTTCTTTAGCGACATTTCTATGACTTCAGCGGCCTTAAAAATGCAGTTTGGTCGGAGTTCGCCATTTTCTACCATCATGATCATTCCGTTGTCCGTCCCGAACATGATGCGATCCGGCGTTAACCACATGCAGGTGGTTATGTTTGTCTACCCGGCCGTGAAACACACCAATTATGTTATTTACTGCGACAGTAATAACTACACGGTATATTGTTTCGTCGTGGCGGTTATTACACCAACTAATAAAGCAGACATTTTCAAAGGTACAAAATATGTCTTACGTTTTCAGCTTTGCACCAGCCCCATTGGCGCCAAACAGTTTCGGAGACATTCATAATGCGAAAAGTGTACGGTCCAGTAATAACTACCAAAGTGGCATCCGTGGGGTTGCATAGCACCTGTTAAATGCAGCATGTCTTTAATATACTTGTGGTAATAAAGTGGTTAATTTATCTATGTCCAAAGTAATTGATAAGTACTCACGTTTGTAACGATGCCCTGGCCACTCGGGTTTTGCGCTTTAGCGTGGCTCTCAACCTTGCCCTTGTCCCAGTTGTAATAATATAAATACCAGTCTGGCTCTCCTGTTATCGCCACAAGATATTTAGAATCAAAGGTAAACTGCACACACGCGAATTCTCTCGCTTGAGAGTTCTCGAAGGGCACAGTCAAAATCTTCCGTCGTTTGTATGTAGTCAGATCGTAGATAGTTATGATAGGTTTCTGACCTTCTTCGGCGACCTCGTTTAATGCAAGCCATCGTCTGAAATGTTTAGGTATGATCATAGTTTATCATTGCTTTATATATCTCTGTAGGTATAACGAAAGACTAGGTACCACATGAGTAAAGCAACTATGACACTGACCGGTTTGGCGCAAGAACAAATGACTTGATAGGTTTGTGTTTGTCCTGGAGTCTTATAAACTTCTGTTTCTTCTGAAGATGGTTGTGAATAACGATAACGCCACCAGCCGGGTACAAAATCTCTGATTCGGACAAATAATGAGCATTGTACCTGTACGAGAATATTTGAATTTTAGTGTTATTGTCATGTGATATTAGGTATTTTATTCAAGGTGTCTTTATTTATTTTAGTAAGTAGGTAGCTAATTCTTATAGGTACTTAGCAATAAAATGCATCAAACAATGCGTAGTTAGCCTAGGCCTCACTAGTGCCTATACCTACCTGTAGGTGCCTGCATGTCCGCTGAGAATCTATTGTTATCGTAGTTTGCTATAGGTTAGGTACGCTAACACATATCGACAGTTTATTACGTAATGTAAACAAAATATTGCTCATAAAACATGTGAGTATTTGTACTTACTCAATATCTGTGCGAAGACCGTAGAATATACGGGCCGATATATTCGGTGGCGTCGAGACAGACATGATCGATTTGATTTACAATAATTAAATAAATATCGTAAAATTACAACCTATTATCGTATAATACGAAACTTATAATGCAACGCTTCATAATAAACTGAATGTCAAACTTGTTCAAATTTAAACGGTTGTCATGGATACTGGATTAAATAGGTTCCTACGTAATAGTTTGACCTATTTCGTCGAACTGTTCGATTTAAAAAATGCACGAATAATCCGGAATTACCGATTGCTTTACCTACACATCCGGTGTACAACTACTTTTCACGATCACTTGTTTTTTTTTCACCGTTTCGAAAACGTATCATTTTCTTTTTTCTATACACACACCACCTGAACAACTTTCACAGTAAATACCTATTGACTACACGGGTCCATGGCCAACTGCGGCAAGCGTAGCTTAATCTGATCGGGCGACCCGTGCCTAATATTACTTAGCCACAACTTTATTGATACAATAATATTAGTTTTAAATATTTATATACAGTTTTAGAGGTACAGTAGGCAGTGTCTTTCTGTCTTTATGGACTGCACCACTGCACTAGGGCCTCTGGCCAAACTGGCGCGAATTCTGCGCGGGATGTGGGACGAAATTTGGTTGCACCGACTCCGGCAACTATAACTTGAGTACAGGTGTTCGACTTACGCGAATAGTCGCATTATTTCCTAATCATTGAAGCAGTCGCGTCCCGCATCCCGCGCGGGATTCGCCTCAGTGTGGCCACAGCTTTATTGTGCCCACGCACAAATGTTTTAACTACTAATTCACATTAAGAAATATGTGAAATACCTAAGCCGTCTAAGTACCCACTTCATAATGCTAAGATTCTGAAAGCTGTTTCAAAATATTTGAACGACTTATTTTTATCATACCTACTCATTATGGTTACAATGCGTGTGCATCTATACTATGAAAGTTGAAATGTAGAAAAAATGCGTATATAACTGTTGAGTTCTTCCTACAAAGAAACTCAGTCCTACATAGAGGTATTACAGGTTTACGTGCAAAAGAAACTGCGCATTCACCATTTAGCTGAGCTCCGTCTGATTGGACCTCAATGTCGTTTGTAGTAGCGCATCCTCTCTGCAATTTCCGAGATAAGTCGCTGCTTCCTCCGCCCGTCGCGACGCTGCCAATACAAATCATATTTACACGTGCCACGGTGCCAACATCACATATTTTAACATTATATTTTCATGATCAACCTTACGGAAGTAAGCAGCTATGTTTTATGCGTTTCTATAAATTCTATAAAGGAAATATGTCTAATACATGCAGTCCCTTGAAGAAAGTACCAACATGCTTAAAGAATTTAATACTAATAATATTGTATTTGCGTGCAACTTTGTAATACCTACAAAATTGAGTGAAGGTTGCTGTAGCGTGGTTACTGCAAATAGACGAAGAATTATTGCAATATATAAACAAAACAGTACCTAATATCAACAAAGGTTTTACTAAGTCTAGCCTAATTTACTACATGTAGGTTTTGCATCATTTCTGATTCTGACAAACCAACAACGGCCGGGTTGGTTTATAGAAGACAGCTTTTTGCCAGCGGCTCCGCCCGCGTGGAGGTCGGAAATTAACCCACGGGAACGTACAATCTGGATAAAAAAAGTATTCTATGTGTTAATCCAGGTTATAAACTATCTGTGTGCCAAATTTCATCCAAATCCGCTCAGCCGTTGTTGCGTGTTTTGTAACAAACATCCAAACATCTAAACTTACACATTTATAATATTAGTAGGAAGTAGGATAAATAAATATCCCAGTACATTTTGAAGTAGATAATAATACGGAAAAGTATGAGACATTTATATTCAGTACAAAGCAAGTCAAATGAATGTACAGACGCCAGCACATCAAGCTGCCCCAATCTGTCAAATTTCTTTGAAACATTTTCAACTTTATTACGTAGGGATAAGGTTCATGTTCAATTGGGAAAATTTGACAGTTTGGGGTAGCTTGATGTGCTGGCGTCTGTACCTAAGCCTACTAACTATTTATATTAAAACATGCGCAATTTCGTTTTTAATCATGCCTGAAGAGCACACTCACATAATGCAAGTTAATGCTCGCGTTGGCTGGAAGCCAATGTAGGTATTAAAACTATAGCAATTATATTTTTTCTTGGAAATCTTGAGCTCTTATCGCCGCAGTTCATCCAGCCAGCCTATATATTATCCCAATGCAAAGAATCCGCCCGCAACCATCAACCCGCCTGCCAAGCGTGGCTATTATGGCAAAACACCCCTTTTGGGGGAGGCTTATATCCAGCAGTGGACGATTTCGGTTGAAATGATGATGATGATGATGATGAAAGGGCAAAGGCCTATTATCATACAAAGAAGACACGAACATTGATCACCACGCTTGCTCAATGAGTTGGCGATTTCAAACTTCTGTTACTATAAAATCTAGGTTTTCTCAGTTTTCCTTCACCGATGTCAGTAATCTCCAAGATAAGCGTAGACAAAACATAATGAGTACCTACCTATTATGAATTGAAATTGAAAATTCACATTGGTAGGTACTTGTTTGGATCTGAACCCCAACTTCGTTCATTAATTTCACCTTTCACCTTTTATGTACAACCTGTCAATAGTGAGGAAGGTACAACAACACCCAAAATAAAAACCATCCCAAACAGGCAAGCAGTACCGCACTAGCAATCTAGAGTCTAGAAACAAAATTATAGCGATGCTGCTACAATTTTGGAAAAAGTTCCATTAGTCTTGTTGTTTTTCGACACACTTCTTCGACTGCTAATTTCGCGGTCTAATTTAACAACTCGCTTTTTATTTATAGACGTTGAAAGTCTAGCACGTCAGGCTACATAGCTAGGTAATAGCTTTCTCTTGTTCCTTTTCTCGCAAGTCTTCGTTATCGTTAATTAGAGCCGTGCAGAGTCTAATTCAAAAGTAAGTACCTAGGTTGCTCCATTTTTTTTATGGGAAAACATCAAATGACTTCTCCCGCTGTGGATGCAGCGGGAGGGGAGTGTCAGACTTTTAGTGACTAAAACCCACCCGTGTTACTTCAGTTGCATGTGCCAGGGCCACGGTAACTCTTTCGATCAAATCCGCGACCCTGGTGCATCGGCCCTAGCGGACTCTTTCCATTGTTGCTGACATCTCTTCAAGGCATGCGTGGAACACAACGCGCCGTCGACCCGGGCGTGGTCCTTACATGACGGCGAGCTACCCATTGCTCGCCGTCCGCAAGCCCGTGCCTACGGAGGCCGGGAGTACGCTATGGACTCCCGACGCCCAGGGCGTTCCCTGCGGCGGCTAAGGGCGCGAGGGCGCAATTCTTGCCTCTCCCTCACGCTCTCCGCCTCTTCCTTCGCCAGTATTACTGCTTCGCAGAAGGAGGTGATGGCTTCTCATACACTTTCACTCCATACCATGGCTTGGACCAGGGCCGGATTCGAGAGATCGCCGCCGCCGATCGCCATCACGAGCACATGGCGGTGATCCAGCCAGGCAGGGTAGACCTCCACCGTTTACTCCACCGTATCCTCCAGGCGATCCACACAATGGTGGCGGAAAGTGAGGACGCCGTGCCGCCTCTCCAGCCATTCCTCTACTTACCGCCGCAAATGTGGCGTGCCCACCTAGGTTGCTCCTTACTTATGATTTTGAAGTAGCAGATGGCCTCCCAGGTTTACAAGAGTTTGTACTCTTATGCCCCTCGAGGTCTCTTACCACCTTGGGACGCCTGTTACTGAGCATTTTGATAAAGCGCAGGATCATGATGACGAAGGAACTTCCGGTCTCCTTGAACACCTGTTTCATGATTATTATTGAAAAAAATATACTTACATACCTACTTATACTTACTAAGTAGGTATAGGTAAGTTTACTTTTGCTTTATGTATGTACTTACCTATTTATTTATTGTATGTTTATACCTATAGGTACGCGCTGTAGGTACCTACCTAAGTATTTACAATTTCTACGTTTAAAACTATTTACTGTAATTTATACTTATAGCACCGAATAACCGAGCTTATGGTGCACATAATAAATACATAGTAGGTATTCTATGATATTCTAAGAAAATGTTTAGCTAAAAGCCAATGTTATTGAGATTAGGAGCCAACAATACATAGGTACCCACATATTTTAATAATGTAGCTTTTAGAAATATTCCTCGTTGCATCTTACAAGGAAGATGTGAAATCATGATGCACATATTCGCCAAAAAGATATTTTATATCCCGTTGGTATTTAAGTAATGGATTTTAGAAATAAATAAATTGCGGTTCAAAAAAAATAAGTAAGTACCTGTGTCTAACAGAGATGTTGAAGATCCGTAGGCACACTTGTATATTAATGACTGAATAGAACTCATTCATTGCTGTTGTTAGTCGCTTATAAGGTACAACCTACCTAATTTAACAGTCATGATTGTTCCAACATTGCAAGCAAAGATAAGAAAACATCATTCAAATTGAAACGTACCTATACCTATTTATGGGACCCGGGAAGTCCCAGCCATAAAGGAATGTAAACAAACAACTGCAGTTTTGCATTTCTGTTTTTAACCGCAAAATGATAGGTACAGTTCCATTGTAATGCTTAAAGAAAGTGGGCACTTAGATAATAACCGTTTGTTAACGAGTGACCCAGTCAATTAGTTGGCGATATTGGTCGCGATGATGCAATACTAGACAATTATACACTTCCTAATAGAAGACGGCATATTTAGGTAGAGTACCTATGTTGGAGTAAGTGTGTGGATCGGAATGCTGGGTCGTGAAGAAGACGAATGAAAAGAGATTGCATGCAGTGGAGATAAGAATGTTGGGATGGATGTGTGTAGTGACGAAAATGGATAGGTAAAGTTAGAAATGAGTGTATAAGGGGAAATTTGATAGTGGTGCCAGTGACAGACAAGTTGAAAGGAAATAGTTTGACTGCGTATGGGCATGTGAATAGAAATCATTGGCATTTTTTCAAGGAAAACATCGGATGTATAAGTATTCCTTTTATTGGTAGACCTCGCCCTTTATCCTAATTAAGATAAATGAACTGTTTGTTTTCTACTAATTCAATTTAATTTTTATTCGTAAACATGCATCGGTTTCTAACAAAACTTCAACCATACCGCCGACCCTGGTTACATAACTCTTGGTTACTGTAAGTACCTACCTAATATTTGTGGAAGACCTATAAAAAATCAAAACTAAGTGAATAACTCAATCAAAAGTAAAACCTATCTCAAAACTGATAAAAACCTACCATGAATACGCAGCTGAATAAATTAGTTTCTGCAGATAAAGGATTGATAATTATTTCGATGTACCCAAGAGTAGGTACCCTTGTTCAAAGTGCAAGCATTAAACTACAAAGAACAAAAGCAGACAATGACTAAGTCGTTTTACGTTTATTGCAGGCAGTAAGCCAATTCTGTAACATTTTACTTAGTTAATAATAAAAATTAAACGTCCAAGTCATTAGCTCCGCTGTTGATTACAACACCTGCCATTGGTGATGGATACAAAAATAAACCATTAATAAACTACGGTTTGCGGCCGCGGTATCAGAATCACTATCGATACTCTTGTAACCTCAAAACTTCGATAGGGTATTTAAATCATAAATCGAATTGCCTCAACCAGTTATTCAGGCCGCGTTAAATTCAATTCATAGGCGCGAAAAACGCAACCCTCCAATAGCCTTACCATTCTCTACAACAACAAAGAAAAGTAAATGTCATTTTCACCTCAACATTATGTAGGTATCTATAGGCACCAACCAACCCGAGTGAGCTGCTCTATAGGGTTGCTCACCTTTCGTATTCGTGGTGTAGTGGATCGATACCACGAAGGCGGTCCATTAGTGGTGGTATTTTAGTAGAGGTGGCCCACTCTGCTCGCGTGCCGCGGCTTGAATCGCAGTCCATCACTGAAATAAACCGCGGCACAGTTAATTATAAACGACGGACGTAGAAATCACACAATAGAACACTCGTTGTTTTTGTTATAAAGGTATGTTTTAGTACTCGAGTGCATAAGTTTAATAAATGCTTGTTCTTATTGCTGATTGTTGACTTGCTTTCGCCAGTGGATGCGCCCCCATGGGAATCGAAAATTATCCCACGGGGAGTTAATAGGTACCAAACTGAAAAGCCTGCCCTAGGTATATAATATGCTAAATCCAAGTCTACCAGTATGATCCAAACAAACAATCATATAGGTAGAGCCGGAAGCAAAAGAAAAACATAAGACGAGCAATTTGAGTTGAGCTGCCCGCAGATTTAAATAAACGAGCCATATCCCAAATTGTTAGATGCAGAGAAAATTTACACTCAGATATATTTAGTTCATGAACGGTAGAGTACGGTATACTAAGTTTCTAATAGTGGTATTTCCTCTCAACAAATATGTAACTGGTACTATGTATAGATTCTAAATATGTTATCGGCCAAATATGACCAAAGCAGCTCGCCCAATATAAATATTTCAAGGCGCGATTAAATTTTCCGAAGTTGACGTGACCTTCGAGTTCTGCGGGTGACGCGGCTCTTGCATGGCGTCATCTTCGGCAAATATACCTACGCTACTGTTTACGGTACGTGTGGTACGTAACTATCACGTTGTAAAAATATATATTATCACTAAACAAATGTCCTTTAAATGAAACACGGAGGCTACTAGACGCTAGCCAGCTACAGCCACATGTACTGCTCCTTAGCAAAATGCATTAAGTATTGAGCACGTATGGTAGATCCGCAGCGGATCCTTCCAGCAATGCAGATGCTGGCCGATATTTTTAAGGAATTTAATAGCGCAGATAAGGGAATCGCAGCTCAGTGTAAAATATTGATTGCGTTAGAAGCAACTTTCTTTTTTCGCTGATGTTCAGTTAACGGCGCGGTGTGCAGTGGAGCAGCGTTGCTGGTGGTGCATCGCGCGCGCGTCCGATGGTCGGTGTCGGTGACTCGCTGCGGTGGCGCGGTGTGATAACGTCGACGGCTGACGGCTGTCGGCCCGCAGCGGCCGCCTCGTGTGCCGCCACTCCGCTAGTGTGCCCCAGTCTGCGACGCCGAACGCCACGACGACGCTCGATCTCTCGCTACAAAACGCCGCGAAAACAAACACCGTAATAATCTCCCCGCGATAAAACCATACAACGCGCTATCAGTTCTTGATAACTCACCAGCGTGATAACTGATAAAATAAGTGGTTGACGCCTAGCGTACTGTGTATTATGTAAAACTCGAAAAAGTGGATTTTCTGGAGACGCAATTATGGCTGCGGCGACGTCTCCCCGTAAGACAGTCTCCATCTACGATTACCCGGAACATTTGAACCCTTTCCATGAGGAGGACAATCACAACAAGATCCGGTTCTGGACTCTCGGCAGGAGACTGAATCGGTCGAACAGCATCAGCTTTTCCGGCCTGAAGGACCTTAAGAATTCATGGTGAGTCGAAACAAGTCATACTTATTATTATCTTCGCTTTATAAACTTGCTCTGTCCTGCGAATAGGTACCTACTGTGAAAACCTTGAGAATTGGTTTCAGGCTTAATTATTTTCACTGAAATTGTAATTACATTTCTAACGGTGCGGTGCACGGTATGTTCTAAATAATGATTTGTACTTGTGTCAGACTTAGCTAGAGGCTATAATACGTAAACTTAGTCGAGTGTCGATAAACTGTAAATAATAGACAGATCTAAATAGATCTGTCTATTATTTATAGTTTGTAAATACAAGCGATCATTTAGGTAGGTACCCGTTTGTTAAATACGTTTTACAAATTAGCTGTGTAAGTGTGGTGAAATCATCAGTGACAGTTAAGCAAATACCTGAAGACTAAGTTAAATTCCTCTAACCTGGAACTTTGAGCCAACGATGATTCATCATGAGGAAAACAAAAATATTGTGATAGAGTGTGCGTAAGGCGTGCTACACACTTGCTCCGGTTACAACAGCCAGGCGGGGCGGGAAGATCGAGTAATAATGGAATTGCTTCGGGTCGGCTTGGGTTAACATCTGTTAGAGCCTGTCCTTTGTTGTCCTCCCTCAGCGACGCCCCAAGCCGAGGCCATAGGCCATAGGGGTGCCCTTAGAAGGTGCTCGTGTAGTTAGTCGCTTAATTTTAAAGTTTTGTTAAGCTCTGGCTGGAGGCCTTATTTTATTGAGGCGGGTTTACAGGCAAGCTCGGTAACCTTCTAAGTTGACCTGCGAGATGACATTTATAAAAAAAATCGGCTTTGTTGTTCAACAAATAGGTACATACTGCCGAACCGAATGTGCCGACCCGAACGAAGCAAGCTTAGGTAAAACTGTCAGTGTTTTCGGATACATATGTAGGTTAAGCCTAACATTAAAATACCGCAACCAAAATCATTTAGTACCTAACGTGTTTATTGTTGGTAGAGAAAATAAATGCGCAATCGCAGCAGCAGTAAAGGTGATTTTATATTTAATTAGTTCTGTAGTTATAGTCTGGCTAGAGGAATTGTTCTTTTAGGCTTTCATATCGCGCGTAAGTATAAGTTATACCTAGAATAATAGCTTATAAAATGCGAATAATAACTTATGTAAATTCAAATTATTTCTTAGTTCTTTTTGTATTCAAATCATGGGAATGGAATCACTCAACCCAAATCCAAAATTATAAAAACTAATGTTATAATATAAAACGATTAACAGAATAAAACACTTAGTTGGAAATACACACAACTCGTGTTAAGCAGTTTACCACATAACCTCCATAAATTATCATTGGCGCTGGGAATTTGTAAGATTTCATTGGTTGACTTCTATGAATCATTGATAATACTTATGAAATTCCTATGTAATGCTGGATTGCGGAAACTTGAAGTACCTAAAGTATACTAAAACATTATAATTAAGTACCTGCCTACCTAGCAATAGTGAAAAATCCGGCCAGATGCGAGTCGGACTCGCACACGAAGAGTTCCGTAGCACCGTACAATATTTAACACTATACCTATATGTATTTAATAAAAAAGTTCCTGTATTCGTATAATTTGTTGTTATAGCTGCAATAGAAAATTCAACAGTCTGTGAAAATTTCAACTGTACATATTACGGTTCGCCGGTGAATCTCGACCCGATTCAAAATGGCGGCGACTTCCTTAAAAGATGATTCCATAGATAAATATCACCAGTCTCTGAACTAGTCCAATGCCTGCTCTAGGATACATATCCCCTACCATTACGGCGCACCCCGGTCTACTCTTTGATATGCAATGGTCCCTGGGCACCATAAAAAATGAAGCCGTCAAATCTTGGGCAAACCACGCTGGGGTCGTACATTTCATTCATGAATTCATACATCTTACGACTCATGAGACAGACAGATGGACGGAGAGACGGACGGACGGATGGACAGTAGACACTTAGTAATAGGGTTCCGTTAGCACGCTTTGGTTACGGTTACGCAACCCTAAAAAGTATGGATGGTCATGCAAGCAACTATTTTGCTGACGCCAGATTTACTTACCCAACGTCAGCAGTCATTAAAAATGTGTAATTATTTTGTACTTATTGTAATTTCTTAAGTCGCTCATGTCTAAGAGATCAAGGACAAACTGTTTTATGTACCTAATACATAACTACTATGACAATTTCAACATCACGTACGAAGTTACAAGTTACCTACTAGTTGATCCATAATCTCCATTTAAGCTCTGGCTACACTGAGCTGAATCCCGCGCGGGATTCGGGCGCACGTCTGCGCGCGTCGTTTGCTTTACCCACCTACCTAATGTCGAAACGGGGGCTATAATCTACCACGCGGGCCCAGTGCGGGTTGGTAGATGTCACATGACTTCGAATTTCATGGGTCTCTTAGGACATGTCGGTTTCGTCACGACATTTTCCTCACTGTTTTGAGGACAGTTATGAAGTCAAGTGATTATTCGCGCCAGTTCGAACAGCTCTATACCTACTAAGTTAGTTGACACAATATCGGCGCGAGCTTTGTTCCCGCATCCTGCGCGGGATTCGCCTCAGTTTGGTCAGAACTTAAGGCAACAATAATAAAACCTAGATATTAGCGTGAATACATTAATCATGTTTATGTATGCCACACAACTATTATTTTATTACTATTATAAGATTCACTGCACATAAGATTTCTTCCGTATCCTTGAAGTGTAAAAAGAAACAACAATATAGGTAATACGGCCCATGATTATGGGATTGATGAGTTTACCTACTTCTTCAGATAAAAACAACATGTTCTTGCACTGGTCTCAGGTTACGCAATTACCTACTTCGATATTATATTGAAGGCTTTCGCAGACAGGCGCGATGCGAATCTTGTAGCAACAATTTCCATGCAGTTTTCATTGAAATTGTTCTACTAGAGTTGCGTCGCGCCTGTCTGCGGGAGCCTTTATCATCACGTATTTAAGTAGGTACCTTAGAGAGGGGGGGGGGGGCAAACAATATGAACACAAGAACTCAGTACTTAATCGCAATTCTTATCGTAGGACTAAATAATATCGACTTGGAAGCATCATTACTTGTTTGTTTAACCGTATCGACTAGTGTGTGAATAATGCAATTGTCGTCAGATGTTTATTTATAGGATTGAAGTCACTCTTCTCGCTCTTGGATGCTTATTGAGAAATACGTGATTGACATCTAATTTACCAGTTTACAAACACGTGTTGCGAAACAATCTCAGTACTGCAGAGTTTTTTATGTACCTTACCTACCTATTTATTTATAGACTTGGAAGTTGGTCCATCGTGGAAGATTTGGAAGTATCGGACCCTAAAGTCAGTGCTGGAAAATCCCACGAGTTGAATGCGTAACACACTAACAGTAGGAATGGCTTTCAATTTGACAGTTGCTTATCAACATACATTGCGTATTTGCGTAATTTACGTTGTTGAGTAGACAATTTTTTCGAACACATGAAGCAATGGATTAGCAATATCCTTCAAAAAGATTAAAACTGGCAAAAAAAAGATATGTTTTACTTTGCATAATTGACTAACGGCTGTATCCTTAAACATAACTGGGGAAATATGGGTGTAGGTACTATAGGTACAGTCAACTGTGGCATCTTTACTTTCCATGAGCAACTTTACCAATGAGATCTGTACTGAAATTTCTCTCGATAACTAAAATTCTGTTGCCGCCATTATCCAACCGATGCAGAAGAAGAATAATCTACTATTTGTAACAAATTTTTAGTAATCGAGACATATTTTAATACAGTTCTCATTGGTAAGGTTGCTCATGGAAAGTAAAGATTCCACAATTGACGTTAGGTACCTACATCTCTGCCCCACCCGGTGAATACAGGCGTAATGTTATTTCATGTAACTATCTAGACCTAATGGATGAAATAGCTTTATCAAATCTTATTGAATCAACAGCACACCATTACCTACCAAGTACCTACCTATGTCTATCTAAAACTTTTAAACAAGCAAATTCTTGTATACATCTTTAAAAACTAATAATAAAGCTGAAGAGTTTGTTTGTTTGTTTGCTTGGACGAGCTAATCTCAGGAACTGCTGGTCCGATTTGAAAAATTTTCTCAGTGTTAGATAGCCCATTTATCGATCAAGGCATAGCCTATGGGTATAACATCACGCTAAGACCCTTAGGAGTCGAGCAAAGAAATAAGTCACGAATACGAAGTACTCGCACGGGCAGGTGAGGCGAGCGACGGGTTGGGTCGGCGAGCAAGAAATTTGACGCGAACAAAGTCGCGAGCAGAAGCTAGTGTTAATTATATAATCTGAATCTCGGAAACGGCTCCAACGATTTTCATGAAATTTAGTATGCAGGAGGTTTCGGGGGCGATAAATCGATCTAGCTAGGTTTCATTTTTAGAAAATGTCAAACGAAAAAAACCGAGCAATGCTCGGTCATCCAGATATTGTTGTTATTATGGGTGTACTCTATCGCTTCTATGATTTTGTATGAATTCGGTAAATACCTAACCTACGAACGTACTTATTTATTTCTAATCTCAAAATAGGTAAGTACTTAGCTGTATAATACATAACATCATTGGATACAACTAGAAATACATCAATCACGCTACATTTGGCAAGCATGTATGATTGTATGTACGAATAACATCTGCAATTGAGTACCTAGTACCTAACCCTACCTACGTATTGATTCTGAAACATTAGTTATGTAGGTACTTATAAGAAACGGAGAGGTGCGCGAAGGACTCCCGCCCTGCGGGTTCCAACTTCCGTTTCAAAGCTCAGCCCGGCCGCTCGCAGAATCACGGAATCACACCAGCAGGCCTAGACAAAACACATTTCTGTTAGCGTTCACGCCAAACGCTACGCCAAAATGTACGGGAATGACATTACCTGCGGAAAGATTACGTCGTGTCCTTTCCGCAGGTGATGTCATTCCCATACGTTTTGGTGTTGCGTTTGGCGTGAACGCTAACAGAAATGTGTTTTATCTCAGGGCCCAGGTAAGGTAGCCACAGGCACGGTCGCAGCCAAAGACTTTGGGGGGGGGTCACAGAGAAAGACTACCTACATATTAATAAGAAAATTTATTATATTTTCGAAAAATTACTATTTTAAGCTTTACGTTTACGGCTTTGGGGGGGGGGGGTCATGACCCCTAGGACCTCCCCACTCGGACCGCGCTTGGGTAGCCAGCAAGTTAACAGTATCAAGCTATAGGTTTGTTGAACAAAATGATTATTCGCGATCAATTATAACAAGCGTAGGGTGCTTGATGTACTCAAAAAGCACCCCACGTTTTTTACAATAAAACGATTTCATTTATTACTTAATTTTATCCTTATTTTGAATTTTTTAGAAATTATTTTCTGCTTTTTAATTCGGTTTTCTATTAAAGCGTGTTTTTTAGTTTCGTAAACTATTATTTATTCTTTTTGATGTGGTACGGAACCCTAATAAAACATCCAAGCGGTATACAAATATTGAAGTAGGTAAATCTTATAAGTGTGAATACTACAAAATGTCAATATATGTATTCTCTAGGTCATCATGTCTGTCATATTATCTAGTCTTTATATTGTTAGCATTGTATGTAACACAAAAACGCAGGACATGAACTCTTAAATCCGGCCAATTTACCTATCATGTGGCCCATGTGGGTGAATCCTCTGCCTTGGTACCTAATGCTGTAACACGATTTATTGAGGTCAAAGTTATAGCAGCGAAATTCAAATTATCTTACGTTTTTGCAATTGTCGCGAATCATATTTCAACGAACCTACAGCCTGACACTGACCTGAAAATTGCAAAAAAGGTAAGAAATTTAAGCCTTAAGGTGAATCTAGTCGACATTTTTTCCATACAAACTTCGGGAGTGTATTACTCCACTGTTCCACAATGTACATCAAAAATTAAACATGGTATGGTTTTGACTGTGACTATGTATTCTGTTTCCATACAGACAATATTAATAATAATATTGTCCGTATGGAAACAGAATACTAAAATAAAAAGCCATTAAAAAGTTAGGAGCCAACAAAGATTTATTTTTCTTGGTAATTTAACCTAACTTTGGGCGCGTTTAAGTAATAAAAGAAGTGTAAAATCTCCAAAACCAAGTCGGTACCGACCACGGAGCAAATACAAAGAGGAGATGGTGTAATTAGATTTCCCTAAGGAACAACGCGTGACAATTTGCGGGGTGAGGGGGTGTTAGATCCCGCCCACTTCTTTAATTTCCATCTACCGGTCAATGGCAAAACTACTCGCTCGTTCTGTAGATTTTACTTTGTAGTGACGTAAGTATCTCACACTAGATGTCACTAAGTGCAGGATGCAACAGGGTCGTACTCAGAATTTTCGTACGAGGGAGTAAGTTACTAACTCCGTTTTTTATATTAATTTTGCGGACCAACTAGGTACGTATTTTTTAAATTGAAATAGTGATATTAATTTTTGTAATACATTGCTGTCTTAGATTATCTTCGGAAAGAAATCTAGAACATACATAATTTAAAATTTAACTAAATAAACTAGATAGGCTTTAAGTACTTTTAATTAAGTAAACAACAACTACCATACAGTATGGTAGTTGTTCTTTACTTTCCCTCCGTGAGACAACTAGTATGCACCATAATAGTTGTCTCATGGAGGGAAAGTACTTTAAATAAATGATTTTAGATAGAATATTTAATTTATAGGAGATTGTATTTTTTATGAGTATTTCCATTTATGAGACAGCTGCGGGATATTCAGTACAATAATTGGATTCCATTACGGCCCTGTGTTTTTGTTACTTGTCAGGACGAACGCCAACAATACACTGACTAGTTTTTGGCGGGATCACGTTGGAACATGTCGCACGACTTTTTATTTTCATGAAATTTAGTGAAATAGCGAATAAAATTGTTTAATTTTGGTAGGGAATTATGCAATTTAATTACGTGTGAGTGCACAAATGTAGTGAAGGTGAAAATAAGTGACTAACGTGGACTTTTCGTGTTCCCCCCAAAAACTCCTATTAGGTTGTTGTAAAGTTACTACCGCTTTACAATAACTTTGACTTGACTGACTAAAGACGACTATGACTGTTTTGTAACTTCGTGCCCGATATCGGGCCATTTACTTGATGGAAAAGAAAAATTACTTGACACTGGCTAAATGCACAAACCGTGCGAAGCCAAAACATAAAAAAAAAAATAAAAAAAAATAAAAAAAAATACACTGACTAAGGCCACGCCTACTTGTTGACGTCAGGACCTAGTCGAGAATCACAGTGCACAGTTGTTTAGGCCGTCTCCTCTTTGTATTTACTCCGTGGTACCGACAAAGCTCAAGTATCGAAAAGTTCAATAAACTTTATTGGTCATTGATTTATGCAGTGGTTTTTTAATAAAACTCGATCTTCCGCGGACTTTTCTTAATTTTGTTCTCGCCTGTTTTACTGTAAATAATCCTGCATCTCACTCAATAACGTTGTGCGTGTAGGCTAGCGTCTAACTGCTCATCACTGATACTACCGCTTTCGGAAACGATACCTGGTGAGACAACGTGCTTTTTAGCCGGGCCCACAATTGAGTTCGAGCCCAAGACTAGATTCCCCTTAAACGCAAATCACAGAAGACATTTTTTTTTAACCTTCCGAATTAGTAAAAATAGTTCACCTAAGAATAGGTTCCTAAATGCACACCGACCTGACAAAGCGGTTCACAGCGCAGTTTGCAAGTTTTTACATACTACCTACACTACATGCATAGAATATATCTCGGGTATATATTTTCTGTGCTACATTGATAGGTACGGGGCTTGTGGCTAAGTAATAACAGCCTTAGGGGTCGATCGATCAGGATACGTCGTTGGTCGCGGCTGTCATTCGTGGATCTTTGACAGTCGTTACGGTCGTCAGAACACTGAAAGTCTGACAAGTGACAACCAGTCTTGCCACGGGGTATCGTGTTACCCAGTAACTGGGTTGTGGAGGTCAGATAGGCAGTCGCTCCATGTATAATACTGGTATTTTGCTGCATCCGGTTAGACTGGTAGCCGACCCCAACATAATTGGGAAAAGGCTAGGCTAGGCTAGGGTATTATGAGTACCTACCCATCATCATCTGCCTACCTGCGTACCTACGCACGGCGACATTTCAGGCTACACATATCCAGTATTTGAACGTAAAACTCAGCTAAAACTGGAAATGTAAAGATTAAAATGTCGCCGTGTGTATCTGTAAGTACAGTAGACAGCAAGTCGCGTCAGAGGTAACATTTTGACGATTTTCATCTTTATTAAATAAGCATAAGGTTCATGTTCAATCGGGAAAATTTTACAGTTTGTAGCTTGATGTTCTGGCGTCTGTACATTTGAGTGGTTACGCAACCAATAAATAGTAAATAACAATAATGCGGTCAGTACCTAAACGTTAAATATATAGCAGTGAACCACATAAATCGAAGAAACTTGTCCGTGATTAATTGTTTTTGTTCTTTGAAATAACTTTATTGCTTTATTATCTACCTGTAAGCTATTCTATTTTTTTTAAACTAAATATTGCCAATCACGCGACAGATGGGCTTGTGGCTAAGTAATAACAGCAGCACGGGTCGATCGATGCTTGCCACGGTTGATCCGCTAACCCCTTTATTATTATTGGATGTTTAAAGTTAAGAGGCGTTTAAACGTCAAAAATGTATGGTTAAACAGTCCATAATCACTACTTAACACTTTAGAAATAAGTGGGTAAGAGAGGGGTCGTGGTCGTTACGATTCGTCAGAAGTCCGAAAATCTGACAACCGGGGATATCGTATTAACCAGTAACTGGGTTTTGTGGAAATCAGATAAGCAGTCGCTCCATGTAAAATACTTGTACTTAGCTGCATCCGGTCAGACTGGAAACCGACCCCTACATAGTTGAGAAAACGCTAAGCAGATGATGATGGCCAAACTTGTGACGTCTACCTTAAGCTTGGGTTTACAGGAAGAGATACGAGCTTGTGATTGGGTTGGGTACGTACACAGTAAGTACTCACCTAATAAATATCTAATTAAAAATAAATCGACTTATAAATAATGCGTTACAAAGAACATAAAACAATTTGAACCCGGTCGTTACATACGTGCATTGGCACAGGTCCAAGTCTTCATCGCTGGATTAGGTTTATTTAACTGCGCTGTGATTATTTTGGACAGGATATTTGATAAGCTAGCGAAGTAGATCTGACGGTTAAGGACAGAATCACAAAAATGGATGAAATGGTGGCAAGTCACTGGAACAATCTGCGACTCCCACATTCCCCTTTAACTTAAAGTGAAGATATATTAAGCCATGGTTAGACCTGCAGTCTTGTATAGGTCAGAAAAAAGGCCACAAAAGGGTTGAATGAAAGGCAAATTACATGCAGCTGAGATGAGAATTCTAAGAGAGATGTGTGGTGTTGCACGAATAGATAGAATAAGAAATGAAAACAAGAGGAAGTCCGAAAGTGGCACCGATAACTGAAAAGTTGTGTGGAAATCGGTATTCATGGTATGAGCATGTGATTTGGAGGAATGAGGAAAATGTCGTGAGGTAAGATTTGAGCAGGTATGAATGTCGATGGCTTTAAAAGTAGGCGAAGACCAAAGAAACGATGGATGGACTGTGTGAATGATGATATGGATAGAAAGGGGGTGATTAGTGAGATGACGTCTAATAGAGAAGTATAAAACAAGAAGACGTGTTGTGCTGCCGACCACAAATAAATTGGCGTAAGGGCAGGAGTAATTACCTAACCTATGATAATGATTTGATGAGCCAGTAGGTACCTTTTAAAGTAAGTAAGTCCAATGACAATATAACATAACATCACGCCTGTAATCCCCAAAGAGTTACGCAGGTACACCCAAATTTTGCCAGTAATGACAGTAGATACTAAGGCGAGTATAAGTAAGTATGATCATAAAAGCGTGTTATGACTTTATGACTTCACAAAGGATCTTGTCCGGAGTTATAAACTGCTAAGCTCGTACATTTAGGATAAATCACACTTACACATTTATTCAAAGCACCGCCACTTCTCCTACTTATCTACGCGACATTTTTACGAAAATCATAAATGATAAGTGCTTAAACTTACTTTCAAATCACTACATAGTATAAAACAAAGTCGCTTTCTCTATCCCTATATCCCTATGTATGCTTAAATCTTTAAAACTACGCAACGGATTTTGATGCGGGTTTTTTAATAGATAGAGTGATTCAAGAGTAAGGTTTAAATGTATAATACACCGACCTCCACGCGGGCGAAGCCGCTGGCAAAAGCTAGTATCGTATAAGATAAAAATCTCATTTTCGTAAAATTGTCGCGTTATAGCTGGGTACTACTAAGTTGTGGTTAGTTAAAAAGTTATATTATGTAGGTATTAGCATAGAATATCTATGTGTATTAGTCTTGATTATACTTATAGCACTTCCCAATAGTCATTCTATATACCTAGTCTAATTATCTTTCTTTAGATTTTGCATTTTTACTCGACTGCGCGACGTAAAGGTGTAAAGTGTTTTATCCTTTGACTGTCTGTAAAATAAAATGCCTAGTGTTACAAACATGTTGCCTATGATGTCAGGATCAACTGATGGGGTCCGCAAGGGCCGATGCCTGCCAGGGGTGCGAGTTGTTCGAAAGAGATACCGTGGCCCCTGGTACACAGGCAACTGAAGGAACACGAGTGGGTTTTGGAGGACACTGGCTCCTGCAACACAGTTATATACTTAACTAGCGCAGGAGTCAGAGAAATCTAACTTAATGTACCTACTTGTTTGCCAATAAATACATTTTGTATTTTAATCAATAAAAGTCTGACACTCCACTGACTGCTCCACTCAGAGCGGGAGAAATTATTTGATGATTTCCCACCGAAAAAAAAAGAAACACTTTGCCTATGGCTTGCAACCAGATTTGCTATTCCTAAGTTGATTACATACTCAGTCCCATCAGTTGAAATATAAGAATGTAAGGATATACTTAATTCACAATTAATATAATCAGACGCAACCTACCCTAGGTACAGGTAGATACGCAATAACCTTCGTAATCAGTAGATGACAAACCTACTCCGCAATTTATTTTT
The DNA here is from genome assembly GCA_949091785.1 of Polymixis lichenea. NCBI lineage: Eukaryota > Metazoa > Arthropoda > Insecta > Lepidoptera > Noctuidae > Polymixis > Polymixis lichenea. The sequence continues at coordinate 12,647,390 of OX420932.1, read as the reverse complement.
ATTAGTGTTACACGCTATTAGTAATATAATACGAAGGAAATATCTATCTGATGTATGCTTATCACGAAGCCACAACTCAGGATGAAATAAACAAGCGTTCACTGAATACAATTGCCTTCATACATCCGTAGTCCTTTTTTTTTGTGAATGTCATCTCGCAGTTGACTTAGAGAGGCCGTGACTACTTAACCGGACTATCCTGTGGTTGCCAGGGGCGTAAACCTATTTAAATTACTAAGCGACTGCACGCTGAGGGCACCCCCTGTGGGGTACGGGCCTCGGCTCAGGGCGTCACTGATGGGGGGACAGCAAGTTTTTTTTTTTTTTTTTAAACGTTGCCCCACACTAGGAATTACTCCTGTATTGTGGGTGCGTTTACAAACATTTAAGCTCACATACACAAACACCCAGACCCAGAACAACTACTCGTACTTGTAGGTCATACAAATATTTGTTCCGTGCGGGAATCGAACCCACGACACGCAGCGCAACAGCCAATCGCTTAACCACTGCGCCAACCGTGCCGTCTGGGACAGTCTGGGAGTTGGGACAAACTGGATCATATTAACATTATTATTAATAATCGGGGATTTTAAATCTACAGGCTTACCTGGGGCGCGGGCTGGCACTTCATCGAGTAAGGGTCGGGAGGAGTTAACGATGCCCGTTAACTCGGGGTCTCCGCGGGTTTTATTTTATGTAATTGACTGCATCACTTCTAACTAGGGACTTAGGAGAATATTTACTGTGCACCCCAATCCCGCCATTTGTATTTTTATCTATGTATATGACATAGGTAATCGCGATCAATCAAGTCGCGTAATCAGACGTTATTCAAAAACGACTACTGATAAATCACTCTTAATTCAGTATGAAACCAATTAAGACGTAACGTAGACGTAGACGTTAATTATTAATTTATTTAATTTAATAACGAAAAAGGAAAATATTCTCATCGTATGCCTAACAGAACTAACCGATCATAAGCTTTAGGGCAAAGTACTTGATTGATCGCGAGTATGCCATATACTAAGCTAATTAAGCTCTTTCATTAGATACTAATCACGCCACCATTTTCTTTTCATTTCTTTTTGCCTCACCATATTCAGTGCAATGATATCACATCAAGAAGCTTCCAACGACACATCAATTGTCAAATTATGAAAAAAAGTTTAGATGTTATGAGGGAACAGATAGACATACAAAGACAAACCCTCATACTTACATAGCGCTAAAAATCGTAGCCCTCCTTTTTGCTTCGCTGTATTCGGGTAAAAACGATCGGGTATTCGGGCGACAGTCGCTTTCGGCTAGGGCGCAAGAAAATACAAGAGCGACCGAAGCAGCCTCAAAAACTAGAGCATCCTGAATTCCTGACTGACCGGGATTCTTTATAACCTCGAAGCATCCTAATGGCTGGATGGATTGACTTTTAACATAATGATGACATGTCATAATGATGTGCTGTTCCGTGTGGTGCCGGATGGAAAAGAATAGCACCATCCCATTTCTTCCCATAGGTGTCGTAGAAGGCGACTAAGGGACTTACTAGAGAATGGGCAGCAGCGTTCTCTATGCATTTGACCACCATACTGCGACTGCCAACCCGCCTGCCAAGCGTGGCGATTAGTGCAAATCCCCCCTTTTGGGGGAGGCTTATGTCCAGCAGTGGACGTCTTTCGGCTGATATGATGATGAGATGTCCAATTGTCCATCGACTCGACTAGGTCGTGCGATGGTTTGATCTTGTGTTTATAAATTACAAAAGTACCACCTTTAAAAAAATCACTATATGTAACCATAATGTGGGGTCCCGGTATCAAAATAAAGGGCTTGAAGAGCAGACTCCAAAAATGTAACAGTGAAGTGATGAAAAAAACAATACACAATGAAAAATAACAAATGACTGCGCATATAAGTTCAAAACAAGATCAGCTTTCAAGCAGTCTGATGCAGTTGGGAGCACCAAATCTTAGATTGAACTAAAATAACTGCCACAACTGCATCAGACTCTTCGACCAGAGTTGGTATTGTGTCTGGAGAGCTCCTGTCCTGCCCAACGTTTCTTGTCGGGTTTCTGCAATAATGCAATGTAGAATTTTGCGGGACGTGAGCACCCTAATTGCGTAACGCACGATCAATCATAATCTGAATCATTTTGAAACAGATTGCTAATCCATGCTTCATATTTTCGAAAAATGTGTCTGTTAAACCACGCAAATTTATAACGCAATGAATATTGTTGAACTGTCAAAATGAAACAGATTATGATTGATCGTGCGTTACGCAGCTAGGCAGGTGTTATGCGTAGTTCGTATGCGGCGGTATAGTGGCGCCACACATTATTGAACATTTCACCTACTTAACCATCTCGTTATTTCTATTCATGCCACGGTTTAATTAAAGCTGCAGAGTTGCACAGTCATTCAACCGATCAAGAAAAAAACGAGAAACAAGACATCACACATTTTGAATTTCGTCCAAGTAGAGCACGAGACTAAAGCTCGGTTATTCTGTGAGTAAAGTATTGTTAGCTATGTAGGTAGACCTAATACTTATCAAGATTTGTGTTCCTTGCTCACGAATACTTGCATAAATGACGCAAATTCTCAATTGCTAAGTAGGTAGGTAGGTGTCGCATTGCGAAACAATAATTAAGTACCTATACAGGTTTTACAGTAGGTATAGGCTACCTACCTAAGTATATTGACAACTAGGTACCTAAATTTCCAGATTTTGCAGTGTCTGTGAGCACCAATTGGCATGCACGGTATGTGGAACTTTGATGGATTGAGGTATTTTAGGTAACAGCCGCGCGGATTGATTAATTAGGATAAGCTTATCTTGCCGCGGTTGGTCCATGGATGGGTGACCATCTTTTCATAAGTACCGTACCCCTCTGTGCCTCGAAAAGTACGTTAAGCTGTTGATCTGGGCTTCCATTCGTGGACCTTCACATAGACAGTCGTTATGAAGCCGAAAAACTACCAATGGGTATCGTTAGGTACCCAGTTACTAGATTCTGGAGGTCAGGTAAGCAGTCGCTCCATGTACAATACTGGTATTGTACATGGAGCTGCATCCGGTTAGACTGGAAGCCAACCACAACATAGTTGGAAAAGGCTAGGCAGATTGATTGACAAACTAGTAGAAAAATCGTGAACACTGAGCGCTACGCTGAGTTGAAACTCTAACCAACTGTCAATAATTCTGAAATATAAATAATATATGCGCTCTTTCATAAAAAAACAAGATTTTTTTCACATTTTAGGGTTCATTCCATAGTAAAAGTTGTTTATATTCACAAGCCCTTTCATCCCCAGGGAGATTGTCACTTAATTTTAAGTTTGGTAGTGAAGAAACCGTAGATGTATATCCCTGCCAAGGGTGCAGGTTTTTCGAAAGAGATACCGCGGCCCCTGGCACACAGGCAACTGAGGGAACACGGGTGGGTTTTAGTCAGTAAAAGTCTGACACGCCCTCCCGCTCCAACCAGATCGGGAGAAGTTATTTGATGACTTCCCAACCTTCAAAAAAAAGTATATTTTACAAAAATAATTATTTTTAATAACAATTTTAATAAAAATTTAATTAATTAAATATAAAAACAGCAGGAAAGGTAGGTTTCCCTTCACTTCGAAGTTTTGTACTGCCGCATTTTGAAGAGTCCTTTGTGTCTGGTTACCAACTCCGGTCGCCACTCGTCATCTGTCACTCAATTGTTTTGCAAATCTTTATTCTATAAATTAAGTAATATATACCTAAAAATTAATCCCTATTTCCCTTGGTCACGGCATCACACGTGAACGGCTAGATCGATTTTGCTCATTCTATAAGACAGGACAACGTTTGTCGGGTCAGCTAGTGTATAGATAAAAATGAATCCCTGTGACATCTACCAACCTACACTTGGCCCGCGAGGTTACGGCCCACTCCCTCTCAGTCTCACTGAAAGGAGGCCCAGCACTCTAATTGCGTAACTCAGGATTAATCATAATCTGTTTCGTTTTGAAACAGATTGTTAAACCATTGCTTCATATGTTCGGAAAATGTGTCTCCTCAGCAACGTAAATCACGCAATGAATATTGTTGAACTGTCAAAATGAAACCGATTATGATTAATCGTGAGTTACGCAATTAGGGTGCTGGTCCCAGCAGTGGAAACGTTAAAGGCTGATTATGAGATTGAATAAACAACATTGCGGTATTAGTTTCGATTTTAGCCACACGCTAAAAGCGCTATACGAAGATTGCCGTAACCACCCGAAATTCACACTTTTCTTGGGAAATCTGTAGGTAATATTATGTATGTAACAATATTGCCAATAATAATCATGAAATGTGTATGTTTCGTTCGTATTGTGACTTGTTGGATGTCATTGACCCACTTATATATTCAAATTAGCAACTGCTTCCGTAGATCGGTACAAAATCTTCGTACCTATTGAGAATTATTTTCAGTTTTACAAAGCTATCAACTTCGTAGCTATAAGTAAATATGTACATATTTACTTACAGCTACGAAGTGATAGCTTTGTACTTAGTTTATTATTATTGCGACTTCTACTAAACCTTCGGAAGTGGTAATTAAAACTAATTTAAATACGTACAAGCGAAGTATTAGTTACTTCAGATACCTAACAGATTAAGTATAAAGACTATTGTTCATTCGCGTTTTGGAATGCCTTTAACACATAAGATAAAGAGGCTAAGGTGAATCATTCGTGCAGCAGAAGTGTGATAAAACCTCTTTAGAGCGTAAAAGTGGGTCACGCCCCGTTCAGTTCAGTTAGGATTGTTAGAGCAATAGGCTCACACGGCCCGTTAATTTTCTCCACCGTATACCTACGAGTACGTAGGAAGGTCACAGCCTTGGCAGGTATAGGGCAAAGGGGCACTACTTACATTATGCTTTTGTAACAGCAAGTCGATAAATTGTAGGTACTAATAATAATCGTACTTACTGAAAATAAAATGTAGGTACCTAAGTAATAAAAATATTGGATCACTTAGGTACTACGCATACCACTGGGCCGTATTGCAAGCAGTGGAGACCGCAAAATGATTTAATGCTGCCGCAAGGGGCTACACTATGACCATACCTACTCGAATGTCAGTAGGCAAAGTTTAGGATTGCAATTCGTTTGGCACGTCATCTACTCGTTACTTACTCGCCTCTGAATAATTAATATAAATAGGTATGAAGAAAAAATATATATTATGCACTAGATAGAGGTACCTAGTTACTTTAGTTGGTAGGTATATGTAAATACATATTTACAAGATGCCCACTTATTGTGTCCTCTCTGATCACTCTAATGTGTTTTAAATGAAGATAAACAAGTTTACAAACAGATTTTCCTCTTCAATAAGCCCTAGTGCACACGTCTCTATTAAGAATTTAGATAAATCTACCCGTATCGTTACATGATTCACCATGACATCAAAGAATAGGTTCGTGTCTACCTTATTTTAAAAGATGGCGCAAAATAACTCCACTGATTTGGGTTCTCTGATCTTTGGCCCTTAGACAAAAATAAGAATAGGTAGTACTAGGTATAGGTATCTAAGGGCCTTCGCATGGTGATTAGGGGAAGATTGAAAGACTGCAGTTTTGACGTGACTTTGCAAAGGAAAGGGATCTGGGACACTTGCGCGAACTCATATGCGCGCAAAGATATTTCCGCGCATGGAGTTTTGCGCGAACGGACTTTTGCACGAAGGGACAGTTGCGCGACAAGACATTTCCGCGAATGGACGTTTGCGCGACTGGACTTTTGCGCGACTGTACCTTTGCGCGAACAGCCATATGCGCGAAAGACAGTTGCGCGGCGAAAAAGTTGCGGAAATGAAATTTCTTCCTAACATCACGCCTGTATTTTATAAAAGGGTTGGGCAGGGATGTAGCAGACTAGAAACAGTCCAATTAGACGTCAATAGTGTAGTTTTCTTTTCTTTTTTTATTAGGTAGGTAGCTATATTTTTTAATTTTCCATCATGAGTGTCATTTTCAGGGTTCTTGGGGGATCTAAAGCCGATGGTGGGATTAAAATGAAAATTCAAGATTGCGGCCAACAAAAAATGTTGAATTTTCCATTATGGATGTCGTTTTCAGGGGTTTTGGAGAATTTAAAGCCGATGAAAATCCGGTCGAAATGAAAATCCACGATGGCGGCCAAGAAAATTTTCGAATTTTCCATCATGGGTGTCGATTTCAAGGTTTTTGGGGGATCTAAAGCCGATGGTGGGGTCAAAATGAAAATCCAAGATGGCGGCCACGAAAATTGCCAGAACATTTTCATCATTATTTAAGTAGGTTAGAAAACGCAGTGTGTGTCTAAAATAGTGTATTTAATTTCATGATAAAATTTCGGCTGTTATCAGTAGGAACGTGTATTATCCATGTAGGTAAATTGCATTTCGTCCAAAATTCTTCTCCTGAAGGGAAGCACCTGCTGCCTACGTATTCTTCTTGGCAAATACGGTATATATAATTGGTGAAAGTGCGATTGTGTTCAGTGCTGACTGCGATAGGTTTTCAAGTGCATGACTGACGTTTCATCATGTTTCAGCCTAAAGACGTCCACTGCTGGACATAGGCCTCTTCCAAGCACCAACACTTCGACCTGTTACTGTTCTGTGCTTCTCGCATACATTTAGACAATGTTCCTCATATCTCTATACTGGTGAACCTGACTTCCTTAATACGAACAACTAAATGTTTAGGTTTAAAACTTACTTGTACAATATCCGGCCAAGTTTTCGTCCATTCCTGAGACTTCTCTATCATAGATTTCAAGTATTAATTCTCCTTTTGCGAAAGTTTCTTTGGAGCGCTTGCCTGCGTCTCCAGTCTGTCCCATTCGCTTCTATGAAAAATTATCCTGTGTGAAACACCTTTAGGATTTTTTTAAAGTATATTTTTGATTGCGTCATGTGTAAAATTTTAGCTTTGGTATCTATGTAGCTCCGACATTATACAAATTCTTATTTTAAATTGTATATTGTTACTAAAACGATCCCTTATGCTCCATTTACACGATACAAGTTTATTACCTGTGGGATACAACAATTGACTGGCACCGTATTAGCAACACGTACCTACAATAAAATCGCGCGTGAAATAAACTCACAAATTGTTCTGGTGTGATAATTTTCTATGATTCAAACATGAGCGAACGAAACAAGTTAAAAATCTTGAGAACACGTTCAAATGAAGAAAAAAAATCGTTCGATGAATGGCAGCCACCATGGATTTTCATTTTGACCCCACCATCGGCTTTAGATTCCCCAAAGACTCTGAAATAAACACTCATGATGGAAAATTGTAAAATTTTCTAGGCCGCCATCTTGGATTTTTATTTTAACCCCATCATCGACTTTAGTGTTCCGTGTCGTGCCGGACGCAAAAGAATAGCACCATCCCATTCCTTCCCGTGGATCTCGTAGAAGGCAACTAAGGGACTTACTAGAGAATGGGCTGCAGCGTTCTCTATGCATTTTACCACCATACTGTGATCGCTAACCCGCCTGCCAAGCGTGGCGATTATGGCAAAATACCCCTTTTAGGAGAGGCCTTTGTCCAGCAGTGGATGTCTTTCAGCTGAAATAATGATGATGATCGACTTGAGATCCCCCAAAAACCCTGAACATACACCCATTATGGAAAATTCGAAAATTTAGGTACCTACCTAATAAAAAAGAAAATAAAATGTGCTGTAAAAAACTACGACGATCACTATTGACGTCTAATTGGACTGTTTAGTCCTATTCTGCTACATCCCTGCCATCCCTTTGATAGAATACAGGCGTGATGTTATAGAGAAATTTCATTTCCGCAACTTTTTCGCGCAACTGTCTGTTCGCGCATGTGGATTTGTGCAAGTGTCTTTCGCGCAACTGTCGTTCGCGCAAGTGTGTTTCGCGCATAGGTCCGTTCGCGCAAAGGTACAGTCGCGCAAAAGTCCCGTCGCGCAAACGTCCATTCGCGGAAACGTCTTGTCGCGCAAGAGTCCCTTCGCGCAAAAGTCCATCCGCGGAAATGCTATTCGCGCATGTGGGTTCGCGTAAGTGTCCTGATGCCAAAGTAAAGTAGGTAAGTGCCACATATGTATACAAATATGAACAATATTCGGATAAATTAATTTCGCATGACACGCTTGCTCACATTCGTTATACCTACGATTAGGAATGAACATACATACAAATATATCAATAAGGTTACCTTCGTACGAAGCGCTTACTTAAATACTCAGTAAAGTCAAAGCGCGGTCTGCGTATCTTACAAGTATTTTGATCAGAGTAACGGAATAGGTGGCATATCATAGTCAGTAGGCTACTAACTAACTTTACGCTGTAACCTACCTATTCCTTTATGAAGATGATTTCACAATTCACGTCAATCACTGATCAAATTGAATCTTTAGTCAAGTGCAAGCGTACTTGGTTTCATCGATAGCAAACTGTTGACGCGCCAAAATAATAAAATCTACTCATTTATATTTACTCGTGTGTTTGACCTCTACACTTATTAACTCAAATCACGTCGAATCGGATAATTTATTTGTATTTACCATTCCACAGACATTGTACAGACAGACATGTATCATATTTTAAAACACAGCAGCTTATTATTCTTCAAAATTAGGTGGGTGTTATCATAATTCAAGTTGGCTTGGGCCGAGTCAGGCCACACCGTATAGATACGGATGCGTTCCGTAGTGCATCCAAAAGGACGTAAGTATTGTGAGATGTCACATCAAACGCACTGCATACGCACGTGCAGTGCGTGTGGCAGTGCGTGTGACATCTCACATCGAGCTGCATGTCTTTCTGCACCCGCTCTATTGTTTTATCGTGCAGTATTTACATATTGGTTGTAAAATAACACACTTTTAGATAAGTAGCTTTTTACTTGCTATGCACCAGAACCCCAATTGCGTAAAACACACTATTACTTAATCACAATTTGAATCATTTTGAAGGCTTAGGAATATCTATTGCTTTATATGTTGGAAAAAAAATCTGCTCAACAACATAAACAACGCAATGAATGATGTTGAACTGTCAAAATGAAAGCCATTCCTACTGTTGGTGTGTTACGCCATTATCCCTCAGGGCTAGAGCCATTATCATCATTTCAGTGCAGACACCGAGGTAGAGCGCAGTTTACGAGTTAGGTACTTATTGTTGCTATTTCCGCGCCAATGTTATTGGTTTATGTTCCGTCTGTTATACTAATCATCTAAACACCCATTGGTATAAAGTACTTACAATACAAATCCACCTATACCTATACACATATAGATAATCTTCTACACTCACCTTGGTTCAACCTTAGTCTTTAAGCCTAGGTACGTTCATATTTAATGATACCACACAAAACCTAGGTTCATGCTACGTTTCCACTTAAAAAACTATTTGGAACAAAAAACGTGTTGCGGTCAAGACTTCTTATACTTATTTACAATGATCGTAAGGTAATTTACAAGATTGATACTGTGGTAGGTTAGGTAATTTACGTAAGATTCAAATGGCACCACCTCAGTTTTAAGATGTTTTGTTGGACTTCAGACCTTGACGCATTTTCCTGTAGGTTAGGACACTCCCAGAAAGTGTGTACATATTGCAGTTGATTAACCGAATTATTTTTGCTTAGGTTCGATATTTTTTCCTTAGTTTTAGATACATTTTTTGGTAGAACTAAAATTATAACTTAAAATACCCTGGGTAGGGTAAGTGTCCTGTAAGTTACCTATTGAACATTTTCAAATGATCAGATAACGACGTCGACCCGATACCGATATGTTAGCAGCTATAAGTACACCAACCGATAAAATTATTATCGGCCCGATGATATTGGTGAATATCGATGACCATCGCGAGTCACCAAACGACTACAATACAGTAAGTATCGACGTCTCGAAGTCGGCAGTGTGAATGAGCGTGTTCAAGTGAAAGAATGGCTGGTTCTCTCACCCCGCGCTGCGTCTTCGCCTGTAGAAATTGTGCTGATATCGGTGTCAGTCACTGTCTGCGACGACATAGGTGCCAATAACAACTAAGTATGTAAAGGCGTTTAGTAGGTACTAAACGTATGCGAAAGTCTGACCGCCGATATTGTGGCGGTATCGGAATCGGCAACTGTGCTGTGTTGTAATTTAATGTAATTGTTAATGTGATGTAATCAACTAATTTTATTAATGAAATAAAAGCAAAAATGTATTTTCATTCAAAACTAGGTTTACCTGAGGCTAGTAGTTCCAGAGATAGCGATTTCAAACATGTATATAAAAAAACAAACTCTTCAGCTTTATTATTATTATGCTTGCTACGGGTTTCGACCTCAGGACTAGCTGCTTCTCACACGGACAACTGTACGTCAATTGCTCCCGCGTCACCAGTCCTGTTATTTTTGTATATTTAGGCTGTTGAGAGCAAAACTACAAATGTGACGTTGTTGTGTACAGGGAAGTTTTATATAATGTGACTGTCGTACAATATACTTAAATATAGTGTGGTGCCTTACGACTTCCACGCGAAGTCGCGAGCAGAAGCTAGCTACAGATACACATGGTTTTTCGGTTGTAAGCGCAATTTGTTTTTTAAGAAAATGAATGTCTTTAAACCGAAATCATGCTTCCAAACCTTTCAACCAGCGACTTTCCAGACAAGTGTGAGTTGTCAGTGAATTTGAGAATTTGAATTTGAACTGAAGGAACACGGGTGGGTTTTAATCAGTAAAAGTCGGACACGCTCTCCAGAGCGGGAGAAGTCATTTGATGTTTTTCCATACAAACAGTATTCATGCTTCCCAGACCCAGAGGTTAAGGCTAAGCGTTAGTTATCAGTAACTGTAAGAATTTGATCAAGTGGACAAGCCGTGTGCCCTACGGAGATTTCCATACAAATTTTCATCCACTATTTAACTTCTTTAGGGCAGAATTTTCAAAGATCCTGAATTTCAGATTTTTATAAAGTAGAATGGGCTAAAAAATGGTCGTACTGTTTCGCTTATACTGTAATCATATTCTTTTGTTTTTGATGTTTGCCACTGCTCATATAGAACCGTAAATATTTTGAGCATATATTTCCATTTGGTTACTCATGTGCATATATGAAGGAAAAATTACCGTACTTTATTGTCTAGTGACGTACCTACTGAATAAGCCAATTTATCGAATCTATTATTTTAGGACATCAGAATTAATTTTGTATAATGTTTAATTTTATCCGTCCGCAGTCTTGTTGGATTACCGACCCATTGGGCCATTTACCAAGACAAAAGTGGCATAGATGCAAATATTTGGCATAGATACGATACGTCTTTGACGAACTTGACTCATGAGCACCAAGTTATACTGTTAGCGCATAACCACTGCGTTCACACGGCACTATTTTTCAAACACGATATGATATTTTATCGTATTCTGACAGTGACTTTTGTTATTCAAAACTGAAAGTTGTTCACTCACAGTCAAAATGATAAAATCACGGATCCGAGAAAAATCGTGTGTTGCTGTACACTGCGAACAAACTGTTTACTATGTGATATTATTGTAGGATATGATAGTAGCGAAGACAGTTCGATGGAGAGTAAATATCATAGTTGATATGGATGAATCTGATTTAAAAAATCTTAGAAAGATGTGTTTTGTACAAACTTCTTCATAAACGACGGTAAAAAGTCATATACGACTCTCACTTAACTATTATTTTGTCGATAATAATTTGTAATGTGTCTAACACTATTTGAAGATGGCAATTAAATGTCATCAAAATGCCTACAAATAATCACATTTTCGAAAGCAATTTTATGAATTAAAACTACAATATAATTACAAGATATTTTTTGTGAGTTATCACGATTTCATAATTCAATTTGTTACTACCTATTTTATTCGATTTTTTTGTACAGGCGCAGGGTGAGCGAGTTTTTGAAAATTTTGGCACAGGTCCACCCTCGATGACGTCCCGCAGGACTCTGACTGAGCGCGAGTCGATTTAGCCCGATTTACTATTTTTGAGTTTATTAAAAAAAATCTATCAAACTAAAAATTTCAACCTTTAAATTCGCTCCTAAATACAATTCCCTCATCGTACATGCAATTTTCACGTTATTTTGTGCTGTTATTAGGAATTGAGATGGAAAATGATTTCGAAATCGACACTGTTTCGGATTTTTTTTTATCGACCAAATTGCAATTTATCGTGTTTGGAACCTTTAATTTCCCTCAAATAAGGATCTATCTATGACATATATTTTATTCAGGGCCGAAATACACGAATTTGATATACGTTTTCCCATGGACTTTAAACAGAACAGAGAATAGCTCTACTAAGGCGCTGATCACGATCGATCTAGAAAGAAATCTTCCAAGATGAAACGGCAAAACTTCAATTAGGGCGGAGGTTAAATGCTACCTTACAAAACGAGAAATATGATTAAAGGCTTCTTCAAACAGGCGCGACGCGACACTTGTAAAACAACTTCCATGAAGATTTCGTAAAAATTGTTCCATGATTGTCGCGTCGCGCCTGTTTAAGCAGCTTTAAAACGTAGAATCTACCAAATCGTGATTAGTCAGCATAACTTTAGACAAGTGGGTAGATAAAGATCGATATATCTACCTACATAAAGCGTCTGTTGTGATCGTTGACCGGAATTAGTGACTATTATCTACATGTGGTTCACTCTGAGAGCAAAACCAAGTTCTTTGTTTTAACATCATCTACTTCAGATCCTAGTGTGAACCTTTGGAATAGTAACCAAATAAGAAGAAAGATGAGTCGTTAGTAAAACGCCTAGAGGCGTAACCTAAGTCAATGTCGGGTACCTGCATACACACTGTTTGAGGAGTCATCGCGACTGCGGCGAACCCTTGGACTCGCTGCAGTTCAAGTGCAGGTCATGCAAATCTCAGTTTATCTGTGTGTGTGACCTAGGAGATTTAATGTCATACAGACTCAGACTGTCTGTTTATAAGATACTGAGATAGCAAACGAACGACTGTTTATAAAGTTAAACACAAACAATCTCCGACTAGGTCGAGGTTATTTGTCGCAGAATATCCATAAAACTGTTCCATTAAAATGTTTATCGATAGTCTGAATAAGATGCTGATTGATGTATAAGAACCACGAATAGTGATGTCTCTGAAACATAAAAGTAAATCAGAGAAACTAGATGGAATTAAAATAAGCCTTCAAACTTTTAATAGCTTAGTGCTCTTGAAGAAAATGAACTTTCTCCGCTGTTGGCCAGCGTGCCTCGTGAATGGAGGAAGATGGAGTGGCACAGATTACTTAGAGGAGACCGACATGTCTGGTTGATTTCAAGCAATAGCTGTACCTACGTGTCCGAAAAGTATTATTTTGAGCACACAAATGTAGAAAATATAGAAATAGGTTGGTAGTTAATTCTCAATAGAGAAGTTGAAAAACTTTTACTTTTCGTGTATTTGCATACATTGTCAGGCGAATAAAACACAATGGCCTAAGTCGGTCGGCAAACGTTGGCCACTCATTCGTCCGGCACGGCACAATTGTGACCGCTCAAGTGGAATCAAGTGCACTAAACTTCCATTACTTTTGTCAGTATTGCGCCTACAGACATCCGTTAACAGCATTGTGAGAACTCCTGCCATAATAACCATTAACTAGCTCTGTATTCATCTCTTTGAGCACTAATATTATACTAGATGCGGGCTCCTACTTCCCACGATGTCTCACGGTAATAACGGGGATCAGTTCCCAAATGCTTCCAATCCAACATTACATCGTAGAGACTTATGAATAGTGTTTTGTGTTGGGGTTTTTTATTTTGTTTATTTGCTGCGAGTCTTGGAAAAGTTCGCTGCGAAATTCAATTTTTCTAAGGTTTTTTGCGATTTGCTAGTTAGTGGCAGTTTGTATGTTGACCAAAATATCGCGAACGTAACTGATATGCATTTACAGAATTATAATCATTACAATCATGTTTACGATCTTTTCATTACTTGGTTTAATGTCTTTGTATTTGTTTCCAGGGCCCTCCGGTCTTTCATGAAGAAAGGGAAGAAGGGGACGTCTTCGGTAAGATCTAGCAACACCCAATTGAATGGAGACACCTCACCTATTGTTTACCGAAGAGCACTGCAATGTAAGAGCACACTTGTTGACTTAATCTAGTATCATTCTTAACAGTGTAACCTACGCGTCCTAAACAAAGTGATCAGTCGCGCGAATATTCGATTTGTAGCACCACCACACGTCCGGGTGCGCCGTTCGAAATGTAGGTATACGACGGTCGCGTGTTTGGCCGCTTTTGTTGGGACGTGGCCTAACCCCACGACTTGTTCAAAAGTGATAGTCACGTGCAGTATGTCATTTTTGAACTCTTCGGTTTTTTTAACTAAAGTGACATTTGCACACGTTGATCGCTTTTAAATACGACGCAGGGTAATGCATTTCCGATTCATTGATAAAAGAGATTTGTGTATGATGATATAATTTTGTATGTTAATATACTTATTTACAGTACAGTGCTTAAAAAACATACCCATTTATATTTGTAAAAAATAATTGTCTACCTAATTAAAATTATCTTCAGATTCGACGTCGCCTGCAGGGGCACGCAGTACGGTAGCGTCTCCTGAGAGGGGCGACCGCTACGTATATGGTGGCTCCATCACTCCGCTGCCTCGATCCCGGTTTCAAGAGCGACTGCGCAGCACCAGTCACCATGAGGTCCAATCACTAAGGTGAGTTCTTTACACTGTATTTTTTTGTTATCTGTCTGTCTGTGTAGATACTCAATTTAGCAATAAAGCAGAAATTTTGTGATTGTCTGTCAAGCTGCATCTACAAAATGGGGACTTTTAATTTTCAAACTAACCTATTTTAACTATCTTGAAATTAAAATAGGTCATTATTGTGTCTACTTTACGCTGAGATTGCAGTGGTTAGGGGTTAATCTGATTTAACTGAATGAGTCTGTGGCTTTAACCATATTACATAGAATAAGCCTATATGGGTTTTTTGAAGTAGTTATGGAAAATCTTATCTTGATTCACGACTTAATATTGTTCTCTAGAGTGTGTATAATTATGTCATCACTAAGTCATAGTTTGCCCAGTCTATACTGACTGAAGAAAACCTATGAAATGATCTGGGTGCTTACTCTCGAATATAATTCCGTTAGATCGACATTGGAATTGTCTGTCAAACGTCAAGAATTGGCTGGACTCACTGAGTCTAGCCAATCCCTGACGTTTAACTCAACCAACTGACGTTTGACCAATGTCGATCTATCGGATTTATATTCCAGAGTAAGCACCCTGGTGTTGCAAACAAACATACCTTATCCCTAAGGAAAAATAGTTTTTATTCATCAGTGTTTACACCCGCCGGAAAGATGACAATGCCTTCAAAGCCAGGATTTATAATAATGACCCTATTAAAACTATTCTTAAGAAATACTATTTAAAGAATATATCAAATATTTTCAGTACAACCCCTCGCCTGGCCCGCAGCGAATTGTCGGGGTCTCGGCTGAGCGTGGAGAGTACGAACCCCTTCGAAGAGGACGGCCCCGTACCGCCCGTGCGCGCCTCGAGACGTAAGAAAAAGCGCGCACCTCTACCGCCGGGGCCAATTTACACCACGCCTGAAACTGCTGATACTACGGTAAGATTTGAATTATATAATATAAAACCGACACCAACGAAAACTCTGACTCTATCTGAAAAGGGCTAAAGCCCAAGGAAGGCTTACCTACTAGCAAATGACTAGTCCAATTACCAGCTGGAATAACAAAAAAAAAAAAATCACTACAAATCCTTAGATTGGTTTAATGTTAAGTCAAATATTATTTTGGTTATGTCAAAATTAGGAGCTGTCCTGCCAGTCAACACAAGAGCAATAGATCTACAAACAGATAATTGGCGAATATTTAAAAGGTTACGTCCTTTTTACTCATATTATGGTGATTTCATAATCCTATCTAAGAAAGACTCCACTTGCACTGAAAGCTATTAGTCGACACCACACCACGAATGCACACTACCAAACAGAACAATAAGAACAATAACAAGCTTTAGGGAAACAACAATAATATCGGTGGTCAATGGGTATACAATATTATCATCTAACACTGCTGTATGTTGTATGTACTCTATTTACACGCTGCTAACATTTGTGTGACCCTGGCGAACGTTTACGTTAAAATTAATGATCTGCAGATTATTTTGATAAAGTTTTTTAAACATAATAATGTCATTGATTAAACTTTAATAGGTACATAGATGTTCCGTGTGGTGCCTGACGTAAAAGAATAGCACGATCCCATTTCTCCCCGTGGGTGTCGTAGAAGGTGACTTAGGGACTTACTAGAGCATGAGCAGCAGCGTTCTTTATGCATTTTATCACCATACTGCGATCGCCAACCCGCCTGCCAAGCGTGGCGATTATGGCAAAACCCCCCCTTTTGGGGGAGACCTATGCCCAGCAGTGGACGTCTTTCGGCTGAAATGATCATGATCAGGTACACAGAGTTATGACAAGCTACGAACATTTTTATCGGCATAATTGTTTTCGGAGTTCGTTTTGGGGGCGATTGTGTAACATTACTTTACCATGACATTTCTTTTCAGGTGTCCGTTGTCTCAGAAATAAAAATAAGTGAAAGTGAAGAAAAAATATTGAACAAAACTGAGGGCGATTCAGAATTAGAAGACATGAACTTGAATATTGAGCTAAAAATAGTTGAAGATGAAGATGTAAAACACAAGAATATGGATGCCATAGAAGTCAATCCAATGACTCCTAATACCAATAATAATAGTAAAGTAGTTGACGTCTCGGTAATCAGAGAAGAAAAACCGAACAACGAACAAACGGATACCGAAAACCAAACAGATATCACTGAATCTAATGATAACGAAGTAACGCTAAGAAATGGCTCTTCAGAAGAGGATATCCTGAACTCATCCGCATTCCATAAAGTAGACATTATAACATACAGACGCAATTCTAGCGTTAATGAAGATGACATACGATTACGACGAGGTAATTTAGAAGACTTCCAGTCATTATCGAATAAAAGAAGCAAGAGCCTTACTAATGCCTTAGACACGACGTTTACAACATACGATATAAACTTAAATGAGAACACAATGCACATGGACACTAACGGAAATGACGGACCCAAGAAAGTTGTATGTAAACTTTACGACCACCCGCAAACAAAAAAGAGTATTGAAACGATTTCAAGTACAGAAAAGGAATTTCTAGAAATAGACAGAGCTACTAGAGAGCTCGAAAGAGAAATAAATAAGCTAAATTCCGCCTTGAACGAAGATGATATTCCAAGCGTAGAGGCGAGGCTGTCAGTGTCAGAGATCAAGAGAAGGTTTGACAAGAATGATGCATCGTCACCAAATCCAATACCAAAGCCTAGGAGGAGTCACTATGGTGGAGGCTCAACTACTCCTTGAATGTTAACCCTACCAACTTAACTATGGCTATTTAATGTGGATCGCACAATCATCATAAAAATAATACATTTTGCATTCTCACATGTACGCGGTTCGCTACAGGAAAATAAAAAAGTTGCGTTGTATTTACACTTATCATATCAAATGTAAACTATGCAAATGGAAGAACAACGTATTTATAGTTGTAATCCGAAAGAAACCCCTAAGTGTTTTCCAATGAAAATCATAAACATTATTATATTGAAGTTGTGACTAAAACAAGAGCAATTCAGCGAGTGTACACTAGTTACTAGTAAATATTTTAGTATATTGTGTTGTAAAATGTGATTTTTAGATAATAACGATCGTGGTTTAGATGTAATCGGATCTCAAACATTCATAAAGGGGATCGCAATATGTGATTTTAAAGTATCATAATAACAACATGTTTAAACATGCTTAACTCAGTTTAACTAAAATACTAGTACCTTCGTCACATAGCATAATATGATACAAGATAAAATAATACGTAAATCATAGCTTAAACAAAAACATTTTTTTTGCCATAAAATATTCTAAATATTTAGCGGCGTAGGATAATTTATTTGTGATAAATATTTTATTATATTTAATGCTTTGGTAGTAACACATAAACATCACCATGCGAGTAGTCTGTTAATGGTATACAATTGACATAAACATACTGCAACAGTAAGTGGTGACATAGTACACACGGCTACACATGAAGCTATACATTTCCAGTATAAGCTGATCTCGCACTGTATAAGATTTCCGTACAGTGCGAGATCAGCGTAAACTGGAAATCTATAGCTTGATGTGTATCCGTGTGTACACTATGTTTTTGTGTGTAAGATTCCTAATTATATTATTTATACAAATGTTCATATTGGGATTAGTTATTTGTTAGTTCAGTCATTGTTGTTTAATAAATTATTATTCTAATGATATTGTGTTGTGTAGTTTCATTCATCTCTATCTCACTATTATGTAAAGGAGTGTGATTAAAACATCAATAATATTTAGTAAAAATATGTATCAGTGGATATAAACTAAACTCTCACAGACGATCAACATTATTTTGTCTCTTACTTTAACATAGCTTACTCTTATAACCTACTTACTTTATCCTTCATATACTTTATAAATCTCGGTAAATTTGATGATACAGTACTGACGAGTACCTTGTATTCCTTCGGAAGCTTTTTTTGCTGCCTTGCCTGAAATACAGATAATGTTAAAAATAAGGAACACTATCAAAATCATCTACATAGGTACATATCATACGACTCCAAACTTACTTTATTTCGCAGTATTGGCGCTAGAACGGCCAACTTATCGGCCAACTTCACTTTAGCAGCCAATTCATCTGTTTCATCTTCGGAATATAAATCTACGAGTGTGTCTATTGCTTCAGCTAAAACCCATACTTCGTTCTCCTTATGTGCCTGTTCTAGAATAAATTCAGTGATAGTGCATATAACATTGGACGTGACGTCATTCAAGTTATTGACCAACAGTAAAGCCAGGATGCCAATCATTCGGATTAAGTTTGATCTTATCTCAGGCACCTGACATTCCCGAACGCCAGTGAGCATTATCTGCAACAAAATATGTTAGGTACATATTTAAAAAAACGTAGCTCACAGGTAAGTTTTTTTTCGTAAAATTCGTAATTTTAGACTTTTATCAAAATATGTTAAATATCTACTTTTTTCAATTTATAATTATTGAAAAGAAAAAAAGAAAAATTTAAACGTATTATTAACACCCAAACATCCTTTAATTTTCACAAAAAAAAATCATCGTAAGACATGCAGGACCTAAAATACACCCTTCCGGAACCCCGCACATGGTTTGGTGACTCTTTCAGGAACAATTATATCCATTTAGTATTTTGCGTAGTTAAAAAAATCGTCTGTCCAACAGTCGATTTTTTTAACTAGATTTTGCCAGCGGCTTCGCCTGCGTGGAGGCCGAGAACTACTCCACGGGAACGAAGTACCGGGATAAAAAGTATCCTATCTGCTATTCCAGGTTACAATCTACCTGTGTCCCAAATTTCATTCATATCCGTTCAGCGGTTTTTGCTTGAAAGAATAACAAACATCCACACATACTCGCAAACTTTCACATTTATAATATTAGTAGGAAGTATGATTGAGATCAAAATGGTGTGTTAAATGCTTTAGAATGTTTTAAAATGGACACGGTCAATTTGTTTGTACAGGGTGTAACAGAAACCCTATTGCTATCCTTAAGCTCTAAAGATAACAGCTGGTATAGAATCACTATACATAGTTTCAGCTCAAAATAAAATACTCTAAGAATTGATACCAAATTTTCGGTTTCACATGTTTCTTAAATTACAATCATAACAAACGTGTCTCCGCACTACGTAGGTCAATTACTTTCCACGTTACTTGCCAATATCACGATAAATCTCTTCCAAGTGATGTGTTTATTTCAATTTGATGATTTGGTTTCTGGTATCAATGTATTAAAAATTCTCATAGCGTCCAAACATGTAGAGATGGGATTAAGAAACCCTTTGAATATTGTTTGATATCATCCAAAGAAGCCGTGCCCTTGGTATGTATATAACCTTTCCGTTACACGTTGTATACAGCTCAAAACGAGAGCTTAAACTAATAATTTAATAAATTAACGATTCTGCCAGTTATGTTTAAGTCCCATGTACAGTATCCGGCGATAAATATTGCACATCGACCTTTGGAAAGAGACAATCGGCTAATTTCGGCTTTGTAGAGCGTTATCTCTGTCGCACACTACCTATGTGACATTTTGTCAGTCGTTGTTCAAGTGCGATAGAGTGCGGCCGCGTACAGTTCAAAATATATATTTAGAGTTGTTAACACCCCCTAATTTAAATAATTTAAAGTTGTACTATGGCATCTTTAGAAAAAAGATGGAAATAATTGAGAATTAGAATTATTATTATTTTTAATACAATGTCTCATTCTAACAATAGGTATAATGGTGTTTATTATGTACACTACAGCTGTAATTTTCCAAAATAATTAAATACGTACACATAATGTGAACATGTTTTTTTTTATTTTATTTTACCCCAACCTAAACCCATCACTTATAGAAAAATTGGTGTATTATACAAAGAGTAAAAAGAATTATCAAAAGAAGCAAATCATAATTGTTTTAACAGCTCCTAATAGATACCGGACTGTTTGTATTTCGTGCGCCAGAGATAACGGTCTACGAAGCCGAAATTAGCCGATTGTCTCTTTCCAAAGGTCGATGTGCAATATTTATCGCCGGGTGCTGTAAGAGGGGGCGACCCTATTTCCATCAACCGTGCATCAATCCGAATTCCGGCTGCTGCTGAACAGTTGGAATGGGGAACTAAATCAAATGTTTTGATTAATTTGAACTTAGAGAGTTGAGTTGTATCACTGCTTTTGATGATTTTTTAATATTTTTTTTTTTTAAGGGCGCATATATTTTTAATTACCAGAGCACCTGATACTGAGCTGCAACTTTGTTGGCTACCCTCGTACTTTCACCTTAAATAAAATTATACATTTTTAGTTGTATGACTTACCTCAATATCTGACAAAGCCAAGTCACTAAACAAATTACAGTCATTACTATTATGATTCTCTTTAAACTTAATCTTATCTAAAGCAGCTCTCATGACGGCTGTTGCTGATTCCGACAGATTAACATTTTCAAAATCTTGTTTGAAAACTAGTTTTCCTGTATCCACCCAGATTTTATAGACGCCGTTGACTCCACCAAGATTTTCAATAGGAAGTGTTGATATTAAGTTATTTATGCATAGTAGTGCTCGGGTCTGCAAGCTAAGAAGTCTGAAAAGATTGGATATAGTTTAGACTCTCAACATCTTACTGGATTGCGATAGATAGATAATAAACCAATTTAGCATACACACCTCTTATAAATAAGTTGGGATCCTTCATATTCTTTTAATATTAACATAACATTCTGAGCGGGTAATTGGGTTCGAGCCCAAACTTTATCAAATATTTCCAGAGATATAAAAGCTTCCATCACATCAGGGGGCAGCTTGTCTTCCGCCAGAATAGTTTCATCACCATTTTCAATAAGTTCTTCATCTGCACCTTCACTCTCTGATGAGTCATTGCCTTCCAGTTCATCACCATCTACAAGATCATTACACAAAATAGTCTTATTACAATTGAACTAGATATACATAGGATGTGTAGTGTACAGTGATAAAAAAAATAAACTTTTTACCTTCACATGAACAAATATTGGCAATAATTTCAATAGAACTTTGTTGAGCAATTAGCATTTGTGATACAGATTGCATCTGGCTTTCCAATACTTGTGCTTCCTTGCCTTGGAGTGGTTCTGCTTTTCCTGACCCATCACTCAAGGGCACAGTACTTGATAACTGACTACAGATTAGTCTGTGATCTACTGACAGTGTATTAGCTAATATAGACATAATGCTATTGATTATATCAGTTGGCAATGTTGCTATATTACCACCACATGTATTGATTATCACTCCTGCTGATAGAGTTTTCAACAATAGTACTGTGGGATCTCCTCCCTCCAGGCCCAATAAGGCTTGTAATTGTTTTTCTGCGTTTGACTTTATCTTAGCCATTGCTACAGGATTGTCTTCGACAACAACAAACATACATTGTAAAACTGCTGTTACAATGTCACTAGTGAAAGTACCGACATCTAAATAACGAGGTAATATGTCTAATATTCTAGACTGTCCCAAGTATTTAACAGCCATATCTGGAAAAAATAAAAGAATTCAAGTATTGCATGAAAATAATCTGACTTAGGCTGTACCTAATTAACATTTTACATACCGGAACTCTCACAAAGGTTCAAAAGTAAATGAACAATTTGAATGAATGTATCAATATCCTCATCTTTTGTTTTGGAACTTGTATCAGGCATCCAAGTTTCAGCACGCTGGAAAAACGAATTTAATCTTGTTTAAGTATAAACAACCCGAGAGCAAAGTTAAACCAGTTTATGCAGGGTGATTTTTGAGATAGGACTTCAAGGCATAATCCAAAATTGTGGGTAATAGAGCAAAGTGGTCAAAGGACCAATGACTTCGATTTTAGATGATAGTAAAATAGCATTTTGTTTTTTTGGAAAACCTCTCTGTGTCACGAATCGAATCCAATCTCTCTTGTAAAAAATAACTGTATTTATATATTGCGGGACAGTGATGCTGATAAGGATCAAATATTGCAAAGGAACATGTATACACAAGCTATGAATAGGCTAAACTTATGAGGACATGATCCTGTTAGGGCGCAGCAAGTATTTAACTTATTTAGAAATTTACAAAACTTTATTTTAATTGTGAAACTCACGGGCGCACTTAAGTTAATCTAAGTCCTTAAAGAATCCACCGACTTAGAAGACAAACATTTTTGGACTTTGGGCAGGTTAGATTTTCTTTTGACCCTTAATACCTACAGAAATAAGAGTTACTTTGACGAATAAAGCCGAAAAGGATGAGAAATAGGGTTTATTTTTTCTGTAGGTATTAAGGGTCAAAAGAAAATCTGGAACTGTTTGTATGGTTTAAGTTATTAAAAATGAAAAACATAACCATAGAATTCATATAATACTACCGAGTACCGACATTCCCGTCTTCGCTATCGTGCAGTCGGGTAAAAGGCTAACTAGAGATGATGTAATTAAAATAAAACTAGCTGACCACAAATTTAGGAAGCTTTTGACTAGGTGTAAGATTTATCCAGCACAGAAGCGTCAAAGAGTGCTAATGCGCAGAAGACACAGAAAGTGCCAAAGAATGTATCAATACGTGCACAATTTATGCGCCCGCCTACCCCGGTTGCCGTCGAGGTAGTGAGTGACTCCTGCGAATCTTTTTGGTCGCAAATGTCATACGCCTCTGAAACGTCAACGAAATCGACTCGGTCCCGAACGCGCAAACAAACTCAGAAGTCAGGAAGTTGTGGACCGGTCAAGACCAGGGAGAAGCCTGTTAAGCCGCCAAGCCTTAGCAAGCCACTGACTGACCAAAGAAAGGATGGCAGGGACTCGTGAGCTTGCCAGTGCACCAGCTAAGCAAGCGAAGACTCGGATAGCTGTCAAACAGATCCTGCCAGAACCAGAGATGTTGGCCAACACGATGCAGGCCCATCCGACGGCGGAACTTAATACTTGCATCAAAGACAGTCTTAGGACAATAGAGGAGGTTGCAAATGAATCTCGCAACCTCAAAAGAAGCTTTGTTCACAGCCTCAAGGTGGCGGCAGTTACAGTGGAAGCTGCGGTGGCTGAGTTAGCCACGCGATCGGCCGTTGAAGTGAACGTTGAAAGGTTGGAGAACGAAAACACTGACCTGATGGCTCGCTTTATTTGTCTCTCAGCACAGGTCGAAAAGCTGGCAGCGCAGTTCACCCTGCTTAATTGCCAGGGCCAACTTATGGCGAGCCCCATAGTAGCAGCCTCTTCTTTCGGACGTAGTCACGTCGCTGCAGTGGCCAGACATTTCCAATCTGAAAAGTCAGAGGCCTAGCTGCGGCGTTCTTTAGCTTTAGAAATTGGAGGTATGATGGGCGCCAAACTAGCCGCTATGGAGAGGAGGTTCCCCCCATAGAAGCCACGCAAGTCAACCACTCGCCGCCGACGCGAAGAGAGCTGCACCAACGTAAGCTCGGGCGCTGCCTACTGAAGAGACACGACTGGAGCCCAATCCAGTCAATAAAATGGGGAGAGGAAAGGGTAAAGGGAAAGGCAGTGCTGTTGGAGTTGCCCCTTGTGGCTGCGGCATCCACGCAAGCTTCGCAGGCTTCACAAGCTTCGCAGGCTCTGCGGGACGCAACAACGACTGAGACGGAGGCCCGGTCCACTGTGGTGGGGAGAAAGGCTAAGAAAGCAAAGCTTGCCACGTTGGTGTTGCCCAATTTTGTGAAGGGCAAAAAACAGCCAGTGAAACTGCCTAGGGTTCCCGCCACGGCGGCTATTGCAGTCTTAGTAAGAGAGGAATCATCTGTCAATATCGGTGAGGTTATGTCCGCCTTAAAGCAGCGAATTCGTTTAGACAATGTTGGCATTCACACTGTCGGCCAGAAAAGGGCTGTCGATGGTGGTGTGGTGATTACCGTCGCTGGCATCGACTCTTCGATCAAGGCGGACAGTCTTGCCAACCAAATGCGAAAAGTCCTCGACGAATTTGACGTAAATATTTTACGTCCAACCAAAAGAGCTGAGGCGAGAATCATGGATCTCGATAATTCCGTCACACCTAAGGAAGTGGTAGCTGCTATTACCGAAGTGGGTGGCTTTTCCCCCGAATATGTGAAAGTGGGTGGAATTCGTCGCCAACCTTCTTCACCTTCTCTGGGGCACGTCTGGGTCCGTGGCCTTCCAGTGGCAATAAGGAAGTTAGCATCCGAAAAGCGCATGCGTTTAGGCTGGACGATAGTTAGGGTTCACATTTTGGAGGCACGTCGTATGATGTGTCCGTTGCCTAGAGCCCGGGCACGTTCGCCGCCATTGCACTAGTGCAGTTGACCGACGCACTCAGTGATATGCTTGTGGGGGAGATCACAAAGCGAGAGAGTGGTCTGACCAGTTGAGGGTGACTGAAAAAGAGTTAAGGGTCGAGCCGTGAGACGTTTGGGGGCTCGTAACATCGCGCCAGGCCCGGATGGTCGGGCTTGGGTTTTGGCTTTGGCTGCTCAGGGGGACCGCCTAAGGCGGTTGTTTAACAGTTGCCTCAGTGCAGGCGTGGTGCCCTCCGGCTGGATAGAGGCCAGATTGGTCTTGTTGGCATTTGCCTGCTCAACGAGGTTTCCAAACTATTCGAAAGAATAGTTGCCGAAAGGCTACTCGGGCATCTATCACGTGTTGTTACCGATCTCGCCGATTGCGAGTATGGCTTCCAGCAGCAGCGTTCTACTGTGGATGCGATCCTATGCGTCCGCTCGCTGTCGGAACAGGTGATGTCCCGGGGTGGGGTGATGCGGGCGGTAAGTTTGGATATAGTCATAGTCAACGCCTTTAACTCTCTGCCTTGAGATGCAATTAGGGCGGCACTTGTTCATCACAGAGTGCCTCCTTACCTACAGTGCATCGTCGGGGCCTACCTCCGCAACCGGCACATTCGCTATGTGGGTCGAGATGGTAGCGTTCATCGCAGGGAGATTACGTGTGGGGTTCCACAGGGGTCAGTTTTGGGTTCTTTCTTGTGAAACCTCGCTCATGATGTGATCTTGCGTGTTGTTCTCCCCGTTAGCGTTAATGTCATTTGCTACGCGGATGACACCCTGGTGTTAGCCGGCGGGGACACCTACAAAGAGACCATCCAGCTGGCCGACCTTGGAGTGGCCAAAGTCGTGGCGTCGATCCGCGAGCTGGGTTTAGAGATAGCGCCACATAAAACTGAGGCGTTTTGGTTTCACAAACTGCCGAGGAACGGAGAGCCACCCAGCTCGTTGGTCAGAGTGGGAAATGCGCAAATCTCGGCCTAACCCTGGACGGTCGGTGGGGCTTCGAAGAGCACTTCGAGCGCCTGTTTGCCCACGTCGGGAAGGCAGTGGGTGCACAGACTATTGCCCAATCTCGGTGGACCTCGAGAAAAAGTTCGCCGCCTCTATACGGATGTAGTGCGATCGATGGTTTGTTATGGGCACCTGTTTGGTCAAATAGGCTGTCAGGTGTCCGACGCTGCAGGAATAAAATTAACAGCCTGCAGCGGAAAATGGCTATTCACATCGCACGAGGATACCGAACTATATCCTTTGAGGCGGCAACTCTCCTTGCACGCTTTCCGCCGCTGGACATCTTGGCGGATATGGACGCAAGGGTCTATAACCGAATCCGTGCTATCCGTCAAAGTGGCAATTACGTGCTAGGAATCGCTGTAATTCGGCTGAGGCGGGAGGAACGGCGACACGTGCTCGAGTGTGGCGTTAGCGGCTGTAACAGCCGCAATAGTCGCGTAACGCGTTGTCGAAGACTCGAAGCCGGATGGCTACCGCATTTTGTAGTCTGGATAAAAAGAAGGGACCGCATCAGTTATAGGCTCACTCAGGTGCTGACCGGGCACGGTTGCTTCGGTGAATACCTGAACAAGATTGGGCGAGAGGCCACGACAAATTGCCACCATTGTGAAGGCGGCTTCGATTCTGCACAGCACACACTGGAGGAGTGCCCGGCGTGGGCTTTTGAAAGACAGGTCCTAGTCGCCAGGATCGGACGAGATTCGTCGCTTCCAACAGTAGTTGGGGCTATACTGGGGGAGTCCGAGAACTGGAGGGAAATGGCTTCTTTCTCTGAGACCGTGATGGTCCAGAAAGAGGCTGCCGAGCGGGATCGTGAGAGGGCTGATCCCACTCGGAGAAGAAAGCGTCGGAGAGGTAACCGCCTCGACGCCTAAAACGCCGAAACCCCGCCTGCATAATTAACGGCAGGCAGGAATTTGAGGTCGCGGGCGCTAAGAGTGGGGATTTTGTTCGCCCACTGAGTAACCTCAGGGAAAACTGAGCACAATGGTCACGTGCTGCCTCGCAGAGTTCGGTTTCGGGGAGACCCCGTTACAGTCTACCCAGAGATGTCCCCAATAGGCGTTGCGTTGCACAGAGGGGGCTTCGGATCGGTCTTTTGAGAGGTAACAATGCCCCTTCCATGTGTAGAAGATTACCGCCGGGTGGTTTTGGTGAGGTAAAAATCTCACACTCCCTAGTCTTATCCCCAAAGTCTAGACGCCTTTTGAAGGTTTCCCCTCCAAAACAAAAAAGTAAAAAAAGGTATTATGATTTAGGAGTATTTTTTTTACATACTACGTAATCTTGTTCCCATCTTTTTAGTAGATTGTTTTTTATGCAATCGGATAACCCAATTGGATAAAAAAAAGATGGTTCTTTAGTATTACTGTCTTCTTTGCATAAGGATAAATAAATTTAAAAGAATATAAACATTAGCCTGTTATTTTAATATCTATCTTAATTTCTACCAACTTGTCTTTTCTGCCTGTAGTGGTAAGTATAGTGGGCAAAAGAAGCTGTTATAAAATGATGACGATAAAATGGGGACAAAAGGTTGAATGCAAGCCAAGGCACTGCTTATACATTTTAATCATTTAGCTGGATACAATCATACAAGTGAAATATTAAACATTTATGGTCCACATACCTCATGGAAATAACATGTGACTGGAGTCATGATATCCTGTTCCATCATAGCATCACAGGTGTCCATGGTAACTGTAGATAAATTCCGGAGGGTGCCAGCTGCCGCATTCCGCACTGAGCTGGCTTGGTCAAGCAACAATGGAGCTGCCACCTTCACCAATCCACGACTTATAAGCAGAGGTATGTTCTCTGGAATTTCTACCATCATGGCAAAAGTTTGTAGACCGCAGTACTTTTCTTCCACATCAGCTGCCTAAAACAAAAGAATTATGTGATAAACTTCGGCACAACTTTAACATGCTTATTCATTGTTCAATAATTTTCTAATACGTGCACCATGTATCCATTATTAGCAAAAGGCTAGGCAGATAATGATGAAGTGCACCATAGACTATCTATCATCATAATTAATTGATCTGTTATTGCTGTTTAAATAATTTTATTAATAAGTAAGTACATAGTCCTCATACATGAATATTTAATAAATGCAAAAAAATATTATAAAACCATTTTTATTTAAAAAGTAACTTTAGTTATAAATTAGTTGGTTGGTAGATTCTGTAGGGCATGCCTGTTTTTTTTAAAGTAATGGGACGTTTATGGTGATTCCAATTCAGTAGGATGCTGCACACAGGCTGGGTCCCATGTTTATTTAATGTCACCTGTATTTACATAGTTAGAATATAAATTATTATTATAGTAAGTATAGTTAGGTAGAATTCTCCCGCAGACATGCAATGTGTTGAAACATTTTGTGGGTGCAAAACATATAACACTTTGGGTACATCCAATTCAAACTTTATGGCAGCTCATAACATGAGGTGGGTCGCTGCACAGTAACAAGGTCACCTGTCAGCTGGGTTGAGGGGTGAGGTAAGTATATGGCCAGCGAGTTGTGCACTTCAGGGCCTATGGTGGCCCAACTTTAAATTTAATTTGGGATGTACTTAATAATAGATATATATTGATATTTTAGAATACATATTGTAAACAATCAATATTGATTTCTTGCCAATGTATACGTGTTTTTGAGGCTAACACTTAACCTTTATAGTTATAGGAAAACAGTAGCATGTGACTATCCTTAACTTCTTGAGTAATGTTGATTGGTTGAATGATAAATACTACTCCGCCCCTAAGACGACCCACTGACCTACAAGTTTTAATTGGATTTTTATGACTAATCAAGGTATTGTAGCTATCTCAAAAACAGGAGTACAATTCCCATTTTATATTATGTACAGATTATGCGTTAAACACTACTAAATCACACCAAATTCGCGTTCAAAGGTGGAATCCAGATGAGCTGCAAACATCACCAGGGGTGCGGGTTGTTCGAAAGAGATACCATGGCCCCTGAGCAACTGAAGGAACACGGGTGGATATTAGTCAGTAAAAGTCTGACACGCCCTCCCGCTCCACCCAGAGCGGGAGAAGTTATTAGATGATTTCACACCCAAAAGAAAAAAGCTTGAGCTTTAAACATCCTGTCACTTTCTAAGGGTTTAATTACAAAGCCTACAAAATCGGCTCATTTAAAACTAAATGTTGATAGTATCCGCGTTTAAGAATTAGACGTGGCTCCACACGGACACACGGACTCGTAAACAAGAATTAGGGTATTAAGTTCACCTGTAACTGATCCAATATTGTTTGAATAGCATTTTCCTTGCTGTCAACTGGGAGTTGCTCGTCCTCATCACTAACATCTGCCACCAGGTTTCTCCTTGCTCTAGTTGGCTTAGATTTCCTAATTTTGCCCATTTTTTGTTATTATAACCTTCAAATTACTAACACGCCACTTTCTTTGAGGTTTCCCGTCCATTCCCTGCTGTCACAGTCACCTCCTGTCACGCCTGTCAGTTATCACCCACAGATTACTAAATATTATTATACTCTTTGTTACTATGGCTACGTTCCGAGATACGATAATATCGATTTGAGCGTGCTCACCCCCGTTCCGAATTGGCGTGAGCGCGATAACGATGTCCCGTGAATCGTCATAGATGACGTCATGACATGCGCCATCTTGCGATAACGCCGACCATGCGTTATATTATTAGCACCGCTGTCAAAAATTCAAAAATGACACTTGTGCTGTTATGTTTTGAATCGTATCATAGTTTCAGCTAACTTAGAAATAGTGCTTCTGGCTAGAGTCGCCACCTAACCAAATTAGAAGATGATATTTGTGGTCTATACAAGTTTTATATGGTGTAAATAGGTTTTAACATTGAGTGAGCACTGTTAGCGCATTCACGAGCGTTCCGTATTGATGACAAAAATGACAGTTCTTAGCTGTCATAATCGCGATATCTAACTCGGAACGCAAATTATTGATGTGAGCGCTCACAGCGCTATTTTTCTAATTCGGAAAGTGGCCTATAATAGTATTCTATACTATTTTTCTCTATGGCAATGGTGCCCTAGGAGAAAACTTGCGAAAGAGATAAAAACTAAAAGCCTAAATCCAATACTAGTTAAATTTATAAATAAATTATTGAATTTAATGTGAAAGTTGTTTTTGTTATTAGTTAGAATATTCATTGTTAAATGTACAGTGGCCAGCCAGCACATCTTTCTTTGACAGTTTTTCAACTTTGCTTTAAAATATAAGGTTAATTTTCAATTGGGAAAATTTCATATTTTGGGATAGCTTGATGTCCTGGTGTCTGTACGTACGTGCACGGCTATATATCAAACTATGCATTTCCAGTATAAGCTGATCTCGCATTGTATAGGATTTCCGTACAGTACGAGATTAGCGTAAACTGGAAATGTATAGCTTGATGTGTAGCCGTGTGTACATGATCACAAACCACACAGAAATCATTATAATTTGATTTGTTTGATGGGGATTCTATACAAAACTGTACCGTTGCGGGGACACGCGCGGGCATCCGTCGCGGGGAGGCAGGCCCCGCGCCCGCGCTACGTGTCCCGCCTCCGTGCGACGGACGCCCGCGCGGGTGCACGCGACGTGCCCGCTAGCGATACGAATAAACGGGCTTACTGGCTGTCGTTTTTTTTTTGCTAGGCGTTGTTTAGGTATGTAATAATATATTAAGTTCTCCATCGACACGACTGTGCATGCATACCGTTCAAATTGAACTAGCGACACTGCGTAAATAAAATAATCCAGAATCCGCGACGGGTACACGCGACGGGGACCGTCGCGTTCCTACGGAACCTATCCGCGTGACCACGCGCGTAGACACGCGACGGATGCCCGTCGCGGGCGCCCGCTTAACGCAGTTTCAGCCCTAAAGCCTCGAAGATCTTTGGGGAACAATGAGTTAGATGTATACAAGTTTACACTGTAATAATACAACATTTTTCGTAATATTCATACTTGATGTTCAAAATTATGAGAATACCACATAAATCGTGAAATATCCGCCGATTATCTCACGCTAAATCATGAAATTCGCAACACTGCTGAGAAGGTTGCCTCCCAAGTTTAACCTCATAGCTTCCTGGCTGGTATTAATTGGATTTATTTGGTTTTACGTTTAACTGTGGCTCATCTGTGGTTTTACTGGAAAATCTTAGGAAGGATTTGTCAGTTCCAGCCGTCTTCTATTCTAACGCATACTATTAGTATTATATTTTACTAAGGTGGTGCCTAGAAGACATCTAACGTGAATCAACAAATAGATGATCATCGGGAAGCAACCCAAATCCCATCATACAGATCAGGTACGCCGAGAAACGTGCGAAGTGTTACCTACTCAATGAATTTTAGATACTCATCGTCATGGTAGAGCCCAGGTGGTTTTTCAGCACGCATATTCAGCACAACTCCTTGATAGCTGATTAGGTGTGGTATGATGAAAGAACGCCGTAAATGTGTATGAAAAGTATCAGACAGGAGCCCTGCACGCAATGGGCCGCGTCCAGATTTAAAAAAAAAACGTGATGTTCAGCGCCGTAGATTTTCATGTCATCGTATGGGGCATATAGGGCACGTAATCCGACTTAAGGGCTCTTTCACATTTTTTCATGATTTTGACCGTTTGACTCGAGATTTGATGAGTGATTATGGTTTAGGTATAGCCAAAAAATTTTAAAAAAAATATGTCCGTGAAAATGTCATTATTTGTTTAGGAAGCGCTCTACAAAAATGTTTCAATTTGTTTACATAAGTCAGGAAAAACCTTGTCTCGGCAAAGGATGTTTCATAAAATTTTACCTACGGGGCATCTTTTGGTGCTTTGTTACATGGAACAGATAATATTTTAGTAATTTATAAAAATGTCTGTGGTAGGACTGTACCTTGTTATTTGGAATGCTCAAATAAATTTTTCATGTTGCATACAGTAGTAAACCAAAAATAGTTCCGTAAAACAGAGAATTAATGATAATTTATCGTCTGATATTATATTTTTTATCTATGTACGTTTAATCGAAATTCAAGCAAAAATTATACCTAACTAATTCATCGTCATCAACAGCCTACAGCAGTCCACTGCTGGACATAGGCCTCTCCAATTGCACGCCATTCAGCTCGATTCTCGGCAACTCTCATCCAGCTGCTACCAGCCACCCGACGAAGATCGTCGCTCCACCTAGCTTGAGGGCGTCCTAACTTATGTTTGCCGATTCACGGTCTCCACTCAAGAACACGTCTAAACCAATGGTCATCGGTTCTACGGCTAATGTAGCCGGCCACATGAGCTTGCTAATTCTGGGAGCTATGTCGACAACTTTGGTTCTCTGCCGGATCACCTCATTCCAGATTCTATCCCTCAGAGATACTCCGAGCATAGCTCGTTCCATAGCTCGCTGAGCGACCTTGAATTTATGGACCAGCCGTAACTACCGTGAGTGTCCACGTTTTGGCTCCGTAAGTCATAACCTAACTAATTAAATTAAAGTATTAACTAAGGTTACTAAGTCAAAATGCTTGAAAAAAAAAACAGTCTATTTAAAAGTAAAATACTTAATATTTTTAAACAACTATTGAATGCAACGCTATGAATCAGTAATAAATCTCGGGACGCGCGGGCTTTAACATTAAGAGCGTTCTTCCCACGCAGGATGGGAACGGCGCATTTATAGCGGTTTTTCGTGATTATTTTCATTAATACAAACAAAAGTAAAAAGTTTTTCAGTCATGCACTAAATCGTTGGTGTTTTCAAGTTTGTATGTTTTTTTGTTATTTTGGTATTTATCTACTTATTAAAATCGACATACCGTCAATTATTTTATATTTGCATTAAGTACCTATTACGATTAAATGTTAAAAATAATTATAAATACCAACGATCTAGTGCTTGACTGAAACAAAAATTGTACTTTTATTTGTATTTAATGAAATAATCACGAAAAACTACTATAAATGCGTTGTTGCCAGCCCGCGTGGAATGAACGCTCTTAAGTCCGCCCCGGTTTGTTCCTGGGCGTCCGAATCATAAGGTTAGTATCTATGAGTAGCGTACTTCACTAGACACACACGCTGACACGCCCGATCAGCTACCACGCGCCGATAAATTTACCTCAAAC
Source organism: Polymixis lichenea (assembly GCA_949091785.1). Classification (NCBI taxonomy): domain Eukaryota; kingdom Metazoa; phylum Arthropoda; class Insecta; order Lepidoptera; family Noctuidae; genus Polymixis; species Polymixis lichenea. Next base: position 12,614,244 of record OX420932.1, on the reverse strand, counting down.
TGAATACTTGAATTTGTAATAAATAGCCCTCTAAAATAAGTAAATCTGAGGAAGAATTTGTGGGTCTTCACTAAATCTGATGGCTTCAAAATACAAAGTATAAGTAAATCTAATACCTTTAAATAAGCAATTCTTTTATATATGTTACCGGAAATGTATGAAACCTAGGTGTACAATTAAAGAATGATGAATGATGAATTGAAGCTGTATGCATTAAAGAATCTTTGAAACATTATTTTACACATTTCCTAACTACTTAGGAAATGTGTAAAATAATGTTTCAAAGATTCTTTAATGCATACATTTCTTGTGAAATGCATGTATTTCCTAGGCATTCTACAGGGTGTTTGACAGAACGTTGAACATACGAAAATGGTGGATAGGTGGGGTCATCTGCTACTTACTCAGCCCTAATTTATGTGGCTCTTTAAAAAAAACCTCATTAAAAAAAATGTTTTGCTTTCTTCTAGTTTCACCACTTTCTTAACTTTTAAGTGTAATTTTTATTAAAAATGGATAAAACAGGCAATATTTTTGTTAGATGTTAACTAGAAAGAAGTTATGAGTCCTCAAACTTACAGAAAGATGTAAAAAATACTTAAATCTTAATTTCAACTTGCATTAATAAAAATAATTAAAAAAAATATTGTGGAGTTCCAATTCTAACAAAACATCCCTAGTGCTATGGTAAGTACCTTTCTAATGGTATGAAATTTGCTTTTATAAAAAAAAACCTTTAAGAGTTATTTCTTAATTTTTTTTGGCCAGGGCCAAATAAATTAGGGCTGAGTAAGTGACCCCACCTAATCTATCCACCATTTTCGTATGTTCAACGTTCTGTCAAACACCCTGTATATAGTACCAAATGCGCAGCCGGCAATGTGTGAAAACGTATCCTACGCGTGATATTATGTCGCACCCAACTAGCTTAATTAGCCGTTTCGCTAACAGCCTTTGGAAGTAGCGCTCGCTCTGCCCGCGCGCTTTTGTTTACAGTTCTAATCTAACCTAACCTATCCCATTTAACCAGGGTGCCCCGGCTTAATAAACCAATTTGGCCGAAGACAAACTCAATAATTTTTATGCCTTTTTGCTTTTATTGACATGGTTCACAAAGTTGAAGATAGGTTTCTATATCCTTACGTGTTATGTTTTTATTGTAGGAAAAAAATCCCTGATCGGATGACGCAATACCCTCCCCTCGCTCCGCTATTCCAGCATGTATCCCCGTATGTACTTACAAACATCGAGAATGTAATACATTTCCGATTGCTACTGAAATGTATAGATTTCCAATCTATTTTAGGAATTGTACACATTTCCTAGAAATTGTATACAATGACGGATTACACACTTTTCCGTTAACATATATCTGAATCTCAGAAACGGCTCCAACGATTTTTATGAAATTTAGTATGCAGGGGGTTTCGGGGGCGATAAATCGATCTAGCTAGGTTTCATTTTTAGAAAACGTCAAATCAAAAAATAAACAAGGTCTTATAGCACAAGGGTAAATTCCAAAAAAAAAAAAATGAAAATTAAGGTAGGTAAATTTTGGTAGGTACTTACTCACAAGTTTCGCGAAAATCTGAATTTGCCCATATCTGTATATCGTGTTGACTCAGGACCTTGATTTTTATACACCTAATAGGGACTATAGACCCCAATATCTGGTATAAATTTCAACTTGCTAAGTACATCCGTTCCTGAGAAAATCGGTGGTGACACACGGACAGACAGACTGACAAGAGAGTGATATTATAAGGCTTCCTTTTTTTACCTTTTGAGGTAGGGATCTCTAAAAAACCGAGCGATGTTCGGTCATCCACATTATTATATTTAATTAATGGATGTTGACAGTAAATCTTGGAATTTAACTGACGTCTTTTTCTTCATTTTCTCTGAGTATACATTTTGTTAGGTACATTATCTAGATTTACTGCTCGCCGCGCCGCTCTTAGATTTTGCTCATAGCGCCAAGGTCGTGGCTAATAGCATCTTGGTACTCGGTAGGTAAATTTAATTGTTTAATCAATGTTTTTAATAATTAATCAGGAATGATAAGATCAGGGCCTCAAGTCTGCTATTACAATAGTGTCAGAATGGTCTATCATTGATTTCATAATTGTTGATTTTGACAAATTTGGTAATCTACTAATTTTTAATGGCGTCATTATCTATTTCAATGGAGTGTCAGCCACTGACACTCCATTGAAAGAAATGGCATTTATTGGTAATCTTGTACATAATGTGACAAATGAATGACTGACTTAGGCGGTGCCTAATCTGTAAAAATACATATAAATGAGTTCAAATTTAGTAGTAGTTTTTGGAAAATCATTTCTACTAACGGGTTTTATAATAATGGCAATACGACGATGCCATTATAACACAATTCTATTACGAGACCATTGACCGACCAATGATCGACCATTATGAATTTAGCAGATTACGAACTTTTTTGTTTTGAACTTTTGTTGGAATGACGAATTTATAAAAATAGCAGACTTGGGCCCCAGGAACAAGCTTGTAACTTGAAACGGCACTAACATTTTGAATTCGGTCTTTTCAGAAATATGTGTTGGTTTTGCAATTCGATAATATGGTTTATACTCCTCGTGTTAGCATTTATTGTTGCTATTATTGCTGCTTTGCTGTACATACACTTCCTATGCTTCACAGTCTGTATACATCAGTGTATGGTGAGTAATTCTTGTTTTTGACCTGTGGCGCTAGAGTGAGTTTCATTTAACCACCTCGATCAAACGCATCGAGCGCGTTCGGCGATTGGTCCGTCACCAATCCAGGGCCAATTGGAAAGCAAAACGCGCTCGAAGCGTTTGATCGAGATGCTTAAATGAAACTCACACTAAGGCCTCTGTTTTTATGCTAACGTAGTTACCTACTTACCTAATATTAATAGAACTGTCTAACCTCTTAGCGTGCGTATCCTGGTTACGATTCGGTGATCTCTTTGGAGAAACCGAAGATTTTGTCTTTGCAATTATGGACGAAGTTATGATGACGAACAACTACCGGAAATATATTGTGAAGGATGCCACGGTTGACATCTGTCGGGCATGCCACCGTCCGGGGGGCCGACACCGACCGGATCCGACACATTATTTCTGGCTGTTCTCGTCTAGCCAGGCGCGGTCCGAGGGGGGGCGGTCCTAGGGATCATGATCCCCCAAAGCCGTAACCGTAAAGCTTAAAATAGTAATTTTCCGAAAAAATAATAATTTTTCTTATTAATATGTAGGTAGTCTTTGTCTGTGACCCCCCCAAAGTCTTTGGCTGCGACCGCGTCTGCGTCTCGCTAACGAAGACTACTTGCATAGGCACAACCTTGTAGCCAGGATTATCCACCAGCAACTTGCTCTGAAATACAGTCTTATGAACTCGGAAGTACCGTACTACAGGTATGTGCCCGACCCAGTTCTCGAAAATGGCAGTATCACATTGTCACTGACCTCTATCATCACTGACCAGACTATTGTTGCCAATAAGCCGGATATAGAGGTAATAGATCGATTGGGGCGTCGCACAATGATTATTGATATAGCAGTCCCACATGACGAGAACCTCGTGAAAGCTGAAAAAGATAAGCAGATCAAGTATCTTGACCTGGCACGCGAGGTTGTCGACATGTGGGATGTGGATACAGCAGTCATTGTGCCGATAGTCGTGACGGTCAATGGCATTATAGCCAAGAACCTCAACCAACAACACCTCAGGACGCTCTCGTTAGGCAACTGGATCAGGGGCTTGATCCAGAAAGCAGTCCTACTGGACACGGCGCGTATAGTAAGGAGATTCCTCTCTCAGCGGCCCTAACCAACAGTAGCTTAGACCCTGTTCCCGATATCGGTGGACTAGGTACTATTTTTTTTTAAATGTTTTTTATATATTTTTGTAAACGAATATTTAAAAATATAATTATTTTATAAGTATGTTTCAACGAAATAAAGGAGATAAAACGATCTCAAAGTAGGTACCTATCTATTTGTAATACCTTGCATATCTACCTTTTTTCTGTTTTAAATCAAATTATCAAATCTTTTAAAAAATTAAGAAAGAAAAATAACAACAATTTTGGTTATTATCGTTGGTCACGGTGTAATTTAGTCAAGGCTTTTTAAAATCCATACATTTCATGTAATTGGTCACAATGATATGTAGGTAATTTGTGTAATTTGGTCAATTAATCCTCCCCTTTTTTAAGGCGGCACTTGTACCTGTTAGGGATAAAAAACCAATGTCTTTGACGTCTCTGGAATTAAAAAAAAAATTTAAAAAAAATATAATAAGTTGTCTATGTAAGAAGCTTCCAAGATGAAGAACCATAATTCGTTTGCAAATAAAATAATATTGTAAAAACCAGTGTTAACTTAAAATAAAGTGATTAATAAATAAAACAAATTCGTTCTTTTAGTGAAATATCAATACCCAGAAAAGGTTATGGGCCCAGAGACGCCGTAAAAGAACGAATAAAAACCGGTGGCTTGGTCAAGCCAATACTAAGACAAAGGAAATCTAAAATCAAGAAAAATGGACAAAGCAGATGCTCAGATTGAAAAACTGAAGGATGGGGAGACATTTTTGCTATGGAAATTCGAGTTTAACATCCACATAAAGGCAGCAAATCTGACTACAGCAATTTCGTCAGATGTCAAAGAAGAAGACACGAAATCTGATGCATTCTTAACAAAAGATGCCCAGGTGCAACGAATTATAATAAACAGTATAGACAGAAAATTAAAAGGACACATTTTAAAGTGTAAAAATGCACTAGAAATGTACAATAAGTTATGTGAAATATTTGAAGGCTCAGAACAAAGAAACAAGGCATCACTATTACAAGAGTTTTTCACATATAAGCTACAAGAAGGTCGATCTCTTACAGAATTAATAACTGACATAGAAAATCTACAGTTTAGACTAAATCAGTTGGGTGAAAAAATTAATGAAGAAATGGTTATGTCAAAAATATTATCCTGTTTGCCAAGTAACCTAAACTATTTCATCACTGCTTGGGAATCAATGGCAGATGATAAGAAAACCCTGACTAACTTAACAAACAGAATATTAAGTGAGGAAAACCGACTTTTAAAAACCAGTGAAACAGAAAAACAGTTGGCATTTCAGGCTACAAAGAAAAATGCTTCAAGTGCAATAAAATGCTTTAAATGCAATAAAACAGGGCACATGAAGAAAGACTGTAAAGCTTGTAGTATTTGCAAAAAGAATAACCATGAAGAAAAAGACTGTAAGTTAAAGAATAAACAATGTTCATTTTGTAAGAAAACAAATCATAAAGAAGAAAATTGTTTTTTCAAATATAAGAACAAGAAAGGAAAAGAAGAAACAGATAAGGAAAAAACAGAAAAAGCATTTTTTACAAAGTTTGAAAAACAGGGTACACAAAATAAAGAATTCATAGTAGACTCGGGGTGCACTGCACATATGACCAACAGTATCGACATATTGACAAATTATGAAAATAAGCAATCATCGGTCTTGACTGCCAATGAGGAAACGATAAAAGTAAAGGGAATTGGAAAAGTCAAAGGTGAAAAATGTAATTTAAATAATACCCTGTTCGTTCCGGACTTATCACAGAACTTGTTGTCAGTGAATGCTGTCACTAATAATCAAGGAACTGTTGTGTTTACTAAAGATACTGTAAAAATATATAAGGAGTCAGAGTTACTATTGACAGGAAAAAAGGAAAATGGCTTATATAAAATTAATTTAGATGGGAAAAACACAGAAGAAAAGACAATGTTAATGAAAGAAACTGGCACTGCCTTAGAATGGCATCAAAGACTAGGACATCCAGGGAAGAAAATACTAGAAATATTACCAGATGTGGCAGATGGAATAAAAATACAAGGTTTAAAACAATTAGATACATGTGAGATCTGTACACAAGCAAAACAAACAAGACTTCCATTTAAAACAGTAAGAAACAGAGCCAGTAGACCATTACAATTAATACATACAGATGTATGTGGGCCATTTGAAAATAAAACATATGATGGTTATAGTTATGTCTTAACAGTCATGGATGACTACACTCATTTTACAAAGATATACCTGCTGAAGCATAAAAATGAAGTGAAAGAAAATTTAAGACATTACATAGAAGAAACAGAAAGAGAGAGAACAGAAAAGGTGTCTACCATACGATGTGACAATGGTGGTGAATACACAAGTAATGACTTTAGAAAATGGTGCACAGAAAAGGGAATAAAACTAGATTATACAGTACCATACACACCTCAGCTAAATGGTAAGGCAGAAAGATTAAATCGGACATTATTAGATAAAACCAGAGCATTATTATTCGATTCAGAATTAAATAAAGAAATGTGGGGTGAAGCTATATTCTGTGCTACTTATATTATAAATAGACTACCAAGTGAATCTCTGGAAAATAAAACACCTTATGAAATGTGGCATGGTAAAAGAGCTAATATATCTAACATACACAAGTTTGGTTCAAAAGTATATGCTAAACAACTACATACAAATATAAAGAAACTAGACCCAAGAAGTAAAAAGTTAATAATGATTGGTTATACTAATAATGGATATAGACTATGGAATGAAGAAGAAGGAAAAATTGAAATAGCAAGGGATATTGTCATACTTAATGATAATAAGAATAATGAGGGAAAAGAAGAAGAAACAAGAAGATTGGTGATAAGGGAAATAATACCAGGTACTAATGAAGAAGAAATAAATCGAGAAGAAGAAAATGATGACATCTACTATGAGATAGAGGAGTTGGAACTACAAAGTAATGAAGAAGAAGACAAGGTCTGGGAACTTGACCCAGAAATAGTAGAAGAAGTTGAAATTAATGAAAATGTAGAAAATAACACTGAAGAGATAGAAACTACAAATACTAGAAGACAACGGAGAAATCCAGCTTACCTGCAAGATTATGTATTACTTACCTATGAAGAAGCCATGAAGTCTGCTGAAAAGAAGAATTGGGAGAAGGCTATAAATTCGGAGAAGGAATCACTGGAAAGTAACAATACATGGGAAATAGTTGATTTAGAAAAGGCAAAGGGATACAAGATACTGTCAAATAAATGGGTATTTTGTATAAAAGAAAATGGTACATACAAAGCAAGACTTGTAGTGAGAGGTTTTGAGCAACAAGGCATTGACTATCAAGAAATATACAGTCCAGTAGTAAGTCAATCAGCATTAAAATCATTGATAGCAATTGCAGCTTCAAAGGAATATGAAATGATTACTTTTGATGTAAAAACAGCATTTTTATATGGTGAACTAATAGAAGACATCTTTATGAACATCCCAGATGGATATGAAAAACAGCACAATAAAGTTTGTCATTTAAAGAAAGCATTATATGGACTAAAACAGGCACCAATGACCTGGAATAAAAAGTTTACAGAAACTATGAGAAAACTTGGACTAAGAGCTACAAAATCAGATCAGTGTGTTTTTTCTAATGAAGACAAGACCATAATAATAGCTATATACGTTGACGATGGTTTGGCGATATCGAAAGACAAGGAGAAAATATTACAGATTCTATATCATTTAGAAAAAGAATTTATGATAAAGACTTGTAAACAACCACAAAATTATATTGGGTTTGAAATCAGAAGATCAGAAAAAGGAATTTTATTACATCAACAGACCTATACAGAAAAATTACTGAGAAAGTACAATATGTATGATTCAAAACCAGCAGATACACCATGCAATATGGGTAAGGTAACTGAACCTGAGACGGCTACATCAAACTTTCCATACAGAGAACTAGTAGGAGGATTATTGTACTTATCAACTAGATCAAGACCAGACATCAGCCAAGCTGTGAATGAAGCAAGTAAAAAGGCAGAAAATCCATCGAGACAAGACATATTAGCAATAAAGAAGATATTGAAATATTTGAATGGGACAAGAGATAAAGGGATTATGTACAACACAGGACAAGACATATCAAGATTAGATGCATACTGTGACTCAGACTATGCAGGATGTACTGAGACCAGACGCAGCACAACTGGATTTATAATAATGCTATCAGGTGGACCCATATCATGGTGCTCTAAGAGACAGCCAATAGTGAGTCTATCTTCCACTGAAGCTGAATATATAGCAGCTGCAGATTGTGTTAAAGAGTGTTTATATTTAAAGACTTTTATAAGTGAATTAATTGGTAAAAGTGTTAAAATAAGTTTAAATATTGATAACCAGAGTGCTATCCAGTTGATAAAAACAGGTTCATTTAGTAAAAGGTCAAAACACATAGATGTGAGGTTCTATTTCATTCATGAAAATTATAAGAAAGGTTACTTAGATATAAAGTATTGTCCTACTAATTTACAGATTGCTGATATGTTTACAAAATCATTATATAAAGATAAGTTTAAGTTTCATTGTGGAAAAATTGTAAAGTAAAATTATTGAGGTCTGTTACAAAGAAGTAAAAATAAGTTAATATTTAAAAATTTTGATGGTGTCTGAAGTAAAAGTGTATAAGTTTGTATTTTTTTAAAAAAGATTCATAATAAAAATTAAAAAAATAGGAGAAGGTGTTAGGGATAAAAAACCAATGTCTTTGACGTCTCTGGAATTAAAAAAAAAATTAAAAAAAAATATAATAAGTTGTCTATGTAAGAAGCTTCCAAGATGAAGAACCATAATTCGTTTGCAAATAAAATAATATTGTAAAAACCAGTGTTAACTTAAAATAAAGTGATTAATAAATAAAACAAATTCGTTCTTTTAGTGAAATATCAATACCCAGAAAAGTACCTTCTGTACATCACAGACCTTTACCATTACCTCCTTACCTGTAGGTAAGGAGGTAAGGCAAGGTTGCGAAGGTTGTCGGGACCAACCTTCGCAACCGGTACATTCACTATGTGGGTCAAGACGGTAGCGTTCATCGCAGGAAGATCGTGTGGGTTCCGCAGGAGTCAGTTTTGGTCATTTCTTCTTGTGGATTCTGGGTCCTCACTTACGATGAGGTCCTGCATGTTGTGCTCCCCGTTGACGTTAATGTCGTTTGCTACGTGGATGACGCCCTGGTGTTGGCCGGCGGGGACACCTTTGAAGAGACCATCCAGCTTGCCGATCTCGGAGTGGCAAAAGTTGTGGCCGACCGTGGGCGTCTTTGCTCCGGCAGACTTGAAGTCGAATTTCGACTTGAGTTCGAAGTCTATTTAGAGATTTCCAAGTCGGCCACGGTAACGCGTACCCAGTCGGACGACTCTCATATTATTAAATATTTTACATACTTATTATGAAATATTGAATACCTAATTGATATAGTTGCTTTGTAACTGCATTTGTTGAAATTATTTATGTCTTTGATTGCAGGGAGCCGCAGAATGTTTGAGGAGAACAATGGAATTCCCAAGATACTGTGCTGAAGCTATGATGGAAGGAAGACGATTATGTTGTTAGAATTAGATTAATATAATTTAAGCACTATTCTAGTCAAATTAAATAGTGTTAACTCTCTGAGCGGAAAAGTCTAACTTTATGACGTCGAAACTTACCTAGTACCTATAGTATGGTTCCTTTAGATCTCATAGTGCATCAACCGCTGAATTAGATGACTTTGAAAGTATCCGTTCATGTTATTAGGAAAACAACGAAATAGTTTGCCCATTGGGTTTAACTGCTTTTTTATGGAATCATCCGGCTTTCTAAACCAAATAACAACAACCTCATCGTTGAAAACGATGGTAAAGGGTTTAAACTTAAAAAGGCAGACGTGAGTGGAAACACCCGTAGGGGACGCCTTAGAAGAACATAACTACTGTCCTGATTGGTGATGTTCTTCGGACACCCTCCAGCAGTTTATGAAATGCTTGTCAAAGCGATTGTTCGCCTCTGCTGTAAAGCATCCCAATCCTGATTGCGGCAGACGCTCAAAACACTCCCTCCCGCAGTAACAAAATTCGCCAACTAAGGCATACTCTCACCATTGTCGATGAAGCTATAACCCTCCTTCAGAAGAGTATTTGGGCATAGACCGCCATCCTTCACCATCGACGCCGGCCGCGTCGTCCCCACCCATCTCCACCCCGACCTTTACTTGAGCCCGCGCCGCTGAGACTGTAGCTTTAAATTCGTTCCTAAATAACCAAGATCCTATCCAGCCTGTCCCTTGCTGGCCTCCCCCGGGGATGCTTTAACTTGCCACAACCCCACAGGTGCCCCTAGCGTATAGTAGCTTCGTTTTTAAATGCCTTAGTCGGAGGCCTGAATTGGTTAAGGCATCCCCAGCCCAGGATAGCTCGGTTAAGCAGGCGATAACCTGACATGGGAGATGCAATTAAAATTAAGTCCTTCAGGGAGGTCAGGGAGCCGGTTTTAGGACATTGTACTGAGATTGCAATCAAACCTTAGCCCAATACGGACTTTCAAGCATTTTCTTATTGTACTAATGAACAACGGTTACGTTTTCGTTGACGCCTTCGGACATTCTTGACTTCCATAATGCTAACACAATCGCACATGCACAATAAGGTCACTCATATTCTACTAGTATTTTGACACACGCTTGAATCGAAACAGGACTGAACTGTCTCAGTTAATGTGTTAAAATTAGCGGTTCAACATAAGTTGGTACCAAGCTACCTTTTCCTGATCGATACGAGATTGATTTCGTTTAATCTCATGAAAATAATGGGTTTAAGTATATGAATCTGGTTAGATTTTCCCATAAGGTTAACAGTACATTCGTAAATTAAGTTGTAGGTAAGTGATAAAACTTTCAAGCTGTAAAACATCAGCAAAGATTCTCGAAATCATCCAAGCTAGAACTGCCAGTTTTACCTACTGTTAAAGGACTTTGAAACTGTAAGTACTTGGATCAAGTTGAACCCTCCCACCCGATCTTGTGCTGCGACCACGTCTGTTCTCACCTTGAAGAATCGTCAGTAAAATGTACCTGATTGACGCATAGAATAATAAAGGTTGTATTGTTTTGATCTTAATGTGCTCTTGTTGTAAGTTATGTGTGTCAGAGACGTTTTTGGAGAATCAATATACCTTTACCAAATACTTACCCGTGTTTAGAACATTATTTACTATCCTCAAAATTATCCACAGCTTCCTACACACACTTACATTCTACTGGACATAGGTACTTACAAGTAGATACCTTATACAATCTATTAGAATAAAATTGGGGATCAAACGGGCTTACCTGTTCAGCGAAGTCTTGATTCGAATTTTATGAGCTGCACAAAACAAACTTACCCTTCAATGGTTTTTTTTTTTGGGTGGGAAATCATTAAATAACTTCTCCCGCTCTGGGTGGAACAGGAGGGCGTCTCAGACTTTTGCTGACTAAAACCCACCCAACAGGGGTGTTGTCCACCCTCAGTTGCCTGTGTGCCAGGGGCCACGGTTTCTCTTTCGAACAACCCGCACCCCTGGCAGGCATCGGCCCTTGCGGGCCTCATTAGTTTGTGCTGACATCTCTTTGAGGCGCGCGTGGAACACAACGCGCCGTTGACTCGGGCTTGGTCCTTACCGGACAGCGAGCTACCCATTACTCGCCGTCCGCAAGCCCGCGCCTACGTGGCCGAGAATCAGCTTGGGATTCCCGACGCCCAAGGCGGCTCCTGCGAAGGCTACGGCCGTGAGGGCGCATACGCATGTACTGCCTCTCCTTCACGGCGCCGCCTCTCTCTTTCCGAGCATCACTGCTTCGCTAAAGGAAACGACGGCTACCCATGCACTCTCGCTCCGTACCATGGCCTGGACCAAGGCCGGACGCAAGATATCGCCGCCGCCGATCGCCTCCATGAGGACACGGCGGTGTTCCGTCCGAGCCGGGCAGACCTCCACCGTATACTCCACCGTGTTCTCAGGGCCATCTTCGCAATGGAAACACCCGGGCGTTTCCTCCTGCCTTATCCGAAACAACCGTGTCCGGTGAGGATCTGCGTCAGGCGGAAGGTGAGGACGCCGTGCCGCCTCTCAAGCCACCCCTCAAAGAGGGAACTTACCGCCGCAAACGTGGCGTGCCCAACCCTTCAATGGTCAGGTACAAAGAAGAATGACAGGGCTCTATGCAATTTGTGTGTCGCACTTATGCCGGGGATACTCGAGGCTAGTTTTTGAAGCTAGGATAGCAAGCTAGTTTTCTACAAAACTGTCCTGGCTTGCTGACCTAGCTTGAAACATGGTAGTTCTGTTTACATGCGGCTAGATTATTATTAAATATTATTTTATTATGTAGGAGGAACGAGGAACTGAAGAAATAATATTGTAAAACTATGCAAGGAACTAGGGTTGCCAACCATACTAGTGGTGAGCGTTGAATGAACGAACTGGTTTTTTAGACTGTTTATTCGACCTGAACTGTTCGACTAGTTTACTGTCCACAGATAAACCAGTTTATTCGTGAACGACATTTTACGCATGCGACCGGCGGCGGCGACAACTTGATTTCGCCGTACACGTAGTCGACGCTCGACGGAACGGAACGAGTGAACACGAACACTGCCGAAGGCCGTTTGTTATTGATTCTCTCTCTCTCATGCAGAAACGAACGTTCATCTCACTGAGCGAACGCTGTTAAATGAAAATAGACTCTATTACACAACGATAGATACCGATCTCTATTTATTTCGTTGAATTAGTTTATCATACATACAAGTTTATTAGTCAGCCTGCCAGTCCTAACCCTGGAAAAAGTATGAAGAGAAGTTCATTTCGATTCCCAAGTACAGTTCATCTATCCGTCGATTAGTAAACTAGTTTCAACTAAACGACCTAATCTGATCGTACAATAAACGGTGGATAAACTCCGTGAACATAAATTCGTTTATATGCTGTTCAGTCTATTATGTAAACTAGTCGAAAATTAAACTGTTTTATCAACTAGTTTATTGTATGCGGTAAACCAGTTTCGTTTCGTCGACGGTAAATACGTGAACGACCCACTCCTAAACTATACTGTTAAAAACAGTATTATACTGTTTTTCGTTCGTTAATACTTTTTACTGTTCTATATAAAGAAAGTATACAAAATACTGTTTTTATCTCCGCTGGTATCCGGAGCCATACGTAAAGTCTATGTAAAATGTAAACGTCCGTATACAAACTACATTTCAGAACGAAACGGTCAAATGTCAAGTGCCACGCATGCGCAGCACAGAACGCGTAGAAACAAAAAAAAAATCCGTTTTTTGTTTTGCAATTGTGCAAGAAGCTCCAAAAAATGTGGTTTTAAAACGTCAAAAAAATACTGTTTTCTTTTGTAAAATAAGTACTGTTCATTTTATTTCTCTAAAATATATTTTACTTTAAATATTTTGCAGCAGAACAATTTACAATTTAAATACCACGCATAATTAGAATTAATAATCCCGCCGAAAAAAATAGTTTGAACTTGGTTGATTTTGAAAGCGTGATGACCACAAGCTTGAAGTGTTGCCCTTATCAAAAAAATTACCCACGAACATTTTGGGAAAGACGTCTTAACACTTGTCATCCTTTTAATTTTAACTTTTATATTTATCATGATTCATAACGGTGCAACAGCTAAAGACTTACATTCGTAAAAACGCGTATATTCGTAAAAATACTCTCAAAAGGTAGGTCTCGGTCAAATTATGATAAATGGTAATTTTAGCATAATATACTTAGGGAATCTTTTAGTGGTTTATTTCACACATCCACATCACTTTTACAGTATTTAAGACAATTAACTAGTATTTACACTAAGTACTAAATTAAATTACTAACTATACAATATAGCGGATGTAACTAAACGTCTCCCTGAACGCATTGGTCGAGGCAAGTTGCCAGCACGATATTTACCATAATGCGTTTTGGAACGCAACTTCGCGCATGCGCCTCGCGCCGACCTATAATAGCGTAGCCGGCGCGAATACCGGCCACTGATTGGCTAAAGTTAAGTTGGTAGAAGTGAGTTTGCGTTGAACGTTATATGATAAGTATGGCGGCATTGGAATTCTACTCTTGTGTCGTAATGATGTGATTAGTTATATTTTTTGAGTTTCATTAAAGTTTATGCCAATAACAAAACCCTTTTACTCTAAACTGACTCACCCCGACTACATCTTGGCACCCAACGTGTGTTTCAGTGGTTTTTGTTATGTGGATCAAACTTTATCGTTAGTTTTGCAAAAAGTTCGTCAAGTGAAAACTTTACGTAGGTACTTGTGTTTTGCAAAATGCCGCGGACGCGCAAGGAATCAAATTCGGAAGAATCTGAGCGATCCAATAATATAACTATGACACAAGACGTCCTTGCGACCTTGTTAACATCTATCAACCAGTCGCAAGCAGAATTTTTCAATCAAGTCCTTCACGAATTCCGTTCGTCGATGCCGCGACCATCGGACGCCGCCGAGGCTCTTGTGAAGTCAACAGCAAACTTTTCGAAATGCTCATCCAAGTTCAGCGGTAATCCTGAGGAATCCGTGGAAAACTTTATCGATGCCATCGAAGTTTACAAGTCATGCCTAAACATAAGCGACGCGAACGCTCTTTTAGGTATGTCGATGCTGCTCACTTCTTCAGCAGGAACATGGTGGCAGGGCGTCAAGGGCACTACGAAGACATGGGATGAAGCTATAACTAGACTCCAAAGTGCATATGGTGATCGTCGCCCGCCTTTTCGGATATACCTAGAGTTGTTCTCCCTAGTACAAGGCAAAGAAAATACGGATTTATTCATTGCTAAAGTCCGAGCCTTGTTTGCCAAGCTTCCACATGAAGACTTATGCGAACGTGTCGAGTTAGATATGACCTTTGGATTGCTGGACCGCCGCATCCGCAAGCGTATCGACAGAGCTGCAGTTTCAACATTCGACGAGTTGCTGAAAAAGGCGCGAGCTGTAGAAGACTCGCTAAACGAGTCACAACATGACCGCCTATCGCAAAAGTCGTCGCCTGATCGCGAAGTAGGATCACGCACCTCCGCCGTCGAGCCTGCGCGTACTGCCTCTTCGAGTTCTGCTCCCCGCTCCTCCTCTGCCACCGCCGGTAGTCACACGGGTGACTCAACGAAAAAGGCAGGGAATGTGAAGTCGTTTTGTGTTTACTGCAAACGTAATGGTCACACAAAAGATATGTGCGACAAATTAGTGAAGAGTAACAAAAATAACTTAAAGAATGAGGACGTGAAAGACATAAAATGTTACGGTTGTGGTGCCGCGAATGTCATTAAGTCGAAGTGCTCAAAGTGTAACGCTAATAATGTGAAAAATAAGGAACATTCATCATTCTACTCGTTGTCTTCGGCGCGTGAATCTCGTGTGCCGACTGGTCGCACCGTGTCGCATCGCACGCGCCCTGTGCACGTGCATGGCGACAAACGATACCTGAACGCGCCGCCACCGCAAGCGCCCACCCCGCCGCCGCCGCCGCAAGCGCCCACCCCGCCGCCGCCGCCGCGAGGTAGCGTGATGTTTGCCGGTGCGAGCGCGACCACGCTCCCTAGCGTCGACCAGTGCAAGTCTTATCACGAAACTAGAGGTAACCCTGCGCATCTCGCAGGGGATTCTGTTATTAAATATAGTTGTGTTACTTGTGTTCCTAATTCTAATGCTGTCGTTGTAGGTACTAACTGTTCCAATAATAGTGTACCTTAATTTTTAAATGTTGAAGTTTCTTGTAAAAATTGTGTTTTACCGTGTAGTAGTTTTAAGAATAATAATTTTAGATCACAAAGGATTTCTTGCGTCTCTGATAACGATAATCCTCTTTCTGTGTCTTTAAATGATAATTTCGATATTAGTTATGTTGGTGTTAATAATCGTTGTTCGTGTTTTGATCATATTATTAAGAAACCTATCGTATGTTTATGTAGTAATCCAAAAGTGTGTGTTTGTACTACTAGTACTTGCGATCAGGGGGAGTACGCGTCACCGTTACAGGTTAACAATAGTACGTCGCGGTCGGTAATGTTTAATGGTTGTCAATCTTTTTCTGGTAATTCCGTCGGATCAAAATCTTGCGCTCGCGATTTTATTCCTGTTTCCAGTGATTATAAGCCATTTTGTAACATTACCAGAGACGCTCAATATATTTCTGATATTGCAAGTAATTGTGAACATTTTGCCGAGAACACAGGGGGTTCTCAATTTGTTTCTAAAAATGTAATCGATCTTAAAAACGCTAACGGTTGTCAACATTTGTGCGGAATTACCAGTGATTCGCAAACTTCTTTCGGTAATCGTAGTAATGTTCGATCTTATCTTCGGCCCGTGCTAAAGATTAGTATTTTAGGTGAAAACGGTACTGCTTTGGCAGATTCGGCAGCTAAAAGCTGCATTGCTGGCCATACGCTATACGCTCTCCTGAAGGCCAAAGATCATCCTATGTCCTCTCGTAGGGAAAATGTAAAACTAGCAGATGGTAGCAGTAGGTTAATGAATGTACTTACTACCGAGGTTAATGTGACTCTTGAAGGTAGAATCAGGCTCGTAAATTTTTTAATTTTTCCTGATTCGGACAATAATGAAAGTCTTTTAGGTATAGATTTTTTAATACAGTTTAATATTAGTGTTGATTTCGGTAATGCCACTTTGCTGACAGTGTTGAGCAGTTCGATCTTCTCTTTGAAAAAGCACACCACGTTGAGAGTGTGCCTATTAATAGTATACTTAGGGATGGGGAAGCGTCACATCTTAGCGATGAGCAGCGTCACGTTCTTGCTCAATTCCTTTCTGAAAATAAGGACGTATTTGAGTTAAAAGGTGAACCGACGACCTTCGCAGAACATGTCATTGACACCGACGATCACGCACCTATCGCGGTTCCTCCGTATAGGCTCACTCCTGCAAAAAAAAAGATTATGCAGGTGGAAATAGAAAAGATGTTAGCTGACGACATCATAGAAGAGTGCGAATCGGCATGGGGCTCTCCAGCATTGTTAGTGCCTAAAAAGAACGGCCAAATTCGTTTCTGTGTAGATTATCGCAAACTTAACGCGGTAACAAAAACCGACGTATACCCGATGCCGCTTATAGACGAGTTAGTGCAGTCTACCAAGCGCAATTGCATAATGAGTACCTTAGATATTTTTTTTTTTTTTTTCTGGTTGGGAAATCATCAAATAACTTCTCCCGCTCTGGGTGGAGCGGGAGGGCGTGTCAGACTTTTACTGACTAAAACCCACCCGTGTTCCCTCAGTTGCCTGTGTGCCAGGGGCGGCGGTATCTCTTTCGAACAACCCGCCCCCCTGGCAGGCATCGGCCCTTGCGGGCCCCATCTGTTGCTGCTGACATCTCTTTGAGGCGCGCGTGGAACACAACGCGCCGTCGACCCGGGCTTGGTCCTTACCGGACAGCGAGCTACCCATTACTCGCCGTCCGCAAGCCCGCGCCTACGGTGGCCGGGAATCAGCCTGGGATTCCCGACGCCCAGGGCGTCTCCTGCGAAGGCCACGGCTGTGAGGGCGCATGTACTGCATCTCCCTCACGTGCGCCGCCTCCCTCTTAGCGAGCATAACTGCTTCGCTGAAGGAGGCGACTGCCAGCCATGCCCTCTCGCTCCGTACCATGGCCTGGACCAGGGTCGGACGCGAGAGATCGCCTCCGCCGATCACCTCCACGAGGACACGGCGGTGCTCCGCCCAAGCCGGGCAGACCTCCACCGTGTCCTCTGGGCGATCTTCGCAATGGAAACACCCGGGCGTTTCCTCCCGCCCTATCCGAAACAGGAACCTCCCGAAACAGCCATGTCCGGTGAGGACCTGTGTCAGGCGGAAGGTGAGGACGCCATGCCGCCTCTCAAGCCACTCCTCAAAGTGGGGGCTTACCGCCGCAATCGCGGCGTGCCCAGCACTGGGTTGCGACAATCGCACTTTCCACGTCGCCATGAGATCCTGCCGGAGCTCTGTCCGCCGTGCCGCGATTTCCCGCGGCAGCGGAGTTACGCCCCGGCGTTTGGTCTCCTCGCGCCACTCCCAAGTGAGCGCGAGGACGTTTGCCTCCAGGTACCTTAGATATGAGAAGTGGATTTTGGAATGTGTCAGTCATGGAGTGCGACAGAGATAAAACGGCCTTTTTGACTCCTTTTGGTACATACCGATTTAAAAGGATGCCGTTTGGGTTGAAAAACGCTCCGTCCACCTTTCAACGGCTTATAGACAAGCTACGCTCTGGCGCCTCACTTAAGAATGTCACTTTGTTAGCTTACCAAGATGATTTACTCGTGATATCAGAAGGTTTCGATCAACACGTCGCTGACTTACGTGCAGTTTTTGAGAGGTTGCGCATGTTCAATCTTCGCGCCAATCGCGAAAAGTGTGTTTTTGCGCACGAAGAAGTGAAATACTTGGGTCATGTCATCACTCAGGATGGGGTTTCACCTGACCATGACAAAGTTCGCGCTGTGGCGGACATGAAAGCACCTAGTTCGCTACGTCACCTCAGAACGTTTCTTCAGACCTGTTCGTGGTTCAGAAAGTTCATTTTGAACTTTTCAGAGGTAGCTGAACCCTTTACTCGCCTGTTAAAAAAGAATCAGACTTGGGTATGGGGCCCTGAGCAAAATCAGGCGTTTCAGGAGCTTAAAAATCGCTTAACGTCTGCGCCCATACTTGTCCAAGCTGATTATAGTAAACCGTTTATCTTACGTACAGACGCAAGCAATTACGCTCTCGGTGCAGTATTGTTACAGGGTGAAGGCAAGGACGAACGCCCTATTGAATATGCAAGCCGCCTTCTGAGCCTTGCCGAGCGTAATTACAGCACTACCCAGAGGGAAGCTCTTGCGGTAGTATGGTCAGTCGATCGATTTAGAGGATATATTGAAGGTCAACAAATTATTGTAGGTAGCGACCACCAACCTCTTAAATGGTTATTGAGCTTGAAGTCGCCACCAGGTAGATTAGTTCGGTGGGCACTGAAGTTACAGGAGTTTAATATTCAGTTCCAGTACACTCCAGGCAAGGCCAACGTGGTCGTTGACACACTAAGTCGTCCTGCCTGCAAGGAAAACTGTAAAGATCAGTGCGGTATTTGTTCCGTCGTCGTTGATTTACCCACTAGAAGTCCTGCTGATCTCCGACTTGCTCAGTTAGAAGACCTTGAAATAAAAAAAATAATTACTGGTCTCGAAAATAATGATGCAGTAGAAGAAAAACGCTGGTCCGAACGAGGATACTTCATGCAGCAAGGAGTCCTTTACAGGTACAACCCTGATGTCGATGTTGAGGAAGCACAGCTCGTACTTCCTGCGAGTTTACGTCTTGATGTCTTGCGGGAATGCCATGACGCTCCCATTGCTGGCCATCAAGGTATTGATCGGACCTTGCATAAGTTTTCACAGCGATTTTTCTTCCCTGGCATGAGACGGTTTGTCGCCGATTTTATTAAGTCTTGCGCGACGTGCCAACGGTACAAGTCGTCAAACATGAGGCCTTCAGGACTTTTACAGACCCCAGTGTTAAATCAAAGGGGAGAGGTTTTGGCAATCGACTTGTTTGGACCGCTCCCTCCTGGAGAGAAGGGGGAGAAGTACATTTTGCTTGTAGAAGATACAGCTACTCGGTGAGTCGAGCTTTTTGCTCTTGTAGACGCCACCTCAGTAGTCTGTGCTAGTACATTGATAGAGGAGTATTTTCTAAGATATGGATTACCTCGCCGCATAATATCCGACAATGGCGTACAATTTGTGTCTTCTGTCATGCAACAATGTACATATATATTGGGAATTAAACAGGACTTGTTACCTTTATATCACCCTGAGGCAAACCCGGCCGAGCGGAAAAATAGAGATCTTAAGGTGCAGCTAGCCCAATTGGTGGACACACAACATTCTTCGTGGTCTAACCACTTACCTTCTGTTCGGTTCGCAATGAACTCGGCATTATGCCAAACAACCGGTGTTTCTCCGGCTTTTCTCACCTTAGCAAGAGAGCTCCGTTCACCCGTTGACGCACATTTCGATATCAAGGCCGTCCTGGAAAAAGATAACTTTGTTCCCCAAATAACGCCCTACCTTAATAGGTTCGTAGATTCTTTAGTTTCTGTTAGGGATAAAGTAGAGAAGGAACAGGACAGACGTAAAGATTACGCAGATAAGGGTCGTAAACCCGAGGAATTTGATGTTGGTGATCAAGTTTTGGTAAAGTCGCATGTTTTGAGTAACGCTGTTAAAGGATTATCAGCTAAGTTTGTACCAAAGAGAGACGGTCCCTATACAGTGGTTAAAAAAGTTAGTCCAACTACTTACCTTGTATCGCATGTTAGTGAACCCAACGAGATCCTAGGCAGGTTCCACGCGTCCCAACTTACGCCTTTTGTTAGTAGAGACGATGCGCCTCTTCATCCAGTTAAATGATCTTTTATCTTTATCTTTTATACCGAAGCGTAACCGAGGCCGCCCTCGTCATGTTCAGCCTGTTTCTGCCGTCAGTGAGCGGGTTCCTGAGCGAGGACGCCTTCACGAACCCGAGGGAGAGTGTATAGCGGATGTAACTAAACGTCTCCCTGAACGCATTGGTCGAGGCAAGTTGCCAGCACGATAGTTACCATAATGCGTTTTGGAAAGCAACTTCGCGCATGCGCCTCGCGCCGACCTATAATAGCGTAGCCGGCGCGAATACCGGCCACTGATTGGCTAATGTTAAGTTGGTAGAAGTGAGTTTGCGTTGAACGTTATATGATAAGTATGGCGGCATTGGAATTCTACTCTTGTGTCGTAATGATGTGATTAGTTATATTTTTTGAGTTTCATTAAAGTTTATGCCAATAACAAAACCCTTTTACTCTAAACTGACTCACCCCGACTATAACAAACAATTTTAGAATGAATAAATTTAAAATTTGAATTTTAGATTTTAGAATTGTTTATTATTATTTTTTACGTTGTTCTCACATGTAAAGAAGCAACAAGAATAGTGTTCCCAAGATTTTGTAATACGTAACTTGATTTAAAAGAGTGTCCTTGGAGTTTCTTCCCCGTTCCTCTACATGGAGATCTACGGTTTGGTGTGAGCAACTAGCTTCAACTTTCCAACTCATCGACTTTTCGACAATTCAAAAGTGCCTGTAAATGGTTTAATTATTGAAATAAATGGTTTGAGTTTGAATAGAAAAACAAAAGGCGACTTAAGCGTCAAAGTAATCATCCACATCGCTGTCATCCAGAAACGTGCTCGGCAGACTAGCAGCATTAATTGCCACGTTGCATTCAACGTGGCAATGCTGCTAGTATTACGAGCACGTTTCTGGAATGCATTAGCATTTGGCCAAAGAACGACCCAGTCCTCTGGTCACGTGAAGTGTCGATGACGTAAAAGGAGACGGAGACGCACACTCGGGCCCCATGACCCATGTCGTGCCCAAACGGCTAAAAACTGTAGTTACCCATGAGATTATAGTATTTGCGCTGCTTGAAGAACTTTATTACAAATCGATGAGGTTCATGTTCAATTGGGATTTTTTTACAGTTTGGGGTAACTTGATGAGCTGGCGTCTGTACATAAAGAGCACGAGAATTGTACGTAATCCAGGGCCCCAATTCTGTATCGTTATAATGATTTCCCGCGGAATCTTACTACGTTAAACCACGTCAATATCGTTTATTTTTTTAAACCAATGTAACTGTAAGGAATCGAAATGTTATAGTCTGTATGTTCCAAGACCATTTGTCGATATTATTACGATATTGGCAGAATTCGTTGTGTGATTGACGTGGTTACGGGTACCTAATAAATCGTTAAGTGGTCATAGTAATTTCAGGCCCTGTGCAGAGATGATCAATTCTAAAGCATTGCCATAGCAAACAAATAGCTGCTACTAGTATGCGTGATGAGCATCGTATGGTGATGCCAATGACAAGTATGATGCCCTCGCTTACTTAGTAATTCGACGAAGGTCTTTTTAGATTATATGCGTGATGAGCATCGTATGGTGATGCCAATGACAAGTATGATGCCCTCGCTTACTTAGTAATTCGACGAAGTTCTTTTTAGATTACAATGTAATAAATTAATAATTTAATCTAAGCTATATATTCAACTACCCAATAAGGGGTTTATTCGTAAAGGGTGCTTAATCATAACATAACACAACATGATGGATGGATGCATGGATCCGCGGCTTCCCCAGCCAGAATACTTTTTCATTCTGCATTCGCCTTTGAACCTTGTATAAATATAATAAGATACCTATTAGGTAATGCCAAATTGCCAAGGACATTTTTATTTGTCTTGAGCTAGTATTGAAAATATTTGTAAATGACAGCACGACTGACAGTTGTCCACAGAGTACCTACTTTTTTATGAGTGCAGTTGTCCCATTTTTTGTTTATCAATGCATTAGCTTACTGACAAGTATTTCCAGTGATAGAGCCTCGAATTCACTGGACAAATGTCCCGCGACACCAGTCGCTTGTAACGACGGGCGATGTAGACCAATGTCTCTAGATATCATGCCTCAAGCACGAACTTTTTCATCGTTTTCGGTGTTACCATAACTGTCGAGCTATTGCGCGATATCTAGGGACACGCCTCGTGGGAAGCTTCGTAGCCTGTCCGGCCGTGTTCGAGCACAGTGATGCGATAGCGCGTCGGTTTGTAGTTGAAAGGCGTTTATTGCCCTTCAACTAGTCGAACATAGTTCATATTTGACGTGTCGCTGGGTTGGGCACGCCACGATTGCGGCGGTAAGTCCCCTCTTTGAGGAGTGGCTTGAGAGGCGGCATGGCGTCCTCACCTTCCGCCTGACACAGGTCCTCACCGGACATGGCTGTTTCGGGAGGTTCCTGTTTCGGATAGGGCGGGAGGAAACGCCCGGGTGTTTCCATTGCGAAGATCGCCCAGAGGACACGGTGGAGCATACGGTGGAGGTCTGCCCGGCTTGGGCGGAGCACCGCCGTGTCCTCGTGGAGGTGATCGGCGGAGGCGATCTCTGGTCCAGGCCATGGTACGGAGCGAGAGGGCATGGCTGGCAGTCGCCTCCTTCAGCGAAGCAGTTATGCTCGCAAAGAGGGAGGCGGCGCACGTGAGGGAGATGCAGTACATGCGCCCTCACAGCCGTGGCCTTCGCAGGAGACGCCCTGGGCGTCGGGAATCCCAGGCTGATTCCCGGCCACCGTAGGCACGAGCTTGCGGACGGCGAGTAATGGGTAGCTCGCTGTCCGGTAAGGACCAAGCCCGGGTCGACGGCGCGTTGTGTTCCACGCGCGCCTCAAAGTAATGTCAGCAGCAACAGATGGGGCCCGCAAGGGCCGATGCCTGCCAGGGGTGCGGGTTGTTCGAAAGAGATACCGCCGCCCTTGGCACACAGGCAACTGAGGGAACACGGGTGGGTTTTAGTCAGTAAAAGTCTGACACGCCCTCCCGCTCCAGCCAGAGCGGGAGAAGTTATTTGATGATATCCCACCCAAAAAAAAAAAAAACGTGTCGCTGGGTCGCACTTTTGGTTGTCTTTATGTCACAAAAGTGTTGTTTTCTTTGATTTGCCTTTACAGGTACAGTCGTTAACATTAGTAGTAATATCGAAAGAAATGTCATTCATCGTGTTGGTACCTAATTATGGCTGCTTACTTTGCATAGAAGTAAGCAATTAGGAAGAGTGCTTGTAGCACAATAGGACATAACGGCCTTCTAGATGTCCTATGTGTAGAAGTCATATCATTTGCCCATATCATCAGACGCTACACCCGAGTGAAGATGGTTTCACACCGGTGGAAACCACCTTGAATGGTTCCACAATGGTTCAATCCCGATAATTAATGAACGTTTATGCTTCTCTGATATCTTTTTTTTCATAAATCGGTAGGCGAGCGAGAGCCTCTTGCTGACTCACCTTTCATTCGGAAGGCAAAAATCTTGCAAAAATGAACAAAAAGTGAAGCGTCTGATTATGTCTGTGCGTCTGATCTATCCACAGATTTATGTCTGTGGATTTATCGGCCTTGTGATTATTAATTGTATACTCTGTGTTGTTGTTTTTATTATACCCTTATCTCTGTATAAATTATTATGCTCTGTGGTTGTAGATATTATCTATGTTTGTTAATGTCGGTGGACAAGTCATATTTTTATAACCAACTTTATTTTTGATAAGAAATCTACATTATTTTTCGTAATAATTACTTATACTTATTCTGACGAATTTAATCTTTTATGTGACTGCAGCAAAATGGTAACAAGTTTTGGTTTCATAGCATACAGAATACGACAGGCACACACGGCTATACGCGTGTAGTCCCATCATGGCCACAAAGAGAACATGTTAATGTCGTTGTGGACTTAATAGGGAAGTGATACAAATGTATCACTTCCCTATTAAGTCCACATACCTATTAACCAGGACCGGAATAAAAAGTATCCTATGTGTTAATCCAGGTTATAAACTCTTTGTACCAAATTTGATCCGTATCCATTCAGCCATATTTGCGTGACTTAAATCCATTGCCCACCCTTAGCCCTATCTACATCTACGCCCATGATTATGATTGTAAAAAACCATCTTCTGCCCACGACTTAGCGTGGAAGTCGTAATTTAGACACCACAATACATATACTAAAAAAAAACAGTCACACTTTTATAAAACTTTTCTGTATTAGGTACTTACCTACCATTCGTAGTATTTATCTCGGCAGTCAAAATATATCTACTGGTGAGTGCCTCGTTGGACTAGTGATCGCAAGCACTATTACTGAGCTCGAGGTCCTGGGTTCGATTTCCATGGATTTGTGCCTAGTTGTTGGCAATAGTCTCGCTCCCTCCTTTACATTGACTAAAACATAACTGACAAAATCTGGCTGTACGCACGGCGATATATCAATACATTTCCAGTATAAGTTGACTACCCATCGTACGAAAAGTCCATACAATACGAGGTTAGCTAAAACTGGAAAGCCATATAATTTGTGTAAAAAAGTAATATTAGCAGTCGTCGAGTCGTTAAGCTGGGCATTTCTCTGTAAGCTCGTACAGGTCCTATAAAAATGCTGTCCTGGTAATTTTTTTTAACATTTGCCAAAAAACTGGGTTCTATTTCGAAGAAAATTAACTATTATTATAGTTAGATAAGGAGGCCCACTGAATTTATACGTATTTCTTGAGTTATTAGCGATTTTCCAAAAAATCGTGACAGGGGACTGTTTGAGGCATCAGGGGACTGTTTTGAACGTGACAGAGGACGTGTTGTACTTAGAAAAAAGTCATTTTACATTAATCAATCATTTATTATTTTTATTGCATATTTGCGCATCAATAATCAACAAAGTTTCTTTTGAAAAAATCAACAGAAAACATAACTTCTCCCTTAAACATTCATATCAAAAATTAACCTTAAGTAATAGAATCATTTTGTACTCACTGAGATCAACATAGTCTTATTATTATAATATCAATCAGATAATGCTTTATGCAGTATTCATTGAAATACTTACTATTATTAAAATTATTATCTCCTTTATTTCAATAATTACATATGAATTACATTTTTACATATTAGAATATAAAATATATAATAACATTTAAAAATATAAAAAATAGTAGCCCACCGTTATCGGGAACAGGGTCCAAGATACATGGCTCCAGAGAAAGGAACCTCCTAACAATGCGAGCCCTGTCCAGGAGTACCGCTTTCTGGGTCAAGCCCTTGATCCAGCTGCCCAACGAGAGCCACCTTAGGTTTTGGTCGAGGCTCTTTGCTATCAAACCAGTGGCTGTTATGACTATCGATACAATGATCGCTGAGTCCACATCCCACATGTCGACAACCTCGCGAGCCAAGTCAAGGTACTTGATTTGTTTATCTTTCTCGGCTTTTACGAGGTTCCCGTCATGCAGGACCGTTATATCAACGATCATTGCACGCCGGTCTGATTGATCCACCACCACTATATCATGCTTATTGGCAACAATAGTCCTGTCAGTGATGATGGATCGATCACAGTACAGTGTGATATGTCCATTTTCGAGAACTGGGTCGGGCACATACCTGTAGTACGGCACTTCCGATTCCTTAGGGCTGTATTTCAGAGCTAGACCTATACAAGTACTCTTCGATAGCTAGATAAGGTATTTTACACCGTTTAGCTACAAACAACAACAACTTTTTTAAAGATTTGTCTCTTTGGTACGTTTCATTGTGGAATAATTTCAACTGCTTAGTAATGACGTCGCTAAACAACGCTTTCTTGACTACTTCTTTTCTTTGATCAGGCTCGTCTAACATTTTCAATATCTTTATCTTAGGTGTATCTTGAACGTTCTTTTTGTTTTTACTTTCAAATCTCGCTAATCTTTTTCTGGTCAGCTGTGGCATCTTTACTTTCCATGAGCAACTTTACCAATGAGAACAGAATTTAAATTTCTCTCGATAACTAAAAATTTGTTGGCGCCATTTAATATCCAACCGTTACAGAAGAAGCATAATCTACTATTTGTAACAAATTCTTAGTAATGGAGACATATTTTAATACAGTGCTCATTGGTAAAGTTGCTCATGAAAAGTAAAGATGCCACAGCTGACAGTACTCCTCAAGTTTTTTCTTTAATCGTGCGATCTTTTCATTTCTTTCCCTGTTAAACTTCTTTCGTCGCTTTGTGGCTTCTTTTTTCTTTGCCTTTCTTTGCCTTGACTAGCACTGGAAACTGCTGGGCTTGGAGCTGGAGATATTTGGATTGGAACTGGAGTGGAGGGTCTTGAAGGCGGAGTATCTACTTCTGGATCTGATAAAGATCTATTATCATGTATTATGTGTAAAGGTAAAGGAAAATAATGCGAAGCAATGATACCTTGATGATTCTAACATTAATAAAACAGACTAGCGGATAAATTTACACAAACAATACATAAAAATAATAACCAATTCGCAAAATACACAGTCCCCTGTTGTGTAGGACAGTCCCCTACTGCATTTTTGGCAGAGGACTGTTGCCAGGGGACGGTGTATTTCGGTTAAATTTCAAATTTTTTATAAAACTGATGTTAAATAGTTTTTTAAGAACCTACCGATCAATTTAGACATAAATAATAAAACAATAAATTGTATATGGAGATAGTTAAAATAATTAACATAAATATTATTACTTACCAGAGGACTGTGCGTGGTAACGGTCCAAAGGCGTTTTCACCTCACAAATGACGCTCTGACACTACACAAAATGGTGTGTCGCCGCCGCATTTGACAAGTTTACCAACTACACAACAATTGCGTTTCGTTTAACTCAAAAAAACGTTTGTAAACATCACAGTTTTTTTTAAATGTGGCTTTAAATTTTTGGCAGGGGACTGTATAGAAATTCTGGGGACAAAGTTTACAGGACTTTACTAAATAAATAAAATAAGTAATGAGACCTTGTTTTACGAAAATAATATAATTTAATTATTTTAATTTATGATGTTATCTGTCAAATGTATGTAGTTTCAATAACTTCTTCGTAAATCTCATTTCTAAGTAAGAAGACAGTGATAGGGACAGCCAGGGGACTGTGTTTTTAGAGCTTCTATCACGTCTAGCAAAAAACTTAAAATAGTTATGGCTATAAAAACAATGGGCCCGTAAAGTTTCGGGGTTAAAGTTTCATTACGAGTGATTTTTTTTTAAATAATTAAATTACTTTTTGAAAAAATCGGTTGGTACAGCCGATTACGAGCTTACAGAGAAACACCCAGCTGTATTCCCTTTGTTGTTGTAGTTGATTAAAATTTCCGTACTTATATGTCATGAATTCATGATTGACTGCTTAGCTCCAAAAAGGTATAACGTAATGATAATCATTTAAAGGTACGGATGTATCCGGTTTGTTCCGGAATATTCAGTTAGCCCAGTTGAAGTAATGGATTGCCTAACTGTTATGCAGTGGTTTAATGGATTCATTTAAATAATAGTATCATGTACCTCATCAAAAAGTTATTTCCAAATTTAAAATCAGTAGGTAAATATCAAATTTGCAAATAAATGCCAATTAGTATTTTCAATTATAAGCACAACGTTGTTGGAACAGTAGGTACATAGAATAATTAACAGAACGTAAAAAAAAAGAATCACAAAATTATCACATTTACGTAGTTGGAAAACGAACTAAAATAGCAGATACATACATGCATGGCATACATGTCATGATTGACTGCTTAGCTCCTTATAGGTTGACTAGACTTATAGGGAATATCTATGCAAAATTTGAACAAAATCTATCCGTTATATTTGCGTGATGCTGGAATCACATGAGTAACCAAACGGAACAGAGGCAAAGCTTCATACAACCGCGCGATCGGTTGCACTACTACAAGCACGCGGAGCATGTGTGCGTGACCACTGGCCGCTTGTCACGTACTCGGCGAGACTGGAAAAAACCGGTTTACGCTGGCACCGAAAGTTGACAATCTCAGGGTTAGTACGACGCACGTTGTTTGTTTTATTGGTTGCAAGTTTGAATATTATAAAAAAATTAGTGGACCTTTTTTTGTGAGCAAGGTTAGCTGTCAGATATCGGCGCGGGACTAGCCGTCAGGCTACTTAACGTCAAAAGTCATCGTCCGGCCTACACCGGTTAGTGTAAAAACGTGGTATTTTATTATTAATAATGGTTGTATATTGTACTGTGTGTATGAATAATATAGAAAAATAAAAATATATCATACTTTAACTATCCCAAGGAGTACACTAGGTAAGTAAATATTTGATTATTACTTTTTCAAGTAAGTACCTTTAATTCATTGTATGATCCTTTTTTTAATAAGAAGCCCTCTTCTGATCTACCCTTACTACCCTTACTACACGGTGTGATTTTACCTTTTTATTGTTATTACAGGCTTTTACTAAACATTTGTAGATATGTGGGTGGGTTGGTATGTAGTAGGTATATGTGTGTTAAGCAAAGACTACAATTGTATACTGTTGTTAAGTTTGAACTCAAACCGTACAAATGGTACCGTTGGTTCAAATCGTACTTGCAATATTTGAATATTGGAAGTACGATTTGATCCACTTCCCGATGACTGATTGAGTTGAAATTTTGTATACCGTAACATCAGTGACAATGCAATAATATGATATATAAAATTTAATGCTGCAGCCAGGATTGTCTCCTCACTAGGGAACTCTTCAACGGGTAGTAGCACGGTCACGAAAAGACATGGCCGAAATTTGTGAAGAGCTTTGCCCTAACAAAAAATATGCATATTCATTAAAATTTAGTAAGTACATCATATTAAAGCTTGCAGGTATGTCTTTAAAATCGTTTAGGTTTTATGATAAGAGAAGAAGCGAGAGATACTGTAAATAGGATTTTTTATAAAGTGCCTAGATATTTTGAAGAGCAATGAAACGATCATTACTATTCATATCTAATGTCGGAGTTTTATATAAATTCTGAGTTATATAGACGAAGCAAAACGAGTAATACAATGTTATCAATGGATATAAAGTCCGTTTAATTAATGAATTACGCGTCAAGACAGCTAGTGAAAAAAGATCCAGAAATCAAAATACCACGTAAAACGTATTGTTAATTATATATTGATATTAGTCTCTGGCTAGACCTTTCAATCGTCGTCTTAGGCTAGCCATGGTAGCGTAGAACTCGTCGTGTACAGGTATTTCTGGATATTATGAATTCCTCATAGCAACTTGGCAAAAATATAGACAATTGGATAGGCAATAAAACACTAAAATAGCTCTTAAAATTTTATTTAAGGATCTAATTCATTTGCAATTACTCAGACAAGACACATTCAATATTATTTACTCTATCACTGTAAGTCCCGTCCAATGGTGACAAATGTGATGCGGCATTTGATCCACATTAATAAAGTCAAAAGCACTGGATCTCTTTTTAGAAGTCCTATTAAAACTTCTGACCGTTGAACAGTAAAAGAAACTGAGATATTTGTGTCCTTATGTAACAAATGCCACTCATTATTAGTAAATAAATGTATCTGGAATATTCGGCAACTGATGGGAACATAATAATTGCGTTCTTTAAACAACATTATCTGATCTACTCCGATTACTCGATGCCGATTTTATGAAGACTCGGTACCTTTGGAAAGAAATGGCCTAAATACTCATGAACCTAGTTTTTGGAATAAGTATTATAATATATAAGGTGTATCTATTCATACACGAAATATCTGAAAGGGTCATTGTACTCATCATTATGAACAACTTTTACTATGGGACCAAACCTGAAATCGCGAAAAAAAATATCAGCTGTTCCCTACATTTATGTTCGCATATCTCGTCAAAATGTAGGGAACAGCTGATATTTTTTCGCGATTTCAGGTTTGGTCCGGTAGTAAAAGTTGTTCATAATGATGAGTACAATGACCCCTTCAGATATTTCGTGTATGAATAGATACACCTTATATAGGCTTAAAAGTATAGGCGGACGCATACTTCTAAGACTCAGTATGCCTTTTACCTAGTACGTCTCACCTCTAACAGACAAAGCAACGTGAGCGCGCGGCGCGCGCACAGTTCAAACGTCAAAATGTGACGTTTGAGAAATTAATAACTACACAAAATCAATGAACACACATATTTTTTTGGTATTTTTTGTCGCCTGATCTAGAGAAATGTAGTTGTTGCGATTTATTTTAGTATATTTAAGAAGTAATTTTCATAAATTAATAATTACTGTACATTTATTTATTCTGAATTGATTCTGAGGGCAGAATCCGGCCATGTCATTTAGTAGGTTAGATTAATTTTGATAGCTTAACACGATTTTTATCATAAACTGCTGCTACAGCTAGCGTTGCCTCCTTACGAGGGAACTCTTTAACGGTTAGTAGCATGAACTCGAAACTTTGTATTTAAATTTAATTTTGTTTGCTAAACATGATCTTCACCATAAACTGCTGCTGCAGACAGGATGGTCTCCTCACGAGGGAACTCCTCATCAGCTATTGTAGCATTTTCATAAAAGTTTGAATACGGATTTAAAAAGCATTTTTAATGAAATTTATCTATAATACATCGTTCTTATTTCTCGCTGCTAGTCGATCTGTCTTTAAATTAAATAAATATTTAAAAATAGGTATCATCATCTGCCTAGCCTTTTCTCAACTAGCTTGGGGTCGGCTTCCAATCTAACTGGTTGCGGCTGAATATCCGTTTTTTTACATGGAGCGACTGCCTTTCAGACCTCCACAACCCAGTTATTGGGCAACACGATACTCTTGGATAGACTGATGGTCAGACTTTCTGGCGTCCTGTAACGACTGCCAAAGATCTACAAATGACAACCAGGACCGGGGACAAAAACTTTTAGATTCAGAATTTACCACATCATTAAAAGAAACAATAAATGATTTAAAAAATAATAATACTAGAGTAAGTGATTTGTAAAGTACATACTAAACAATAAAAGTTTTTAACAAATGTTTTGTTTAATTTGTCTTCACCTATTGTGACAACCCTACCAAAATAGGTAACAATTTTGCACATTCTTAAGAAGCTTTGCCTCTGTTCCGTTTGGTTACTCATGTGGCTGAAACATCCATTCAAACAAATAGACATACTTACAAAAAAACATGCAATTTTTTAAACCATATTTTCGGCATTAAAATCGCTCCCAGACCTCGTAGCAATGATGTTTTTTCAAAAATATTTAATGTACAGTTTTGACTTGGCTACGATTTTATTATAAGTACTTACCTACTTACCTCTAGATTATGTTGCAGGAACCCGATTATTTTGACAAATTAACCTTTTTGTGCGAGATGTATGACGCAGAGGCCGACCATATAAAAGAACTAGTCCTACATTTTTACCCTTTTGATAACTCATGTCAAGTATTAAACGTAAAAGAAGGGAAAACCCTAGTAAAACGGGTACATCTGCCAACCCTTAAATTGGAAATGCTGCAAATTGGCAATATCATTAAAGTATTCTCGAAATTACTACTTATAACAGATTGTTCGCCAGCTACTGGGAAAACAATGTTTAACCATTTTGAAAGGTAACCTTGTTTAACCTTACCTGCCAATAACTCTCCCTTAGAACCTGCCTACTCTCCCGACTGGTTCCTATAGCGCATCAGATCCTGCATGGTTCTTGATTCAACGGTTTCTTAGTGTTTCCTAATCGTAAGTCGACATTCACACGGACGTAGGTAATAAAATAGCGGCGGGATTTTTCCGCGCTCTGGATCTTCAAAGCATTCCTTAGCGCCGAGAGTTGAAAAACGAACACTGTGTTTTTTCGACAAGCTGAGACTCACTAGCGCTGTCGGATTCTCAATTTCTTAATGCTTGGTGCAGTGATAGGAGCAGTGGTGGTAACGGGCGTTTTACTTTGTGTAAATAATCTCATCACCACTGCTTTCGAAAAATGGTGAAGGAAAATATCATGAGGAAACCGGCACGTGGTACCTACAACCAAACATTCGAAGACATTTGTGACATCTATTAACACTGGGCCTGCGTCGTAGTAATCTATAAGAGTGGGCCGATCTCTCGAAGTGAGGAGGTCTGTGTCCCAGCAATGGGAACAGTATAGGCTGACTATTTATGCTATGCGATCAATAAAATCAATATTGTGCGGGCGTAATAGTCACCCCAAGTGCGAGGACTGAGGCACTTGACCGGTTTGTCTTGGGTTTTCTTTACTAAGCATAGATAGGTTCTTATTCACAACACAATTTATTACTTGTCTTCTTGTTTTCAGCACTTTCGCTTTAATAAAACCTGTATCAGCAGATATGCATGGAAAAATAATAGCATTTATAACGAACAAAGGATTCCGTATAGTTCGTATGAAAAACTGCAAGATAAGCAAAGATTTTGCAATATCGCTTTATGAGCATATGGCCGGAAATAAATCGCTCCCGTAAGTAGTAGGCATATGTACCTAGTCGTGTAACTCCAATGTAGCTAATAAAATTCCATAAAAAATATTTGCAAATCATGTGGATGGATTACCTCCACAAAACATACAGATATGACAAGGAACAAGGACTACACCCTCTCTGACGTATACCAAAATCATACCAACATACCTACTTCCAATTTAAAACTATTTTTAAGCATTGTAATTAACTACATAACTGGAGGTGAAGTGATTGGCCTAGAACTGGTTGGACCGAACGCCGTTTCCGAATGGAGGCGCTGGTTGGGAGCAACTGACCCGCATGACGCCGCACCTGGAACCCTGCGGCAATTGTACGGAAGTGATATACTCCAAAACGTCGCCCATGGTTGTAATACGCGGGAAAGTGCCATAAAGGTAGGGCTGCGTCTGTTATTCATTTATTTCCGCACTTTTTAAGCAAGTTCTGAAACAGTTCTTCGACATTCATTTAACTTCGGGGAACGGTTCGTCGATAGAAAGTTTTCCTTTTCAGTGAGTGTGAGGCCAGAAGCCGGCAGGAGCCCTTTCCAACCAAACTACTTCGCACAGGCACATATTATTACAAGTCCACAGGTTAAAAAAGGCTCCTGGTAATCGTATAGGTGGCGTTGTGATCGCGCTCAGACAGTTATTGTACTAACTTAACTGTTTGCACCGTGCGCGCATAGATGGCGCTTTTATTATTTAAGTAAGCCACGCGAACAGGTTCCACTTATGTACAGACGCCAGCTCATCAGGCTATCCCAAACTGTCAAATTTTCCCAATTGAACATGAACCTTGTTATTTTGTTATAAAGTTGAAAATCTATCAAAGAAATTTGACAGATTCGGGTAGCTTGATGTGCTGGCGCCCGTACATTGTCTCTAAACCACTAATCATAATAACATAATAAGTACATATATAATAATAGTGATCTGTTAATACATATATAGTTTATGCCCTTTTGTAGACTTTAGGATTATTTTTTGGCCGAACCAAAGAAAACGTGCCTCGTTTCCCATTCAGAGCAACATATAAGGACTGTACTTGTTGCGTGATCAAACCACACGCGATACTAGATGGCAACTTAGGCCCTATTCTAGAAAAAATATCTTCTTCTGGAAAGTTTACCATCTCGGCTATGGCTATGTTCTCCGTGAATTTGGATAATGCTAAAGAATTCTATGAAGTTTATAAAGGAGTAATCCCTGAATATACGGTTTGTATCCATAATTTATTTATGTATGGTAGGCATTCGTAGGCTTAGAAAATGATATTTCGGGCGGGAATAGCGGTTGACCCACCCATGTGATTACTAGGTACATATTGGTGCTACAGAAAGAAGCCTCCGATAATAGTCGACGTTTACAAGGACGTAATATAATCGCGGCGGGATTTTATCGCGCACTGGCTTTTCATCTCTCGGTTTTGAACGGATCATTGAGAATCCGATAGAGATAGTTCCGTGTGTGGTGCCGAACGTAAAAAATAGCACCATCCCATTTCTTCCCGCGGGTGTCGTAGGAGGCGACTAAGGGCTTACTAGAGAATGGGCATGGGGGCCTATGTCCAGCAGTGGACGTCTTCCGGCTGAAATGAAAATGATGATTGAGAATCCTACAGAGTGCAGCGCGAGTGACTATCAGCGCTTCGAGAAAACACAGTATTCGATGTTTAAGTCTCGGCGCGAAACGGTTGCGGTGCGCGAAAAAATCCCACCGCAATTTTATTATGTCCGTGGGAACGTGGGATTTATACACGTTTTCCGGAGTGCTGCTTTCGATTTCCTACTTACCTTTTTTCTTTTTTTTGTAGGGGAAATGATCAAATGACTTCTCCCGCTCTGGACGGAGCGGGAGGGCGTGTTAGACTTTTACTGACTAAAACTTACCCGTGTTCCTTCAGTTACCTGTGCCAGGGCCACGGTAACTCTTTCAAACAAATCTGCGACCCTGGCAGGATTTCCTACCTACCTTACCTCTTCCCAAGTCCCAACTTTATCTATACTAAGGTGATTATTGCACAGAATTTTCGTTTGATAACAATGCACTATTCTGTTTCAGTCTGCATGTATACACCTGGCAGAAGGAAAATGTATCGCATTAGAAGTTAAAGGGATAGATCCTAGTCTAAACTGTGTTTGTGAATTCAGAAAATTATGTGGACCACGCGACCCGGTAAGTGTTTTATAAATAAGCACCTATAGTCTGTTCCGAAAGTATCAGCACCCTAATTCACCTTATTGCGTACACACTATCAATCACTCTCTTCAATGAAAAAAAGAGATATCTTGGAAAATGTTAGACAGCAGCACCCAAGAAACAGGACCTCCTCCAACACGACAACGGTCCAGCTCATACCGCCAGCGGCCAGAAGGACTCTCAAATAAGTATTTGCCTATCGAAGGTGCGAAAGTTAGTGAGTCATCCTCCTTACAGTCCCAACCTGGCACCTTGTTAGATACTTTTATTTATTTCCAAAACTAAAAAAACTTAGAGGAATTCGTTTTATGAACCCTGAAGATGCCGTGGCTGCGTTTGAAAAAGGCGTGGACGAGCTCCATAAAGAAGAGTGTGCGCACTGCTTCAGTCAATGGTTCCAACGCATGCGACGCGGCGACGGTGCTTAGACAGGAACGGAGACTACTTCGAAAAGCAATAAATTTAAATATTAACAAGCTTCTACATCGTCCCGTTTTTTATTTTCTAAAAACTTTCAGTGTGGCCCACGTATGTGCTTTATATATAGGTACACACACAGCTACCAGTCACAAGCGATGTCAAAATCTGTGTGGACGTGAAATTTTAAAACCGCTAGCGATTCGCCGGTGACTAAAGTAGCAGGTTGTGTACCTAACGTTGGAGATACTGGCATAAATATGAATTTAACATTTCAGGAATTATGTCGCCAGTTGTATCCTGACTCTATAAGAGCCTTATATGGTAAAGATATAGTACACAATGCAGTGCATTGCACAGATCTACCTGAGGATGGAGAAATTGAAGTCGAATACTTCTTTAAACTGATAGCCAATGAATGAGCACCAGATGATGGCTAAATATACTATATTATATTTAGCTAGCCGTAGATAAAATGAAAGTGTAACATTTAATTATATACTTATTTTGGATACATGTATTTTTTCAATAAATGTCGATAAATCAGAATGCTTTATTTGTAAATATGTAGTTGACAAGTTTTCTGTTCTGCCGTCAATAGCATAGTTACAGTAAGTACGCACTAGACGGTTTCGAGAAAAACGCGGTTAAAGTTTTGGTGAGAAAATCATCCATAAATAATTTGTTTGCAATCAGATCATTATGGTTGATACCTTAAATGAAAGAGGACCTCAAAACCTATCTAATACTTATTTGGTAACCAATACTGAGTAATTGAAAGACAAAATAAATTAATTATCTTAGTTATACTTAGTATCTCCTAGAGGCTCTCTGATAGGTAACACTTAGCATAAACACAGTAAGTGTGTTTTTTACTGTATTTATGCTAAGTAACCATACAAATTTATGATTAAATTTATATGGTAATAAGTTTTATTTTATCAGGCTGTAGTCATAATAAAACAATTAGTTTTTGGTTTTAAATAATGTATTTGAAGTTTTTTACAATCTTCTTTTAGATATGCTGTTATTAACTGTTGCTGAAAATAACCTAGCAATAAAATTTGACAAATCATGATACGTTTAGTGAATGAAATTGACATCTAGTTTAAATTGAACTTCTTTCTTACAATTAAGTAGCCCATAAGCGCCAGCCGTACCGCCAGCTAACGAGCGAGTTAGCTGCATCGTCGTATATTTCGTTCGCAGCGCATTTGTTTCGCTGACGTAGCTTATTTCTGTTAGTAGTTCGCGGTGTGAACCGCGAGGTATGAAAAGAGGTGAACCGATGCCCGCTCGGCTTGCTCGCTCGCTTGCTAGTTGGCGGTGTGGCCTGCGCTTGATCACATAATAAATCACAAAATAACGTTTTTTTATTTTTACTTAATTTAATCAGTCTTTTCAGTAAATGAAATGGCACAACTAGGAATTTAATTTTCTTACATTAATCACTCAATTCAAGTTAACTTAATGTGTATTAATCAGTCTTTTCAATACTAATTATTTTAGAATCACAGATTCTAATGTAAGACAAAATGAATGATCTAAAGTAGCATTACATTTCAAATAAACTAAAAATCCTTTCTTCGGTATCAAATCAACACTTATAGATTTATCGAACAACACTTATGAATCTTATAGATACTTACAAAAGTTATGAACCATTGAGGATAAAAAATAAAACTTTCTTCTTTAACATTGAAAAAAAATTAAAATATTCAATGAATTAGGAATCAACTCCTACAAAAACAAGAAGGCGAGAACTAATCGTCAAATTCCTTAGAAAGATTCAAGGATGCATCGTCAACTGGCAAGTCAAACCAGAATTGCCTTCGGCTGGGTAACATCAAGGGAACGAGATCTTTGACAATTCTCTCTTTTCGTGAAGAGGCAATACCCCTTGGCGAACTTTTCTGTTCAGCACAGGGGAATTGTTTGTTTTTAAAAATTTTGGCTTGTAAAAAGTTTAAGGTCCTGAATTCCTTATCAGCGTGAGATTTTTTGTAGAACAAATTGTACTCTCCACGGACAACTTTGACCACAGTGAAATTCTTAACGTATTCCTGGTCTTTCAAGGCACGCATTTTCTGTTCAGAATGAAAGTCACAAAATTTGTAAAAATCACGGACATCCATACATTTTAGAATATTTAAACCTGAGTTAGAGGTTCGAACGGCTTCTACATAGTCATTAAAGTCGCAAACATTTTTCATTTTTTGAAGAGATTGCTCCACTTGGTGATGGAAACTGTCAGCTGAATTGAATGTATGTCCTGGTTCTAGATACTTTATAGTGATAGAGCGTGCTTCAATTAAATCACTGTTGACAATTGGGTGATTTTTGTGTGTATTCCGTTGCGTCAGGTTGTGGAACGTGTTGATTGGATTATCATATATTTCGATCGTTTGCTGGATTGGAGTTGTTTCATTTATGATTACTTTTGATTGCGCGAGATTCGTTTCCATTTCATTCAATTCCTATAAGTTATCTTCCATTTTCTTGACTTTCTTTCTTTCTTTTTTTGTTCTTTAAACATGGTAAGGTTTTTCTGAGGTTTCACATTCGTAGTGAAGCTCTCTGCTACCAAAACGAAAATTCTAACAGTTTTTATGGATGCTGTTGTGAGCTAGTTACAAATGGAATCAAAATATTCTGCTTATATGTTCAATATTTTTTTCCCAGGTAGTTGTAAATGCCTACCGCATTTTAAGGGCATCATTGTCCAAAATTAAATAAAACTTTTTCTCCGACTAAGTTACTGCTTATATTATAAGAGAAATTGTATGACTTTTAGTTGCAATGATTTATTATGTTCACAGTGAAGCAACTTTACTGTACTGTATTTATGACGTAGCATTACATCGCAGCTACTCAGAAATGCAGTAAAAACGACTTACAATTCTTATAACAAGTTATAAGATCATATTATATGTATGTATTTCTTAAGCATGAGTACAGTATAGCAAATTTACTGCTCCCATGGTAAGTACACCTGACCGTTGACGCTACAACTGCTGTCTAAACATGAACACAGGATGGCTACATGCTCTCAGTATAATAAGTAACCTTATGTAAGATCTGATTATGTTACTTAACATAAACGCAACATCGCGTCGAACTGTCTTTGTGGTAAGTAATCTGGAACCTACGCTTAGGATCATTACTAAGCATACATTCAGTACCGCAGCATACTGTTTTTAAGACTAGATCACTTATTTAGTAAGTATTGGAAAACTGCTTAGGATCAAAACAGTATACCTATTTAGTGTCTATTTGCTAGGCTTATATCCAATTTGTATACAGTAAATTACTTAACATATTAGTGGTATAGATGTCATACTGTACTTTCGCCGAGAGACTCTGAATAAGAACTTCGGCAGTAAGTGTACCCACTGTAATCATGCTTTGTGATGTAAAAATAATGCTTGACTTACTGCAAATTTTTAATTGTCCAATTTGGTTTAAAAAGCGATTCAAACGAATGGATTAGATAGAAATGTAGATCTCGTTATCGTGATCACGGCTGTATATCTAACTAATTTTTGACAAAAATCCGACTTACTGTAACTATGCTATTGGGGGCAGTGTTGCGATTCGCTTTATCTTCAAAGTTCATAAGTTTTCGTGTCTTTCCTGACAACGCAACGTTGACTGTTGGAACTCCATTACCATTGAGAAGTTCCTGTTTCTTAATTATTATTGTAAACAGTAATAATTCACGTTATACCTATCTAGGTTTCCGTACTAATGTTCTCTGTGGCTTCGCCTATCATCTATGATTCGGTGAAGTCCACCCACAGCACTCCCTTATATAAGATAAAGCTACAGAAGTGTTATAGAGTAGAAGGCTGTCTTCCTTACCTCAAATTGGCCGGCAGTTGTTTAGATATAGACGTTATAGGAAACTACAAAAACATAACACTACACTTGGTAGCGACCGAAACTAAGCTACCAAGTGTAGTGTTATGTTTTTGTAGTTTTTTTATAATTATCTATGTTACTTAATGTTACTCTATAAGGTATTTATGTTATTTGGTTTTTGTTACCTGAATTAAATCGACAGTCCCTACGTAGGTATAATCCCCTAACGACAAATGACAAATTTTACAGGAGAGCGCTTCAAAGTTTCAAACACGTGTTTAACATATTCTAGTCTGTTAATGTAATGTCATGATGGATTTAAAGTGCATTTTGCCATCTTAGACTTATTTTTGTTAAACTAAACGATAGTATATAGGCTGGCCTGAAGGTCACGAAAACAAAACATGCAAATCACGTATTACAACTTAGGGGATTGTACGTAGGGACCGTCGAAATGATTTATTATTGTCATCTTTTTATTTTTATGTTACCATAGCTCGGGACCCTGGGATCCCGATTCTTTGGAGGGCGTACGAGTGGCCGAAGTCAACTCGCAGAGACAATTTAAATGTAACGAGGCACCAACCAACTATTACCCCTGTATGCACTGTGCAAGGGCACCTATAATGACAACCCCTGTTAGACTATTGCAGGATAGGGAGGCGAAAATGTTAGAATTACCAAGAATTATGGAAGGACTATGGCCCCTACCTGATCAATGTTTTGTATAAACACGGATAAAATGGCAGGGGGTACTTGCACGGTCAAAAATGGGCCCTTGGAAATCGTCGCTATCACATAGTGACGTAGCGACAAGAGGGCAATACTTCCTAAAGTGCTTGAGGAATGGATAGGTATTCAACGGCTAACAGAACAATCCCAGAGCCCGGAAGATGGTCAAGATCCCTACGAGCACTTCCTAATACTTCCTTCCGCCGAGCGCGTTCGCTCTTGCAAATCTCCTCTCAAGCCGGCCAAAAAAGGCAAGAATTGAGGTCTGAACCTCGTCAGTGTTTAGTCCAGCCGACCGGTGAAGGGCGGGGGTTTTGGTTTTGGGGGACTGTCTTATGTAATTTTGACGTTCAAAAAGTGCTGACACAAGCCTAGTTTGAATAAATGATTTTGATTTTGATTTTGACCAATAAAGGCAAGACAGAGATGAGGAACAAGACATGTCCCGGGAGATAGGGTCCGTAGGGTCGCTACTGTACAACCGCTCGCCACATGCTGCTCTGCGGGTATCTGTATCTTTCTAGGTCTGACTCCTCATCCCAGACCTGTTCCGGCAAAGCAAACTCTACCGGCACAGACCTAGAGTTGTAGGGTAAAAAATGAACATAGATAAAAAATACTCAACAACGAGGTTGTGTACCTACTTACCCCAGCTGATAGATGTTGTGCACACATCCACGGGAGAGAATAGGATGCGCAAACATTGGAACGCCCGCGCGGCGCCATCCAAGCACGCTACAAGCTACACCAACTTAAGAAACTGGAGACACAAAAGATCTTCAC
This sequence comes from Polymixis lichenea, assembly GCA_949091785.1. Classification (NCBI taxonomy): domain Eukaryota; kingdom Metazoa; phylum Arthropoda; class Insecta; order Lepidoptera; family Noctuidae; genus Polymixis; species Polymixis lichenea. Next base: position 12,573,446 of record OX420932.1, on the reverse strand, counting down.
TTTATTTCAAATTCTCAACCCAATCAGATCGCGTAGGTGCATGCTATTGTTTGTCACCCTTGACAAGATTAAAATACTTACGATGAGCTTGTTGTTTTAAATTAGATTTTTTTTAAACCATGGCATGGCCATGTGGGGTATCAAAATAAAGGACTTGAGGAGACGATTCTAAAAATATAATACACAAAAGGTTGAAAACAATAACAACAAAGAATCCGCCTCAAGTATTCAAAACAAGTACACATTTCAAGCATGCAAGCTATTTTGAAAAAACTGCGCGAGCAACCCTCTAGTCTCTACCTACCCGCTGTCTATGAAAATTATGTTATTTTCAATTGACGATTCGTAATTACAAACTGCAGTCACCGTTGTTGGGAAAACCTACAGACGGCTAGAAAAACGTAAATCCTCACGTTTTGTTTTATGATTTCAATCGATGCAGTTTTCTTTATGGATTAAAAGACTCTCCTGGACCCAGTTCTGGTTAGATTAAGTAGCAATACTAGAAAAGCCACAAATAAAAAAAGACGTTCCCATACCTTACAATGCCGACTCAATATTATGCCACTTTACGAGTAAGCATCTTGAAGATTATATAGATCATAATGTTATTTGTACTGCACAGGAAGTGAAATTCAAGTAGGTATGTACCTACGATTTTACGGAATTTAACACCTTGAATTTATTCAATACCTGTAAGAGAGATTATTACAGGTCAGATTAATATTCAGCTAGAATATTAATCTGATCTGCAATAATTAAAAAAAATATGATTGAATTTTTGTTTAACATACGTTGATACTTAAATGTTTAATTAAAGTGTAGCGTGGCGTAGCTAATAAAACGGGCTATGTGCGTATCGACTCACGCACAGTACCGGGTTCCTACGGGGTAATTGCGAAACACACTAACCGTAGGAATGGATTTAATTTTGACAGTTCAACAACATTAATTGCGTTATTTACGTTGTCGAGAAGACGATTTTTTCGACCATTTAAAGCAATGGATTAGCAATATTCTTCGGATTTAATTTTGACAGTTCAACAACATTCATTGCGTTATTTACGTTGTCGAGAAGACGATTTTTTCGACCATTTAAAGCAATGGATTAGCAATATTCTTCGAAATTATTCTAATTTATGATTAATAGTGCTTCGCAATTATTACATACAACATTTAATCGTGAGTCGTGCACAATATGCTTTTCATTGGCCGCAAAAATATGTTCCAAACATATTTTTCGTATTTATCGAAAGAAAAAAGATAAAATCAAAGTTATAAATATCCCATTTCTCAAACGCTACGCAATACTAATGTATTGACATGGTAATTCGCATTCAATTATTTTTTTCATCCCTCGGTTGGATTATAAGGCGTGCGGCCCATATTTTTTTGTTTAGCGGTACACAAAATAGATAAGCACCTTTTCAACAGTCGATAAAGTGCTAGTAACTCCGAATAAAATGGCTATGTGGAATCCAGATCCGGACTGGACGGAAAGACAGACAGATGGACATAACGAAATTATAAGGGTTCCGTTTTTGCCCATTTCGCTATGGAACCCTAAAAAGGGTTGGGCGCAAGCCGCGAGGCAGATGCGGCGGCGCCTTTGTGAGTCGCCGTCGACGCCGACCGACTCCGGACTCATTTGTTTCAAAATCTGGCCGCGGGACCAGCGGGACCAGCGGGACTTGTCGGCTCTCCGCTAGTGCTGTCCGACTTAGCACTGGTCGACAATTTTAATAATTCTCAATAACAATGTTGCGTCATCATAATTTTTTTATTATGTACTTGAATAAATAAGTAAGTTTAATAAGAGTTTTCTTGCATATAATAATTGCATTGTGGTGTGTTCCTAATTTTGTAAAACTAAAACCTGAAAAATCACGCTCTAAAAATTTTTAAAGGAAATATTCTCATCTGATAGCCGTGGTCATATGCCACTTTGCCCTAATATGATGATCGCTTACTACTTACTCTTAGAATGTGTTGTTTAAGTGGCATTATTTGGACAGGACCACGGCTAATGCAATAACAGCAAATGCTAGGCCTCCTCTGTTTGGCTTTTTCATTGACCGTCCCCCGACTTGACAATGCCTTGATCAAAATATTACCCACGACTTAAAAGGCCAATAAACATAATTTTTTTACTTTTTAGAGTTTTTGTTTGGGCCTGGGTTCTTTTTTTAAATTTGTATTCAGAAATAAATCAGTTTAATAAAATTCTGGCAACATAATGCTCTTTCTGACCAAAAATGTGTTGTTGAAAATCTACTGCCGAAAACTGGCAACAAGTGTTGCGCAGTGATTCTGACTTTTATAGATATATTTATTTATAGACTTATATAGATACATAGGTAGTATGATTTTCTTTACCAGTGACTGCAGCTTTTACCGAGTGCAATAAACGTTTCAGTGATGAATACAAAATGGCGAGATGGCCGCAATAGGGCCAGTACTAATCTAGTAAAAGGTGAAATTAAGTTATTTTCTAATCATTACTTACGTTTAGAGACGAATAATACTTGTTTTGAGACATTTATGTAACCTGTTAATGAGGTAGCAAAAAACATGTATTTTTTTACTTATTTATTTTAAGAAAGTTCCGTATTTTATTTTTTTCGCCATCTAATTTATTATTAAAAATACTACTAAGGCTTCAAAAATACTATAGGTATTTGATTTTTTTAAGTTGGCAACCCTAAGTAGTCACACTTATTTTCCTTAGTCTGAGTACATAACACAGCTTGACTTGTGGCAAAATTATAAACGGTACAGAATCAAGTTCAGAAAAGTATCGACATCGAAGAAGCACGTACCTACACGAGTCGATGAGACGATACAGTGACTTCAGCTTCACTAAGGTGCAGCGAGGGCCGGACCGAGCGGACGGCGCGCGGCGCGGCGCCCGGTAGCCGCCTCTCGAGCTTTCTTCATAAATCAAAAAGTTGTTTTTGTGTCTTATCGGCGGATAATCGGCGGCTGCTACCGCGCTGCCGATGCCGGTCACCCCTCCCCTCCACACGGCCGCTACCTATCTCTCGGATGGACTTAACTTTTTGTCGAATTTGAATGGGAATTAAACATAACGAACCGATAATCATTAGGTACGTCTTCCACCACTATACATCGCTTTCGACTCAGCTTAATGAAAGGCTATTAAAGGATTTTAGTGTAATCGATAACGAAGGGTAATAACTAGAATAGGTACCTACTATGACTCCGCTAGTTTGGAATGCGAGCGAAGTTACTTGTTTGACTAGACGCAGTTTATGTTAACAGAACCTTTGTTTTCGGGGATTAGATAAAGCTTTCCTTCTTGTAGCCGTTTTAAGATTTTGGGTTCAATAGATTGGACCAAAGTTTTTTTTTTAGTAGCAACTTGGCACCGTAGGTATTTGGCCAACCTACAGCATAACGAATTTGTCAAGTTTGTGAGATATTTAGGTACCTACCTTATATGTAGTTTGTTTTATGACTGTACCCCTTCTTTTCTCTTATCCACGGTTTGGCACAATGAAGGAAGGTTATGGTATGGCTATGGGGAACAACAGGGTATACCTATGGCAATTTTGTACAAACAGATAATGTGGTGTAACGTCGAGTGATGACTTGATGAGCGTGCTACTATAGGTATGCGACTATGCGTATTCATCGGGCGGCGCGGCAGCGCGACGCTCGTGTGATCGTGTCAGCACATCTACTTCGCCTAATTGCACCCCCGCGGCGTGATGGATGGTCCGCTCCAGGCCGGCCGGCACCCCCCTCGCAGCGCCCCCTCCCCGCGGCACACCCCACGAACACAAGGGTTGTTCCCAGAAATTCCATTATCATTGGACTCGACTCGTAGGCCGCTTCATTTTAACATTAACAACGCGCCGACTGTTACAATCGGCTTATTGTATTGAACGCAGTAGTTTCTGAAATTCCGCAATTTGGTAGAACAGATTACTTAGAAACTATAAAAAAATTGGCTTACCTACCTAATTTGAGGGAACTTTTCTACATTTTTATGTACTTAGGTTGATACCTGGATTAGATACTTTATCGTCATCTGCCTATCCTTTCCCCAATCCTGGGGTTGATTGAATCTGGATTCAATCAACTCAAATCCAAAGCATTTATTTCAAATATGTAAACCAATTACAGGCACTTAAATTGTTCCGCTATGTACTGAACGCTATTTTATTTGTAGATACCTACTACAAGAATGGATGTGTCTATGTGTCGCTACCATACGCCGTAACGGTCTTTAACTAACCAAACCGACAGAAAATAAGGCCATAACATGATGAACATTTTACATATACGTAGAACACTAATTTAATCACCTATTTTATAAGGTAAATAATACCTCTATATCTACGTCAATACAGATATAAAATATCATAGGCTACCTACAGCTGAAATGGTGGCTAACCTATATTATAAAATAGAAATATTATTGATATGACACCATACAAAGACATTCAAATATACCGTACTATTGTTCCTGCTCATAATCGACGAGACATCCGACCCTTAATAGCTATTTTAACGTTTTCGGTTTTATGGATTTCATAGCAATAACAAAAGGCTCCATACGAAACCATGATTTATAAACGTCGTAAATAAATGTTTCATGGCACACATTAAAATACCTACTTTAGGAACCTAACTTTATTTCTTGACAGGCCCAACTAAATAAAATAAGATATAGGTACAGGTCAAAGAGTTGCGCCTGCATCTTTTGTTGCCTGGCGTGTTCTTTGTGCAAGCGTTAGAGAACAAAGAACACAGGTATATGTATGATGAAGAACGCGGGCTCAGTCAGTAATCAATAATAACTTCATAAAGGGTGTTCAAAGAGTGTAGATTACGAGGTTGTCCTCAGAAATCTACCCTTTTCCAGCCGATCCAATGAAACGGAAGCGAAAAAAGATCAATATTTGGACAGAAATGATTATAACGCACACGACCGGACGCGAATACGTTCAGCGGCGCTAATAAAACCTGAGAACAGGATGCGATTTTCGACGGAATCATGTTAACTCGTCTGTTCTCAGCGTTCTCTTGTCACAACAGAGTTTAGTTTTTTGTCGACTCGTACCTTAATCGAATGAATTGAATCGGATATCGAGCTAGAGGCAGCGGCATCGCAGTTTGTATGCCTCGAGCGGAATCTCATTGAACCGACATCGCGGCGCACTTCCGCAACACAATCCGATCCAAAAGCTATTGAACACGATCCGATGTTTATTTTTCTTGAAGCTTAGGTACCAAGATGTAATATTTTATCAAATAGTGAGGGAGTAGCAAACAAGTAGATAATTGACATTAGGTACTTTTATGACAATAACCGAAATAGGTAAGGACCATACGGGTGCGTAACCTGCGTGGTAAATGCATAAAAAACGAATAGTAGCCATGGCTTTAATTTTCAGTCTAGCAACACTTTTCGCGTTTTTAGGTACGTTGTTGAACAGACACATTTTTCAAACCTATGAAGCAATGTATAAAGCAATATACATACATCGAAATATTTCAGGGCTCTATCTACGCCACACTTTTGAGCTAATCTAAATGAGGCATATGAGATGAATTTAGGTGCCTTCGTATGTGATGTGCTATTTATTCGTTTGAGATTGAGACTGGACGATGACGGTTCTGCGGGCCTCAGAAAGGCACTTTCAGCTGTTGGTCTCTGAGGGCCTTACGATAGGCTGCACGTCAGTGGTATCAAACAAGTATAAACTGCACCGCGTTATTATTCTAAGGCTGAGTGCGTACCTAATACAACATCAATCAGAATATGAACAATTTGAAAGGATATTGCTAATTCATTGCTTCGTGTATGTTTGAAAAATTAATCTGCTTCGCCCAACAACGTAATTACCGCAAGGAATGTTGTTGAATTTAAAGTCATTCCTACTTTAGTGTGTTACGCAATGACCCCTCTGCTGGCTCCTCTTAAATTGTGGGAACTCCGTTACGTTAGCCAGCTCAAGATCAAACAAAGTGTTACCACCAACGTGCAGCCTACTGCACCTAATATATTAGTATCCAGCAAACGAACGAATTGTGAATGACATACATAAACTCACACCTTCTTCCCATGTGTCGCCATGGGAAGAAGGTGTGAGTTTATGGGGGTTAGGCAGAAACTTCAGAATGCTACCTGCTACGATCCTCACATCTTCTTTTGCCTCGTTTACGCTCATACATCTGAGGGCCTAGTGTGAGTTTCATTTAACCATCTCGATCAAACGCAGTGAGCGCGTTCGGCGCTCCGATTGGCCCTGGATTGGTGAAGTACCAATCGGAACGCCGGATTCGCTCACTGCGTTTGATCGATATGGTAAAATGAAACTCGCACTAAGGCCTCAGGTCATACGCGCACGCCGGTTGCGAGTACTACGCATCTGACCTTTCTGAAGAACATCACCAATAAGGTCATTAGGTATATGTCCTCTTAGGGCGTCCCAACCGTTTTCACAATACCTACCCTTTGATAGTCACCTTTCATTCATGCTCCCAACATGACCAAACCATCTAAGCATACTCTTTTCAATTTTTAACACGCTTTTATTAGCTTCACCTGTATGTTTGTAAGCATGTTTGTTTGTTTTTAACCGACTCCTTTGTACTTGATTTTGACCCACTTCAAACGGTCAGATTTCATTTAAACTTTGTAGACTCATCGAGGACCGATGACAATCCAATAAAAAAAAACACGCTTTTGTGGTGCTTAATATTAATTGACTATAAAAATACCTACATCAAAAAGCACTCCTCGCTTTTTTTAAATTATTTTCTGCTTTTTTAGTTTGGTTTATAAAGCGTGTTTTTTAGTTTTTTTTGTTACTACATCTTCTTCTACTGCGAAACAATCATGTACAATTATTTCTGCAACTTTCCTATCCTGCAAAACAACAAGACTAGGGTGACCGAGTGGAAGCTACTGCAAACATTTGATAACTTGAAATGAGCATACAGCTAGTGACTCTTCTGTCATACTTAGTGCTAAAATAGTTCCAAATGAAACATTTTTCCGTAAAAAAAAAACTGATATCAGTTACTTGTTAAACAGTTTTCTTTTCGTTATTTACATTCCGCCTCGCTAAGTATAATAATTTCTTCAAAGTTTACACCATCTGATAATATCTCTTCCTTTATTTACGCTACGCCAATGGTTCCGGAGTTATTTAAACAAGTTGATAGATAAAGAGCGATAGGAGAGCGGTGCTCTTGTCATGAGAAAGAAAACCAAACAAATATAAGATCCTGGTCTCAAGCCGACTGTGTAGCACCAGTGGTAGCTCAGATAACGCAAACAACAAGGTACTAAAATTAGACACTTTGTACATTGAAAACTTTATTGAAATACCGCTTTATTTGTCGGGATGCGCTTAAAAGGATTCTGTTTAAAATGTTAATATCTACTAGATATTCGGGAATGCAATGTAAAATTCACGCGTGTAACTGCGTTGCATTGTGAACCTAATGGCGCTACAATTAAGGCCACTTTACGAATAACTGTGCTGAAAATAATTATTAAGTAGGTAGCCATCAGATTAGTAGTGACATTACAAGTAAAAAAATAAAAAAATGAACAGCCTATAATGTTCCCGCTGCTGGGAAACAGGACTCCTCTCTGTAAGAAGGAGTGGGCCGTGTTCCAACACCACGCGGGCCCAGTGCAGGTTGGTTGACACTTGTCTACAAAGTTTTGGTTCTAGGACATGCCGGTTTCCTCACGATGTTTTCATTCACCGTTTTAAGAGCAGTGGAGATGAAATAATGTAGACCAGGTATCTACACAAAGTAATACGCCTCTCTGGGTTCGAACCTACGACCTACAACTCGCGGCCGTTACCACTGGACCACCACTGCTCGCGATTTATAACATTATTTATTTACAAGTTCCAGACGTTGTGTTTTGAATTTGAAATACATTAATTAAATGAAACATTTCAAGATTATTTTGATACAATTCGTAGCTTTGTAGTAGATGTAAAAATTTGAAATTTCCTAGAAAGTGGCCTAACGTCGGTCAGCCCGCAAGACTGAGCATAAATTCAAACCTGTAATTTGAATATGGAAGGCGGCGCGGCTGGCAGTCCGCTGTCCGGAGCAGTCCGGAGTGTGAACGACCAGCGGCGACGGGGCCGCGCCTGCCACCTCATTAAATAAACTACGTGAAACTAAACTAGGCCTACCGTAACGGTACACATCCTACTTCATTTCGACGTCTCTAAACATCACGACAGTCCTAAAATCACTACAGTAGGTCTCTTACTTGCAGTTAGTTCGAGTCAAAAGACTTATTCGACATTTTAGAATTTCTAGCTCGCTAACTCTATTTGCCTACATTATCTGGTATTCAGTGTCTGAAACATTTAAAGGAGTATTCCCGGTATTCCTGACCATCATCCGCAGTTTAATTCTAGTCCGTGGCTACACTAGCTACTTGCTATAAAATGGAAGCTTCAAACAATCGACTATGTTTTATCGGCTGTCAGCGCAGAGTGAACTACATAGTTGTTATTGAAGAGGACACATTCGTAGAACGTCGGAAATAGAGCGCTTCCGAGTAACTCTTACGTTGGATCTCTTGTCGCCCGTCCCATGTTTATTTATACAACTCCTGTAATCTGATGGCGACCGACTGCTGAGATCGTATCACTCCACGACCTATCACAGATCCTGTGTACAACGGCTCGACTAGAATAACTGTTTTAGCATCAAAGACGGTTACAAACACTGTTTTGTAATGTTGAATATGTGGTCACAAACTTTTAAATGCCTTATTTATTGTATCAACATTTATATCTAAATACATTATAATATAAGTATAGGTATCTACTTACTGGTTTTTAGAACCGATCTCAAAGTTCAATCAGCGCCGAGCGACGCTAATTAACGTTAGGTGTTTTTCATTTAAAGATGAACAAATAAATCAGATCCAACCTTTTGATTTTGACGGATCTTCGCCCACGCAGCTACCTACATGAAGTATTATAACATATATAGGTGTAATGACATGCAAAGTACATAGGTACTTATGTTGGTACTTAGTTTTGTTAAAAATGTACCGTAGGGTAGGCCGCACGTCAGCGGTAACACTGACCATGAGCTGGCCTAGCGTAGTAAGGAGATTCAATACCTAGAACGAAAGTCAAGCAGACTGGTTTTGTTACTACTGACGTACGTGTGGCCTATTGTACCGTCGTCGATACGAAAAGATGAAGGTAGTTGTAGCCGTGTAGGTCGAGATGAACTACCTACACAACATTATGGTAGGTAGGTGGAAACAGATCGGGATCGTCCGAGGTTTGCGGCGTCGTCGGCGGCAGTGGTCGGGCGGCTCGGCGGTTCGGCGCGGCGAGATCAAAGCTCGGCGCGGGTCGACGCACGCGGCTCTCGATCGCCGCGTCACGTCCCGCGCACAACGCGCGCCGCCCCGGCTCGCCTGCCCGCGACGCCCGCGTCTTCAACAACGACCTCAACTCAATTCGTTCGCCCGTTTGGCCGACTCCAAGATGCCGCATGCCGCCCTATCCGCACTCGGCGCGCGCAAAATAATACTCAAAGGAAGCCTACCATCCTTGAACCGGTTATTATTTACAAACGACCAGCGTTTAATGGTCGTAAAATGCTTTAAACGAAATAATGCGGCCTTGCTATTCTGTGAACGTGTTCCTTCCGTATTAAAAAGTTCAGACTAAGCAAAAACTAAGGAATCAGGGTAACCCGCGAAATTCAAATTTTCTTAAGTATGTTTTTTTTTACAATTTGCAGGTCATTATGTAAATATCATTCGCGGCTATATCAAGGAAGTATTTATAGAACTATAATCATAATACTCGTCAATAGAATTGTTACGGTCGCGTATTATATTTTAGTCAGCATACAAACTGAAACTAACCTGAAAATTGCAAAAAACGCAAGTGAATTTAGCAAGCTACCCCCTTCAAGTAGGCACGTAATTTCAACAGCCAGCCTTGAAACCTTAATTTGATCAACATACAACCTCTGATGATACCTATACCTACTGACCTGCAAATTGCAAAAAACGAAAGTTTGTTTTTAATTTTGCAGGCTACCTACCCTGGGCCCTAATTCACTATGACCACTTAACGATTCCTTACTTTGAATCCATGTCAATTCCTTAGATCACACACGACATCTGCTAATAAATATCGACAAATTGTCTTGGAACATACAGAATATGACATTTCGATTCTTTACCGTTACATTGGTTTCTACAAAACACGATGTTGACGTAGTTTGAACGTAGTAAGATTCCGCGGGGAATCATTATAACCATACAGAAGAATTTTACCTATTTTTTTTGTAGGAAAGCAAGGAAAACCACCCGAACCAAACATTTCATCACATGGGTCACATACAACATTACTTTCAAATAATCGAAACCACACAGCTCTCAACTTCACACGCGACTTTCATGTATGAACCCCGTTAACTTCCCCCTTACTCAAAAGCGAGTTCCTACTAATCCCCTCGGAGCATAAATTGTAGAAAACAAAAAATAAAACGTAAGTAGTTATAAAATCAAAGCTCGACGGTGCGTTCGCCGTGGCGCATGGCGGCATGGCGTGTCCGACGGCCATCGTAACGCAACGGGTTGAATTAATTAGTAGTGCAGTGCTCGGCGGCCGAGCCACTCACTGTCTTTATAACATAATTTGCACTTCGTGCGGCGAGATCAAAGCCGAGGCCGTTCGATGGCGGCGCCTTTGATCACGACGAGCCTTTGAATGCCGCCGCCTCCGCCGGCCACGCCTCAAAATAGTCAATTTGTCGCTGGTTTTTTCATGAGACGAAGTGGTGCTTGTACACGCAGGAAACATCATAAAATATTCTTTATTTCATTACAATAGATAAATCCTAACTTTACCAGAAATATACCTACCTACTGTTAAATTATTGCAGCAAAGTAATCGTTTACAAACCGGCGCCGCCGATACATAGATTTTATTAACGATAACACAAATAGACTTCCATGCTATCATACACAATGTTATCTAGTTTCGTCTACCTATCCAATACGATAGATCAATTGATTCTTAAATAATACCGCATTATGATCTATTGAAAATTTAATACATTTTCCCGGCATTAGTTTAGTACGAAATCTACTGTCATGACTTATATTATATTTATAACGTAACAAGCAAAAAAAAAAGTAGTTAGGTACAGGTTTATTGGAGCAAGTAGAGGTATCAAAATAGGTAGGTACCGTACTCGCATACCTATTGCCTAAGGTCAGTTGTGGAAATATACCTACCTTAATAATATTATATATGAATAAACCAATTTGTATGTATTGCTGATTATCACTAGTTCTTAATTTTATTAAAACCAGTAGGTAGCCACATACATTACACTATGATTAACTAGAACTTAGCCCGCGGCTTCTTCCGTGTGGATATTGTATTTTCCAAGAAAAATTCAACACCATCTTTAAAAAGTAGTTTTCTATACTAAATAAGTAGGTACTAAGTTTGAAGTAAGGTAATGTAATACGAGATTTCATTAAAAATGTTAGCGCTGTTTTATTTTAAATTGTAAGCTTGTCCGTTGTTTCAGGTGAAGCGCGAAGCCGACAAAGAGATGAAATATGTAGGTAATCAATTTGATAGCACAGACTACTGGCCGACACGATGATGCTATCGCGACGCACATTTTGGCCGGTGGCGATGGAACTGCTAACACACTGTTCATTAAACTTGTTTTAGGTGGGCAGAACATCTACGCTGTTATTTAGACCAAATATTAAACTCGATCTTATTATTTTTGGGCACGGGGATTTCGTAACAAATTCATTCATGTCAACAAACTCGTATTTGTATTTTATAACCAGTAGATTTAACGGACTAAAATTACACACTAAATAAAATAACCTATAGATGTAAGTGCATAAGTATAATTTATGAGGAAATGTTGCGGAGGGTCGGCCGTCTCGCCGAGTCGCGCGCCGTGCCATGCCAGCGGAAAGATCAAAGTCACAAAGATGAGTATCGTATCGCTGCCCGGCGGCGGAGACCCTACCTTTTTAGGGTTTCGTACCAAAATGATAAAAAAGTAACCCATACGGTGCGACTTCGTCTGTCTATCTCTCTGTTACAACTGCTTATTTCAGGAATTACCGAGGCTTTGGTTTGAAATTAGGATTGGATATAAATATTGCTTGTTATTATATTACATAAGAAATGAAAGAATTGAAAACATATTGATTTAGTAGTGTTAACTAGGTCAATTGGGGTACCATGAAAGGGCTTTAGTTGTACAAATGCACATTAGAAAACATATTATTATATTCTTGACACTGACGAATGGTTAAAAATCCGTAAAAATACTAATAGCGAAAAATCTGTTTTAAATATAGTTGATGGAGGTTTATGCTAAATATCTGGTATCTACCGAGCAAATTTCTTTTCGTTTTCTAAAAATTGAAACCCACCTAGATCGATTTATCGTCCCCGAAACCACCTGCATACTAAATTTCATGAAAATCGTTGGAGTCGTTTCCGAGATTCAGATGATATATATATACATATGTACAAGAATTGCAAATATAACAGAAAAAAAAACGATGTCTCTATGATTTTAGCAAATAATCTTAGTTTTGCAGTAGCAAAAAATAAATGAAAAAATATTTATCCTACTAAGTTACGGAACCCGCGGTGGGAGAGCCTGACTAACTCGACGGTTTTTTTATATATCAAATTTTATACCACTTAGCTCACGGTTCTCCATTTACAATACCTAAGTAGGTTGTTTTAAAAAGACCTACTGCAGTAAAATTATCTTTTTTTAATGCGAATTATGTTCTTACATGTATTCAAACTTATCTCAAAAATACCTAACCCTGTCTACTGTCGCACAGTTGGCACAAAAATAAGTGGGTAACTTGGCCCCAGTAGGTACTTAGGTGATCTTTTCCCGATGATGACATGAATATACAGCAAGCATGGAGTACGAGTATAATAATTATAGCTATTAGAGTTACAGTATTGCACAATTTTACAAGACGTTGAACCACATTTTCAACGTAGACAATGCGCAAAATAAAAGTAGCTCTAAAACCGCGACGCGACGTGATCAATCAGATTGGCAAAATAACAACGGGCAAGCAAACTACCAGCTGTCTCTGGTTTCATTGTTCTATTCAATATTTCTACTTGAATGAAGTACCTAGCTAGACGGACTTATGTTTTTCAATGACAAAAAAAAATACTGCACTGTTGCTTTTGCTATTTGCAGTTGCAACATCAAGAGGTTGCCAAACGATGATAGCACGTGACGCAATAACCGACGGCGCGTTTGATGTCCGCTTTGTATCCAGTAAATCCAGTAATGGATCGGCGAGCAGACAGAGTTGTCGCTCGCTTGTGATATTGCCGCTAAAGAGCGCGCCGACAAAGGGCCCCTCGGTAGCACAAAGCTATTGATATCATTTAAATCCCTTTGATAATCACCGACGTTGTTACTGTTCCCTTTGGGAACAGGGCAAAGCGTTTGTGCATTAAGCCGTTCTAATTGCTGAATGTGTATGTATGGAAGCTCTGCATTTCACCATTTGCTTAGTGCTGAAATTTGCATAGGTGTAAGTAAGGTCTTACTGCGTCAATAGTCTAAGACTCTAAGCAAACAGTATTGCTTAGACAATAGACGCAGTAAGGAACCTAAGAACAAATGACCTGAGACCTAAGAATTACTCAAGTGTGACTCGAGGACCTACAGGGTTCTGTAAACTCCATATGGATAGGTAGGTAGATTCCCGTTATTTCAATTGATGTGAACATTTTGGAGAAACCCGATTTTGGAGCTCTATCGACCGTATCTGTTGTAACAAAAGTCCGACAACTTATTTCCAAAAATAGAAAAAAGCATTTCAGAAATGCTTTTTTCTAATGTTGTAGTAGCATGTTAATAAGCAAACGTGCAAGCAGCCATAAAAGCAACGACAGCAAGTGGTTTCAGGATTTGTACATCCATCCCAACCAAATTGTATCCGTCGGGTCCGCCGTGGAAGATTAGATAGTGACAGGCGATAGCAAGCATGCAGGCGGGCAAGAAAGAGCGCCATCTGTCTGGAAATGATTTCTGGGTTTAATAGATATAGGTTCCACCAACCAAATTAACTTACCCGAGTTGGATCAACCCTTGAATATCTTATGGTGATAGCATTAGCAAGCATAACATTCAAGCTGGCAAGCAAGCATACAAACAATCGAGCAAATATTTCAAAGATTAATTGATTAAGAAAAAAATACACCCACCAACCTTTCTTATCAGAGTCCAGGGTCCAACAACAATCAATGATGTATGGAGATGGTAATAGCAAGCATGCAAGCAAGCGTTCTTATAGGCACGTACATAAGCAAGAAGGCTGGCATTCAAGAAGGTTTTGCAGAGGTCCATTTGGCCAAGTTCAGTTTAAAAGAAAGAAAGGTAATGCGTTTATTGGCATATAGGTAGCCCGCAAAACTTAAATAACATTTTTAACAATTTGCACCTCATATCCAAATTTAAGCTAGGTATTTTAAACAAAATTTGGTTCGCGACGGTAACAATAATATCATTAGTAGAACTCTCTCACATAGAATTGGCCATTTCACGAACTAGTCATTTAAGTGAGTAATTTGAACTTAGAAAATTGTATTGATCATTAATGATGATTTTAATAATTCTGTAAATACATTTCGAATCATATTTAGTACAACTTTATACTATCCTGCAAATTTGAAAAAATACTATGAAAATTTTAATTTCGCGGGCTATCCCAGAGCATTCGCCTATACTAAAAAACTTAAAAAAGATCTCGGGAAAGTACGAGTAGGACTCGCGCTCTAAGGGTTCAGTGATCCACCTCAATTTACCAATTCCGGATTAAAAGACAGATTTAATTAACTTTATAGTTGATGAAAAACTCATAATGGAGTGTATAGTGGACCGATTTGTATGAAATAAAGACAAATGCTCATTTTTACTAACACTAGGCGACATTTAAATGAATGTTTAAATAAAAACACGCTGTTAGTTATTCAAGTTTCGGCGTTCAAAATCCAATAGCACGTTCTTGGTAAGGCACTAATTTAGGTGTGGCCTAGTGTTGGTACCATTACTAATGGAAATGATTATGATATTTATATTATACTAGCTTTTGCCAGCGGCTTCGCCCGAGTGGAGGTCGGTGTGTTATACATATAAACCTTCCTCTTGAATTCTTGAATTACTCTGTCTATTGATGAAAACCGCATTAAAATCCGTTCCGTAGTTTAGAAGATCTAAGCGTACCTACAGACACGAGAAGCGACCTTGTTTTGTACTATGTAGAGATTAATGAAATATGCATTGTACATTTTAAAATGAAAACCTTGTTTTTTTCCAGTCAAGTTTTTATTGTTTACCTCGGAGCTATAGTCAGGCTTATGAGATATGACTCAAGGGATGTTAGATTATGTCTATGAGGTGGTCATAGCGGTCAGTATATTTTTCTAATAAAAAGTAAAATAAGAATAAAGTCAATTCAAACTGCGTTTTGAATTCCATTTAATTAATACACGCCGATTTCGTACGAAATGTATGGGAAAAGTGGCTTTACTCTAACCTCGGTCGGTATTATTTATCGAAACTGCACCGATTGTCATCAGAAAAATGAAATGTGAGAGTTGGCGTTGTTCTGGCTAACTGTAGCAATGTTCCAAAATATTTAAAATGCGGTTAACAATTACTTTAAAGTTAAATCCTAAAAACGTCTTCTTCTTGTAGCTAAAGCGGTTAAAATACCAGCCCTAACTGCCCCGTCTCAGAAATATCCATCCTGTATAAATATAGCACACCACTGACACTACCTGTATATATAAATGAGAACTATAACACGTAGGTACCTACCATCTATAATAATCACACTTGGTAGCTATTAATTCGGGATCACTTTTTAAGCGTCCGACATACGAGAGAACAGGTTTTGTTGTAGGTGAATGTAAAGAAAAAGAAGTGTTCACGCCGTAAAGTATAAGGGGATAAAAGGAGATACGTAATCGTATGTTATTATTTCTTTCTTTGAAGTACCGAGCCGACAGAACATGCCGTGTCTACCTATACTACAAATTGCATGTGCCCGCGCCGCACGGTTTGCTGCCCTCGTGCGCATCATACCGTTGTTGCCTTTATATGAACAATGAACTTACAAAACTCATAGGTATACAGTATAGGAATTATGGTTACCTGTCACAATAGACAAAAAAGTAGGTTGATATTTCAATACCAAACGTTTCTCCAAGAAAATTAGGACGCTTGTTAATCGATGGCTCTTCAAAATAAAACTGCGAGATAACTCTCATCAGTTCAATGAAATGTCGAATGGAGCAAATCTTTATAGAAGTACCTACATTGTACAACGCCTACTTGTATGTATTATCAAGTAAACAAGTGCTTTTACAAGAAAAGCTGAAGATTGGAGGAGTGTGATGAAAATACGTGAGTGGGCATTGCCCACACGACGCGATAGAAGTCGAGCGACCACATCTGGCGACGTGCCAGCCGGCTGAATAGCAGAAATAACGCCACTATCAACATTCCAGGTCACTTCGTAAGATTATCTTTTTATTATATGCGTATACAAAGATTTGATCTTACAGATACTAAACAAACAATCTTGCTGAGCACGGGTTTACTAGGAAGGAATATAACTTGCTAAAAACGCCAACAATATAATAATTGTCGTTTTGAATGACAGCATTGATAGTTTTTATGATTCCTAAAACTCGAAATCACCGTTAAATTGTATCTAGTATTATTTGTAATTATAACTGTTGGGCGTGATATTTAGAATTAAAATATAAAATGCCGCAATTTATTGATGATATTGATAATCGTCCGGCATAGCCATCAACACTATTTCGTGGAACACGCCACCCACGTAGAACCTGCGCGCGAGACCCTCCCGGGCGCTGTGTATGGTCATCTTATTGTAACGTCATCCGATAAATACCTACGTTATGGTAACAAGTAAAGGTGGGCACTACCTACTTTGTCATTTCCGTCACTTTTAGGGGTGCTCAGTTTGACTGCCACCTTGTGCTTACAGCACACTTGGTGAGTTATTATTACTTATAGAGTTGGTGCATATAGCGACTTTATAACTAAGAGAATTTTCATTAAATAATTTATAATGAACGAGAGAATAGGTACACATTTACGTCCTCGTGAAGTTTTCTTTATTACAGACATAAAACTTACATAAAACACTGTTTGTTGTAAGTCAGTTTTGGAATACGACCTCATCTTGGTCGACGATAACTTCTCGACAATAAACCTAACACGAAGAGGCCGTAAAATTCTAATTTGAAACGTTCTGGCTGTGCTACATCCCTGGCTGGCACGGCACCCGGGCACCCCACGAGCCCGCACCCTCCACCCGGGGCTAGTGCCTAACAGTGTATGACGTAGACATAAGTTGCTCTTTTTGCCTTCCTGAAAACATATGGTTTGTTTATTTTGAACAACAAAATAAATTTAAACGACAGCTTTCCTTCGAAACGTGGACCAATACCTAATCGTTTATTGCCATTTATGACTGGAAGCAGATCCCCAACAAAGTTGAGAAAAGGCTAGGCAGATGATGATAGTAAACATATTCAAAAGAAACCTTTCCATTTCTTTTTTGTTTTTATGAATGGAAATTAGAATACCTACCAGATGTGTCTTGTTTATATTCGTCTCAAATGTGGAAGCACGGAGCCGGTTGACGTGAGGCTTGGCTTGCCACTAACCAAGTCCTACCTACTATCTACCTACCTTAATCTTTTTAGTAATCGCTTACTTCAGGGTCATCGACCGCATGGAGGCTGCCATTGCCAACGTAGCGGATGCGCGTTCACCTTTCTCTCTATTACTGCCCTATAGGTATTTACCTGCTGTTCACTTTCATCGCTAAGTAAAAGTTGCTATAAACACGAAACCACCACACCACATCAAAACACTGTAGGTAAATGTATTGTTCTATTTATTTAGGAACCTATGTATACCTACTTACAGTAGGTATATAGGGAGTTATAGACTAGTAGATAATCTACAAATAAAATAATTTTGCGAACATCTTATCTTGTAGGTTTTACATATTGTGCTTGATTCAAGCTATCTCAATTAAGTCATCATCTAGCTGTCAATTTGCAAAATGCTTTGATGAGTCCTAACTCTAACCTAATACCACTCAAACAAAACAAAACTCAAATTGCAGCGGAAATGAGAGGCGGTGTAAAGTTTGATTTAAGTAGGTACAATAATTAGAGGATTTTGAAAAAGGCCCCAGAAAAGTAAAAAGGAAACCGTGCAATGGCATGTGACATCATGATCAGATCAAATAATAGATTGGATGGATTGTGTGAGAGATGATCCTAATGAAAAGGGAATAATGGAAGAGCCGAAGAGCACCTTTGCGCCTATCCCAGGTAACGACAAAGGCAGCTAAAAGAAGATATGGTACCACCGCAAGCAGTTTTGAGATGATCTTTAATGTTTTAAATAGGAGGCCTTTTCCCAGCATTGGGACATTACGGGCTAAATAGATAGATTTTATTTTTTTACAATTTACTTACTGAATTACCCTTAATAGCAATCAATCTTGCGTAATTATACGGTATTTATATTCGTGACCATAGGTACATGGAAGGTTTTAGCACCACGTAAAATTATTACTTTTTTGTTTTATATCATCATCATTATTTCAGCCGATAGACGTCCAATGTTGGACATAGGCCTGCCCCAATAAAAATGGGGGGTTTGCCATAATCGCCACGCTTGGCAGGCGGGTTGGCTATCGCAGTATTGTGGTAAAATGCACAGAGAACGCTGCTGCCCATTCTCTAGGGCGACTAAGATACTTAACCTTAGTCGCCTTCTACGACACCCACGGGAACAAATGGGAAATGGCTTTATAAAATACTACGATTTACAATAAAACGATTTTCTTTGGAATCCATTGCGCTTGCATAGGTTACCTAGTGTATTTATCTCATTGGCAAAAACAAATTTGGATTTTTTTTATGGACAACGCACAACCTAATCCGCTAGGTCTAGAAACATGACTTGTACACACGGCTACACATCAAGCTATACATTTCCAGTTTACGCTGATCTCGCACTGTACGGAAATCCTATACAATGCGAAATCAGCTTATACTGGAAATGCATAGCTTGATATGTAACCGTGTGTACAAGTTAGTTTTACAGGGTAACCCGTTAACACTGTTCCCTATTGTTTATTTTTTCAAAAAATAAATTAACGGCAATTTGTATTTTTGTTTGTGGCAAACACTTCCAAGTAAAACTCTGCTGTACCGTTGGTTTGCCAAAACCTCTAACATAAGTGCATTTTACTGAAAACGTATTATGTATTTAGAATCGCGTTTTCAGTGTGACAATATTTTTTATGTAGTTATTAGTAATTGTTGAAAATGAAAATCAACGGCCCATACAGTTTAATAACGGTGAGCACAAAAGAAAGATTTGTGAAAATTGGTACCCAGAAGGGGCTAAATAGGGTATGAAAGTTTGTATGGATGTCATTTTCTCCAATGAAAAATCCGGGTGGGCATGCGATTTAATTTTTTGTGTATTTTGCTAAATCCGACTTTACAAAGAATTTTGCTCTTTTGGGATTTAAAGAAGGAGAAGAGTAAAGAACGGGCTTGTACCTACTTAGCTAGTTTTCGTTCTTGTTTTACGTAGATAAAATAAAACCTTTTCCCTGACACGACTTTCAATACCTATTACATTTTCCGTGCATGTTTGATACTTCTTCGCATATAAGTTTAAACGAGTAAGAGTAATCCAAGCAAAACAGTGTTCTAAAACTTTGTAGGTAGGTACTCTAATTGATGGTATGGATATTACCTATATTATTTTGAATATCAATGCCAAAATAAAACTCATAATAAGTGTAAGTAAGTCCATAATTAGATAGTTATGTACTAAGTTAAGATACATTGATTAACTTACTGACAGGATTTGATATTGTTACGTGTAGGTATGCTTACTTACCATAACACAAGAATCTACACAGGTATGTAAATACCCCATTATATGTACATTCCTAGTATTTGCTATAATGAAAACATAGCAAAAGCATTTTTTAAGGCAGACTGTCTGTGAGTGACACTTTGCTCAGCACGATTTTCGTCACGCATAGGGTTGTATTTTGAACACTATCAGGCGGTATTTGTTTCGCGATCGCGACACAGCAGCCGCCAGCCGCCAGTGCCGCCAGCCGCCACACCGCGTCGCACTATCCCGCGCCCTCACCGCCCCTCCCTCCCTACTCCCTTCATCCATCAGTCAGTCACTCTACGGCACGCACGAGGGGCGGTCGCTCGATTTCTCTTTTCGCTCAACATTCACGCGGACAACTGGGTCAAAGGCTTCGTGCTAACGTCGAACAAATCCTTATACGTCCTGTGTTGTGACCGAATACAGTGCAAGTGAATTAGAATTATAGTTAGTGATCAATCAAATTAAACCTGCGGTTCTTTTGAAGTGTACGGGATGCGTGCGTGAGCGCAGCGCATGACGTGCTACGAAACGTTGAGAGCTCCGGCACCCGCCGCGGACGCCCCCATGGCGCACCACTTCGTCAAGTGGTGGCGCAACAAGTTTAGAAATGGATACAAGAAATTTAGCAGTAAGTTATTACCATAAAAACTATTTACTTTTAACTGCAAGGCTTCATAACATTACGTTGTTGTTGGTATTTGACACTGCCCCGTGGATCGTGTGGTCAAAATTAACAAAATAACATGTTCTTGTGTTACCATGTAGCAACAGTCGTATGTAGTAGGTTCCAAAAAACAGGAAAACATGTTGGTATCGTAATAAATACAAACTAGAGAACACTGTGTACATAAGTAAGTGTGATACGAATAGCAAACTTCACAATATTATTATAAAACCGGTCAAGGGCGAGTTGAAATAGAGCAAGAAGGGTTCTATAAATTATGTTGTTTACATTTGAAACAACGCCATCTGGCGATTCGTTACTTACAGTTGGATTGGGTTACGTACATTTTGAGTTTAGTTATTGTTCTACCTTATTTCAGGGTTCAGAGTTTCCAACCTTGATAGTTTTAATTGAACCTCTATGAAACCAGATTTTTGTCCGTCTGTCACAGAGGTATTTCTTGAAATTTAAGCAACGTAGGAATTTGTTTTAGGGATAATGTTAGGTCTCCATGACGTGCACGCAGATTGCCGGTCAGTGGCCAAAAATATTTAATCCAGATTAATTTTGGAGCCCCCAAATAAATCTCGAATGAATATAATTCTAGCTAGGGCACGTTTTATGAACTACGCGTAATACAGTAACTACGACAGACTATTGCTGTGTAATTTGGTTCGGAACCCTAAAATTGTGCAAGCCCGACTCGCTTTTGGCTGGTTTTTTATGCTTTCGTATTGCAGTTCAATTAAATTTATTTATTTGTTGAAATCTATTCGGGAACTAATTGCTCGTGCCCGTTATATTAGGTAGTTATTACCTCCATAATTGAATTAACAAAAACAAAATTTATAACTAAGCTACGTTTACGTTACATGTACGTAAACGTAACTTAGTTATATTTTCTTTTTGTTGCTTTTCCACGTGGAAAAACTAGGAAGAGGAATTTAATAAAACAATATAAGTTATCTACCGGTATACCTGCCTGGAAAGAGCAGTCTTTCAAAGTTATAAACCAAAATTGAGAAGTCAAGTATGACAAGTTAACAACAACACTCAGGTACCAACTATTATTAGTTTTTTAACTTATCGTGTCTATTCAATTATCTTAGTGAGCGCTGTGTGAAATAAGTAATGTAAAGGTTATACCTTTATCGTGCTTATTATAAGATTTTACGATCTCGCACGATGTTATCAACAGTCGGCAAGATCAAACACGGGCACCGTCGGCACGGCCACGACCCGCCGACCGGGCGATTCGTTCGCGGCAACATGAATTGAATGGAAAAAAAGTAAAATGAAATAATAGGACGAGTTGTCTTCCGCTACATGGCCGCAGCCCACGTACACAGACCTACATTAGGGTAAACATACCGGTTTACCGGCCACTACCCCTTTTCGGCCACTTCGCACGTTATTTGTCCTTATAGACAGTGTTATAGGCCGCCCCTTTCAAATTTTGCGCCATTCGATCCGGACAAAATTCACAGTTCATAATCCAACGGCATGACCGCGAAATTTGCGAACTGAGCCCTCAGTCGCCATTTCAAAATTTGGTGTGTGGACACGTGTCAAATTTAGCGAAAAAAATAGCAGGTGGATTGATTTTCTAAGGTAAGTTTTTAAGTGTTACTGTTGGTTTATTTTTCATTGATTTGGTATGTGTGTACTTAGCATGTTTAATTTCAATATTCAAGTGCCCAAACTCATCTAACTTTTCATAATTTGTGATATTTTTGGTGGTCGGACAATACGATATCGATTAATTTCAAAATCTACTTTCCGACCGGGTGGTCGCATAACCGGTTTATTCATGTCATTTCATTTAGCCTTTATTGGAGAAACCTTAAATTCACCAACATAGATTCCATTATATTTTTGAACAGCTAGAATTTTGTAAATTTACAACTAGATTCCGGCCGCCAGTATACCTCATATTTTCAAAGATATGACCCTCAAAAATACCGAACGTTTAGCGGCCGATAACTGGTAAAAATATAACCTGTCTCCGGCCGTTCAAAATAAAGGACGGCCGAAAATTAGTAAAAATTACACCTGATTCCGGCCTTTCGAAAAAAGAACGCCCGTTAATTAGTAAAAAGTAAATCTATTTATGGCCGTAATATTTGTTTCTGATTTCATGTTTGTTACCCCTTTATGCTGAAATGGCTACATGGGTTTGAATGAAATTTGGCGTAGCCTTACTCTGAATTAATACATAGGCTACTTTTTAACCGCGGAGTCGAAGAAGCTTATGTGTTATATGTGATAATGGATACATTTTTGGTTGATTTGCTTGGTGTTGGAATTGTGCTTTTTTTTCAGATGGCACCTGTCAGTAAAGGAAAGAAAAAAAATATTGAAGAGCTTTCCCGAAGGATTGCTTATAGTGAAGAAGCACTGACAAGCACTCTTTCAGGTATACGCGGCAATATTCGCGGCATCAGGAAAGCGAGCCGGTAGGACGGAGTTCACTATACAGGACAGGCTTTCCAGTCGTGTTGCTGATTTAAGGAGAAAAATTGGCCCAGATCCTATATTTGGTTTTGATGGAGAAATGAAAATCGTTAATTGGATAATTGAGTTGGCGAATTTTCATGAAATTTCATGTTTTTTTTCATTTTATTTTTATATGATTGTGTTAAGAGATTTTTGAATGATGCTAAAGCCAAAAGTAGCTATAAGTCGTAGAAAAGAGTAAAAATATACCGCTTTTTGAGAATTTATTCATTGTTTTACTTTCATACTATTATAAACCCTATGAGCTACTGAATAAGAGTCGTTTTTCTACCGTGAATTAGGTGGCCGATAACTAGTGCACTAGTGGACGATAACTGAGTGAAAAGGCCGATAGCCGGTATATTTGCTATTTTTACGAATATATATTTTTTATTAATTATGTATCACTCATACGTCTATAAACGTTAGGTTTTATGAAACTACACTATTGTAGGATAAAATATTTATTTTTTGAAAAATCTTGGAGTACAGCATTATGATAGAAATCAACTCTAAAGTCAACAAGCCGCTTAAACGGCCGATAACCGGTATGTTTACCCTACCTACTTGTTTCTTGAAAAAAAAATACTTTTCAGTTATTGGCGTTATAGACATTTTTATTGAAAGCATTTTATTTACTAAAACAACGAACAAACTTTCATTCTTTGGGACTACCGAACGGACAAAAACACGGATTTTCATAACATGTGCTTTATTAGATTCTGTGTCCGACTTTATAACCATAAAATTAAAATTGCAAATCCTCAAATTGATTATGTATGAAAGAAATTAACACGTCATCAGTATTTCGTAAATAAATAAAAGATAATTCCGGCTTCTTAATATTATGTGAGCAACAGAGCGCCCACTTAACTAAAAACGACTTCAAAGCAAACAAATAGAAATAGCTCTTTGATCTTGTTCTGTTTAGTTACAACAAAATAATATTATAAACTATATACCTACTTACTTACTTCATTAAGAAAACGTCTTTCATTTTAATAATCTCCTGCTGCCGTACAGTGCGTAAATAGAGAGTTGCCGACGTAGTAGAGTTTTGATCATTTCAGAAACTTCAAAGCGAGTTTAAATAAAATATACACCCCCAACAAAGTAGCGAATTAGGTTTTTACACGCTTTATATTAGCTTCACTTGTATGTTTGTTTGTAACCGACTCCTTAGGGCGCGATTTTGACCCACTTCAAACGGTCAGATTTCATTTAAACTTTGTAGACTTATCGAGGACCGATGACAATTAAAAAATTAAAAAAAGAAACAGAAAAAAAAACAAAAAAATCACGCTTTTGTAGTTTGCAGAACTAAAAAATAGTCAATAAATAATAGTTTAAAAAACTAAAAAACACGCTTTAAAAACCATTACCAAGATTATTACGGTTAGTTTATACGTAATACTTGTCTTTAAAAAGTTTTATTTGAAAAATAATAGTTAAAAAAACTCTAAAAAAGTAGAAAATAATTTAATTCTATTAAAAAGCGTGGGGTGCTTGATATTAATTGATTATAAAAATACCTCAAAAAGCACCCCACGCCTTTTAATAGAATTAAATTATTTTCTACTTTTTTAGTTTGGTTTTTAAAGCGTGTTTTTAGTTTGGTGAATTATTCTTTTTCAAATAAAACTTTTTAAAGACAAGTAGGTATTACGTATAAACTAACCGTAATAATCGCATGGATATATCTCGTTTTGTACCTTGTTCGTAACCATCTATAATATATTTATGTTTTTGCTATTGATCACACATTTTCAGTCATTTTAATATTTTTGACATTTGGTATATAGCTAACTCGAAAAGTCAGCAATGAAACGCGGGTTGTAACCGTAACGTTTTAATAAATAGAACGCGCCTTAAATCACTGTGCAGGAATGTGGTTACGATTAGTCGCATTATTACGTACCCAGTAGATGTTGTTACCCATGGAGTTGGTCGTTAAGAGACATTTGAGACATATACCGGCCCCGAGTCTACCTCTCATCTAGACACAACTTTAATAATTAGGCTCGTTAGAATGACCCTTAAAGTAGCATTTTCAAAAACCATACAATCATGGCCGAAAATTACTGCTTGTTATTGATAAACACTGGGAGAACAACGCAAAAATAAAAATGCTTCTAAAATAAATTTTGTAAGACGGATAAAAGAAATGCCGCTTCTTTTGAGAGAAATAACATTAGCGGCAGATGTGCGATGCTACGGTGGATCCCAAACGTTCCAATCCAAAGGGCGACCCACTCACCGGGCCTTCCAGGAAATGTCTCAACGCTCCCCGTAACCTTGTGTCGTTTACATCTCTCCGTCGCTCGGCGCGGGCGCGGGCGTCGGTCGGTCCGCATCACACACTTTTTGAATTTCGCCGACAAGCTTTTGGTTAAACAAGTTTTTTTTCTGCCCATTATGTTACTGGCTTTGTATTCCCTTGGCAATGATTACAATGACTAAAATAGCATGAAATACGAATTGAAGATAAAACAAAATTTAGGTTTCGTACCTGTTTTTGAGTTGAGTGGACCAAGGAAGCCAGCATAAATTTTGTGTTGGTAATCCCCATTATTTTATACGCTTTGCTTGCCAATTAAATATTGACGACTCTCTTTTATGTTTATTCTAGTTCTTTTTGTTTTAGCTTAATGATTAATTTGAGTTTACATCGCGCCGGCTTTGCTTATTGCGATTATCCGATTTTTAAAGACTACAACGGTATCAATCCCAATAAAATTGAGAGGAATCGTTTTTTATTTTATTTTTATTGTCGAGACAAAACTTATGGACCGATTTCAGTTATGATTTCAAAAGGGCGACTGTTGGATTTTTATTCTCCGCTATGTTTAAAATCCCGAATTATTTAAGTTTAAGCTTTACGTCCGATGGGGTTTCCTTTCCATTGTCGAAAATGTTGACTTCCATACAAACTTTTATCGCCAATTTCACCCATTTACTGAATTAATTTTCAAAAATCCTCTAGTGCTCACCTTCATTATACCTCAACCGCAAAATTACATGTCAACAAGACACAGGGGTTTAGGGTTTAGGCTTTGCGTTGTCTAAAAAAAATCTTAAATTCATTCATTAACTGGGGAATTAATGAATTTAAGGTTTTTGATTCAGATTCCGAAGAAGCAGGGCAACAAACACACCAGAAACATTATTCTGTTACTGTGACCAGCTGTCCCTGCACTATTCTCTGTCACAACGAGGTTGCCTCTATCTACATAGGTACATTTGGGCGCCAATAATATAGAAATCAGTGGCACTTACCGACCTCTTCTGTTTTTCAGTTGGTACGGAGAGCGAGCGGACGGACACCGAGGAACTGATGGGACGCGCCGCTTCTCAGTGCTCTGCGCCCCCCGACCTGTTGCCGAGCGAGGCACGAGCCCTGCTGCGGCCGGCCACACCGCCGGTGCCGCCGCCGCGCTCCGCGCACGAACCTTGCTACAAGCCACCACCGTCACCTACCACGGCCAAGGCGAACAATGATGATAAGCAACCTAGATTACGATTTGAGGTAAATCATACATGCAGTCAATAAAATACATAATTTATAGAGGTCAATAGTACGTAGTAGAATATTTATAATGAAAGCCAACGACCTATTACTAGCAGAGTAGGTACGTTTTTCATAGGTAACAACCTAGGTAACAATAATAGAGATCGTCGCTTAATCCAAGAGCCATGACTGTGGCATTAGCATTGTATTCGGTACCAAACCGCATCGGGTCCGCATGGTGGATTATGGCGTACTCCCTCGCAGAAAGACGAGGCCTGTGTCTCAGCAGTGGCAGCGTTACAGTCTGATTATAGTATTGAGTGCTTCTCCGAATAAAGTTTTAGGCTTCCTTCAAGGCGAAGCGATATTACCTATTTCTCGAAGTTAGATTTGAGAAACCATTAGCTTCTACCCATATCTTAATTACTTTTTTAAATCTCCGGCTTATATTTTTCTGTTACTTATTTTAAAGCCACATACAGGCCAGGTAAAATAAACTTATTTGAGCTAGGGCCATCCACCACAAAATTACACGAATCCATCAGTTCTGCGAACCGTTTTCTTTTTTCGCCAGGAATTATGGGGATCAATATAAAAATCCCACGATGTTTGTCACTCGCAAACGGAGATAGTTGGAAATATTATTTATTTCAGTACGGTTTAGTTGTACCGACCCATGCGCTAGCCACCCATGCGTGTACGGGAATTAGAAAGTGGCGATTAGTAACCAAGCAAGTCGTGACTTAAGATTCAATCAAATTCATGTCTTTACTATCTACATAATCATGTTGACATCATGACTGCCTCGTTGGTCTAGTGTTCGCAAGCGACACTGCTGATCGTAAGGTCTCCCGGCCCAGGAAAATAAGACTGTCTGCGAAACTTTACAAATATTGGAAAAGACTTAATACACGACGATTGACGGCATGGTTGGCGCAGCGGTTAAGCAATTAACTGGTGCGCTGCGTGTCGCGGGTTCGATTCCCGCACGGAACAAACATTGGTATGACCTACAAGTAGTTGTTCCGGGTCTGGCTGTTTGTGTATGTGAGTTTAAATGTTTGTAAATGCAATATAAAAAAAAATACTAGCTAAAACAGATTTGGCGACCTTCGACAGCTAATATCTTTTATTCGCACAATATTTCACACTGGACTTTCTCACACACTATTGGTAAGGTTGCCTACCTTACCACTTGAGAAAGTCCACGCTCAAATGACAACCCGCTGAGAAATCTTCACTAGGATTTATTTTTCAGATTTTCCTGGGCTATTATACTTTTTGTATTACCGGTTGGTGTAGTGTAGTGTACCTATTTATGGCGGATTCCTATAATTTACGGACAGTGTTAGGTTAAAATTAAGACTCTTGTATCTTTACCAATATTGAGGCAAATACCCAATTTCTTCGCATAGTAGACCCACCCTATTTGCAAGTAGCTGTCGCAGGTAAAATTGGCATACGAAACTATTTATTTGGCTAGTTTGGAAATAAAAAATGCTACCATTGGTGAGCAAAACGATTCGTTTTTGTTTATAGGAACCGAGCATTAATAAATGAATACTGACAAACTTGTTTAAATATTCTATTCGGATAACCAAACTTGCAATAGTTGCAATTCCGAAACGGGACCTACTCGACCCATGCGCCAAATTAACTGACGAAGGTACTGTCCAATGAAATATTTAATCATGTAGAAAAACCACTTCAAATTTGTAGCCGTATTACTAACCAAACGCCTCGTCCCCTATTCACACTAAAATGTGCGTGACGTTTCATCGAGAGGCCACGGCGGGCGGCCCGACTTTACCTTGTTCTGCTGTGAACCAAAGGCACTAAAGGCAGTGCTAGTTTCCTTTAAAAGCGTAAGGAGATAAGGAGGACGCCCGCCTAGGCGGCCGCCACGCGCGTTATGTCCGGCGCCACCGGGTTATCTACTACAACATAACCTTTCGACCGTAATCCAATAAGGAAACGGTAAAGGAACACTGACTACTCCGAATACTAAATAGCTATCGAATAGACATCCTCTTTCAGATCACTGAATAAAAGCGAAACTAGTTTCAAGCGCTCGGTGATGATAATTTATTTAAAATGCTATATTTATGTATGTATCGCGGGCTAGCGATTCAAAATGACATAATTTTACCGAAATCATACAGGCTGTTAATTGTCATAGTAGGTGGCATTATGTAGTTTTTGCCTACCCTGGGAAAAGTGAGCGTCAAAATGAAGGGACCAAATCTCCCATGTCTGATATACATAATATTAAAAAAAAACATGAATCTACTATTTCCTACCTTTGCTATTATTTTAACAAAATGCTTGGTCCCTCCATCATGATATCAAGATGGAGGGACCAAACTGACAGACTACTCTCTGGAATGTTCTACGTACTTAGTGTTATAATACCTAGTGCAAAAATTATAGCAAAGGTAGGAAATAGTAGATTAATGGTATTATTTTTTATGTATGACATTGGAGATTTGGTACCTTCATTTTGACGCTCACTGGGAAAAAGGCGTGAGGTGATGTAGGTATGTGTAAATTGAAAGAAGACACTAGATAAACGTCGATACTTAGGTATCTACCATTTTACATGATTTGTATAACGTACCGAGGTACGTCAAATTATAAAGTACTAGAACCTACCTGCCTACATTTATCTCGTAACTTTTCGTATTCGCTGTCCAAACCCCGCACCTTGATCGATCGAGCTGAGCAATCCCTCGGGACAAAACATGACAAACGTATTTACCTCGAAATTTTCATAAAATTATGAATTTTACCGGTTCTCATCCCTAGGCGCGCCTATAGTTCTACTCCCCCTCTAGGCTCTGCGTAAAGGGTGAATAGAACCCGAGAACTAGGCGTGCGTGTCGTCTTGTCACTCTTGTCAAACTAATATGTGACACTTTGACATGCATGTCAAGATAAGATTTTTAATAAGCCACAATGAACTAATCATTTATTCTGTTTTTTAGGAGCTGACGTGTGATGTAGAGCTGCAGCATCCAGAACCTTCTAAACAACAGCCACTACAGTTCTCCTTTACACTCTATGATCTCGATGGACATGGCCGCATGACTAAGGATGTAAGTATTTTTGAATACGTGCCTATAAAAATAATAATTAAACATTTTCAAGTCTTGCATTTGATAACCATAATGTTTAATTTACAGGACATAGCCGGTATCGTGTCTACAATATACGAATCCATAGGAAAATCAGTGACAGTGCCGCACTATGGGTCAAAAACAATTCAAGTGCGGTTAACAGTGGTGCCAGAAGATGGCAAAAGTAGAAGCCACCGAGAGAGGCGAGAGGCTCGGCGACGTCGACGTAGAGAGTATTCTTCCGCTGCTAAAGCGTCGCCGCCTGACTGCATCGATCACAGCGAGGACGAGCAAAGAGGGAGATTTTCACCTGATGATGACCTCTCTTCCAAGTCATCGTGTTCAGGCGACCGAAGAGCAGTTCACAGTTCACCAAGACAAACCACATACCTTCAATCACGAGCCCACCGTCAACCACGCAGAGAACATCGGGAGCGAAAACACATTAAAAAACGTTCCGGAAGTTTGCAAAGACGGGAATTACTAGAAATAATTCAAGCTAACATGGAAAAAAACCATATGAGCTTCCAAGCCTCAAGGTATGTTCTATTTTTATTTTTTTATTTATAGTTATGGTCAGAAGGTAAAAACGTATCATAATACAAAAAATAAAAATAATTACTTACAGTAATTTTCCCGAATGTAGTTTATTCAACTTTCTTTCGATATTATATGAATATAATACTAGCTTTTGCCGGCGGATTCGCCCGCGTTTCTATACACCTAAACCTTCCTTATGAATCACTCTGTCTATTGGTGAAAACCGCATGAAAATCCGTTCAGTTGTTTTTAAGTTTATCGCGTACAGACGGACAGACGCGGCGGGGAACTTTGTTTTATACTATGTAGTAATAGTAATTGGGTAGTTTTTAAAGACTTGAATGAATATCAGCTACCTTTTTCACGTATCTAAACACTCTCTTGTCCGTTTTACAGGAAGCCCTGTGAACCTGTTACTATTGAAGAAGAAGTTACAAACAAATACCAGAAGCTTCGAAATAGATCTTACACAGTCAGCGAGAAGCCAACAAATGCATTCCAAAAAAAGAAATCTGATAATTCTGGCAACGGATACCTAGATCTAGCAAGCGGCGGCGATTCACATCTATGTAGGTACGACCGTTACCTGCATGCGGTGATTTGTTCGTCGGCGCGCCACGCGAACACTGGATACCATCAGAAGCAAACGCAGATGCCGCGGCCGCCGCGAGCGACGCACGCGCGGCCGGCGCGCTCACGTTCGCACGACTTGCCCGCGCAAGCGCATGCAACGCAACAACCTAGAGTTTTACAAATAATATTCTTATAGAATTTAAGAAAGGGCATCTCCGGTGACGGTTTTGTCCTGCTCACGTGCTGAGTATGTTTGTTCGTGTTTGTGCTAGGATTATAATTTTATTGTTCAGTTACCAAGCGCTGTTTGAAAGCAACTTAAAAAAAAAATAAGTAACAAATTGTGAGATTTATTTCTCAAATAAGACGTTGAAAATGTTTGCCGTCTATTAGTATTAATTATCCAAGCCTAATTAGTGCCTATTTGTATAAATTCTCCATACTATATAGATCTGTGAATAGACTTTTTATTTTAAAAACTGATTAAAGTAACCCAGTATTGTCTTATTAGAGCTAAGCCAATTAATTGAAGATTATTATGATTTACTGCTTTTATCTACTCTACGTACACTATCTTTAGAAGCTGATATATGTATGCTTCCAACATTAGGTACCTATTTTTTTTATTAATGTCAGCATGTGGCGCAATTTAGAAGGGGCCTATGTTCAGTAGACTGCACTAGGATTAGTTGAGAGTAATTTAAACACGGCCTTAGATATTTAATTTGTCAAAAAGTGCCTTTACTTGGTAACTTTGGTGTTGAGTGAAATTTGAGATGTAGCCGAGTTCATGATGTAATGTATACTGATAGGTGATGATGCTCAGTAGGCAATGTACCTTTGATAAAACTCATTTTAGAGTTTCATAGACTGATTTTAGTTGTAAGTGTTAGGTACTCCAGCGATAGTTTATAAAGATGTTAAATGAAAGGTTCAAGTACATTATACATACTTATTTTAAGGTTGCTCATCTACTTACTTTTTACAACAATTAATTGTTTTTCATTTTTCAATATATGTTACAAAAACCCTCCCCATTACATTACCAATATCAGTATTCGTTATTTTAAGTTAATGAAAGAATCTCTATGTTTATCTACCTCTATTATGCTTCCATAATGTATTTATAACTTATTGTGGACGGCTGAAATATGTTTACATTAGCGCAGGTAGGTCTTTGTGATAATTTGTTAAAGAAGTAATTGTATGTAATGATTTCAACTGAAATTGTTCAGTTGTCAATGTACAAAGTGCTCTATCTTGTCAAAAATATTTATTGTCAAATATAATCATGAGATTAATTTTACAATGTCTTTTTGTTTTACTTAGCACCTCATCTACCAATAAGTCTTCGTCGTGTGCTCAACCATGTCACCGCGAACAGCATTAGCACAGCCGTTATTGCTATCGTAGTTTCTTTGGGCAGCTCACATTTGTGTACTGAGTAATCACTTGGAGTAAAGGTCACCTAAAACGATGACATGTTTTTAATAATTGCTTAGTAATTTTTTCTAGTGTAAAAATCAGTCAAGATTGTTAACTTACCAGCATGTATTTGGGATCAGCTCTATTCCTCCATGAGAAAGATGGTACTGAATACTCATAAAATTCCAGTGTGTCTGGTCTCTCATAGACATGACGCTGCAAGCAACCATGATGTGTGTGACCACCAAACACAACTTTGGGCTTGATTTTAGAAACAAGGTATTCTGTAGCTTGCTGAGATAGTGCGTCAATTTTATGGCGGAAGGGTTTATTTCGTTCAGGTAGTGGCGGCGCATCTGGCTCGGTACACCCTGCGTCAGACACTCGGTACAGCGGAAAATGCTGAAATTAAAATCACTGTATACAGGATGTTTTTAAATTTTTTGTTTTGTAGTAGGTGTAGTGTGCTAGTGATCGCAACCTCTACTCCTGAACATGAAGTCCTGGGTTCATTTCTCAGGTCGGGCAAAGTACTACTTGGTTTTTCCATCAGGAATTTCTCAGTTGTAGCCTGGATTCTGGGTTTGAGCCCATTACTACATAGGTCTTAAACATTACAGGCGAAATTGGGGTGTACAGTAAGTAAACCTCTGCCTAACCCTTCAGGGATTCTAGTTTAATTAAATTGGATTATGTCTCATTATTTTTGGGTAATACACACCTGCATTAGTATTGGTCTACTATATTTAACTTTCATGATACCATCATAACAAAACTTGGGATTTTCTGCACATTTTAATATTCCTGGAAGATAAACACCGAATTAAAAATTATTCATCATTAAATACATTTTTTGCCAAACTATTCAGTCCCCAATCCAAGACTAAGGCTCATTTACATTGAATGCCGAACAAACGGTGACCCCCAAATAGCACAAGAGTCAGCAGATGCCCCTAGTCTAGTCTGGCCAGTGAGACAAAGTTTGATATATTCCTTACAAAATACAAAGTACCACAATATCACAGTTAGGCAAATTAAGTATTATGATATTATCCTAGCTTATGCCAGCGGCTTCGCCCGCGAGGACGTTGAAAACTATCCCACGGGAACGTACTACCGCGATAAAAAGTATCCTATGTGTTAATCCAGGTTATAAACTATCTGTCTGCCAAATTTCATCTAAATCAGTTCTGCCGTTTTTGCGTGGTGAAGTAACAAACATCCAAACATACAAATTTTCACATTTATAATATTAGTAGGATTACAAACCCGCAACTTTAACAATGTCGTTTCTAGCCTTAGTGCATAGATTACAGGAGTCTCCTTCCATTGCCATTGAATTAATTAAAACAAAATGATTTTCTTTTACGCTTATGAACTGAACCGATGAAGAATTCAGTAGTTTGGAGAATCTGTGAGCTGAACCCCTTCTTATGCTAAAAAATGAGATAGAACACAAAAAAATTACTAATTTTGCATATGCAAGTATGTGCTAATATAAAAAAGGAAGTAAATTTAACTATTTTTGGTCGCAGTGTAGAGTATAACAATTAGCAGTGTTTAACATGCGCATTCAATACTTTAATACATTTTAGCAATTCTGGGTTTTTGACATTAAAATAATACTTTACTGATTATGGAAGCCTATATCATGATTTCCAGCAACAACATGCATTAGAGTACCACTAGGTACTGGGAACAATTGGTGGAAGCGATGTACATATTCCATAAATTGTTGATCATTACTCCACTCGCCTTCATCGAAAAGGTCTCCTGAAAACATATAAAATAATTAATAACATGGGTACCTTAATTGGTATTCAAGCCAAGTGTATTTGATGAGGTCCTGTTGACCAATATAAACGTGTATTACCTACTACCTATTACACTACAAAGCATTATGTAACATCTTATTAACAACTGTTAAGAAGAAAAAGAAAGAAAATTAAGAATATTGTGTTTGACAAATCAACTTAACCTTCCTTTTTTGTTGTATGGATTTTTAGGACAGGTACACGGATGGGTGTTTTATACAGTTTAATTAGCAGGACCAAACGTACTAATTCACACTTAAGAATGTTTATATGGCATTCACTGAGTTATAAGTAAATGGTATACATAACTCACAGTAGTGATCATTTCAGGAAAATCATATACGAAACTGCTAACTTAATAGCAGAACTACTAATATTAATAATTTGCTATTTAACTTTACCTAATACAAATACCACATCTGGTTTATGTATAAGCATGATTGATTGAAATGCTTGATGCATTTGCCATTCTCGTCTCCATTTGTCCAGCCAGTGCCCTTTTCGTGGACCCAGTAAATGTGTATCCGATAAGATAAATGCTTTCAGTGACTGCTTATCACTGTGTGGCTGTTCTAAAACAGGCCAAGAACACTGTAATGCAAAATAATTGTAGAATAAAATAACCACCAAAATAAAACATCAATTAAAAGTTATTCCAAATCAAAAATAAGTGTTGCATATTTACCTGTACGGCAACTACATAGTAAATGAGATATTCACAATAAATTGCTGTGAAAAGTACCCCAAAAAAAAATATCAATAGTTTTTTTGTAATGCGCCGCATTGTGGTCAGAAATCATGATCTTGTCCATAAATATCGGTAAAATGATTAACTATTTACTATTTTATCAGATCTTATCAACTGACACAGACTGTAGAGATAAGTTTGAAAATTAAGTGTGTCTGACGGCTGTGAAAATATTGCTAGTGTTAAAAATATACACAAAGAAAAACAAAATAATTGTAGTGTTAGCCTCATTTATTAGAAAATAATTATGATTATAGAATACTTAAATGAATAATACAATGTACAATTTAATAATCGTCAGTAAAAATTGTAAAGTGTCATTGCGAATTTATAATTCAATGGTGTATCACAGTTTAATTTTAAATTATGTTCTCGAGTGAATAATGAATGAAAAAGAAAGATCATAATAATAAGCGACAGTAGACAGAGTTACGGCTTGGTCACGACCTTGTCGCTATCAGCGGAACTACGCAAGCGCGGGGAGGCGAGCAGGAAAAAGAAATATACAAACATGTATGAAACAAATGTATGGGCGAATGGTTGAGGTGTCATGTCTCAGAGGGGTGGGGAGAGCGGCGGCTAGCCGATTAAAATGTTTTAGCCGCTAACGCTACTGGGCCCTAATTCACTATGACTACTTAACGATTTCTTACTTCGAAACCACGTCAATTCCTTAGATCACACACGATATCTGTAAATATCGTATTAATAATATCGACAAATTATCTTGGAACATACAGAATATGACATTTCGATTCCTTACCTAACGGTAAGGAATTGGTTGCTACAAGACATGATAGTGACGTTTCAACGTAGTAAGATTCCGCGGGGAATCATTATAGCCATACATAGAATTAGGGCCCTGAGCAATACGTGGCATGGATAACGCCGCGCCTGACGACACCGC
Source organism: Polymixis lichenea (assembly GCA_949091785.1). Taxonomy (NCBI): domain Eukaryota; kingdom Metazoa; phylum Arthropoda; class Insecta; order Lepidoptera; family Noctuidae; genus Polymixis; species Polymixis lichenea. The sequence continues at coordinate 12,537,591 of OX420932.1, read as the reverse complement.
GCCGCTTGCCGCACCGCATTCCGCTAAGCCTAAAGTCGTGGCCAGCCCGTTATGCAGAACAAGGATTTTGAAAACTTAATTAACACTGTTAAAAATCTTTGTACTTGTAGTAAATATTGTCTTGTTGTAACAATAACGAAAAAGTGCGTATATGGCGTAAATGTGAATCTTACACACTGTTTAATCAGAAGTCATAACATTACATTATTAATTAAAAAGTCGAACGTGGCTTAAGAATGAGTTACGAACTAATTATTATTATTAATACTAAAAAATACATTAGCTTAAATACCAATGGCGTAGTGAGAAAGGTGTCACAATTCTTTACAGGTACTCAATAAATATTAACAATATTTGGTATTTTAATACTTCATTAAAAAATTTGATAATTTGGTATGTTTATCAGGTTTTATTAGCTATTAACGGAAAACAAATTCATTCATTTTGCGGGCATATACAATGCCCGCAAAATTTGAATTGATTACTGAATGTCGGATAACGTATTGCTGAATATAATTAATTAAATACAGTTTTCTAAAACCATACTGTTGTTTTACAACATTCACACACTTATTCGCACACCGACTACCTCGTTTCAAGTTGGCTTAATCGCCGAGATTGATTTACATAAGGGGAATCTAGTCGTTGGCTCGAACTCACTGCTGGGCCTGGCTAAAAATCACGCTGTGTCACCAGGCAACGTGCCCGACAGAGATAATATCAGTAATGAGTGATTAGACGTTAGTCTAGACGCATAACGTTATTGGGTGAGATGCAGGATAATTTATAGTAAAACGGGCGCGTAAAAAATTAAGAAAAGTCCTTCAGAAGATCGGGTTTATGAAAAAACTACTGCATAAATCGATAACCAATAAAGTTTATTGAACTTTTCGATAGCTCAACTTTGTCGGTACCGACTTAGTTTTGGAGATATTACACTTCTTTTATTACTTAAACACGCCCAAAGTTAGGTTAAATTAGAAAGAAAAATGTATCTTTGTTGGCTCCTAACTTTTTAATGGCTTATTATTTTAGTATTCTGTTTCCGTACAGACAATATTAATAATGAGACAAAACCATACCAATGTTTAAGTTTTGATTTACATTGTGGAACAGTGGAGTAATGCATTCCCGAAGTTTGTATGAAAAAAATGTCGACAAGATTCACCTTAAGCAAAGTGCTTAGTGGGTTGAAATGACCACATTACACTATCCGAATTTAAGTTTTCCGTCAAGTAATAAACCCTAAACTAGTATAAAGAATACATAATAATTTTATTAATAATAATTATGCTCAATACTCACAGACAAATAGGAGCAATGAGAACGGGTGAGCGCAAAAGTGCAGGCGCAAATATCACCGATATTGATAAAACAGTGCATTTTTATGGTGAAGAAACTGTAGAATAGTCCTTCTGTACAGTAGCCACCACAGCTTTGCGTTCTGTCATTTCATTTTATCTAGGCCTTAGTATCATAAAATTAAGTACATTTAGGACTTACCATAAAACTTACTATTTAATAAGAATATTAGTAGGTTAACATTAATTTTTGCTTTTCCAAACATGTCCATGATAGCACAACCTTCATACTGTTTTTGAAGCAGATCTTGTATATCAACTTCAATGGTTTCCATCTCGACACCCATGAATTTCCCTTTAATAGTGAAGACTCCATTGTGGTCTGTTGGGGTGATGTCAAATTGGACGTTTTTGAACTGAGATGATGACAGTCCATCTATTTCTAGAAGAACACCCCTCTCTAACAACTTGGCACCAGAATACTTCACAGTCAATTTTGATTTCAATTTCTGCATGTCCTTCCCCGATCTTCTTAAGCAAGCATGAACGCTTCTGTAAACATTGAAGAAATGAATTTATCGTCATTAAGACAATGATAAGACCTAAATCGCTGTAACTGACGGTCTGCGTCGAAAGTATAGAAATAACAATATATTGCAAAATATGAACTATGTATTTACTCAAAATTGCTCAAAAGTTTGTTAAGAAATGGAAATCAAAAACAACAAAATTCTGCATCCAATATGATACGTTAATGATATTACCAACGTCGTTGTCTAGTATTACAGATATTTGGGATCGAAATTTAAGATTGAAATTCAAGTTAAGAAGTTTTTAAGCAGTTTACCATTAATTAGTAACAACATTCGTTTTTTTTTCCAAATATTTTTGTAACCTTCCAGTTCCTCGGATTAATGTTCAAGAGTAACATACGTTTTTCTCCCTGTACTACAAACTAAATAGATTCGGCTAAAAAGTTTTTAAAACAAGCGATAAACTAAGAGACAAATTCTCCAAATCGAATTAGTCTCTTGTCAGCGCAATGCGTTTGCACTATGCGCTGAGCGCAAGAGACGAAATCAGTCCAGTCCAAAACCATTGCCCACGGTAAGGACTGGTACAAGACGGTGCGAGAATAGAGGATGTACCTGGAAGGACTTGGAGGACTTTGCCAAGTAGTGGGACACCAACAACCGCAACAACTAGACAAATAAGAAAAAGGACATGTGCATACAGTAAATACTTACTTCTTGCCAGTGTGTAGATTAGCAAGGCAAGACCTTATGTACTGATCATAAGATTTGCATTTTTCTTCATAATACTTTGTTTTCTCTTGTAAACTTTGTTTTGTACGCGTCAGTGTAGCTAAAGCTCTTCTTTGCGCCTGTCTATATTTGCCTTTATTACATAGATCAAGCGCAATGGAGGTCACTAAGGCCTGGTAACCATCTTCTCGTGTGACATACCCTTCGTCTTCAAGCATTTGTAGATTCTTACGAAGTTTAGCTATATGCTCCCGCAAGGTCATTGCTTCGTCTTGTCTAGCCTGACCAGAATAGATACGTCTTTGTATTCTTCCAGCATATTGCTCTTGCTGGGCCTTTGTAGTGCCTATACATAATGCTTCCAAAAGATGTTCACCTGAAACACAGAACTCTTTTTAGTATCCTTTCTCTTAGTTTCCTGAAGGATTTGATAGTAGAAGTAAAATAAATACTTACCATTTAAAAATGGAATAATGGACACACACAGCTCCTTCGTTTTAATGAAGAGTTTGTTTAAATCAGTCATGTCATCGGAAGGCGCCTGGAACTTATTTGTGAGTGCCAAACATACCTCTAACCTTGCATTCTCTTCTGTAGTGTTTCCCATTTGCTACAAAAACAGAAAAGATTTATAGGATGGAGAAAAGAATATTCAAATATATTATTATAAGAACAAAAGTTTTCAATATTATACATACGGTATCAACATCTCTGGATGCAAGCTGGGCGACTGAGGGCACATCGCCTAAATCATCCAGCAGATCGTTAAGTCGGTCCCGAGGATCGGGAGCTATTATGTCTTGATATTCAATTAGGAGTGCGTGTGTGTCAACAATTTCCTAAAAAAGTAAGTACTATTTAATTGACGACGTCCTCGCGGTCCTCAAGCACCATCATTCAAATTTCAATTTAACGCAATACAATTAAGCTATATATCTATTCGTCGCACAAAAATCCCTTGCCGTGCCGTGCCGGGCGCAGGTTCTTATTGGTGAAGGAGTAATTAGGTACCAACATTCTTGTAATATCTATTTGAGGCAAATCATCGAGCTCTTTAGACACAACTTCTAGAAAAAAGCCAGAGGGATAGTTAGGTTGAGCAGTCTTTTCGTGCCTATACAATGTTTGAAGACTAAGGTCTGCACAAGTGCGTCTTTCCTGTTATGACATGCGGTGCCTAGACTTGCGCACTGACATGACTGTCTTACTAATGTGTTCTTGCACTAATTCAAAGTTGATCAGCTAGAGCGAACTATGCTCGCAGATTCTTTGAAGAACAAAATCCGAAATGAAATAATTCAGAAAAAAGGGAGTTACCGCCATAACTTAGTACAAAAGTGGCAGAGGACAGGCCATGTCTGTCAAATGATCGATACCCATTGAAGCTAAATCCTCACTCTTCGAGTAGAGACCAAGCATCTACAAGAGTAGGGTGCCCGCCAGGTAGAGCACATGCATGCAGATGGACTGGAGACCTTAAAAAGGCGGATGGTGAAGAATTGTGGTATTGTAACGCATATTGGGGGAGGCCTACCTATATCCAGCAGTAGTAGTGCGATAAGCTGTGTTGGTGGATTGTTTGCAATGATTTTACCAATTAGAGGAAAACAGGTTTACAAAGATTATTTAAAAAGTTTTTAGTTTACCTGAACTGTGATGTAGATGTGTGGATGGTGCAACATTGTCGCTTCTGTATATTCATCGACTGCAAAGTATTCTTCAAGAGTGGGGCCGCGGCAGCAACGCCGGAACAATTCTTTCATTTTCTCATGACACTCCACAATAAACGAATTAAGGCAACGCAGATGACTTGATTCCTCTCCAAACTAGAAAGAATTAGAAATACGATAAGAATACAATACCTTTTTTAAATCTTGCAAAAACTTTAATTAAAAAATAGGCATTACTTACACCTTTTTTCGCTGCAGAAAAGTGTAGAATTTTGGCAACTGATGCAAGATTTTTTCGTTGATCCGTAGTTAGGCCAGTACCATTGGGTAAATTGATAATGTGGAATGCATCAGGAGCTACTATGGCTGCATTTAGAAATTGGTAATAAACGAGATTTCCTATAACCTGGAAAGCAAGATTTAATAATGAAGACGCTGATTAATAAATAAAAAGAAAATATACTATGCATTTTTAAACTATTGGTTCTTATCTTATGTCCGCACGGCGACATATCAAGCTATACATTCCCAGTATAACCTGACTTCTCATAGTCAGCTAAAACTAGAAATATATAGATTGATACGCTGCCGTGTACTTCCGACTTACCTTCAGAATATCTTTCTCAGGAGTGTGAGGAAATTTCGAAGTAAGAGCTCTATGTAAAACTCGGGCCATATATGTTATACAAAACGGTAACAATTCAGTGGAATTAATTATTTCATCCAGAAACATCGTAACTATTGTCTTGAGTTGAGTTAGAGCTTTCTCCAGCCTTGATTTTACTTCAGGATAAGTTAGTGCTTCTTCTTGAGTCACACTGTATGCTAGTTTCCTAGATAATGAAAATGTATTAAATAAGATAATCCATCAGTAACTGTTTCTTAAGAATTACTTTATTATTTACGATTAAGTTAAGAACTCACGATATTTGACCAGTTTTCATTTCAGTTTCATTCCTCCATGCTTTGTAAATTTCGACAGGCCCAGTTTCTATATTAAGATCTCTATCTTGCAGCATCTTATTAACAAGTGGGCCAATTATGGTTTGCAAACTGTTCAATCCAGACAACTGTCTTGATAGACTCACAGCCATTTTTAGCACTAACGGTGTTGATGCTATTATATCAAATGGTTTGACAACCTTACAGCTTATTTCTTCTTCCAGGGTAAATCTAAATAGTTTTAGCAACAAATATTCATCCCTAGCATATGCACCAAAGTTATACAAACTTAAAACAACATTTTGTAAAAAGAAATTGGTTTTGTTTTGTGGTATACAGAATAGTAGCTTTGATAAATAAGTCGGATTTGTTTGCAGCTCATAAAAAAGATGCTGGTACCCATCTAAAAGCCTTTTACTTTCTTTGGTGAGTGATTTTAACCCCTTCACAGCTGTTGAAACTGTCATTAATGATCCTTTGCCATCAGGGCGTTTTTCTAAAATAAGTTTTGTCATTGAATTGTGCTTAACTAAATTATTTAACTTTAAGCCGTGGGCAGCTACTTCCTGTAAAGCTATGCGATTTTGAACAAGAAGTCCAATTTTTAAATCCATGTCATCTAGTTGTTTGGATAGTTCCTGATTTTTTCTAATTGACTGAACCACTTCAGATTTCAGAGTTTGTAATTCTATTTCTCTATCATAATCTTCAGTAGAAAAATCCAACATAGGTATGAACTTTTTAACTACTTTTAGTGGGGGATTGTTAGAGTAAAACAATGACGTGAAAGCTTCGCGTGCACGACGTCCTCTCCAAAGGGCCTGAATTTTAATTATTTTCTGTTCCTGAAATAATACATTCCAGCGATGAATACACTAAGAATACAAGAAAGAAAAAAAAACTCGAACACTACAAAATCTTCTCTTGTAAGTTAACAACAACTTTGAAAACTAGATCATACCTGTACTTTATACCATGCCAATGGATTTTCTTTTCTCTCCCTTTTTAATTTGGCTTCTATAGCTTTCATTTTGATCAAGGTTCCATATTTTCTTTCAACTGTAACCCTCCTCCACCATGCTTGGATTTTTACTATGTACTCTTCATTATCTTTAAAATAATCAAGTCTATCCCTGATAGCTTTCCTGAACATGTATCCTCTACCATAGGCTTGAAGTTTTATCATTGCTTTCTCTATGACCATCTGCATATATTTATTAACATGGTGTTTGTTAGTTTTCTCAATGATGGCATTAATATCTTTTCTTGTTAAGTAACGAGCATGAGGAACAAAATCCTTAGGGGTAGACCAGCAATATGTGTATGATTCGACATCAATGTATACAGTATTACCAGCATTTGTATGGCAAACAATCCATGGACAAATGTGATGACCCTTCTTTTTTAAGGCTTTAGAAAACATTTGAAAATAAATATCTTTACAAGTGCTCTCAATTGTCCCAGAAATAGATAGAACAGGCTGCATGAGAGCATTCCAAAATTCTTCTAAATTATTTTTAATAACAGCCAAATTTAACTGAACCAATGATTCAGTGAGTTCCTTAGCATTTTGAGATTCTGAATTAACTTCTCTAACTATCTCAATAATATCTTCAAGCCAAAGGTTTTGAGATTCCTTATGAATAAGCACTTTCTTTAGCATTCGTAAATAGAGATGACTTTCTTCCTTCTGTAAGGATGTGGTTAATTTCAAGCATGAGTGTTTTAACAGGATCATTAGAGTGTCTGAGTCTTCTTCAATAACTGCCTTATTGACATGTTCTATTACTGATACCACTGTAATGAAAAATAATTATTTAGTAAGCTACTAATTTTACTAGCATGGCATGGCTAATACATTACAAACACAGTAACCATACTTACATTCTTCATTGTCATCATCTTTCATGTTGACCATATCAATTGAGTCTCTAATATCATCCAGTGTTAGCAATGGGCATGCACATTGCTCTCTTATTTTCACTTGTAATGCTGTTGCCAGAGCAGACAAGTACCGGCGGCGACAATGTGGACGCAGCGCTTCCAGGTGTAATTGTTTGGAGTTGAGGCAATTCCATACAGCAGTATCATCACCTCGGTCAACAGCTTCAGATATGGATGCGATTGCTAGAAGATAGGATACTGAAGCTGCTATTTCACTTTCGTTTAAGTTCTTTTCTAATTCAAACTTCTCTAATTTCATTTCTTCGTACAAAAGTGGTACAGCATACTTATTAATTTTGAAGCTCAGTTCTAAATGAGGATTATTCAATGCAACATACAAGTCCTCAGGGGTCCCCTCGTCTAAAACTTTGTTCACATCATTGATAGCTGTTTTATGGTCTGTATGTTCAAGAGCCTTCTGATTCCCTTCATTGATAATATTTTGGAATATTCTGTGCCAATTTGTAACACTCTCCACATCAACATCTTTACTGTGTTCATTTATTTCTTTTACTACATCACAATAAAAATCCAGATTATTAGGGTTGTAATCCTTTGTCTTCACCCAATTTTCTTTAAATATTTTGTCCAAAGTAACAATTTCACCATTTTGGGATGCAGAACATGTTTTCTTCCATAAATATTTGTAATTAACAGCAGTTATGTGTCCTTGTATTTCAACAACAGTTAGCAATTCATCATACTCGTCAGGAATGTAGGTATCATTTAGTGAATGATTATGAGCTGCTTGCACTTTTTCATATTTAGCCAATTTCAAAACCTTCCTATACTCATCTATTAGTCTATTTTGTACATGTTTTAACTTTAGCTGTGGGTTCAGTATAGCTGAAGTTATTGATTTGTCTGAGTCTAAAAGATTATTGAGCTCTACAACAGCATTATGTATGGTAGCATCGTCATATCCACTATTATTTTTTGATAAAATATTTCCAATTTTTTGAAATATTGGAAGTGGGTGTTCACATTTTTGCAAGTCTTTTGAAATAGAGTCCAACTCTTCATCTATACAAAGGACCGAAATAAAAACAAATTAGTACCAATAGGTTGGAAAAATAGGATAATTAGAAAGAATAAGAAAATTACCTGTAAACATGGCTTTCCCAAACAAATCATGTATAAGTGGGGCTTTTCCAAGCTTAAATAAATGTGTACTAAGAGCATGAATGGAGTAAATTACTCTTGGCATATTCTTTTTATCATATATATCAGTAGTCTCTGGCTGAAAGGTCTGCAACAATAGATTATTAAATAAACTTGAAACTTGATATGATTGGTACACTTGGCATATCCAAAATTAATATTTACCACAGGTAGCTCTGTCTTCTTCAGGACTTGCAGAAATTTATTAATGTTATCAGTGTGTTTGAACTGAAGTCCCATTACCTGAAATATCATTCAACACTGAAGTGATATGAATAATTTAAATTAATGGTGTACCTACCTTCTTTGTTTAACTTTTGAGCTACAGTCAGTTGGATATAAACTCACAGGATGTATGATTTGATTTAGGGTCAGTGGGTAGTCTTTAGTTGTTGTGGGTTGTATTTGAGGATGGAGGAGTATGAATTTGGTACAGTTTAAGATTACAATATTATAGAGAAGAAGTGCAGAAAGCTAATCCCTACTTCCCTACTAATATTATACATGTGAAAGTAACTCTATGTCTGTCTGTTACACTTTCACGCATAAACCGCTGAACCTATTTACATGAAATTTGGCAGAGACATAGCCTGGCATATGGAGGATACTACTTTTTAACGCGATAACCGACATCCACGCGGGCGGAGCCGTAGGCAAAAGCTAATATATTTATATAATATTGCTTTAGAAATGTATTAAAATTTCGAATTTCGACCACTGGGCGAACACTAGTATGGTTAATATAATTACTCTACTTTCTTACCTTATATCGTTTTTGATCAACGTCATAAATTTTATTCATAGGAAGTAAATCTGGGGAAATAAAGTTTCCTAATTTTGCCAAATAAACTCCGTTGCGTAAACTTTCTTCGAACTCAGTAGCTGGCGGTAGCTTTTCCCTTAAACATGCTTCCAGCCAAGTCTTAGCTTCTTCCAATCGACATAAGTATTCATAGGCAATGGTTCTTTGTCTTATAGTGTCCATTTCCTGACCCGTCATACGAATATCCGAGTCGCCTGTAAAAATTTAGAACAAGATGACAACGCTGGTTTTTCGAATTGTTCATCTCTTGAACTAGCGACAGCTCACCTATCTGCTAGCCAAACAAAGATACAAGATACAAGATTCTTTATTTGTGGAAACATGAGTACACATACAGAGCATGCAAGTTATTAAATTACATTATAGTTTAGATCAGTCATGTGTGAACAAAGAAAGATAATTATGTTGTCTACTTACAGTCGTCGATTTTTCCAATTCGTACTTCGTCAATGTCCTTCCCCATGGTGAAAGAATTGTGAAGAATTCTCACAACGGGCACTATATTCTCCTTTAAAATACCTACTGCAGGTTCAGCTTTACATAATTAGAACATGAGTATTCATTACAGTTTATCCTTTATTCCTTTGAAAACTTTGACTTCATTTAAAAATCTTCAAAACAAAACGGCTGAGACTGATTCAATCGGTTATTTTCGATTTGCTCTTGACCCAGTGTTGCCAGGCCTGGTTTTCACTTTACCCCAGGCTAAGTCGCAGTTTATCCCAAAGTACAGTTAGCATTGAAAACTAAAAACCTAAAGAATAGGTTTTGGCTTTTATTTCAATTTAATTAATAAAACAAAACGACTAAGATCCCATGGACAAATATCTACGACCGGAGCCATTCGATGGGGACCCGTCCCTAAGCACGACTTCATCGGAATGGGCACACTGGAAAGAAACTTTCGTTAACTTCCTTGCGGTGCAGGACTCGGAAACTACTATTGATAAGGTCAAGCTTACCATACTAATTAATCACGTGTCTCCGAACGTGTATACCCACATAAGCGATTGTGAAACATACGAACAAGCATTGAACCTCTTGAACAAAATGTATGTAAAACCTAATAACATCCTGTGTGCACGCCACGCTCTCACAATTACATCCAAACCTTTAAGCAACAGTTCAAGGATTGTAATTTCACTGCTGTCAATAGTAAGATCAACCGGGATGACAACATTCGCAACGCTTTCATAGCTGGCATCTCCTCGACAAAAATAAGAGAGAGACTCCTTGAAAACTTTTGCCGAACTTTGGACGAAGCCAAGAAGACATAACCAGGCGCGCTCCTTGAAGATGGCTGAAGTTAATACGCTGCATTTTAACAACATACCTATGAACGCGGCTTCCGTAAACATCCCTGATAAAACTAAAATATGGAATACTCCTGTAGGGAACGTGCACGACGAAGGGTCTGCCATCTAGTGGCGCAAATGCGAAGTTTTCTCGGAATCTTTACTTGAAATTGACACTTCACGTAATAAAATAATCTGATGAAAGAAGTGAAAAAAATATAATTACTAAGTAAAAATGTATTGTTGTGTCCCTGGATGCTCGAACACTTCAAAGAAAAGTCAAAATAAATCAAATGGTGTGAAATTCTATTACTTACTTTCTCACGGATATTACTTACTTTCCTTGTGATAAACGACAAAATTCGAAAAATGCAGTAAAAAATATGTGTAATGAAATGAAATGAAATGAAATGAAATGAAATGTTTATTTATGTAAGTAAATCTTAAAAGACACTTTTACACGTCAATATTTTGTTGGTCAATATTTTTTAAAACTAGATGGCGCCGGCTTCCTAGCTGACTGTTCCCTGAGAAGAAAAGCCGAAACAAACTCAGAGGTCATAGTCTCTTTTAAAGTCCAAACATTATATTATTTAAATTTTTATGTGAGTCTAACAATGCAGGGTAATGTCTGGAAAGGCCTTTTGAAGAAAGATCCATTGCAGCTTTGAGCTGACCTGTCTCAACAGACGGCATGTATGTAGCAGTCACCGTGTAGCTCAACCCTACTTTAGGGAGCTCAACGACCCGCCACAAGACGCTACCAGATTTGCAGGACATTTGCGTAGGCCATTTACATGTAAGCATGAGTTTCAAAACATTTAGAAATTTCTCAATAATGTTATTTGTAAAAATACCTGAGTTTTGTATGTACTATTCAATGGAAACAAATCTAAGTAAACATAACCTCAAACAATTTTTGTTAATTTTGGTGAAGATGTTTTAAAGTAAATTAAAGCACAGCCTACATTTTTCAGATAGGCCTACCTTACATTTGCAATTTGCTCTTCTAATATTTATTTTGCAATCAATCTGAAAAGAAGGCGACATGACCATTTTCTATACATCTATACATATAAATAAAATTGGAATGTCTGTTTGTAATAGTAAAATAACCGCTTTTTGCTACATGCATATGAATATGTATACGGTACATATACCAAAAAAACATGTTTTTCAATTTTTGTCTGTATGTCTGTCTGTTTGTTCCCGCTAATCTCTGAAATGGCTGGACCATTTTTGACGGGTTAGACTTTCACTGGCAGGTAGCTGATGTAATAAGGAGTAACTTAGGCTACTTTTATTTTAACATTTTTATTTGTTTTTGTTGATATATAAATAATAGTAAAAAACTATTCCACGCGGACGAAGTCGTGGGCACAGCTGATAAATAATAATATAGAGAAAATATTTGTGATTCGTGAAAAATTTGTTCAAAAAATACTTTACAGTTATTTTGACATCATAAACGTTAGAAATCGTTGTTTGAGCTACAATTTTGCCAGTAGTTACTTCATTTTCAGGATTCATAACTGTTTCTTCTACATCAGCTCTGCAGCTTACGCTGTTAGAAAAATTCGTAATTTAACTGATACAGAGACAGCCCGTTTAGTGTACTTTAGCTATTTTCATAGTGTAATGTCGTATGGTATTCTGTTGTGGGGAAATGCCGCCGACATTCAGACTATCTTTATCTTGCAGAAAAGAGCTGTTCGATCAATTTATAAATTAAGTCCGAGACATTCTCTCAGAGATAAATTTAAGGAGATTAATGTAATGACTGTGCCTTCACAGTATATTTTTGAAAATCTTTTATATGCCCATAAAAATATTAAATTGTTTAAAAAATACAGTGATATCCATAGTATAAATACTAGGAACAAACACAAATTTGTTGTACCATCAACAAGGCTCAAGAAAATAGGTGGGTCATTCAGATGTCAATGTATACGCTTTTATAATAAACTTCCAAGCCATGTTCAAGATCTAAGTATCAATAAATTTAAATCATTCATTAAACGTAAGTTGTGCCTGAAAGCTTTTTATACTGTTAAAGATTATGTTGATGACACAAAAGCTTGGGATTGACTTGCTCCAATTTTTACATACTAAATGTTGTTTTTTTTTTTTCTTGCAAACTTATACTCTGACATTTGATAATTATTTTATACACTTTGACATGAATATTTACTTTAGAAGTATAATATTATTTTTGTTTTAATTATTGTGAATGTAAGGACTATTTGGGTCATTTTTTGTTTGTTTTTGTGTTTTCTGTTTTGTGTTTCATCTCTTTCTCAGCTAGTTTTAATATTAATCTGGCAGTTTGAGTATTTTATGCGGCCTACCCAAATGTCCTGTCTTTGGTATTGTTCGTCAAATCGTTGAGCTCCTCAAGTTCTGAGTTGAGCTGTATGATTACTGACAAATGCGTGCACTGAATGGACAGGTCCACTCAATCTGTGTGGTTCTTTCTTCAAAAGACCATTTCAGACACCGATCCAAATGGTCTTCACATGATCTGACCAAGATTATGTCTGGACTTTAAAAGAGACTGTGACCTCTGAGTTTGTTTCGGCCTTTCTTCTCAGAGTAGTCAGATAGGAAACGCCGACCTCATCTAGTTTAAAAAAATATGATTGACGTGTAAAAGTGTTTGTACAAACCTACTTACAGAAATAAAATCATTATCATTTATCATTTATCTAAGACATGCCCGGACTCTGAAGAGTTTCTGGCCTTTGGACATATTTTGACCACGCTGACGATCATTATTAATCGGCCGGAACCCATATTTTCATAATTTTAGTCATTAGAAATGATATAAATATAATGTAAACATTAACATTGGCGGCAACACGATGACAGGTCAAACAGTTTCTTTTTTTGACCACTGTCGGTCGTGCACGTTCCCTATACCCTGTGGAAATGCAAGTGCAGCCACGCCGGCCTTCCAGAATTGCTTAAATCGAAAATGATTATTTTGTGGAGGACGGGTACATCCGTGCAAGACATGCCCTGCCTTCGATGTAACGTGTCAACTTTGGAACAAAAAATAATAGTTTTAAAAAACAAAAAAAAAACACGCTTTAAAAGCCAAACTAAAAAGTAGAAAATAATTTAATTCTATTAAAAAGCGTGGGGTGCTTGATATTAACATATTATAAAAATACCTCAAAAAGCACCCCATGCTTTTTAATAGAATTAAATTATTTTCTACTTTTTAGTTTGGCTTTTAAAGCGTGTTTTTTTAGTTTTTTTTTAAATTATTATTTATTTTCTATTTTTTAGTTTTGCTAACTACAAAAGCGTGTTTTTTTCTTTTTTTTCTAGGTCTTCGATAAGTCTACCAAGTTTAAATGAAATCTGACCATTTAAAGTGGGTAAAAATAGCGTCCAAAGGAGTCGGTTACATACAAACAAACAAACAAACAAACATACAAGTGAAGCTAATATAAAGCGTGTAAAAAGGGCATCTCGCAAAAGTCTGTCGTAGTTAGTACCCAACTAGCGCTGCCAAGTCTGACCAGGAAAATGTCACCACTTGCATCATTGCTGCATCATTATCCCTGCATATATTAAAGGCATCAGAGCCGAAGCACTATTAGATACAGGCAGTTCTAAAAGTTTAATTAATTTAGAATTTTCTAAACTGTGTTCGCTGAAGATAAAACCTAGCCAGCAGACAATATCTATGGCTTCTCTTAATCATACATCTTCAGTCAAAGGAGAAACCCACCTCACGCTTACCTTGGGTAAACACATATGAGAACGTGGTCGAACATTTATGCTCAGATATGATTATAGGGCACAACGTATTAGAGAAGCATTCCTCACCAGAGTTCGCATTTGGTGGTCCGAAAGAACCTCTCGTCGTGTGCAACGTAGCCGAAGCATCCGTCCCTGCTGTACCTTGATTCACCAATCTATCTCCCGGTTGCAAACCAATTGCTATTCAATCTCGAAGATACAGTGATGACGACCGACGTTTTATTGAAGAGGAAGTGAAGAATCTCATTCTCAAGAAGGTGTCATTGAAGAGAGCCGGTCACCATGGCGAGCGCAGGTACTGATAACTAAGAATGCGAATCACCAGAAACGCCTTGTAATCAACTACTCCCGAACTATAAATCGATTCACAGAACTGGACGCCTATCCACTTCCACTTATACAGGAACTGAAATCAAAAGTGGCAAAATATTCTGTATTTAGAGTCATAGATTTAAAAAGCACCTATTATCGAGTTCCTATTTTTCCAGAGGAGAGACTATACACTGCGTTCGAAGCAGCTGGAAATCTATACTAGTTCCGACTTTTATCTTTTGGAGTAAGCAGTGGAGTTTCCAGCTTCCAGAGAACTATAGATTGGCTTTTTCGAACGGAAAATCTAAAAGGCACATTTGCATACCTCGACAATATAACCATTTGCGGCAAAACACCAGAAGAACATGACTATAATCTGCAAAATTTTCTTGCGGCAGCTAAGAAGTATAGTACCCTAAATGAAGCAAAATCCATATTTAAACAGACTTCTATCAACATACTTGTCTATACGATCGCCAATAATAACATCAAACCTGGCAATGCTAGATTAGAACCTCTTTTAACTTACCTCAACCTCAAGACTTGCCCAGCTTGCGAAGAGCCCTGGGTATGTTCGCCCATTACTCAAAATGGATATCAAACTTCTCTGAAAAGGTACATAAGCTATCAAAGACCAAAACATTTTCACTGAGTGACAATATGTTTAAGGATTTCAAAGAACTTAAGAACGCCATAGTTAAGTCTTGTGTTCACGCCATTGACAATAATATGCCATTTACTGTGGAAACTGATGCCTCGGAGCACTCCATTGCGGCAACCCTTTTGCAGGCAGGCAGGCCTGTAGCATTATATTCGAGAACACTTAATCGAAGTGAGCAGAATCATTCAGCTATTGAAAGAGAAGCATATGCGATCGTTCAGTCCTTGAAGAAGTGGCGGCATTTTCTTATAGGGAAATCATTTCTGCTCGTCACTGACCAGCGATCAGTTTCTTTCATGTTTGATGCTAAACACACCAGTAAGATCAAAAACGAGAAGATACAGCGCTGGAGATTGGAACTGTCTCCATACAAATATGACATCGTATACAGGCCTGGCACGCAGAACCATGTAGTAGACGCTCTTTCCCGTGTCTGCGCTATAGTCGAAACACCTGCAAAGTTACGATCACTTCACGAAACCCTTTGTCACACGGGTGTAACCAGAATAGCATACTGGGTGCGTTCCAAAAACTTGGCATATTCGATTGAATAGATAAATAGTATGACGAAAGACTATCGCATCTGTTCTGAGGTTAAGCCTACATTCATGAAAGCTGATTCACAAAATAAACTGATTAAAGCAATAGCGCCTTTTGAATGGCTGAGTACGGATTTTAAGGGACCAGTACCATCTTAATCGAGTAACAGATTCATTTTAACAGTCATCATATCAGCCGTCGTCAGAAGACGTCCACTGCTGGACATAGGGCTCCCCCAAAACGGGGGGATTTGCCATAATCGCCACGCTTGGCAGGCGGGGTTGGCGTTAGGTTGGGTTATTTTAACAGTAATCGATGAGTACTCCCGCTTTCCGTTTGCCTTTTCGTGCTCTGATATAAGCGCAAAGACGGTAATCAAGCATTTAGACAGCATTTTTAACATGTTTGGCATAGCGGCCTACGTACACTCGGACCGCGGGACATCATTTTTTTCGGCTGATTTAAAAGATTTTCTACACTCCAGGCAAATAACGAGGAGTCGTACAACGCCATACAACCTTCAAGGTAATAGCCAAGTTGAAAGGCTCAATTCTACGCTCTGGAAAACTGTACAGTTAACATTGAAAACTAAAAACCTACAGAATAGGTTTTGGCTATTATTTCACTCAGATTCACTATTTTGAAAAATACCCTAAATTAATTCCCTCAGTTTTTTCTGACTTTCCAAATAAAATTTTTACTCTCACATCACAAATGTGTCCTCTGCATCGACTGCATAGTTAACTTTGCCTCTGTAAATACTATTGTAAAATTTATCTATGATAGTTTTTGACGGTCGCAAGATTACTGTTTAATGACCGCAAATTATACTCTATATCATGGCCAAAGCTAGCCTATTACCTACAGAGCTTGGTCTTGACGACTGATTACATAAAAAGGCTCTCTCTACGGCTGCACATTATTTATAAAAAAAAAGATAATGCTACCTTAGAAATGTCATAGAATCGTTTATTGCCACCAAAATCTAAGCTCCACTGAACCCCGGCCCAATACTTATCGTAACGTGACGTATTTCTACTAAGTAGTTTGATATTATAGTAGTCGCGTAATCGAAACAGACCTTACCCTAAAAAATACCCTAAAAATAAATACCCGAAAACTTACCCTGCCATATTAGTTTCACCCTAAATTTAGGGTAAATTACCCTTAGTTGGCATTACTGTCTTGAGCACATCTTGATGGTTTTTTTGTTCTTTTAGGGATTTTAATGCCAAGCCTTTCAGCACATTCACTCGCTTGCTCCGTTTTAGCAAAAGTCTGTTCCAAAATTATCTACCGAAAATGTAAGTAAAGAATCAGAAAACGGACATGTGGATGCCAATTTGTAATAATTTACAAATTGAGTGCTTTGATTTGATTATTTATATTTTATCTCTCACTTAGCCACTTATTTTATTTTGAAACAATATATTGAAAACAGCATCTTCGTAGCACGGGTGGCTGTGCTGAGGCAGCTGCAGCGGCGCAGAAAATCTCAAACAGAGCAAATATTTCAACCACATAAGTTCGAGCAGTTTTTGATTAAAACTATAGGAGCATTGGGTTAGAATGCTCACTTCGTTTTTCGAGACATCGCTAAGCGGTTGGTCGATTCTTGTGACTCGCCTATTATTTGGCATAAGAATCTGCATTACCATAAAATGTGGCAATGCTGCCAGCATTTCATACACAGAAATGTGGACGAATGTTTGATGACCTTCTTTCCTTTTTTATAAATACACGTATCGAAAAAAGGAGGGGAAGGAATCAGAATATTCCGTTTATTATTTTAGTATCGTATACTAACAACACATTATTAAATCTTTCTCAAAAATATTTTAAATACATTTGTTAAAATAATTTGGTACACTCCTATTCATATCTGGCAATACTTTTATGATTAAAAGGGACGTTAGATACTAAGTCCTGGCAACATTCCTCTTCTTCTGCTGCCACCGGCACCTTTGCAACCTAATAATGTATCTCCTTTAATTTTCCTGTAATTCATTGATTTAATAGTAATAAAAAGTGTTCTGCCCAACTCTCGTTTGCCTTTTATCCACTACGCCGTATACTCGCGAACAACATTTAATACTTAATTCTTACAAAAAAAATGTGGTCGGTGGCCGGTCAGAAACAGAAACCTCCTCACGCCGGGTCATACCAAGGAGTACTACTTTCTTAATCAGCCCCTTGATTCAAGCGCCTAACGAGAGCTTCGATAGAATATTGATGCTTTCGATCAGCAGACTATTGGCCGTTATGACAATTGCCACAATGGCAGTCAGCCGAGTTCACATTTCACATGTCAACAACCTCGTGTGTCAAGTCGAGATCAGTCGAGATATTTTATTTGTTTCTCTTTCTCAGCTTTTATCACAGAGTACTTTTTTATAATAGGGTTTTATAAGATTCCTGTCATGCGGAATGGTGACATCGACAATCATTGCGCGTCGCTCTATCTATCACACTACATCAGGCTTACTTGCGGCAATAGTCTTGTCAGTAATGATGATAGACCGACCCGATCCCAGTACAACGTGACATGGTCATTTTTATGAACTGGATCGGGCACATATTTGTACAGAGGAAACCTTCAGTTCCCCAAAAAGGTCCCCAAAGCGCAGCCACCATACGTATATAATAATGTACTCTGTGCACCATACGAACACTAAGAAGTCTACACCGAGCTCATAAAGAAGGGTTTTCTTATATGACGTTCACTAGGTGGCAGCACTGAGACGTTAGGTGATAGGTCTCGTTAGGTCCGGGTACTTGTCAAAAGTGTCAAAGCGCCTACGGACCACAGAGTACATTTTACATAGGGAGATAGAGACGTCACTCGAACATTTTATAGCGCCCTCTACCAACAAGTAAAAACAACAATCCATGAAGCAATATACGTATAGCTAGCTTCAAATCTATCCTATTTTCTTCCCTTCTAAAAAACTACTACCTAACGGTAGTAGTTTTGTTTATGTTAACTCAAAATAAAACATTAGATGTAATGTAAAATACTATATTTCAATATTTGAACGCTTATGGATTCATTTTTATACAATAAGATATAAAGGTTTTTTTTTTTTTTTTTTTTTTTTTTTTTTTTTTTTTTTTTTTTTTTTTTTTGGGTGGGAAATCATCAAATAACTTCTCCCGCTCTGGGTGGAGCGGGAGGGCGTGTCAGACTTTTACTGACTAAAACCCACCCGTGTTCCCTCAGTTGCCTGTGTGCCAGGGGCGGCGGTATCTCTTTCGAACAACCCGCACCCCCGGCAGGCATCGACCCTTGCGGGCCCCTCTGTTGCTGCTGACATCTCTTTGAGGCGCGCGTGGAACACAACGCGCCGTCGACCCGGGCTTGGTCCTTACCGGACAGCGAGGTACCCATTACTCGCCGTCCGCAAGCCCGTGCCTACGGTGGCCGGGAATCAGCCTGGGATTCCCGACGCCCAGGGCGTCTCCTGCGAAGGCCACGGCTGTGAGGGCGCATGTACTGCATCTCCCTCACGTGCGCCGCCTCCCTCTTTGCGAGCATAACTGCTTCGCTGAAGGAGGCGACTGCCAGCCATGCCCTCTCGCTCCGTACCATGGCCTGGACCAGGGTCGGACGCGAGAGATCGCCGCCGCCGATCACCTGCACGAGGACACGGCGTTGCTCCGCCCAAGCTGGGCAGACCTCCACCGTATGCTCCACCGTGTCCTCTGGGCGATCTTCGCAATGGAAACACCCGGGCGTTTCCTCCCGCCCTATCCGAAACAGGAACCTCCCGAAACAGCCATGTCCGGTGAGGACCTGTGTCAGGCGGAAGGTGAGGACGCCATGCCGCCTCTCAAGCCACTCCTCAAAGAGGGGACTTACCGCCGCAATCGCGGCGTGCCCAAAGATATAAAGGTTACGCGCAATTTTCTTAATTTTTCTTTCATAAGAACCTTCTCCTGACAATAACAAACACAACAAAAAACGAGGTTTTTCAGGGATTTAAAAGTTAAACATTTATCTGCTTCAAAGCCAACACACGAAGGCGACGTATTACGATATCCATGGCTTCGAATGCAACCAAAAAAAAAATTCTAAGGGGTCCAGCACCCTAATTGCGTAACACAGTATTAATCAGAATCTGAATCATTTTGAAGCCTATTGTTAATCCACTGCTTCATATGTTTGTATAATTCGTCTGCTCAACGACGTAAACCACGCAATGATTGTCGTGGAGCTGTCAAAATGAAAGCGATTCCTACGGATAGTGTATTACGCAATTACCCCTCTGGTTGAAATGTTTCATCCATAGAGCTCTATGGATGAAACATTTCAACCAGGACCCCTTAGATTTTTTTAGCATAACATAGTTTTAGCTAAAACATCGACAAGATATACAATATTTTCAATTGTCTGCCACCAATTTGTAATTGATGGTACTACACCAAAGTTGCGATTGCCGCAAAATATAATTAACCTTATAATTTTGTTTGCTTATGCCCATACTGTCTTGTGAGTTGAACTTGGTCCAAGCAGGTTTCATCAGCCTTATACCCTTGTAAGCAGGATTTTCATAATACAGTTTTATAACGTGATCCCATTTAGCAGTCTTTTCTTGACCATCTATTTGAAAACGTAATTTTTTTGTTATTAAATTGTTCCTGAATCCTATAACAAGGTGAAGAGGATCATAAAGAGGAATTACTTCTTCTCCATCTCATTTCTGCACTTTTTCTTGTCTAAGGTATCCTTCCATTGTGTCTCTGATAAGCCAATTAATTTGTAGCACCCTGGTCACATACAGTTGCTATAACTTTTAGCCCAATTGAATGCAATCTTATTACAATGTTTATTTGCGAAGCCAATTCTAAAACTGGTGTGGTGCTTGCACAAAATGTGTATGAAATTGTTAGCATATAATTCTTTTGCACACCTCTCACCATAAACACCAGAGCGTGGTCTGCTATTTTTGCAACTGTTGTAGTGCCATTATTAACAAAACCACTCACATAATCAGTTCTTCTATTGTAGCCAAGTGTGGGGTAAGTGCAACTTCGTCAAAAAGTAATATGTATAACTTTTCTGCTGCTTTGAATCCTGGGTGCAATGAAGCCCATGATATCATCCTGGTAAGGGTAAGTGGGGAAGGCAGTACAAAAAAATGTTCTTAGCCACCTGTAGGCTCTAGGTCCCTGCTTATACAGGGTTGAAGACATAGTTTTTTCATCCTTTGTGAATCTGCAACCTAATTTATGTTTCCCTGCTTTTCGGAATTGTAGCATTGTGAATATATTTGCTGCTGATTAAAATTTGCTGAATGCAGCATTTTTTGACAGTTTTAAAGCTTTCTATAATGTTGTCACTGCAGAATCTTTTTGTCCTTGTAATTTTTTCATCTTATTCTTCAGCATAATTGTGTCTTAATCAAAACTTTTGAAAATCCTTCTCTTGACATCTTGTGTACCTGCAAGTACAAATTATGACTTAATTCTAATATAAAGTAAAACTAAATAGTAGTGATAGTAATGGAGTGAATTTAAGAAGAGGAGGAAAAAATAGGGATGTCGGAAATACAAAAAAGTATCGATATATATCGTATCGATATTTTTTGAAAATATCAATATCGATATTGATATTTTTATAAATAAATATCGATACATCGATATATCGGTATGATTTGACCGAGAATATTCGTGCTCTAAAATTTTTTGGCCTAAACTACTTCATTCATCTTACATTCCTAGATAAATACTAATCAATAGACATCATGTTTAATAAATCAAGAACAACGAAAAAAAAAAATTTATTAATCAGACCAATATTTATCTGATGACGAAAAACGCATGGTAATGCTTATTTTTGAGATGTGCAGCTAAATTCGTCGTATTGCCACTGGTTTTATATGTTTTTCCACACAGATTACATGAGACGTTTTGTTTGTCTATTTTTTTGAAAAAGTTCCATACAACACTAGACATGACTTAAAAAACAGAAATCCCCAGCAATGCTCAAATTATTATGTTTACGTGAGAAGAGAAATACGCGCGCGTTGAGGTTACAATATACAGGTAGGTAGTTGAAGTTGAAATTGACAGACAGAGTTGACAACTTAAAAAGCAGCAAATCGAGTCGACCATAGACAAAAAAAAAATATGATAGTAAAATATTCTCAGGGTTTTTTGATCTTAAAACTTATAAGTTTCTTGGTCAGAAAAAAATATCGATTTTTATACCTTTTCGATACTTGGAATTTTATATCGATTAATCGATATATCGAAATATTAAATATCGCTCAAAAATATCGATACATTGAAAAAGTAATATCGATATATCGATGTATCGATATTTTTTCAACAAGCCTAGGAAAAAACAATTTGCGCCGACCAAGTAACATAGGACAAGGGCTAGAAGAAGAAGAATAAAAATAAAATGAAATATTCATTCATCATTACTTATCACTGACCACTGTTAGTATGAATAGAACAAACACTGAAATAGGGAAATGTTCATGTATTGCACATTTTTTGTATGATGTTCTTTTTTCTTCGATATAAGAAATGATGTAATTATGCAACAGCAAAATAATTCTAATAGGTACCTTTAGATGTTGATGGGGCAGGTTGCTCAAATATTGATGTAGCAGGCTGGTTTGGAGATAGAACAGCTGGGTGCAACAATTTTTCACATCTCAGACCCGAAAAGGTAGTTTTTGTTGTGTCGGTTACATCTTGTAAATGCAAAGTTGAGTGGATACCTGAAATATAATTAGGTATATTTATTAAAATATGTCATCTCGTTAAAGATATCTTTATTTCCCACTCAGATTATAAAACAAAGGTATTAGACCGCGCGGAACACCAAGACTGAGGCCAAAAAACGAAAGCTTCGCATTGTATGTAACATACAATGCAACGCTACCTATAGTAGTACTCGAGTTTTGAATCAGTATTTGGTTTTTTGGCTTCACTCTTGGTATTCCGCGCGGTCTATTTGCCTTTGTTTTATAATTCTGAGATTCCCCATAAGAAATTTCACTTACATGAGAAATATTTACATACCTACCTTATTTTATAATCTGAGCCCAGTAAAACATTATTGTCATAGTTTTGGTAAGGAAAAGATAATAAAAAATTACAACATAAAGAATAAGTTCAAAAGTAATTTTGTAATAAACGAATAAACGGAATTTTCTTGTAATTTTTTTATAAAAACAGAATAATTTTGAAAACAACAAATTTGAAGTTAACGCGAGTTGCGTTCCTTTTTTACATTTAAATTAAAATATTTTCAAAAATTATCGTTGCGTTATTGGATGATTGTATCCATTTATACAAACGTTACAAGATAACACAATAAATTTAAAAGATGTCTCAACCCCTTAAATATCTTTATTTGAAAAATAAATCGCTATTAAATTACAAAAATCTGAGTTAAATGGATTAGACATGTAGACTAAACCCATGAATATTTTGAGAACAACGCCATCTATCAATAAGTAAGTCAAACTTTTGATGTTAATAAACGAGTAAATTAAAAATCTGTTGAATTGAGTAGTGTGTATGCAAATGCAGAAGCCTACGTAAATTGGACGGTTACAATTCCCTTACTTTTGTTCTAAGCTATAGCACCGTGCTACGGACTGAATGGTGAACGAAATAATGAAACGAATGCCAACAAATGTTTTATGTTCATTGTCGAACTGGAAGACCGCTCTTGTTAAAGTAGCGCCAACTGGTGGCTTGTGTTGTGTTCGTGGTTCGGCAGGAATCTTATTATGTGTGATGCTCCAGGATTTATTGGATTTTATCCGACTCAATAAAACAACCATATCTTGTCGTCGCCATGTTCTTTTATTTCTTTGACCAACAACAGCCACTCTATATCGTAGGGATGTGACACAATCATAGTGCTTGACACTAACTAATTATTAATCTATGGACACTACAGCTTGAATAATCATGAAAACCCTCAACGGAAAATTTGACAGTTTGGGAACTTTGGGATAGCTTAATGTGCTGGCGTCTGTACCACAGGTTTGCGCTAGTCTTCTTTAGCCAAGGAGAGTGGGGTGAGCCCCTTGTCCTCTGCCACCACATCACATCGGCTTTTAGAAAATATTATCTGACACTAACACAAACGCGAAGTATGCAAACCTCGCGTTTGTAGCCGTTCGTCGCATTTAGAAAACCTCGACTCCCGCACTTCCGCGGGATGTAACAATCTCATCACCGATAATCTGGGGATGATACATCCATTTTGCAGTTCGCAATGACCTGACCGTCCTGTCCAGGGCGTCGAGTTCAGTCTGAGTCCATTTGAGTATGCCGAAAGAGTTTATCACATTATGACATTTGAGTATAAAGACAGGCATGACCTAACCGTTGAAGGCACGCACCTTGTTTCCGCCAAAGTGAACAAACATAATAATAAATTTTCATATTTTATTTACTTATTCACTACAGCTTCTGCCAGTGGAAGCGTCTACTAGTGATTGACGCTTCCTTTTTGCTTAACTCTTCTTTTAATTTGCGATCGACAGAACAGTAAAGATATAAAACAAAGGCGGCTTGTTAATGGTGGACCGTGTTGCCACATAAAATAACAAGCTTCCAGTTTTATTCCAATCCAGTAGTCAGTCGGTCCAGTCAGTTCCAGGCCTTGTTACAGGGATAATTTGAACAATGTACGGTTACACTTTAATCAGATACTTTGGAACAGACCTTAAACGCTACAAGCTAGGTGAGGGGCTATATTCACATGTTGGCCAGCAGCAGCTGGGTATCGAGATGAATGGCCTATGTCCAGCCGTAGATCGCTGTAGGCTGATGATGCACATGGCAAGGCTAACTAAGGAGAATTTTGGGCGAACTGCAAATAGTCATTTTATAACATATTTGTAGTTACTCGACTGTTCTTTTGAACAAGCTACCCGAAACTGTCAAATTTTCCCAATTGAACATGAACCTTATAGTTATGTGATAAAGTTGAAAATCTATCAAAGAAATTTGACAGATTGGTGTAGCTTGATGTGCTGGCGTCTGTACGTTCGTATTGTCGAATGGGGAAACGACAAATATTTTCTTTTCTAACTTGGCTTTAAGAACAAGAACCTTTTTTGACTTGATAACTCATTAAAATTGTGACAACAAAACCAGTTTAAAAAAAAACAGCTAAAAATATCCCGGAGGGTATTTATGTTCTGTGTATCCCGGTACCTATTCGTTCTTTGACAAAATGTACTCTGTGCTTTGACCATATTATACTCTTTGGAGTTTGACGAAAGAGTATAATAATATTAATGGGAGGCTTTGACATACATCAATATCGACGATCCTTTACGCCTGACTAATATATATTTGCGATTCAATTATGGCCTCAAAGAATGAATCCATCGATTCTGATAAAATACCAAATCGTAATTTAACGGAAGAGGAAGATAATGTGTTACAACAACCAATATCTCGGTTACCATCTAGTGCTTCACTTGAACCTATATCAGTGTGTAAATGTCTAACATCTGCCAAGTCGTCTCTAGGAGAAATTATTCCAGAACGGAAGAAAGTAATCTTCTCAACAGTAGCTCGAACGGAGAATTATTTGCGCGAACGTCGTATACCAGAGCTTGTGAGATTCATTCTTACTAAGATATTAGCAAATAAAACCAAAGCTAATGTAGCTGAGTTAACGGCGAAACTTTTAGATCAGTGCATGATATTCCGTGCTGGTCTCGGAGCAGCTCCGGTGTTGTTCGAAGAAAGGTAAAGTACAAAACCTACCATAAAACAATATTACAAAAACCAATCACAACGGAAAATGTGTTCCGTTTTATTTATGACTGCAGTCATTGAGGTTTCAACATCCCCCCTCCCCCCGCCAATGTTATTCCGGCACCAAAAGCACAGAATAACCGAGCAGAATGAAAGCTTCGTATCAGAGCTCAAAATTCTTACCTACTTTTATAGGGCTGTCACTCGGTTAATACAAATAAAAAACCGGGCAAGTGCGAATCGAGAGATGAAATGTTTAGTGAAGTAAATGCATCATCACTTAAATTTTTTTTGGGTTCTGTATTTGATATATGATAAACTTTCTTTCGAAATGCTGTTCACAAATCCTAAAAACTCCCAATTAGTTCTCCTCGACTTACAGCTGTAAGCCAGTTGTGTCGCCTGAAACAAAACACGAAAGCAAAATATGTAATAGTAATAACATATTTAACCCACGCGGGCGAAGCCGCTGGGAAATGCTAGCTTAATTTCTTAAATTAATTTTCTTAATCTAAATAAAAATCGATTTAAGCGAACGATTTAAAATTTCTGCAATAAATGCGTCGTTCATTTCCGCTACAAAATCGTCTAGAATATTTTCATTGGCAAGCTGCCAGTCAGTCCGCCACTCCACCGCCGCCGGTGTCCGTCCGCACCGCTCTGAGTCGTGCACCTCAACAACTCGCGCGTACATTTGTTCATGTTCAAGCCGCGCGCATCTACCGCGAACCGCTCGGCGAATACTGCTGACGTTATCGCTGCGTGCGGCGCTTCGTAACATGAATCATACATTTTTGTGTACATATTTGTATTTCCCGCTCGCCGCCCCGCGCTAAGCTTTCGCTGATAACGCAAGGTCGTGGCCAGGCCATAAGGTAGGAAACCTTCCCTACCTTCCTTGTTTTACTATTTTACGAACGTAAGAAGTATCTAATACAAAAGGTCAAAAGGAATCTTGCAAAGACGGGCTACACATATAGGTACTTTAGTACTTACCTACAAACCTACTAAAACAAAAATACGAAACAAATAAGTTGGCGACAAACAATAATACGCCAATAAAGGTGGTAGGTAATCCATAAGAATAATAAATAATAAGTAATTCTAATGAGAAAACCTTATCATCAGTCTAATTATTTTGGATACTACCTCTCTCCTTACTAAATATTTCTATCAAATGCATTAAAAATGTAAAGGTACCTATAGATATAGTCATTTACCTGACAAGATCCTTTGGATACACAAAATATCCTTGCTTTTCTTCCCTTTGTTTGTGCACACAGTACAACAGCTTGGCATAATGAATTATGAAAATGAACAACAATAAAAAAAATAAACTGCCGAGTATTTTAGTACACAAATGAACCTCGTAACTTTGTTAGATCCAGATATATACGAGTTTTTCGGTTTTTAGTTTTTCTTAATTTTCTCGAAAATTCCACCAAATCGGGAAAAGTTATTTATATTGAAATGATTTTGATAACTCTTCCAACGCACCACATAAATTTCATATCCCAATTCCTTGGAACTTGGAAACCAGAACGATTTTAAGTTTGATTCGGATTTTACGTCGTCAGGGTTATCAGAATGTCA
The DNA here is from genome assembly GCA_949091785.1 of Polymixis lichenea. Lineage (NCBI taxonomy): Eukaryota > Metazoa > Arthropoda > Insecta > Lepidoptera > Noctuidae > Polymixis > Polymixis lichenea. The sequence goes on along the minus strand of OX420932.1, from coordinate 12,510,569 downwards.
GATAATTATTTATATCCAGTTTTTAAACTGGTGCACGCTTTTTTTTCGTTGTAACTATGGAACCTTTACTTTTACGAAAAATTTGATCCAGAAAATAAGGATAAAAATTTGACAACCCTAACAAAAATAGTTAAATTGGAACAACTTCTAAGTTCCATGGATTTGGGATGTCATAATATTATGTGGTGTATTGGGGAAGTAAATAGAATTATTTCTGTATAAGTTTTCCCGAAATGGCAGAATTTTCGAGAAAAAAAAGAAAAACTAAAAACCAAAAAACTCGTATAAATCTGGATCTAACAAAGTTGCGAGGTTTATTTTTGGATTAAAATACTCAACATAAGATACGCTATCAATGTACCTAACATCATTATTTCGTATCACGCTTAGTTTAAGCGTAATAAATTTTTTTCTTAATATCCGGATGGAAAAATTACGATTGAAAAAAAAATTATAACTCAAAAACTAGACTTGGTAACACATTGGGGATACGAAATCTTGCATGTAAATGATTATTTCTGTCAGCTTTATTAATAAAAATGGGATGTCCGAAAATCGGGCCTCATAAAACACTATGCGGCGTTAGTATGAAGCTTTGCTTCTGCTCGGTTATTCTGTGCCAAAAGATCCTTGTATAATAAGGTCTAGTGCGCATTGCCTTGCAGTGGAACGCGGTGCGTTTATCCTACCGTACGGTATAAAATAAACGCATTCAAGGGGCCGCGCACTGCGGCAAAAAAACGCACGTTTTGTCATTCGAACCCCAGCTGTGGTGCACATGTCATCGTTATGAACTACCATACAAGAGTCACTATCTGCGTATATTTATTAGGGCTAACTCGCACTGTGGTGCGGTTTAGCAACCAGGTAAGTAGATGGATCAAACCCCATGGATTTGATCAATGCCAAGCACACATTTTTTTAACGAGTTACCTACTTGGGATTGTTTTGCATTGGTTGATTGGTAGGTACATCATTTCAATATTTTTATCATTTAGACATCTAGAAGCAGTTGTCAAAAGTTTTGATCCAGGTCAACGAGGATGGCTTAGCACTGGACAAGTTCGTAGAGCATATACTACGCTGGGGCTAACTCCACCAGCTAATTTAGAAGAAAGGATTCCAACTGATGTTGTTTTGAACAATTTGCGGGAAACACAAGAAAAAGAACTATTTGATTTGTTGACTGCTGGAGTGCCTGGATTTACAAAAGAAGAAAGTACTCATGGAAGTCAATCTGACTGATTCGTTTTTAGAGACCTATACAAGACACAGACAGGATACAATCCGGTTGAGCTAAGTTTGCACTTCCCCGCTTACCTCTGCGAAAATGTTATTATATTCCACTGTGGGATATAATAAACGTGATAATAGTCTACTTTCTTTTGTTAGTGATTAATTTGTATTTTTGCTGTTCCAAAATATATAATTTAGATTAAATATCTCATTTTTTAAAGTAAAACGTAACAAAAAGTAACCATTTCAAGTTATTCGATGTTGGTGGACACTACGTCAGTGGAGACAATGCAACGGAACAACCGTCTTTTAAAAGAAAACCTAAAAAAAGCGATATTTATAACAAAAAACAAAATTCTTAATCCAGCTACTTCTGAATTATAATGTTTTTGTAAATAAAAAACAAATAAAGCTAACTAAACCTATTCACAAATTAACACGTCTGCTACTACTGCGGAGCGTACGAGCCTGCTGGCTGTGGGTGAGTGGGAGTCGGGTCTGTGGCTTCATGCACTACCGTCGTCGAACATAGGCACTTTGTTCGCCGACACTACTTTCCACCTCGCTGCTTCCCTACGACTTGGAGCTCCTTGTTGTTCTCCTCATCGTTGTCACTGCGGCGAAGTTATCAACAGTCTAGGACACCACCACCTGTCTTGCAGCCGAAGCGCGGACCGCTTAGCGCGGCACGCAAACATTAACGACATCATCCGACGAGCTCTTGTCACCGTCGGCGTTCCAGCTGTATTAGAACCCAATGGCTTGGCACGCGACGATGGCAACAGACCGGACGGAATGTCTTTATTTCTATGAAAGTCGGGTAGGCCTTTAGTGTGGGATGCAACATGTGTCGATACTCTTGCGCCATCCCATCTTCCTGGCTCAGTGTTCTGTGAAAGGCGAAAGTATAACAACCTAATTGGTAATTATATTTTCGAGCCGTTTGGGGTTGAAACCCTCGGGCCGTGGGGTCCGAGTGTTCATGGTCTCTTCAAGGAATGATAAAACTATTTTATCCTTATAAAATAAGACTCGTGATTGTGACATGTAAAATGTATATTTTAATAATAACAGCGGTTGCTAAGCAATACATAGAGTCTGACATAAGTTTAAAAGGTTATCAAAAATAATAAGGTTCACTCCTTAACATCCTCCCTTTTTGGCAACCCTATTACTATATCAAGCCAATTTGTTTTGCAATTGATACAATCCGTGGCTTATATAATGCTTTGGTCAGCAAATCCGCTAGTTGGAACCCGCTGGGAACGTATTCTACACGTATTTCTCCATTTGCAACGAGTTCTCTCACATAGAAATGTCGAATAGCAATATGCTTGGTTCTTCGGTGGAGTTCTGGATTGTGTGAGATCTTTATGGCTGCATCATTATCAACCTTTAGCTTAGGTATTTCAATTTAGATATTTCACCAAAGAGTCTTTTGATCCAGACAATCTCTCTAGCCGCTTCACTGGCAGCAACCAATTCGGCTTCGGTGCTTGATATTGCAACACACGTTTATCGTCGACTTGTCCAAGATATTACTCCTCCAGAGTTTAAGCATAATATGCCTGATGTCGAACGTCCTGTACTTTGGTCTCCACCGTGGTCAGAATCACTGTAGCATTCTAGAATTCCAGCATTGCAGCTCTTCTTAAAAACGATTCCATAGTTGAAAGTTCCTTTGATGTATCTTAGGATACGTTTCAGCCTCTGGATGTCTTCGTTAGAAGGATTTTCTAGACTCCGGGATACAACGCTAACAGCATATGCTAAGTCCGGTCTGGTTCCAACTACTTCCAACGGTCAGATATGCGAGTGCTCCCACAGCTTCTCTATACGGAAATAAATCAGGGTCTACACTTTATCCAGATCTGGCAGTTCATCTTTTTGTATAGGAGTGGTAACAGGTTTGCAATCACTCATACCAAAGCGATCTAAAACTTTCTGAGCATATTGCTTTTGCGACACTTTTATATTACCGTCATGGTCCTCTATTTCTAATCCTAGAAAATAGGATGCACCTTTTATTGTGATTTTAAATCTTCTCTTCAATTCTCTCATTAACTTTTCAGAATCTTCCTGATTTGTTGCAGCGACCAAACCGTCGTCTACAAAGAAAACAAGAATAATTTTGTTACTCGCACGTTTTTTTATAAACAGGCAGGGGTTGGTATCGCATTGTTTGAATCCAATGGTTTTTAAATAATCCACCATACATTTATTCCAACACCGAGGCGCTTGCTTGAGCCATACAATTTTTCTTGAGTTTACAAATCTTGTTAGATCCATCAGAGTAGCCAGCGGGTTGATTCATATATATTTCTTCACACAGTGAATCTTAGAGAAAAGCAGTTGATACATCAAACTGTGTGAGTTTTAGGCCTTTATTTGCAGCAACGCTTAAGACTGATCTTATCGTCGACATCTTAGCAACTGGACTGAAAATCTCATGATAGTCGATGCTTTTTTTCTGTGTATATCCTGTAGCAACTAGTCTTGCTTTGAATTTATCTAGAGAGCCATCAGCATTGGTTTTGATCTCAAATATCCATTTATAGGAAATAGGCTTCCTGCCTTTTGGAAGGTCCACAATTATCCAAGTTTTGTTTTCCTATAAAGACTTCACCTCACTTTCCATTGCTTTGACCCATTTATCTTTATGCGTACAAGTCATTGCTTCTTTGTAGGTTTTAGATTCATTGATCTGATTTAAAATTTCATCTGACATCATGACATAATCTTCAAATCTTTGACTTCTATCTCGTAGAGTCATTCTAGTGGCTATCTCAGCTATATCATCTGAGATTCTTGGTCGTTCAGTATCAACACCATCATCTAAGGCGTCTTCATAAGGAGGTGATTCTAGCATTGATGATTCTGAAGACGTTTTTAATGGTTCAGTACAGTCATCATGGCTTTCTATTTCTTAACTCACAACCAAATCCGGCGATGCGGGGGGCAAATTCGAACTAAGCTCATTAGAGCTACTTGCAGCGCGATCCAAGCTATTTTCGACACAATCATCCTCCCTTGCATCACACATCGGTGTCTATCGTCTGAAGGCTGTTCTTCCAAATCACTTTGACCAAATGGAGTCAATAAAATTTAATGAATCAGTCATTAAATGTAACGTCTCTTATGAATTTACCATGTTTATTCAGTAAGCGATAGCCATATCCAATAAGAGTGCATTTCTCAGCCTTTTTAGATAGCTTTTTCATTTTTTGTTGAGGAATATGAGCATAACATTCACATCCAATTATTTTAGGTGACTGATTGTTGGCTTCTTCTTAAACCACAATTCAAATGGTGATTTTCCATGTTCTGAAGTTGGACCAGTTCTATTTAACACGTACGCAGGGGTATTTATCAATTCTGCCCATGCAGCAAACGGAAGTTGTTCGTGAGCATGCATCATTGTACGAGCGGCTTCAACTAAGGTTCTATTCTCACGTTCACTAAGACCATTTCGTTGCGGTGTATAGGGCATCGTAAGCCTTTGTCTAATTCCTGCTTCTTGTAGAAGGCACCTGACGTTGTGATTATCAAATTCACCTCCGTTATCGCAAAGAAATTCTTTAACAGAGCATCCAACTACTTTACATTCTTGTAACAGTTGTCGGAGATTCTTGTAATCTTCCCATTTTTGTCGAACAAAATAAATGTGTCTGTACCTGCTGTAGTAGTAGTGTAGTACCTTTGAATAAAACGAAGTAGCGAAATTTATTAAAAGAAGGAGGGAATGATGGACCACTTACATCAGCGTGTAAAATTTCTGCAGGTAATTTTGCTCGTACTCTTGTTCTGAAAGACTGTCTGTGTGTTTTACCATAAATACAGCCAGTACACAATTCTGAATCTAGTCGAACTTTAATTCCTTTTTTATTCTGATGGGCTAACCTTTCGTGAAACAGTTGTAGTATGTATTCTGTTGACAAAATGTTTACTTGTGTGTGTTGTGTTGACTTTGTAATAGTCTCTACATTAAGCGTGTATAAGCCACCATTCTTGATCCTTTTGCCTGTCAGTCTAACTTGTCCATCAACTTTCAGCGGGCAGTGTTCCCTTTCAGACATGAAAACACTTTTATTTAGTCTGTCTTGAGTGACCAGTACAGAGAATAGGTTTCGCATAATATCAGGTACATACCGTACATGACAGAGTGTTACTCTGGATTCCTTGCCATTGATAACTGTTTTCAAGTCAACAGTATCTTTGCCGATTGCTTTGACAGTAGCTCCATTAGCAGTAATCATCATACGATTATCTTCAAATAGCTGAAAACTAGAAAAATAGTCGTTCCGGCAGGTGACATGGTTTTTTCTTTTTGGGTGGGAAATATCAAATAACTTCTCCAGCTCTAGGTGGAACAGGAGGGCGTGTCAGACTTTTACTGACTAAAACCCACCCGTGTTCCCTCAGTTGCCTGTGTGCCAGAGGCCGCGGTATCTCTTTCGAACAACCCACACCCTGGCAGGCATCGGCCGTTGCGGGCCCCAGCAGTTGTTGCTGACATCTCTTTGAGGCGCGCGTGAAACACAACGCGCCGTCGACCCGGGCTTGGTCCTTACCGGACAGAGAGCTACCCATCACTCACCGTCCGCAAGCCCGCGCCTACGGTGGCCAGGAATCAGCCTGGGATTCCCGACGCCCAGGGCGTCTCCTGCGGAGGCTACGGCCGTGAGGGCGCATGTACTGCCTCTCTCTCACGTGCGCCGCCTCCCTCTTTGCGAGCATCGCTGCTTCGCTGAAGGAAGCGACGGCTACCCATGCGCTCTCGCTCCGTACCATGGCCCGGACCCAGGGCCGGACACGAGAGATCGCCGCCGCCGATCGCCTCCACGAGGACGATCGCCTTCACGAGGACGCAGGTGATATGATTAGTTGCACCATTGTCTTTGAACCAACTGGATGTATCATAGTTTGTATGCATTGAATTTACATCTGTATTGACTTGCATGAGCATATTAAGTTCAAATTTGTTGGGGTCTGTTTACTTTCAGGCTTGGCTGGTTTACCGTCAGCTTTCCATTTATGACATTGTCTGACTTTGTGACCGACTTTTCCACAATATCCACATTTCTTCTTTGCTTTATTATAATTCTGTAAGGCTAGAGCTTCTGCAGAACCTTCACTTTTCAAAGAGATAGAGCGCTCATAGGCACAGAGTTGTGTAGTCAGATTTTCTATTGTTTTATCTGCCTTTGACATCAACATCCAGCTTGATTTGAATGAGAAATATGGTTCAGGTAGAATATCCAGAATTTTGCAGATTAATAGGGTATCCGGTAATTCAGACTTATCTATCTTCATTAATTCATTTATCAAATCTGATCAGATGGTTTTTATTTTGGAGATATGAGTCGTCCCAAACTTCTTTAGATGAGTTAAAAAGCAATTTTATTAAATTTTTCGAGAGCAGTAATATACGGAGAAATTTCGTCGACATTATTGGTAATAGGTTTCACGGGTTTTATTAGAGCACCGTATTACCACATCCAATCCACCGAGCATACCTCTTAGTAGTAATGTCGCTTTAAATTTCCAAGTCGACCAGTTCTTCACACCCTCCAGGTGACCAATGTCAATTTTACAACTTGGTGATTGCATTATGAATATTTGTCTTCCCGGATAGTATTAAACTCGGATGATGACTCCTCTAGTTAGGTACTTTCACTTGTAACCACGCTCTGCTACCATGATAAAACTATTTTATCATTATAAAATACTAGCTTTTGCCCGTGACTTCGTCCGCACAGAAGTCGAAAATTGTTCTAATAGGATTTTTAATTGGTTTTTTAAACAAAATTATTGTTAAAACATATAAAGACTCGTGGTAGTGACATGTAATATATATGTCGAGGGTTCACGGGCTATTTGATTAACGGGGGGTTATCCGAAATTGCCTGTTTCAGAATCAAGATTAAATGATCAAATTCGTGTATTTAGGCCCTGAAAAAATATGTCATAGATAGGTCCTTGTTTGAGGGAAATTAAAGCTTCAAAACACACAGGGTCGATTTCGAAACCATTTTCCGCCTCATTTCCTAATAACAGCACAAAATTGGGTAGAAATTGCATGTACAATAAGAGAATCGTATTTAGGAGGGAAATTAAAGGTTGAAATTTTTAGTTTAATAGATTTTTTTTAACAAACTCAAAAACGGTAAATCGGGCTAAATCGGCTCGCGCTCAGAGCACAGAGTACATTTTATATACGCTCAGAGTCCTGCGGGACGTCATAGAGGGTGGACCTGTGTCAAAATTTTCAAAAACTCGTTCACCCTGCGCCTGTACAAAAAAATCGAATATTAATAACAAATTAAATTATGAAATCGGGATAACTCACAAAAATATCTTGTAATTATATTATAGTTTTAATTCATAAAATTGTTTTCGAAAATGTGATTATTTCTAGTAATATGATGCCGTTTAATTGTCATCTTAAAATAGTGTTGACACATTACAAATTAATATCGATAAAATAATAGTCAAGTGAGAGTCGTATGTAATGTTTTATCGTCGTTTATGAAGAAGTTTGTATAAAAAACATTTTTCTAAGCTATAAGTCAGATTCATCCATGACAACTATGATATTTACTCTCCACCGACCTGTCTTCGCTACTATCATCTTACATTAATATCACATGGTAAACAATTTACCCGCAGTGTGTAGCACTAGCAACACAAGATTTTTTTCTAGGATCGGTGATTTTATCATATTGGCTCTGAGTGAACAACTTTCAGTTTTGAATACCAAAAGTCACTGTCACTATACGATAAAATATTATAACGTGCTTGAAAAATAGCGCCGTGTGAAGGCAGTGGTTATGCGCTAACAGTATAACTTGGTGCTCATGTTCCCAATCAAGTTCGTCAAAGACGTATCGTATGTGTTGTATGCCATATACTTGGATCTATGCCACTTTTGTCTTGGTAAATGGTCCAATGGTTTGGTAATCCGACAAGACCGGGGACGGATAAAAAATATATACAAATTTAATTTTGATTTCTTAAAATAATAGATTCGATAAATTATAGCTGGAGCAGTAGGTACGTCACTAGACAGTAAAGTACGGCAATTGTTTCTTCATATGTGCTCACAATATTTACGGTTCTTTATGAGCGGTGGCAACATCAAAAACAAAAGAATTTGGTTACAGTATAAGCGAAACAGTACGACGATTTTTAGCCGATTCTACTTTATAAAAATCTGAAATTCAGGATCTTTGAAAATTCTGCCACTAAAAAAGTTAAATAGTGGATGACAATTTGTATGGAAATCTACCATTTTTGTCGCAGAGAAATACCGTCGGGCACACGGCTTGTCTATTAAATCATTTTTTTAAAGTTACTGATTACTAACGCTTAGCCTTAACCTCTGGGTCTGAGAAGAATGAATTCGGTTTAGAAATATTTATTTTCTCAAAAAACAAATTGCACAATGGTTTTATTTTTGTTTTGGATGGGAAATCATCAAATTATTTCTCCCGCTCTGGAAAGCGTGACAGACTTTTACTGTCTAAAACCCACCCGTGTTCCTTCAGTTCAAATTCAAATTCTCAAATTCACTGACAACTAACACTTGTGTTGGAAAGTCGCTGGTTGAAAGGTCTGGAAGCATGATTTCGGTTTAAAGACATTTATTTTCTCATAGAACGAATTGCACAAGGGTTCCTATTGCAATGGTGCAATTATTTATACCTATAATTTTTAAACCATGTGTATCTGTAACTAGCTTCTGCTCGCGACTTCGTTCGCGGAGGATTGGTGACGCGGGAGCAATCGGCGTACAGTTGTCCGTGTGAGAAGCAGCTAGTCCTGAGGTCGGAACCCGTAGCAATCATAATAATCATAAAGCTGAAGAGTTTGTTTTTAGGGTTCCGTACCTCAAAAGGTCCGTGTGTCACCTCCGATTTTCTCAGGAACAGGCGACTCTAGCAAGTTGAAATTTATACCAGATACTGAAGTCTATAGTTTCTATTAGGTGTATAAAAATCAAGGTCCTAAGTCAACTCGATAAAAAGATATGGGCAAATTTAGATTTTTGCGAAAACTTGTAAGTACCAAAACTTACCTTAATATTCAACGTTTTTTATTTTTCAGAATTTTCCCTTTACTTGTGCTGTAAGACCTTGCTTTTAACCAAAATTCACAAATACAAAAAGTTGAAAATTAAAGTAAATTTTGATACTTACAAGTTTTCGCGAAAGTCTAAATTTTCCCATAACTTTTTTATTACAATATGGTACCTACAAATTTGTACGGAACCCTCAGTGGGCGATTCCGACTCGCACTTGTCCGGTTTTTTATATATGTTTGAAATCTCTATCTCTGGAACTACCAGCCTCAGGCAAAGCTAGTTTTGAATAAAAATACATTTTTGCTTTTGTTTCATTAATAAAATTAGTTGATTACATCACATTAACAATTACATTAAATTACAACACAGCACATAAGCCGATTCCGAAAACGCCACAAGATATTGTGGCGTTTTCGGAATCGGCTTATGCCGCCGACAGGCGGTCAGATTTTCGCATACGTTTAGTACCTATTAAACGCTTTTACATACTTAGTTGTTATTGTCAACTATATCGTCGCAGACAGTGTCTGACACCGATATCGGAAAATTTCTACCGGCGAAGACGCAGTGCGGGGTGAGAGAACCAGCCATTCTTTCACTTGAACACGCTTATTCGCGCTACCGACTTCGAGACGTCGGTAATTACTGTATTGTAGTCGTTTGGTGACTCGCGATGGTCATCGATATTCACCAATGTCATCGGGCCGATAATAATTATATAGGTTTGTGTATAGCTGCTAACTTATCGGTATCGGGTTGGCGTCGGTATCTGATCATTTGAAAACGCTCAATAGGTAACTTACAGGACATGGAATCAATAAAAATTCTAAAATAAAAGTAGCCTAATAACTTAGGCTACTGTAAGATGTTTTATATATATATAATAAAACTCTTCTTAAGTAGCAGTATTTAGATAATTTATTATTCAAAGGAAGGTTACAATTTAGGTCTACACGCCTGAACCACCTTCCAGAGAGCACTCCGTGTTGCCAACTCTACAATCATAAAGCTCCTCTCACATCCCTTCTCTTTTCTTAAAAATAATTAATCATTACAGTATTCATGCAAATAATTTGGTTTCTTAACTATTCGCCCACTTCTAGTTTTTATATTTTCTACCACAGTATCATCAAGATTAAATGTAACAGTCTTCTTGGTTTTACTATTTGCTATGTCATTATTAGCTCCGAGCTCAGTCTGTTCATCAGAACAATCTACAAAGTTATCCATGTCACAATTAACATATTCGAAATTTAGATTATCATTGTTTTCCAAACTGTCATTTATATTATCTTCAATATAATTATTAAAGTCTATATCTCTAAAACTTAAATTGTCAACACCGTCATCATCATCATCATTATCATTTGTTACCAAAGACTACAATAGTATACTGGCAATAGACAGGCAGCTCCACTTTTTTTTTTATATTAGCAAGTGACAAACGCAGCGCCATCTAGTTTTTCGTTAAGGGAACTAATGAATATAAATATATATATATACATAGATTGGTACCGTTAACTGTGGCATCATTACTTTCCATGAGCAACTTTACCAATGAGAACTGAATTATTAAAATATCTCTCGTTAACTTAAAATTTGTTACAATTAGTAGATTATTCTACTTCTGTATCGCTTCGATATTAAATAGCGGCAACAGATTTTTGGATATAGAGAGAAATAAGAACAGTTCTCATTGGTAAAGTTGCTCATGGAAAGTAAATATGAAGTTGATTGTAAGACGCTGTTATTATAACTGCTGTACTGTACGCTGCATAGTAGGTACGTACTTATATGTCATGTGACGCTTATGGGAAGAATTTTAAAGGTATTCCAAAAAACAATACATAGTGGTAATAAAATTACATTATTTTCTTTATTTCAATAAATACATTTATATTACATTTTTAAATATTAGAAAAAATAGTAGCCCATCGGTATCGGAAACAGGGTCCAAGCTACCCGGCGGTCAGGGCTCTAGAGAGGAACCTCCTAACAATGCGAGCCGTGTCCAGGAGTACCGCTTTCTGGATCAAGCCCTTGACCCAGCTGCCCAACGAGAACTTCCTTAGGTGTTGGTCGAGGCTCTTTGCTATCAAACCCTTGGCTGTTATGACTATCGGTACAATGATCGCTGAGTCCACATCCCACATATCGGCAACCTTGCGAGGCAAGTCGAGATACTTGATTTGCTTATCTTTCTCGGCTTTCACGAGGTTCCTGTCATGCGGGACCGTATGTCAACGATCATCTCATCTTTCACTTTCCTTATGTTGTGCCAAAGTTACACAAGGACCTGAAAAACAAGTTATTTTCCTTTAAAAAAAATAACAATCAAACTTTAAAAAAAGATAAACATATTCAAGATTTTAAAATCGTATTAGTAATTTATTAGTAAGACTTACAACTATACTTACTAGTCTACTACTACTACCTATAACCTAGAGGCCTGGATCTCTATTCGATTTTAATCATGCAATTCAGTAATTAACTGTTTTACTTATGTTAAATGAATTATACCTACGTACCTTTTGATTTAGTTGTCTTTGTTCTTTTCCGCTCTCTGCATTGAGTTTGGTCAGGTTGTATAACATTTTGATGTTCTGTAAATACAATATTCATAGTTATTATTAAAGTGCTTATATTATAAATATGTTTAGTATCTATACAATACAAAAAAGATTTGAACATAAAAATATCATTGTGTACTGGCAGAGATTAGCTCCTACAGTCAACTTTACCTCTTAATAATATTAGTATATTTATATAGAACTAATACAAACCTGATACCAAATCAAATCGCTTGATGGTGTCCTTAAAACGTTTGATGTGGAAGCTAAGGCCAGCTTGCTTGTAAGGGCTCAATGTTTGTTGAAGCTAGGGCCGGCTTGTTTATTAAAGCTTCAATGAGTTCTTTTCCTGAAATATATTTAAATATCTAGTATAGTTCAGGCCCAAAAGCAATCATGCACTAGTTTAGAAAGAAGATAAGAAACCTGAACTAACAGTTTTGATGTCTCACATAATTTTTGTTTGAGATCAATGGATAAATTTACTTATTATCATTACACAATATTTCGAGTTTCAAAGAGTAACCATGGAGTATCTTGCCTGTTTGTCTCCATAGGAAATCAACACTTTGGAACGAGGCAACTATACTCTGACTATTCATAAGTACCTGATAATGCTGTACAATAAAAATATATTTGATTGATTGAATTAATTATTTTTTGTAATTACAGACATACCTGATTCCTATAATTGATTTCCTTGGGAGATATCAGAGGTTGACATAACCATTGCTTCACCAAATGATTGAGCTTGAAAATCTATTAAATTATGATTTGTTTCAACAAAATAAATACATTGATAAAAATAAATGTATTTATAGTTACCAATGAATAGTATTACCTGGCATATGTAGTGTTGGAATTGCCAATTTAGACAGTCTTCCAGTTAGATACCTGTGAATTTCTTCAAAATGTCTATGACAAACACGTTTGTTGCTATAGATAGTCGGATGATCCAATAGAGCTATTTCACCACCAATGCTTAAAATCCAAGTTTTAAATTTCTCTGCACTTGTGTCTGGATTCGAGAACCGGTGTAGAGGCACCCCTGAAAACATGAAACAATTAGGTGTGTAACTTAAATCAATCACTGCAGGAACTATACCTTATTCAGCAGAGCTTCAGACAAAGTACATAATTATAAACAATATTAAATTTAATTACTTTCTAAACATTCATAAAATTTTCTGACAAAGCAATAGTGTACTGCTGATCTACTTGAAACACTTATTTCTAAAGTATGTTTTGAATTTTTTTACATTAGATAATTTCATATTTTACCACAAAAGGACATAGTAAGATTGCTTACGGTGTCTCAAGCCAGGAAGAATGGGCTATATTTTATCAAATGTACCAATTTTTACATAAATGGTTGTATGATATTTCCAAAACTGACATTATAATACTTCATGCTCATGCTTCATGTTCAGCCCTCTATGATACGTGAAACATTATTATCAAGTAAATTTGTACTAAAAATAAAAGTCACACATAGTGTATCTAATTATCTGTCCACTACTGTAATTAACTTGGCAAAATAATAGCAGTCCACTTGGGAGATTGGGACAGAAGGAAATTTATATTTCACATAATACATTATCAAGTAGGGTCTCAATTCAAATATTTATATTATTTACATTGTACAAACAGTTCTGTAAACCACTGATTAGCCATGGTAAGATCAGATGAAAGGTTGTACTCTGGCATTGGGCCATTGGTTAAAGGTTGGTTCCCTGAGTGAATAAGAACAACAACCAAGGCAATTCATAGCAAACGTATTGACTTTGATATCCTTAGGCTACACGGTTCATTTAATTTACCCTGGATCTATTACAATAGGGATAGGGGTATATGAAACATAGGGACGAATAGAGTGTAAGCCGGTTTGGCCAAAAATAAAGGTTAAAAAAACTTACCGTCTCTCCTAACCACAGCACATGGCAACCAGGTACACAGCAAGAATTTTGTGACATGGTGGAAGTTCACTGTTCACTATTCGCAATTACAGGTCCAAACTCTAAAGAGTGCCTATGCCCAGAGTCCACAGTTACTTCACATGTTCAGGATGTTGTTTACAATAACGCGTGCTCAACACGAGCGAACGAACGAATTGTAACGGGGCACAGCAACACGGAGTCGGAGGAACAGCAGCTCAACTCAACGTGGATAGCAAATGCACTTGCGAAACAACGAGGACTTTATTGCAAAAGGAAATTAAATGCGCGCAAGCAATTACAACTCACATGCACCAAGCCATTTGCAATTGAAGTGTGCCCATATAAAAATACAATTTCGCACGTTTTATATGCCAAAATATAATTTCTACATTATTATGCTGATAATAAAAACCTCTTTATGCTCAAATTGATATATTCTGTTATTTTTCAAAATTTACTACCTTAATAACATGTGATCATAATTTTATTTCTTCATTTATGTTTTTTCATTAGTAAGGAAACTCCCAGTATAGGAATAGTATATTTACCCATAGCAACACCGCAATCTTTAAATATTTTGTTCCCCTATTGTTATGATAGATGGCGCTGTTTTCAATAAAAAAAACGCAATTTTGACTTTACTCCTAGTTGCCATAGCATGTTTGTTACACTATCATAACCTTTCTCATTTAGTGTATTACTTTGTATTATACAATCTAGATCCTCATCATCATAATCATATGTATTTTTTACATCAAATTTTCTGTATTTTGAACCTTTAAATATATTATATCTGTTTCTCAGAACTTTCTGACCATTTTCCAGAGAGCCCTCTTCGCCGATGCAATGTAATAAAAGAGCTTTTTTCTGTTGGTCATTTAGACGCGAATCTGCTCCACTGGCGAGAAAATATAGATCAAACCGCTGTTTCCAATTTTCGAAACTTCTCTTTTTAGATTTCGATCCAACCAAAGATAATGGCGGCGGCGGTTGCAGTTGCTCCATTTCTTACCCTTTTGTTTTCTTTACTTTATTCAGCGTCGATTTTATATCCTGTCCGCAGCGCCATGTAAGATGTTTTATATATATATAATAAAACTCTTCTTAAGTAGCAGTATTTAGATAATTTATTATTCAAAGGAAGGTTACAATTTAGGTCTACACGCCTGAACCACCTTCCAGAGAGCACTCCGTGTTGCCAACTCTACAATCATAAAGCTCCTCTCACAGCTACTACGCTCGCGCGCGCAGGCAACGGAGTAACCTCCGTATTGCATCAGCTACCTGCCAGTGGAAGTCCCGTCAAAAACGGTTCAGCCATTTCAGAGATTAGCGGGAACAAACAGACAGACAGACAGTTTGGGGTCTGGGTCACGATAGTGGGGTCAACAACACAAATGAAAAATTAGAAAATTTTCTTGGCGGTCATCTTGGATTTTCATTATGACCCTACCATCTTCTTAAGATCCTCTAAAAACCCTGAGAATGATACCCACGATCGAAAATTCAAAAATTTCTTGGCAGCCACCTTCGATTTTGATTATGACCTCACCATCGAATGTTGATTGAATGAATGTGATGCCAAACATAAATGAGTGTTAACGGACTTAACATCTGACCACTGTGGTTTATTAGCTAGCTTCCCAATGCCATTATATAAAAAGTCGCATACGTTTGAATGCAGGCCTTATACAGCTAGTCGTTGCAACAAGTTTAAAAATAACATAGGTTATAGAATTACACCATCTATAGCAGAACACGAGAATCCTAATAAAATCTTTGGATCCTTTTTTGATGTTGTGCAAAAAGAGTACCAATCTGCTTTCAAGACCAAAACCATTGACATTAATGGCACCTCTGTTGGCTTTAACCAATGGGCTATTCCAGGTATTTACAAAAGTAGATCGAGACTATCCGAGTTTTATGGTTTGAAAAAATACGGGTTTGATACTCCTTTCCTAGAGTATGTCAAAAACTATTCAAAATTATTTAAAAAGATTAAGTAGTGCTTTTGTAAAATCGAAATTTTTAATCGATACAATTTAAAAAAACTTGAGAGGTGTCAAGGGACACCCGGATGGAACGAAGTTCCTTTCGATTAATTAGTGAAGGAATTGTAATAAAATGTTAAAAATTGTACGTATACATACACACACACACATATATATATATATATTGTAAAATATATATATATATATATATATATATATGTGTTGTCTGTGTCTCTGTCTGCAGAAAAACACGTGGGCGCCGCACGGCTTACAGCAATGTAGAAAAAAGTTTCGTTACAACTTTTGGTCTTAATTTTTTCCGTCTAGCCCCCTTTCGCAACGCGCTATAAGGAACTTCTTTCCAATTCTAATAACAAAGTAAAAACCACTTGGAAAATCATTAACAACGAAACGGGTAAATCAGTTCAAGTCAAGAAAAACAACTTGAGATTATGGTCGACAGCAAATTAGTTAATAAGGAAGGACGTAGCACAGTAGTACCAACACTGTCTTAAATAAAGAGGTGCTTGAGACTGTAGAGTCGGCAGTTGTTCTGGGCATAACAGTAGATGCCAAACTTCAGTGGGGATTACACATATCAAGCCTAGCAGGAAGGCTCAGTTCAGCTGGCTACGCTGTTAGAAAAATAAGACAATACACTGACGTCGATACAGCTCAGTTAGTCTACTTTAGTTATTTTCACAGCGTTATGTCCTACGGTATTCTGCTGTGGGGCAAAGCTGCTGATATTCAAAACATATTTGTGCTTCAAAAACGTGTTGTTTGAGCAATTTACCAGCTAGGTGCCAGAGTTTCGTTGAGGGACGTTTTTAAAGATATTGGTATTCTCACGGTGGCATCACAATTCATCTTTGCCGATATCTTATACAGGGTTATTTGTAAAACACCGGTAACCTCTCAGGACTACGTTACTAACATCATAATCAACAACTTTTGTTCTATGACTTTTAAAAATTCATCATATTTTAATTCATCAGATTTACATACAAAAATAAAAATATTTAAATTCAACGCTCTAAATGTTACCAAAGACTACAATTGTATACTGGCAATAGACAGGCAGCTCTACCTTTTTTTTAATATTAGCAAGTGATAAACGCAGCGCCATCTAGTTTTTCGTTAAGGGAACTAATGAATATAAATATATATATAGATTGGTACCGTTAACTGTGGCATCATTACTTTCCATGAGCAACTTTACCATTGAGAACTGAATTATTGAAATTTCTCTCAATAACTTAAAATTTGTTACAATTAGTAGATTATTCTACTTCTGTATCGCTTCGATATTAAATAGTGGCAACAGATTTTTAGATATAGAGAGAAATAAGTACAGTTCTCATTGGTAAAGTTGCTCATGGAAAGTAAAGATGAAGTTGATTGTAAGTCGCTGTTATTATAGCTGCTGTACTGTACGCTGCATAGTAGGTACGTACTTATATGACATGTGACGCTTATGGGAAGAATTTTAAAGGTATTCGAAAATACAACACAAGTGGTAATAAAATTACATTATTTTCTTTATTTCAATAAATACATATAAATTACATTTTTAAATATTAGAAAAAATAGTAGCCCATCGGTATCGGAAACAGGGTCCAAGCTACCCGGCGGTCAGGGCTCTAGAGAGGAATCTCCTAACAATGCGAGCCGTGTCCAGGAGTACCGGTTTCTGGATCAAGCCCTTGACCCAGCTGTCCAACGAGAGCTTCCTTAGGTGTTGGTCGAGGCTCTTTGCTATCAAACCCTTGGCTGTTATAACTATCGGTACAATTATTGCTGAGTCCACATCCCACATATCGGCAACCTTGCGAGCCAAGTCAAGATACTTGATTTGCTTATCTTTCTCGGCTTTCACGAGGTTCCCGTCATGAGGGACCGTTATATCAACGATCATCTCATCTTTCACTTTCCTTATGTTGTGCCAAAGTTACACAAATACCTGAAAAACAAGTTATTTTCCTTTAAAAAAAACAATCAAACTTTAAAAAAAGATAAACATATTCAAGATTTTAAAATCGTATTAGTAATTTATTAGTAAGACTTACAACTATACCTACTAGTCTTTATTTTAATCATGCAATTCAGTAATGAACTGTTTTACTCATGTTAAATGAATTATACCTACGGCAGAGATTAGCTCCTACAGTCAACTTTACCTCTTAATAATATTAGTATATTTATATAGAACTAATACAAACCTGATATCAAATCAAATTGCTTGATGGTGTCCTTAAAACATTTGATGTTTAAGCTAAGGCCAGCTTGCTTATAATGGCTTAATGTTTGTTGAAGCTAGGGCCGGCTTGTTTATTAAAGCTTCAATGAGTTCTTTTCCTGAAATATATTTAAATATCTAGTATAGTTCAGGCCCAAAAGCAATCATGCACTAGTTTAGAAAGAAGATAAGAAACCTGAACTAACAGAGTTTTGATGTCTCACATAATTTTTGTTTGAGATCAATGTATAAATTTACTTATTATCATTACACAATATTTTGAGTTTCAAAGAGTAACCATGGAGTATCTTGCCTGTTTGTCTCGATAGGAAATAAACACTTTGGAACGAGGCAACTAGACTCTGAATATTCATAAGAACCTGATAATGCTGTACAATAAAAATATATTTGATTGATTGAATTAATTATTTTTTGTAATTACAGACATACCTGATGTGTTGAAATCAGATTCCTGTAATTGATTTTCTTGGGAGATATCAGAGGTTGACATAACCATTGCTTCACCAAATGATTGAGCTTGAAAATCTAGAATAATATTAAAATAAGTATTAAATTATGATTTGTTTCAACAAAATAAATACATTGGTGAATATATTTATAGTTAACAATAATTAATGGTATTACCTGGCATATTTAGTGTTGGAATTGCCAATTTAGACAGTCTTCCAGTTTGATACTTGTGAATTTCTTCAAAATGTCTATGACAAACACGTCTGTTGCTATAGATAGTCTGATGATCCAATAAAGCTATTTCACCACCAATGCTTAAAATCCAAGTTTTAAATTTCTCTGCACTTGTGTCTGGATTCGGGAACCGGTGTAGAGGCACCTCTGAAAACATGAAACAATTACGTGTGTAACTTAAATCAATCACTGAAGGAACTATACCTTATTCAGCAGAGCTTCAGACAAAGTACATATATACAAACAGTTCTGTAAACCACTGATTAGCCATGGTAAGATCAAATGAAAGTTTGTACTCTGGCATTGGGCCATTGGTTATAGGTTGGTTTCCTGGGTGAATAAGAACAACAATCAAGGCAATTCATAGCAAACGTATTGACTTTGATATCCTTAGGCTACACGGTATATTTAATGTACCCTGGATCTATTACAATAGGGATAGCGGTATATGAAACATAGTGACGAATAGTGTGTAAGCCGCTTTGGCCAAAAATAAAGGTTAAAAAACTTACCTTCTCTCCTAACTACAGCACATGGCAACCAGGTACACAGCAAGAATTTTGTGGCATGGTGGAAGTTCACTGTTCACTATTCGCAATTACAGGTCCAAACTCTAAAGAGTGCCTATACCCAGAGTCCACAGTAATTTCACAAGTTCAGGATATTGTTTACAATAACGCGGGCTCAACACGAGCGAACGAACGAATTGTAACGGGGCACAGCAACACGGAGTCGGAGGAACAGGAGCTCAACTCAACGTGGATAGCAAATGCACTTGCAAAACAACGAGGTCTTTATTGCAAAAGGAAATTAAATGCGCGCAAGCAATTTCACTACACTCACATGCACCAAGCCATTTGCAATTTAAGTGTGCCCATACAAAAATATAATTTCGCACGTTTTATATGCCAAAATATAATTTCTGCATTAATGTGCTGATAATAAAAACCTCTTTATGCTCAAATTGATATATTCTGTTATTTTTCAAAATTTACTACCTAAATAACATGTGATCATAATTTTATTTCTTGATTTATGTTTTTTCATTAGTAAGGAAACTACCAGTATAGGAATGGTATATTTAGCCATAGCAACACCGCAATCTTTGAATATTTTGTTCCCCTATTGTTATGATAGATGGCGCTGTTTTCAATAAAAAAACGCAATTTTGACTTTACTCCTAGTTGCCATAGCATGAATGTTACGAAGTCTATGCGAAGCAAAAGAAAGCGATAGGTAGTACCGACAATAGCGCGGGGAGCGGGGCAGGGGGCGGCGGGGGCGCTTGAACTTGACCTATTTACGGGCGGCCTTCAGTTCAGTCATTCGTTTGCTTTGATGCGCTTGCGTCGCGTCATTACGGGTCCTTGTAGTGAAATTCGGCAGTGCAGACGTATACGTAATTATCTTTACATGATGGCGTATCAATATTCCAATGTCGAGTACACGGAAATGGTGCGAATGCTAGCTAGGTGTGATGACAATGTTTCGGAAGCGTGTCGCCAATACGCCATACGATTCCCAAACGTACGTATACAAAATACTTTTATTAAGTGCTATACCGTTGTAACTTTACAGAAAATGTGAGATGTCCTTGTTAGTTTGTTTTCATTACGGTGTTTAGTGCATAGGTACCGTGAAATATCAAGGTTATTTCCATGTCAAATGTTCGATTGTAGGTATAATTTGGCTTTTGCGTAAAAAGGCGGGAACCGTAGCGTAGCGAGTTACTAACCCAAAAGTATGTACGTACGAGGACAGTGCGCGGCAATGTATGTAGGTACAGCAAAATACAGAGTTGAAATGTGTTACATAGGACAACGAAATATTTAAGGTTTGTTTTTGGTAAATGTATTATGTTTTGTAAAAAGTCGTAGAACAAAAGTTGTTGTTTATGATGTTAGTAATATAGTCCTGAGAGGTTACCGGTGTTTTACAAATAACCCTGTATATTAGACAAAATATACACTTGTACACTAAAAACAGTACAATTCACACCGTAAACACTAGAAATAAGGACGAACTACGTGCTCCATTTCACCGACTTCAAAAGGTTCATAATTCATTTGTTGGGCTTGGTATAATCTTTTATAACAAGCTGCTAGATTTGCCTTTTGATGCGTTTAAAGCTCAAATAAAATCCAACCTGTGTTTAAAGGCTTACTATTCCATCAACGACTATATAAATGACAAGAATAGTTGGTCGCTGTGATTAACTCAAGACAATGTTTATGTTCTTTCTCCAGAATCGTACCTAGAGACAGGTTATATGAGTTCATATAATTATTGATATGTATATTTTTATTGACTAAGTAATTTTTTAAAATTATAATCTGTTTTTTCATTAGTTATTGACATGATCTACTCATAACAATATTTTTTTATGATAAGTTGTATGGCATTATGGTTTAGCTAGCGACCTCAACAATTGATAATAGAATTATCAATTGTTGAGGTCGCTAGCTAAACTTTCTTGCCTGAGCAACCGGCAGCAAGTTCGTCATGCTCCCGTAGATGTCACTGCTTACGGTACCGTTGGGGATCGGGTTACCTCTTTCCGTCAAATATGGCGAGGGGGGTAGTGGCGAATCTTTGCGTTAAGCTCGTGAATGGGTGCTGCTTGTGGTGACTGGTCGTCTTGCTGACCATGATTTTGTTATTGTTGCTAATAATGAGAATGACCTACCTGTTTATTTATTGTACGTCGATGGTCCTAGGTTATCATTTGTAAACGTAATCCAGCATTGCCTATGTAAGCTATCACGCCATTTATACCCGGAGGCTTTTATTTTGGTATATGCTTTATTTACTTTTTTTTTGTGCTTGAGTTAAGTTTTCATTTATTTGTTGGTCTACTGGCATGGCTAGCTGACATATGACAATTTTTAAGTTCTGTGTCTCGTAATGTTGATTACTCTGCCTACCTATGTATAGAATCAAGTTTAGCTAACTAAACAGACAGCTGTGCTGCTGGGGAGTTTGTTGTGCCACTTCTTCTTCACAGCTAAAGCACTAGGAAGTGGTGAAGGGAGGGCATTTTTGGGGACTGTCTTATGTAATTTTGACATTCGAAAAGTGCTGATTCTCAGCCTAATTTGAATAAAAGACTTTTGATCTTTTGATTTTGATCGGCTTTAGATCCCCCGAAAACCCTGAAAATAGCACCCATGATGAAAAATTCGAAAACTCTTGGCCGCCATCTTGGATTTTTATTTTGACCCCACCATCGGCTTTAGATCCCCGAAAAATCCTGAAAACGACACCCATGATGAAGAATTCGAAAATTTACCTTACCGCCATCTTGGATTTTCATTTTCACCCCACCATCGTCTTTATATCCCCCAAAAACCCTGAAAATGAGACCCATGATAGAAAATTCGAAAATTTTCTTGGCCGCCATCACGGATTTTGATTTTGACCCCACCACCGTCGTTAGATCCCCCAAAAACCCTGAAAAGAACACACGTGATAGAAAATTCAAAAAAAATCTTGGCGGCCGTCTTGGATTTTCATATTGACCCCACCATCGGCTTTAGCTCCCCCAAAGACCCTGAAAACAACACCCATGTTGGAAAATTCGAAAATATAGGTACATACCTAATAAAAAAAATGAGCTGTAAAAAATCTACGCCGATCACTATTGACGTCTAATTGGACTGTTTATTTATAATCTGCTACATCCCTGCCCAACCCCTTGATAGAATACAGGCGTGATGTTATGACGAAAAGACATGGCCGGAATTTGTGAAGAGCTTTGCCATAAAAAAAAAATATGCATACACATTAAAATTTAATACATCATATTAAAGCTTGGTATGTCTTTAACATCGTTTAAGTTTTATGATAAGAGAAGAAGCGAGAGATACTGTAAATACATTGACATATTATATTATAAATAGGATATTTTACAAAGTGCCTAGATATTTTGAATAGCAATGAAACGATCATTACTATTCAAAATATCTAAGTTTTATATAAATTCTGAGTTATATAGACGTAGCAAAACGAGTAATACAATGTTATCATGGATATAAAGTCCGTTTAATTAATGAATTACGCGTCAAGTCAGCTAGTGAAAAAAGATCCAGAAATCAAAATACCACGTAAAACGTATTGTTAATTATATTGATAATAGTCTCTGGTAGAGATGGGCTTAAACGTTAAAAAAATAACACTGCTAAATGTTATTGCTAACAATAATTAACACTTGAAATTAGCAGTTATTTTTAGCAACTGTTAAATTTAATCACAAACAGATTGTTAACATAATTAATTCTCATTTCCTTCATACTTTTCACAGGCTTAGCACTGTCAACTTTTTCTGTTGGCGTATTTACAATGAGAATCAATTTATTTGCAACGATTTCTTTTTTATAGCAATTTTTTTAGTATCAATAATTTTTAATCATCGTTTTTTTAAGTATTTTTTTCTTATGACTACTTATGTACAAAATTACAAACTATGCCCTTTATAAAACATAAATGTCCAGTAACGGCCATGAAAGCATAATTTCTCGCCGAAGTCCAATTGTCAGTCGTAATGCAGATTGTTTCAAGTTCTTTATTTATGACTTCTTGCACCTCTGTTCTACACATATTTTCTTTATCTTCATTACTAATACGAATACTAGATTTGAGTCAGTTGGACTCGCATAATAGAATCGAGTCAGCGAGCACAAGATCGATTCTTCCTGACTCGAGTACCGGAATCGAGTCCGGAGTACTCGAATCAAAATAAATTGGTATTCAAGTAGGCGAGTCCAAAACAGGAATCGAGTCTGACTCGAATCAAGCCGGCACATCGCTACCTATTACCTAGATAACAAACAAGTAAATATTATACTTCGTAACGAAGATCAGTCTTTTTTTAACACTAGTTAAATGTAACATTTCCGAATTCAGCAGTTAGCAGTTAATTAAATGTTGTGGGTGCATGTTTGTGGGTTGACTGTTAAATTTAACCACTATCTCAGAATTTATTTAACAGGTGTTGACACTAAAAAAATCTAGCAGTGTTAATTTAGCAGCTTATTAATTTTAGACCTATCTCTAGTCTCTGGCTAGACCTTTCAATCGTCGTCTTAGGCTAGCCTTGATAGCGAAGAACTCGTCGTGTAGGTACAGATATTTCTGGATATTATGAATTCCTCATAGCAACTTGGCAAAAATATAGACAATTGGATAGGCAATAAAACACTAAAATAGTTCTTGAATTTTTATTTAAGGATCTAATTCATTTGCTATTACTCAGACAAGACACATTCAATATTTACTCTATGGTGACAAATGTGATGCGGCATTTGATCCACATTATTAAAGTCAAAACTGTAGAGGTGAGACGTAATACTGGAATAGGTTTTTGGTTTATGTTTTTGGCTGGACACGTAAAGACTTATTCCGAACGCACCACATAAACGCATCTCGAGCATAGACTACTATGATCTCGAGTATTTAGAAAAGCGTATGGCGTTTGACACGTTTAATCTAATATCCATAGGTACCAACAGAAAACAAAATCTCTGTGTCTATTAATATCATGTTTATAAAATACGCTGGCAGTCCTAAGCCTGTTGGCAAAGTATGAAGGCAAGTTTTCAATAAGATTTAATTTTAAGTGTATATTTTAAAATGTAGAAAAGATACGATCACCAACGCGTAGTATATACGTTAATAGTCAATAAATTGAAAAATACTCTACTCCGATTACTCGATCCCGATTTTATGAAGACTCGGTACCTTTGGAAAGAAATGGCCTAAATTTTGAACCTATTTTTTGGAATAAGTATTTAGGTGGACGCTTATTTCTAAGACTCAGTATGCATTTTACCTAGTACGTCTCACCTATAACAGAACAAAGCAACGTGAGCGCGCGGCGCGCGTACAGTTCAAACGTCAAAATTGGACGTTTGGGAAATTATTAACTACACAAAATCACATATTTTTCTGGTATTTTTTGTCACCTGATATAGAGAAATGTAGTTGGTGCGACTTATTTTAGTATATTTAAGAAGTAATTTTCATATATTAATAATTACTGTACATTTATTTATTCTGAATTGATTCTGAGGGCAGAATCCGGCCATGTCATTTACATTCCGCAACTTTTTCGCGCAACTGTCCGTTTGCGCAAGTGTCTTTCGCGCAAGTGTCCTGATGCCGAGGGGATCACCTTGTTGGCAGCCAACAGCTGATTCCAAAAGGTTGTCCCGATATAGTAATTTAGATGGGTGTGGTGATATGGAAACTCATTAGAGTTTCTATAGTCTTAAAAATAAAGCTGTTAATTCGATATTGTCATCCGTCAATACGACTGTAATCTTTTCTTTGTATTTTGCTGATTAAAACCATTTATTCTAAAGGTTTTATCTTATTTATCAATTTAATCAGCAAAATGTTCTAAATAAAATGGAGAGATTCTTACGCCCCGAAAAACTAGACATTGATCCGTCTGACAGCTCCGCCTCGAAGGATTGGGAACACTGGAAGAGGACATTCGAAAGTTTTTTGTCATTCTGCGGGAAAGATACGAAAGATAGTAAAATTATCCTAGATTTACTCATAAATCATGTATCTGCTAGAATTTACTCGTTTATCAGTGAGTGCACCACTTATGAAACAGCTATTAACACTCTCAATAAATTTTTTATCAAACAGAAAAATATAATTTACGCCAGACATATCCTGGCAACAAGAAAGCAACAGAGTGAAGAAAATATCGACGCATATATTCAGGTACTAAAATTAATGGCAAAAGACTGCAAATTTGAAAAAGTGGATGCCGAAACGAATAAACATGATAGTATTAGAGATGCATTTATTTCTGGCATCAAGTCAAACAAAATAAGACAACGATTACTTGAAAATCTGTCATTAACACTCGACCAAGCCTACAATCAGGCGTTGTCGTTGGAGATGGCCGAATTGAGCTCACAGAACTACAATGCTTCAAATTTAAGTTCAGTTCAGAGTTTAAATGAAGACAAGGAACCTATAGCAGCAGCGCTTACTAAGCGAAAGTGTTTCTTCTGTGGAGGGCGTGTGCATCCTAGAAAGGATTGTCCAGCTGTCGATGCCAACTGCCAGATTTGTGATAAGAAAGGACACTATGCTAATGTATGTCGAAGCAAGAAACTTAATAATGTTGCGGTTCTAGTTAAACAAGATACAAGTAATAACAGTTCTGCATGTATAGTAGCAGCATCACCGGATTCTCTTAAGAAAGCAACTGTAACAGCCTACATCCAGGGAATTCGTGCCCAAGCATTAATTGATACGGGCAGTTCTATTAGCTTTATGAATGAAGCCTTCTTTAAATTGTGTCGATTAAAGAAGAGACCTTGTAACCAAACGATTTCAATGGCTTCAACTACACTGACATCTCAAGTAGAGGGACAAACCTGCGTCTCTGCTAAAATTGGAGATCACAATTATGAAGGTCTGAATTTACTTATAGTAAAGAACCTGTGTGCTGATCTTATTATTGGTCATGACATACTAGAAAAGCATTCTTCACTTGAGTTCTCTTTTGGAGGATCAAAAGATCCAATTAAGGTATGCAGTGTTGCTGCAGCATCTGTACCTGCAGTGCCTTTGTTTTCGAATGTTTCTCCCGAATGCAAGCCTGTCGCCATAAAATCTCGAAGATACAGTGAGGATGATAAAAAGTTTATTGGAGATGAAATAAGAAAACTTTTAGCTGAGGGAATTATTGAAGAGAGTATGTCACCCTGGAGAGCTCAAGTCCTCATTTCACAGAATACTAATCATAAGAAACGTCTCGTTATCGATTATTCTCGAACAATAAATAGATACACACATTTAGATGCATACCCACTTCCAAACATAGAAGAAATGGTGTCACAGATATCAAAATATCGTGTGTTTAGCGCTATAGACTTACAAAGCGCATATCACCAAGTCCCGATTCTGCCAAAGGAGCGTCACTTTACTGCTTTTGAAGCACTTGGAAATCTTTACCAATTTCGGCGGATTCCATTTGGTGTCACTAACGGAGTGTCAAGTTTCCAAAGAACCATAGACTGGGTTATTCGCAAAGAAGAGCTAAAAGGAACGTATGCCTATTTAGATGACATTACGGTATGTGGAATAAATCAAGAGGAACATGATGAAAATCTCAAGAGATTTGTAACAGCAGCTCAAAAATATGGCCTAACTCTCAATAAAGAAAAGAGTAAGTTTTCCCAATATTCTATTAATATTCTGGGATACAATGTAGAGAACCACGTTATTAAGCCAGATGAGGAACAGCAACAGTTGACAGACCACCCAACAGTCGAAGCCGAACACACAGCTACTGAAAATCCAGCTACTGTTCAACGAAGGTCCACTAGAATTCGAAGGCTTCCAGACCGCTATGGAGACTACGTTCTAAACTGAATCGTTCTCTTTTAAGCCTGGAAGAATGTGGTGATATGGAAACTCATTAGAGTTTCTATAGTCTTAAAAATAAAGCTGTTAATTCGATATTGTCATCCGTCAATACGACTGTAATCTTTTCTTTGTATTTTGCTGATTAAAACCATTTATTCTAAAGGTTTTATCTCATTTACATTCCGCAACTTTTTCGCGCAACTGTCCGTTTGCGCAAGTGTCTTTCGCGCAAGTGTCCTGATGCCGAGGGGATCACCTTGTTGGCAGCCAACAGCTGATTCCAAAAGGTTGTCCCGATATAGTAATTTAGATGGGTGTCTGTAACATTGCCAAAGGATACTATGAAACTATAGATTTGGGAGAGATTTGGGGTATTTTTTGTTCAGTTTCAACCTTCAGGATGACCTCTCCTTTGCCGGAATTTAGGTAGGTCGACAAGGTGTGTACGGCAGCCTCACAGCCCCCTTTGGAGCCGTAACCTAGCTGAAGGAGCTGAATTTTTTTCGAAACCAATGGTGGTTTTGTTTATTCTTGCCTGAAGAAAAGAAGACTTCATTATTATGGCAACATAATTTTAATTTTTTGTAATAGTATCGTAGCTCCTGTCATATGTCAGTTACTTTAATCAGTTGTGTTGTGTCTTGCTTGTGTGACATGAACGAAACGAAAACCGGTGAAGGCTAAAATGTAAATAATTTGATTGCTGAACCGATGGGTATTATCTACAGAGATTTCCTGAATTATTATGAAGTTTTATTGAAAAGCAAATAGCAATGTTTATCGTGGGAATTTTCTTACACATAACTTTTTTGTTTTCAATTTTTGACATTTATTTTAAATCACCTATTGTGAAGAATGTGGTGCCTTATCAGCCTCAGCATGAATACCTGGCTGAACGACTCGTTCTCTTAATGGTTGATGGACTTAGAGCAGAATCGTTTGTTAATCATACGACGATGCCTTACTTGAGGTTTGTGTACTATTATTAAGTTGGCATGGTTAGTAAAAAACATAGTCAGAGATCGTTATACAGAATCTTTATTTTCATCAAAGGGTCACATAAATGGCAGCGAAGACGACCCACTGACCCATTCTTTAATTACTATGTTCGTTGCTGTATGGATATAACAGGATAAATATGCATAACGCCAGGAAAATTTAGCCCAATTTCAGTATAGCATAATCTTTTATAAGCTGTTTATATATAATTTAGACTAGGTTGCTAAGCATATGTTTAAAATGTTGGATACAAAGATTTATTTATTTCAGGTCTGTTGCAAATTCTTATGGTAGATGGGGAATTTCAAACACTCAAGTGCCAACTGAATCACGCCCAGGACATGTGGCAGTGATTGCAGGGTTCTATGAAGACCCTTCTGCTATTGCTAAAGGCTGGAAAGAAAACCCTGTTGATTTTGATTCAGTCTTTAATCAAACTACTTACACTTGGTGTTGGGGTACTTATGACATTGTGAATATTTTTACAAAGGCTAATATTGATGATCACATAGTTGTACATGAATTTGACCCTTATGATCAAAGTTTTAGTGCAGACAAAAACACTACACTACTAGACGCCTGGGTGTTCAATAATGTGAAACAGTTTTTCCTAAAAGCTAATTATGATAATGATGTTAAAGAAAAATTGCAAAGTAATAAAATAGTACTGTTCTTACATCTACTGGGAACTGATACGGCAGGGCATACTCATAAACCAAAGACAAAGTAAGTTTTTCATTCTGTGTTATTTCTAAATTTGTGTTATTTATAATAACCCTTTCAGCCCAGAATAATAAAGTAAACCTAATAATTACAGGAACTTCTTAGCTACATTGAAACATGTTGATGAAGGAATTAAGCAAATAGAAAAAGTAATAAGAGGTTATTACAATGATGATGGAAAAACCACTTTTTTGATGACCTCAGACCATGGCATGACAGATTGGGGTAAATTGTTTATTTATATATTATTTTTACCAGAAAACTTCTGTATGTAGGTAATGTTAATTACTTAAAGGCCAAGAGACTACCAACAGTGATCACCTAAGATGAGGCTAGAGATAAGGCATATTGTTGTAAATTGGTGTACTAAAGGGAGCTAAACGACAGAGTTAACACGCAGTTGGTTTTGAATATTATCATTGTATTTTATTAGGACATCACACTGACACAGAAAATTATAAACAAGTTGTTACCTAGTAACAAAAACAAAAACTAACTCTATGGGACGCATGATGATTCCAACCTATTTTCAACACCCCCACTGAATCCCCATGCGCTCCATGCAATACTTTAGCTTAATGCGAGCCAAGCTTTTAGTAAGACAATCAGCTGGCATCTGGTTTGTATCACAATATTCTATACGAATCACACCGGCTTCAGCCAACTCTCTTATGAAATGATAGCGTATGTTGATGTGCTCCGACCTTCTACCAATCGCAGAAGAGTACACTAATTTACTTGCACTCTGACTGTCGCTGAACACTGTAACGCAGTCGTTGAATCCAGCTAGCTCTTCTAACAAGCCTTTAATGCAGACTAGTTCTTTTGCGGTTTCGCAGATGGCTATATATTCAGCCTCAGCTGTGCTTAAGGCTACGCATCGCTGTTTGCGAGCTTGCCAGGAAACAGCACCTCTACCGAAAATAAGGACATAACCGGTAAATGAGTGCCCATCGGCGTTGGCTCCCCAATCGGCGTCTGAGTATGCAACCAGGGGTTTGCCTGTTCTTTCATAGACTAGTTTATAGTCCACGGTGCCCTTTAAGTACCTGAGCACCCGCTTGAGCGCAGTCATGTGCTGTTCATTCCAGCATGTATTAAACTGGCTCAAATAGCTGACCGCAAATGCCAAATCAGGCCTTGTGCCGCAGGATAGATACATGAGCGATCCTATTACTTCTTGGAAAGAAAAATCCTCACGCCTCTCTCCCTTTGCAAGTCGTAGATTCAATTCCATCGGAGAAGCTACAGGCTTGCAGTCTTGCATTCCATATTTTTCTAGAATCTTTTTGGCGAAGCTTGCCTGTGATAGGGATATCTGCCCATTGGATCGCGTGATATGGATCCCTAGACAATCCTTGGCCTCACCTAAATCTTTAATTTTGAACGCTTTGGCGATTGTTTTTTTGACTCTTTCTATGTCCCCCACTGAACTTCCAAAAATATAGAAGTCGTCGACATAAAGTGCTATTGCAATCACGGTATTATCTTTCCCTCTTTTAATGTACACGCACGGATCATACTTCGATCTTGTAAAACCACTTTTAGTGATGTGATCATGTACTTTGACGTTCCAGCAACGTGCAGCTTGTTTGAGGCCATAGATGGCTCTCTTCAGCTTGCATACTTCCTTTTCATTTCCCTTCTTTATGAAAGATTCAGGTTGCTCCATATACAGATCCTCATCTAAATCACCATTTAAAAATGCTGTGGTGACGTCAATATGGTGTACATTTAAATCCAATTCTGCTGATAATCCCAGCAGAAGCCTAATGGAAGAAAGCTTGACTACAGGAGCAAAGGTCTCGGTATAATCTTCTCCAAACTTTTGAGAGTACCCCTTGGCGACAAGGCGAGCCTTATGTCGTTGAACCTTTCCATCTGCCCCGATTTTCAACTTAAAAATCCATTTATTTTTGACGACATTAGCGTCTCTGGGACGATCGACGAGCTCCCAAGTCTGATTCTCCATAAGAGAGTCGTATTCCTCCTTCATAGCCTTCATCCACAGGTCTTTATCAGAACGCTCCATAGCGTCCATAACGGAAATCGGGTCAGTAGCATTCATGACATGGAAGTTGTATACCATGTCCTCATCTATTCTTCTGACTCTATTTCTTAGAGGATAACGCCGTTCCTCAGGCTCCTCTACAGCTTGAACCGGCTCTGTTGACGGTTCTTCAAAAGAGTCGTGAAACTCTTCTTCAGCACTAGTGGGCGATGAACTTGGTGACATAACCATGTTACTCTGGCTTGGGCCATCCTCAGGCGCCACAGCCCTAGAAGTGCCTTGAGCAGTATCTGGCTCAGTAAAAATTGGTACCTCTATATATTCTCGCCTTTGTTTCTCCCTCGAAACCTGTACACTGCGCTCAGGGGGTTTAATCTCCTTGATTACTTTTGACCGCTCGTCAAACACGGCGTCGCGAGCAACTATTATGCGGCGCGGATTGACCGGGTTGACAAATCTGTACCCCTTTTGTACTTCACTGTATCCAACGAAGACAAGCTCACGGGTCTTGGAGTCGAATTTCCTTCGGCTATTATCTTTCACCAAAACCTGAGCTGTGGACCCAAAAACTTTTAAATTGGTAAAATCCACCTCATGATTTGTCCAAACTTCTTCGGGAACTTTCCCGGCGATTGCTAATGTGGGTGAGCGATTTTTCAAATAGATCGCAGTCCCCACCGCTTCTCCCCAGTACCGTTTACTTAGGTTACTGTCATGGAGCATGCATCTCGCCTTTTCAGTAATGGTGCGGATCGTCCTTTCCGCAACTCCATTCTGTTGAGGAGTATGAGTAACGCTCGTCTGATGCGTAATTCCATATTTGGCCAAATAAGCCTGGAACTCCTTATTGGTATACTCAGTACCATTATCGCTTCTAAACCGTTTAATTTTTCTTTCGGTTTGGTTCTCTACCAGACGCTTAAACTCCTTGAACTTCTCTAACACCTCAGTCTTTTGCTTCATGACGTAACCGAAAACCTTTCGGCTGAAGTCGTCAATGAACAGGAGGAGATATCTGTTTCCTCCCCAAGTCTCTACATCTATTGGACCAGCTACGTCGCTATGTATTAAGTCCAGCATGCCGGAGGCTCTAAAAGACTTCTTCCGTTTTGGAAACTTTTTTACGCACTGCTTTCCTTGACTACAAGGAACACAAGGGGCTCCATCACCCTTTTTGCCGTAATCTAGGCCCTGGACAATTCTTTTCAAAATGTACATTTGCGCGGCAGACAAATGGCCCAATCTCCGGTGCCATAATTCAAACTTGTCCTGATTGTCTTCCCCTAAAAGAGCTGTAGCCTGATTACAACCGGAACCTATAACATAAAGTCCGTTTTGGCGCGGTGCGGTAAACAATACCTTACCATCTATTTTTACATTATTGTTAAAAACACTACATTTGGTTTTATCAAAAACAATAATATTTCCTGCATCTGCAAACTTTCCTACAGACATTAAATTGGTAATTAGTTCAGGAATGTGAAGAACATCATTCATCTTCACTACAGTGTCACGTTCCCCGTGACGCAGGTTTAACTCCACAGAACCTTGCGAAGTCGAAACAATTTTCTCGCTATTCGCGCAAGTTATCGTTTTGGAGCAAGATTTCGTAGGGTTCAAGAGGGATTTCACCGGTGTCATGTGGGACGTGGCTCCTGAATCCAACACCCAGTTATCACTGCTACCAACAGATGACAACAAGGTCAAAAAGTCTGAATTCGCGTTCACACTGGTCATCATGGCCGAATTCGCATTTGATTTCTTCTTATCCGGCTGCTTGGCCTTGAACTGCTTGCATTGCCACTTGAAATGGCCCTTCCGTTTGCAGAAGTGACAAACAATCTCTCTGGTGTGTTCTCTTCCTCCACTACCACCAGCGCTAGATGCTAGCGCCGAATCATCCCTTGGGGCTTCATTCGACTCTTGACGTTGACCCTCCTTCAGAAGTGCTGATATAACCAGTTCTGAGGTAATTGTCGAGCGGGAATGCTCTATGGCCATTACTAACGGATTGTAGTTGTCCGTCAATCCCGCCAGCATTATTATTCCAACAAACTCATCGTCAAGTCCGGCACCAATGCTTCGCAGCTGCTGCTGAATCGCTCGAACATCCGTGACGTAGGCTTCCATACTTGGGTACGATTCCAGCTTGATGCGAAACATTTTTCGCAGCAACGAAAGCCTGCGCATTAGTCCAGCATCCGCATAGGCATTTTTTAGTGCCAGCCAAGTCTCTCGTGCCGTCTTTGCTTCCGTCACAAGGGGGTAGATGCCTTCCGAAAGCATCAGGCAGATCTTGGCTCTTGCTCTAGCATCCCGCTTCACCAACTCATTTGAGGTCGCACTGAACGTATCTTGAACACAATCCCACAGATCATTGTCGATAAGGAGCATTTGCATAGAAAAAGACCATGTAGCGTAGTTTTCTTGCCCCGACAACTTGGAAATTTGCGTCGTATTTTGCGACGTCATTTTTTATTCTCAATACATATAACTGTCCCTAAAATTTAGTATCAACGAGACTACGTACCTGGGCCCATAACCTGTTGTAAATTGGTGTACTAAACGGAGCTAAACGACAGAGTTAACACGCAGTTGGTTTTGAATATTATCATTGTATTTTATTAGGACATCACACTGACACAGAAAATTATAAACAAGTTGTTACCTAGTAACAAAAACAAAAACTAACTCTATGGGACGCATGATGATTCCAACCTATTTTCAACACATATAATATTGAATTAACCTTGAAAATGAAAGGTACTTGTGCTATGAATATGACATTATCAACATGTAGGTATATGTTGTCAAGAGTTCAAGAGGCTTCTCTATTTCTAGAGCCTATACCACTGGTAGCTTGCACCCTTTTCCCTGATGTTACAATATTCACAAAGGATCAATAGATTGGCCTTAATATAATATTTTACATAGCTGCATCTCTTCTATTAAAGGCTCTCATGGAGCAGGAGATGACCATGAAACTAAAACACCATATGTTATATGGGGCTCAGGAGTAAAGCAAACAGAAATGCAGCAACTTGATCCTGAAACTGTTGGCATGTCCTTAGAACACAGGATAGACATTAATCAAGTGGATTTATCTCCTCTTATGTCTACTATTCTTTCTATTCCTGTGCCTGTAAATTCTAGAGTAAGTATTTAAACAATGATTTGAATAGGTTTACCCTTTCCTTTCCCTGTTGGATAAAAAGTAACATCCTAATAATTGAAGTGTACAAATAAATACATGTCACACATTACATAGTTATCTAAAAGGCTCTATGCTTCTACAACCATTTTTGCATTATTGTGTGGATGGCGTCTACATTCAGATTTTAATCACACCATTAAAAATCATGTTGTTATTGCTATAGCTTGTTAGACTTAGAAGTGTAATTGTTTTGAATTTCAGGGAAAATTAACAACTGAACTGTTTGATATGACCTTGTCTAACAAAGCAAAAGCTATATATAGCAACTGTAGGCAACTAGCATCACAATACAACAAGAAAAGACTTGATGTGGAGGAATATGCTATCTCATATCTGTATCAACCTTATGAACCATTCAGCAAAGAAAAATATCAAGAGCTTATACAATTCACTGAGAACCTAATTGCTGAAGAAGAGTATGAAAAGTTGATAATATTGAGTGAAGAAATTATAGGTCTAAGTCTTGCTGGCCTCAAATATTATCACAACTACTATCAGCAGCCACTTCTAGTACTAGTTACTATATCATTCTTGGGATGGATAGCATGTTTGCTAAAAGTTTTATCAGAACAAAAATTTAATACTCAAGCAGAAACTTCTAACTTGAAGATCATGTCTTCTACGAAATTGGGGAGATTCTTGAATACAATATTTTCCTCTTTATGCTTCTTGTCTATATATTTAGTCTATGGTATGATTCAGTAACTTCTGTATTTTTTATTTTTATGAA
Organism: Polymixis lichenea; assembly: GCA_949091785.1. NCBI lineage: Eukaryota > Metazoa > Arthropoda > Insecta > Lepidoptera > Noctuidae > Polymixis > Polymixis lichenea. Next base: position 12,475,740 of record OX420932.1, on the reverse strand, counting down.
TAATTTAATTGAGCATACATTAATATCAAAATTAATTTCAGCACAAAACTTACCACTCCAGTATTTTCTGTATGCAATGATGCCTCTATTTTTATGGTGGTATGCTTTATCATCACTATATCTTTGGATGCAGGGGTATGGCCAATTTAGAATAAACAGAAGATTTATCTTTTTGTTAGTTGAGATTTTATGTTACACACTGGGATCTTTTGCATTGGTAAGCAGTATTATGTATATTTTTTTAGTCACATTTTATTTTTCCCTATAACTTGAATTCCAAAATTATTTTCAGGGTCTGTCTTTTACACATAGATGGATGTTGAGCATTCCACTTTTGGGCATGGGTATATGGCCATTCTTCTCTTCAACAAGACACCATTTATCGAAGACGATACTGATTATTTGGCCTGTTGGATGTTTGTTACTTAGCGTATTTTCCTTCATGCCTGTTGTTGGAAAAAACGTTTTTATTGAACTAGTGTAAGTAATTTTGTGTTAGAATTGATCTGGAAATGTAACGCTTATTTATCATACTTACCAGAACCTAACTGATATCTTTTGGGTTTTTTTCCAGCATAACTTCTGGTGTCATTTGGTTGGTAGCAACTTTGCTGTACATTTATAAAATACTGTTACCACTTTGTAATAGTAATTATGAAAATAAGAGAGAGATTTTACTATCTGCAATACAAGCAGCATTACTTATGATATCCCTTCACAATATTTATGTGCAATCTAAGAGGTTTGAACAAGGCACATCAGTTTCACATATTTACCAAACATTAGCATGGCTTATAGCAGGTAAAGGAAAAAATGTTTTGTTTTATTGTTTGTGCTGCTAGCGCCACTAGTGCTGAAACTTGGCAGTATTCTCCCCATTCGACATACTATGAAGATAACTGTTTAAAATTTCAGGAATATCCTTAGTGCTACCACTATTATTTTCAAGAAGACTGATATGTCGCATATTGGCAATAAACACGTCCATCTTAAACTTCTACCTTCTTCTATCAGTATCCCATGAAGGTCTATTTATAGTTGCTTTGATTATTAATCTAACATGTTGGATATACATTGAATGTAAACTGCTGCATATAAAAAATAATCAGGTAAAGTAACAAGAAAGTTTCACTTTTTTTAATGTATGAGAATTTTTTTTTTAAATTGTGGGAGTAATAGTTTTATCGATTTTAATTACAGCTAATTGAAAGCAGTTTCGAAATGAATAATGAGAGTACATTTACAACAATTGAGAGAGGAATAAGCAGTCAAGATTTTAGAAGAGCATTCTTTTTCGTATCCTTTTTAGAAATCTATAAAAATCAAAATCGTGATGAAGATTTTGTAGATTTATTTCATAATAGGCATTATTTTTTATCCAGATAGAAATCCTTAACCTTTCCATCAGATATTGTATATTATATTAGCATTTTTCGGGACTGGAAACATAGCATCATTGAACTCATTTGAAGTCAGATGGGTGACCTGCTTTATAACATCGTTTCAGCCGTTTGTAATAACTACACTCATATTGCTTAAAACATTAGCTCCATTTTTGAGTGTAGCTTGTAGTTTCAGAGCAGTGCAACATTTAACTAAGGTATTTATATTGTATTAAAAAAGTAAGTTTGTTTTTAGTCATGTAACAACATAACATCTCGCTTGTAATCCCTAAATGGATAGGGAGAGGTTTACCTATAGTACACCTACATTTCGCCAGTTATGTTAAACCCTTTGTATGCCTAACCATACTGGATCCACACGAGGCACAGTGACTTTTAATTGTTTCTGTAATTATGGCAATCAACCGATCATGTCACACCAAAGAGGCACAACTCCAGACTCCAGGCTGTTGCTGTTACTGAGAAATTGCTAATAGAAGTTTGTTTTAAGTTGGTTAACTATATTCATATTACTTTTCTTTTAATTACAGGCACCAACTGGTTATTTAATCATCATTGTTTTAATATATTCCAATTTAATGGGAATACAGTTGTTATACAATGTGAAAAATACTGGAAGCTGGTTGGAAATTGGAACATCTATATCACAGTTTGTTATAGTTCAAGTGATCACATTATTTATTGTTTTAATTAATCAAATAGCTAAATTGTTAACTGATATCAGTATTCATAGTTTAACAGATAAGTTATTTAAAAGTCGGAAAAAATATGTTTAAAATAAACTATTTTATTATTACAAATAAGTAAGTTTATTTCATTTTGTATTAGTTATTTCACATAATTTACATATATAATTCAAAATCTATTCTATTGGAAGTGTAGAATTGACTGTCTTCTCCTTGCTTTCTTACCCAAACACCAGTTTTGAAATATCCCTCTGTTGACCATTTATGCATTTGCTCAGTAGAGTGAGGCCCTGATATATCTTCATCATTTTGATTCCACTTGAATTCCCATTTCATTTCTGGATGTTCTTCCTCATCTTTTTCATCACCTTCATTCTGTTCAGGGTTGCTTTTATCCAAAACAGTCTTTTCCTTTTGATCAAAGTCATCAGCATACATATCCAAATCAGTATCTTCTTTCTTATTTTCGTGTTTAGCTATGATGACACCAATTTTTTCATAAGTTTCTTGGTAAATATCCATGTTACCCAATTTAGTCAAAATTTGGTTGGCAAGTTCTGTTACTCTAGTAACTATTGTACTGTTTTCATCAACAATACCAGCTTTTTTCCTTTTCCAGCGCTCAGCACTTGATATTTTTGAACTGGCACCTACAAAAATAGAAACATTCTACAATTTATTTTGCAAGACCATAGCGAGATTCTTTACGTTGTAAACATGTTTTTAACTAATGTGATTTGCTTTTGCCAGTTGCTCCATGTAAAATTAGACAGGGTAGCCAAGAACAGTTTGGAATAACCTAGACAGATGATGAAATAATAAAAGCCAACCAAAAGGTTGTGTTATGTTAACCTTTTGACTGCCACAATAATGCATAGATGTCAAACCAAAATATGCCCGGCAGGCCACGGTCATGACTACATGACAGAATGTTCTACGTTATTAAAGGATAAATTCATAGCTTGGCATCGAGGGCACGTTTTTGCTTTTTTGACATAGCGGTGAAAAGGTTAAAGTAAAAAAAGAAATAAAATACAAGGATTGCAAATTACTTATTACTTTGGAGTCATAAATAAAGTTAAGATTTGAATGTTGTTTTCTTACCAAGGCGCTGAAGGGTTTTTGCAATTGTTTCTTTGGGCTTCATGTGCTGAATAATTTCCCTGTAGTTTTCCAGTAAATCAAACTTTTCTTCTGGCTCTTCATCTTCACTGCTGGACTCATCCCCAAGCCCTTTATTTTCATCATCATCTTTGTGCACTTTGTACTTGTCTTCTGGCCTACCCTTGACTTTGACCCAGTCTATATTATCAAGCCATCCATCTCTAATCTCTTTCTCTTTTTTCCAATGGTAATGACCTTGATTATCAAAGTGCCCCTCTTCAAGTTCTTCTTTCATGTTGAATGGAGTGATGGTAATCTGTAACAACACAAGTTATAGTTAGAAAAATAATTTTGACACATTTGAACACTATCAACTCATCATTACTCAGATTTTCCATTTGGCTGATTGATGGTGAGTTGACATTAGGTTAACAAAGTTTCCTGTCCTGCCGAATGGAATTAAATGCTTCACAACTCTGTTATTACTAAGCATTACTGATTCTCTTGAGGTAAGCCTTTTATCTGACTGACTGGACTGGGACTGGATAGCAACTAACATTTTTAGACGAAATATAGTTTTGTCAATCTTTAACTAAGTCTTGTGACTGATTGACTAGCAAACTGTTATATATACACTATAATAACTGTTCTGTAATTCGGTCATTATTACATTCGCAAAGTGTAGAGACAATGTTATTAACCAATTAAATAATTAAAATGTCTTTAAAATGCATATCGTAGGTATGTACTCACTTCACCTTCCATTCCAGCAACTCCGTCTTCTTCACCTTCGATGTCGTCTGCATGGAGAACATTATTTCTCTCTTCCTCAGCACCACTGTCTTCTTCGTCTGAATCTAGCGAATGCTTTTTACCTTCCGTTTTCTTTATAACTTCTTCAACATGAAAAGCTTCTGAGGCTGGTCGCTTTGCCATTTTACAAAGCTATAAATCAGTTCATTTGATTCTATACAATAACGCAGTAAAGTAGGATAGTTCACTAAAATAAAGCGGAATACAACGAAACGACGCGATGATCGATCAATCATTTGACATTGACAACATGATTAGACATGGGTAGTTCGCGAACGATTGAAGGAAATGAACTACTTCACATAACAAAATAAACTTACCATTCAATCAGTAGTCATTCAAATGTGTCTCTACTTCACTTAGTTCAGTCTTTCTTTTCGCTATTTCAATTTTAAAATACACCAGCCTAGACAAAAATTTCTAAGTATCAGTAACAAAAAAACAAAACATACCTACTACTTAATGAAAATAGTTTTGCTTAAATTCATATTTCTAGGTTGCAAAGCCTGTCTATAGCATGAAGAAAAATCGACTTACGTATAAAACTGAACTAGAAAAGTGCATCATTTGTCGTAACTTGTCAATCACTATCGTTATCCTACGATAGGGATTCGTTCTGATTCGCTGAACTAAATGAAGTGCTGAAGGAAATGAGTGGACTACTTCACTAAGCGAAAAGATATACTTCATTCATCACATTTTGCGCATCTCTAAACATGATTTGACATAACAGAATGTTGTCTGCCAGTGTTGCCAAATCTAACTATTCTGGCTGAATTAGAAACAGGAACCTCCCGAAACAGCCGTGTCCAGTGAGGACCTGTGTCAGGCGGAAGGTGAGGACGCCATGCCGCCTCTCATGCCACTCCTCAAAGAGGGGACTTACCGCCGCAATCGTGGCGTGCCCAGCACTGGGTTGCGACAGTCGCACTCTCCACGTCGCCATGAGGTCCCGCCAAAGCTCTGTCCGCCGTGCTGCGATTTCCCGCGGGTGTGGAGTTGCTCCCCGGCGTTTGGCCTCCTCGCGCCACTCCCAAGTGTGCGCGAGGACCTTTGCCTCCAGATTCCATGGCGGCAATCCGGCAAAGGTTGTCCTTATTGCACTAATGTTTACATCGGTAAGTGGGGTGGGCAATGTATTTTTACACGCTTTATATTAGCTCCACCTGTTGTGTATGTTTGTAACCAACTCCTTTGGGCGCGATTTTGACCCACTTTAAACGGTCAGATTTCATTTAAACTTTGTAGACTTATCGAGAACCGATTAAAATTAAATAAAAATTCAAAAAATATAGAACAAATACACGGTTTCGTAGTTAGCAGAACTAAAAAATAGAAAATAAATAATAGTTTAAAAAACTAAAAAACACGCTTTAAAAACCAAACTAAAAAGTAGAAAATAATTTAATTCTATTAAAAAGCGTAGAGTGCTTTTTGAGGTATTTTTATAATCAATTAATATCAAGCACCCCACGCTACTACGAAACCCTTTACTGCGCCTGGGTTGCCATGGGCAACAACACAGAACAGAGAATACATAGAGCTACATTGGCTAAGCACGGGAACCAGTGTCGCCGAACTCACACATTTGCATATCAAATTATACTCACAAAAAACAGTGATATGATTGACTACAAATTACAAACGCAACTTTTACAAATCATCTTATTGCAAAATCTTAACAACGAGTGAAAATTTTTATTATTTGACATGACACAAATAATAAAGATGTTTTTCGTCTAAAAACCTCAAATAGACCAATTTACAGCGAGTTCAGCTACTCAACGCTAGATGGCGCTGTAACCAATTCATTATATTCAGAACGCTAGTTTTTTTGAAATAGATGTCTTATTCGCATGCACATGTAAGATCCCTTTTGCTACTCAGTTCAAGTTAGAGATGTAGACAGATATCGATATTTTAATATTTATGTTACGTATTTTATTCGGGTGAGCAATGTAATAATTGGTTAATATTATACAAATGCTCAATAATGTAAAAGTCTTAGCAGGTATTGCTTTGTCGTTCAAATATCTATATCCTTTCTTTAAAATTTGTGTATCCTGATCTCCGAAATGCTCTGAGCATATAGTGCTTGATTTAGTTGGCATACAGTTTTGTCTTCCCGTAGCTTCTATCCATGTTTCCTTATTAAAAGAATCTTGGGGAAAACTGAAATATTTAAATACTGTTTTACTTTTGTTTTAGGTCTATCTATACAGAAGTTATTAATATTACGTAATATTATATTCATTAACTATTCGCTGCTGCCAGCGACTGGGTCAATATTTGAGAGGCTCCAAATTCATGTCTTTGAAAATTTCTCGAGAACGTGTGTACGTATATTTTTTTAAAGTGTTACTATTAATAGTAAAATAATCAACAAAAATGTTACTCTAAACCACGATTGTAAAAAATTAATAATAAAACAAATATTTTAAAAAAATACTATAAAATTGCCATTTTTTCACTTGTCGCCTCGGCTACACGCGGTATATATTTTGATGATATAAAAAATTGTGACTTCATGGAGCTATTTGCTGTTGAGGGCTGTAATTATACATAATCAATCTTCATATTCTTGATAAAACTACTAATACCCGCTAAGTTAATAAATAAAAAACTCAAGTTCAAAAAATGGCCGTCATTGTCCTGCGCTATGTTTGTTTTCAATATTACGTCGAGTAAGAGACGGGAGGGGGGGAAACTGGTGGCTGGGCAAACAGACCTCCCCGCACCACAGTTGGGCGACGCCGCGCTTTGGTGAAGATACATGCGCCCGTTTTTTACAGGTAAGGCTTTGAAATTCATTCTCCAAAAAGTTTCATTGCAAACGTCATTTACATTTTCATTTATATATCCATCAAATTCTATTGTTATTCTATTCATTTAGCAAAAAAGTATGAAGGTTTTGTGTACATACGCAATTATAAAACGTTATTTGAAATACCACGTGCGCAAAACTTATTAGGACAAGATTTTTTCCGATTCATCATTTTTCTCAACGTTTGTCCTCAATTTGTTTTGCCAGGATAATGACACACATTGAGAAGAATGACATTATGTGGAATAATAATGACAAATGTTGAAGATAGTGATGGGAGTTCGTAATATGCATTTGTTGAAGGTCGAGTTTCTGCAATTGAATAATTAATACTATCATGGAAAGGATAAATGATTACAATGTAATACTTGAGTATTACATAAATCGTCATATTGTTGATGATAGACGATTTTGTATATATTGAAAGATTGCTACATATGAAGGTCCCCAATGCAAGGCCTTATGTGAAGATAGTGCAGACTTAAAGATTTTTAATATATATGACACAAACAACAGCCTTAGATACGATGAAGTACATATTTCAAAGCAGGGGCAGCTGTTCTGTTTATTTGAGGAGTTTATAAATGATGATGGAATCATCCTTATGGATAACAGGCACAAATGGTCCCTGTAATCCCTTTTCCCTTGTCCCTTTTCAAAATGTAATAAAGTATTTATAGGTACTTACTATTAAAAGCTCAGTGAAATATTTATGAACTGCATGACTTCCGTGTAGTCTGTAGTGGAGTAGTAGTAGTAGTAATGGCAGTAGTATCAAAGAGGTACATCGTTGTTATAGATTAGAAGCCTACTTACTTATGAAATAAGTTTCCTGCAAAATAATACGAATAAAACCTGACTGTACTTTGACATCTTAGATGTTAGTTTTTGTTGCACTTATTTTGATGTTCATTTATTATTTATATTATTTGCTGTTTACCAAATAAAAATATGATTTAGATACTTAATTATTTTTATTTTCATTTACCTTTGTCGTTTACAGAAGTGCAAAACGAAATTGATGAGCAATATCATTGTCCTCAACATATCGTCATTTTCCTAAGCTTGAAAATCATTTTTCTCACATTACATCATTATCCTCAACAATAGCTTTTCTATTTTTCATAATATCTCTTTAAATTCTTGTTTGTCTGGAGTAAATCTAATTTAAAACTTGTAATTTGAACATGTCTAATAATAATATTAAAAAATATGAGCAATGCACGTAGGTTTTCAAGAATCCACAAAATTTACTCAAAAATAATATTTTCTGAATATTCACCCACCTACTTCGGACGGATGCAGGCTACGTGTTGTTTGATTTCTGTGCAATCTTAGTTAAATATTTACAAATTATACACATGAACCGTCCGACATAATTTTTCTGGATGATGGTGCTAGCCATGAAATGATAAACTTTTTTCAAAAAAATAAACAACCGACTTCCAAAAAAACACTAAAAAGTGAAAAATAACTTTAATTTCGGAAGTCGGTGACTTTGGATATGTATTTTAATTTTTGGTCACCGCCTTCCGAAATTAAAGTTATTTTTCACTTTTTAGTGTTTTTTTGGAAGTCGGTTGTTTATTTTTTTGAAAAAAGTTTTTTTATTTTTCTCTTTTTAGTGGTTCACATGTGCTTACCCCTTCACAGCGTACCGGCGTGATGTTATGTTATTAACTGGTGTAAACAATTGACAGACATGAGATTTCAGCAATCCCTGTCCATTTGCTATCATTTATTGAGGAGTTCCGTTGCCTATCTCCGAAGTTCTTCATCAGATCTTCACCAAATTGAAATGGAACCACTCCGAGAAAGTACTCTTCCAAAAACTACACAAATTGCTTCAAGTGTGCCTATAAAATTTGAAGAGTTCTCTCTATTTCTCCAGGATCCCATCATCAGATCCTGACTTGATGATCATGGGACCACCTGGGAAGTATACCCTTTCGAACAAAAAAAAAATTATCCAAATCGGTCCAGCCATCTTCGAGTAATCGGGGAACATACATAAAAAAATAAAATAAAAAAAAAAAAGGTTCCGACGAATTGAGAACCTCCTCCTTTTGGAAGTCGGTTAAAAAGAAAAAGAAATAAAAATGATCGATAGGTATCGATGATCGGTGATCGGTAGGTAGGTACCTATTTTACGGATGTGTCCCATCCCTAATTGAGTAGCGTCGAAGTTATTAGAATGTGTTATGATTTTCCAGATGACGACCAAGTGCATTTAGACTTTGTGTCAATGAAATAAGGTTGTTTATAGTTTGCATTGAAGTCATAAAATGTGGTATTGTCATTAAAGTCAAATATATTAAAAATTAACAAAGTTTAGTACTTACCGATGATACGATATACCTCCACAAGATACATCTTTTTTCTGCTTTCGTTTTTGCAGGTCAAAACCGCACATCAAGGCATAATTTGTAATATTTCGCGTATTACTGAGACAACCAATGGCGACAAGTATCTGATGGCGAATAAGCTAGGTAAATGTTGCGCATCTCGGCTTAAATGTTGACCCGCGTGCGATATCTGAGGGGCACTTCCTCTGCTTTTCTTTATTCCGTGGGCAACAACATGCAATGAACTTAATAAGACAACCCTGGATGCTAAAGCAAGCTCTCGCGAACATTTTAGCGCCCCACCTTGGATAGGTTAAATTTTCTTTACAGCTAGATACATTGAGCATTCCTTTAAAGTCATTGAGGTAATATGTACTAACGTACTAGAAGACGCCACACATCAGTACGATGCTACCTAGATCTTGAGCGCAATAGTCATTGTTTCAAACGCATTAAATATGTCGTGTGTTTTACGATATTGAACTAATAATACAACTAATACGGCAAAGTGCAAAGGAATAACTTTTCATCGGTGTGTAACGAGTTATTCTTTTTTAAATTTAATTCGAACAAAATATTTAGTAGACGCCATGTTTGCACCATTTGTCATAAATTCATAATAGACTAAACACTATGATGTGATGTGACAATTTGCGTAGGTACCTAACTAACATGTTTATGTAGAATTAGCTGACGTTTCTTTTTATAGCGGAAAATAATAATCTAACTTATATTTAGAAAAGAACCGACTGTTTCTATTAAATGAAAAAAGATAAAAATGAAAGATTTAAAATAATTATTGCATATTTTAAGACATAATTTGTTACATTTTGTATATTTAGGGTTTCTACGTTTGGGCCGTAAAGTTAAGGAAAATTTGATAAAATTTGTCCAAAACAACCGCAGTGAAGAGACCTGCACCCTAATTGCGTAACTCACGATTAATCATAATCTGTTTCGTTTTGAAACAGATGGCTAAACCATTGCTTCATATGTTCGTAAAATGTGTCTGCTCAACAAAGTAAATAACGCAATGAATATTGTTGAACTGTTAAAATGAAACCGATTATGATTAATCGTGAGTTACGCAATTAGGGTGCTGCACCTAAATTACGCTTACACATGATCAATCATATTCGGTTTCATTTTGACAGTTCAACAATATTCATTGCGTTATTTTCGTTGCTGAGCAGACAAATTTATCGAACATATGAAGCAATGGATGAGCAATCTGTTTCAAAATGATTCAGATTATGATTAATCGTGCGTTACGCAGTTAGGGCGCTGGTTTCCATCCAATCATACTTTTGTATGTTCGTTGCATTCTCGCGAAGAGGATAAATACTGCTGTACCTTGTGTAGATGTAAGTAACAATAATGGAAATAATACTGTTTCAGGACGAGTAACAAAATATTATTTCTAAATTATTATTACATTATATACTATTATAACAAAAACAAAAGTTTGTTTTCCCTTACTAAGGTTAATTCAATTAATTATAACTTATGAAACAAAAGTGCGAATGAAACTTGTTAGGTATAAAGCTATGTCACTTCTGTTCTGTAGTCAGACAGCAGTTTAGTCTTTATGAGCGAAAAGTTGCTGCAGAACGTTGAACGAAACGCATAAGCGCCATGAAAATCCTGGCGCTTCCGACTTTTGGTCACGAGAAAACTACGCCATAGAAGCGTTCTAGCGCTGCGTGTTTATACTGTATTGTTAGACGACTATTTATTATTTCAGTGCTGCAGCGAACTTTAGTTTAAACTCTTGTCAAATGGATATTGGTCCGATAGCTCCAGTTAACTTAGAATCACGCCCAGAGCAATTTTTTTAGGTACGCCATCTATGAATCATGTTCTTTAAATTTAAGGCCAATAGTTCACATAGTACGTACTAGATGTCTCTACAGAACTACTAGACTAATTAGAATAGTTGTTTGAAATAGCTATTTTTAATTTCTAATTTTATTTCCATTATTTTAATTACATTTTAAAGACTTAAATTATGGGCTAAAATTTTGTTAGTTTATCGGTCTATTTCAATTGATTTAAAAAAATCACAAATGTCAAATTTGAAAATTGTCAAAAGAAATGGACGCCCGTTTTCAAAACGTAGATTTACTTTCGTGTTGTTTTACGCTGTTTTGTTTTCTTTGCTGTTAATACGTTGAGTTGAGGCTCTGCTCCTCCATAAACGCTTGCAGAGAACACCATCAGATTCGTTAGTCCGTCCTTGCGTTGAGAATATCCGCGGGGCGAAGGCCGACTGAATTCGGTGCCTGTTCGCGATGTTTGGACGCTCTTAGTTAAGTTTTGCGGTATTGGACGCTATTCGCTAAGTGTTGTTATGGTAGTGGACGCTATCGTTCAGTGTTTTTACTAGTATCTCCTAAGAGACGATGTGTATTTGGATGCGACACTACAGGTAAGATTTGTGTATATGTCTGAAAATCGTTAGCTGAGAATGTATTGCTATTATGCATATTTAAATACAAGTATCGCTCATGTAATATAATTCGATTCTATCTCTCTGGTTATACTACCTACTGCTAGTGATGCTGCCTGCGGTATGGGCTCTTCAAAAATTACAGTTATGCTCAGAATGTAATAAGAAATATTAATGATCATTTTGATGAGCCACAGCCATCCTACCTACATAATGAGAAAGACTTACTATTACTATTTCACTAATATATATATTTTATTATTTTAAACAGACACATAATTTATTATTACTAAATTATTTGCAGGTGTCACAATCCACAACTTTCCGAACCTTCCAAGAATCCTAGAATCTTCCAAGAGCAATTTCGGATATGGGTTAGCTTAGCTGGTGCCTCAGTCAATGGATTGACCGATATGTAAATTGTTGGCTGAGCTTGCTTTCAATGAAAATAGAACATCATTGTAACACAGTGGTTTAATCAAGTAATTTACATTTTATGAATATAAAATTAAATTAAGCTCATCAGAAAACGATGACAGAACAGAATATAACAGTTGCTAGGCAACAACGTAAGAAGACTCTACTCCTAGAACATAGTGCATTATAACCTTCATGGTTCAACACCCCCACTTAATCCACTATGCAGTCTGCAGAACACATGTTTCTGCTTAGCAACTCCCTTAGTCATCATATCAGCAGGCATAAGGGCAGTCTCACAATATTCAACACAAATAACCCTTTGCTGTGCTAACTCTCTAACGAAATGATATCTTACATTTATGTGTTTGGAACGTTTTCCAATAGCAGGAGTATAAACTAGCTTACTGGCACTTTGACTATCACTAAAAATAGTAACAGTAGTGTTATAGCCAGTCAGTTCAGAATATAACCCATTAACTGATATCACTTCCTTAGCGACCTCACAGATTGCGATGTACTCTGCTTCAGCAGTACTTAACGCAACACAACGCTGTTTTAAGGACTGCCGAGACACCGCAGCTCCACCGAAAATGAGGGTATAACCAGAGAAAGATTTCCCATCAGGCCCATTTCCCCAATCTGCATCTGCATAGGCAACCAAAGGCTTATTACATTTTTTGTAACACAGCGATAGTTCCGCTGTCCCCTTTAAATACCTAAGCACGCGTTTCAGTGCCGCCATGTGACTCGAATCGTTGCAGTTATTAAACTGACTCAGCATCGTAACTACATACGATATATCAGGTCTTGTACAACATGCCAGGTACATTAGTGAACCGATAATTTCCTGATATCGAGTATTGTCGTTCTTTTCACCAGATTTCAGGCGAAGGTTCACTTCAACTGGCGTACTAACTTGTTTGCAGTCCGACATTAGAAATGTATTTCTTTTGAGACAAGTGGATTTCAGTAGCACTCTTCCACTCAATCCGGACTCCGAGACATTCTCTTGCCTCACCCAAATCCTTTATTTTGAAGGATCTGCCAATCTGAAGTTTCACCGTCCTAGCATCTACAGCTCTATTTGTAAATATATAAAAATCATCCATGTACAGAGCTATTACAGTGAAAATTTCATTATGAATCTTTGTGTAAACACACTGGTCATATTTAGACCTAGAAATCCCATTTTTATTATATGGTCATGAATCTTTTGGTTCCAACACCTGGCAGCTTGTTTCAGGCCATATATGGCTTTCTTCAATTTGCAAACCTTGCCTTCACTCCCTTCTTGAACAAAAGATTGCGGCTGCTCCATATAAATTTCTTCACGCAGATCTCCATTTAGAAAAGCGGTGGTAACGTCAATATGATGAACGCTCAGGTTCTTCTCAACTGCCAGTGCTAGTAGAAGACGAATCGACGACATCTTCACTACCGGTGCAAATGTTTCAAAGTAGTCTTCACCAGGTTTTTGCGAATAACCCTTAGCAACCAACCTGGCCTTATGGCGCTGGGTGCTGCCATCCGCTCCAATCTTTAACTTGAAGACCCACTTTGTTTTAATAACATTAGCGTCTATTGGTCGATCAACTAATTCCCAGGTTCCATTCACCTTCAAGGAATTGAACTCGTCCTTCATCGCTTCCACCCAAAACTTCTTGTCAGAACGCTCCATAGCATCCTTAACAGAAATAGGATCAGGATCTTCTGACACATGGTAATTATATACCATGTCTTTCTCCCGCTTCGGTACTCTATTTCGAGCAGGGTAACGTCTCGAACTTTGCAAATCTTCTGCCACAGGACGCTCTAAGTCGACAGAAGCTGAACTTTGCAAATTCTCTGTCGTAGGATTCTCTACGTCAACAGAGTCGTAAAAATTCTCTCCAGAATCCGATCTCGTCGGTGAACTAGCCCTCGCTGTACTAGATGCACTTCCAGATTCTTCTTCAATCGAACTAGCCACCGGAACCCCCATTGCAACAGGACCAGCAATCCTTGGCACCTCTGGTTGAGTAGTGGAACGACTAACCCCAGGAATGTCATACTGTAAATCTATGACCACAGCATCCTTTTTAGAAACAGGAACAGCAGCTTCTTGTTTTTCTTTAACAATTATGGGAACATTTTCCATAAAAGTAGCATCTCGAGCGATGACAATCCTCGTTGGATCATCCTTCAAATTTATAAATCGGTACGCCTTCGAATTGGTCGAATACCCAGTCATTATCATTTGAATCGTTTTTGGATCAAACTTCCTGCGACTATGATCCTTTACCAGAACCTGAGCTCTACATCCGAATATTTTCAGATTCAATAGATCGACTCTCTCTCCTGTAAAAACCTCATCTGGAACTTTATCCTTGAGGGCCATTGTTGGAGATCGGTTCTTCAGGTACACAGCACGACCAACAGCTTCGCCCCAGAATCTCTTGTCCAAACCAGCCTCATGCACCATACATCTAGCCTTCTCAGTTATTGTGCGGATTGTTCGTTCCGCCACTCCATTCTGTTGAGGAGTGTAAGGCACTGATCTCTGGTGTTGGATCCCATGTTTCTTCAGGAAACCTTGAAATTCTCCATTGGTATATTCAGTGCCATTATCGCTACGAAATTTCTTTACTTTCTTTCCCGTCTGATTTTCAACAAGTGCCTTGAATTCCGTGAATTTAGCGAAAACTTCGGTCTTGGATTTCAACAAATAGCCAAATATTTTTCGGCTGAAGTCATCCACAAAAATCAGGTAGTACCTGTTACCGCCCCAGGATTCCACCTCCATAGGGCCCGCTAAATCCGAATGCACGAGTTCAAGAAAGTCTTTTGCTCTCTTACTTCTACCTTTCGGAAACATTTTGACGCACTCCTTTCCTTTACAGCAACCTTCACAAGGTTCCGTGCTCACCTCTTTAAAAGTCGGACCATCTGCCAAACTTTTCAACTTCACCATCAAAGCTCCACTCAGGTGACCTAGTCTTCTGTGCCACAAATCAAAACTAGCACGAGAAGATTCTTCTGGAGGACATGTCAGAACCATTGCTGCTTCTTTACCTAAAACATATAACCCCTGTTTCAGTGGTGCTGTCAATACTGGCTTCCCAATTACTTTTACCTTGTAATCCTTTTGGTAAACTTTACAACAAGTCTCATCGAAAACAACAGTGCAACCCTTAGCACACATTTTACTAACCGACAGCAAATTTGTCGTTAAACCTGGAAGCATAAGTACATCCTCGAACCTCACAGAGCGCCCCATGACATACACATCCCCTTGTTCACTAGATACAATTTTATTATTGTTCGCGGTTGTCACTAGCTTAGAACTAGTGGACTGTCTATCTTCTAGAATATGCACGTCAGACGTCATGTGTGATGTAGCTCCGGAATCTACGACCCAATGGCCCTCACCAACCGTCATAGATAGAGCGGCCATTAGATCCGAGGTCTCCTTACTGTTTTACTTCTTATTGAAATACGTGTCTTTGTTGTCTTCAGACTTTTCTCCTGTTTTACGACGTTGACACTGCCATTTATAATGCCCTTTCTTCTTACACAAATGGCATATAACACCCTTTTTGGACTTTGACATCAGTGCCGTTGCCGTGTCATCTACAGCTGTGTTCATTGAGCTGCTTTTCCTCAAGCTTTCTTTGAGCACCGCTGCCTGTACAGACTGTTGTAATCTTCATGCTTGAATGCTCCAATGTCATTACCAGAGGATTGTATGCATCGGTTAAACCGGCCAACATAATGATCCCAACAAATTCATCATCCAGACCTGCCTTTATGCTAAGTAATGACTGGCTGGTTGACAGGATGTCATTGAGATATTCCTCCATTGACGAAAACATTGACAATTTGGCGTTGAATAATTTCCGCAATAGATATAGCCGTCGCAGTAACCCGCCGTCAGCATAAGATTTTTGCAGCGCTTGCCAAGTATCTCTCGCTGTCTTGAGATGCATAATCATAGGATAAATATTTTCCTTGCACATGAGGCAGATCTCACTCCGAGCTTTGGCATCCTTTCTTTTAGCCTCCGCAGAGTCTGCCACATAATCATCGTTCACACGCTCCCATAGATCGAGATCGGTTAGGAACATTTCCATGGCAAAAGCCCACGTGCCATAATTAGCTTGGCCTGCCAATCTCTCAATACTCCTTACAACAGCTTGTTCCATATTCGAAATTGAGATAAGATACTTTTACTTTGCTCAGATATTACACCAGATCACATCTGGGCCCATAACCTGTTGGCTGAGCTTGCTTTCAATGAAAATAGAACATCATTGTAACACAGTGGTTTAATCAAGTAATTTACATTTTATGAATATAAAATTAAATTATGCTCATCAGAAAACGATGACAGAACAGAATATAACAGTTGCTAGGCAACAACGTAAGAAGATTCTACTCCTAGAACATAGTGCATTATAACCTTCATGGTTCAACAATTTATTATTACTAAATTATTTGCATGTATCACAATCCACAACTTTCCGAACCTTTCAAGAATCCTAGAATCTTCCAAGAGCAATTTCGGATATGGGTTAGCTTAGCTGGTGCCTCAGTCAATGGATTGACCGATATGTAAATATATAATAACAGGAAAGTCTGTGATTTTGCCCAAAATGACAAGAATCGCAACAGCCGCTTAAATATTCTAGCTATTCCTCACCTGCATATATTATGAAGTAAGTACCTACCTTATGTGAATGATTCATAGGAATATTAATTGCCTAAACTAAATCTAATGCTTCTATTATTCCGAATTAGCAACAACTGCAATTTAAATGAGTAATATAGGCAGGAACACATCAGGGAAAAAGCAAAGAAACTTATTTATGATTATAATACCTATCTCCTATTACTATTTCCAGAGGCATCAACACCCGTTGCATATACAGGAAGTGTGACCCTGCCATCTAGTTCACCATGTACAGACGCCAGCACATCAAGCTACCCCAATCTGTAAAATTTCTTTTATAGATTTTCAACTTTATAACATAAACATAAGGTTCATGTTGAATTGGGAAGGTTTGATAGATTTTCAACTTTATGGCATATGCCTAAGGTTCATGTTCAATTGGGAAAATTTGACAGTTTGGGGTAGCTTGATGTGCTGGCGTCTGTACATCGGTTCAATTTTCAGGTAAATAAGTAAATTTGATGTGTACTCATTACTTTTGTTTTGAAAGATCACACCATCTGGCCTTTTGTTATAGCATGGCACTGTAATTGAGATCCGGCTACTGAGTTCTTTTTCTTGAAATTGACTTCTTTGTTTAAGATTCACACAAGGAACAAATCCAAGGTATGCAGCCTACTTAGCTGTTGCTGCCTCACTTATTTTTCAAATAAATTTTTACACCCTTTTCATATTATTATTTCCATTTTCCACATCTGCCTGTTGCATCTACATTTTCCTACATTTTAAGGCGCGACTAGAATTAATTCTATTTTAATGTAAATGTTGACGTTCAAAAGTGCTTTTTAAGTGTCTATTTGAAATAAATGTCTTGACTTTGACTTTTTTTTAAATGTGCACAAGAGTGGGTTCTATAGTGCACGTGAACAAACAAATAATAAGTATTTTTCCAAAAAATGGTCGGTTGCTATCAAGCACCAGGACGGCGAGTAGGTATGTATGGGTATGTGTGTGTGTGGTGGTGTGGGTATAGTTATGGAACAATAAATCTAGATGGCGCTACTCGCGACAGGTTGGCATAAAAATCCCGTGAGATACCACTCTATTCCAGTTTATTTGTACGGAGTAATTATGTTCTGTGATTGTACTCGTGACGTTAGTACATAATTATTACCTCAATGTTTAAAGTATGAATTGCTATGCCTTTTCGGATTACAATAGACGTTCTTTTTAACCGACTTCCAAAAGGAGGAGGTTCTCAATTCGTCGGAACCTTTTTTTTTTTTTTTTTTTTTTTTTATGTATGTTCCCCGATTACTCGAAGATGGCTGGACCGATTTGGATAATTTTTTTTTTGTTCGAAAGGGTATACTTCCCAGGTGGTCCCATGATCATCAAGTCAGGATCTGATGATGGGATCCTGGAGAAATAGAGAGAACTCTTCAAATTTTATAGGCACACTTGAAGCAATTTGTAAAGTTTTTGGAAGAGTACTTTCTCGGAGTGGTTCCATTTCAATTTGGTGAAGATCTGATAAAGAACTTCGGAGATAGGCAACGGAACTCCTCAATAAATGATAGCAAATGGACAGGGATTGCTGTAATCTCATGTCTGTCAATTGTTTACACCAGTTAATAACATAACATCACGCCGGTACGCTGTGAAGGGGTAAGCACATGTGAACCACTAAAAAGTGAAAAATAAAAAACTTTTTTCAAAAAAATAAACAACCGACTTCCAAAAAAACACTAAAAAGTGAAAAATAACTTTAATTTCGGAAGGCGGTGACAAAAAATTAAAATACATATCCAAAGTCACCGACTTCCGAAATTAAAGTTATTTTTCACTTTTTAGTGTTTTTTTGGAAGTCGGTTGATTTCGGTTATTTTTTTTAAAAAAGTTTTTAGCTTAACATATTATTCTAAAAAGCTCTCGCCGTCAGCCTCTAGTTCAGTGCCTTGTTGGCTTGGCAGACGACCCAAATACCGCGGGCCCTGGTGGACCACACTACTAATTGTGAATGCGCCCAATCCAGTTACAAATAGAATAGCTTTTATCAATCTATGATCACAAATGCAAAAGTGTTGAGGAGTATTATTTAAATGTTAAATTCAGCATGACAATCACTCACATTGGTTCATAATTTCTAAGCTTATCTTGGATATCAGTGAAGGAAACATCATGGGGAACCTGGACTTTTAATTAATTTAAGTCTGAAATCTCCAACCCTCCTGGAGCAAGCGTGGTGATAAATGCATTGTCTGTATGTATGCGACAAATTGGAACCGTGCACCTAGCTTCTGACATTTCATAAGTGTCCATGCAGGTTTATGTGAAATATTTTGATTTTGATTTTATGAGAAGAGACCTTTGTCCTACAGTAGGACAAAATGGGTTCATTAAAAGAAAAGCACTTTGATCACTGAAGCACAGAGTACTGTAAAACTAAAGAGAATCACGTTATCAAGGCATACTGTTATCAAGTCGGCCTGTACACTGCTTCACTGACAGTCTGTCAGCCTCAGCATATAAAAAACCCTTGGTATATGCTCAGTCAGTTAATGGGTAAATAGGGATTAATGGTTTTTTAAGAGCAGTATACGAAAACAAAAAGCAGACGTAGTGTATAAATACAGTCTATTGTATATCAGGAATACATACAGGCAGTATCATTATATTTATTACAGATCTGGGCACACCTTTTAGTTTTTCTTCCATATTAAGGTTTTGTTATTAGATGGCATTTCTACTGTATCCATTAGGGACAAACTATTACTTTCTGCTAATTTTATTAGATCTGCAATGTCTCTTAGACCCCAAGCTGCATTACGTGCTCTCAGTGATGCATCAAATTGAACATTACTGTCAGGTTTTATTTCACCATCTTTACTATAAGGTCCATAGGTTATCATAAGAGCATCTGGTTTTAAATAATTTCCAGCATTTTCAAACAATCCAACTGTGCATGCATATGGGCTAATGTGAATCATGTTAGAATTATACATGTAGTCAACACTGTTTTCCTCAAAACCATAAAATGATAACTTCTGGCTTACATCAATAAGTTTTGGTGGCAGTATGTTTTTTGTAGGACAATTTTCAGCATAATAAGTTATACTGCCTAACAAACTATCATCCACTTCAGTTGGTTGGAACCTCACTCCAGGGAAGTGTGGTGCAAAATGGGCCAAGTGTTGTCCAGACCCTGCTGCTATCTCCAAGAATAATGGGCTCTCTACATCCTGAACATTTTCAACATCACAGATGATAAACCTTTTCAAAACCTGTAGTATAGGATCTTGGTTTCTTGATGCAGAAGGATATATTAGTTTGTGATTTTTTATGCTGAAACAATGGTTTATTTTTAATTTTTGTTGATTCCATTAAATTAATGTCAGTACCTGAGTCCACTAACAGCTTAGGATATACAATAATTAGATGCAAACAAATGCGACTGTACATACCTTTCTTCCCCAGTAAAATAGGAAGCAAAATCTTTAGCCATTGAAATTGGCTTTAAATTAAACTGTTTGCGAACCAATAATCTTAGAAAATTAATTTTGACGATTATGGTACTTGTACCAAAGGAATTAACTGTCTAAGTGTCTAGTAACAAAACGGGTGTTTGGTTACTTTTACGGGTTCTCCGGTGCCTTACAGACAGTTTAAAATCGATCAGAATCACACTGAATTCCGAGTTTTAAAACAGCTGTTTTAATGACAGCACCAGACACCACTGTCTGAACCACTGAATGACACATTGTTTTGACATTTGAGGTTTTTTTTTTCTTTACTATTCTCCTCTACAAGGTAATTTAGCACGACAAGAATTAAAAAAATATATTTATCTACCAAAGCATTTGGAGCAAAATCAAAATCAAAAGTCATTTATTCAAACTAGGCTGGTGTCAGAACTTTTTAACGTCAAAATTACATAAGACAGTCCCCAAAACGCCCGCCCTTCACCACTTCCTAGTGCTTTAGCTGGGAAGAAGTGGCGCAACAAACTCCCCAGCAGCACAGCTGTCTGTTATATTTTAGAAGAACTTGATTCTATACAATAGGTACGACGGCTAAACATCAAGCTGTAAATTTTGAGTATAAGCTGATCTCGCATTGTGTAATTTGTGTAGGATTTCTGTACAGTGCGAGATCAGCGCCAACTGGAATAGTATAACTTGATGTGTAGCCGTGTTTAAGTAACGTTACGAAACATAAAATTAAAATATTTGCCCTATGTCAGCTAGCACACGCCAATATACCAAAAAAAAAAAAAAATTACAAAAGCTTAAATAAATATTAAAAACAAAAACATAAACAGAAATTAAAACCTAAATTACAGCCTCCAGGCATAAAGGGCGTGCCCGCTTACGTATGAAATGCGGCATTATGTTCACATAGTTATAGCTAGAAGTAATCAATGTTAAACTAGGACCTTCGGAGTAAAATAAATAAATAGTTAAAACTATTAAGAAAACCTTGGTCAGCAAGACGACCAGTCACCACAAGCAGCACCCGTTCACGAGCTTAACGCAAAGATCAGCCATAACCCCCTCGCCATATTTGAGGGAAGGAGGCAACCCGACCCCCGACTCTACCGCAAGTAGTGACATCAAAGGGAGCATGACGAGCTTGCTACCGGTTGCTCAGGCAATAATAATATGATCAATGGTCGAGGTCGCTAACTAACTACATCTTGCAATACAACTCATTATATAAATCACTAGCTAATGCCCGCGACTTCGTTCGCGTCAAATTTCCTGCTCCCCGACCCACCCCGTCGCTCGCCTCGCCTGCCCGTGCGATTATTTCGTATTCGTGACTTTTTCTCTTTGCTTGGCTCCTAAAGGTATTAGCGTGATGTTAGCCTTCCTCGATAAATGGGCTATCCAACACTGAAAGAACATTCCAATTCGAACCAGTAGTTCCTGAGATTAGCGCGTTCAACCAAACAAACAAACAAACTCTAGCTTATTGTTCTAAACGTCTTTTTTACTGTAAAATATCTTACAACCTAATAATAACATGGTTTTAAAATAATCATTGAATGAGGTCTGTTTTTTTTTTGCAACTTGTAGTCCTTGTTTGAAAAACTTTTGCGTGGGCGGCGGGTGCCGCTTATTGGACATATGGGTCTATTGAAGTGCCGGATTAATGAGATTCTACTGTACTGTGCAACCGCAACGGCAACTCGGCAACGGTGCAACCGACTCTCTCTAACTCTCTAGGCGACAAGCACGGAAGAACTCGAACAAGAACGAATCCGTCCGATTCAACGACCGAGTAACCGAAACGTAACGCACGATACATTCTTGCCGTACTTTGTCCCGCCCAGGGATTACTGGGTGGAGGACCTGAGCGGCTCAGTGACCCTAATTTCGTCGGCCGCCGCCGGCACCCCGGCTCTCAAGGGTATCCAGAGGAGAAGGGGTTGCGTAGCAGCACGGTTCGGGGAGATTGCAGTGGTAGGGGTGTACTTCTCCCCGAGCCAAACTCTCGCCGATTTCCACAACTCCCTTGCGGAGTTGAGAGACGTCGTCGTCGGGTTTCGTTCCCTCCCCGTACTCGTCCTCGGGGACTTCAATGCCAAGAACTTGGCTTGGGGTTCCCGGTTGACGGATGTGCGGGGTAGGATGGTGGAGGACTGGACTCTAGAGGTGGGCCTGGTCGTCCTTAACCGGGGTTCTGCCGCCACGCGTGTGCGGATGCGGGGTGAGTCGGTGGTGGACATTTCGTTCGCCAGCCCCGCTCTGTCACCGCGTGTCGTCGACTGGCGCGTCATGGAGGGGGTGGAGACGTATTCCGACCACCGGTATATCCGGTTTGACGTCTCCGCCTAGACCTCGAGCGCGCCGGTCCAACAGGCCCCGTGTGGTCCGCGGTGGGCGCTGAAGCGGCTGGACCGGGAGCTCCTCCTGGAAGCCTCGATCGTGCAGGCCTGGGTGTCACCAGGTGCAGGCGGAGTGGTTCCGGGAGGCCATGTCCGAGGTATGCAACGTGGCAATACCCCAGGTCCAGCCAGGACGTGCTTCACGCCAGGTGTACTGGTGGTCGCCGGAGCTCACAGCTCTGCGCGAGGCGTGCGTTGCTGTGCGGCACCGGTACACCAGGCATCGCAGGCTCCGTATCCGTCCTCCGGATACGGAAGCCATTCAGGCGGAGCTGTACGAGGGGTACAGAGCGGCGAAGACCGCCCTCCGAGCGGAGATCCTGCGGGCCAGGTTACTGGCCCGCAAGGTGTCGCTGGAGACTCTGAACAGAGACCCGTAGGGACGCCCCTACAAAACGGTGCGGGATAAGATCCGCCCGTGGGCTCCCCCGCTGACCCAGAGTCTCCGGCCTCAGCTCGTGCAGGACGTGGTGAGCGCTCTGTTTCCCTCGAGAGGGGAACATGCTCCCCCGCCCTTGGCTCCGCCTACTGCGGTGCCCGACGCGGACCACACCGACGACGACGACGATGCTCCAGAGGTGACCGAGGTAGAATTGAGAGCGGCGGTACGTAGGCTGAATGCCAAGAATACCGCCCCAGGACCCAACGGCTTGCCTGGAAAAGCCTGGGTCCTGGCCTTGGAGGCTCTCGGGCCTCGACTAAGAGGGCTCCTAAGCGCATGCTTGGAGGAGGGCCAGTTCCCACGTCACTGGAAGATGGGGAAACTGGTCCTCATCAAGAAGCCGGGGTGCCCCGCGGACTCTCCGTCCGCTTACCGGCCCATCGTGCTGCTCGACGAGGTGGGCAAGCTCTTTGAAAGAGTCATTGCAGACCGCCTCGTCGGGCGGCTGGTGCGGGTGGGGCCGGATTTGGCGGAGAGCCAGTTCGGTTTCCGCAGGCGGCGCTCCACGGTGGACGCCATTATGCGCGTGCGAGCCCTCACGACGGGGGATGCTGTGGCCCGGGGTGGGGTCGTCTTGGTGGTGTCTCTGGACATCGCCAATGCCTTCAACACCCTGCCCTGGAGTTGCATAAGGGAGGCACTCCGGTATCACCGGATGCATGCCGACCTACCTCTGTCGTGTGATCGAGGCCTATTTGACGGACAGGGCCGTCATCTACCCCGGTCACCTAGGAGAATTTGAACCGGCGAGAGATGTCGTGCGGTGTCCCACAGGGATCGGTCCTGGGGCCGCATCTGTGGGACATCGGATACGACTGGGTGCTGCGCGCCGACCTCCCTGGTGGCGTCAGCGTAGTTTGCTACGATGACGACACGCTGGTCCTGGCGCAAGGGAGGTCGTACCAGGCGGCGGCTGACTTAGCGACACACGGGGTTGCAACAATCGTCGATAGGATCCGGCAACTGGGACTCGAGGTGGCCTTGCACAAGTCCGAGGCCATGTGGTTTCATGGTCCTCGGAATGCGCCACTGACGGGTTCCCAGATAACGGTGGGAGGGGTTCACATCAGCGTCGAGTCGACGATGAAGCACCTAGGACTCGTCCTCGATAGCCGGTGGAACTTCGCGGAGCACTTCCGACGTTTGGCTCCCAGACTGGAGCGGGCCGGGGCTGCCTTGAAGCGGCTCCTGCCCAATCTAGGGGGGCCAAACGCCTCCTGCCGGAGGCTCTACGCGGGGGTCGTGCGAGCCATGACCCTATACGGGGCGCCGGTGTGGGTGCCTACATTGAGGCGCCAACCAGCACGCCGGTTGAAGGCGGCCCATAGGGTCATGGTCATCCGGATGATCCGGGGATATCGCACGATCTCCGGTGAGGCGGCGGGCCTCCTTGCCGGATTGCCGCCATGGGATCTGGAGGCAAAGGTCCTCGCGCACACTTGGGAGTGGCGCGAGGAGGCCAAACGCCGGGGCGTAACTCCGCTGCCGCGAGAAATCGCGGCACGGCGGACAGAGCTCCGGCAGGATCTCATGGCGACGTGGAAAGTGCGATTGTCGCAACCCAGTGCTGGGCACGCCGCGATTGCGGCGATAAGTCCCCTCTTTGAGGAGTGGCTTGAGAGGCGGCATGGCGTCCTCACCTTCCACCTGACACAGGTCCTCACCGGACATGGCTGTTTCGGGAGGTTCCTGTTTCGGATAGGGCGGGAGGAAACGCCCGGGTGTTTCCATTGCGAAGATCGCCCAGAGGACACGGTGGAGCATACGGTGGAGGTCTGCCCGGCTTGGGCGGAGCACCGCCGTGTCCTCGTGGAGGTGATCGGCAGCGGCGATCTCTCGCGTCTGACCCTGGTCCAGGCCATGGTACGGAGCGAGAGTGCATGGCTAGCAGTCGCCTCCTTCAGCGAAGCAGTTATGCTCGCAAAGAGGGAGGCGGCGCACGTGAGGGAGATGCAGTACATGCGCCCTCACAGCCGTGGCCTTTGCAGGAGACGCCCTGGGCGTCGGGAATCCCAGGCTGATTCCCGGCCACCGTAGGCACGGGCTTGCGGAC
The DNA here is from genome assembly GCA_949091785.1 of Polymixis lichenea. Classification (NCBI taxonomy): domain Eukaryota; kingdom Metazoa; phylum Arthropoda; class Insecta; order Lepidoptera; family Noctuidae; genus Polymixis; species Polymixis lichenea. Next base: position 12,450,663 of record OX420932.1, on the reverse strand, counting down.
GGCGAGTAATGGGTAGCTCGCTGTCCGGTAAGGACCAAGCCCGGGTCGACGGCGCGTTTTGTTCCACGCGCGCCTCAAAGAGATGTCAGCAGCAACAGATGGGGCCCGCAAGGGCCGATGCCTGCCAGGGGTGCGGGTTGTTCGAAAGAGATACCGCGGCCCCTGGCACACAGGCAACTGAGGGAACACGGGTGGGTTTTAGTCAGTAAAAGTCTGACACGCCCGAAGTTATTTGAAGATTTCCCATCCAAAAAAAAAAAAAAAAAACCATACATTCTTGCGAGAGAGAAAGACCCATTTTTAGGAGTCACTCTCACGAAGTTTTACATTAGCCAACATTGCGTTCCGTTTCAAGAACGAATTAAAAATATTCTTCAAATTCCGCAAAATCACCTAAAAGTAACCTTTCGAGTCTTGTAACCTAGAAGTAACCTAGAGTTAAAAATCACCTTAAAGGTTACAAAAGGTTACTTCGGGCAACGCTGCGACCACGCGCAAGAGCCGCGCGGCATAGTATCTCGCAGAGCTAACTGGGGCCACCTCCCTTCCCCCTTATGACTGTCCGCCGGGCCTTGTACAGACGCCAGCACATCAAGCTACCCCAAACTGTCAAATTTTCCCAATTGAACATGAACCTTATGCTTCTATCGAAAAGTTGAAAACCTATCAACGAAATTTGACAGATTGGGGTAGCTTGATGTGCTGGCGTCTGTACATCATAAATGCGTGCGCAGTACTTGATCATTATTTTGCTGCGATGTTATTATAAAACTGCGATATCTCATTCATTGAAATCGATCGATGTAAAGGGCAATTTTGTTTTAAATTAAATACTTATGATGATTAATGTATTTATTTGGAAAAGGATTAATATCATGTTTATAAAAACACCTTCGCAAGTAATTCATTAGGTATTTTAGAACAAATTTGGTTAGCATAAAAAAGGTTACAGTGAGCCTTAACCTTAAAAGATAGACGTATGCTGTTGCAATTTTTTTTAGAACTTTTAAAGGGGAACAAATTCTGTCATACATGATTTTTGCGAAACTTTAACCGTTTACGCAGCGCACGCAGCGGAAGCTCTCAAAAGAGAAAAAAACCCCCGATCTCATTTTAACATTCTCCATTGGTGCTCAGCAAAAGCGGCGTAAAAGGAGCGCCTTTTGGTGTTAGCGTGATGATATATAACCTTTAGCTTTTCTCGATAAATGGGCTATCTAACACTTAATATTTTTCAAATAGGACCAGTAGATCCTGAGATTAGCGCGTTCAAGCAAACAAACAAACTCTTAAGCTTTATAATAATAGTATAGCTGTTATAAGTGTAGATTGTATTGGGGAGATTATGTCAGCAGTACTTAAATGAAAATAAAACTGAATTTATACAGTCAAATAAACACAAACAATTATGATAGTATAAATATAAGCTGTCAGTAGGCAAGCAAGTTCTGGTGAAAGAACAAAAATCATTGTTGAGTTGTTGTTGTTGTGAGTTAATCACAGCGACCAACTATTCTCATCGTTTATGTAATCGTTGATAGAATAGTATACCTTTGCACAAAGGTTGGATTTTACTTTAGCCTTAAAATTAAAATCTAGCAGAGGGAAGAAGCTAAAAAAAGGTTACACCAAGACCAACAAATGAGTTATGAACCTAATGAAGCCGGTGAACTGGGAGCATGTAGTTTGTCCTTATTTCTAGTAGGTATTAATATTATGAATATCATTGTTTTTAGTGCACAAGTGTATATTTTGCCTAATATAGATGTCGACTAAGATGATTTGCGAAAGCGAAAAATATATCTACAAACTAATAGTCTTATGGCCATGTTAACTTAAAATAGTGTCGTTATGAGCGATTATAATTATAATTGTTATTGAAGGGATAAACTGCTTTTAAAAATAATTAAGAGGTGACATTGATGATTTTTTTTGATGCATTCAAGTATGTTTAATTATGTTTTGAGTTCAATTACTGTATGCAAAAACGACTTGAAAATATCATATATTTTTTTGCTTTCAAAATTATTTTCGGTTAAAGAGATACACTGCTCTAAAAACCACCTTTTTGACCGTTTTCAAGAAATCTGTACAGTCACGAGTAAAAATAAATATATAACAGCTCGGCGATAATATTTTAGGGCCAGTAATTATAAATTATGTAGATATCTGTACAAATAAAAATTTATTGTTCATATAAAAAAAAATCTTAATGTAATTATTTAGGGATATCTTAATTAATCTTGAATTGAAAATATACTACGTAGAAAATCGAATAAAATAAATGTATCAAAATGCGTAGTACTTTGTGCTATAATAGGAAATTAAAGAAAAATCGAACTTAAAAAAAGCTCTATAGTCGTATAAAAACAAAGTATCCAATATACAAAAAAAAAAAAACGGATACTGCTGTTTTAGATATTAAAAAAAGAAATCAAATTAAGTTGGCTACGAAATAAATATTATAAATCTGTAAAAGCACCTCGCTGCAACGATTATTCAAACTCAAAATAAGGTCATCGATATCTCCTTGTGGGATGATATCCCAGGTTCAACGAAGATGTATGAAAATTGCAACGTTCCCTTTGTGTCACTGTCACCAGATTTTCGGGAAAATGTTGTACAGCCCTGTGTATCTAGCATTATTTTTATTAAAAATCTAAGTACTGGCAATACCATAGCAAATTCTCAACCCTACTTGACATTGACGAACAAACAAACAAACAAAAAAGTGACATAAAATGTCTAAGTCAAACTATAGACAGAAGTCAGACAGTGATGCCAACTTAGGGTAATTTACCCTAGATTTAGGGTGAAACTAATACGACGGGGTAAGTTTTAGGGTATTAATTTTTTTAGGGTAGTTTTTAGGGCAAGGTCTGTTTCGATTACGAGACCACTGTAATATTAAACTACTTAGTGAGTTAGTAGAAATACGTCACGTTGCATTTAGTTTTGGGCCGGGGTTCAGTGGTGCTTAGATGCAGGTGGTAATAAACGATTCCATAACATTTCGAAGGTAGTAATATCTTTTTTTCAACACCTATAAATTATGTGCAAGCGTAGAGAGAGTCTTATTCTGTATTCAGTCGTCAAGACCGAGCCCTGTAGGTAATAGGTTATCTTGGGCCATGATACAGAGTATAATTTGCTGTCATTAAACAGTAATCTTACTCTAACTTCATATCATCAAAAACAATCATAGATAAATTTATCAATAGTTTTTACATAAACAACATCCTATGCAGTCGACGCAGAGGACACCTTTTGTGATGTGAGAGTAAAAAATAAAAAATAAAATATCTCGTTGTTTTATTTGTAAAGTAAGAAAAAACTAATGGAATTAATTTATGGTATTTTATTATTAAAAGTGAATCCGGGGTAAACTGCGACTAAGCCTGGGGTAAAGTGAAAATCAGGCCTGGCAGCACTGAAGTCAGGCAACCACAACCAAAGAGTATAATAATTTTAATGGGAGACCAAAGAGTATAATAATATTAATGGGAGACACAGTACATTATACCACAACACAATCGACCGATATTCGTGAAATGCGAAAAGTACCTATTAAATGAACAATTTTCAAAAAGAATTTGTGATGGGCATGTTCTTGGACAATGACAATGCTTGCAGTATGAACAGATTAGTTGTAGCAGTGGCTAATATAGTAAGCGAAAACAATGACAATATGAATACGTTCAGCACGGCTTTTGAAAAGGAATTCAACCAAACATCGCAAACGGTAGAAAATCAATGTCCCGGAGTTGTACCTGTTACTCGACGTATTAAAGGATTTTATGAAAATACTGTGCGAAATTTTACCGACGAAGATTATGCTGTAAGATTTAAAATGAAAAGGAGTACAGTTCAGGTTAGTTAAATGTAGGGTATCAATAGTTTGACATAAGTTTTACCTTTTTTCTGGGCACTCTGTATTCATTGACTGCAACCTTTTACCTTCATTAGAGTTTGCTTTGTTAAAATTTCTAAATAACTGGTAACATGTTTCTTTCAGACACTCATAAACTTTTTGAAGAAATATGTGAAGCCTGGAAATATCCCCCTCGATAAGAAAGTTCACGTGTTTCTTTGGTTATTAGTAAGTGATTGTTCTTACAATGAAATAGGTAAACTATTTGGCTTGCACAAATCATCAGTGAGCTATATATTTATTGAGATAGCAACCCACCTCACTGAACATAGGTTTAGTTTTATCAGCTGGCCATCAGCAGAAGAACAACATATTACGAGAATAAAGGTGAACAGCAGATTTAAGTTCCCGAACTGTGTAGGTTTTATTGACACTTGTCGTTTTAAAGTTGGGTTGAAAAGAAATAAAAAAGATAAGCCAGATATTGTACTCTTACAAGCAGTCTGTGATGAATCTCTCATATTCCTAGATATTCACATTGGTGAAATAGGAAAGACTAGAAAAAATAGAGTTTTTAAAGAAAGTTCTTTAGCACATCAATTAAAGAATTTTATGGAGTTTGAGAATCATATTTTGGGAGACTCTGAATATAAATTAAAGAAAAATTTAATTACTCCATTTACAAGTGAGGAGTTGTTAACTAGTGAAGAGATGAAGTTTAATGAGATTCACTGGAAGACTCGTAGCTATATTGGTCATGCGTTTGAGTTAATGAAGGAAAGATTTAGAAAGTTGAATCATATTGATGTTGTGAAGGCCGAGTCTGTTAATCTTCTTTTATCTGTGGCATGCATATTGCACAACTTTATACTGATACATGAAGGGTGCTCAGAAGTGAAAGAGGAGGCAGTAGCTTGTGATGATGGTGTCACTATCAACAGAAGTATTGTTCAAACTGCTTTAGAAAAGAGACAGTTTTTATGTAACTATATTAATTATATTGACACAGAAGATGTTTGAGAAATGACCAAAGGATAGATAGTGTAGATGGATAAGTCATCATAAGGTTAACTAAACTTGTTACTTTTAAGTCTTAATATTTTTAAGAAAACAATCATGTAAGTACTTTTTAGAATGTTCTAGTTCTTCTTGGGTTACTTTGTAGGGCACATTTATATTTAATTTGCAATAAAACCACTTTGTATTGTTTTAATACTTATATTTTCTCTTCTAGTACTGAAATTTATATAATTGCCAGCATTATGATATAAAAAATATAATAAATAAAACATATTTTTGAGTGAGTAGTGAGTACTAATGACATATTTGGATGACATTACAGTATGTATTTGATATTATTTAACAACACCAGTATTATTATAAATGATCCAAAAATTTATGTTTATATATTTAATGATTTATTATACACACCAAATCATTTTTAAAGGAAACATTTAGTGATACTCACTTTATTTATACGTACAGAGATAAATCACTTAGTATATTCATACCCTCTACTGCTTATTTACTTTTATGTACAGAAATAGATAGCTATTTTATTTTTGCTTAACTTAAAAAGACTTTGATTGTTTTACGGTGGGAATACTAGCTCCTTTTTACATGTCTGGTGGTTATTTCAGCCTAATAAGTATTTTAATCCACATTAATACGGAGGTCACATTTTATATACATTAAGATGAAATTAAATTAAGTCCATGGTATGAACGCAAATTTGCATAGGAATACATACCTATTAGCTAGTCAAGCTTATTTGGTTTGACATTAGTACATTGATATTGAGAACGAAATAAGCCTGTTTTTAATAATATTTTACAAATAAATAATTTTCTCTGTCCCGATGTATCCTACATAACATTAGGCACTAAATTGGCAACCTACAAGGCACTATGCACTTAGCACAGCAATACATGCTATTATAATAATTATATTATGATTTTATATTGTAACAAAATTTATACCTCTATTATTTACTAGCTCATAACATTATTTTGCGGTTTGTGTTAAACATTAATTTAAAGAAGTTCATCGATATTATATAGACGTTCTTCTGTAGCTAGCACAGCTCAGCTATTGCATATGTAATCATTCTGTTCTTATCATGCAATAATAATAAATTTTTGCTTTTGTGAAATATTACTGCAAATTAAATGTGCCTAACGAAATTAAAATACATACTAAGTCATCTGATATTTAATTTTAATAATATTCATAACATTATGAATATCGATGTAATTTCGCTAAATTCATGAGCTGACCATGTCAAGCCACGATATTGATGAGCCTGTTTGGCTGTAGATACTAGTAACAATACAACACTATATACACATTTAATTATATTTACAATTATAACTGCACCTTGATAATTATCTCCTACGTATTTAGGATTATGGAATGTGACAAAAACTGTACCTACCTAATTATTACTAAAGCCGAATATTTACAATCGGTGTATAATAAATGAGTCCTATCAGTCTGATTTATTGTTGTCCTTTAATTTTTATGATAGATGTAACGATTTTTTTCTTCATTTATAATCGATATCATTTAATGATTTCATCTAAAAACAACAATAACGTTCTACTCTTTAGAAACACTCTCCAAATGTTTACAGTCATTCTGATAATATATCATTTTTAAATGCAATATTCACCGTTCGTTTACTTCAGTAAATAACAATATTAGCTTTATGGAATATCCAGTAGACTGTACACAGGCAGGAGACGAGACACATTATTTACACAAATCATAGTAAAAAAACACTGAGTCCACATTAAAACACTGTCTTAGCCGAATGTTTCCGGAAGACTTGGCACACGCGACACGATACTATCCTCTCAATCACTTCTCAATGGATCCATATACGGTTGTTTTCGGTAATTTTCAAATGTAAGTCTTTTTAACCTTCTGCAAGGTTCCGCACTTGAGATCCTTGTCAAGGGACTCGGTAGAGTTTCGCAAATCAAGCGTGCGCTCCTTGCCGAGCTCCATGTGCAAGTTGTCCTGTTTGGGACAAACATTCGCCACCATGTTCACGTTTTTTGACCGAGGCATGTACGCAGTATTGGCATTCAACGGGGTCTCCAACGGGCTTAATCTGAAATAGATACTTTAATTAACTAAAGTTATTCATTATTATCGTTATATTTATAACCTACTGTTAAAAGTTGTTCGTGTTATTGTACAGTGATTTGCTAATGTGTTTCTATCATTAGCATTTTTCTCATTAAGGTTGATTTATATGTAGAGATATGTTACATGTGTAGTGCAAAAACGATTTGTGACTAAGCATGTCGGATCTGTACAAGGTCAAAGAAAACAATAATAACTAGTGCGAGGGCTTAATGTGGCAAAAACTTTCAGCGACCATTTGCGGATTAGGTACAACTATGACTCACTTCTGGAAATCATAAAAACTCGCCTGTAAAGGAAAACTGGAATGTCAGTCATGCTAACTATGAGAACTTTTCATACGAATTCATATCTATTAGTTAAAATATTATGTATTTGCAAATGTAAGTAGATACCTGTTTAAATGATTGTGTTGTTCATTGAAGGGTGAGGTATCGGTAAAAAACGGGTGTCGAAATCGCCGTGAGAAAAGATATCCGATAACGAATCCGACCATGAGCGTAACGAGGCAGGACGCTACGACTGCGGTCAGCAATGCTTGTGCACTGTAGATGTTGCCGTCCGCGGCCTCCACAGTCAGCAAGTCTGCACAAGGAAAAAATCATCTTAATGGGTTTAAAAACTGAAAGCTCGTTCTTACGATGGCAGCACTTCTGCTAAGTTACTTGGGTACCAACTGTCATTACAAAATGTTTCAGTTGAAAAATAAAGAAACGATGACGGACATAAGCAGTGCCCATTTAAATATAAGTTAAAGAAAATTAATGTGTATCATTGGTAAAAGATTTAGTGATTTAGTGGAAAATTACTTCATAGTAGCTTCTCAATTTTCTCCTTGCGCTCTTTCATAGTTAAACATATTTGTGAAATAAATGGGTATCCGGATTTATGCAATTAACGGCTTTTTCCTTTTAGAAAAATGGATAATGGATACAAATTCATGGACGAATGATACTTAGGTAATGGCCACCATTAATTGAGGAAGTGACAGTTTTTAACCCCATTTATGACATCAATTCATAAAAATCACTTATTAGTTGTTATTTACCTGTTTCATGTTTGTTGTTAGTAGTAGTTTTATCGTCCGACAAAACATTAGTTTCGACAACTTCTATTAATATTTCATTTTGGATATCGTCAGTTTTCTGTCGCAAGTCTGATTCTGATTGGGTAGGCTTCTTAGTGCCTGGATTTCTATTGCTATGTCTATCACCCGGCAAGAGGGCTGGCAACTTATTACATATATCAGTCTTTCCATATTCTACATTTTGTAGAAACCTCTCGGGATTAGGAAATTGCCTGTTTCCAACCCAAGAACATACTTGCTGCTTGGAGTCCCACGCACAGTGTGGATCTTGCAACGCAACACAATCCCTGAAACCAAAGCATGATTTATTAGTTATTTTGTTTGTGTCAATAAGTACATAGGTAAGGTAATTTTAAGTTTGTAGAAATTATAATTTTACCTGCACGATAGCACGTTTCCACAATGAGATAGAGTCACTGCTCTGATTATATCGCCAGAGGCAACGATTAATTTTTCTGTGGTTAGGGCGACATGCATTTGTCTGATGGGCACGCCTTGAGGTAATACTTGTACTTCTGAAATCACAGCTGTTCTAACAGGGTTTCTACTATACTCGTCTACACTGGCATCAAAGTCGCCTTCATTAGCTGCTACATTTACAGCTTTGATAACTCTTCCGTCATCTGTACCGATGTACATGACGTCGTACTTGTTTCCATTCATCGCTTGAACTTGAGGATGCACCGCTATAGCGGAAAATCTATATTGTAAACTAACTCTAATGAGAACTGGCCGTGCTAAGAATGATGGAACAGCTTTATCCATTAGCGGATGTGTCTTTATAAAATTTACTGCTGAATCAGAGAGTGTTCTGCTGTCTTCAACGCAAGATCCCGGTCTGTTTTCTGGTAATTTTTCTTTTTCTAGAGGCAACCAGTTAGAGTTCATGCCCTCTTGACCTTTGAATGATCCTTCAAAAGCATCTATGATATCCCTCATAGCGAAAGCGCATACAGCTGACCCTCCTATTGCATTTTGAGGCGTAGTAAATACTGCGTATATTATATCGTTTTTGCTACTGCTTTTGCCATACATTCCATTTATAAGTTCAGTAGTAGCCTCTGTAAAAAATAAGGTTTTTTTTTATAAAAGCGGCCGTAATAAAATTCTACAAGGAATACAAATCTCTATTTAACCCAAGAAACTTACGGATTTCATCGAAATAGAAAGGATACTCTCCAGGCATGGAACAATTTAGGCGGGTTTTCAAGAACGAAGTCCAACGGTCACTGAACGTATGAGGTCCTCCTTTATCGTTTAGGCAGATCCTTGCTACTCTTGAGTATACTGCCTGCAGAGGTAAAACGAATAATGTTAAACTATGACTTTTTATAGTCATAAAATTCACCGCAAAATAAAATTAGTCTGTATTGACGGTATAAAAATGGTATAGTATACACAACACTGACCTTTCCGCAATTCATGAATTCGACAGCAGTTTCGCGATAGAAGAAGTAAACATGGCTGGTAGAAGCTACAGCTCCCACAAATGAAGGATCGTTGAGCAGTCGGAGATCCGAGCGCTCAGTTCGTACTGGTTCGCGATAGATCAGGGGATCGCCTCCAGAAAAATCGGCTGCCGTTGCTGTGTATAATTGACCGTCTGAAAAATGGAGGATTATTTATACAAGTAGGTAAGATAATATAAATGACCAAATCCGAATAAACATGATAATTGCATCTAGTTGTGATCTTCATGCAAAGCAAACTGAGCAAAAGGAGATTCAAACTGGTCCTTGAATCTATATAGCCAAATAATAAAGTCGTGAGCCGCTAGTAAAATGGACCATATGTTCATATTCTGCTATAGAGTTTTGTATAGCGGTGCTGCAACAATAATAAGTGTGCAATTTTCTTTTGTTACATAATCATGTGTGCATTAAAACGGTGGTCTTCAAAGAGTTAGCGTGAGCGAAAACTTTAGTGGCATAGTAATACAATTTTACTTACCAACAAAAATGGCAGTCGAATTATGTTGTGGATCGTAAGGACAGCGGCCTGATCCGTCGATTTCTTCTAGGTGATGGTTTGGTGGGTGCCTTGCGTACCGACGACATAACGGTTTGAATGCATTGGTGCCACACACCAACAGACGTCCGTGCGACCGTGCTGCTACTCGCGGGTAATTCTGACATTCATCGGCTGACTTGCCCTTTAATTGGCATAGCTCCCTGTGTGCGTCCGTTGATTGCCACTCCAGTCGCTGTGGGTAAAATTATTTATGTTTATAGATATGATAAGATTTTATCGAATGCTTTGCATTCAATGCGATAAAACTGTGCAAAATGTAAATTATATTAACCTATTTGAATTTGGAAATACAATCTAGTCAAATATTGCATTGCACAGCCAGAAACCTCTGTCAAGCGCGTTAGTTAATTCGATGGCCGCAGCGCCCGCAGCCGCATGCGTTAGCAAACCGACACGACGGCAACGTCACGCTTGCCTCCACAAGTCTAGTTGTCTCGTGCCTAATATATGTCTCACATCGTTTATTAATTTGATACTAATGTTCTAATACACACATGTGCATGTGTGTGTACTAATGTGCTTTGATGCTAATGCCTTTCGCCAAAACTTGATGCATTATTTGTTAAATAATTGAATCTGGGATTTACGTCGGTCCGACAGTTGTTATTAACTTTCTCTTAGCATAATGAATAAAGCTACGGCGCAAATGTTTTAGCCAATTTGCACCATATTCTGAGACTGACTCTTAAACGTATTGTTTTGCAAACCAAGTTACACTAGTAACTACTAAGCAACAAAATTCGGTGGTTTTGTGCTATCTGACTAAAGGTGACCTTCTTTCACGTTTTATTGTATCAGCGTCTACTTCAAACGGTACGTGTTGATGGCAAAATGCAGTGCAACCTACATCGAAAAGGTAGGCAATACCGGCTAAGCGTGCAGTTATCTTCGCGGCAATATAGCGGTATCAATATCGTCCATCGTTATTACAGCTAAAATACTAAACCTACTTTCATTAGGCCGAAAATGTTATTAGGTACTTGTACAAATAAAATAGGTGGTGCTAGTCAGCTAGAATTTTCGTTCTGGGGGTAGCATTGAAAATACACTAGTATAGAAAAAAAAGTTGCTGAGGTTAAAGAAAAGTATCCGTATGGATATGATTGGTGTGATTAGTATGCGGGCGAGGCAGAGTAGCTGCCCTGCGCCGCCGGCCGTGAATAATTCAACGCATCACCGCACTGGCCAGCTCTAATATGTGACGAGTAATTTAAACACCGAGCACCACATTCAAGTCGAACCTTTGAATGCTAGGATGTTTTTTTAAATAAATCACCAAATAACCGTTTGTAATTTGTGTGCACAGGTAATTTTCCTAGGGTAGATATTGCGCTTGGTTAGGGCTCTTTAGGGCTCATTCTATTGTATCAATTTGAGTTTACACACACAGCAGCAGTTAATTTCCTGTATAAATGCTAATAAATGGTTCTATTGACTACAAGGATTCACTGTTTGTTAACCTCTTTTCTTAGGGTTTTATACAACGTGAGTGGAATGCGAAGTAGCTCTGCAGCGTCTTCCTACCTCATTACAATGTTTTTCCTTCGACTCGCACTGGGGCGTGGAAATCGGACACATGTTTTGGGCAAAAAAATAAGATACAGTTTATATGTAGTATGTTTTGCTTATCTCTGCGTGACTATGTACCTGATTTCTATTTATCTCTGTAAGGGCATTGAACGGATGCCTGATGTGCCGTCATAAAATACGCCTACAAACACAGGACTGTTTTTCATGAGTGAAACGTTAGTAATTTTTGGCTTCGTGCCAAACAATCTCGCCCTACGTCCGCTCGTCCATGTTGTTTCGTGTTTTTATTTCTCACACCGTCAATCGGAACCTCAAATAACTTGGAGTACCTACATCAGCTAATGCTCTTTTATGTGATTTATTCAAATATTTGTTTAAATAATTTGCACGTTTCGTCGAAAAAATAAATACTATTGAGCTGTCTCTCTATTTACAGACTAGCTTGTGCCAACTGTCAATATGAAATAATATTCATTTTTCTCGATACGTTCTAGTATCTACTCATCATAATGATATCTAATAATAACATAGGTAATTGTTTATCAGATATAGGTATCGTTTCAACTATAATGCACAACCGAGAATGCTAAGAAATGCTAGCAATGAACAAACGTAAACTTAAGATTCACAGCACTGACTTGAAAATAATTAGCCTTGTAAAAAGTTAGTAGGAATAGCGATAGTGCAGATTTTTCCATTACTAAATAAAATCTTATACCAATTACAAAATAAACAGTCTGCTGCGCGAAATGGGTCGTAACGTAACTAAGAATAAACGGTGAGTGCACTAGAATACCTACCTACTACACTTAGTTGTTTGCGCAAGATTAGATACATAAACCTGTAGTAGAGTGCGATACCTATTAAGGTTTTCGTTACTGGTTCGTTCAGGCTGCCACTGCAGGCGGATTAACTTGGCCAAATCTACGGCGATATCAATCTGGACTATCTGGTTACTGTTCTGGAGATAACCCTTATCAAGGAGTCCGGATTTTAATCAAATACAAGATAGGGATTTTCATCAATTGATTTGTAAAGAATACCGTTACCAATAAAAATAGTTTTTTTTTTGCTTTTGTATCACACCCGATACTTTCAATATGATTGATTCTAAGTGGTTTTTGAAGGCTGGTTTACTTGAATAGTACAAGCGAATGACCTAGTATAAGTCCCAGTAATCAGAAATTCATAAATCATTCATTAACTTTAAAGCAGCTAACATGCATAATGTATAAATTTGATAATTACCTGTTCTACATTTTCTGACAGATCGTAGAGGCTTAGGTTGAATACTGTGTTCCTGCGAATACACAAAAAAATCAAAATCAAAATATTTTATTTCACATAAACCTGCAAGGGCATTTATGAAACGTCAGAAGCTAGGTGCACGGTTCCAATTTATCGCTAAAAAGTATGTTGTAATGGACGCTCAATATTAACGTAAGTAAATAATTTGAAACTATATTATTAGAACAAAACTGGTTTATTCTGAGAATGGTCGCACCTGATTAAATAATACCGAGATACTTTAGTATTTTGTAATGTGCCTTCTTTGGGAATTGCTGACCGGCGTTAATTTGCATAATCGGATCATTTAGGCCGATGTGAATAGAGTACTAAACTAGAATTGCCTCATTTAAAAGTTGCTGTAGTATTATAATATAATGAAGTGTTAATTTACCTGCCGCCAACTATAATAGAGAAGTCATCTCTGTCTAATATACGGAAGTGGTGCGGCGCTGTCGCGTTGCCTACGAATTGCTCTGCCGTTTCATCACCTGAAACAAACAAGAAAAAGTTTAGCGCCAGTCAACTTTATTTATCTTAGAATATCTAAATCAAAACTAGCCACATTCTGATGGAGAGGAGAGCGCTACAAACACGACACTCTAGGATAGCAGATTTTGCTAAAACTGGTGAATTATTCAGAAAGATCCAAGTTAGCTCTCTAAAACACTGTTGTTCCATGTAAAGCTAAATTACGTTGATGAATATAATATTGTTCATAACAACATTTCCTATTTTTAGTAGCTAATCTTAATTCTAAGCAGATTTAATTTTGGCATAGGAATGTTTAAAAGAAATATAATCTGCAAGTAATGGGAATCTCTACATGCTTTTGTTGTCGGTTTGAAGGTGCATATTGGAGTTTTTTTTTGTGCAGATCAAACGAACAATGTTCCTATTGTGTAGCGATTAAACAACAATGAACATTTGCGATTTCATCACAATTGGTTGGGAAATTCTCACATGTCATAATATAATACTACGAAATGCCCCGAAGTTTCTTGCACCTGCCATGTAGCAGGAAGTTAATTTTAAAATGTGAAGATGTTTCCACTGCCAGTTTTTCTAATCATGAAACCAAAAAGGAAAAGTTTTCACATCGAGCTTACCGTTACGTACATTATGTATGTAGGTCTACGTGCTTGCTTTCTTGTTTCAATATTACATGTTAGTAATTATAATTTAGGAGAGCTCACTAGTAGTGAGTATTTGTAAATACCTACCGGATTAATATGTAGAGCTAGTTATTTAAACTTTGACAACTCTATAGAAACTCCCTCGATATTGAGCAGAGATTTTTTTTTTACTTTCCAGATGCAAAAGTAATTAATTAAGTTCTTATTTTATGAAGTTGATCTTACCATATTTGATATGTATGCGTGCGTTAGCATCCGGCATCCAGGCTTGAGCCGTGGACGCTAGGAGGACAAGGACCGCGCGCACGACGGCCATTTTAACTTAATATCTCCTCTCTATGCGCGCCATGTTTCCGCACTTCTGGCACCCTGTAAAAAAAACATTTAAATACATTATTAAGTTGTTTAAATGATATTGCTCTTAAAGCTTAGTGTATCATCTCATCCAAAAACAAAAGTATTTATTTTTATGTCAGTAAGGAAGTGATAGATACCCAATTATAATCCACCTATGTTCATATTGCATTATCTAAGTAAAAGACTTGATCCACAGTAGGTAAGCCAGGTGCTACCGAAGCTTCGCAGAAGTTTAGATTCCTGTTTAACTTTTGGAATGTTTACGATACTAACGACGTTCAGTTTTATATATTTATTTGAAAAAGTACCATCTAGGTATTGTATACCTTATTTCGTTGTAGGTCCATTAAAGTTAAGTATGTAGGATGTAGGCAAGCATATTGTTGTGCTACATAATGCGCCGCTGTTATGCTTAATTTTCTTCTGGACCCAAACGATAATTGGATATAAAAAATAAGACGAATTTAAATGATAAATGCAAATGAGTGCGTGGGATGTCGTTGAACGCACGCATATCTAGTGGCGGGTCTGGTTCTCGGTCACACGGGACGATCGTTTGACGCACGCAGCATGCATCCGCACACGCACTCATTGCTCAGGATTCGCATTCTACTATTTTTTTATTTTTTTTTAACTATTCTTGTCGATCGTGAGAAACAAAACTCGATGGTCTCGTCTCAGTCGTGATCTCAGCACCCACCGTTCACTTGTTACGTTATCTTATTTTTAATCCACCTTTTATGCCTCGCTCGATACAGTTTATTGAAGACATTTCATTTTTTATTCCTACAGATATTACAGTGAATGGCCATCGTAAACCGGATAATTTTGATCTACCTTATAAATAAATATTTAATTGGTTCGCATGACATTATTTTTAGAAGAGGCTTCATAAAATAGCTATCATACTTTATTGCTTATACCTACTTATTATAATTGCTTATCTGGCTATACTAGATACAGTAGAAATATTTAACATGGACAGCGGGAGCTAGTAGCGAAGAATATAAATGACCTAACGAACAATGCAATTTTCTCCGAAATCGGGATTAAGTATGACCACTTTGAACAGTTTTCTTAAGTAGAGGGTATGTATCATAGCTTTGGCTTTCGACCTTTATTAGGTAGGTATTAGAGATGCGCCGAGTTCAGGTTTCACCGAGTAACCGAGTTTTGCTTGGTATTATGTTTACCGAACCGAGTACTCTGCCGAGTAACTTGGTTTAGTTGACGCAGGTATCGGCAACGTACGAAACGTTGGGAATTTTATAGAAAAATGCCATGCAGGTTTTTGGTAGTGTTACGAGAAATTAGCATCTACAGCGGCAAGATATGAAAAGTGCCATCGCTTTAAACTTTTAGAGTTTTACCAATTTATAAGTAAATCTATTAATCTATTACCACGGCAGACTGATTATTTCGTAAAACATGTTCGTTTTTATTACCTGATTTTTGCGATAATGAGATAATGTACATTAATAATGAGTTATTTTCGAGTAGCTTGGCATTCAAACGAATACCACTAAAATTGCGAGTGTGGCGAGTACCGAGTAATAAGCGAGTACTCAGCTCATCTCTATTAGGTACTATCTCAAAAGAACCACCTGTATTTGCTGTTGTTTACCTACTGTTGCAGCACATCCAACTACAGCACTGTAAACAGAGACCGTAACTGAACTTGAAATACAAATGAGTGAAGGAATGTGGTACGAAAGATCGTTGTTGCGATAAAATGTAAGTCGACAGATTGCTTCTATTCATTTTAATTAATTCATGGTCAGTGATGCGATGTGGTGCTAGTACGTTGGGTAGACGTGCGTTGCGGGATCGACTTCTTTTTCCCACATACCTAAGTAGGTATCTACGTAAATTTTAACTTCATGTCATGATAAAATAGTGCCATTTTCTGAAATCTACGCGGACGAAGTCGCCGGCAGTACCGAATTTCTTAATATAAATAAAATGATCGTAGCAGGTGGCGTTCTGTAGTTTCTGCCTACCCCCATGGGAAGAAGGCGTGCGTTTATGTGTATGTAAAAATAAATACAATGAATGCATATATGAATTCGAAATTATGCATCTAAACAACTAACAATAAAAGTGATTAATGGAATTAATGCAAAAATAATCACATGTCAGATATTATGCATTGTGTAACGATATTGAAAGGGTTGAGAAATTGATGTAACATGTTGCTCGCGTACTCGCACAGATGTGGCGCACAACACAATGCACGGAGGACTGAGTGCACTATGCGGAGGGCGACGCGACGCATGCATTTGATATTTTCATGAGTCTGTTACATTACACCACCACGGTGCTGTTTTGGGAGCAACTGTTCACTGATGTATGCTATTTAAACCGGATTGCGTGAATTCTGCCCCCACGACACGATGTATTGCACTTCGAACGTACAATTTATGCGCGACGAGTGGCGAGTGTACCGGAACAATTACCGAAGTAAACAAATAGCGATTACCGGTACGGAGACTAAACTAGTTAGGTAATGTTCATGTTGAAGTTATATTACATAATGCGTAGGTTTTACTAAACTACTTTCAAATGTGCAGGATGCAAGTGGAAGATCTGCGCCATGTTCAGATCGAAATATCAAAGAAATAAATAATGAAATCTTACCGTCTAACGTCGAATACGAAATAAGAAAGATAATAAACACGTAAAAGAGGTATTCGAATGAATATTTTACACAACGAGTTAACATTAGTACCTACTAGTTGCGTAGTAGTGTCGCGGTCAGTTACTCAGTTCTCATGTGTATTTCTCGTTAGTGTTCAATTTATGAAACAACATGTCCATGTACGTCGGTGCCTTGCATATTATTATATTCCCTTGTGTTATTTTATTGGTATGAAGAGTCTCCAGCAGATTACGCTGGCTCAATATGCGGTAAACAAGATAAGGCTGCATTTGCGCGGAGCCGGTTGACACTTGAGCCTCGAGATGCGGCCGCGACGTGCTGAAGACTTACTCGATCCCACGCGGATCAGGAAGCTGCGGTTCTTTTCTGTCACTTGCAATAAATAACCATTTGAAGGAGCGTGGGGCGGTTTAACGTTCGACTTGAAGGATAGAGAAGCTATGCTGAGACGATAAAAGACAGTTGCGCGCCATTTTGCCGTTGAGATATGCATTTTCGCTTCTGGTGGTGTCACGTCTAATATGTATGTTTTTCAACGATGGATACACTTAGTACTTAT
The DNA here is from genome assembly GCA_949091785.1 of Polymixis lichenea. Lineage (NCBI taxonomy): Eukaryota > Metazoa > Arthropoda > Insecta > Lepidoptera > Noctuidae > Polymixis > Polymixis lichenea. The sequence goes on along the minus strand of OX420932.1, from coordinate 12,432,996 downwards.
GTATTACGATAATATTCCTATCCAGCTGTATTTACTACAAACCTTTAAACTTTTAAACCATACTTTGTTTGTACCATTAAGATACACTGTTCCTAGATTTGTCTGAAACAGCGACAAAGTGAAGAGTTAATTTAACGCTTATTAAGTAAACGAGTAGCTGGCTGTTTTAGAACGAAAGTCTCGGAACGAATACGTTACAGAAATCTAGCTTTGAAATACCGTTTTTATAATTAGTCATTGTAAAATAACTATTTATGTAAGTTAGAATGAGACTAGAGTTTTATGTTTTTCGAAAGTCAGGCATTCGCGTATTATTCTGTTCAAGAAATATGAGGCCAACTTCATTTGCAAAGTACCTTCTGATTTATTCTCATTTTTACCTTAACATATTTTCCATCACATATCATCACATATTTATCTATGATTAAGTATTAAGTTTTAAAACATAAGTAACTCTTTATACAAACCGCTCTAGTTTATTTAATTGGAATGTCATTTATTAACTTTAACATCCCTGAATTTTCATAAACGGATTTTCAATCAGAAACAGCCAGATTTTATTATGTGGCTTTATAACTCTTTTGATAGCTTTTATTGAAATGTCACTTTTTGCATTGTCTTTTTTAAATTAAACTTTGGCCGCTTTGGTAATATAAGAGTATGTTTGTTTATTTACATAGGTAGGTACAGCTACCTAATATATCAATGTTAGAATATCACTCTATTATAAATGAAGCGGTGTTACTTTTTTATGCACTGAGAAGTCAGAGGTATCAATTTAGGTATAGTTTGGTTTTACCATCCGCAACATAAAATCGACACATTTACCCATTTCGTTAGATATATTTAGCGGACTTCCTAGTGAGTAAATCATGATAAAAATATAATTTGTGCCAATTAATGTTCGTTACTTCGTGTTCCTACGTATTTACTGATTGCGGCAGCTACGATAAACTGTACTTATGAACCTACATGTGTATCGTATCAACAACTTGCTTGCGTGTTACGATAACTTATCAGTTATCAGTAAGAACCGTTCCTAAAATGATTGCTAATTACAAATTGGGTACGAATTTTACACACGGTACACATGTTTGAGTGATACCTACATTGTCTAACACCTAGCCAGTACCTACCTACCCGTTGTTCTTTTTATAAACAATTGATAGGTAATTATAGTCAAGAATATAACATAAGGACGTGATGCTGATGACACATTGTATAAATTAATTACTCATTGTTAATGGTTTTCCGGTATTTTAATTGTAGGCTTATAATTCACGTTCATGCTATATTAAGTAATAATATATGCATGTGATATTATTACCATTTTAGGTGTTATGTTGAAGGGAAAGTTTTTGTAACTGTGACGTTCAAACTGTTATCAAAAGTTTTAATACTCTAGGAAAACCCTCAAGTACCTACCTAATGGATTTTTATGGCGCGATAAGTAGCAAATTATTAGTTAACAATAGCGCATCGCGCCAAATAAAGTTCAAAACAGCCAGCGATGCGTTTAATGTTAGTTGAATCGAATGACAACCAAAATAAAAGTGATTTTGCAGTTTGAAATTAAATATTAGTGCATGGCTCACTGGAATATTTTTTTAGGTATTTATATTCAGTCTAGTGATGTACCGACTAGTCGGCCATATTTGTAGTCGGCGATTATTCGGCTAAAACCGCCGACTAGTCGGTCTATTTTTTACTCGTATTAATATGCTTCAAAATTTAAAAGATGGTGATTGAAATGAAATTAAAATCTTTACTATTATTATTTTTATTATAGAATCAGTTTTACAGTTTACTTTCAGTACAATCTAGAATATGATAGGAAGAAACGCCGGCTCGCACGTAAACAATGATAGAATAAGTGGAAAGTAAACAAAAACATGCCCCGTTATTTTGCAGCCGACTAGTCGTCCAAAGTCATAGTCAGCCCATCTCTAATTCAGTTGATTTAATTCCCTTTATAATCATTAACTACATAAAATAATCATTATTATGATAGTTTTAACTCATAATTTTAAGAATGAAATTATGCGAAGAAAATTTTTTTTTTTTGTTATGATTCATTTTTTCTGGCTTGTAATATGTACCAATAAGCCTAACTGTAAGACAAAAAACTGAGCATTTTAAGGTGTCCGACGTTTGGCCCCCATAAAATTCTATCTCTATTGATTTGTACAGCACCCATAGAAAAGTCTTACAATGTTTTCTCAAATTATTTTTAAACATTTGAATATTTACGCCAAAGTAAACTTTGGCACTTTTGGCAAACTAGATTTTTATCGAAATGTATTCCGCTATTATGTTTAGTATGGTCTGCGGGTGAGGGTTGAAGTACTTTATCGGTCGCTTATTTTTAGATATGTGAGGTGTCCCGGCTCGTGGCCCGTGTAATGTAAGGTGTAGGAACGAAATGGCTTCCTTAATGGAGCTCGCAGACGGTTAGCAACTTACTCCTATTTATACATTACCTACTTACTATACTTAGTAATCTCATAGAAAAGCAAGTACAACCAACGTCTTTGTGCTTGATATACAAAGACGAATTACTTGAGACATGGGTTTGGGGACTTTTCTTCTATACTGCTTTGCTATTTTTTGGTTAACAAATATGGAGTAGCTAACTCTACTGAGATTTCGAATTTGATTTTGATTAATGTTTTCATTGGTCAATTTGAAGTTTTGTTAATGTAATCCATGATGTAGGTATATGTGATTGTTACAAATATTAAGACGGTACCTAACCAATGTAATGGAAACAGTTTGGTTGATGCGAAAATTTAATTTCGTTCAGTATTTGTTCACCAAGTAAGTGAGCAAAAATGCACTCTATTTCAAGTATGAGAATGATGCACAATTAAAAATAAATTATTTTCCAGTGATCTGGTTATTCCTGCGGGAATTCAAGTCGACTATGGAAACTTCGTATGAGTATGTAATTTATTGGCATGTCGTAACGTGATAATATGTACCTACCACGTTATGAGGATGTATAAAATATTTTAGTCATGACTGTTTCACCAATGAGTTCTACCCACATTAGCATCAATGACTGTAGTTATTAATGGATGCTCATTTATCTAAGTATTATGATGGAATACTGATTTGAAGACACATTTATGGTCTTCAATTTTTTTTTTCAAATCAGACCAGTAGTTTCTGAGATTAGCGCGTTCAAGCAAACAAACAAACAAACTCTTTAGCTTTATAATATTAGTATGGATATAGTATAGATTTGTTTGCTTCTAAGAAACATGTTAAATTTTTTATGTTACGATGGTGGGATTTAGCAAAGTGTAGCGTCACCCATGAAGTACCCATCCTCTGGAAACGATTACTACCGAATTGTACATTGTTTCAAATAGCCGATCTTGACACTAATATTAGCAAAATTATCAAAACGGAAATTTAATCAGGCTTGGGTAATTTCGGAACAGTCACATATGACCCATTAGTTCCCCCGTCTGCAGTGGCGGATTTACACAGTTACCGCCAGGAGGCTTTAAATTTTTTGCAGCCCCTACTAACTCTTTTGAATTGTAATATTGAAACGCTATTGGAATATTTTGAAAATTCATTTTCACAATTAGTCTTTTTAGATGTTAGTAATTAGTATAGTAGTTATACGATAGTTCAATTAGTCACGGCGTTTAGTAATTTTTCATATACAGACATTGGAGTATTCGGTATACCAACTGTATGTAGAGTAGGTAGGTACTGAAACATTGTAATTTTGTTAAATTTTCGATACTTCTTTTCTCCGCGTATATAATAATGTACTTTTTTTATTTCCTTAAGAAAAAAAAAAATGAGCAAAATTTGGCGCCGCCCTAAAATTTGCAGCCCTAGGCTCCAGCCTACTCAGTCTGCTGGTAAATCCGCCACTGCCCGTCTGGTTCTAAGAAGACAGAGCAGTTGGTATACATTAGTTACTTTGTAGGTATATATCCCAGAGCAGCTCAAAGCTGCAATGGCTCTTTCTTCAAAAGGCCTTTCCAGACATTACCCTGCATTGTTAGACTCACATAAAATTTAAATAATATAATGTTTGGACTTTAAAAGAGACTATGACCTCTGAGTTTGTTTCGGCTTTTCTTCTCAGGGAACAGTCAGCTAGGAAATGCCGGCGCCATCTAGTTTTAAAAAATATTGACCAACAAAATATTGACGTGTAAAAGTGTCTTTTAAGATCTACTTACATAAATAAACATTTCATTTCATTTCATTTCAGAGAAATAACTTCCTGAAATGGTAAACTATGTTTAGATTTGTTTAATAAATGTAGGTACTCTACGGATTAGTATCCAAATCAACGTGCAGTAGTGAAATATATTGAACTACATATTTGCATATCAATATGTAACGCAAATTAACTTGTTAATGAACTTTAATAAACCAAACCATTCGATATTGCTGCAAATAATTTGTATTTTGACAAATCCACTGGAGCGATAAATAGGATAATGGTAATTAATTTATTGGGCTTGCAAACGTGGTATGTACATCTTTTTAATTACATTTATTAACAAAAACATCAACACCTCTTGTGTAGGTACATAATAAATAGTATTTACTTACTTAGTTTAATTTGATGATAAACTTTAATGAGGGTAGATATCAATCATGTCTACCTACAAAATTCAACTGCAGCCATGATTTACCTATACTACGTTTGTGAACTACTCAATCAAAATCAAAAGTCATTTATTCAAACTAGGCTGAGAGTCAGCTCTTTTTGAACGTCAAAATTACATAAGACAGTCCCCCAAAACGCCCGCCCTTCACCAGTTCCTAGTGCTTTAGCTGGGAAGAAGAAGTATATACTATTTGAATTAGTGACAGAGGAAAAGTAGGCCATTAAAACAGTTCCTGTCTACTCAGATACAACATGCATTAGGATTTTTTTAATGAACAATAATTTGTTAATTAAACTTCCAGGGTTCAAAATAGTGCTTCAGTCAACAAACAACTCTTTGAAATATTCGTTTTACAAGAGTTGCAAGATTAACTGAGTTTAATTTTGTGAGAGCAGTGTGACTTACGAGTTGTAGGTTCGAACCCAGGCAGGCGCTTTACTTTGTGTAAAGTATCTTTGTTACTTCATCCATTTCATCATCATGCCGGGTTCTTTACCGAAACCGGCATGTCCTAGAACTAAAAATTCGAAGACGTGGCGTCTACCAACCCGCACTGGGCCCGCGTGGTAAATGACAGCCCACTCAATCTCACGGAGAGGGCCTGAGTCCCAGCAGTGGGAACACTATAGGCTGTTCATGATTATGTAGTATCGTGTCGTTATGTTAAAAGTTGCAAATAAAAATTCAAACTATGTTCAGTGCGTGATTACATTTTGAGAGTAGTTAAGTGTCTAACCAAGCCTTGGTCTTGCATTGACCCATTGGCCCCAGTTACAATTAGTTAACATTCGGTGTGCTCCGGCGCATCTGGTATTTTACTTACTATCATAAGTATGACACATGACGCGTACGCAATTACGCAGGATGTTGATAATGTTTTCATTCATTAATATGGTAAACTAGAGTAATTGTCGCTATTTGTGAATCAGACGTTTAAGAATCTTACATTGTGACTGGCGATTATAATTAGATAAGGTCAATGACACTGCTTTTGGAGTCAATTCTGAAAATGTTTAAAAAATTATCGCTGGTACTTATCTCATGTTTTTTAGTAATCTATTTTTGGTTTAAATTGAAGAGTTCAAGAAACCTAGGTGGTGGCTAGGTGTTAGGTACGTTACATAAAGAATAACAAATGATGTAATAATTAAGTAAACAAGGATGAATATTGAATAACAAATTGGTACCTAATTACCTAACTACATCTGCCGAGATGATTTGCTTGTGGGGCTTTCCATGGTGAAGAAGATTATGACAGAGGCCAATTTTGTAATTGACAATGATAATTCTTGTGTCAGTCGTTGTAGTTGTGAAAACGTCCGGACTCCTTTGTAACAGTCTAAGACAATAAAAACTATTGCTTATCTAATTACTCATACAGTGCAATGTACATAAGTTGATACGACGACGTTATCATTCAATTACTCTTTACACTGCGTACATTTCTGAATTACCAATTCATATTTTGTAAAAAAAAATAAGCTCATAGGTATTTACACTAAACTAGTTAGCTTCATTAGGTCGGTAATACTTAGTACTAATTGGTTCAGTTTCGAAATTAGCAAGTATCATCGCAAGACTTTCCAAATGAGTACAGCAAGTAATAAGTAACAAAATGGGACATAACAGTGTGCTTTTGAGCGGAGATACAATTTACACCGGTGCCGTTGAGTGTCTAGTTGAGTAGTCGAATCGTTGGTAGAGCGGCCCCGCTTGCTCGCTAGTCGCTTGCCGTGTCAACAAAGCTTGCTCTCTCCTTCACTCCCCTATCCTATGGGTTTTGTTTGTGCCGCCTCCGCAACGCTCTGGGCCCAAGCCCGTTAGTCAAAACTGTTTAAATAATATCTTTGTGTAAGAGTTATAAGAAGTTGCCACTGGTCACTCACCAATTTGAAATATTCCCAGCTTTGTAATCCAATTTAGATTTTAAATCACGGGTCATCGCATGTTAAAATAGTAAAATTCAAGCACAGCATTTAATGACACTCCACTCATTCACAAATATCTGTCTGACATAGTCAGATAAATCACAACGCTCACGAAAAATCACAGATGCAGCACTTGGGTTCACAAAGGTAGTAACCGGTTTGTAGACAGTGTAACAGAAGTGGTGTGTTTACAGTGGGCGCGTTGACGAAACCAGCGTAGACTATCGCTGTGCGTGCTCTCGCGGCGCACTCGGCAGGGGCACTAGCGCGAGCGCCCCACTATTTCGCTCCCCGAACTTGCCCGACAGGCTCGTCTACTTCTGAACGTGCGCGTGCGCTCGCTGCGCTGCGCCGATGCCACGTTTCGTACCACGTTGCCAGTTCTCCACAATTTTTTTTTTTGTTTTGTGTTGACGCTTCTAAATGAGGGCCCATAAAATAGAAACGTAGACCGTCGAATAAAAAATTAGGAGGGTTATATTAGTTGGTTACTGGCTCTTCTCTTTTACTAGTAAAATCTTCATGATGCATATTGTTGTACCTAATGAAATTGATAGGACTACATTACTGCTCTCATTCTCTATTTAGTAGAGAGTTAAAATCATGAAAATTATAGATAGCAACAAGTTGAGATTATGTATGTGTGAATGCTACGAAAGAGCTTCTTATTTATCACTCATTTAGAATCATACATGTTAATAATAAACCCGTAGGTACAGTTTGTGAATAAAGCACGGTAGAGCACGAAGAGCATAACTTTACTGCAACTATTTTGCGTACACTGCAGCTGTTAGTTATTGCTATTATTATTAATAATACGATTTAAACTCACGGAAGGACAGACACATGTGGCAGTCTAAGTTTATTATACGCAGCGAAGCGACGCTCACCCCTCGCTGTGCGCCAGGTAGAGACCGCTGAGTGCTTGAAAAAATGCCCACGACTACAATTTGCCCTCTACTGGTACGTTTTGTCCCAATATTTATGGCCGTTTTGTTTTGACCTAAGAAACTCAGTTAGAAGATACTTATTTATAATTTAGTTGGAATTGCAGAATATTGCTTTTTCTTTTGTACCTTTAACTTCCTTCTTGTTCCCCAGATATCAACCTGACTAGACTGTAAAGAATAATGTGCGCCTCCGCCGGTACTAATAGTAATAAAATAGCCGGTAATTTATTTCTCCCGTATTGAAAATGTTGAGTTATATAAAATGTATCAATAATTAATGTTAATTGTACAATTCAAATAGTCTATAACTAGACTCGGAGTGGGAAGGATAATTATTAATTAGCTAACAGTTCGAGGTTTATAATTTACGTAATCTTAAGTGGCTTATGCATTTCGGGAAGCACTGGAGTCGTTTGTTCGAATAAAGATGTTTGATTCCATTCCAACATGAGATATTGTACAACAATTGAGGCATAGCTACAGGACGTCGCACGTTTGTTGTGGGAATATTTGTACGTGTCAGGTGCTACCTGGCCGCGTACCTGCGGTAATGCTATTATGCAGCCACAGCCTGCTGCCCAATGTTCAGATATTGTGGTAATAACAGACTCAGATAAGTGTATTAACAGTTTAGTAAAAAAAAAAAAAAAAATAGTGCTGACACTATTTACTTTACTTTGTTACTAAACCACGTGTTGCAAGAGTTTTAGGTGCCAGAGCTTTTAAATCTTCTTTACTCGTCGTTTGTTTCAAATTGTTCTTAAAAACAGCTCATGCCCGCCAACAGCGACGACTCTGACGAGGCCGTCAGAGTCGTCGCTGTTCCAATTGGTCACCAAATTTTACTCGTACAAGAAGTCCTGATTTATCATCATCATCATCTGCCTAACCTTTTCCCAACTATGTTGGGGTCGGCTTCCAGTCTAACCGGATGCAGCTGAATACCAGTATTTTACATGGAGCAACTGTCTATCTGACCTCCACAACCCAGTAACTGGGGTAATACGATACCCCTTGGTAAGACTGGTTATCAGACTTTCGGGCTTCTGACGACCCGTAACGACTGTCAAAGATCCACAAATGACAGCCGGGACCAACGGCTTAACGTGCTTTCCGAGGCACGGAGGGGTCTTGGTATTATAGTATCTGTTTATTACTGATACTGTACTTACGCTTCTTTTTCATCCATCCACATCATCTTTGTTTTATTATCCTTTTACGACTTTCTTACATTATTATATTTCTCTCTTTGTTTTCTGTGCTAACACTCTGCGGATCGGTCTTAAACGATTCGTCTATATAGAATTACTTGATTTTACATTAGAATTTCCATATTTTTACATAATAATATTATTGTTATGACATTTAAGTCAAACGTGTCAAACTGATGTCTACTTATTCTTTTAATTATCTATGCAGTCTATTTAAGGAAGGTTGCATTACGATTGTAATTACCAAAAATCATTTTATATCGTTTTGGATAGCCTAAATTTGGTTTATCTATCTAACTACGTTGTCAACTAAATAACAAAATTCTAAATTATAATTATAAGATTCTTAAACGCACTCTGGGTTTATATGAAGGAGGTTTTATACGTCTTGGCCGACTAGACTGGCAGATGAGAAAATCGATGGCGGATGACATGAGAAACGAAGAAACGAAGAAAAAAAGCAGCGAGAGCGGGTCAGAGAATAAAAAGGAGAAAAACCAAGAAAAAAAGAGTAAGACCGAGCTGAAGGCCGCGTTTATACTGCTGGCTCGTGCGCGGTATTTCGTCCCGGGCATGAATGGAACAGTTACTGAAACTATTCCTAAGCAAGCTTGTGTGACTGCTACTACAACTCGAAGAAGTGTTTCAGGAGTGAAAGCCAAAGATATGCATGTCAAGGAATTGGACTATGATTATTACCAATAAATAGAGTGCAAAGGTACCTTTTTATAATTTAGCTTGTATTTCTCTTATTAAATATTAATTGTCTAGTCTATTTTCTACCCGTTTTATTTGTCAGGGATGGGTAGACACGACAGTATGTAAAGATGGTCACCCATCCACGGACCAACCGCGGCAAGCGTAGCTTAACCTGATCGATCGACCCGTGCAGCTATTGTTACTTAGCCACAAGCCCCTCTCCTGATTTATCATCCTTTGAAACAAAAATACCTCAATGCGTCACCATTTTACATTTCTTGTTACAAGGTACCTACAATAAAAATACAGTCGGGTTTTCTTAGCATTTACAGGAGCCCTTATGAAAGTATATAAAAAGAGTGTATAAAAGCTCTGTATCTAACCTACTTACCTAAAATTATCAGTAAATAGGAATTATGTAGATAGCAGCTTTTTTTGTTAATGTACTTTAATTTAAAATAAATAAGTACCGATGACGAGTCGGGACTAGGAAAACAAAAATATTTGAATCAGTTGTGATCCGAGATCTTTTGTTTTTGAATGATGAATTGGAACAGTGACGAGTCGGCCATAACTGCTCCATTTATCACTTCTTCTCATGATAATTACGTTACTCAGACGCACCATTGTTTTTGTAAGAAATAGGTACGCTTACCTAATCATAAAAGTCAGAAATATCAAAAGCATTACCGTAATAGAGCAAAGATAGTAGGACTGTAGGAGCAATCGATATTGGCCTACGTAACGTCCGAGTTTCTCCTGAATAACATATTACGGAAGATAAGCTAGCAGAGGTCCAAGATGGCTGATAGGCAGAGCAGGTAGTAGGAACGCGCGCCGGGGACGCCGCGGTGGGTTATCGCGAACATTTGTCACAACCAAACCTATTCAACATTATGATAAAATGTTCCCTAACTTGCAAATACAACCAATTCCTAAACATACCTTTCTTATTTTGTACCAAAAGAAACTTTGGCAAGTTAGGTAAATTTTATGCAGTCACATTAATATGGTGTATTTTAGCTCCGAATTACGTTATCAGATCTAAAACGGTTTACGATCTCGGCAACGCTTATTTGCATATCAGTGACTGGTTGGGGGTGAGCAGTGCGGACTCGCTGCAAGCCGGGAACAATATATTTCAGACGAAGACGACACGCTATCTGCAGCTATTGTGTAGAGGACCGAGAAAGATACAAGTTGTACCTTTACCTACAACTGGCACTATGCCACAGGCCCACGGCGGCCACAGCTAAACAAAACCTTATAATACCTAGCCAAAAATGTTTGAATTCCATCAGTTGCTGGCTAACCGGTTACCTAGCTTCCCTATTTTACATTTTCATACTGCAAATCCTAAATGAACCCAAGTGTGATTTTAAAGCAGACTTGATAGCTCTTGTTGTGAGCACTCCGTGTAAGTACAAAATAAGCACTTCGAAAGTTGTGCAGTTTGCAATATCTTCGATAAGGCGAAAATAGTTATCTCCGGTATTCAGTAAGCGGTGAGGCAAGAAGGGTAGCGCGGCGATATCTGTTAGATGGAGCTTCGCTAACGACATCGCCCGACATCTCACTCGCCGAGAAAACCGCCACATCTTTTCTACATAGAGCGCTCAGATAAGCAGAGAACGCCATTTGTCATTACCATATCCTGGGCATTCGCTCGCTCCGCTCTTATTAATAATGACTCACGATGAACTGTGGGGAAGAAAAAAACTACGTGATTGAATGCAGCTATGAATCTGGAACTTGGGCGTGTAATCCACTTGAGTTTTCTAAATTCATCTCGAGCACGTCGACTGATAAAATTAGACTGCTTGGGACCGCGTGTGTTCCTATTTTATTATATTATGTCCGTAACAAGTAAGATGCGTGACCGTAGAATTAGACTGGTATGGTAATAGCAGTTGTGTAATTTGTTAGAAAGACATTCGAATTCCATCGTAACGAAATCCACGGCTCAGTGATTGGGATGTCTCTATTGTTCTTGAACGAACTTAATTTAACCTAGGTTCTGTGCCGTGTTGTGGTTGGATTTCATCGTAGCTTCGAAACTATCCATACGCACCTATATCTTAGTATTGCAATATACTTAAAAATAATGGGAAAATACATTCGCGTATTTTTCCGACAATTTAAATAAATTAATAAATCACCTTCACGTTACTGAAATCAACTTCAGAGGTCATCACTCATACATAACTTATAAGTAATATAATAACGCAACTTTTTATCATTTCCCACGCTATTGTCGTTCTTCCTTTGTGATAGAGCTGTCCCATTTACGACCACATACAGTATGTACGAACGGGCAGCCTGCTTTATGTATAGCGTACTCCGTGACAATAGAAACGATTAGGTTAACCGCTTACATGTACGTTACGTACCAGAGAATTAAAACGGTTCATGGTATTATGTGGGGGCAGGGTTTGTGCTTGCCATAGTTACAGGTGACATAAAGCGGGCCGCGGATGCGCTCGGACGTTCTAATTCCAAACAAATGCAAATTGGGCGGTACCTACAGCCGGTGCTGGTATACTGGACATCCGCTGAATGGAGGCGTTTTGTGCTCGAGCGCTAATGGCCGCTTAATTGGCACGAGGTTAATCGCGGCCCCACGACCGCTTCACCTGGAATATACTCTTTTATCTTTCGCTATCGAGACCACCATATTTGCATATCAATTGGCGACATAACGAATTTTTACACGAATGTTGGTAGGTTGGTACATACGTGCATGATATACTGCCAACGTTTTCTTCGCTCCTTCAGGTTTTTTGTGTTTACTCTATAGTATAAGTTTTTATCCAGTGCGCAAACTGTAACCATGAATTCAGCATATCATTCTAGACCCCTCAGCGCAGAAATTTTTCGTCGGTAATACAAAAAAAAAATCAGCTGTTTCATACATTTTGACCGCATAGGTATTGCACTTTTCTATGTAACAGCTTCTGATTATTTTTGTATTACCGACGTACATGTTTTGCGGCTGGGGGTCTAGAATGATATGCTGAATTCATGGTTATAGTTTGCCTACAGGATAAAAACTTACCCTGTATTTTCAAAACTGAACAAATTAGAGCTGCATGGAATCTATACCTAGTGCTAATTTGTTTTATAATTAGCTTCAAATATTTTAGAGAATGTGAGTGCGGGCGGGGTATTGGATAATGAGCGTAGGATAAGTGAGTTGGTGTCAGCTGCGTGTCCTTGTCCGGTTGGTTCGGTCGCTTGGTCCGCTCTCCGCAGGAAGTCGCTCATTGTGCCGCTGACCCGTCACTCGTGCCGGAGCAGCTACCAAACCACCGGCCAGCTCACTAGCCCGATACATTACACGGTACACCCAATCTAGCATCTGTACGACCCACATACTGAATAGAATTTCAATTAACAATATCAACTAAGTTGTTTATTAGTTTTGTGCTACAAGTAGCAACATTAGTTGGATTGGAACTATAAATACCTACATTGTGTACATATGTGGTGTAGCCATTTCGTTGCCATTTTTGTTTGGTCATCAGATAGGTATTGCAGCTAGTAGGTTGTTTTGTTTCCTTTGCCTTCCGCTACGTTTCTAAAACGTGACATTTCACCGTAGGAACAAGCAAAGTGTTTTTAGAAAACAGGGGATACGTTGCAAAAAACGCAACCACTGCAATTCCGAGCACAGGCCACCGAATTGTGCTTGCAAAAACTAAGCCGAATGTAGTGGAACTCAAATTATTGTACACTCAGCTACAATGACATTGTGAAAACAGCTATTAGCTTTTGTAAAGTCATCTATAAAATAACTTGAACAACAACAGCAACCACTGCAATTCCGAGCACAGGCCACCGAATTGTGCTTGCAAAAACTAAGCCGAATGTAGTGGAACTCAAATTATTGTACACTCAGCTACAATGACATTGTGAAAACAGCTATTAGCTTTTGTAAAGTCATCTATAAAATAACTTGAACAACAACAGCAACGAATTCCCGAAGTTTGAGTGAGGTTGGACATTAACAGATGTGAGGATGTCTTGGAATATTATGGGTATAACAAGTTTTAGTTAGATGGTTAGCCATTTGTAGTTTGAAATCTTACATTATTCATGTTTCATCACACATGTTCTAAGAAAATATCATTAGTTGTCTGTCTATGTAATTAGGGTCAAGAATTTCATAATCAATTGGATTGATTTTGTAAATGTGAATGAGCGGCTATAAATCGATCATCAATGGATCCAGTAACAGTCAATCAAGTCTCGCTGCAGAGATTTTCTAGTAACTTCCTAATCTACATTATTAGGTAAATCACACAGAGTTAATAATTGCCGCACCACCGTGTTTAAGATACCTCAGTGCCCAGGTTTTTTGGTACGCGTGGCGACATATCCAGTGTAAGCTCACTTCTCATAGTACGAAAAGCCTAATCAATGCGAGGTCAGCTAAAACTGGAAATGTATGGCTTGACACGTCCTGTGGACTAACCAAATTCGTGCTGGGCACGCCACGATTGGGGTGGTAAGCCCCTCTTTGCGGAGTGGCTTGAGAGGCGGCATGGCGTCCTCACCTTCCGCCTGACACAGGTCCTCACTGGACATGGCTGTTTCGGGAGGTTCCTGTTTCAGATAGGGCGGGAGGAAACGCTCGGGTGTTTCCATTGCGAAGATCGCCCTGAGGACACGGTGGAGCATACGGTGGAGGTCTGCCCGGTTTGGGCGGAGCACCGCCGTGTCCTCGTGGAGGTGATCGGCGGCGGCGATCTCTCGCGTCCGACCCTGGTCCAGCCCATGATACGGAGCGAGATTGTATGGGTAGCCGTCGCTTCCTTCAGCGAAGCAGTGATTCTCGCAAAGAGGGAGGCGGCGCACGTGAGGGAGATGCAGTACATGCGCCCTCACAGCCGTGGCCTTCGCAGGAGACGCCCTGGGCGTCGGGAATCCCAGGCTGATTCCCGGCCACCGTAGGCACGGGCTTGCGGACGGCGAGTAATGGGTAGCTCGCTGTCCGGTAAGGACCAAGCCCGGTTCGACGGCGCGTTGTGTTCCACGTGCGCCTCAAAGAGATGTCAGCAGCAACTGATGGGGACCGCAAGAGCCGATGCCTGCCAGGGGTGCGGATTGTTCGAATGAGATACCGCGGCCCCTGGCACACAGGCAACTGAGGCAACACGGGTGGGTTTTAGTCAGTAAAAGTCTGACACGCCCTCCCGCTCCGCCCAGAGCGGGAGAAGTTATTTGATGATGTCCCACCCAAAAAAAAAAAAACAAATTCGTGCCCCCGAAAGTGCCTCGAGCGTAAGACTTCTGTCATAGACCGCCTTTTTGCTCTTAGATGCTAAATCACAATTCACGTAAAAAACACTCTTTTCATCAACCATACTCCCAAAATAATCATCATCATCTGCCTGGCCTTTTCCCAACTATGTTGGGGTCGGCTTCCGGTCTAACCGGATGCAGCTGAATACCAGTATTTTACATGGAGCGACTGCCTATCTCACCTCTACAACCCAGTTACTGGGAAACACGATACCCCTTGTAAGACTGGTTGTCAGGCTTTCGGGCTTCTGACGACCCGTAAATACTGTCAATAATGATATGAAGCTTTATTATTTACCTACTTTGTCCCTGTGTCTCTGTATATTTGCAGTTTTCTTTATAATTATTTACATTGTACCTAAGGGAAATACATACATTGTTTGGAAGCAATATTTAGTTCCATGGAAGGTCTAAATGTAAAAAGAAAGGGGTCTGTCGGCTAGGGTCCGGATGTGCACAAGACTCCGTAATTACGCGGCGTGACGTCACGGTCGGTTGGCCGACTCCCACGCGAAACGCGCCCTCTTATCACGACAATTAAATCGCACTGACATGCACTGCCCGATCCTTGACATCACACAACGAGCTCTCTCAATTAAAAATGTATCGTACTGTAACCCAACTGCTGGTCCTATTAACGGTTGGCTGCGCTAAATGCGCAACCTACATTTTATAATAATGGACATTATACATAATTGCTGTGCAAAAGAAAGACGCATATTTGTACCTATGTGATGGCTGGTAGCAATTTCCCGTGTTTTAAATTAAACACGGCACAGTGATATTCAATCTTATAACATGAGGTATTAGGACGGTTAATGTTTAAGTCATAAATAATCTACACACAAGGAAGTATTTCACTCGTGCACGGCTTCACTTCGCGTATATCCGCAGCACAAATTGTATCTTGTGTAATGCCGCGACTACAGGAACAGAATGCGTATAATTAATCTTAAGTATTGAGTGTGAGAAAATAAAGCTAAATGAGTCGACACTCGTGAGATCGTAGAACAACAAAAGTCGCCGAGCCTCGCCGACGCTAAATGCGACTCCCACAATTGGCAATATATATTTGTTGGGAATTGCTTTGTGTCAACGATAAAAACATAGCGTTAGTTACTAATCTGTTAGGACAAGAATGAGGTGTAAGGACAATGGGCAATTTTGCTCTTGTATTCCCAACGTACGGGTACAATGGAACGGAGTGCATATGCAGCCGACAAGATTTCACACGATATGCAATACGAGCGAGCCCGCCCAGTGTTGTTTTACCATTGTTTGACTCTTTTCACGAGGAAATTTTGTTACTTTGCTGTGCTACCATGTTGAGCTTGCCTATTTCAGAGATATTTGGAATGGGAACTGCAAGTCTCATCGTGATTTTAGAACTGTTCCTAACTGTATAGTATAGAGCTCTAGACAGTATGATGTTTACTTTACATGGATGTAATTTATTGTTATCAGTAACATCGAATTACTGCCATCAGTCCACATTGAATTATTGCCATTACAACACCGGATTATAGCCATTTCAAATCAACACTTGATATTTCAACCGTCGTAGGAACAATTACTCAGCTATTTTGGGCGAAAACGGATGGTTCAGCGTACAGTCGTAGGTCGCAGTCGTACTCTTCATCGTCTTACGTCTTCTTTGAAACGTCCTGACCCAACCAACCGATGCTTCGATGTCAGGGAAAAAAATGATTAGAAAATTGACTACGAACTTAAACATTGTCCGTATATTCAAATCACAACTGTCACTCTTTCACAGTAAATACAGTAAATGTATAAACGCAGCAAATTAACGTATTTCTCTAACTGAGCATAATTATGGACGAGAACATAAGGTAGTTTAGCTAGGTATTCCTTTAAACTGCACTATACAGGATAAGTTTTTAACTAATGCGCAGACTGTAACCATTAATTCAGCATTCGCTGGGGGTCTAGAATGATATGCTGAATTCATGGTTACAGTTTGCGCACTGGTTAAAAACGTATCCTGTATTATGACCCAAAATCTTGTACCTACCTACCTATAGAGATGTAAATAATGATTGTAAATAATATTTTTTATTCGTTTTTGAATATGTATAAAATATTCGTTTAGAAGATATCGCTACGATTGTAAAGGATCGTCGTGAGGTACTTGCACAAAGAGTTTGCGCAAGCGTATGCATGGACCAGAAATAGGTACTCGTAAACAAACAGCATTTAACATGGTGCTAACAGCCATAAAACACGTATAAGCCCGGAGGAAACTAGCGGCGCGAAAAGTAGGTAGGTAGGTACCTATGAATGTATATTGATTTTAAATTAAATCCAAACAACATACTCGTTAAAATAACGCAGCAGCGGCTAAGTACTTAAAGTTAATGTAAGTAATTATATTATTCAACTCAATGATGCAGATTATTGTACATTTCCATTTTGCATCATAATAATGAAAACATACTAAATTAAATGACGTTTTAACCTTTTTAGTAGGTTCCAACTTTTTCTGAAAAAGGGCTTAAGTTAGGCTCGACGCGACTCTAATAGAACAATTTCTATGCAAAACTTCATGGAAATTGTTCTAGAAGAGTCGCGTCGCGCCTGTCTGCGGGCGACTTTACTCGGAAAATGAAATCATTTTAATTAAAATCGCAACAAGCAATGTCCGTAACGTTCTTTTTCCAAATTCGCCCTAACTCTTATCTAACCAAAGGCAACTGAAGGATTTCGGGTGGGTTTTAGTCAGTAAGTCTGACACGCCCTGCCGTTCCACCCAGAGCGGGAGAAGTCAAAATAATGGTAGACATAGACCTACATAGTCCAAATCTTTGACGAATATTCTATGAATAGCAGTCTGATCCTGCTCCGGGGCAATTGCTGAGTCTGTTTAGGGAAAATTCCTCGACGGTATTTGATGTTTTCCAAAAGTTAACCCAAGTACAACAATGTATCAGATTTTATGTAAACAATTTGCGCTCACCACTGTAGTTACGACCCACAACCAACTAGCTTTGGGTCGTTTAACAAAAATAGACCCCGTTTGTCAAATAGTGGTGCAATGTTTTACATCCTGCTGGTCCTCTTGTCCTTTTTGTGTACGTAGTCACTGTATTCAGTGTCGTTTCGTGTGTTTTGTGTTTGTACAAAGTGGCGGACACCGGACATCCGCGCGGCCATTGCGAGATGCGACGCAGATATCACATTAATTACACTGTAGGTACAGCTAAAAACGTTTATTAAGTAACATAAAAATTAAAAATACACTTCTCTTTCTTTGTTCGTGATATTCTCACGGTCCTAAAGAATAACATCAAATTGTAATTTCCATTTACAACCGGCGTATCAAATGTCTACAAGATGTAAACTGTTAACCTAGGCGTAACTTAAGCATTCACCAGCCAGTCAGCGTAAAAGATCGTGGATTAAATTTCACTAAGTAGATCAGTAGGTACAAGTATATTTTAACGATTGCTTCATTTACTAAGTAGGAAGGTACCTGTGATAAGTACTTGTGGCTATTGACTGTTCGTGCCTTTTGTTTGAAAGTATGTTTAGCGGACGGATGACGTCAAGTAATCACCGGCTATTTTAAAATTTTCCCAACAACGGGCAGTAAATTTGCAATGTCGTTGTGTTACATTCATCAGTACGCTGGTTCACAATGTTCACATGGTCACATCGCAGTAAACAACTCAATGGCCCTCCGCACTTCTATACAATTGGTAGGTAGGTACCTACAGCTGGTGTTGTGTGCTGCGGCCTACGAGTACCTACTGCGAGTTCATCTTCCCAATATTTTACAGGAAATACTGTTGTCATGGAAGACGTAGAGTGGGAAGGCCTGCCACAAAGTGGGCCGATGACCTTCTGAAGGCCGCCGGAATCCGCTGGATGTGGGAAGCACAAGACCCGTCGAAGTGGAGGAGCCTGGGTGAGGCCTATGTCCAGCAGTGGACGTCTTTCGGCTGAAATGATGATGATGACTGTTGTCATGTTAAAACCAAATGCGTTTTCAAAGTCATAAACAGATTCTAAATGAAATCTTGATTTATAGAAACTGTTTATTTTCGAAAACAATACCCGAGAACGAGAGATTTGCAGAAACCAACAAAATGATGCAGCAGTATAAATACGGGGCCATTAAATCTGTTGTTCCAGTAACAGGATTGTGTAACAGTATCTGAGAAAGTGCCTACAATAGTGATTTTCACTCGGTTCGCTTCGTCTGCTTTGAGTTGTACCTACATTATTCGCATTTATTATTTAACAAGACAATATCACGCTACTACGGATTTAACGAGAGCTCTCTCGCCTTACAGTAAGAATTAATAACCTAAGTAAGTTTTAAAAGTAGCAAGTGTTTGTGTGAAATAACAACAATTTGTGTAAATTCGTGTTTCTTGTTCAAATTACTTGACAATGCTGCCAAACGAGTGGTGAAGCAATTAAAGCATTAGGTACAGTCATGTAATTATGTTGATAAATATGTATCGCAATCAAGCGGTAAGTTTGCGAGCGTCAGGTATGTAGGAGTTACATGTCACAATACGTACCCACCTACTAGTCTATAATCATGATTTCCTAGTCAAGTGCACAAAATTAAAACAAAAATTAAGCACTTTTACCCAAATGGTAAAAGTTTTTTTTTTAATTCATGCATTTAGGGTGATGGGGCCCACAAGGGCCGATGCCTGCCAGGGGTGCGGGTTGTTTGAAAGAGATACCGCGGCCCCTGGCACACAGACAACTGAGGGAACAGGGGTCGGTTTTAGTCAGTAAAAGTCTGACACGCCTTCCCGCTCCACCCAGAGCGGGAGAAGTTATTTGATGATTTCCCACCACACAAAAAAAGGGTGAAAATGTAGGTACTGGTTGTATCCGGATTGGAAATTAGTCCAATTCATTGCGTAGATAGGGGGTGCGTCACTTATTGTCATTCGCAAACCATCAGTTGATGTGGCAAAGTCAAACTGCATCTTCCCATTTGGAAAAAAAACGTGGGACTGAATGTATAATACGCCAATACGTAAAAGACTAGTTACGTTACGCGATGAGGTAACATGAACATTATACAAGGTGTTGGTTATAAAACGCTGTGACTCCAATATGGAGCATATTTAACCTTAATTGTTTGATTGGCTATGTGCCTAGGAGTCGCGTCCCGCGGGCCAAGTCAAATACGCCGATGTCTCAGCACCCTTGTGGAGCTACAGATTACTCGGTCATTGATAGGCTCTAGTGCTTCGGAGTACTAGTGAGTCAATTACCATTGGCTGAAAGATCTTTGATTCTAAGATTTGTAACAGCGTTTATATCGACCTTTCGTCACCATGGTCGCAGCCGGTACACGCACACAACTGCGAATGGAGAGGCTATTAGAAAGGTACAATTAGCGATTGCGAAATCTAGGTAGGTACCTAGGAATAAGCCAATTACCATAAGTAGTGTAATTACCATGATTTCTACACTAAAAGTCGTAACATCTTATTATTGTCCGCAAGACTAGGAATCAGGTCCAGGTAGCTAATTATCTCCCTCATAAGCCCATTAAGTATTACGTTTTATGAAAGCCACATAAATACTCTTTTCATATTAGGTTCTTTAATGACCTACGCGAGTAAACAGATTGTTATTCATATAAAAAATAAAAGCAAACTCATTGAAATTCTTCGTAATATTATTTATCCATACTAAACATCTATCTCGTGATTTATTGGTTTCGTGATTGTCGTTCTTAAATATTCTCAGAACAATATCATAAAACATGTCTGTTTAGCCTCGAGTCAAGTTCTGCACTCAAACAAATAAGTTATTTGCATAAGCGAATTCGGCGAACGACGCCGCCAGGTCATTATTTAATGAGGTTCACCTAACATGACAACACGACGAAATAACGACGTAAATTACACACAATTATGCCTACACGCATCGGTGCTCACGTTCAGTACATGAACATTCATTGTTGTGCTGCGCAATGCATATGTTTTGCTGACCAACACGTCTCGTTTCATTACACCCTCTAGCAGGCTAGGCTATCATAGAGAGTTCATCCGCATTTGGTCTGACTACTAACTAAACAAGCGTAGCACTTGTTCGCGGAATATCTAAAATAAGCCGATGTAGAGCTGCACCATAGCATTTCCTTATGAACGCTAAGACTAGTGGGCGGCGCGTGGCGCGGCTCGTTGCGTGGCTCGTTGCGCCGCATTCGTTAGTTTATGCTTCCCGAGACCAAAATAATTCACAATCGACGGCATCCGTTATTGAACGGTGAATATTGGTCCGACTCCATGCCTCACATTATTATGACGATGGGGCAAGGAACCATCATTTTAAAATATCATGCTCTATAACATAGTCGTGTTTTGTTTCAGATACGTTATGGTTTTCACAATAATTCAGAACAGAGTGGGTGTAAAATTTAAAAATTCATAACAAAAGCGGTGGCATTTTTTATAAACATGGCTTTGACGTAACAATAACTTCGCTTTCAAAGTTATTCAAAACATTCGAGAGTTATTTGCAAAATAGTTAATGGAACGTGCCGCATGTCGGAGTCGGGCCGCCCGGCGCGCTATGTTCCCGCGCGGGATACAGCGGCACGGAGTCATCTCGAGCGACCGCGCCGCGTCGCATCGGAAGTACGGGCTGGCTGTGAGCATTCCTCAAAATCTTTCCAATGAACTGGCCATAGCGTGCATAAATGTGTGTCAGTAAATGTTACGGTTACAGTTTCGATTATTTTTAACATGCGCGTATCCTTTCATGTCGGACCGTATATTTTTGTGCGGATACTACGATTAAATCTATTAAAAATTTATCAAGCATGGCCTACAACAGCAGTTATTGGCCATTGAAAAGACACAGTTTAATGAAGTAAGATTCCATTCGATCTATATCTGATGTCGGCTGAGACTGCACACGTGTGCGCGTGATCAATTTATTGTTGCGTGACCTATCCGCCGCCTTTGTTCCCTCACCGTGACATTCATAATTATTCGGAGCAAAATGTCCGATTAATGCCGTCTACTACTATGTTTTTTTTTCTTATCTGTGATCTCGACCATACCTGCAATTTCTACTGATTAGTAGCTAAAGATTTTTTGCGTTGCATGAAGCACGAACATAGTTTTCACTTACTTAACTAGGCATGCTCCATCCACCGTTAAATAGAATTTAATGCAGTTTTAATGTACGGTGTGAAGCGGGGAGCCGATTAGCTTGAACCCATACACACAACGGTCGCGTGATGCTTGCATTGCGCTATATAAATTGCTGTTTGCAGAGACAATGGAATGGCCCCTGGCATTAAACGAGCAAAAAGATCTTCAATCTAAAGCCAATTTTTATGTAGGACAAACAGATTACTAAACCCTGATTATAGTTTAATAGCATGTTTAAATCTTAAGCAAGCATGTCTTATCTACTTTTGTTAAGTTGAGGGCAGGGCAGTAAATACTCTTTGTAGTGTTACAAATGCCTGATTTTGAAACTGGATATTTAAGGAATTCTAGTCAATTTGTAAATACAGTTATTGTATCGTTCAATTAGATTGTTGTTATGTATCGAGCCTGTATATTACACCTACCTGTTTATCTTGTTTGGCAAAAATTCTAGCTCGCAGCACGAAAATTATGACATGAAAATACACTTTTTACAATGACACAATGTGGATAAAGACTGTCACTTGCTCACTTCAGGTATTGCCAAAGTCGATTGTACCTACATGCATTTGACAGATGGCTAGATTATCACTATACAATATTTTTTTGTAAGCGACTTCGTTTACGCACAAATTATTTACCCGTTTGCACAGCATCTGAGAGCAAAAATACGTGAATTCTTTTATTTTCCAATAATTTATAGGAAAACGAATAGGTACCTACTACCTATAAGATAAACTCTAAAAAAAATTACAAAAAATAAATAAAAACCTCTAAATCTCCTCTTTTCTTTAAGCCGATTTAAATGTAGGTAACTCAAAGTTGCCTATATTTATAACATTGATTTAATTTTGTGCTTAAAATTAAACTACAACAGAAACACAATAATGACAGTGACAGAACATTTAACAGTGCTGCCATCGCACGTGTGACCTTTTAGTTGTTCAGTGTTAATTGAGGTTGACTTATGTGTGTGGATGCCGTTATTATAACGACACAAATAAAAAATGCGAATTGGTATAAGTAGGTAATTAGAAAATGTCTGACTCTGGACTATGCCATTATTACTTTCTTTTTTTTTTCTTATATAATGTAACAAAATAGTACAGTCGTGTCGGATCACGAGATTTACGAGTAAGACTAGTTATTCTTGCGACAAGACAAGACGTTTCACAATACATATAGAAGTGACATAATCATAACGAGGGAACGAAAATTGTCTGGAATTCGTTCACGTTGTTATTGAATGAGAGCGACGGTAGCATCGCGCCGACTGGCGGCACAAATTGTTGATTACAAAAGAGCAGCAATTGAGACGTCAGAGACGCAGGAAGCGAACAGATTGAAACTTATGTCTGCACTGCAACTCGGCCAATCACTACTCATCTAGTTTATAAGTAGATTGTTTAAGAACCGGCTCGTTATAAATAACTAGAGAGAACAAACAAAGCAGCGTTGCGTTACAGATATTGTTTCACCAGATAATACGTTGATATTACGGAATATCTTACTACACTGCTATCAAATATAATTGTATCTGTTGAGAAAGTTACATGCGCCTTTAATACATCAGTAGGTGGTTGTACCTACAAGTACATTTCCGGCGGTGCCATTGTTTGCAAATTACTCACTAACAGTTATTGTAACTTAAATAAATGTTTTGCAGTTGAATGTATAGTTGACATACGTTGCTGTCGTGCAAAAACTCAAGGTTAACGTGAGAATTATTTTATAGAAGATTGGAAAGCGTCGAGTGGTGGTTGCTGTGGGCAGATGAGAGAAAGCGCGGTCGTAGGTCGCGGCCACAGCCCGCGGGGCCCTGTCACCCGCGCCGAACAACGAGATGATACTGCGGAACTTTGTGAAATATTCTAAAAAAATTATGATGCAGCCTCATCACTGGTGATCAAACAATAACGTTAACCTTAAGCAAATACCATAAAATACCAAAATAGCATTCATTCCTTCAATGCAAACAAAACAAAGTAAGAAAAAATATTCATGGGAGCAACGAATGTTACGTTATTTATGTTTTAGTTTGATTTCTATCAACGTTACTGGCTACTACTCTGAAAATGTTAAATATTTATCCCAGCAAATTCATTTTATGGAAATCCATTTACCGAACGGATGCGACTGGTAGACATGGGATTATTTTATGCGCTGTAAAGTTTGTGCCTATGTATTTCATTAGTGAGGTGCAACGTGGCACAAATTGGCCGACGCAGTCGCCAACGACCGGACGAATCTCATTAACGGGCCAGATTGATAGCCCTGGAAAACGCTTTAAATTATTTCACGCTACATTAATATTGAATATCACACCATCTGCGATGTATAGCAAAGCAAAGTTGATAATTATACGTGTAGCGTGTAGCTCGTCTTCTACTGCGCGCAAACTGATGGAGTAACGCGATAGCGTTGTTCGATCACAGGGATCTACTTTGTACATACCTCACGAATGTTCTGTTGATCCCATATGTCTTATAGTCAAAGACGAATTTGCCCGCATTTTAGAAAACAAGATGTAATTTTTGGATTAGCCAAAATTCCAGAATGTCTGAAGTCCCGCTTTTATAAACCAGTGTGTTCTGCCCACCATGACGTGTACGGTGCTGTGATGTGGACGCTTACTTAGGCGGCTGTGTATAGGCTGAGAGTTGCACAAAGAACCATGGAGTGTTCTATGCTCGGCATAAGGCTAATACACCGAGTTCCAAGAGTGACGCCCGAGGACTGGAAGTCCACCCATTTCGCCACTCGTCTGGTGGCGAGATGGGTGTTACCATCGTGGGAAAAACGCGGAGTAAGAGCGTGGGGATTGGCACAAGAAAATAGAGGCCCATCTCGGCAGTGGGTAAAGTCGGACTGTGGATGATAATGGTAATTGTTTCATAATGATCAAGTAGTTTTTATAATAATCGCCATTTGAAGCATAGTGGCTTGATTTTGGTTCTTATAATCCTTTGCAATCCCAATGTTGATAGATGGAGAGGAAGGCCAAAGAAAAGATGGCTGGATTGTGTGAGGAGAAAGAGAAGGGAGTGAATGATAGCGTGATGGTTGACAGGAGAGAATGGGAGAAGAAAACTTGTTGTGCCGACCTCAAGCAATATGGGGCAAGGGCAGGAAAATGACGAATCCTATACAATCCCAAATTACTTTCGATGTCTTATAAATAAAAAAAAAATATAATGAGAAATTGCAAAACATGTTAAGTAGGTACTTACCTAATTCGTCAAATATTTTTATCAAAGAGAATTCAAAAAAAGAGAATAAACCTATTTAATGATGATTGTGGAATTATTATTTGAAAACAAATTCTAAGCAACAATAATGATGATAGACAAAACATCTTTTGCTACTTGTTTTGTTATAGAGGTCAACATGGTCACACATTTATGATACCTACCATAGGTATCTATACTATCCATACTTAACTGTCTGTCCGTTTGTTATCTTTTCACGCGTGAACCACTGTACCGATCGTTATGGAATAGGAATCCTGCAGCTGGGACTTGGAAAACGACATAGCCTATTTTTCATTAATGGATATTTCATAAATGGTAAAAAAAATATGATCAAATACAAAGTCTCGGGCAGCTGCTAGTACCTATCCTACTAATGTTATAAATATGGATGTTTGTATGTTTGGATGGTTGTTACTTAATCACGCAAAACGAACGGCCGAACGGATTTGGATAAAAAATTTGCACACAGATCTTGGATTAACACATAGGATAATGTTTATCCCGATTTTACGTTCTCGTGGGATAATTTCCGACCACCGGGCGGGCGGGCAAAGCCGCTGGCAAAAGCTAGTTATGATAATATCTATTAAAATCGATGTCGCGTATATTGTGTTAGGAGTAGTTATAATAAAATTTAAATGATCATGTTCAGTGTCAAAGTTCAATACAAGTCCATAATTTCGTAATAAATTCAAATTATGATTATTTTGTATTATGCTTCCATTGACGTTATTTATCGTAAAAACTTTAACTGCGCTGCGCCATAAGCTTTCACACCAACTAAAATAATATTGTACATATATTATTTTATATTGCACTAGCACACTTTCAGAAGGTAACGTGCACGCTACGATAACATCGCGAGTCGTTGAAACGGGTGACATGACTGCAAGAAGTGTTCCCGAGTCACGTTCCACTGTGTAATTTGTACGTAATTGTGCTTGAATTTAAGCCGAGTCAACACGTCGCAGCCCAAGGGGCCGCCGCGATGTAGGCTCTTGATAGTACATCAAATATATCCGAACCTAATTTAAATAGATAGGTAACGGTTTGTTGCGCAATGGGACATCGACCCACGCCCGGAGTGAAGTCCATTTGATCACTTATGCATCAAACGCGTTCCGACTCTCCCTCCCGCGGCCGCCAACATAGCAGCTTCGTACCAGCATACAACGAAAGTTAATAACGCTTTAATAGCCCCAGTCAAGTTCAAAAATGTTTCAAATTTAATAGTCGGCCTGTGCCACAACCGAGCTGTATATCAATCACTTCTTGCTTTAATTTACATTTTTTGTCATTAACACAAAAATATAGCCCTGTGTACTTCAAACAGGGAAGACTGTTTGAGATGTTTATGCCCTTTACATAAACAATAAGAAACAATTTGACATGATTTATAAAGCTGAGCTTTTGACCTCTTTCCTGGCTAATGTGTAGGACAAAGACAAGTAGGTAAGTGTGCAAAATAAACTCGTTCTCACTTTTGATGCCATCAACTGCATCAGACTGCAGGTTTTGAACTTTTTTAGATCAATCTGGTTTTTTTAATCAAGTAAAAGGCACAGTTAGCTTCTTCTACTTAGTGAGACGATGTGGTTTTGCATCGAATAACTTATTGGTAAATCCACTAGGCACAAAACGTTAAAAAAAATGTTCGTGGAAAAAATGTTTCTTCAAACGGAGCGCGTTGAAAAGGGATCTACCGCAGTATGGTTCCCATAACATGAGCACCTAACTTCTCTAAGGTTAATTGATGGCGTACGGTTTGAGAATGCGTGCAAGAATGCTGCCCTTGCAGATTTACTGCTGTTAGTGGGGCAATAAATTGTTTATCCTTGTCTGTCGGTTTGGGCTCTCGTTAAACTATAGGTCCCGGAACGCAATTTATTCCTAAAGCGACATAATACGTAGCGACATAATACCTAGTTGGTCAGAATTATCTGGTAACGATCTGTTGTTTGCATTAAGGATTGTACTCACTGCGAGCATTCGCCTCGCGAATAACTTTAAAAAAAGGTTCGTTGAACGAGCTTTTGTTACGCAACGAACATTCATTCTCGTACCGAAAGCCGATCTATTCTGTAATTTCACTGTAAAAAATGATGTGAAGTTAATATGAAGTGAGCTGTAATTCCATCTAATGCTATTATGCTAGGGATTGATACTTTTGACAGCTTACTTTAAAATCACTTCACCTAAGTTTTTTTTGCATCCAACCGATCATGAAAAACATATTCTATTATGAACTCGCGAAGGAATGTTTGTTTCGCGAATGAATGTTCGTTGCGTAAAAGCTCGCGCAACGAATGTTTGCAAACCAAATTCACGTACCTAATGTTCGTGGTGAGTACCGTTCTTAACATAATGATTTCTACAAATTATTACTTAGCTTATAACGTAGAGTACCTATAGTGTAGCCTTTGTTGATGCAATGTATTTGAAGAAGCGCGCTTTCAATGATTCACACCTTTGATGTTTACGTCCAATTCTAAAATGTCAAGGATCTTTTTACGTTCTATGTTATCCAACCTCAACCTCAATAGTATTATTCCTATAGTTTTTACTGCTTAGAAAATACGCTGGATTTGTCGTACATAATAAAGTAAGTATATGGATGTGTTGTCGTAGGTGTGAGCAGAGAGCGTGTCTTGTGGCACTTCCCTCCTCTCCGGATCACTGCGCAGGATCGTCCGTTGACTTAGTATCCTGCAGAATTGAACTTTGTGTGGGGTCAATTGCATTAAACTTACATGCACTTCGTTAGATTTAACATTACACAATGTGTACTTTCTACGAATATATTACAGCTTTTGTATGCATTATGAGACGGCGAGCTTTATGAACATTAACGAGAGACGGGCGTGCTAAAGTTAAATTTAAACATTTGGTGGAAGCCACCCACATCGCATAGTACCAGATCAATGCTGACATAGTCGATTATTCAACCGTATCCCGAGGGAAATAATATTAATGTGGACATGGCAGCTTTTTCACGCACGTAACCAGCAAATGGAGTTGGAATTTTGTGAGATGCGTGAGGTCACGAGCTGCACGACCACTATGTTGCCGTCTATAGGCGCGGCTGTGTAAAAACTCTTCCGTCAGTCAACGTAATACAGCAAAACAAAAACATAGAAATTCGAACTACTTTCCCATTTTGATGACAATCGGCAATGTAAGCTCGAAGAAGTAGTCTAGATTGTCTAATCCCCGCTGTTACTATCACAAATGAATTATTTACCTATTGAGAAAGTCTGACAATCATTACTGAAATACAATTCATGTCAAAGGCGAAACAGAAACATTGTTATAGATTTTTTAATAAGTGCCTATCAATACTGAAACCTTGTTAACTGTAATTGACTCTTTTTGATGGATTTAAGAGGACAAGCTTAGTCGAAAAGTTCCAAAGAAGCGTCACGTTGTAAGAAAAGTCATCAATCAAGTGCTATAAAAAGAGGGAATCCGCATCGGGAGGCAACATTTCGAGCAAAATTTATAAAAAATGATTCTTTTTTCTTTAGCACTGACACAGGCAATTGAAATATCACCGAGATATTACGAAGAGAGATCAAATCAAAAGCGAGATTTTGGGAAAAGTAATAGGTTTTTGTTCTCCTTATTAAATGTCAGCGCATTAGACTTATTAAATTAATTCGTTTTGATTTATGTGAGCTATCAAAATAACGGACGATCTTCTGTTTAGGTTAATTCTGTTGACCTCTTTGGTCAACAATATCTATTAAAAATATCCACTATAACATTCCACAGCGCTTCATCTCCCACTGAGTATAACGCAACACGTGTAATGCCAACTGTTCGACAACTGCGACATTGTGAAACTGATCGAAGGCAAAAAAGGCCACTCCTATGTCAACATCTAAATAAGTTTCTATTTATGTTTATAGATTCACTAATTAGCGTGTGTTACGAGAACCGACGAAGGTTGTGTATTTATTGACAGAGAGCATGGAAGTATTAGTGTCGTATTTATCATAAGTATTCGCAGCCAGCGACGTGATAGTTCGCAATACGACCTGCATCGGTGCTGTGTGCCATTGCAAGTGAGAAATGTGATCAGAATACATAATAATAACACATACAGACACACTCAACGGCTCACGCTGCAATTTAGATAAGTGGTAGGTATGTGGCCTTAACAGACAGTGGTGGATAAATGAACTGCCACGGTCGGACATGTAGGTACCTATTATCACATCTTTTCCCTCAGGGTTGAACTGAGCAGAATACCTATCACATATTGGCGTGACTCGAACCGATTTCCAGCAATACAGGTAAAGCAATAATGTAGTAGCTTGGACAGTTTTTTTTTCGGAAACTCTGAAGTAGAGCTACTGCGCGCGACCCCTCTACGTTAAAAAGGTTTCATCTAAATGTAATGAATGAGAAGTTTTCCAACCTAGAATAACATTAATATATTCATTACATTCATTATCGAGATAAAAAATACAAAAATAATCCATTAAATTAATGATGGGCCAAACTAGAAGTGGGGCCGTGACGCGGGTAGGTACTGGTCGCTCCCGAGGGACTCGCTCCATTTGCTACCCCGCTCCCGCTCCCGCTTCCGTGCGGTGTGCACGCTCCGCTCGTGCCAGTCTGAACTGCTGTCACACTCCACGTCCACTGAACGGCTCTTTGTCATTGATTATCCGGAATGTCGTGATCGGTCAACTGATTATCATTTACAAGGAGGAAAATATTAACGAAAATTCTCCGAATACTGGGTAAGTAGACCTTAATTACTACCCTCTACAGGGTAAGGGATTTCAATGACTCGGCGATATTCCTTGACTCTGCATCGATATCTAGGTATTAAATGATTACGATCTCAAGGTATTCTGAAAGACGACTTTATCTAAAATTCAGAAAGTCAAAGAAGCGCAAAGTGTGTTCATCAAACGTAAACAAGCCGGTCTATTTTCGTTTACCTAATCTCCGGTACGGGCTTAACCCTTTCCAGGGTTGCCAAGTGATCGAAATGATTCTTCACGCTTATTTATATTTACGATGCTGCGATGCAACAAACACTCTTTGAAAAGTCACACCATATTACTGCCGAAGGGATTTTAAAGCACTTCAAGGGATTTTAAATTTCAGTTAGACTAAGCTTATACGTGAAAAGTATTGCCTTTATGAGAAATCAGAAATTGGACATGGGGCTAATGGTTGTGACATTGGAATAATACGTGCCTGTAAAGTGTCAGTTATCATAACTGTATATTTTTAATGGAAAATAGAAATAACTCGGGATTTATTTGGACATTACAATCTTCGATCATAAAATACTGTGATCGAAGATTACAATAAATAAATTGTGAAAATATAAAACACCGACTTATGAATATTCTAATATGTCAGAGTGTCACTAAGTGATCTATGATATTCTTTTTTTCCGATACCAGTCACGACCTCGTCTCGTTTGAACTTTGGTATCCTACCTACTGTTGATACTATTTGGACGACTTCGAGACGAGTTTCGAGATTTCGTTCAAGACACATTTGAATGAAAAAAAAAATGACAGCTTCAAAAGCCCGATTCGTAAGTCATAAGTGCTCATGTCATTGTCATGAAACAATATTGATGTAGAGCACATTAATAATATTAATAACTAACTTCTGCTAGCGGCTTCGCCCGCGTGGAGGTTCAAATTATCCCACGGGAACGTATTACCGGCATAAAAAGTATCCTATATTTTAATCCAGGTTATAATCTATATGTGTTGCCACATTTCATCCAAATCCGTTCAGCCGTTGATGCGTGATTGAGTAACAAACATCCAAACATCTTCACAAACTTTCACATTTATGATATTAGTAGGATAGCAATTCGCCCGTGACTTCGTCAACGTGAAATTTATAGCTCATGTTAGGTTCGGAATAATGTAACTTTCATCGGTGAAAGAATTGAAAAAACCGGTTAAGTCGTTTTTGAGTTTTTTAATTACAAACTATTTTACAAACAATCAAATCTTTTCTCTTTTTGATATTAGTGTAGATTATTACAATAATAGGTTTATGTTAGCGGTAGGTATATTTCCAGCCCTATCCCGGTATTAGCAAGCGTATGCCCGCGGCTCTGTTCCGGACGTGAATGGCGTCGTGAGGAGCCGTGCCATGGGCCGCGACTCGCGAATGAAGACGCTCCCATCCATTCCGCTTGCATACTTGCATCACAGCCATTTTTGCATAATACTCGCTTTATTGCAACCGCGCTGAATGTCAAACGGTACGCCCAATCCCTCGATATATGCATATACAGAATTTATTTGTACTAGACATGCCAGCGTGCCGCGGTGCCGCCCTCCACTCAAGCCAAAAGTAATTTATTGATGTTGCCCCCTTCGGTTTAAAATTATTTAGCTACACCAAAACGTGATATTATTTATTTAACTATGGAAAGTTTTTATGTAAATATTTAATTGATCAAGATCTTGGTTTCTAATTTACATATTGTTAAATTGTCAATAAAACAAAAGAATTCCCACAAACACTTTATTCATGTTTCAGTGTGTATCCGTTGACGTTCATTTGTTTAAGTCCTTATTGTGACATCCATCAAAGTTTTGGGCCTTCATGGAATCCTCAAGTATCTAGAGATTGATGTTTACATGTACGGGGTGGTAGGGTAGATAAACAATGGACTACGCAAATAAAGCAAACGTAAATACGACAAATAATTGCTTCGTGTTGGGCCCAAAGTTGTTTAATTTAGGACTAATATACCTACCTATGTGTAGAAATGTTCTATTAATTGCTATTTAAATGCTTAAATATTCTTGCATACATAGGTACCTAATTAACAAGCAACCTTGTTTTTGAACATCTTCAAAGTTTTGACATTCACTTTTATATGACATTTAGGTGGTCGGTATACAAATAGCATATAATTTTAATCGATACATTTGCTGATATTTACGTTCTAGAACGGAAAAGGTCGTCTTGAAATGCTACGTAGGTAGGTATTTTTATTTTAATATTTTTAATTACAAAAAAAACGCAATTTTTCATTTTCAGTAGTTTCGTTAGGAGGTTTTATATTTGGATTTTTATCACGAGGGAAATCTATGTACTTTCGTACATTTGGAGACAAGCATTTATAATGCCAATGAAAATAATTTGAATAATTAACGCCTCAAAATATGTCTGACTCCAGACTAAATTATTTAGTGAGTAGTTAGTTACTTACAAGACCTAGTGACCATCGTCACGAGACGTTCTTTAGTAAATGTTTCTTTAACGACATGACGTATTAGCGACAGGTTAATTGCAAACACAATATTATGTATGTTCAACGGTATTTTAAAATAAAACAAGTCACCTCGAATGCAGCGGGAGAGTTGCTCGGCGAGCTGACACCTAACCATTATGCCGCCGTTTTCATAATAATAAAGTCTTGCTAGATGTTATCGCTATTTCATTCTGCTATTTATATACAGGGTAAGTTTTTATCCAGTGCGCACATTGTAACCATGAATTCAGCATATCATTCTAGACAGTCTAGCGCAGAAATTTTACGTGCTGTTTCATAGAAAAGTAAAATACCTACACGGTCAACACGGTTGCGCTGGGGGCTCTAGAATGATATTCTGAATTCATGGTTACAGTTTGCGCACTGGGTAAAAACTTATCCTGTATAATGTAATTAAATCCATACTTCCTCACCTCTGATTTGAACAAAGTTACAGCAAATAATTAAAAGAACACACATACAATAACGTCATTGCGAAACGACTGTGTCCGAATAAAACAATGAAGTCTTACTGTGTGGAGCATAGACGTAAATAGATCAGTTAAAGAGCAAATTATCGGGAAACAATCGAAGAGTGATGTAGAGTCGGTGACTCACGGGCCTGCTACTGACTCACGGACGGCGCCAACAGATATTCTGGGAATAGCGAATAGCCTTGACAATCGCAAGTAGATTGTTCACCGGCCCATGTCTCTGAAATACGTCAACAAGAACTGAGAAGCACATGAATGTAAATACTCTAATTATCATGACTTGCCTCAGAACTGACACTTAGGTATATTCAATGCAAATAAATTCCACGGATCTGTTTTGGTAAAATAGGTGCTAGCTAAGTACTGGTTTAAGCTAGGTTGTAATACAAAATACTAACGTTAATTATAGGCTATGGTAAAGTACTGGTGTCACGAGATATTATTCTATTGAAGTTGTCGTTTATACACAATGTCAACAAACATTTTTAACATCTAAGATTGATATTGTTGACCACTTTAATAAATCTTATGGGATATCTTATTTCAAAAGACATAAATCTGGTCCATTGTATGTGTGTCACGACCAATCTCAGATATAACCACCAAAATTTAGCGAATAGTGTGGGTCACAATCGGGATCGGTATCGTATCGGTAGTCGCGGGGATCGAATGCGTCAGTTGTTCGATTCTATCGAATAAAGATAAATGGGTCTGTGAGTGTGGGCAAGGAGGGTGTGGGGAATATGAGGGTGCAGGGGCACGGGAGCACGGGGGCATAGGGCTAATTGGCTGTCAGCTATGAGTCCGGTTGTACACGGCTCTCATTGCACGCTGAGTGGCATAGACGGTTAGCTGACGCCCCGGGCCCGTCCTGGTGACATGCGGCTAAAACAAAACAATGACGCCTGATTGGATTGGTTAGGGAATAGCTGAACCATTGGTATCTCCTAAATACCTACGTAACACATACCTACTGCCTACACCGATTAGGACTTTGCCAAGTGACGATAATCAGATTTCGTGGGGTTAAATCTCGGTTAACCAAAATCTCGGTAGTTGCTACCTTTTGAGTTTGCGTGTAAACTACTGTCTCTATCATTTAAAGGGAAACAAGTACTTACCTACAAATAAAGTCAAAGCATTTATTTAAAATAGGTAGATAAAAGGCACTATTGGACGTCAACATTTACATTAAAATAAAATTGATTCTAGTCGCCCCTTCCAAAAGGTAGATTCGTATCGATTCAGAATGGGCAAGAAACACCACCGCTCAAATAGCGCGGAAGCCTACGCATAAAAAACAAGTGTATGTCCGCGAAAAGCAATACCTTAGTTCCCAAATGTTCGAAGTTATCTACCGACACAAGCTGTCACTTCACAGTTGTGATAAAGTTAAAATTGCAAAGTGCGTGTATTCTGGGGTAGACCCTGCATAAAATATATGTGTACATAAACAAAAAGTTTGAAAACGCGTAGGATACGTGACCTGAAATGTTAATGGAGACATCGCTCACGGTGACGTTTACTGAGCCGCTGTCCTTAACACTTTTTCCTCAACATTTTTTGTGGGTTTGTTTACTAAAGTTAGTCTAATTGTAATAAAATAGGCAATCCTCTGTAAAAGGTAACTAGGTATAAAAAAATGCACTCACTGAACAGACCTTTGGAGCTTTAAGCCTTAAGGAGCTCATAGCCTACTAACTGAAGACCTACACATAATGCCGGCGGCACAGCCGGCGGGTTTTCGCTTGGCGGGTATGCTGCAGGTGTTATTAGGCCGCCGGCACTTGCCGCAGAAACCGAGTATGCCGCCGGGCTTGTTGGCGGCATGCCCGCGCCGGCCGGGCCGCCAGTTTAGTGTGTAGGAGCCTTAATACATCAAGCATTAATTACAATGACACCATTTCGATCCAAGAAAATATACACAGTATCTACAGATGAATTTAGAACGGATGATGCACCTCAGCTCGGCGCTTGCCCCCGTGCCGCCCGTGTGCTCGTCTCGGCCAGGTGGACCCTTCATTAGCATTATAAACTTATTAACGGGACAGTCCGGCTGTTATAAGCGCTCCAAACCCGTATATTAAACAATAAACTTGAACTCACAGCTTGGATCTAACTAGTTGCCTACAAATTCTCGTATAGATTTACTATATGCTCATTAAATACTATTTGTATTGTCAAATGACCCATTAATCAATAGTTCTTTGAACTGTTGTTCTTTGTAAATAGGTAGTTGGTACTTACTGTTATTGTTAAGTTTTGTAACTGTTTATTTTATCAATTCAAGGTTCACCGCGTCCATTTGCCAAGGTTTATTTAACGAATCGTATAGAACGACAAAAAGCGTCTTCGTCGGTTGTTCGCATGACTTGCCAAGGTGGGCTGTGTTTATCAACGTCGCCATTCAAACCGCGGATTTCAATTAAATCATTTACAGAAGGAATCGTTTGCCAAATGGAAATAAACGGATTTCATTTCCGATTTCAAATATCTGAAATCCTTCTTTATTCGGTCCTATTAACGAGAACACATTTAGCAATTTACAAAGAGGAAAAAACGCAATTTCGCATTCACGACCGCAGCAAAACAGAGAGGCTCACATAAATCTGCAGAGACATACAAAGCGAGCGGGGAGCGTCCCGGGACAAAGTAATGAACTAATTACATAAGTCTCAGGATGGTCGCAAGAGATGCGGTTGAAATGGCTAAACCGACCGACTATTAGCCGCGTGATGCTGTGAAAATAATGATGATTGCGCGCTAACAATGACTCCGAACTACTTAAACAGAAAAAAGAAAACACTGCATTAAACAAGAAGGAGATAAGCTTTGTAATTGATTTACGTTCTTTTATTTGTGTGCGTATCATAATGAATATAATGTTAGGTTAGATCTGTAACCAGATCCAGTGCTGAGGCAGCGCCCGGAGAGCGCTACATCGAGATTGGTCGCAGAAACGATATTTTAAATACCTCAAACATGTATTTTCCGGACACATTAATTTCCAACTATTTCGTTATGGTTGGATATTAATATTGGTACCTAACCAATAACTTGGCGTGAATGCTTCGAAACTTGTTAGCTAAATACATACAACATAAAATTAAAACTTGATATTCAGTAATTACTATTTTGATGGCATACGTGACGCTGTTGCAACTCACAGTGACAGGCACAGCTCTGCACAAGTGATTTTTGACCCCGAATTTAAGCAATCGTCGTAATTGATTGTAATCTTCTTGAGTCATTTGGTTATTACCGCGGACCAATTAATTTGTCTACGCCATCGCGGTTTGAGAAATATATTATTCGAAGATGATGTCACTTTTATGATATTAAAATTTCGACAAGAATGGGGAAATCTCCGGAGATTTCCACAGATTGGAAATATAATTACAGTAAAACGTTTGTAGGTTTAACTGTATAAGTGAGTAATTAATGTTGAATTTGTGCTTGGTGTCGGTATGGTCCCGGTTCATTAAGCGCGGAACGCTGTCTCCACCGCAAGACACGGAAGCGGGCGCGGGCGCGGGGTCCGTTAGGCCTGGTACAGGATAGACGTTCTTGTGGTCGCGCCTGTGTGAGACCGCACGCCCGCTACCGTGCCTGTCAAAGGTCTTCAGACAAACGCAATGTTGTGCTCGCATACCCGTGGCCGCATCAAAGAAATTTAATTTGACATAAAAAACACCACGTCCGTCTTAAATTGAGCATAAGCCTATAAATCTAATAAGCCTATAATGTTCCCACTGCTGGGGCAGAGGCCTCTACTCTGTGAGCAGTCCATCAGTGCGGGTTGGTGGAAGTCACATCTTCGAATTGTTGGCAAATAAATAAAGTCATTTTTGATTGCATTTGTTTTTCCAAAAGCCATAAGCTAAGATAATTATAATCTTCGCCGAAGGGCTTCAATAAATTGACTCCCGAATCGAAGTAGGTAGGTACTTAAATATCAAGTAGATAGTAGGTACGTCGTTCAAAGCTAACAATATATTGCAATCCCCGATGTGCCTGCAAAGCGTAGTTATTACAGCATTATCATCGCATCAAGATCGCACGTTGTGGCGGTCTGTGGGGACCGAGCAGGTCAATGTTCAGCTGTGAACGTGCATGGGATGATGTGTGCGTGCAACTGTATATGAACATGTAATATTCAGTATAACTATACTTAGGTAACTACTAGGTAAGAAATCCTACGTAAAGCATATCGAGAAGCGTCGAAGTAATACCAGGTAGGGCTTTGAAAACAAATATTTCGCTTTAAAACATCTCGATCGCATATCGTTTTTAAATTTTATCGTCATTTATTTGATACATATTTAAGGAAGTCTTCAACTTCGCTTCGATGTTCACCAAGTTAATAGCTAATTTGTCTGAATTCGTATTCCAAACTAGACTCAGTTTTATTATTATTCACAGTGTTTCGCCAATTATCAATTAAACATCCGAGCAGACATTTTTTTGCTGAATCCCATAACATTTTTTTGGGATTGTCCTTGAAAAATCATTTTTAGATTCGAATGGAATAATAATGCTGAATAAATTATGTTTAATGGTGAGTGGGTTTGTTTTTTACCGGAGACCGGTCGCTGTTGAGTGTTCTTTTTGTACGTAATCAATTTTAGATTTGGAGTGTAGTCGTGACCCAAGCGCGTGAGCCTCCGACTTCCGCGCGGGGTCGAACTAACCAACGACACTCCCTATATAGGACATTTGAGACAGTATAAAAATGTAGTATGAAAAGATTTAAAAGTTTCATTGGGGTTGTTAGCAAATCACTTCTGCTGACCACAGATTATCAATATAACATATTTACTTTGTAGATTAACGTCGAACGAATTCTACTATCCTACTTATACCTTCAAGTGTCAAGTAATTAACACAATTACTTTTCTATTGTTATCAGACTCAATGTGTCTAACAGCCGAGGGGAAGTTTGTATGTTTAGATGTTTGTAACTCGATCACGCAAAAAAGGCTAAACGTATTTAGATGAAATTTGGAGCACAGATCGTTTGGAACCTGGCATAACACAGGATACTTTTTATTCCGATAGTACATTGCCGTGGCATAATTTTCGACATCCAGGCGGGTGAAGCCGCTGGCAAAAGCTAGTAAAAATTATAAATTCAAACCTAATCAACAAAAATTCAACACCTAATTAGAGTTCGCGAGAAGAGTTCCTTCGCTGGAAATTCATTAATAGGTCATTAATATACTATACGCCACTACAAGCTACCGGCAACATTGACTTCTGCCCCACCCACTGTACCCTGTTTTAATAGAGTCGTTATTATTCAACCACAATTAACTTAGCGAAAAAAGGCTTGTCTCACTTTTTAGCACTTAATATAACAAACGTTGCTAGATTGTAATTTGCATACAAAGAAAGAGAGTACAAAACCGAGACGGTGCTATTTATTACAAAAACGTTTCAAAAGCGGCGATGCGGGAAGAAAATTTCAACAAAAATATCCAGTCAAGTAAAGTCCCGGACAAATTGTCGCCGTGGCTTTTGCGGACTGCGGAGGATCTGTGAGGATTGTTATTGATGTTAGGAGCGAGCCGAGCGCCCGCACTATCTGATAGTCTTCATTATGGGCGATCATGCGTGCCGGATACACAGCGCAGAAAGCGGAAAAATCGTGAAAAATGGCCGCGGATGTCACACTTAACGCGTATGAATTGCTGCAAATCCTCGCCTATTACATTTTATACCAAAATACATTTACTGCGTAGCCGCATCGCTCCGTGAATCAATACACAGATATTTCCTGTTGATGTCTGAATTGATACAGCGAAGAATAGTTTCACCGAATTCGTGTTTACGACTGTTATAAAAATAAAGGAGATGTAGGTACGTAATATCCGTAAACCATGTTATGTATCTCATCGAATATTTTGATGCACTCTTGAGTCGCAGTGTTATTTAACGATATTTGTGTACCTAATTCTTAACTGTGTGGATCGTGCGCTCTCTTGCATGGCTAACGATAATGTTCGAACGATAAATAAAGTTATGACCTATTATGTAA
Source organism: Polymixis lichenea (assembly GCA_949091785.1). NCBI lineage: Eukaryota > Metazoa > Arthropoda > Insecta > Lepidoptera > Noctuidae > Polymixis > Polymixis lichenea. Next base: position 12,394,067 of record OX420932.1, on the reverse strand, counting down.
AAAGTAGGACGTACATAATGATTCCGTTTATAAATTATGCTATAATATATTTATAAAATTTGTTTTCAACAATAAATAACCAGTTAACTCATATAACTGCCTCTAGCCGACTCCATGGGTATTAAGTAGGTACTTATTATCTTCTTGCGTGTGTTGCAAGGAGCTTATAGACTACCCTTCGCTATCGCCTACCTGTCATAAGACGATTATAACAAGTGGATTGGAGCTACACATCAGAATATTGATTACATGATACTGCGAAAGTTTAATTTTCTGCATTATGTGGACCTATCTCTATTTCATAAAGAGCGTTATTGCAACTAATTCAATCACCAATATCTGGGTAACAGTGAAAAATAAATCTCACGTCTTTGCTCATATCGTATCCAGGTTTCAAGCAATATTTATTCAGCGACGATAATATATTACCTTTTTTCTTACTACGTATTTGTTACGATCAAATCCCAGTTGGTACATTTTTCAGTATGTACCTAACCTAATAAATTGTGTCTATAGATACGAAGGATGAATGCCTACCAGGACTGAATGATTAATCTGTTCTGTGTTCGTCATAGTAATAAGAAGCAGAAAAACTTTCCTTTATTGGAATTTATTTGGAAAAATACACGAAAAACACCAACGATTATTATAGAAATGATTTAGTTTTTGAAGGTCAAATTTTCTTACGTTTTTTGCAATTTGCATTTGTTATGTTCGCGAGTCATATTCTAATCAACATACAACCTGACACTGACTTGCAAATTGCAAAAAAACGGAAGGAAATTTGAATTTCGATAAAAATACAGAGTAACGTTGGTACTCAAGTACATACGTATTTTTGGTTTATTTCAATAAAAGTGTAGTATAATAATAATAATCAGCCTATAATATTTCCACTGCTGAGACACAGGTCTGCTCTCTGTGAGAGGGAGTGGGCCATAATCCACCACGCGGGCCAGTGCGGGCTGGTGGTTGTCACATGTCTTCGAATTTTTGGTTCTAGGACATGTTGGTTTCCTCACGATGTTTTCCTTCACCGTCTTGAGAGCAGTGGTGATGAAAATAATTTACACAAAATAAAGTACCTGCATGGGTTCGAACTTACGACCCACAACTCGTAAGTCGTGGCCGTTACCACTGGGCCCCACTGCTGTAGTAAGTAAAAATTGAAAAAAAGTGTAGATTTGCAAAGTATCACGCGCATCGCGACTACGCATTATGTTTGTAAACCGGCTTGACACACATGCATTTAGCGCTAGGTGTTAGGACTTAGCGGTCATTTTACATTGCAGTAGAAGCTCCAATGGATAAAAACAGAAGTGTACTCTGTGCAGTACGGAACAACCGTTACTCGACGTTAACAGTTGATTAACTCTAACCGTCAGGTAATGCTGCCGACCCTATGACAATAGTGCCGTTCTTGCTGCTTTTGGAACAGGACTTAGGCATACTTTCCAATTGCAATAGCAAATCGACTGCAATTAGTAGGTACTGTTGTGCAGATTTTATTAATAAAGTGCAATTTTTGAAACTTGACTTTTAAGCGCCGATTCATTAGTGTAAATTAATTTTACTAACAAAAATAATTACACGTATTTTATTATGAAATGAGTATCGCACATTTACGTTTTAATGTGGTTATCCGCCATCAGCGGAATACTATATGTACGTATTCTGTAATTAAACCAAGCTGACCTCATTTTCGTCCTATTTAATATAGATTTAATAAATTCGTAACGAATGGTTTTATTTTGTTTTATGGCAAGGGTAATATTATTGAATGAAAGAGACTACGAGGAGGATCTTAGTCGTGTTTTAAGCATGGATTAATAATAATCCCTTTTGTCAACCGTTTCTCATTGTTGTTTTCTCATTAGATGACAGAGAAATTAGATTATTCAGGGCTTAAAAACATAATTGACGCCTACCAGTTTAAAATACGTACAATAAACAGATTTTGCTTAAAATAGAATTTTCCTGGAACCTAAAATTATAATCCGTAGTAAATTACAAGTAACAGTATGTTATGGTAAAAGCTAAGCACTACTAATATTATGGAACATGAAATTGATTTACGGCTACGAAAAAATGGCGTAGCACACGCGTAGCAGTTGACGGTCTGTATTTCGTAGCCTATGATAGTAATGCAAATAAAGGAAAATCAGGGAACCACGTTTATTCTGTCTCAATCTGAACTATTCTCGGCGCAGAATATAATCCATATTCAATTCATAATCGGAATACATTATAATATGTCGGCGGGTGCGCGTACAAGGCGACTGCGGCGCAACGAGCCACATTCTTCCTTCGACAAACGAGCGACTGTGGGCCCTCAATTATTCCGCCAGCATTGTCCCGGAATGTCTAATTTGCTCACGTAATTTTGGTCGGAATTTGTCCCCGGCCGACGGATGCTGGGAACTATTTTTATTGCTTGTTTCCTATTTTCTGTAGTCCATCGGGAACAATATAACTTGAAGCTCGCGAACTCTAACCAACTTGTCTCCGAACAAGTGTATTGTGAATTGCACGTCGCCGACTGCTGCACGCGCCCGTGACGACGTTAAATATGTTTTCTTTAACTTTGTTGTTTGGGCCCCGTGAGAAACATTCCGTGTGCCACGTATAGTGTGCCGTACACTTTGTTAATCGAAACCAATTGTGTTTCAGCGTATTGTAGGAGGAGCTCTTTATTCATCTGGAATACTTGTATGACTATTAATTGTAGCGGCACTGACTTGTAATACACTGGTAACGTATGTTCAGCAATAATTTACGTTATATGTATCTTAGTATTCGTAGGGAAGGCTACTTGCACATTTATTACTTGTAGATTTATTCGCATAAACTTTCAGCCCAGTGAAGTAATCCTTTAATGACTTTTACAACTTCGCGGGACATTAAACTCTTTCGCATAATCTTTTTCCTTCTTTACAGCCTCCGATTAAATTACTTTTATATTCATGACTATTGATCAGTCGCTTGACTTGCTCAACTTCAAGTAGGGATTCTTTATTTATTATCTTTTATTACTTGAGACTTAATATAAAACTTACTGAAACTCAAAGTAAAATGTAGTTTAAACTTTCAAGGGTCATACGATATGCAATAAAAATGTAAAGTACAAAGTGCATAGTGATAGATGTAATTGAAAACGTTAGCTATAGGCGTGATGTTAACAGTGTATATAGAGATAAGTGATTTTGGAATGATGCCAGGTCGTGGCCCGTGGAGCCCCACTCCATTTGCTCTTTACATAACTCAGTATTCAAGGGATCATTAATCTTCCTAGTTCCACGCCAGGCCGAGTTTAATTTTAATAAACGGCTTAAGCCATACTACGGTATTAATTTACATGCCTTAATTAATGGAACTTGTTTTTGGATTGTTACGATTTTAATTGTGATACCGAGCAATCAAAAATGTATTAGTAAATGTTGTTATTGCGCAATGTACTGTATTTAAATAACTATCCAGGTGAGAAGATTGGAAAACGATAATTTCTTTCTTTATAATTAATGCACCTAAAAGAAGTTTTTATGGGAAATGTTCAAACAGTTGTTGTACACATAAATATTCGGCTGCTTTACAGTTCATATTATACTTTAGTTTCTCCTCACACATGTGACATTATTTGTTCCTTCTTAAGGTTCTATAATAATCGTAAATGAGCTCATAACTCAAGAGAAAGCACTACGCTCGTAATTCTGTTAGTAGTCGCTGATGTGGCACGTAATACAAGATTTTAGAAGCTCTCTAGCCCCAAGGGAATGACCCTTGAATGTTCGAATTCGTCCTTCATCAGACCCACGCTGGGTATTTTATAGCCCGGGGTCAAAATTGTACTAGAACACAGGTGTGTGATTTTGTTATGTCAGACGTTAGGACAAACGGCTAAGCGGACTGTTTTTGTTCGAGTAAGTTGGAATATTACGATAATTATAGACGTCTGTGTCTTGCTAGATAGCTTACAGCGATACGTGCCTTAGCAGTCGACTCGCACGAATTAAGTCGCCCGAATCGGCGACTCGAATAGCGAATCGTCACTTGTAAATAATATACTATTTTCTATAGGGGCCTCGCACGAAGTTAATTTTTTTGTACATGAATCGACAATTCTTGAAATTTGTATTAGGCACGAAAGTTAAGGAAAAGTACACTAACTTTGTTACGCATGAATAAAATACAAAACATATTTTGATTTATACAGGATAAGTTTTTATCCTGTGCGCAAACTGTAACCATGAATTCAGCATATCGTTCTAGACTCCCCAGCGCAGAAATTTTTCGTCGGTTATCCAAAAAAATTCAGCTGTTTCATAGTAAAGTGAAGTGCAATACCTACGCGGTCAAAATGTATGAAACACCTGATTGTTTGTTGTATAGCCGGGGAAAATTTTCTGCGCCTGGCCCGGTCTAGAATGATATGCTTAATTCATGGTTACAGTTTGCGCACTGGTTAAAAACTTATCCTGTATATTATTTAAAGTGACGATTCACCCGATTCGGGTGAGTTAATTCGAGCGAGTCGACTAGTAAGCCCAATAAGTCTGCCACTTGTAAAATAACTACCTTACAAATATAATTGCCAAACGTTCTTCGTAAAAAGCTATTCGTAATATCGGTTCTGAACACCTCATACAAATTTGGCGAGAAATTACTGCCGCAAGTAAAAAATCCCCACTGAAATCGTGAATTACTTTTGTTTACATTTCCGGACGTTTGGTTCCCGCGTGTTATTCACGGGGTCCAATAATACTGAAACATTTGGAAAAACAGGCGAGTGCTTCGTTCCAGACGTAACCATGAAATGTGTGATTTACCCGCCTTCTGGGAAATACCTTGGAGCGCCGGTCGCTGCCGATGCGGGTGTAATACCTTAATTCGGCTAATCTCGTTTTCGACCGGAGCCCTGCGGTCGGGCTGCCGCGCGCCTGATCCTCACTCAAACGCGATTCACTAACGTCTTGTTAGATCATTGCTGTCAGTCCGTCCTTATTAATCAAGCTCTAAGAAAATCAGCCACTTTTACGGAAAATGGTAGACTGTAACTGTTTTCTGCACAGTACCATTTTCCGTAAAAATGGCTTTCCAATTCTCCATTAGTCGACGTTCACATGGACGTAAAAATATGGGGGCGAGATTTTATTGCGCACTAGATTTTTAATTCTTGGTTTTGAACCGAGCATTGAGAAAACCAACAGACTACATCGCTGTGCGTCGAAAAAAACACAGTGTTCGATTTTCAAATCTCGGCGCGAAGGAATGCGTTGAAGATCCAGTGCGCGAAAAAATCCCGCCGCGATTTTATTACGTCCGTGTGAACGTGTAGACGTTGAAGAAACGACGACGTGAACGTCGTCGACGTGACGTTGTGAAGTAGTTTTAGTTGAAAAAATTTACGTAAAAAAGGTTTTACGACAGTCATATTTTATATAAACAACTAATTCCTGAAATAAACGGCTACTGCCTTTTAGCAGACAATTGTATCTAATATAAAAAAATAAATTAACCAGTGCACCATATCCAGAAGCAAAACAGGTCTTGTGATAGTGTGGGGACAGCTTTTTATCGCAAGTTTACATCGACATGCAAATCTCCATCACGACACTCGCCTGCCGTACTTCTAAAAGTAGTTTCAAGAAAAACTGACTTACAAAGTGAGCAGTGTAGGTAATATTCCATGTTTCTGCAAAAAACTAGGTAACTAGTTAGCTTGTGCAATGAATAAATTGTATCTAAAGATTTTTATCTCAAAAGTAGCTTTTCACGAATTCTGTCTGGAATGTAAAGCGGAATATCTCAAGACCTAATCTTTTATACAAAGAGACTCTGACAAAGAGCAATTAGGACGCTTTGTAAATAACTTCAGTAAGGTTCTATCTATGGTTATATTTCGTGAATAAACTAGCATTGACTCATTTGAAAGTAGCACAGACTGGGACTGTACTTTCTCTGGCGCCGTCCGTAGTTTTGACTCCTTATAAGGAACAGGTAAGTGAAGTCCATAGAACAATGGGCGTAACTATATTTTAATGACACTCATTTATGCAGAAGAGCAAACAACGTGGTCTTTCCTATTTCATAAAATAATAACTCTTTACACAAGAGCATGACGTACAAATGAGGTTGTAGACATATTGAACTATTGATGCTTGTGTTCTGTATCATTACCATATTGACTATGTACGTGCTTCGACTTTTCACTGCTCCTCCTAGGAATAGTAAAACGAAATGTCTATAGTGTGGTTGCATTCTTCTTTATAGCGGTGCTAACACGTTTAACGTCTGCCCATTTCTCACTATAGCCATTTCAGTAGGACACATGTATTTGTTGTTCTCTGAAAGCTTGATTTAACCATTTGAAATGTTTGCAGAAGCTCCGGCCGGATAAATGGCTTGTGTAAAAGCCGCCACTCAAAAAGTTTAAATGATTCGATTACTTTTTTATTAGGCCAGATGTTCAGTGTCAGATCTCGTTTTTATGTGCAGTGGAAACTCTGTTTACATTAATCATTGCTCAAATGTATTTATTATCATCATCTTCAAACGAGTCTATTTAGGTCAGTCTTTAAATATGGAAACGATATAACATCTAGGAATATAGATTTCACTTACAAGTACGACAGGTTTATTTTTTCAAACAAATATTGTGTGTAAGGAAACTCGTTGAGAGAGGTTATCTCTTGCAGAAAATTGCTTTGCATCTCCAAGGAAATATCACGTACAGGAAAACGCTTCCGTTAGTTGTGACTCACTTGAAATAAATCTTCCAAAACTGCTGAAAAAGCTTTTAGAATTGTTCATGTGTACCCTACGTATTATTATATCGTTTAGAATATTCTTACTGTAAGGTATCATTTTTATCAGATATAGTTAACTATGATAAATTGTCTGTAATTTTTTATGTAAAAGCTTTTCATTTCAATATTGTGTCATAACTTGAGTACTTAAGTATATAGTAGGTACTACAATCTAATATGTATAATAATTTCATTAAATTCAATCTAATATTAGAATAAAGTTATCTTCTTGGTATAAGGTCCTAAATAGAACCGGTATTTATAAGGTATCTAGACAATCTCTTTAATCTGGCTTTTCATTACGGACTGTATCTCTTCCGCATCTATCCAATTTCGTAATTAAAACGTTAAGACGACGTGAAATCATATACAGTATAATTAAATCAAAAAGCGTCCGAACCCGAGGGGGGCCTGACGAGTCCATAAACGGGCCACAGACAGGCCAATTTTGTGCGTGCGGGGATCGTGCAGGGGTGCAAGTCACGCGACGGACAACCCCAACCAATGCATATTAATATACGGAATTACATTACGAACCATCGTTTATCATTAACAGTAAGCACGATACTGTCCAGTTCTGCTAATTGTTAAAACTAACCTAGACGTGTCAGCCATTTTGAATTTTTGTTTTCATATGAATTAAGGAATAAATACGGCAATTTCTCGTTGGTAACAGAACGTAGCGTAGCAGTTTATTTCGGACTGTTTATAAAAACAGTTAAACTATATCAATGATGAGTCATTAGCACTTAGCATGTAATAAAACATAGCCTATTAAAATCTTGCCTTGTCTTCCATCGCATCAATTATGGGGTAAAACGTGAGCTAAATGAAAGGGGAGTGCAGGACGAAGCACGGAGAGCCCAATGAGTCAGCTCGCGCGGCCAGACGGCGCCAGGCCCCGCCACGCACTGTCTTGCCCACCCCTCCCTACTTTAAATTGTACTGCCGATGCAATAACATGGCTGAATTATTATTTTCGCCAACGGAAGTGTATTTAGCATATAAAGGGGTTCATAAATTGGTGAGGTGGGTAAAATCCTTAATTAGGCTTGTTAAACTAGAAATAGTTTCTATCTTTGCATATTGAACACAACGTATTGCTCAAATACAACTGCGGTTTTCAATCAAATATCTATTATGTAAAGATGGGTAGGAGCCACAAAACTCAGCATTTAGAATGGACGCAGAACAAAACCCAATAATGACAGTTTGAATTGTTTGTGCAGCTTTCCATACGGACTAACTACGATTTAAAATATTTTATTTCACTTTGAGTTTACATTTCCAACAACAAGGCAGTCGGGGCTGAGAGCCGGCTGTGACCGCACTTTGGGATAATGTTACACGATACAGCGCAAGCCGTCCCGTGGTTTGGCACTCGACGCAAGACGCAAGCCGTCATACCGGCGCGCGCCAGACGTGGCTGCACGCCCGTGGCGACCACTGGGACGCTCGAGCCAGTCTCTTGAACTCGATAACACTGATGTCTCTAAGGAACCTCAGCTGTTGTTGAAAATATTCTAGGTTACGATACAAGACGTTCCTGCTGCTAGGGATATAGGTTTTCAATGACATGACGCTAGAATTTCGATGGTATTTCCACGAACAAAACAGTATTCTATCCTTAATATATACAAACTTTGCCACCGTTCATGTTGCCAGCATAGAAACTAAAAGGAGACAGTTTGGCAGACGCACGTTCAGTACATGCAGGATCTTTATATAGCTAAGGCGCCGTAAATAAAACCGAATCAGACGCATAGCGGGGCGCGGCGCGACGGCGATGCTCGACGTCCGCGCTGCTAGTGTATAGCGGGTAAACAATAAACTCTTGCTATATATGTTTACAAGTTTAAGCCAAGCTGCTGAGCTTCGACCGCATGGCGAAGTTGTGTTTGTTCAAGCACAACGTTCGTATCGTTCAAGAAGCTTTCACTCGGTTCGATGCCCCGCCAACCAGCCACCCAGTCCGAGTCAACGGAGAGAAGTAGCCCTAACAGTAGTTTGAAACGATCCAGTTGATGTATTACGCTTATTTATATTTCTGACAGGTTTCACAGTTTTCAAAAAGAAATAGCTCTAAAGATTTGTGAAATTGATGTGTTCTAATTACGTGTAGTGGCAGATATTATGGAACAAGATGAATCTTAACGCTTGCTCGTTTCGCTATTATACCAATAAACTTTGACAGCTATATTTATAAAAAAAAACAACACATTTTGGCAACCAAAGTAAAAAATGATGCATAAATCATGGATATTGTTGGTAAACTTTCAATGGACAATGCAAGAATTGTCAGTGGTCTCTAAATTTAGGTCGTTTTAAAGAGCGCCGTCAGGCGTCTGCGTCGCTGTCGTGGCGACGATTTATCGCGCGACACATTCGCAGCGCCCGGCGACTCCGCCGCGCGCTGCTCTATTTACATTCTGCTTGTGTCCGTAAGAAGCCTGTACTTCACTATACATAACAAAGTACAACACAAAAGAACACTTCCAGCCCTATGAATTGATTATTCTTAAGACCTTCGTAGGTTAATGACATTCACGCACGGCCTTTTTGTTACTTTCAAAAAGGAGGGCGCTTTAATTGTTTTTTTATGAAAGCTTTTGTTTCTTGTACCCTCGGCTTGCTGTTCCTTGAGACGGAAAATTAAAGTATTCCAGAGTTTCTAAACAACAAGAAGCTAAGAGGCGAGCAAGACGATTGTCGTTCCGTTATCATCCACAAGAAAAGTATTGCTTTAATAAGGCAAGACGACCTCCGCCTCCTAATGTAGCCGGGGCCATTACTTGGCTCCCCCTAATGGATATTTACTCTTACAGCAAACATAAAAAGTCACATCTTACAGACAAGTCGATAGTGAGAGGTTTAGTGGCCGCCCGGAATATTTATTTAACACAAAACATATGGGTTACAATTTTCCCAATGTGATGATAAAAGTAATTAAAATATCGACTTTCAACTTAAAACACTTTTAGAGATTTTAGGTCACTTATCATAACGGGATTATCTTAAATATCGTTTCAGTGGATCTTTAATGTGAAGTAAAAGTTTTGATCGGTAGTAAAAAGTTCGTTTAATTTATGAACGCTACACGCTAACAAACTTGGCGGGACCCTCTTAACAATTCAAATGAAATGAATGAGAAATACCAAATGAAATTCTTGTTCTTAAAACATTTCTATCCAAATTTAGCTACCCAACTAGAGTAGTCTGGTATTAAACCTAAATGCCAAAGAGACGATGTAAAAGTTCACATTAAAATACATTGGCGACTAAATAGTATAGTTGGCGTTGTTTTAGCAAGTTCTAATTCAGTGGCGCCGCGCGGCGGTGGGCGGGCGCGCGGAGGGCGGGCGGCAGACGGCGGGCGTTTTTGATGCCCTTGAAAATAACTGCATAGTTATTCCTGATCTAGAACGAACTTGTTTGATGTAATCTATTCTATTATAAAAGAAAATTATATTGCGCTTTTATGTGCGCATCTGTTATTGTCTGACGCATATAGCGTCTGAATTTAGCGATGAATTACTAAACTGCCTTCAGCGATTGTATTATTGACATGATTTCGCGTTCGGATATATTTTCTCAGTAAACACAAGTAAATGACAACATAATAATACCGTTGGAATAGGAATTTCAAGAATATTTATTTCCTCTGCCAACTTCGTAGGTATGTTTACTCGTAGTTCCACTTACTAACAGTACTTACAATATTATACAGCGCTCGAGGTTCTCTTTTTAATCCGTATTTCCGTAAATTCTAACTTTACCGACTGACATAATAAGGCTATGCATACTATTATTACAATCAAACAAAAGTAGTGCAGCGAACTTGTTTACACACGAACAGCAATAATTCAACGTTTGTTTCTATTCGATCGAGTGTATCTTTAAATAATAAAATTGTTTAACAAGAGAATGAAACACATTCAAACGATTTTAAACAATGTTCTGTTTCAGTGTAATGTAACGTCTGCGGTCAGTTTTCACCTCATTACGGTACATTCACAAAACCGCTGAATCGTTCATTTGGGTCCTTCATTTTGCCGAAGCGAGGAGCTAGAAATCACAGAGAGTAGGTAGTAACTGGTAAGGTAGGAGATCTGGTTGCGGTTAATTACGGCGACACGGTTGTGGTGGGTCGCTGCCGTGCACCGGTCACGACACCCTTCGGATAGCGTCGGCAACCGGACCGGTGGCGATGGCAGAGCGAGCCGTGCCCGTGCCGCCCCTAATCACGCCGACTAATTGCGCGTTTAGAAAAACCCCTTAATGATCCCGCATTACGTAATGCTTGTCGTGTAACGGCACAGTAACTGCTGCCATTAACATAGTCTTGAGTATTCGTAACGTCAGTTGACATCTCGCTAGTGGCAAATGATAGCTTTACAGACTTTATACTATTATTTCCTTATGCAATTTCTGATATGAATCACTGTTAATAGCAGTGTTTCTTCCAGGCTGTTATGTAAAACTTGCCATTAGGTACTAAGAAACTAAATCTATGACCATATAGTGATGCTACATCACCAGGAATGTTCAATCATTTAATACGTTGTGTGTTCAAAAGCTCAAAAGGAAAGATGACTAAACTCATGGTCCTATAAATACCTGTAAATCCATGCGTTTAAAATTAAAAGAATTTATGCCAGTGATACTCGTTTTTTTTCCATTCTCACCATAACTGATTTTTTTTTCTTCAAACCTCAAGATCTTCCATAAAAATAGAGTCATGATACCCACAGCGTCAGCAACATTATCAAGTACCGGTCATCAATTACCTTACTTATTTGTACTAGCATCTGCCACTTCTTATCGCATTTTAAATGGAACAAGTCAGGTGTGTGGTGTGCTGCAGAGTCAAACGAAACCATATGAAAGGTCAGCGGGGGTCAGTGTCCCTGCGATAAGTTTGCAGGTGCCCGGCAGCTGCAAACACGCGATAATTAGACACCATTGTACCATGATACAGGAATTATTGATATTAAATATTGTGTTACTGATAAAAATAAAATTATGGATAGATAACTGTGTTTTGTTGAAGCTGTGAGCGAAATAGATTCATCTGCTCGTTAGTTTTCAGTTTTCACTCACAGGTTTTTCAGTGTTTGGAGTTTAAATGTTAATTAATGCTCTTTTGTTTTACTTTATTCAATCAACTCGGCCAATTGCATTGAAATGCAATTGGCCGAGTCCAATCTATTTGATCTCTAGCAATGAACTGCTAGAGATCAAATGGAGACATCAAATATGGCAAACATATGACCTATCTCCCATTAAAAATATTTGAAAAGAGAAGAAGTAACAAAAAAGAGAATTTATTTTTCGTTCGATTACTTGTCTAAGTGTTACTGAGATGAATATTATGAATCCCCAACGTAATGAAAGCGTATTATCGATGTATAATTAAGGACGGCCAATCGGATTACAGGAAACAAATTAAATTACCTGCGCTAAGGCGGAGGAAAGGTGGCGATTAAAAACCGATTTTAACACGCTTTTGTGTGCAAAATGGAACCTGGCTTCTGTGAAATATTCGTGCCTTGGATTTAGGTTTATCTGTATAATGATCTATCATCCTCTATTTGACGTTAACTTCGTCGGCCTTAAGCCAGTCCCACTCAACTTTACCGTGACTATATTAGAGGTACAAACTTGAAATTCTGTCTATGTCTTCGAGCCATTTGTCTGGTGGTTTACCGTATGGTCATTGACCTGCTTCCAAGTACTATATAAAAACAAAAAACCGCATTAGTTGACCACCAGCTGCCTGCCTTGACACTGTAAGCTATCAGATTGTGAAGCCTTTTATCAATATTAATTAGCCTAGAACTTTTTACTAATCCACTTTTTCGCTTGATCTAGCAGTGTTTTCCAAAGTGGTCCAGGTGGACCCCCAGGTCCACAGGAGACTGACAGGGTCTACTTTGGCGTAAAAAAATGGTGGGATTCCATCGTTAGATCAGATAGAGAATCTTCACATTTTTTTTATGAGTTTTGGGAATATGGTAGAAATGTAGCAGCAGAGGGTCGACCGAAACCAGTAAAATTTTGAAAGTGGCCCACGAGAAAAAAGGGGAACCTTTGATTCTAGAGGAAGCTAAAGATACCAACGTAATGTCTGTCTACTTCAAAGAGCTAAAACAAATCTTTCACATGATTATGATTTCTAAATAGAAGTATCCTGTTTTTGACAGCACAATTAATCATAACATCGTCACAGCATCAGTATTTCCTCCGTCTTTCAGTGCGGCACGTTATTTGCAGAATAATCTATAGTGGTACAACCATACAGCAGTCGTCCTGAGGCCATCAATCATGGGACCGCAGCAGCCCGACTGCTCCTACAAAGTACATGAACCTAAGAAAAGTATTACGTAGGTACATAACATGCTAATCCCTGATTTATGTCCCTTCGCGTTATTTACCCTCACATTAATCTATCTTAGCTATAAAATGTTGTTGACAAAGTTTGTTTCGTATTCTCTGTCTATATTAGGATGCAAACTTAGCACCTACATACATTTCGGTAAAAGCGTAATATTGTAGAGAGAATTACAAGTTCGTGGAAATTGTAATAAGTAGGTGTTGGGAGAATACACGGTTCTTATGTGTGTAGGAAGATGATGAAAAAGTAGGTATATGAAAAAAAAAATCTCGAGTTTTATTTAACTCGTGAAAGTATGTAAGTATGAATGATAAAAAGGTTTTCTAATGAGGACTGAAAGTTAGACATGGACTAGCAACAGACAAATAGTAAAAAAAAAAATAGTGGGACTGATCGAAAACTTATAACCGGCAATCAAACTTCTATGTAATTGAAGGGCGTTGAATTGCCAACGTATGGGTTAAACTGACCTACCGTGGAACTTGTGGTAAACGACCGAACACCGTTCTTATATCTTCAAGCATTTTGTACCTACGAGTAGTTAATACAAGCCCGCCCACGACATATTCACATTAGTAGTAAGTTGGGAGACCTATGGGCCTATGTTGAGGGAGCCCTATGTCCAGCAGTGGACGTCTTTCGGCTGAAACGATGATGATATCTATAAATTTTATGTTTTCATTTATATCCTTTTTTTACTTTTTCCAAGCTTTACCAAGATTAATCTAATTTCGCTTTAAACATTTTAAACTGTTACTAATACTAAAGTATTAGTAAGTTAGTTGTTTAACGTAGTTAGTTGTTATCTTTATAGTGCATGCTGTGGTAAGGAGACCACACCATACTATTCCTACATTCGTACTTCTTGACATATAGGAATAAGTGAGGGAGTATCCACAATTTGTATGTCATGTATTGTGTGCGTTGTCTATATCTTTTCTTGGAGATCCTAAATAAATAAGAAACATTATTGTACTCGTAAATATACCTACCTTAATGCATAGGACTGTGTGTATACCTGGATACCTGTTTGGTACTTACCTTGTAGCTAGAAAAAAATAATTCCTATAGGAATTATTTTCAAAGACTCATTTTCGCTATTTATAAATAGCGAAAATGAGTCTTTTATATTCTAGGATGACTTTAAGTCATTTACTTATGCATCATGGCAGCACTTCCTATATTATATAATCGAAGTACAATAGGTGCCTAAGTAGAGAATGAAACGTTAACTTATTATTAAAATGCATTCTTCAAAAGTAATAGTTACCTGTTAGGCATAAAGTATTTTGTTCACTGTAATAAGTTCCATCTAAGTTGTAGGTACCTCTTACAATGCGTATGCTAATCCCGGCATTTTGATGTGACCTCTACTTTTGATTTCTTGCTCGAAATCAAAGTTACGTTGGCACGACACCGTTTCGCAATTTGGTCTAGAATATAAATTATTCAGATTGCAATGGTTTTACATAAATCCCTAGTTAATCCTAATTCATATTTGTAAATGATTTATAAGATGTGAACTATGCTTAAGTAGCGTCGCCAGTTTGTCTGCCAGAATAAGTGATAACATAATTTTCCTTACGTTTAACTTAAGTATTTTCCTAGGTAATGATGTCAGCGGCTCGCCTTGAGCCCGAGTACAGCCCACATTCCGCCTCATTCCGAGGCGCACGTGGAAAGCTATGTAATTATACATTTACTGCAATTGAACGTATGCGTCAATCAACTTTAATAGTGAACGCGAAACCACGACTGCACTGCTTTATTTATTTCGAAGTGTTCGTCAGTTCATTATTCCAGTGTTGTTGCTAAATCTATCGCAGATTTTTTTGAAATTGCTACACTTCCTGGTATTGATTGGAAATAAAAGATTAGAACTGCGTTTTAGTCATTTTTAAATCGATTTCCATTCGTCAGGCTTAGGGGCCAGCCATAAATTACGTCACACTTTTAAGGGGGGGGGAGCGGATCAACAAAATGTAACATTGTGTGACAAGGGACATGGGGGACATTTATAATGCAAACTTAAAAATATTACTTGCTTGATCTATATTTATAAGGCTTCTTCTATCTATCTATCTATAATATTTAACTATATGTTTGCTTTTTTTAAAGATTATTTTTAATTTAAATAAAAAAAAAAATTAAAAGCTGCTGTTCAAATTTAATTACTACTAAATATAAAATTGAAAAATATGTGACGTCACACATGGGGGGAGGGGTTTCACAAGTGTGAAAAGGACGGGGGGGGGGGGGGTTAAAAAGCCATCAAATTTGTGTGACGTAATTTATGGATGGCCCCCTAAGGTGGATGCTTTAATGTAACCCCGTAACACGCGAAATTAAAATTTTATTACGTTTTTTCTGCAATTTGCAGGTCAGTGTCAGGTTTTTTTTTGCGGGTGGGTAATCATCAAATAACTTGTCCCGCTGTGGGTGGAGCAGGAGGGCGTGTCAGACTTTTACTGACTAAAACCCACCCGTGTTCCCTCAGTTGCCTGTGTGCCAGGGGCCGCGGTATCTCTTTCGAGCAACTCGCACCTTTAGGTCAGTGTCAGGTTCTATATTGATTAAAATATGATTCGCGACGGTAACAAATATGGCCTCACAGAAATTATAATCATTAAAATCATTAATACGTCATACATCTTCTCAGTTAAATGAATCCCATTGAATGACTATTTCTTGAAAAAGTCTACCTACTTGTTACGGTCGCGAATCATATATTGTTCAATATATAGCCTAACACTGACCTGAAAATTGCAAAAAACTTAAGAAAATTTGAATTGCACGAGCTACCCTGGCGTTTCCACCTTAAGTCGAGTATAGGTATCTACTTAGTTGTGGTATAGTCAACTGAGCTGAGGACCAGTTCGGAGAAGTAGAATTAATTCTAGGTTAAGTTAAGATAACGCCGTTTTCCTTTCAATGCATACAGTTTTATCTCCTTTGTGCTGTTTACAGTTGTCACTTGGCGGTGAACTTATTAATGTGACGTCATCGCGTCAAGTGGAGCCAGTTTCTCAGATATAACAAACAACTTTAAATCTCTTAAACAATAAACTGAAATGACTGAGTGATATCATACTCACTTGATTCAGAGAAATATTGTCACTCACTGGAAGGCGGAGATTTATTTACGGCTTAGGCAGCTGTTGTAATCATACCTGACATTCATATTAACTGGACCATTTTGAAGTAGCAAATATTTGGGTGTGACAATCGACAGGTGACGTAGCCGTAGGTAACTCGGCGTAAGTAACAAACGGTGAGACGGCCTAATCTACTTAGCTATCAAGCGTAAGTGGAGGAATAGAATGGACCTTGAAGGTGTTACTTTTTTGGGCTCACGATGGATTAGCGGCGCGTGGGCGAGCCTCGGACCCGCGGCTTACCTCCCGCGGACTTGTGAATGAACAGGTACGACTACGCCCACGGACTTACTCGTTTATCGGCGATTCTTATCGACTTTACCTCATTTATGTTACATTAGTTTAGATAATACTCTGATTTTGTGTTCTGTTGCTACGAAATACTATATTTTAGTTGTAATATTTGCTTTTATAGCTACCATAAATCTGTATTTTACATAATAGTTATATGCCATTTTTTATGAAGTCATATCGCTCCGGATGTGTGTTTTATCCAAGATAAAACTACAAGGACACCATAAAGGCACAAACTATACTCGTGATAATCACAAGGTTAGGGAATTCCCTCGACATTTAGAAGATAAATATTATTTTTCTTTGTTTCTCAATCATGACGAAGCAATCATTTTCTCTGAAACCCTGGAGAAAGGAGGTCAAGCCACAAAAAAGGACCTAATTAGTCTACAAATTGTTCCGACAAAACAAAGCATAGAATAGTAGCGGGTTTAGAGGTACCTTAGTCGAATTAATATCAACATTTAAATTGCTTAGTTAAAACATAAAATCAAAGTGAACGAGGCCACTAGAATTAGTGTAACTAACTATTTTACTTACCCATTACTCGTGAATAGAGTATTGGTGTTGTGGCATTTATTAGTCGATACCACACTGTTTGTACTGTAACAAATGAGAAAATTAAAATTATTACGGGCCTGTGTACTCGTTAATTAGTTTGACCAAGAACCTATTAGCGTGGGCACTATTCAGATTCAACAATCGAGTATCGTGACTACTGCCTTATTGTAATGTATTTAGTAAGCTCTAAATCTGCTGTAAACTATATGTTACTCTACAAAATGACAGATGACGTATAGTCAGTATTGTGCCTGGTTTGGTCGCAACATGGCCGTCCGTGCCGCCTGTCGACCGACTTTGACAAACTGATGCGACCGCCATGTCGAAACCGTTGAAAATTGACGAGCACGCTTTTCAGAATTTCTTTAAAAATCCAACTTATGTAATTGTTGTTACGCAATATTTAAATTTATTTATAGGTTATGGCGGTCGGAGTTTTCGTAACTCGTAACGGTGTTATTCCGTGATTTATTTAAGAGAAGGTATGATGATCTGCTAATCGTGGGCGCCCTAATGGTGAGATGTCGAGGGGTCAGTGATGACTTCACACTCCCGCTGTTGTGTAATCTATTACCAAACGAGTGTCATGCGATGCTGGCCGGTTGGGCTTCGTCTTCACTATGGGCACACTACGAACTATGACTTGAACTCAAACAACTATACGTCTATGTCATAAACTTGTACTGAGCGTGTCATGTGTCTGTACATTTAAGATTGATTTTGAAATAGTGGTCTCTAAACTCTCTGCCAAAATATTGCTATCTAATGGATATCTTAAAATTAATAATCCTGATGCTCGTGGTGGATACCGGCTTTACGAAGTTTGACAGTTACAAAAATATATTTCGCCAAACAATCTTGAGATAGACCCAGACGGACCCGCGGTTTGAGACTAGTTAATTACGACACAATCGTGATTATCGCGGCAAGTAATTAAATGTTTTTTGTAGTTACTCATCCCACCCAATCAATTTTTATCATTCAGAAACTTGTTCCATACCGTTAGCTAGGTAATTTGCATTTATTATTTTTAGTATTATTCTTTCTAGAATCGACACAAATAATGTCGATCCGTAGAAATTTAAAAACGACTGAAAACCATGCAAGGTTAATAAAAATTAAATAAAACGAAATGAAATGAAATTATACAAACCTGAAACTCGTACATTTTTAAAGGATTTTATTGATAAACAGTTAGTGGGTTTCAAAATAATCTAGAATTTCAAGAGCATAATTACTATCCCGATTGTTAATTGTGTCAAATATAAAAATACGAAGATCTGATGAAGCAACCAATCGTTACGGATAGATAATTAGCTACAGTTGATTATCTTATTATTCTATGAGGCGCGTGCTACCCGCAGACACAATGAACGATAAAAACAAAATGACTACTTATCTACTAACTGACAATACTTACGCAACTATTGTTACCAGTTACTACGATCAGCAAAAGGTATTGTACCGAAAGGTACTCACACAGAACAGAAATGCAATACCTACCTTGTTAGGCAACTGTCGTTTTCATCTCGATACACGTCGTAATCAAATTTAACGGTTATTGAAGCCGATACAAAAAGTTAGCAACGAATTGTGACTGGCTGGTGGACCGTGGCAGGACGACCACTGTATTTATTATATTTCTAATAATTTTGTTTATGTAATTGCTGATATGGACGAGCGGACACGTTGATAAGTTACCTATTAGGCAACACTAAAGGGAACCCAGCCTTCAACATTGCCTAAGGAAAACAGAGATGGAGTAAGTGCATTAACTAAACAAAATATTCCTGTTACAATATTATGCAAGGTGCTCTACAGTCTGTGTTCATAAAATACTTGTAAATGGGTGTTGTTGTACGATACCGCGAATGTGGCGATGCGATAAAGTCCATTTCATACTTCATGTAGGTGATACAAAAGTAAAAGTTGCGTACAAAAGCATTGATTACGCAGACAAGTGCCTTGACTTGTTCAAATATAGCAGATACATGTTATTATTATTATTATCTGGTGTTGTGAAACGAGAACCGTCATCAGCGCTACTCGATGGCTCAGTGTTGAGCTTTGACGGCTCAATTACTGAACAAATAGGACTCCAATCTGTAGATTATATAAAAAATATTTACAGAATGCAGTAATCTTGGCGCTTTGCAATCTTTTCTTATTTACACCTTGTTGGCAGTGTTGGTAAATAATTGTAATGCAATCACCTGATTATCAGACGCTATTTGTAACCAATAACAGTACAGTACCCATACTAGTAAATGGCATTGTCTTATTCTTTAGAATAGAAATATTATCGGAGGTAACGTTCAGATCTTTGGAAAGTACGAGTAATGATCGCCTTGGGACATAGTCTAATGGCTGTCTTAATCGCTATCCGCGGGAAAATCGAGGTGTAATTAACATTAATCATAGAGATGTGGGCTCTGAGGACTGATGGTGAACATCAGTCGTTGCTGACGGCCGGTCCGGTCGCGTGGACTGATGTACGGCACAGCACCGGGCTCCGGACGCCCGCGCCGGTTGTGAATGACGCTATGACAAAAGAAACGCGCTGCAGATGACGCTGACTAATAGTCGTGTACTGTTTAGCAGAGAGTGACTGCTGCAAATAGTCTTTTATCTTCACGACTAATTAACCAACAATGCTCTCCGACGCATGAACATGAACGACCAAACATAACGACAACGTTGATTGATCATTCTATATCATCGTCTGTTGAAGGAAGAAAGAACTAATACTTCCGAAGTTTCGTTACGATAATTCTCATATTGTTTCCGTGTTTTTTTAGTACAATTTATTGTGCTGACATCGCGTGACGGAAGCTCGCGCCGTGCCTGGCTCTGCCGGTGTCCCGGCGCGCCCGCCGTCGTCGCTGTCATGTCTCTGATCACGCCAGCCGCCAGCCGCCAGTCCACCGCCACCACTGCGCCGCTATGCGGAAGGTATGTGCCATATTATTGCCACGCCAAAAAATTTATGAGGATTCATTACTTGTGATTACATTAAAGCACCATGCCTTGCGTTTATTTGTCTAGCTGGAAGTAGACTTGAGTATAAAGCTTCTTACAATATCTTGAACAGGTACCTCAAACGCGTCCGGCCCTTATAAGAAAGGCGCAAATACTTATGACAAGGTGCTCCATATTACCTGAGAGATCTTGTTTCTCGACTTCCTTTTTGGTGCAACGTGTCTAAACATCGGCTTCCTATAACTGTAGTGTGGTCGCAACTGTAGTAAGGCAGCTGCATGAAGCCGGCTCTCGTAAATCAGCGCCTGCGCATCGACATCGACCGACCAATGGTGGGGCGCGTCGCTAACACGCCGTCATGCGCACCTGCCTCTTAGAGGAAGCTCTAATGAAGCCCGGTACATCTTGAGTGCATCTCTGATAGTGCAACAGAAACTTTATAGATAGCATTCAAAATTAGAAAAATGTGTGCTAATAATATTCTTTACAATATCCGCCATATCTTATTTTGATATAATATTGCATAGTGCAGTTCAGTGTCAGGCTATAATTAATTTTGACTCACAAACGCTTTTAATGTTTTGCTTACGTTATAAAAATGTTATCGAGACGCACTCTTCAATGTTTCGTTTTTAGCCTGACTCAGTATAATATAAGGTTTTCAATCAGCGGTAAAGGCTTACATTTTCTGAGAAATTATAACATAATATTCGATTCCATTAACGTCGGTTATTGTTTATATAGAAACAATAAGAGGGATAATTCAAAATCCAAGCGGGGGGATCTCACAAATCTATACCGTATTTCTTAATGGAGTTCTTCAGTTCCTTTCAATGAATTTAATAATTTACTTACTAGCCACGTATAAATTGAATGTAAGAAGCGATCTGCGTGGGGGGGGGGGGGGGGAGGCATGTGTGCGCTGGGGTGGCATGCAACCCGCAAACGATTAAAATTCAAAGCTTGTAGAAATGTAATTACTTCTCAGTCCGGTCAGAGTTCCACCGACTTTATTCGGAGTAATTAAGTTTAATGTCTGTTTTACATCTCAACTCGAGTTCTGAATCGTCTTTCGAATGAGTTAGCTGATCAATGTTGTGATCTTCATTCCGATCATCATTAAAACTACGTAATACCTCATTTTGGTGTATTATAATAACATAACAATGCTCCAGTTGGTCTATTTGGGAGCTCCTCAGCTGGCCTGATCGTAGTTATATGTATTACATATGAAAACTTTAGTGGTTACTATAATAAAACAAGACATCTAATCTAATACAATTATCTTTTATTGTTACACTCTTATAAACAGCCATCTTAGGCAAAATCCAAAATCCCAGAGAGTGAACAAAACTAAAGATGTGACAGACATCATGTTCACAGATAATTAATATCTTAACACTCCCCCTCAATTTTATGTTTGTGAAAACTTACAAATTGCTTCTATAAATAAATGAAAATAAATTCTACCAAACTTTAACTTTAACATGGCAACACAAACTTAGTAATATTTAAATTCTTGAAATTGCAACACTAAAACTGACATATATAAGTTTTGACAGATAATTTTGACAAGCTAGTGACAAGTGACAACATAACCTTAAAATATAAACAATGCAAACATTCTATGAAAAACAATGTTACAAAACTAACAGCTTGTCACGAAAATAGCAAAACTTAACACTACACAGTGGTTTCGTCATAATGTCCGAAGTATTTTCACTGGTACTTACGTATTTAACAATCAAAAAATTTTGGTTTACAATGTCTTTTATGAAATGATATTTAATGTCTATGTGCTTGGAATGTTTTGTATTTTCACAATTATGTATCATTTTTATTGCACTCTGATTGTCCACATAAAGCACAATATTACACTTTTCATTAAAGTCAACTGATAATCCTTTCACAAATAACAAATCACTGACACAACTTGCAGCAGCTATGTATTCACTTTCAGCACTGGAGAGAGATACAGTCCTCTGCTTTCGTGATGACCATGCAATTAGGTTCCCTTGGTGATATATTAGTGCTCCACTAACACTTTTTCTTGTGATCTTATCACCTGCCCAATCGGCATCTGAAAATGCTGAAATATTAGAACATTTATTAGTGTTTTCTTCTTTCTCTTGACAATAGTATGTCAACTTTTTATTAATTGTGCCCTTCAGATAGCGTAATACACGTTTTGCAGCTGTCCATAAGCTTCTCGTGGGTTTATCAAGATATCGACTGAGGAATGAAGTTGCAAAAGTGATGTCCGGTCTGCTTATTGTAGCCAGGTAAGTTAAACTTCCAATTAATTCTCTGTAAGGTATATCACTAATTATTTCTTCTGTTTCAGGTACTTGAAAATTGTTTTCCATCGGCGTCTTCACTTCTTTACAATCTTGCATCTTATACTTTAGTAATAAATTTTTAATAAACAGTTTTTGTGATAATTTCAATGTATTATCATTTCTCATAATTTCAATTCCTAAGAAGTTAGATACTCTTCCCATATCTTTAGCTTTAAATTCTTCTTGCAATTTTCTTGATATTTTATTTATTTCACTACTCTTTCCCATCAGTAAAATATCATCTACAAATAATATGAGCCATATATCTTTTCCTATGTATAAACATATATCATATTTTGATCTTTTCATGTTTATTGTTTGACAAAAATTATCAAATCTTATATTCCAACATTTTGGTGACTCTTTCAATCCATATAAAGCTTTTTTAAGTTTCAGAACAGTTCCTTCTTGTTTATTTTCCAAACTTATTCCCTCTGGAACTTTGATGTAAACTTCTGTGCTCAAATTTCCATTTAGAAATGCTGTAGGTATGTCCAACTGCTTTGTTTCCCAGTTATTATTTATTACTTCTGATAATCCCATTCTTATGGTAGTTATGTTGGCTACAGGGGAATAAACATAATCTTCTGTGTACTGTTGAAATCCGCGTGCAACTAATCTTGCCTTTTTAGTTCCATCCGATTTTGTTTTGAAAATCCATTTTGTGTCAATAGCACTTTTTCCTTTTGGCAATTCTGATTCTATCCATGTGTTTTGTTCCTTTAATGACTTAATCTCTTTATCTATTGCTGTTTTCCATTCTTTATCTTGTTGAATGGCTTCTGTGTATGTGACAGGATCGCTTTCACTTGAAAGTAAACAATAATCTTCATATGTATTTAAATCAAATTGTTTAGGCTTTTTTACTTCTCTTCCACTTCTTGTTCGCTTGATTTCTTCGTTTTGTTTTTCTGGAGTGGAGTAATTATTCTCTTCTGGATCATAAAAACTTTCTTCTTCTTGTATTGATTCTGAATACTTTGTTTCTTTTATTATTTGTTTTTCTTTTGGTTTCACACACATTTCTTTCTGAATTTCATTTTCTTCTAAGTATCCTTTTATATTTTTGTTTTGTTCTTCATGTTGATATTTTATGTTTGTTTCATCAAATCTTACATCTCTTGAGACAAATATCTCATCAGTTTTTGGGTTCCATAAGGTATATCCATTCATAGAATATCCTATCATTCGAGCTGGCACTGCTCGTTTTGACCATTTATCCTGTTTGGGCATAATATGTGCCCATGCTTTGCATCCAAAAACTTTGATTTTATTTAAAATTAATTCCTTGTTCTTGATCCTCGCAGGTACTTGATAATTTATTGAAGAACATGGCGATCGGTTGATAAGAAAAGTAGCCGTTAAGATTGCTTGACCCCATAGGTGTCTTGGTAGATTTGATTCATCTAACATGGTTCTCGCTTTATCATATATTGTCCTGTTCATACGTTCAGCTTTCCCATTTTGCTGTGGGCTATATGGCTGCGTGTATTCAATTTTGATACCTTTTTCATAACAAAACTTTTTGAGACTTTCCGCTGTGAATTCCCCTCCATTATCACATCTGATCCTTTTCACTTTTATCCCATCTTGCCTCTCTTTTTCTATTATATAATTGATTAATTTATCTGTGGCTTCATTTTTGCTTTTTAACAAATACGTCTGAGTATAATGAGAATAGTCATCTGTTATTGTTTGGAAATATTTATATCCTTGTTTAGTTGCTACTCTTGCTGGTCCAGCAATATCAGTGTGTATTAAATCTCCTATCTTACTTGACCTTGGACTTTGTAATCTGTTAAATGGTAGTCTGGTTGATTTTGACCTCATGCATGCTTCACACACTTCCTTACTGTATGGCAATCCTAATATAGCTAGATGTTTTCTACACATATGACCCATTCTTTTGTGCCATAAGTCATTATCTTCTTGTATCACATTACATTCATCTTTATCTTTTATTTTTATTGAGAAGGTATATAACATATTCCTCTTTTCTCCAAAATATTTCTTTTTACCTGCAGTTATTATTAACTTATCCTTTTTGAAAATTACTTGCTTTTCTCGTTCTGCTAATTTATTGACCGACATTAAATTGTTACTGATTCCCGGTACAAGTATGACTTCCAGTCTTAATGGTTCATTTTTGTAATATCCATCAAGATATCCTGATTTATGTGCTGTCAGTATTTGGCCATTAGCAATTTTGATTTCTAATTTCTGTGACAGTTGCTTGACATCTGTGAGGTATTTCTCATAAGATTCTTTTATGAAATGCTGAGTAGCTCCTGAATCCACAACAAATGTTAATATTCCATCATTACTATTACATACAAGTGCTTCATTTGAGGCAATAAAAATTGGTTGACTTTCAGCAGGATGAGCAGTTCCTCCACGAGTTCTTGGTCCTCGATATCCTCTTCCTCTGCCTCGTCCTCTACTGTAGCACTCATAGGACTTATGTCCCCTCTTTTTACATTTATAGCAGGTTATATTCGATATAAAAGATGTATGTGGCTCGTTTGTAACTGTTTCTTTTCTTATTTCATGATCAAGTAATTTAGTTTTTACAAAATCTATTTTTATTTCAGTGTTCACCGCATCCAAAGCTGTAATTATGTGGTTGTATTCTTCACTCAGTCCTGTTAATAGATAGCATACTTTGTCTGTATCATTAATCTTGTCTCCTGATACCTCTAGATCTCTGATTAAGTTATCAAAGTTTGAAAAATACTCTTGAAGATTTCCTTGCTGTTTCAAGTTTAGAAGTTTTCTTCGCAAACTTAATTTGGAGATTACACTTTTTCTTTGGAATGTACTTTTCAAAGTGGATATCATATCCTTTGCGTTAACGCATTCTTTTATCAGATTTAGATGCTGATCCGTTAGACATTGAACAATAATGTTTCTTGCTTTTGCATCGTCTTGTTTATTGCAGTCTTCGATTTTTGGTAACGACACAACTTCACTTAATCCCTTTTCTTCTAAAATACAATTCACCCTGAACATCCAATTGTCGAAAGCTTCTGGATTTAGTTGGGGAAAATTGTAAAACAACTTAGTTTGCTGCCCGGCCATTTTCTTTTCTTCGTTACGCTTTTGTTGCATAAAATTAAATCTTTGAAAATCTCGACAATCTACTTCCTACTCGACACTATTTGGCGTCTGGGCCCATAACCTATGAAAACTTTAGTGGTTACTATAATAAAACAAGACATCTAATCTAATACAATTATCTTTTATTGTTACACTCTTATAAACAGCCATCTTAGGCAAAATCCAAAATCCCAGAGAGTGAACAAAACTAAAGATGTGACAGACATCATGTTCACAGATAATTAATATCTTAACATTACAAGCCGGCTATCCGGCAGCAATCGCGATATTGTTCATCTTACGTTGTTGCTCAGGTGTTTTCGCCGCACAATCAGCAGTAAAAAGGAACGAAGCTTTCGTAGAAGATATTCTGGACTGTTTTTATGCTTCATAATAGCATGTTCTTAAGATTTTGAATTAATTCATCCCTCCTATTGTGATAATAAAGTACACTGGCACGCTGAACTTATCTTCTGGTTATCACAAAGGACTTTGAAAATTATTTTCGTCTTACAACAATGGATTTATTATTAATTTTATGGACTGAATAACTCCAGTTTAGATAAGTTATCTAAATGGTAAAAACCCAGTGGATTATCCGGTCGACGGGAAGTATGTTTTAGGTTTAATGTAATCCATAATATCTATAATCCATGAGTGATGATGACAAAATTTGGGTGTACTATAGGTATTACCATAGGTACTTCTCTGCACATGGTGAAAGCTCTGGGGTAACTCGTGAAGTTTTCTTACGTTTTTTTTTTACAGGTCAGTGTCAGGCTGTACCTACCTATATGTTGAACAAAATATAGTTCGCTTCCGTAACAAATATAGCTTTACGTATTAGGGTATTTTATTAAATATGAGAAAAAATCGGAAAATATGTTATTAAGATAGCTTAGGCAACAACCAGTCGGAAAATGTTGGTTTTAGTTCATGAAATAACAAAATAAATGTTTAAAAATCAATTCAAGGATTTCATTTTTTTTTATCTGTTTTTGAACACCATGAAATAGTAGCCGCCATGTTATTACGTCATACCGCTGTTTTAACTAATCAACTGAACAACTTTGTACTTTTATTATTTTCGTAACCAAAGTATTTTTTATTGAAATAACATCTTACATTCAGGAACAGTAAACCAACGATAAGTAGAATGATAACTCATTTTTTAAATTATAACCAATTAGCCTACAAAATATCAACGCATTTGTTTACGCAGAAAACTGACGTCATAGCCACAGAGCAATATGGCGTCCACTGCATCCACTGGCATTTTCGTTAAATTACGCGCGAAATATGAAAATGTAAAATAAAAATGCATTTTTATGGCACTAATCGATTCAATAAAAATGTTGTTTTTTTACTGGTTTATTAGCATTTTAGAATCTAATTAAGACACTTTTCAAAAATGGGTGCCTATTAAGTACTTATAATCATAAGAATCATCAATACAAGCCTTCTAATTTAATTTCGTACGTACGTTCATTTAATTTAATTTAATGACTTTATACCCGACTGCCAAAGAAGGGTTATGTTTTTTGCGCGTATCTTGTAGGTATGTAAATTTCTTTATCACCCCGTATCTTCCAAACGAGCTAATGGATTACAACAATTAAGGTATCTTTAGATTCGTCTCAATAACCCGAGTGTCCTTAGAGCAGGCGGGACCCATCTGCAAACTATAAATCAAAAGAAAATGAATGGGGTTGCCCTGATTTAATTTGGGTTTTCAGTTCATAATATTACTAAGTGTGTTAAACGGAAGTTGTTTTTGAATATTTAAATTTTGTTTTTTATTCTCAATCATGCTTCCGTCTTTTTAGCGCATTGCTTCTAAGTATGTTGACTTTTTTGAAGACGCGTTTTTAAATTTTTTTAATTATTCATCAAATAGCTACTTGCACCTTAAGCCTTCGGGTATACAGGCGCGGTTTTATGTTAAAAATAAATAAGTAATACGAATCGTTTCGACAGGGTGGGTATCAATGCTTATTCCGACATGTTCACTGTGCTATTACATCTACGTAAGAAACTACACATTAGCGAAGTTCCTTTGAGATAATTTCCAGTTAATGCTATTTTAGTCTCACAAAATTATTCTTAGGCTAAATTAATTGGCGTAAAGCCATAAAACAGATAAAAGATCTATAATAACTAGGTTTTAGTTCAGTGAAGCACATACACTTTACATGCGTAATACATTTCATATTTACGAACAAAATCATAACATTTATTAGCGCGTTTAACTGTGGTAATGTATTTTCTGCGAACGCATGTGTTGTTTTTAGCTCTTACCAGGTTTACACCGTTACATAGATACTATACATACATAGGTACCTACATCTCCACATAATTTACACCAATGCTTTATGTTTAAAGTGGAATAACAAATACATTGTGCGAACAAAGTTTAAATGGAATTTTCTAGGAAACTTCAAACGATAAAACGGATTCTTGTAGCTGAAGAACTCTCGAAAGATACAAGCTGTGTTGGTAATTACATAAACAGTTAACGCAACAGCTACTGTATTTGTATTTAGTGCTAACACGAACATATTGTTGCCTTAACTGGAAGAGTAGACTGCCTAGTAGTAAGTGTCTGACTTTCTGTGAAGTAGATAATATCTGTAGCTTACTTTCATAGAAACGGATCGTAATGTTTTATCTCTAGAGTCTGGGTATAGAGTTCAAAAGTTTTACAGCGTCTTTAGAAATGAAATCTGCTATTATTATTCAAATGACGGTCATTCAAGATCGATCGGTCTATGTGTGCGTGGACCGTCAGCGTAATAATAAGTCGCCACCCCGAGCCGCTCCATTGTGGCTGGTCGATGTGGCCACATGGGCCACTCAATTCAATTGAAACTATATCTGGTGCCGGTCACCGACTATATAAAATGGCCCAGTGGTCGTGCCGCGTGCGCACAGGCAAGCATTAGTAAATCACTTGATATCGATACTCGATAATGCTTAATGTGGCTGCAATACGCCGTATCTGCACAGGCAAGATGGTGAATTATAACCATCTGTAAAATAATCACACGCTATTTTTGACTTTATCGTGACTGCGATAAAGATCAAAGTTTTGTGCATAAATTTAACTACGGCGGTAACAGTAATGTTGCAGTACGTATTTACATTATCTGTTATTTACTTTATGATTGTCAACGATAATGCAGAGTAAAGTAGGTATAGATTTATATTATGAGGATTAAGTAGACAAGTACCTACTAAGCGTGTAATCGTGCCTGAAGAGACTTATAGAGCTTGAGCTATAATTTTAAGCTAGTTTCAGATTATAATATATCCAGACTAAGGCCTGGTATCCACCAAAGCGGAGAGGAGAGGAGACGAGAGATGTGTTTTGAATAACCAATCAGATTTCGTTATTTCCACGTCTCCTCTCCGCCTAGCTTCTGTGGAAATGCATCAAGCGGACAGGAGAGGACATGTCTCATTTTTCTATAGGATATTGTGCCGCGAGCGAGCAAGCGGCGTGGCAGAGCGGCGATGTGTGTAGTCGGGCGGCCGGGCTGGCGGCGCCCGCGCTCGCGCGCCCCGTTCGCTGCTGCCTTCTCCCCGCGCGCGTAACACGCCCGAAAGCGTCATTCGATCAGCACTTGACTGATTTCGAGCTCTCACAGCTAACATCTCCACTGCGCACAGCTCACATCTCCTCTCCGCTACGTATCTGCTCTCCGCTTTGGTGGAAATAACCTGCCAGTTTCGCAGCACATCTCTCTTCTGCTCTCCTCTCCGCTTTGGTGGGAATTACCTGCTAGCTTCGCAGCACATCTCCTCTCTTCTCCTCTCCTCTCCGCTTTGGTGGATACCGGGCCTAATAATAATTCTGTCTGTATGTATGTGTTACCTTTTCACGCCTAAACCACTGAACGGATGTCTATAAAATTTGTCAAGGAGATACTTATTAAAAATAATAATTATTATCAACCCGCATTTTGTTGTTAGCTGCCTCAAAGACAGCTTTGAGGCAATCTATGACTAGTCTACAGTATATAGTGTTGACACGGTGTATAAGCTGATACAGAAGTAATAAAAGAATGCTTACTATGAATAAAGGCACCTATTTGATATTCTAGTTAACAACTACTAATTAAGTAACGTATATCAGTAAATATTGAATGTTTATTAACCCTGTAAATAGCTCACAAACTCGTAAAACTAACGCCGAAGTAGTAAATGATCTGTTCATACAATTTATTACATTTATTTAAAAGTATGTATTCAATGATGTATTGAAAAGGTTTCTCAGACAAACAATTTCAAATAAATACTTATTCAATGATAGGTAAGTATGTTTAAGTGCTTTGTATTATTTACGAAGTATTTACGGTTAATTAACCATAAGTATTACTATTAATTATCAAGTTAGTAATAACGATTTTACAGAAACAATGCTAATAGGGCTTTAAATGTCTGTGTACCACTTCACTCTAAATTAATCAGCATGCAATAATGGTCTCTTCAATAAATACGTAGTGTCCGACCGAAAATAGATTTTCAGCCGAAAATGAAAACGCAAAAGAAGCTTCAGATTTATTCTCATTTTCGGCCGAAAACAAAAATGATTTAGGGCTAATTTTTCAATAGTCAGATAACTTTTATCTGAAGAATAAGTTTGACAGTTTGGCATATTTTCTATACAAAAGCTGTCAATATTTATGCCTCGGATAAAAGTTATCTTAATATTGAAATATCAGCCCTTAGACATTACCCCCCGTATTCATAAACGATTAGTAAAGATAAATTATGTTTAAACGTCAAAAATGTATGCTTAAACAGACGCTAATCATTACTTAAATTGAAGCATCTTTTATAAATAAAAATCTTTTTTCAAAAAAAATAAACAACCGACTTCCAAAAAAACACTAAAAAGTGAAAAATAACTTTAATTTCGGAAGTCGGTGACTTTGGATATGTATTTTAATTTTTTGTCACCGCCTTCCGAAATTAAAGTTATTTTTCACTTTTTAGTGTTTTTTTGGAAGTCAGTTGTTTATTTTTTTTTGAAAAAAGATTTTTATTTTTCACTTTTTAGTGGTTCACATGTGCTTACCCCTTCACAGCGTACCGGCGTGATGTTATGTTATTAACTGGTGTAAACAATTGACAGACATGAGATTTCAGCAATCCCTGTCCATTTGCTATCATTTATTGAGGAGTTCCGTTGCCTATCTCCGAAGTTCTTCATCAGATCTTCACCAAATTGAAATGGAACCACTCCGAGAAAGTACTCTTCCAAAAACTACACAAATTGCTTCAAGTGTGCCTATAAAATTTGAAGAGTTCTCTCTATTTCTCCAGGATCCCATCATCAGATCCTGACTTGATAATCATGGGACCACCTGGGAAGTATACCCTTTCAAACAAAAAAAAAAAATTCCAAATCGGTCCAGCCATCTTCGAGTAATCGGGGAACATACATAAAAAAAAAAAAAAAAAAGTTCCGACGAATTGAGAACCTCCTCCTTTTGGAAGTCGGTTAAATAAGGGGGTAAAATATAATAATATTTCCGCAGTTGCGACTTATGAAAAAATTCAAATTATCCTTGCTTTACAACTTTAAAACCATAAGTTGCGTCCGTTTATGTCAGTTGAGTGATTTGAAACCATGAGTGACTCAATTCACCCCGGAGTTCGCCGAACGTCACCTGATAAAGCTCGGCTTTATGAAGTAGGCCGACTGGCGCGCAAAAAATCTCGAACTTCTGATTTTTGGCTTGGCTTCGGCTGGTATATGCCCGAAAACTAATTTATCGCCGAATCATGATGTTTTTACCGAAAATTGACGAAATCGAAGTTTCGGTCAATCACTATCACTAGAAACACTTATTGCTGAGTGGCTCATGGTATTATTTGTCATAAAAGTTATTCTAATTGTCTGTCTAAGTCGCCGTCTCTTGATATCTCTAGCAATAATTAAATATTTATTAACATACCTAGGTTCCATTAAACAAGGTACTAAATTAATTATTATCATCTTTATAATGTTGTTTACTGTATGACTGACAATGCACTTCTGAGTTATGTACATAATGTTTCGACTTGTGAATTTGTACTTGAGAGGTTTTGTCGTTAAAACAATGCAAATAATTTTCGAGATTGTTTAAAATGGCAATAAAATTTTAATGGTTTTTCCATTAAAATTTTCTTTATCTAAAACTACAAGCCTTTTCTCGGGTCATCGTTTCCAAATATTAATACAATTTTTAGTCATTTTAAATACTAATTACGTATAAAATTGAAAACATGTAATTTGCATCAAATAATTTTGTATCAGTGTAGTGACGTTTTATAAGTATCTCATTTGACTGTTATGATTATGATGAAAAAGTACCTACTGGTGTTTTAACAAAACGGAATGGAATATGATCTTTGGAACATTCGCCTAGTTTTCTAGTCCAGTTCCCTTCCACCGTCGAAATCAAAAGGTTACTGAATAAGCCTCTATTGATATTATGATGAGTACTTTTATATTATGTTGAGTCCTCGATATGACTTTAAACTGTCGTGCATTTAGCATTGAACTAAATGTAGAACGCCACTTGTGGGCTATGGGAAAAATCCCAAATATGCTCGGGTGGAACAGTCGGCATCAGTGCAGGATGTCAACTCAGGACGGCGGCTGAACGTCTTGCACGTCAAAGGCGGCGCCCACAGACCCAGTTAGGCGGTCCACTGTACACCCATCAACACTAGACAAGCCCAGTGGGTTAATTTGTCTAAACCCCTACTCTCACAAGTTACACAACAAAAAAATGTGCATCAAGTACCCGGCATCGGTTCCAGCAGAGCTGACGCCGAGACTGACATTAAGCAGACACTCTCTGGGACCACGGGGTCTAAAAATCCCCGGGTGGGATCCCTCTGTCAGACGACCAAAGCACGCTTACCGGACTCAGATAAGTTTTACATTCTAACGCTAAACACTAGGACCCTTAGAACGGAAGAACGGATTACCGAACTAGAATATGCACTTGAAAACATTAACTGGGATATAATCGGCCTGGCTGAAGTAAGACGGGATGGAGTAGAAACTTTGGAAAGAAGTCCTAACACCTTTTATTTTAGCGGTGGGACCAACAGTAGATATGGTGTGGGATTTTTAGTTCTCAACAAATAGAAAGATCATAATAGCCTAATAGAGTAGTTTAAAGCCTACTCAGATAGAATAGCTGTCCTTAGATTCCGTATAGCCGACAAGAAAACCTTAGCGGTAGTTCAAGTTTATGCGCCAACATCATCCCATTCTCACGACGAAGTTGAAGATTTTTACGACCTCCTAAATAAGGCGCGTGACGAGAACCGAGCTATGTGGTCGATTGTACAGGGAGACTTCAACGCCAAAGTTGGTGCTAGGCAAGAACTAGACAATAGCAACATAGTCGATCACCACGGACTAGGTTTGAGAAATGAACGCGGTACTAGACTTCTTCAATTCGCGTTCGGCCAGAACTTAAGCCTATGCTTAAGTTCTAGCCGAACAAAATAAAAATATCACTTTGCTATCAAACTGATATTTTTACAAAAAACCTCATCGTCGCTGAACGTGGCTGTCTCCGGATAAAGTTACCAAAAAATTATTGTCTTCCCTCACAGTTCTTAATAATTTTAAGTTTATTTCGTACCACAGACCTTACGCACTGCTTTAAAAATCAGAAAATAAAATAGAGCGTGTCAGAATAGTGAAAAACTCAATTAAATGATTGAATATAGCTACTCTCACAGGAAACCAATACCAATTCAATTTAGATTTAAAAAATAGTTTTTGTTTACTAGATAGAACAGATGAAGATGACGTTCAAACTCAATACAGTAATATAAAAAACAGTATTAAAAAAATAAAAGTTTTATTGGCATAAAAAGGAAAAGGTGGTTAACAGACAGTAATATAACATAAAACAAGTTCAATTACGAGAAACATCTTTCTGTATGTTTCTCGACAACCTGGTTGGAGCTGGAACTCTGTAGTTCCAGCTCCCACTTTATATTGCATTCGTAGATTACACAAAAGCTTTTGTTAGCATCAGCCATACCTCAATTTTCAATGCCTTACAAAATCAAGAAATAGACAGCACGTACATTAACCTTTTACAAAATATTTATAGAAACAGCACCGCAGCCATTAAAATCAGTTCTAAGACAGGACCGTATTTCCAGATAAATAAAGGAGTCAAACAAGAAGACCCGCTGCCTCCTAAATTTTTCACGGCCGTACTGGAAGAAGTCTTCAGAAAGCTGGCAGCAAGCTGGGCTGGAAGGGGCATTATGGCTGGACATAGGAGATTATCCAATCTCCGTTTTGCCGACGATATTGTCCTTTTTTTCGTCTTCAGTTTCCGAGTTGACTCAGATGCTAGAAGATCTCACAGCTGCACAGATCACGGCAGCCTAGAGGTCGGACTTCAAATGAACAAGTTAAAGACCAAGTTGATGACGAAGTGTGCATCGAAGGATCACCGTGGCGGGTGGGGGAGGTTGAATATGTCCATGAGGATCTCTATCTCGGCCAAATAGTCTCTTTCCAGGCAAGACAAAATAAAGAAGTTGCAAGACGCACCGATAAAGCCTGGAAGAGCCATTGGACCATGAAAGATTTAATGAAGGGCGACCTTTCTCTATCGCTCAAGCGAAGACTCATCGACGTATGTATTCTTCCCATTCTCACATACAGTTCTCAAACATGGTCTTTGAAAATTCAGCAGAGGTCCACGCTCGAGGTTTGCCAGAGAGCTATGGAACGGAGTATTCTGGGTATCAAACTTGTGGACCGGGTTAAGAATACAACAATTCGTTACATTACGAAAATAACTGATGTCACTCGGAAAGCTGCCATGCTTAAATGGAATTGGGTTGGACACATCTGCCGTATGTCAGACGGTCAATAGGCCAAACTTACGACCCAGTGGGTCCCGCTTAATGGCAAACGACATCGCGGTAAGCCCTGGAGATGGGGGATGAGCTGGACTCCTTTAGTAAAGATTGGTTGGTCCTTGTCAGCTTTGGATAGAGAGAGGTGGAAAGAGAGTAGGAAGGGCTTTGCTCAGCAGTCGGACGTTAATGGCTAAAAAAAAACTTTATTAAAGAGTTTGTTGAATTGTGCTATAAACAGGTTTGTTTGTGTGTAAGAATTTAATTACCGAAATATTTATACTGAAAAAGGTGTGTTCACTTCACTCGCAACACCTTGTTTCGTAAGTTCAGGTTTGTGGCAATAGTTTAATTCACCGTTTTATATTACCTCACTAAGTATCTATCCGTTCGTAGGAAAATTCTTGACGTGAGATTAATTGCCGTCAGAAGACCGCTTGGCGACTCATACGCAGGTGCGTTCTATGTTGTGTTGCATAACACTCAAGCGCATTCCTTTAGCTTAGGGTGTCCATTAGTTGGGATTTCCTGTCATACGATGGTTTAAGATAGTGTCTGACAAACTGAAATTTTAAGTAGGTACAACGATGTCACATTAATAATTAACTTTTGAATTATTATTTACGTTAGATTGGGGGTTTTGAACACAATTCAGTACCTATTGAATGAAATCTCACAATTAATCTAGGATTTTTTGGTTAAATGATGTTTTCTATGATTATTATAATTTCTCTCTTCGAAGCTCTTTAAGATTTGGCGTGGCGATAAGTATGTACGGCGTAACTAAACACCATGCAGTTGCATAAATGTCATGACAACGTCTTATAAGGACCTCGTAGGCGTCTCGTAGCGGCCTCGTAGGCCTCCCGTAGAGGACGTGTAGGCTTTTGGTAGACGCCGCGTAGGCATCTCGTAGCGGCCGCGTCGGCATCTCGTGGAGGTCTTGCATAGGTCACGTAGATGTCTGGTAGAGATCACGTAGGCGTCTTATAGACGTCGCCTAAGCATGTTAGTAGATATAAGGCTAGTTGAGTTTTTGAGGAATCAATCAATAAAATTGGTAGTTTTAATGAACAATTTTTTTAATATTAATAAAATATTATCCAAAGCTGAAATAATATTTTGTGTTAGACCATTTTCATTTTCTAATTTTTAATGTGCCTACTCAAATACTACTAATTTAGTAAATTAATGATTAATGACAGTGCCACATTGTGCGAGAGGGACATACTCAGTGTGGCCAATGAGTGTGGTGTCCTTTTGTGTATGTGTATTGGGGAAGTTGTGACGAGTCGTGATCTAATTCGCGTTCAAAGCCACGAGACCAATAGCTTTATTTTATGACAAAAAGTTTTAAAAAAACCTATTCAAAATTAAGTACCAACTTACTCATTTAATTTTATTTTCTAGCGCAGTACTTAGCCTATTATGTAGAATCGTAGAAAATTCCTGTCTGAAAGTTTAGACTAAAAATGGCAGTCACTATCCTGTACAAGCTTTCTCAGACAAATGAAGATGTTGCAAGTACATGTATGTATCTACTTATATGTTTTGTGAAACTTGCGGGAACGTAAACTTAAGGTACCCCATCGATAAATCATTAAATACTAGGTTTACGGTAAGACTAGTCACCTTTCCACGATCTCGGCTCATCTTTAAAAGCGTACATACATATAGGCAACTGTTCTCAGCACCTACTTACTACTTAGGTACGTAGTCTAACTATTTATGAAAAAGTTTCGTATTTCTTTCATGTAGGTACAATTTTAGATAATACTATGGATGGCATGAAAATGTATTTATTCTACGCTAGCTTCCGCCAGCGGCTTCGCCCGTGTGGAGGTCGAAAACTATCCCACGGGAACGTAGTACCGGGATAAAATTTATCCTATGTGTTATTCCAGATTACAGACTACCTGTGTACCAAGTTTCATTCAAATCCGTACAGCCGTTTTTGTGTGAAAGAGTAACAAACATCCATCCATCCATCCATCCATACTCACAAACTTTCACCTATTAGTAGGATATAAGAACTTTTCATACTACTGAACAGTAACTAGATAATCATACTTATCTTACTTATTAAGAGTAACTCAAAAGTAGGTAGGTATAATTTTTTGTTTACTGTTGTTTTTGTTTATGAATTTGATAATTTTGCTTAGTTTGTTTGTATCTTCGATTTCGATGTCATACCACCGATTAATAGCTTGAAATCGAAGGAAGACCTTAGCTTACAAGTGATGGTTATATTATGTACTTCCTAATCAAATTCCCTATGAAAAGAAACAGAGCCCAGCTTTGCTTTTCAATAATCAAGAAAATCTATGTAAAAAAGCAGAGCGAAAACTTTGTAACCCTTTTTACGGAAATTACGCTGGCGGAGTAGTATGAAATTTGGTAAAGTCACATTTGATATAAATAAAAATCTTTATTGCAGACCACATGCTCCAAAAAAAATATATATATAAATTTAAAAAAATTGTACATTAAAAATATCTTCTCTCCTTGTACCTATATGGACAAGGAGTGCAGAAAGAAATTTATTTAAGTACATAATATATTTAAAATAAATAAGTTTTAAATGAATATTAATGGTCGAAATTAGACTACTGGGTGACTACTAGTCTAGTATACGTATAATATCTCATCATTACTTAAGCCTAGCCCAACTGTTTGCTTATTCATTGTAATTTCATGAGTTCTGCTGACCTTGCTCTTTTTATTTACGCATAAGAAACGAAACGTAGCACCGTAACGTAACGTGGGCGCTATACATTACACATAATATTACTTACTTCTAGACGAAAGCCCGTGTGTAGGAGTACAAAACTACGAATTGACATTTTGATACTTTGCTGGCACAAATTGGACATTTGCACAATTTGATATACTGCGTAGGTACATGTATAAGTATCGTGTCGTTTGTCAACCGTTCAAAACTATTAGCCTTGAGCTCACAGACAGCCTGGCCCCATCCGGACGATGACATGTCCCGATGTAGATATGCCTAAAATAAACATGCATGTTATCTACACAAATTAGACGTAC
Organism: Polymixis lichenea; assembly: GCA_949091785.1. Lineage (NCBI taxonomy): Eukaryota > Metazoa > Arthropoda > Insecta > Lepidoptera > Noctuidae > Polymixis > Polymixis lichenea. Next base: position 12,356,503 of record OX420932.1, on the reverse strand, counting down.
ATGAAGGTAAGTACTTACCAAGCCCCTTTAACGATAGGTACATACATGCAGCTCACTTACAATGGGATGGGTTTTTACAATCACTGTTCAATGTAACGTACTCGTCGACCTTAAATGCCTCGCGACGACATAAAAACTAACGTTGATCAAAACACTTGATTGATACATTTGTGTATTTAATAGAAGAGATCATTAACTACGGTGCCTACTGCTTATTAAATCTCAATGTCAAAACGATCAACTTTTTTACATAAGTTACAAAACAGACAAGTTTTTTCGTCAAAAGTTTTTCACCATGTTTGAGAAACTTTTCGTTTTATCGTAGCGAATCGATCTTAAGGAAAACTGACACCGAAAAAGGCTTGGTTCGGCACTAATCGATTGCTAATATTGAATTATAAGTTAGTTGCACTGTAAAGCATTATATTTTACGGATAGTTTGGCACTGAACCGTAATTTCTTTTTTACTAGGTTTCCAACGCACGTAAAAACTTTAGATCATGAAAATAAAATGTATATTTGTTAACAGCGTTTTTATGGCAAAGTAAATAAGACGACATTGAATGAAAGTCAACAGGCCGTTGCATTCATTATATCTAATCGTATTTCTATTTAGTAAAGTCGTTTCGTTCGTTTTAGAAAATTGTACCATAAACTAGTTTCCTAACGCGGCTTCGCCCGCCTGGAATATCATATAAAAAGTATAGCCAATGTCCTTCCCCAGGGTTCAAAGTATCTCCATACCAAATTTAATTAATATCGGTCCAGCTGCTTCCGATACCCTGAACAAACAGATAGACAGACAGAAATAAAACTATTTTTTTTTTGTTATAAGTATAGGTACTTTCAGATTCATTTAGCAAAACGCTGTTATTTTGACATCTTATCAATTTTATTTATTTGTATGTATGTATATAGTTTAGATCATGTATTAATAGACGACCACCTACGCGTACCCACACTAATCGCTTAGCTAAACATTGCACTGAAAGCTGTAGTTTGTTATCCGAAGTTTAGCACCTCCAAAGTCGTCGTTATCCAAGCACAAGGTGTTACTTTTAGCCCCATCCATTCCTCCAAATGAATTATTTACTCGCCTTTGTTGAGTGGAAAGAACTCCTCACTTATCCGAGTTAGTTCTTGTAAACTGCGTCGGCGTGAGTATTATCTACATTATGCATTTGTATGTGCATAGTGATTTAGAAATAAGAATATTATCTTCTAAGAATCAAGCTATTGAAAAATAAAAATCTTAATTAAGCGTTGGGTTTTTTGACTGGTCTAGACTAGGGATGTAACGGAGGTGGTTTTATCGGAACCGAAATCGGATCCGGAGGTTTCAAATTTGGTTTGTCGGAGTCGGAACCGGAACCGAAGTCGGAGTCGGAGTCGGAGGCGGAGGCGGAGGTGGAGGTGGAGGTAGAAGAAAGATGTCTAGCACATCTTTCTTCCACCTCCACCTCCACCTAAGGGCAGGTCTGATAAAATAAAATATTATAAACATTAATCAGCCTCTTTAATGTCTAATTTATTAGTAAATCATTTACACACACACGCACATAATCATTTCAGACATGTATAGGAGTTAGGTACTTACTTAAATTAAATAATATGGAGTGACTCCAACAGAAGCAGATTATTCTTAATAAATAAAAGCTTTGCAGCTTTGTCTCCATCCAATCGATTTCTCAGTGGGTCATAAATCAATCCTGCACCACTGAAAAGTTGTTCACTGGCCACTGACCCTGGTGGACAAGACAAATATTGGCGGGCAATAGGGTTCAAGTATTTAAATTTTGTATTCATTTTCCACCATAATAAAGGATCATCACTTAGGGGAATACGTTTTTCTCTATTGTACTCATTAAGTAATCCCTTCAATATAATAAATTTGTCCAAAACTGCATGTTCGTCGGATGTTGTATCATTATCATCATCATCATCGCTGCTCATCAATATACTTGATAAAATGGTTTGGACATTGTCAGATTGACCAGCTACTGGTGATGCCAACCTTGCCCGTTTTTCTACAGGAATCTCAATATTTTCAGCCTCATTGGCAGATTTATTTCCTTCACCAAGTAAAGTCATCAATTTGGATTCAACCATTTCTTTAATCACTTCGTTAAAAAATTTCATTTTATAACGTGGATCCAGATATGTAGCTATTGCAAAGAAGTTGTTAAAATGAAGGTCTCCAAATCTTGAATTCAGTTGGTCGATGGTGCATGTTATTATTTTTTTAAATCTTTCAACTGTGTCTGGTTTATTGTATTCTGTTTGTAAAGTATGCTTTAGCGTATGTATTAATGGAATCACTGATGAGATGCTAGTATTACTGTCACTCATATTTCGGGTAATCTCTTCGAAAGGTTGTAGTATGGTCACTAGTTTTTTGAGCTGCAGCCATTCTTCAGGTGATATTTGTGGGATATTGTGTTTACTTGCGTACAGGCTGAGTGAATCCTGTATTTTGATCATTCGTTCCATCATATAAAATGCGCTATTCCACCTGTAAAATATATTATTTTATAAATCCGGTAGGTACGGTATAATTGTAATTATAACATTCCAAAAATTAAAAATCTTAATTATACTATAAATCTGGGGCTATTATTATATTACAGTGATTCTGTGGTTTGGCTGCTAGGCCTAACTTATTCAGATTTCAGACACAGTGTCTGATTTATAATAACTAAGAGATTATATAATGTATCTTCGAAAATATCTCTGGATGATAAAAATACAACTTACCGCGTACTACACTCCTGCACCACACCTAAAACTCCTTGGTTAAGTTGTTCTTTTTGTATTTTATGGAGTCCACTTTGAGCAGTTTGGGAATGATTAAAATGCGTTGCAATTCTTTTACATTTTGCTAATAAATCTTTGATAGCTTCATCGCAATCTAATATAGTTCGCACACATAGTTGTAATTGATGTACAGTGCAATTGACATCAGGTATATCGGCCAGTCTCATTGCTCGTATCATATTCGACCCAGAATCGCGAATAAAGCAGTGAATTTTCTCATTTGTTATGCTCCATTCCATCAACATTTCGTTAATTTTTTCTTGGATTAGATCTCCTGTGTGTTTTCCTTCAAATGTGTGACATTTTTAAATAAATTATTCCACGAGAACGTATTACAAGGATGGAAAGTAACCTATGTGTTAATCCAGGTTAAAAACTATCTGTGTGCCAAATTTCATCCAAAGCCAAATATCTAAATATCCAAACATCTAAACATCTAAATATCTAAACACACAAACTTTCACATTTATAATATTAGTAGAATAGCATCGCATCACTAGCTTGCGATATTACTTCGTTTCGTCTTAGCGTTATTTCGGACTACGCTTTCTTTTTACTCGCCACCTTAAAATCGTAGCGCGATGAATAGCCTACAAATTTTTTAAACATTTGGGTTATGAAATGTAAAATCAATTTTTCAAATCCGACAGAAAGTCCCAAAGATTACCCCTACATACAAACTTACAAGCAAACAAATTTAACCTCTTTATATAATTTTTTTATTAGTAAAGATATACTGAGATCACAAATCTAATATTGTTTCCGGGTACGAACGTAACTGTTACTAAGCATCTATTTAGAAAACAATATCGGAGCGACACAAACAACAGTAAGAGAACAAGCTCTATTTACATACCGCTCGGTGAAAGTAAAATGTACGAACTGTGGACTCCGACTGAACTACTATTGATTCCATAATGGGACGCCGGAGAGAACCACACAGAGAAATAAATCCTAATGTACAGTATTAACATAATGGGTTTGATTCTTTAATCTTGTACCATGTGAGGAATGTGATTGGAGATATAGGTAGGTCGCGTCACGACGCAGCACGTAGTTTGCTTTGAAGGTGGCTCGGTACAATTTGTAGGTTATGTTTTTCTGACTAGATTCATTAACTTCTTTGTTTGATTACTCGAGCAACAAACACCACAAGGCCCCCATATTACATTTATACATGTATGTCAGAAAATAATCACTCACATGGCAAGGTTTTATCTATTATTACAAAGCACCCTTGATTATTCATCTCAATGTTGCGTGTTGCGTGAGTGAAGTCGGGAGTAAAACCACGATTAATCAACGCTAACCTTGAAACTTCGTGCTCCACATCTTAAGTTCAAAATTAATTTTCATATAGTACACAGATTTAGCAATTAGTTATCTCGGTGCCGTTGAGCTAGTGTTCTCCATTGTGTTACGAACTAAATTCAGAATTGTAACAAGGTTATTATTAATTGCTTAGTTTATTGAACTTTGTCATTATTTAAAATGTCGAAACAGCTGATTACGAATTATTAAGTCTATGTTAATAAACTTTAATTACCACAAAACAAGCCGCACAAGACCGGCCGAAGTGGCGGAGCTTGGGGGAGGCCTATGTATGTCCAACAGTGGACGTCTTTCGGCTGAAATGATGACGTTGATGATGATGATGATGAACATAAAACATAACATCACGCCTTCTTTCCCCGAAAGGTTTGGCAGAGGTGTATTTATAGAACATTCATTTTGCTAATAAATCTTTGATAGCTTCATCGCAATCTAATATAGTTCGCACACATAGTTGTAATTGATGTACAGTGCAATTGACATCAGGTATATGAGACTCTCAATCAGTAGTCAATTAAGGGGAAGACAGTTTTTTACCGAATATATTTGTGGTGAGCTATATGCAAGATTAGCAAAAAATATAAATAATTTACTGAATCAATTTGAGAAAATCTCATTCACAACAGATATTTGGAGCGATCCAAGTTCAAATGTTTCGTTATTAAGTCTAACAGCACACGGCATTAATGAAGATTTTAACAGGCTAAAAGTTATTTAAAAATGTCACACATTTGAAGGAAAACACACAGGAGATCTAATCCAAGAAAAAATTAACGAAATGTTGATGGAATGGAGCATAACAAATGAGAAAATTCACTGCTTTATTCGCGATTCTGGGTCGAATATGATACGAGCAATGAGACTGGCCGATATACCTGATGTCAATTGCACTGTACATCAATTACAACTATGTGTGCGAACTATATTAGATTGCGATGAAGCTATCAAAGATTTATTAGCAAAATGTAAAAGAATTGCAACGCATTTTAATCATTCCCAAACTGCTCAAAGTGGACTCCATAAAATACAAAAAGAACAACTTAACCAAGGAGTTTTAGGTGTGGTGCAGGAGTGTAGTACGCGGTAAGTTGTATTTTTATCATCCAGAGATATTTTCGAAGATACATTATATAATCTCTTAGTTATTATAAATCAGACACTGTGTCTGAAATCTGAATAAGTTAGGCCTAGCAGCCAAACCACAGAATCACTGTAATATAATAATAGCCCCAGATTTATAGTATAATTAAGATTTTTAATTTTTGGAATGTTATAATTACAATTATACCGTACCTACCGGATTTATAAAATAATATATTTTACAGGTGGAATAGCGCATTTTATATGATGGAACGAATGATCAAAATACAGGATTCACTCAGCCTGTACGCAAGTAAACACAATATCCCACAAATATCACCTGAAGAATGGCTGCAGCTCAAAAAACTAGTGACCATACTACAACCTTTCGAAGAGATTACCCGAAATATGAGTGACAGTAATACTAGCATCTCATCAGTGATTCCATTAATACATACGCTAAAGCATACTTTACAAACAGAATACAATAAACCAGACACAGTTGAAAGATTTAAAAAAATAATAACATGCACCATCGACCAACTGAATTCAAGATTTGGAGACCTTCATTTTAACAACTTCTTTGCAATAGCTACATATCTGGATCCACGTTATAAAATGAAATTTTTTAACGAAGTGATTAAAGAAATGGTTGAATCCAAATTGATGACTTTACTTGGTGAAGGAAATAAATCTGCCAATGAGGCTGAAAATATTGAGATTCCTGTAGAAAAACGGGCAAGGTTGGCATCACCAGTAGCTGGTCAATCTGACAATGTCCAAACCATTTTATCAAGTATATTGATGAGCAGCGATGATGATGATGATAATGATACAACATCCGACGAACATGCAGTTTTGGACAAATTTATTATATTGAAGGGATTACTTAATGAGTACAATAGAGAAAAACGTATTCCCCTAAGTGATGATCCTTTATTATGGTGGAAAATGAATACAAAATTTAAATACTTGAACCCTATTGCCCGCCAATATTTGTCTTGTCCACCAGGGTCAGTGGCCAGTGAACAACTTTTCAGTGGTGCAGGATTGATTTATGACCCACTGAGAAATCGATTGGATGGAGACAAAGCTGCAAAGCTTTTATTTATTAAGAATAATCTGCTTCTGTTGGAGTCACTCCATATTATTTAATTTAAGTAAGTACCTAACTCCTATACATGTCTGAAATGATTATGTGCGTGTGTGTGTAAATGATTTACTAATAAATTAGACATTAAAGAGGCTGATTAATGTTTATAATATTTTATTTTATCAGACCTGCCCTTAGGTGGAGGTGGAGGTGGAAGAAAGATGTGCTAGACATCTTTCTTCTACCTCCACCTCCACCTCCGCCTCCGCCTCCGACTCCGACTCCGACTTCGGTTCCGGTTCCGACTCCGACAAACCAAATTTGAAACCTCCGGATCCGATTTCGGTTCCGATAAAACCACCTCCGTTACATCCCTAGTCTAGACCAGTACCTCATGTACTACGATAACTAGTTACCGCAAGCGCTACCGCTGAACATGAGGTACCTACTGGGTTCTATTCCCAGGTCGGGCAAAGCGTTATTGGGTTTTTCTATCTGGAATTTCTCAGTAGTAACCCGGAGTCTGGATTTGTGCCCAGTTGATGGCAATTGGATCGCCCCCTATCACATGGGACTTAAAGATAACTGGCGAAATATGAATGTTCTATAAATACACCTCTGCCAAACCTTTCGGGGAAAGAAGGCGTGATGTTATGTTTTATGTTCATCATCATCATCATCAACGTCATCATTTCAGCCGAAAGACGTCCACTGTTGGACATACATAGGCCTCCCCCAAGCTCCGCCACTTCGGCCGGTCTTGTGCGGCTTGTTTTGTGGTAATTAAAGTTTATTAACATAGACTTAATAATTCGTAATCAGCTGTTTCGACATTTTAAATAATGACAAAGTTCAATAAACTAAGCAATTAATAATAACCTTGTTACAATTCTGAATTTAGTTCGTAACACAATGGAGAACACTAGCTCAACGGCACCGAGATAACTAATTGCTAAATCTGTGTACTATATGAAAATTAATTTTGAACTTAAGATGTGGAGCACGAAGTTTCAAGGTTAGCGTTGATTAATCGTGGTTTTACTCCCGACTTCACTCACGCAACACGCAACATTGAGATGAATAATCAAGGGTGCTTTGTAATAATAGATAAAACCTTGCCATGTGAGTGATTATTTTCTGACATACATGTATAAATGTAATATGGGGGCCTTGTGGTGTTTGTTGCTCGAGTAATCAAACAAAGAAGTTAATGAATCTAGTCAGAAAAACATAACCTACAAATTGTACCGAGCCACCTTCAAAGCAAACTACGTGCTGCGTCGTGACGCGACCTACCTATATCTCCAATCACATTCCTCACATGGTACAAGATTAAAGAATCAAACCCATTATGTTAATACTGTACATTAGGATTTATTTCTCTGTGTGGTTCTCTCCGGCGTCCCATTATGGAATCAATAGTAGTTCAGTCGGAGTCCACAGTTCGTACATTTTACTTTCACCGAGCGGTATGTAAATAGAGCTTGTTCTCTTACTGTTGTTTGTGTCGCTCCGATATTGTTTTCTAAATAGATGCTTAGTAACAGTTACGTTCGTACCCGGAAACAATATTAGATTTGTGATCTCAGTATATCTTTACTAATAAAAAAATTATATAAAGAGGTTAAATTTGTTTGCTTGTAAGTTTGTATGTAGGGGTAATCTTTGGGACTTTCTGTCGGATTTGAAAAATTGATTTTACATTTCATAACCCAAATGTTTAAAAAATTTGTAGGCTATTCATCGCGCTACGATTTTAAGGTGGCGAGTAAAAAGAAAGCGTAGTCCGAAATAACGCTAAGACGAAACGAAGTAATATCGCAAGCTAGTGATGCGATGCTATTCTACTAATATTATAAATGTGAAAGTTTGTGTGTTTAGATATTTAGATGTTTAGATGTTTGGATATTTAGATATTTGGCTTTGGATGAAATTTGGCACACAGATAGTTTTTAACCTGGATTAACACATAGGTTACTTTCCATCCTTGTAATACGTTCTCGTGGAATAATTTACAACCTCCACTCGGGTGGATCCGCTGGCAAAAGCTAGTAGGATATATTTTATGTTAAAACAAGAAACACGCAAATGGAGTCTCAGGCAGAAGCTAGTTTTTTTTATATAAACGTTGTACAACATTCGACTACTAGACTGATTATTTTCATAACTAGCGAACAGGAACGACAACGGTATAAATAATTCTATGGCAAGTACTAACAATGGTGTGATGATATTAAAACACTTGCTGGACAGACAATGTGGCTCGGATGACACCTCGCCTAACCCACCCCAGGAACAATAGGCTCGTTAACTTCAACAATAACAGTTCTCCTGCGCCCCGGCTCTGCCCGTCCGGCTCTGTTATATATAATCGATGTAAAAAAATGAATCAAATCCTTTCACATAGATGCCTTTGACCCGATACCGTTTATTTGTGGTCCATTTTGTTCGACGGGCGACATTTAGCGTTGTCACAACCGGTCTATTAAGTCTGTGTGTGCGTTATCCGTGTCTGTGTTAGTTTAAGCTCGATGCATAAACAAGCATGTTGCAGACTCGTTGTATAAACATCAAGTTTTATTGCTTGGCTGTGTTCCACGCACGAACGTTAAACCCGCTTGAGCCCTGAAGCTGTTAGTGTTTGCAGTATAGTTGGCTGCGGGGTGAGCACTGTGGTAGTTGGTCGTGGCTCTGGAGTGCGGGGGGCATGCGGCGTCTCGCTCGCGGCATCAGTATGCAGCGCGCGCGCCGCCCGCGTCCCTCTGACCGCTCGGTAGGCTTTCACGCTTAACGCACAGACTTGTAAGGATAACGTTACCCTGCCAACTACGCGTAAATTGTAAGTATACATTATGAATAAACTTTCTCTTCATTAAGAACGAATCTACGTAGGCCATATAAATGTATGTATCTTCTAGAAACCATTTCAAGTCGTACTCAATAAGTCGCTCAAAAAAGCGCGGGGTTTTGTTTTGTACAGGTAAGACAATGTTCATAACACCATTGAGCCATCGAGGGTTATACAATTTTAATAAAAAAGAACCGACTTCCCGAAAAACACTACAAAATTTAAAATAACTTTAATTTCGGAAGTCGGTAACTTGGATATGTATTTTTATTTTTTGTCACCGCCTTCCGAAACTAAAGTTAATTTTCATTTTGTAGTATTTTTCCGGAAGTCAGTTGTATAAAAAAAAACACTTTTTAGTTATAGTACCTACCCCTCACACCAATTCTAAATTTCATCATTCTTGGAATCAAAACAATGCAAATTTTATGTAATTTTAAATATTCCATTGACGTTATAACATAATGCTAAACTTTAATATTTCTTTAAGAATTTTTGTGACTGACTGTAATGAAATATGTAGGAATATGTATTTTATAGGTAATTAAGTATACGGAGCAGTTTGAAAACTGAAAACGAATAATCGGTGGAGTTCTTTGAGAATGATTCCAGATACCTATGGAGCAGTATGGGAACAAAATAATATGTTTTTAAATAATAATAATTCCTTGGAGTAACTTGGGAATGAATGTATGAGGTTCTTATCTTTTTAGAACAAAAGAATGGAGTACTTTGGGAATAAGCCGAAAAATGAAGTTTGTGGTCCCTGAGTGGAGAAATTGTATACAGATAGGCAGGGAGATCAAGGCGAAACACGTTACAATGGATTTACTACATGATTTTGAACGTAGGTGACGTTGAAACTTTTCGTCGGTTATTTAAAAAAAAATCTCTTCCATACATTTTACCACGTTGGTATTGTACATTTGTAGGCAACAGTTGTTATTTTTATATAATCGACGAAAAATTTTAACTCTGCAGAATTCAAATTTGTGTCTTTAATCCATATAAACAGATTCTGCGTCGATGTACCTGCCACCCTGCATAACAGTGCCAGAGGTATTTTGTTAAAGAAAAGTCAACCATTCTTCACAATTTTCTTTTATGCAGGGCTGTATCTCCAGGAATTTCAGGAGCACGAGAAAATACTGGACCTAACGTTCTATGCTTTTAGCTTGCCATATGTCTATAAATTATGAACACACGATTTCAAATAACTTAAAGAATAGAAAATAATATGATTTTCCTTCGTTTTTGCAAAATTCGCTCAAAAAACGTAAACCACGTTTAGCGTATTTTCAGTGTCTTGCTAATAAAATATTGACGCAAACTGAAATAAAACTGTGCAGCAGACATTAGGTACGAGAAATATTTGTAGACTTCGTGCCCAGTTAATAATTGATTTAGTTAGTTACTTAACTGAATCAAAGATTGTTCGCGAGATCATGTGATAAAGTCTAGATTTTCATACCCGCTGGCTCCATTCTCCGTGGTTCGAGTCCCGAGAGTAACAAACTGATGGACGGCTGCCAAACCCACAGAACAAACTCACTACTATATTTTCATACCAAAATATTATATATCCCATATTCAATATTGCGTTTCGCCTTTATCAGACTTGTTTCGCATTTCGTGAACTCGTAAACCCATTTCAGATCGTTACTCAATAACTATATTTTTCATTACCAATAAAAACTTTATTTGGCTTTATCGCTACAATTTACCCGCCTCATATAACATATTCCATCAGATACATATGTAATTATATGGTTGTCACAATCTGTTCCACGGTAGCTTTATATTTCCATAATGATAATACTTATGCCATGTACCTATCGCGGCACAAAAACAGTTGTCCATTCTTTATATGTTAAGTATAAAAAAACTAAAACGCTGCATAATATGTATTCAATGCTGCGTCTGATGCTATTGTTTTGAAACGAATTACTATCCAGAACATTAAATTAAATCCTCATTCGTAGGCGGCGGGTGTGGCGGCCGCTGATTTGGATGCGCGCGAGGATGTAGAGCGGCGCGGAGCGGGCGGCGGCGTGCGCGCAATCACAATGCGCAATTATATTTAGCTTGTATTGCAATTATCGCACGTTGAATTAACAGAAACTGTGTCAGGGCACCCCGCTTGCGAGTCTTGCGACACGGGACACTGCGAACACCTACAACGTTATTTAGCCGCTTAAAGCTGTAATCAGCTTCCAAAGCGCCACAGCCGCATTCGTCTGCCATAACTGCGCCTATATAAATTACATAGGCGCGACACTCGCTGAATAATAAATTAGGGCTGAGCTAAAACGACCGCGCTCTTATCTCTGCTCATGATCTCTATTTCGGATCACCGATTGTTGATAATGGGCGTTCCGATATGTTATTAGTGCGCTATCTATGTTAATAACTACTGGTTGTGAGAACTTACAGCCGAACTTCGGCCTCCCTGGCAACATATTGAGGTTGAGTGCACCACGCTTCAATAACTTGCTTTAGTCTCCCAAACTGCTTGATTAAATACAAGATTTGGGATATATTAGTATCACAACATCGTCTTATGAAACATAATGCAGGCTTGTCGTGTTACATATCATTTTAGAATCTTACCACTTGATCTTTGTATTAGGTGATATCTATGTATGTATTCTATTCTTATTCATGTTTATTGATCCTTTAACTGTTGCTCTGTTGCTCTTACCTAACAGTCCTATGTACCTACTTAGTTATAGTAAATTGCTACGTCTATTTAAGATACAAGTTATAAGATACATTTTCTACTTATAGATAGCCTTAGTAATAAACTTAAATATTACAAGACGTGCCAAATGTGGTCATAGTTGTGAGCAGAATCTGATAACGATCTACATACATAGAGTTCAATACAATGCACAGAGTAAGATAATATAGGCTGTATGTGCGGCTTAATAGCTACAGCTACATGTAAAATGTAAACAGCGGGATGTACCGCTATCGGCACACCTCCAAGTCCTCCAACCAGTTTAATGAAGAGATTTGGCACGACTGCGACTGCACGAGCTTTAACGGTGCCTCCCAGCTAGATAAACGCGTTTATTATTGCACACGATATAAACACACTTTTATGTAAACGTCAACATTATTATTCAGTTGCCCAATTTGTATTTGTGCCAGCAGGTGCAGCCATTCAAGTTCTTTGGTCATAAAACTTTGTCACTGTAAAATAGTTTATTCAAGCTTTTGTATAAGCTGTCAATCTTTCGAGATGGACGCAATAGCGGTGCCGTATCAGACATAAAACGTAGAATGTATCGGAATTGGGCGTAAGAAACGCCAGCGTCGATCACGACTCGAAACAAATACTTAGACGGTACCGTTTTGTCCTGCGGCGACGACGCAGATTGCCGCGCCGGGCCCGCAGCCCGCACACACTGCACTATGCACAAGTACTACACCAGCGGCACACAATGGGCGCGGTGACAATGGCACCGACCGCCGTCACCGCTACTCCCAATATTCCTCATTTGCATACTCCGTTTGTCGATGCACCTCTACTTCGACATCTCTCTCGCAAGATCCCCCGCACGTGAACACTATACACAAAACTTGAGCGCGCAAATTACTTACCAAAGAACTTGTGTTTTAGCGCTGACGTCTAGTTTAAATATAACAAATATGTGTTCAGCGGGAGTTATTCGTGTATTTGCAGCTTAGATACGAAACAAGCAATGCTGTGAATAATTTAGCATAATAAACTAGGTATAGAGTTATCGTCACTTGGGCCTAGAGGTAGCAAGTAGGTGTCTGATCGCTACGGCTATACTCTGGCTTTTGAATAGTTTCGTGGCCGTGAATCTAAAGTCCGGGCAAAGTCTAGAGTTTTAAAACGGTAATTGACAAATTGGCTGTAATTACAAACCACTAACCCACCGAAACACCAATTCCTGCAAACTAAACACGCGTGTCGCTAATTCCGTAAACTGCAGAACAGTTAACTTTAATGGCGTTGGGATTTATTTAAGCTGGTGCTAACTAAAGGCGGTAACTTTAAAACTTACAAATTGAACACAAGATAGGGTAGGCGTTTCCGATAGCGCTTTGTAAAAATAAATGTGCGGGAAGACAATTACAAAAACGACAAAAACGCTGGAAGCAATCCAGCGGGCATGCTCTTAATTGGATGAGACCACTTCTTCTAAACGACATCTCGCCCTGTGAGCGCCGCCGCGCCGTGCCGCGCCGCGCGGCGCCGACTAGTGCTGCAACTCGACAGCTTTCATATTCAACTAACAAGGCTTGTGTGGATCGTGTTCTCTTGTTGCCTCATAGTAATAGTAACAGATAACAATACTCACCTTTGTGTGTTTATTGTACTTACCATCCGCATGTGGGAGACCATCATATAATAATAATCGTCGGTAGTTAGTAGTCCAAAATCACACACAAACTGCCTGCTAGCGCATTTATTTTCTAATCAGGTAGCCAAATACAATAATATAAAACGTTCACGTATTACTATAATACCGATATAATCTCCGAATACTATTTCCATAGCGTAATCACGTCACGCGACGTGGTCCATTGTTCTACTCGATACTACATCAAAATAATGGCCACGAGAGATTAACTTTTTGCGCACCCGTGACCAACTGGCCGTTTGCAAATTAATGAGACAGCACAGTTAAAACATTGCCGTTGCGTGTCTCCAGTACTTTTTCAATGAGAGCTCGCTTAGCTTTTACGAGGTCTCGATGCCATTGTAAGCGAAAACAGCGAGTTGTAATCAACAGTAAAAACAAATCTCTTTTGTTTATTTATACTGCACGAACATTACTCAAATAGACATTGATGCATTACGTTGATAATTACGATTGAACGCGGGGTAAATATCGTAAGTAAAGAATGGAGTGACAATTTGCTTGATAGCTCGCTCTCTCTCCTTTATCGTGAGAAAGTATATCTCTGAGTTTCGTCGACAATAGCTGTCTCATTCAGACCGTTTGTGAACTGATTATTCAAAGTGCTTTTTTGTACACTACTAATTTCATTGTGGCAATAAAATGTTAGTGAATAAGTTTATTTTTTTGATGATTGCATTACTGAATGCATTGTTGGCGTACGCTCTACATCAGGGGCGAGGTATATTTGGGTCTCCTTCTTAGCAAATACCTAGAATAAACACATTATCTTCTCATTGATCAATTCTCAGAGAAGTGGTCAGAATAAGTTTTCTTAGTAAGAACCGAATCGTACCTATAACTAACCGAATCGATTACTAGGAATTGTTAAAGTACAGCATTCGTATTATATCATCTATATTATATCATAGCGACGAATGACTTGTAATTTCTATGGTATCACAACCTTAATATCGATTCAACACCTATTCCATTACCACTAGGTAGTCAATCCATACGACTATTTGTAGATTAAATAGGTACTAGTCGAACGTCAAATGAGTTTCTATATAGCAATATTGGGGGTCGGAAACGAGGTGGGTTGGATTTGCTGGACAATGCAACGTAACCTTTCTGTCATTTAAACTTGTATTTTAGAATAGTGTGTGCTCGATATACCTAAGGCATGACTTGTAATCTATAGCAATAAGTCATCGTTAACTGTGGGTGAAGTACAATAAGCCTCTGACAACACGTCTGACTGCTTCTCGAGGGATCCGCTTCAAGGTTAAACACGTGTGGCGGTGACGTGTGTTCTCTGTACTGAAGCAACTCACTGGCCACGTACACTTGTACAATTTGTTCACCAGTCTGTTTCAATTAAAACCTTTACAAAATGTACTCATTACCGCCCAGTTAATTCAATTAGCCGGAACTGCCTGCGTCGGTACGTAAGACAAATTTAAAGTGTTTTATTAAAAGTTTCGCGCCTTGTCTATGACGCTACTCCAATTCTTTTGTCCCTTTTCTTTGAAAAGTTTATTTAAAAGCTAACTTAGTGTCTAAGTCACGTCGCTTTAGAGAACTTAACAATGAATTCAATCTTTTCCTTTGAAAAGTGTCAATTAGAACACAAAAGGCCAACTTTCTATCCCAAAGTGACTACTTACCAAGGAAAGAAGTATAATGATAGGCTTCAGATGAAAGAATTAAACGCATACATTCAGAGTTTTCCTCTCTCTTAAATAACAATGAGACAAGAATATTGCCTCGAGGAAAGTGTATGGATAAAATATAATACCAACGTTGAATACATTTTTTATGGATCATTGTCCGAAGTGTTTCATGAAACCACGGAAAATCTGGGGATATTTTTCCATTATAATTTGCAGCTTTGAATTAACACTAAAATTGGTGTGGAAAAATAAGGCGACAAAAAGGCGGCTTTGAATTATAGACTAAATCGACCTAACACAACAGTCCTCAAATCAAATAAAACCAATTTCGCTGACACCGTTTGAAGAGTGACAGGTTAAAAAGACAAACAGGGTGATCGAAATGTCATTGAATGGCTGGAAGTGACCGGTGTTTGAACAATCGGTATAATTGTCAGCGTTGTCTTCTACCGCTCGAAAGTCGGTCAAGTAACGTCAGTTACGTGACCCATTTATTGCAATTGCTTCGAATTGATCTCCATCAGTGTTACAATAGACTACAGATGCCAATCGATTACAAAATTGTATTCAACGCACGAAGATTTGGGCCTCAGTTTTACACTCGACTGCTCTAAAATAAGTGCTGATTGAACACGTTGAATAAATGTATATCTAAACGTTCTGCTGGTCGGTAGGTATGTTCGGAGGCTCGTCGATGGAAATGGGAATGTGGAGATACAATTGCCACAAGTGAAAATGTAGCAACAATGACGGCTTAATTAACTCTAACAATCATATAGCTATAATGAATACCGGCCCTGTTGTTTGAAAGCAAGTCAAGGGGAAAATATTGTATGGACACCGAGCCTGGATCCAATTGTGTAAATTCGGCAAGCGACACTTGTGCGGCCTCCCAGAAACATTAGTAATGGTATTGGGTCTCGTTAAATTCAATGATTTGTTGGCCTACTTGCGCTTCACTCCCACCTGACGGCTTGTAGCTCGTATTATTTTATAAGCTGTGAGCTTCGACACTAACTTGAATACCAAATGCTCCAAATAATTCTCCCTTGCGAACAAGACACGTAATTAAACATTTGCTTCGAATTATTTAAGTATGAAACTAAAACTTTCTGGGAGAACTTGGTTAAGTACCAATGCATAGATTTTCGGATCAAAGTGTTTTAAAAAGAGAATCTTTTAAACAAAAGCATACAATAAGCCTACGAATACACTTTAAGCTAGTTTTAAAATCGTTTTTCAATAAAATTGGGCATTCGTAAAACCATGTCGCCAGGTTTGATCGAATAAAATTCTGTAGCCATTTAGTAGGCAGCGTGGTCGCCACAATAAAAGGTTACGGGCCAAGTTCAACCACTCTTATTATCAAAGCATTCGATACTTAACAACCTACATATGCGATTAACACCCATTACTTTTAACATACCTAAATGATTGAACTTGATATTTATCGTGTTGTTTATTCAATGACATTGTTTTAAACTAGAAAGAATGAATGAAAAACATTGAATAATTTTAAGAATATTCAGAAGTGTTTAGTATTCATCTTAAGTTTCGAATGAATACTTAATATTCAGCTCGAGAACATTAATATTTAGTAACTATGATAAAATTTAATTTCGGTCTTGGCATTATCTTATTAATTCATTATATCTAATACTAAACGAATATAATAAGTAGGTTGTCCTCCAGTCTAAACCGGTAGCAGGTTTGCTTTTTTATTACACTTGCTAAAACCAATCTTTTAATATCATTCACGTGGGCTAAGATACGATATATGGCAACATTAATTTTGTGTCAATTTCCCGGGGATATCGGTAATATACTAAAGTAAAGGCTGTTCGCCAGCGCATAACCTCCGACCCTTATAATCGTTAACCCCTTCTGTGTCTACAACTCATGCCTTCATATTATATGTGTATGGTATATGGTGACGTCATCCGCTTTTCCGCGGGGTCAGATGGTTGTACAGGATAAGTGGCGCAGTGAGTCGCGAGTTGAGATGAACCCTGGGCTCCACTGAGTTACGGTAACGACTGCGCGGCACGGTAACATCTACCCATCCACTGACGTTACCGTCAACTTATCTAAGACATCAGCCGTACATTTAGTGCCTAGATGAAGATGGCCGAGATAGTTGTCGCGATATTTTAGTTAAGCATTCAGTATGGTTTCAAAGGTAAAGTATGATGCATTATTCATTGTGTTTCGGCTTTCAGAGATGTGCCAGAACACTTTCGGCTGTGCTGGAATAATTTTTGGTTTTGTATTCTGTTTCATTTTGTGAATCGCGTCTAAAATAATTCATTTGAATTGTAACGATCACCTTACTCCCTAGTAGTAGTGTTGGTGCTACGTGCTTTTATCAAGCTTTGTGAACATTTGAACGATTTGTTACGGCTAATGCACTGTGTGTATGCACTGTAATGATTTTGTACTTTTACAATATTTCTTTTGACTACTCTGAGATTATTGTGCCACACAGTTAAGTGATTAATTAAAATGTTCAACTTTTAAATGATACTTTCGTGTGAATTGCGACATTTCAACAAATAATTACCTAGGCACTTAGGTAGGTAGGCACTTACTGACATTTTAATAATAAAACAGTGCTCTTTTCATGTATAACTTGTGCTACACTTAATTAATTTTGCTGATGCAATTGTAGCTAATAATAATTAATGAGTCGTGTAAGTAAAAGGCGAATAATTAAGAGTTCTTAAAATAAACCTTTGCGCTATTGTTAGTTAATTGGACCTTACCTTCACGTTCAATGTTAACTTGAGTCGTGCGACGCTCACCGTTGTTGCGGCACTCAGCTTTATTCCACCACGGAATTATACTGACAGTCACCCACTTTCAATCATACGAACCGGTCCGAACAAAGAGTACACAGTATCTTAATACTTTGCAACAAAATTTAAAGCGAACACGTGTTTAATTAATTAAAGAGAACATTAGACAGCTACTGCCTGTACCAAAATTAGGTGACATAACTTTTAATTACCTGAATCCAGTTGTGAGTCTGTTATATAATCATTGTGACATAACAATTTGTACACACTCGTGATGGCATAATACACATACGCGACAACACGTCAAATTCACAATAGTAACAAAAATATCAATGAATTCACGTCATAGAATAGAAACGTCACACAAAACATAATGTAGTGTAGGCGTAGTACCCGGCAAGCGGCGCGCGCGCTTCGGAAACACTCGGCAAAGCTCGGCTTCATGTGCGAGTAAATAAGAAAACAACTTTCCTCTCTCGCTCATACTCAGGGCGACAGGGGAGACTGTAGATTAGATCACTGAACTAAAAAGAAACAGAAACTTTGTCGTTCGTCCGGTTGGCGTCGACGTTGAGAACCGGTATTATTGTAGCTTTTTAGTCCTTACAAATAAAAGTCATCCATAGATAATCGTACAACACAATCGCAGGGAGCTTTACGTGAGGGATTGAGTGTTATAGCGATGGAAGGAAACTGTTACCGAACGGAAATGGACACCAGCAGTTGGTCCATTTACATAGGACCAGAATATAACAGCCGAGACTTAATTGGATGTGTTTAGTGTTTATGTATATTTGTTGTATTTCCGCTCTATAATCTCTTAAATACTGTAATAAATCAAATTAACTTCTTGATGTGTGTGGGATACAGGAAAACATTAATTTTATAATGGAATTAAATACCATTATTGTCATTGTTGCCAATTAAATATCAAACTTTTGCTGCAGAACAAAGTGACCATGGAGATGGCTCAAAATGTGAGAGAATTTGAAAGGACAGAGAGTCCTAAATGCATAATAAATAATTTTATATTTTCCGGCATTTCCTTGGGTCGTTACTGTCGCTAGATTTTACAGTCCTGAATAAATACTACAGGAGTGGACAGAGAACTGTTCGTACATTTAAGACACACTCATTACTCCGTGAAACTTCGACGTAAAGTTGAAATTTGAATGTGTCCGGTTGCAGCACCCGCAGCGGAGCTCTGGTCCGGTGGAGGACAAGAGCCTGTTAACGAGAGCAGCGGTTGTTTGTTTTCCCACGCCTTTAGAGTCATGACAACAAGCCTGAACCGCGTCCAAATTGTCGGCCATCACCGACTGTCGAACGATTTGTTAACGGTATAACCAACTCAACTAATACACGAAACTCCGTGTCAATGTACCGTCAATATAAATAATTCAAGACATTATTACACTTTTAATATTACGCTATTAACACCGTATGAATTCGCGCGACGCCCTGTGTAAAAATGTGCCTCATTTTCCCTAATGGTGATATTATATTAAATGAATACTTAAGAGGCTAGGTAATAAAAAAATAACAAATTAGCTAACGGACGGTATTTTAACAATTCGTTTCTACTTACCTGAAGGCTATCCCCGACATTTAATTATAAGGGGAAAAATTCAAGGATACTAATAAAAGAAATTGTCTCCATACCTTGTTCAGAAGATCCTGCGACTTCCAATTTAGTCGTACGTAATATTAAAGTCCCGTTACCAACTTGTCGGCGAATCCGAAAAAGTTGTGTTCAAGAGTTTTATTCACTTATGGCTCTTATGTGCCTCCTCACATGCCCGATTTAATGAAGCAAAATAACCCGTTTGTTGCACGTTATTCTTTTACTTAAAGTACGTGGAAGAAGAAAATTTTGCTAACAAGTACAGTTTAACTAGGAAGAACTAATGCGAATACGTAGTATGAAAACTCTATCAATTCTCAAAAGTCTTCAGGCAGGTAACTAATATTACGTAGTACCGAATGCAACTCAACGTTAAACTTCAGTAAAATTCTTGTATCGCTCAACATTCGGCTGTCGTCGTTGGGTA
The DNA here is from genome assembly GCA_949091785.1 of Polymixis lichenea. Taxonomy (NCBI): domain Eukaryota; kingdom Metazoa; phylum Arthropoda; class Insecta; order Lepidoptera; family Noctuidae; genus Polymixis; species Polymixis lichenea. The sequence goes on along the minus strand of OX420932.1, from coordinate 12,336,438 downwards.
TCGGCATTCACTGACATCACTCACTTTAAAGTCCACGGTCGTCGACAATATTCACGATAACGAACAGTTTCAGGGGTTAATGTGCGCGTTCGTCTCGCTGGGCGGCTGGCGCGACACTGGGCGGGCGGTCGTGTAGCCGCCCGCCCGCCCTTGCGAAAAGTTCACGGCAACAAAGTGACTTTCTTTCTGTTTTGTGACATTATTACATTTCAATCATGTTGAATGTTTGTTGAATAAATAGTGCCTTATTTCTAGAGGGACCTGAACACCCACACGTAATTATTATAGCTTTATTACGAAATGCACACAAATTATATTATTACGAAACACTCAGGGTTTATTGAACTCGTCTGTGTACTTCAACTCTTCGTGGAATACACTAACCCTGTTATTTGAAAGTTAGTGACCTTTTTACATTTTAAATCTGTTACGAAATTTATTCGAAGTTACCAAAAATATTTAAAAAAAATAGTGTGTACATTTTGTTAATGTTCACGCTCAATTAACTACTTTCGGGGAACGGGACCCTATGTTGTCTCTGTTTCCTATCTTCCAACCGAGCGTAATATCATTCCACAGTAAATAGTGACACTATGAGCCACCCCACGGGAACATATTAGTCACTATTATAATAGCGCTACTGCTGCTTTGGAAAAACCCAAGAAAGTTAACTTTTTATTGTGAAATTACATGTTAGGCGAAGCCGAACTAACAAGTTTGGTTTTCTTGGATAAAGGAATTTCTGAGACATAGCCTGGGGTTGATTTCTTATTACAGAAGATAACAAAAATCCATCCATATTGGTAGGTAAGTACTCCTAGGGTAATATGCTCAGCTATTAAAAGTGTGGTTTCTAGAAATATATGGTACAGATGTGATAGAATACATTACCCTAGATTTCAATCCAACTACGTCAGATATAATAAAAATAGTTCTAAATGGAGTTCTGCGGTAAAATGTACCTGGAATGGAAATATACATAGAGCTTCAATTTAATTATGATTTAGAATCAAAATACACGTCATTTTACCAAGTAAATTCGCAATATTTATGTAGTTAGGTAAAAAGGTTGGATCATTTTTCTGAGAAATGAAAATGTGCTCGTGTAGCACACATGTAGCTCGGTACCAGTAAATACGTAATAGTACCTACCTACGAACGTATTTATATGTTTTCCTTAACGAAGTTCTTCTAGTTTCAATAAAAACACGGGGCGCATTTATACTGATCAATACTTTTTTTTCTTTGGCCCACATTACGTTTTCCTCTGTGGGTGTTTCTATAGACTTCAAGCTACACATGCTTATATATTTAACAAGATCTAGAAAATATATCCATATACGGCTTTGAGAAATATTCCCTTTTAGAAATATAAACTCGCCAAACTAATCGCTAAACCCCAGTGTAAATCGCTTAATTATAAACAAGGTAACAAAGCAAAATTGTATAATATTTCGGGTAAGTAAACTAGACGGTAACAGCCTTGCTGGCAGTCCACAGGGCACATAGATCCTAGAAAGATATTCCAGTTATTTGGCGATCGACGACAACGGCTCCAGGCTGGTATTCTGTTGTGCTTAACAAATGTTTGCTCCTACCGTGCGGTATGTAGATCGAGCTGAAACAGAGCTTAATCCAACAGACACTGTTCTAAGCTTTTAGGTATATAGCTATGTATTCTGGGATGTGAGCTGTAGGGAATTAGTCTAGAATCCATTCTAAAAATAGAGTTAAGTACTTCATTCTGCTGAAAAGAAAGGCTTTGGGTGACTGCTGAAGTATGCGAAAGAGGAAGATTACAGTGTGAATTTGGAAACGACTTAAATGTGTATTTTCAGGCAGTATTTAAGTTTTTATTAATTCTTTAATATTATATATAACCTCAGTATTTCTGAAATTATATTAATTATTTTGTACTAAATAAAAATCAGGCCAAATAAAGGTCTTTTGGGTTCCCGTGTCGAGCAATGAACGTTCGTGAGCTGAAGTGATAAATGTATGATGGTGAATTTCCGAGGTTGAACGCACAAGAAACCTACAAGGCCACATAGCGCGTCTGTAAACGTCGTCCTCACGTAACAGTTTTCTATTTTCGTTTATTTGTACTAACAATTTTAGCTTTATGGCATTCGGGGATGGATTTCGGTCAATAATATTAAAGGAATTTATGAGCGAATACCATATAGACAAACCTAAAACGAGATACGGCGAGTCGACACGCAGATGGTTTCAGAAATATGAAACAAACATTCAACTATTTTTTATGTCACAGAAGTGCATTGCATTTTCCTGTCTTTCTACAAAGCGCTGCTCTTTCACAATATTCTTAAAAGTGCCTGGTACGGAGCAACTTGGCCGTTACCTTTGAATTTTCCATGTTTAGAAATAGAAGTCGCTGACATTTTGCTGTGATACATAAATAAAATGATGATTCAGTTAATAGAGCATAAACCTAAGGTGTGTGCGATAGCCCAGACATTTGATATGAGGAAACAAGCCAGCGCGTTTGGTCCCACGTATATCTTGGTTCAGATAACCCGCGAGTTGACATCTTTCTGATTTACAACCGTATAGACGCTTTTCTCAGACGGTAAAGTAACGACAGTTGTGCGATATTGTCTCAAATACTGTATGTTTTGCGGGTATCTCATTTAATGATCTATTAGAAATGAACTTTCGTGGCGGATAGGTGACTAATATATTCTTCTGTAAGAGGTGCTTTTTCGAAATTGCTTGTTCTATTAACGACAAAACAGTTCTTAGACCATGCTAACTTATAGGAAAGGGTGCCATCATTTTTCCTTCTGGTGGGTAATTGCCTACCATTTGGATTACACGGGTAACAAAAGGTGGTAGTTCATAGATATCAAACTTTGTTGTCGTTAATATAACGAGTAATCGTCACTGAAAGATTAATTTTAAACACTGCTCACCCAATTCCCAAGCAATCCTAACCTTAAGGTACTTAGTAGTAGTATACGAAGAAAATCAACTCAATACAGTACAGATAGTTTTGTTTGGTAAGCATCAACTGCATTAAAAAGAGACCGTTCTAATTTCACGCTCGTGCGCTCTACGCATGAAGCTTTTCGTCGGCAAAAGCTCCCTTGACACCCTCGTGCCTCCGTTCAATTAAAACGAAACTAATGATCTAGGAACAAATTAGCGCTACTACATTTTGTATTACTATTGTTCTATAAATAGCCTCTAAATTGTTGTGAGAATCCACTCTAGTTCATTACGACCCCATTGTATGGTACTCTATGTTACTATGCAGTATGAGAATGAAAAAATGTCCGCAACGAATTGATAAGTCGTTACAACATTCCTATCGTGACTATAATCTGTATGAGCCGTATCAGAAGCCGAAAACAAATTACTCTATATAGACCATTAAAGTCGGTAGACACCCGCCACGTCGGTCCCGCCGTGTGTAATAAAACTATTGGGAATTTTAATAATAAAAGATTGTGTTATTGCCTCCAAGCAGACGAGGAATACTTTTAAGCGAGACTTCACTTTAGGTACATTGAAATATAACCTTGTTACTGGAATGTTTTTGGTTGTAAAATGGTTACTATCTTTGTTACTGCGTTGCGAGTAGGTAATATCATGGCGCGACATATTTTTATGGAGTTTTTTAGTTTGTAAGCCGATTATAAGGTTTCTTATTGCAACTTTTCACTGGTTCCTAGAGCATTGATATTGCAGATATTCAACATTATTATCAAGGCGAATATAACGTTTGCGAAATATTTGAATGCAGGCATATAAGTCCCTGTCGTCCGAGTAAGTATGAGCAATTAAGAGACGTTTATAGAAAGCAGGATGTGTGGTGGTTGTGTGCATACGCTCGGAATCTGCGAGATCAGTAATAAGAACCGGCAACAATCTACACAGAGATGGCACCGGATGCCGATGTGCCGGGGGGAAAAACTCATAATTGGTTCTACGTATCGCTGGCGACTGCCGCGGCTCCACGCGCGGCATCGCTCGCGCCCTCTATACGCCATTAGAGGAAATAGCATGCTACTCCCTTAAAATAAAAAAAAACAAGTTTGTCGTGGACGAATAACATCCTGATTGACGTATCAATTAAAATGGCACAGCCGGACTTGTCGGTGTGTATTGGAAATGAGACAAGTTTTTGTGTCTGTACGTGGATTTATTTATAGGCTTTACCAAAAGTGATTACATACTCTCTGATGAAACTGGATTTATAAATGCTAGCACGATTGGCAAACTTAAACACGCGAATTAAGTGATACCGAGTAATTCAGTTTGTATGAGCTGACCTTTACACGGACTGGTTAATTATTCAGTTTCATACTCGTAATTAGTTAATTTTAGTTCAGTAGTCATACTTACGTTACCAGGGCAGTTTTCCTAACTTAATAAACAAGGACTGGCACACAAAATTAATTACATTGTGGATTAGATACACGTATTGAATTTTAACTAATTAATTTAATTAATATGAAAGATATCGGGTAACAAATGTTCTGAGGAAACAGTAGCGCTCCGGATTAAATTATTCAAGTCACGGTAGGCTCGACAGTGAATATCCTGTGTCCCTGCGCACCAAGCAGTCAGTCGGTTGCTCTTACAGCTTCAATGAATGGCAAATCACTACATCTTGTTCGATAAACCATTGTCTAATAGACGATGCTTGCTATTCATGTGACGCTCTGCATGCCCTGTTCGACAATCGATACCCATTCTGAAGGGTGGCAGCGACCGAGTCCCGGTTGTGCGACCACAAAGGGCAAGGGGACATGCAAATTGTAGCTGTATTATCTGGCGTCGGATGCGGCACCAGGATTTACATAGGAATGGAGGCGCCGTTAGTGGTAGTTAGACGGTACCGAGGAAACGTGGACGGGTCGGGTCGCGCGGGTTGCGCGCTGTGTCGCCGGGCCCGCGTCGTGCGCACCCCAACACACCAGATGATTACAGAAGCAAATCTAGGACGCTCGTTCATAACTCGAGCAAAACGTTCACGAACTAAATCTGCATAAACGTCCCATTACCGTAGTGAAAATCTAATATTAAGATCTAGTTTCTGAAGTAAAAGAAAATTACCACGCTGTGCTCATTCCCTGCATTAAAAGTTATGTAAGAATGATGATAGCTGTGAAATCAAAATGCAACTCATATTTATTTCTGAATCTAACAGAACTGTCAAAAATAATATATTTGTATCTGCAGATGATCAATTAACTCTCTAATTTAGCTTATTGCATTTACATATTGCATAGGTACCTGCAGCGGTTAAAGTTCAAAAAGCTGTTTAATATTTAGCTAAAACACAATGTTTCATAATTGTAATCTGTCTAAAACGTTGGTCAGTAATTAATTTGGCTGGCGATGGCGGTCAGTTAGTCTTGACAAGACACGTGGGTTGTGCAACTCGTGACGTATCGCACCCGCCTGCGCCCGCGCCGATTTCTGCATTAACCTTGGACTGCAAACGGCAACTAGCTATGCGTGTGCCGCAATTTGTACGCGAAAGATATGAAAATCTTGATGAAAAAATGATTATAAACGATAAAAGAAGTGCTCATGTTCGAGAAATTATTTAAAGCTAATCTAATTAATGGATTTGTTGTTTAAAATCTATATTGCTATCCTGTGACAGGAAAATGTTACTATTTTGAATTATGTTATTGACAACAAAAATAGCGGTGATCAGGTTAAATTGAATATTATGTACAATGTTGACCAGTCGGTCACTTTCATCATTCATTCGATGTCGCGATCACCGCCTGTCTGGCTCTAACAACTAAGAATATTCATATTTGATCAGTAGTGATTTTGAACAGACTTAGTTGATTAGTTAATTAAAGATTTAACGCTATCCAATTCCGAGTAACTGTTACCTATAGACTAGTCTCTCCGTTTGCTATTATTTATCCAAATTCGTTCATACGTGTTTGTGTGATTGATTAACAAACAAACAAACTCACTTTCGCATTCATAACATTACTAGCTTTTGCCAGCGGCTTCGCCCGCGTGGAGCTTGAAAATTATTCTACGGGAACGTAAAAGTATTCAATTCAATTCAATATCCTATGTGTTAATCCATACTAACGTGCCAAAATTCATCTATATCCGTTAACCGTTTTTGCGTGATTGAGTACGAAACATCCAAAATCAAAACCTCCAAACATTCACATTTATAATACTCGTACCTATAAGTAGGATATTAAGTTAGTGTCCATAAGACGGCTAAAAGTCACTGGCTTCTTGTGACTTGCGCCGCCGAATTGTCCGCCCGTTCACTTATCTCACTATCAGTCCAAAGCGTTACTGCTCACCGTTTATAAACGGACAATAAAATCTACAATCTCGATTGTGTACTACACATTTATATTAACTTCCAGATGCTTTAGATAACACTGACAAGCAAATAATTCGGTGCTATATCATTATCGCGGAATTATATTGAAGTATGTCCTTACTGTAGGTACCTATTTCCTTTTTATGAAGCCACTCTGAAAATTCAAGTCTACAAGTGTGCTTGGCAAATAACAAAAGGCCATAATAACGTGTATTTAATTAAACAAAATTACTAAGTGTTCATTGTCTGTTAAAGGTCAATTTTGTTCTAAAATAAGCAATCAGTGTTGTTGCTTTTGGTCTTAAATTTTGTAATGAAGTTGGATATTTATTTGAGTGAAGTGGACGTTTAATTTGATTGCCTATTATGAGAACTATCCTCAAACACAAATGTTAAAAGTGTGCGAAGAGCTTCATTTGAGGTTCCTTTGTGTTCTCAATAGTAACATTGAGTTATGTTATTTAAACTTGTATGTTTTGTGGACACAATTGCCACCAAGTGAACAGGAACAGATATTTACTTTGAACAAAACCCACAACATCACACAACACCACACGCAGAGAGGTCTATTGTCGATAATAGACTCAAATTAAGGCATAAAACTTGTTCGATGTAATGAAGTTGTATATTTATTTGAGTTAAGTGGACGTTTCATTTGATTGCCTATTATGAGAACTATCCTCAAACACATAAGCCTCATATAAGGTTCCTTTGTGTTCTCAAAAGTATCATTGAGTATTTTATTTGTATGTTTCGGAGACAATTATTGCCACCAAGTGAGCAGGACAGATATTTACTTTGTACAAAACCCACAACATCACACAACACCACACGCAGAGAGGTCTATCGTCGATAATAGACTCAAATTAAGGCATAAAACTTGTTCCAGAAACCAATTGTCCGGTCCGAAGTGTATCGGAGGTTCGAGTGAATGGCCCAATAACAACAAACTGTAGACTTTTGGTTGTGCTCGATGCAGAAAATCGTAGTTGACAGATAATGGGCGCGATTAAGTGTCGCCCGAGAAGCGGTCCGCCCGCTGCATACGACGGCCCAGCGACTGTTTTTTTTTTTTTGGGTGGGAAATCATCAAATAACTTCTCCCGCTCTGGGTGGAGTAGGAGGGCGTGTCAGACTTTTACTGACTTAAACCCACCCGTGTTCCCTCAGTTGCTTGTGTGCCAGGGGCCGCGGTATCTCTTTCGAACAACCCACACCCCTGGCAGGCATCGGCCCTTCCGGGCCCCATCAGTTGGTGCTGACATCTCTTCGAGGCGCGCGTGGAACACAACACGACGTCGACCCAGGCTTGGTCCTTACCGGACAGCGAGCTACCCATTACTCACCGTCCGCAAGCCCGCGCCTACGGTGGCCGGGAATCAGCCTGGGATTCCCGACGCCCAGGGCGTCTACTGTGGAGGCTACAGCCATGAGAGCGCATGTAATGCCTCGCCCTCACGTGCGCCGCCTCCCTCTTTGCGAGGATCACTGCTTCGCTGAAGGAAGCGACGGCTACCCATGCAATCTCGCTCCGTACCATGGCCTGGACCAGGGCTGGACGCGAGAGATCCCCGACGCCGATCGCTTCCACGAGGACACGGCGGTGCTCCGCCCAAGCCCGGCAGACCTCCACCGTATGTTTCACCGTGTCCTCAGGGCGATCTTCGCAATGGAAACACCCAGGTGTTTCTTCCCGCCTTATTCGCAAAAGGAACCTCCCGAAACAACCATGGCCGGTGAGGACCTGCGTCAAGCGGAAGGAGAGGACGCCGTGCCGCCTCTCTAGCCACTCCTCAAAGAGGGGACTTACCTCCGCAATTTTGGCGTGCCCAAGCGCAGCGACTGTGGAGCCTTGTTTATACAACTTGTTGGTATAGCGTAAAGCCCCATGCAACGGACTTCGACCGAACAACATAACAAAAAAAAAACTTATTTAATGTTTTTGAAAGTAGGTAGGTACCTTTATCTTTAAAATAGCTTTTTACAAAATACGCAGTTTCCGCATGAATTAAATAAATTCAATTTTTCAGGCTCTCCATGAAAATAGAAAGCGAAAAAGCAATTTTTGCTTATCGAAGAAATTTTTGGTGTAGCTATCTGAAAGATTCGTTTCGTCAATAACTTGATTTCAGTACCTACTAACAAATTGAATGAAGTGGTCTTGAAAGTTCCTTGAATTGATTGATCCAAAAATAACTTGAATTGTTTTCGTTTATTTAAAGTTGGCGTAACAAAATCAAAACTTGTGGGTGGTTGACCTACCTTAGGTTGCGGTCGTTTTCCAAAATCCACACGCTATCGTGACGATAATTCACGCTAAAATTATTCGGTCGTCGACCGGCTCACGAGCCAACTTATTGATTATTGTTTGCTGTAACTTTAACCTTTCATAAAGACAAACGTTTTCAGTTGACATTGTAAGTATTTAATGGAATGGAAACTTGCTTTCTTCTTTCTAAGTTGCGCTCTATTATCTAAAGCAATTTTATATTTTGTATGGTTTCTTAAGAGTTCAGTTTAAGAATATAAAAATATAATCAATTTAAGTTTTTTGACTTGAAAGGTTCTATTTGCAGTTAAAGTGTTTTTTAAAGAATACATAAAATGCTGTTTTAAATGCAAATACGAAATATATAGCTAAAAAAACGTTTTCTGAATGCTAAGTGAAATTTTATGCATGAAATTTGTTACTGATATTTATGTAAGGCTCGGTGGATGGTCACGCACGTTAAAGCGCGATGGCCGCTGCTGCGTCGTCTCGCCGGCAGTCGCCCTCTTAACTGTGACCAAATCAATGTTTGATGTTGGAATTGATTGGAACTGTGATTTATGGAATCCGGTACTGATTCAGAAACAGTTTGCAGCGAGACTGAGAACGTTTGTAATACACTGGAGCAGCCCACACCTAATTATTTATAGGTTTATTGACGTTGTTGGGTCAACACCAAACCCATACTGTGTCATTTTGTTATTGCAATTTCTTGAATATGGGTAGAGTGAATTGTATGGCCAGCTAAGCCTCTTTATGACCGACATTGTGGATAAATGTGCCGCCCGAATAACAGTCGGGCAGACGCGAAGACATGAGATAAATGAATAATCCATAATCCCAAGTGGAAATTCCATAACAAAGCCAATTAGGTAGGTGAACTGAGCCACAGGTATAATAAACAAAACTCGCTATTTTGTTGTAAATGATAAATGATAAATGATTTTATTTCTGTAAGTAGGTTTGGTAGGTTTGTCAATCATATATTTTTTAAACTAGATGAGGTCGGCGTTTTCCTATCTGACTACTCTGAGAAGAAAGGCTGAAACAAACTCAGAGGTCACAGTCTCTTTTAAAGTCTAGACATAATCTTGGTCAGATCATGTGAAGATCATGAGAATCGGTGTCTGAAATGGTATTTTGAGGAAAGAACCACACAGATTGAGTGGATCTGTCCATTCAGTTCACGCATATATCAGTAATCATGCAGCTCAACTCAGAACTTGAGGAGCTCAATGATTTGACAAACAATACCAAAGACAGGACATTTGGGTAGGCCGCATAAAGTACTCAAACTACCAGATTAATATTAAAACTAACTGAAAAAGAGATGAAACAAAAAGCTCAAAAAAGACAAAATATGACCCACATAGGCCTCACATACCTCTCAAAGTAAATATTCATGTCAAAGTGTATATAATAATGATCAAATGTCAGTTTGCAAAAACAAAAAAACAACATTTAGTATGCAAAAATTGGAGCAGGTCAATCCCAAACTCTATTACATACAAATAATTCATGGACCAGAATTTCAGTAGTATAAAAATATCGCCGTAATAAAACTGTTTCATTGTAGATTTACTTATATTAAATAAAACACCCCACTGTTGCGAATTTTTTGCTCAGTTTTATATAAGAAAACTCTGCTAAAGAAAACAATATCGTACTCGCGTATCGCAGCCGCGATTCCAAAATGAACAAGTGGAGAATCGAAAAAACAAGCTTGTTATCTTCAATTAGTTTTCGAAGAGAGCGATCGGGGCCAGAATCATAAAGAGGGCGCAATATAATCGGGATCGGTAGAACAAGAATTTGGTTTCACAAACACGTTTTGCGGTCCAGTGGCCGGGACGAAGTGCAATACGAAAAAAAAGGGAAAAGGGTTGGGTTTCTTACCGGAGTAGTGTGACCACCTGACCACCCTACGTTATACCTCTGCGGGTACGAAGGGAAGCAAGTGTAATAGAACACTCGGGCTTGGACGAAGTAATTGACCTTTTGTGAGGTCCGGCTGCAAACTAAATTGAAAATATAACTAGGCAATGTTTAAATACGGCAAATATTAGGTTCAATAGTTGTTAAATTAAACTGGTAATTTTATATTATGATATAATACACAAGAACTCCGAAGAAGGTTGTAAAAATTACGCTATAAAAAAATATCAGCAAAAAGCCTTGTATTTTTATTACTTTGCCCGACGAAGCCGGTCTCAGTATAAAAAGTTTAAAAAACAGTTGCGAGTGCCTATGCGGCATATGTAGGTATAACCTACACCTGTCATTCTAACGGGGTTGGTCCTGCACGTCAGCCCTTCTGAACAAAGGTCAGACCATAACGCAAGCTACCTGAATATTTTAACGCGTTGGTACATTCCTCTAAATGAACAACAAACCGCGTTTTGACCCCGCATTTTAAATTAAATAAAAAAATCTAACGTCAGTATTTGTAGTTCTTTTTGTGTTGAAAAATAAAGTAAGTAATAAAGTTAGACATTGTGGGAATGTATTATTGTCTGATGAGTACATTCTACATGAGATAGCTTTGCTTGTTTCATTCTTCAGTTTTAGAATCTGTTTGCGTGACAACTTGTTTATTGTATAAATTAAGCAACATTTTTATTAAATTTTTATTACTTGCCACATTCTTTGCCAAACTACATTCTTTCTTTCTAAACAAGTTTATTGCTCTCATTTTGTAGGTCTAAATTAAATAACATTTTATTTTTATTTCTTAGAAAATTCTTGGCCGTTCATTGCTTTCTTTCTTTATAAGCAAGTCTTTTCGTCCCACTATCGCCATCTATTGGATGTTGTATGAAACAATATCACGTTGGTCGTTGGATAAACTACCTCCATAAAAACCTATTACACACGCTATTACAGTTGTTGTTTGAGTTCAGTTTTCCAAATATATCATTTCATTATTTCTGAACGTAGAAGAACAAAACACTTGTTAAAATAGTTGTGTGATATTTAACGCCACCACTCGAAAAAATAATAAAATTTCGATGTAAGTCGATTTGTCTGAGTCAGTGGCGCGACTTCCGTTCGAGTCGCCACGTTCTGGGAAAATGGCTGTATTCAGCACAACCTGACTTTACTCTAAGTACCTCATTTTCGTGATTCATTGTCTGTTAGTCATATTTTATTTGTAGCGTACCAAATCCAGTCATCACTACACTACTTACCTAATCTTTTTTATTTTTCATTTCAGCTATTAACCAGCGCGGTTGCCCAATGACATGCGTTGGCTGTGGTACATAATAAAATGGTAAGTGACCTTTTGTATTATTTCGTATTAAATTGAACCACAAATATAGACTGGTATAGAAAGTAACACTAACACGCACATATAATAATTACATGGATTGTTCGTCCATTGAAGTGAAAGTGCCGCTTAGTCACTTTGTAACCAAGTTGAGTCAACATTTTTGTAAGAAGCCACAACGGATTTGGCAAACAGACTGCTAGACACAACGATAAACCATCAGCGATTCAGCATCCAAGTTCACACCAAATGTTTATTTTGTTTTCATTTAAATCTTTGTCCATCACCATTAAATATTTTGCCCGTTTGCTTCTACCAACAATTTTGTTTTCACAAATAGAGGAGGGAGCTTTGCCTAAGATATGCCTACTGACTTGAAATATAGCACTCGTGTCAAAACAATAATTGCGCTGTATCCGGGAAATGATACAAGTAGCTACACTATCGAATACATTCAGTGAAAATTAGGACCGACAGTCTTTGGAGTTTAAATTAACAAGATAAACATAAATAATTGAGGTGCATATTTCTAAACTGTGATAAAGCGCATCTTTTAAATATGATAGGTACTATTCTATTTTTCTATTAGGTGTAATATCATTACACGCTACGACGCCCACACGACGCCCGCGCAGCGTCCCGCTCCCACACATCGTCAGAGAGCTTGTTAGACCCTTGCTTTCGTTTTTTCTATCTCACACAGTCACGATATATGCATATCAATTACAGATGGACCATATTAACGTCTTATGCTTTATTTATTTTTATATGCAGCCATAAAGCAAAACGTGTTCAAGCGACACAGCCGCTATCGTGCATCTGAACTCTGAAGCGTCTTGCGCAATATCATGCACTCATGCAAGTAGCTATAAAATATAGCAATTCGTTAATCAACTTTAGGACAGTATTGGAAAGATATCAAAATAACAACAGCAAGGTACTTGCGAATGAATTTATTTATTGGCGATGTATTAGGACAGTTCGCATGTGGTGCGACGTCGTATCGCCGCCGGTCAGCGCCGCGCCGCCGATCCCAGTGTATATTCATTTCGCCCATAGCCCATAGGTTCCATAAGACACAATCGATTTACATCCTAACGACACGTGAACGAGACTGCGCCGACATGCCATAAAACGTTGCGTTTTTACTGACATTGTTAGATCGACACAACTGAGATTTAACAAGCAGCAACATTTATGAATATTGTTTAACTTTGAATAAGTAAAGACACATAAAGGTATCCATTTGTAGTCAGAGTAGAATTATCAACATCTTTACGCTGAAAGAAGAGAGGCAAGAATTAGTAAAACAAACGATACTTACCTTACCCCGCACCGTATATACCTAATCGCTTAACACACTATCAATCACAATCTGAATCATTTAAAAGGATATTGCTAATCCATAGCTCCATATGTTCGAAAAATTGGTCTGCTCAGCAACGTAAATAACGCAATAAATGTTGTTGAACTATCAAAAAGAAAGCCATTCCTACTGTTTGTATGTTACGCAATTACCCCGCCGGTATACCAACAAGTTAAGCGAGGAGTGTAATTGAGCCCAAATTGGAAGTTGGGAAAAATATGGCCCGGATATTTGTTGTAATAAGTTATTTCCAAAAACGGCCCTAACCTCGTTCACGGTCATTTGATATATAAATATGTCCCCTGGAAGGCTAAAAGTTTGTATCGCCGCCATTGTCGATCCACTGCTCCCCAGTGCATTGTTAAAGCCAAAATCAGATTAAACTTAACCTTTGCAGCACTATTCCTGCCCGCGGCAGTAACGTGCGCGTGATTATTGAGTTTAGAGCTTATTGTACCGAAAATATTTGAACTGACGACAATGACCGTTCCTAAAGTATGCTTGAAAAGTTTCTACAACATAATCCGTACTACTGTAATAAAAGTAGGTAACTCTACCGTATGTTATCTTTTCACGCCTAAACCCATGAACGGATTTTGATTATCTTTAGCAAGGATATAAATGACATCCTGAGAAAGGACATATAGGCTATATTTATCCCAGTAGAATGTTCCCGTCCGCGCAGGCGAAGCCGCGGGCAAAAGCTAGTAACTAAATAAGTAGACAAACTTATTGTGAATGACAGATATATGTAGGTACAGTGGAATTGAAAACATGTCAAATTGTCAACCCTCCTCTCGATGGACTTACAATTTCTGCTAATAGAACAGAAAATATATTGTAGAGAATATACACATGATATTGTAGACTTCAGACCATAAATTAGTAGTTATTTATTATACATCAAGTCGAGAGCAAGCAATCATCATCAAGAACTGTTTCTGAGCGATAATATAGTAGCGGTCTATAGCAATGCTATAAAATGTGATCTGTATCGCTTGCCGCTATAAAACCTTTTAATTTATAAAGAGAAGTTTCCTGTTGAACATGAATTTAATGTTTGTTTAATTACCTACTTACTCCAACGATGTTGCGGTTTGGAGGGTAGTACCTATGGTAAGAGAACCTACCTACCTAGAATAATTAGGTTTTTAACACCACTTGGTCTTAAAATAATGAAATAAGGTTAGGCAACATCTGCCTATCCTTATTTCGATTGGCTTGCAGTCTAACCGGATGCAGTTGAATACCAGTATTTAACATGGAGCAACCTCGTATCTGACCTCCACAACCCAGTTTTTGGGTAATACGATACCCTTTGGGTTCTCAGACTTTCAGGCTTCTGACGACCCGTAACGAATGACAAAAGGGACCAACGGAGACACGGAGGGGTATGTAAATATGGATCCACGGATCAACCCCGGAAAGCGTATGTTAACCTGATCTTTCAACCCTTGCGGCTGTTATTAATTAGCCACAAGCCCTTATCTTAAAAAATCTTATACAGCTACAATAATGCTAATGAGCCAAAGATGTTAACAAAATACCAAGAAATTGGTGATTTGTTGGACTAACAAAAGGGCTTAGTCGATAAGTCTAATTTAGGTAACTCTCTGAAATTCCTTTGAACACAAATCGCCCTAAACTTTTTAGCTCTGGCTTAAACAATTTCAACTATACATTAAATAAGTTAATTGCCATTACTGATATAATGCAATATCAAACAGATAAACACAGAAATCCATGACATTTAAAATTCCTAATTCTCTATTCAGTTTTGTATGTAATTGCAATGTTAGGCATAATCGCATACAGGTATCGATTAAGTGAAAATTATTGGGTATCGTGATACCCACTATACGAAAAATAAAAAATTGGAACTTACAAAGAATAGTCTTGAGGATAGTTTTCATAGATCTCTTCATCTATTCGGCAAAAATCTCAAACCGTGAAAACATAGGAGAAGTGCATGAGCTTGAAGGGAGCTGTCATTCCACATGGAATTGTTAAAATTGACAGCTAACGTCGAATTCAATTCACCTGAGTTTTCAAGGGGAGATATGTACAGAATAGACTGGCAGGATTTGGAACGTATGGTTTAGAATAGTTTGTTGTAGCAACCAGCATTTTTCCATAGCACCACATGCATCGCAAAAACTACGCTTGGTAAATAAACGATCCGTTTTTGGATTATTAGGTATATAGGAACCGGGTAACAGTAAAATAATGAGCTTTTATGTCAACCAACATTAAACCACAGTGAAGTCAGCCTGTCTAGAAGCGTACGATTTTGTCGTGTATAGTTGTATTTATCACTTAGTCTGCAACGTTTGGCAGCACTGCCAGATGTTAAGAGCTTGTTTAAATTAGGCCACCTAGAGCGAGTTGTTCTCTAAACTTGTGAACCGTTGATTTGGAAAATTGGCACCGGTTTTTACAAATATAGCACACGTTCGTTATTATGAAAATTACGAGTTTTCATATTTCAGTTCTACGTGGCGGGCTATACGGTCAAAGGGTGATGCCGCCCGACCTAGACATTGGCCATGTCACCTTTACTTATAATTCTGAGTCATGTCTGACTAACTTAAGTAAGGCTTCCATCATCAATGTATTCAGAAGGGTACTCCCTTTCTTCTCCTAAAAATTCGAAATTTTGTTATACATAATTATCTTTAGGTACTTCTAAAACTATTCTGTCATAATAACGAGTACCTACTGTAATAATTGAATCTGCTAATTTTGCATGAAATAAAGTCATATGTCCTAAGTATTGTATTATATAATGTGTATTATTTCGAATGTTCATTTAAAATGAAATTATCAGTCCTAAAACATTTGCAAAATATTTGGTTTTAGTGACAAAAACGAATCGCTGTAAATCCGACTCCGCGCAGTCTTGTCTGCCCTACCCCTAGAGTGTAATTTTAGAATTGCGTAGGCGCGGAGGGACGAGGCGGTCCGCGTGTTGAGAAGCAGGTGGTTGCAATGGTCGCCACCGCAGCTGAGGCTGGTCCGCGAAGCCGGCCAGCAAGACAAAGCTTGCACGCTACATGTTGCATGCTTGCTTGCATGTATGGTGTATGCTGTAGGTTTGCTGCATCCATGATGTGTCCTTGCTTGCATGGTGCATGCATGGTGTATGCTTGCTTGCGTGCTGCATGCTTGCTTGCATGATACATGCTTGCTGCATGCATGGTGTATGCTTGTTTGCATGCTTCTTATAGGGAACTGCACAACAAGTGAACTATCTCAAAACAAGTCGGTAGAAGAAAAAATATTGCCCGCTGTCATATACCTAACTCGTATCTACATAACGCCTGAGAGAAGTTCATAACAAAAGCTTAGTATTACAAAATTTTAAAAACATTACTAGGATAAATAACTATTAAATATTTTGAAATTAGGACTTATAAATGTGATTGAAAACGGTTTTATTTATTTTGTATGTTATTGATTGTAATTTTACGACAAACAAATTTATGGGATATTGTATTTAGGGATTTCAATTTTATGGCATGTTATATTATGTGACATAAAGTTCGGGCAAAT
Source organism: Polymixis lichenea (assembly GCA_949091785.1). NCBI lineage: Eukaryota > Metazoa > Arthropoda > Insecta > Lepidoptera > Noctuidae > Polymixis > Polymixis lichenea. The sequence goes on along the minus strand of OX420932.1, from coordinate 12,319,643 downwards.
TATTATTCGGGCAAATGATGATTAGGAAAACAAAATATGGCTTTTTAGATTATGGATAAAAAGTTAGGAAATACAATAGAGAACCATTCAGAAATATTCAATTATTCGAAAAATTGTAAGAAGTTTTATTTCTTGCAAAAACAGAATTATTTCTTTGATACAGAGTTTCAAATGCCTCAAAGCTGCTCTTTGTTAACTGCCAATTTAGCTCGTATAATATCTAGAACTGAACTAATACTTAAGCATTGAACACTGTCTGACAGATTCAAGGCTTATAACGTTTCAGAATACGAGCCTTTGATCTATTGTAATGCCTCTTACATGACAGCACCCTCCAATAACACGGTTCACGTGTACCTAGGTATCTGGGTAAAGGTACGAATTTGATTTTGATACCAAGCAAATAACGAACATAAATCCAAACAAATATTTTACTTGCCCTCTAAAATATGAAAATTCAAATACAAACTCATAAATATTTGGAAAATCAAAGGCAGTAAATAAAACACTGGATACAAACAACACAGATGGTTTCGCATATATTTCAGTTTCAACTACGGAACTGAAGCACTTTTTCGGTCTGACAGTGTCGTTTTTCATTTGATATGTACTATCTTTATTCACACTTTGCATATCGTAGTAGTTTATAAACAAGTATTTATTACATTTCGAAACTGGATACATTTTTCAGAGGAAGCGTGGCTGTCGATTAATTTTGTTTCCGATCGGCAGTCGATGATTGCGAGGCTCGAGTGCGGCCAAACAACTTGAAATGGAGACATTCTGAGAACGTATCTATAAGGAAACAGAACTGAACTTAATTAACATAGAAGTCCATGGGCGCTGCGACCGCGACTTGTTTATCTGCTGCATAATTAATTCGCGACAGACAACACCACGAACTTGTCGAGCCACACATGACAAAAAAATAAATTCATTTTACTGAAACAAAATAATCATAGAACGATACAAAAATGATGACATTTCAACGATACAAAAATGATGACATTTCAACGATACAAAAATGTGTAATGTACTTTATATGACACAAAACTATTCAACTATTTCGAGTAGCATCCAGCACGTGTCTAGAGGTCAAATCTGTGAGACAATTTTGAAGTTCATATTACTAGGTCGCACAAATGTGTGACATACGCTTTAAGTATGGGCAATTTGAGCGAATCAACGCAACTAGGCCACATTATTACACGACGACCGCGAAGTGATGTGACTAGCTAGAACATCATATTTCATGGACCGTTAGCGAATTATTCTATCTGTGCCCATTACCTTAATGTGTAATTTGTACATGGGGCTCGTTAAACTAGAAGGTCTATTACCTAAAGTGGGCTGAACGCAAAAAGGTCTTAAATATTTTAGAACACCAGTACAGCTGGACCCTTACTTGCGGAATTAAATGTTTAATTTCTCTTTCGTGACTATAAACTTCTGAACCAGCTACACGTAAGTCTCGCTTGATAGCTTATGATAATAAAATGTTTAATGCATTCATAAAATCGTCGAATTCTTGACAACGCATAAGCTATTTCCTAACCACTATAAAACCGTTGGCTAATTTACCATTCGTTGGTATAGTACGACAGTTCTGTTCGTTTTATTGCTTTTTATGCTGCTATATTAGTTTCTGTTTACATTTTTAATGGATTGAATATTCATTTCTTATCCATCACTGTGTTACATATGATTCATAGATTGAACGTGTAAATTTAACAAAAGGATTTTACTTAGTGCATGTTATTTTTGTCCTAATCTCGTTGGTGGACCTCCATTACCGTAATGTTTTATTAACCCTCTCAACAAGGAGTCTATCTAAATACGTAGCCTCTGGTCATGTGTATATATAAATATACGTTGCTTTTATTGTTGTGAGTTCATAGTACTACCTACAAGGCAAGTGCGCTTCCTTTTGTACCAAATAATAACGTAGTTCTATTAATAAGGCAGTACGTATGTAGGCGACGTGCTTAAACTACAGGCTACAGGTATGTCAGTAGAATTGTGAAGTCGGTGCACATAAGTCTGCTAGACTTATGTGCACAATGAGCAGTTTTCCTCGACCACTACCTACTATAAAATGCATGGGCTACAACAAATCCATATAGAATTCATATGCAATTTGCCGAACACAGATTGTTAGCTATTTGAATATTAATTAATAGATGCGTATTTTATGGATACAAGGCAAGGCTTATGATGGAGTCAATTGTTCTTTGTTGTATATGCCATGACCATGTTGGGGAAGGAAGTGCGCGAATTTGTTCAGCAAATGGCGCTACAAATGTAGGTGACTGTGGTTTTGAAAGTGCACTGTGACGTACTGAATTTTGCGAAATGCGCACGTTTTTACACGGATACACACTGAGCTCGGTAATTGAACAGCAGTTGGCTAAGTAAAAACCAACATAACGTTCCAGATATGAGTTTTATATTTAGCTATTTTCCTGTAAGCTAAGGAAAACTCTATTACAGTTTGTCACAAAAAAATACCTCATCAAAATTCGACATTATAACACTCTCGTATAGTCATCATATTTGGAATCGCTGGGAAAACATAATTTACCCGAAATTCGCGAAATAGTCCATAAAATAAGTTTTATTCGAGATATAAGAATTCATGAAAGTCGATGTAAGTGCGGGGCAAGTGCCTACTTATTCAAGACTAGATTATAACGTCGTCCCACTGGAGCGGCCGCGTCCTCGTTTATCCTAATAGTGTCATGATTCTGTTCTTTCATGTGTCGTGACGTCACCCACGAGTGGGCTTCATTTTGGTGTGACGGACGAACGCGTAAAGAAGGATTAGATTCTTGGAGGAACCCAGTTTAGTTCCTATCTGTTTGTTCAGCCCATTTATTGCTGAGTCTATGTTCTCCTGTTGCGTGATACTTTTGTTGTTGTTAGGCTTGCGCTATCTTATTCAATTCTTGCCAATATTATTTAGGGCTGGTTTGCTGTGTCATTTCTATATCATACTGGTGGCTGATGATTTAATAGTAGTATGTAGGCATTACTTGACTCTTTCATCTAGCACTCACTTACGGTACGACCTTGTTTTATTTTATAATTTTCCAAGTTTAACTCTCTGGACTTCACGATCAACATCCTCTACTTGCGTGTTGCGTCAACTGCACGGTTCCGTATTTGGTCAACAGATACCTAGCGTGGCTCACTCAATGGCTCGTTACTCTTTGTTCCTACATCACTTAGCATGCTACAAATGAGCTGCGACGTAATACCTCTAGCAGTTAGCATTAATTGGATATTGAAGGTTTTGGTCTGGAGCCGCCAACAAACTAATGTTTAATTCATTTGTCATCATTAACGTGATTAATGATCAATACAACCTGCATCGCGGCTGGCGTCGCGAAACCGGAGAAAGTTTTAGGTCACTGTAGGTTACCGTTATTAATATAATCCGACACGCAAAGCAATAGTCATCTTATACCTACTCAATCACCCGGTTCGTACGCTCAGCTCACATTAAAACTTAATAGAGGTTACGATAGTGTCAAGTCATGTAATATAACAACAAGCACGGCGTTGTCCTACTGAAATATTGAACTACTTCGCCAAGTATTCATAGATTCATGTTTGTTGTTCTTATCTATTGGTCCTTGTGACTATATGTACTTAGTAACCAATTAAGTTTAGAAAGCCCAACAAAAAGCATGTAAACCCAAACCACGTATAATAGTGACAGTTATAAATACGTTCGCTAAAAACGTCAAGAGATAGCAAAAAGCTCGATGAGAAAGTGACATTTTTATCTCGACGAGTAAGCGTTCTTGTCCCGTCCTGCACGAAAAAAATGGCGTATTCTCTCGCGCAAATGACGTGACAGAACCTACCGAGTTCCGGTCGCCCGCAGCCATAGACGCGCGAACCTTTCCGCTGACGAGCCGTCCCTAGTAACGACTGTCAGCAGAACTGAAAGCGTGTCATAAACGTTACAGATTTTTACTGCGGCTTTTTATATTCCCGACAACATTCACAAACTAAGGAACAACAGTGGAGACTAGACAAATATTTCTTTATAAAATAATGTAATGTAAATGGTCGTTAAGTTCCCGGATTCATATCGTGGATAATTTTAGTGAGCAGTAGGGGTAGTGGATAGGAGGCACTCGCTCAGAGCGAGCAAACAAAGGGCGCAGCGCGGTCAAGTTTGGCGATTCACAGGCAGCGAGCCGGCCGCCATAGCCATATCTCTACACCGTGCACCGCCGCATTGCGACTCACCATTGTTGCGCTCACCCAAACACCATTATGCAAAATAAATAGCTTTTAGCGTAAGTAATGACCGGGGTAATTATAATGTAACTATGGAAATTAATGTATAAAGCCACTGTCATCGTGTAGCGTTAACGATTTAACTTATGCTGCGGCAGGAAGTACGATTAAATTGTATCATCTGTTTTACAAAGTTGAGTACATGCATCTCGTTAATCGCGAGTCGGATAACAAATTCACAACGCGCGACAATGTCGACATTGCCAGGGGACACGCTTCCGAGGAAATGTGAAAAGTTAGCAACTTAGCCGTTATCTGCAAACTATGCCTCACATCTGCCTTGACGCCGCACACTGGTCCCAAATTAAAAAAAAGTGGACATTGATAGTAGACCGCTGATATTTTTTTTTATTGTTGATACAATGATAACAGATAAGGCAAAAAAATATTATTGTCCTACTTCAAATACTTTTCTGTAAAAAAAATATTTCTTTTTTTTTTGTATGGGAGCGATTACATTTTACTCAATTTCTCAAAAACTTTAAGCGATGTCGAGATGGCAATCACATGTGTTAGAAAACTAATAATTCTGAGTATTTGGCTCGAAGAAACTTATTGCTTATCTCTGCGTACTTTCGAGATAATAGTGACAGAAAATAACATTTTTTTTTAATGTTAATTTTTTGCTTTTTTTTAATCATAGCCTTACTTTAGCACATAATTATAATGTATGCGTAATGTCAAATAAGTAAAAAGAGACTTCTCTGCAAAAGAGGTTATGGGGGCTCACTAATGACTGAAAAGCTATGACCTTTCTGAAGGAGTACTTTCATCAGTTCTAAAAAACAATCAAAATGAAGACATATTAAGCTGCAAACACAAACGATTCTGAAAAAATATTATGGTGAAAGATTAATATTTGGGTCTATATTCTCTTGAGAAATCTCTATTTCCTCGTTTTCCAACGAAAGCAATTCATTGTTCAAGATCAAAGCACTAGCCTCTGGAAACAACTGTTTATGTAAACGAGCAAACTTTGGTTTGATATGGCTGATGTAAGGATCTGAGCTAATTAGAAAGCTGTGGATAATGTCTAAATTAGTCTGAACTCTACCGATTTTTCTTGTATGTGCCATTCTAACATTCCGGAAATCTTTATTCCTCGCTTCGGAAGCTTCTTCGGAAAGCATGCCTATCGGAATAAAGGAGAAATTTTCACAAATATCAGCACCGTGTATCAACAATTTATGGACACTTGAAGGCATGTAATACCATGGATATAAGTTTACATATAGCATTGCTGTTTCTTTACAATATTCCCTAAACAAGTTGGTATTAATAAGTTGACCAGATGAAATTGTTTGTAAAATGACTGCAAATCTCTTGATTAAATCAGGGTGGATACCCGTTATTTCAGCAGATACTTCATAATTTTCAAAAAACCTTCTTGCCGTGTTACCGTCATTGGTTGTACCAAATCCCTGTTTTACTATGTCAATTAACAAACCAGTTCTTTCCCGGAATTCTTCTTGTGTCAAATTCTTTTTAATTTCTTTTAACAATTTATCTTCTTTTCGTGCAGCCCACTTTTTGAAGTCTAAGTTGTACGAAATGTGTAAAATACATTCCATACATCTTATCCACATATGAAGCGAAGACAGACCATATTTATACATATCTTCTCTGATGAGTCTTTTGGATACAAAGTCCAAGTCATTCATTTTGCTAGGTGGGGTATTGCAAATATTACAAACAGCTGCAGAAGAAGTATTGGAAATCACAGTAGAAATTTTCCCATCAATCATAGTCATGTACAAATCATGTTTAATATCAAAATTATCTACAATTGTGGGAACAAGATTACGAATTTCTTCCTCTAAGGATGCACTTTCCTTCTTTATCAATTCATTTGTTTCTTTTGCAAATATAAAGCCAATTGGACGACAATAGTTTGTTGAAGAGGGAGCAGGATTTTGCCACAAGATAGTACCACTCTCTTCTTCCAAACGAAGCGGAACCAAACTAATCATGAAAACTGAAGAATCGTCAATTTTAGTGTCGGAGTGTGACTTTTGTTTATAATTACTTTGAGAAGATGACCCGTCAAAACCCCATTTGCTTATTAGTTTTAGCGATTTTTTGTCGGCAGAGTTGTGCTGAATTGTTTTTAATATCCTATTAGTTGTCAAATCTAGAAGCGATTGAAGTCTTATCTTAGCATCAGATTCAGTTACAGTTATGTCTGACTCTGGAGGATAACAAGTTTTTTTAGCTTCCAGGAGCTTTTGATAGGATGGAAGACCATACATTTTCTCTGAAGCAAGAATAGTTCTTAAATTTCGATATTGCCATTTTGACAAATTTGTTGAGGTGTAAAGCGCTAACGTTTTATCATCTGGTAAACACGGTTTGTCAGTCTTTTTAGCGAATAGTACATCATATACCATCTCACATTTTTCCTTGTTTTGGCTGAGTTCGTTTAATATAGCTGCTAATTTTGTTTTTTTAGACTCTTTTAATTTGGCACATAAAGCATAAACTAATTCCTCCTCTGTGTGATCTAGAAGTGTTAGAGAACGCCTTTTCTTCTGTTTATCAGATATATCAACAAATGGTTTTTTACTTGTACCATAACTTAATTGATGAGTATCCACTTGCGTTTCGAAATTTGGAATTACTTCCTCGGCAACTTTAAAAATGCTGCTTAAATCGATATTTTGACATTTTGGCCAAACTATTTGGGATTGTAACCAGTCTGAATTTTTGTTAAGAAAGGTCTTTTGAGCTCTACTGGAAGCAGACCATCTTTTTGAGATATTACTTGAAAAATTACGACAAAATAATTTAATATTACTCAAATCTTCGGAAGACAATTCAACACCAATACGTTCAATAAGGGCATTAAATAAAAATTCGACATTTTTAAAACCACCTCCTGATTTAAGAACAACGTATAAGTCTAAGTTGGTGACAAATGCGGACATATTATAATTTTAAGGAAAATTGAAAACAAATTAGAATCAAAGATATCAAAGACAAAGTGACTTTGATTTTAACAAAAAAAATTACGAAAACAAATTCGACGAAAGAAAGACAAACAAAAATTATTTGATTTTAAAATCCAAAGATTCAAAATACAACAATAACAAAACAAACAAACAACAAGCATTTCTTCAAGCGCACAGAAAAAATAAGGACACGTCTTATCGCAACCACATTTAGTTGTACACTGAGTGAGGTGTACGCGCGCGATTCGTGACCGTATTACGTTACGTCATGAGAGGCGGCCATCTTGTTATCCCGGCAAACTCGCGTCGAAGCTCCATTTTGCTGGCCAGCGGACCTATTGCGATATGAGTAAGGCTATGATTAAAAAAAAGCGAACAATTAACATTAAAAAAAATTCTTATTTTCTGTCACTATTATCTCGAAAGTACGCAGAGATAAGCAATAAGTTTCTTCGAGCCAAATACTCAGAATTATTAGTTTTCTAACATATGTGAATGCCATCTCGACATCGCTTAAGGTTTTTGAGAAATTGAGTAAAATGTAATCACTCCCATACAAAAAAAAAAGAAATATTTTTTATAGAGAAAAGTATTTGAAGTAGGACAATAATATTTTTTTGCCTTATCTGTTATCATTATATCAACAATAAAAATAAATATCAGCGGTCTACTATCAATGTCCACTTTTTTTTAATTTGGGACCAGTGTGCGCCGTGCCAAATGGAAAAAGTGGAGTTTAATAACTGTGATGCTTCAGTAAGTATGCCACACATTCACTTGTTTGATTGATTTTGTCTTTTCACTTTATAAATGTGTCCAAAGTAGCGAAGTAAAATAAAGCGGTTTTAAAATCATGGAATGTAATGTAATTGGCACTCGGTTTCCAAGGTTCCACAAACTTACGCGTTCGTGGGTAAATGACACAAGTACAAGATACCTACAGAGAATAGTTACTTTGCACCTGTATTCTTGTGGATAGGTGAGAATGAATTCTTGTTCTACTAAGTTTGATAATTTAAAGTGAAGTGTAATTTAATTCAACAACCGTGAATACAAACAATAAAAATCAACGAGAAGAATCAAAAGTTTATATAAAGCTTAGCGGTGGATTTCAGAGATTTATTACGAAACTCTTATCTATTCTCGTAAACACTTTACACCTCCAAAGTTTCAAGTAAGCAGATAAGTTAATAGATTATTTTTTGAACGCGACTTGGAGTGTGAAGTGATACGTAACTATTTTTTACCAGGAACCGGTCTCAGCACTCAGCTCGGCCAGTCTTGTAAACTTGTCAGACCCGGTTTCCGAGTGCACCTGATTTTTTAACAGTTAACTTATTCAAGTCAGTCTGTCTATTTTGAATAAGATTTGCATCCGATACCCGCTCATTGCTCAGCGTTGATATGGCGAACCTGTCCAATCAGTATGCTACGACACCTTGGTGATTTTTTTATTAAAATTATTAGTTAATCAAAAATATGAGACCTATACCAGTTAAAATCAAGATAAGCTTGTTTGTGTTCATATGTAAATTAGTGATTTAGTGGACTTAGTTGCATAAACGCAATTTATGGACCGTAAATCATGGCTGTATTAAACGAGGTTTTCGGGTTTTTGAAATACAATATTTTGTTATTTCATGGGTAGGAATTGTAATAGGATAACGAACAAGTATGACGGCGCGGCGCGGCGGTGTTCTGGCTGCGTTTTAAGAGGCTTTGGTTTGTTATTAGCTTTACAAATGTGTGAGCTTAAAGCTTGTTTGTGTAAAAAAATACGGCAGCCGAATAAAAAGGAAAAAATATTTGGGGCTTAGCGCTCTTTTCAGAGCAAACCTAAAGCGTCTTATTAAAAATTATGTTGTACAGAATTTAGGGCGGCAATTACATTCTTGTGTGTATAGGACAACAGTCAACCTTGGAGGAAGCTTTAATACGTTAAACTTATAATTTCTGTAAATTATAATCCTGAATAGTTCTATTGACAAAATATTTTGCCACAAATTAAATATAACGAAATTACATTAAAAGTTTACAATTGTAACGAATATTTTTATAACAAAAGATAGAAGATGCTTCTAGCAGTCTATTTCGTGGTCAGTGTTAGAGATTTTAAATTAGATACAGTCAAAGAGGCTTATTCCACTTTTCCCCCCTGAGAGAATCCCCCTCAGGGGGGAAAACTGGACCCTAATATAAAAGAAGTCCAGAAAGTCCCCTTTTCATTTTAAGTTAGTCCACTTTTCCCCCCTGAGAGAATCTCTTTCAAGGGGGAAAACTGGACCTTAATATAAAAGAAATCCAGAAAGTCCCCTTTTCATTTTGGATCATTCCACTTTTCCCCCTCATTTTTAGTTTTGATTTGTACGCTCTTAAAGTACATAAAAAATAGTAATCAGATACAATGTAATTAACAAAAAAACGACAATATGATATATATAATATCATTAATGAGTCTTTTTTTTCACAGACTTTTGATATAATAAAATGTGATGAAGAGTAAAAACAATCACAAAAAAACTGCGATGAGGGATTGGTCATCGGTTGATTTTTGTAAAAATAATAATTAAAACTGTTTAAACAAAGTACACACAACCTACCTAGAAAAACTAAATTATTTAGATATGAAAGTTTCCCTTAATAACATCACTTTGATAAGTATAAAACAATTATCAAGTTCTTCGGCAATTTTCAGATAGTAAAAATGAAGTACAAAGATAAAGAGATTTTCCAGGAAAAGGTCCGTGACAAATAATACCAATAGTACATTAGGTATAGGTACCTAATGTACTACTAGTATTATTTCTCACGGACCTTTTCCTTTCCTTTCTTTTCCTTTTGATTACAAACAGAAGGCTGTTTGTAATCTATATCTATACTAATATTATGAAGAGGTGAAGTTTGTGAGGTTGTAGGAGGTAATCTCTGGATCTACTGAACCGATTTTGAAAATTCTTTTACTACTAGAGAGCCACGTTATTTTTGAGGCTATATGTATATTAACCTGAAAACGGTCAAATGAAAAAGAATGGGATCCCACACGTGCGAAGCAAGGACGGGCAGCTAGTTTAATATAATATGGTATGTTCATTTAGTGATTTTCTTAAAGTCATTAATGTTGTTGCTTGTGACATCGCGGTTATATTGCGTTCCCTTAGGACTATTAACTAGGGAATTTTAAAGTATCTATGTACTTTAAAATTTCAAAACAAAAAGTGTCCTATGTGTTTTCTCAATCCCCAGACCAAGTTTCATAACAATTGAGCCGTTGTTGCGACAGCGTGAAGAGATATCAAATCAAATAACGAAACAAACGCACTTTCGCCTTTATATTATTATAGTTAGAATCCTTGCTAATATTATAAATGGGAAAGTGAGCGTTTTTGTTCCGCCTTCACTCTAAAACAGGTGAACGGACTTGGATGAAATTTGGTACATGGGTAGACCATGACCTGGATTTGGACATAGGATTATTTACCCCGATATTCCTACGGGATCGAGCGAGGCTGCGGGTGTAACCGCGGGTCGCAGCTAGTTATGAATAAATAAGGAACAACAACATGTCTGCCTATTTAAAGTATTTAAACTCGAATTACATAAAATATTTCAGTATACATTTTATATTAGCTTTATTGAAAATGTCGACGAAGGCCTGCTTGGCGGTGCTCCTGTTTGTGTGTGAATGGTTAAAAATTATTCCCAAGCTCGCTTCGCTCGCTCCTGCATTCTAGGTTTTCTAAGTAAAATATCTGCCAGCGCCCGCGGTAAATATTTTAGCAACCAGCACCGGCGAACAAATCGGTGCCCAGCACCAGTAGCAGAAGCACTCCATAAATTTTAATGACCTCAGGGGGGATTTCTGGACGTTGGTTTTTCAGATTCCAGTTTTCCCCCCTAAGGGGGATTATTAGGGGGGAATTCCAGACTTATATTTTTTTTAGGTTCCAGTTTTCCCCCTCAGAGGCATTTTCAGGGGGGATTTGTGGAATAAGTATTTTTTCAATTCCAGTTTTCCCCCTTAAGGGGGATTATCAGGGGGGATTTCCACACTTTTTATTTATAGATTCCACTTTTCCCCCTAAGGGGGATTTTCAGGGGGGATTTGTGGAATAAGCCAGTCAAAGAATACATAGGATTTTAATTAAGTTGGTATTTTTTAGTATTACCTACCTATTTGACAGATTTTCTTTGGAGATCCCTTAAAAATCTTGTTGCTCTGACTATTGTTATCGGTTCTGAACATTTTCAAAAGTCCTTTCCGTTAGGGTTTTATACAACTTCATGCAGTGGACTCACATATGTAGTAGAGGCACTTCTGAACTGTCTTCATCCCCTAAAGGCATTAAGTGCTGGCTCTAAGTTTAATTCACATCGAGCCGGTGACCGCAAAGCGTCGTTACATAAGAAATAAACAAAAGGCAGTCTGCTATCATGCCTTTGATTATACTATGTGCTGCAACCCTGAGAGGACGTTGTGTAAGATACACTTGTTTCATGTCTCTCATAGTTTTTATGTAGCATTTAACAGCTACATAATCTTTGAAAGTTAAGACCCCCGTCGACTGCGACGTAACAGGTCATTGCTTGACTTACTTTAAGTTATTATTATATTATAAAGTATTATATTATATATATTAAAACTGCGGCCGCACCCGCGGTGAGGTCGAAAATTATCCCACGGGACCGTACTATCGTGATAAAAAGTATCCTATCTTTTAGTCCAGGTTACAAATTATTTGTTTGCCAAATTTCATCCAAACCAAATCCATCCAGCTGTTTTTACGTGATTGAGTAACAAACATCCAAACATCTAAACTTCCAAACTTTCACATTTATAATATTTGTAGGATAACATAGCAAGCCACCTATTACCGTACTTTAAAAGCACCACATAAGAGTTTCATTTCTACGAAAGTTCTAAGGTCGAAGTCACCTGATGTTCCGAGAAGCAGAATCTACAATGTCCACCCTCACTTCACTGGAAAAAAACTAATGAGAACTTAATTAATGAATTTGTATGGAGATGACCAATATTACTAAGTGCATCAATAATATATATTAGAAATACCACGGTTGGAGATAACATGCTTTTTTTAATTTTCTTGTTTTATCCTATTAATATTATATATATGAAAGTTTGTATGTTTCAATATTACGATGTTTGTTAGTTGGTCACGCAAAAACGGCCGAACGGATTTGAATGAAATTTGGCACACAGATAGTTCATAATCTGGATTAATACATAGGATACTTTTATCCTGGTGGTACGTTCCTGTAGGATCATATCCGACCTCCACGCAGTTGAAGCCGCTGGCAAAACCTAGTAGTTAATAAATTGTCTGACACATGCAGAAAAAATGGCAAATATTATTGACTTGAGTAGAAAATTGTTCCATGTATGTCTGTTGACCATGTTGAATATTCCATGAAAACATGTTAAAAAATTAGAAAAAAAAAGTTTACTTTTGTATTTGCTAGTAGGTATTTTGAGCAGAGGATTAGAAACGATCCAGCGATACCTCAGTGGGCACCAACGTTATAGATCCATACAAATTACATGTCACAGCAATAGTTACGTGACAGCATTCACCACGATTTATCTGTTGTAAGTACAAATACATTAAAAATAATTAACTTGCCTCATACACTAAGTAATACGAATGGAAGTGAAAGTACAACCTGACTTATCAGTCCAATTGAATTGTAAATGCTAAGTAGTTGGTCGGACCTGTTTTTTTATAAAAAAAAATAAGGAGCATGTTTTATTTTATTAGTACCTTAGTCGACGTTTGCACGGACGTAATAATATCGCGTAAGGATTTTCTTCAAAGCACTGCCGCGAGCAGCAGCGCCCGAAGCAGCGTTCTCTATGCATTTGACCACCATACTGCGATCGCCAACCCGCTTGCCAAGCGTAGCGATTATGGCAAATCCCCCCTTTTGGGGGAGGCTTATGTCCAGCAGTGGAGGTTTTTTTTTTTTTTTTGGGTGGGAAATCAGCAAATAACTTCTCCCGCTCTGGGCGGAGCGGGAGGGCGTGTCAGACTTTTACTGACTAAAACCCACCCGTGTTCCCTCAGTTGCCTGTATGCCAGGGGCCGCGTTATCTCTTTCGAACAACCCGCACCCCTGGCAGGCATCGGTCCTAGCGGGCCCCATCTGTTGCTGCTGACATCTCTGAGGCGCGCGTGGAACACAACGCGCCATCGACCCGGGCTTGGTCTTTCGGCTGATATGATGCTGATGATGACTGCCCCGAGAGTTGATAATCAAACAGCCGTGTTTTTCCCGACGCGCTGAGGTGTACTCTCAATGCTCGGTTCAACACCGAGAGTTGAAAATAAAGTGCGCAGTCTCATGTGGTGCCGGACGTAAAGAATAACACCATCCCATCTCTTCCCGTGGGTGTCGTAGAAGGCGACTAAGGGACTTACTAGAGAATGGGCAGCAGCGTTCTCTATGCATTTTACCACCATACTGCGATCGCCAACCCGCCTGCCAAGCGGGGCGATTATGGCAAACCCCTCCTTTTGGAAAACGCCTATGTCTAGCAGTGATGATGATGATGATGATGATCAAATCCCGGCGCGATATTTTTACGTTGACCTAGTGTTGTTTGCCCAACTAACTTATTATAAACATTTGATTAACAATCGCAATATTCGCAACAATACAAATTCCTTTCGACACACCTACGTTAGGGCAATTCGATCCAATCATCACTAGGTTTTTCATTCTATGAAAATAAAATCTACTTACGTGCTCCACTAAAATGGAGTAGGTACATATAAGTGAAGAACTAAAGTCACGCGCAAATAATCAAGGGAAAGGAGTATGGTGTTTGTAAGGCGATGGGCCAGCAACCTGTCGTTACTGGTGTGTTATTGCAATCTTAGAACCCATTACGTTGCTTCAAACGTCAGGAATTATATTTATCTTAGAAGCAACGGCTGTCTGTCCATAACAACGTTTCAATGCAAACTTCGAATAGGAGACACGTGCTCTTCTTTTCAGTTCAAATGTCCAAATTTAACAAAATTCCACTTGTGTTTTCAGTAACGTATTCGCGTTAACGTTATTTTTTACTCGGATCTCCATATTAATGTAAAAACTCTATATGTTTTTATAGCGTTTTCTCCTAAAATTGAATTTTCGCGCAGACGATATCACGACGGGACCAAATAATTGTTATCACACGTAACTGTCTGCGCTCCACATACACCGTGCTGGCAGCTAGTCTTAAATGTAACGACTACACGTATAAATGTAAATAGTGTAGTGTAGCGGCATTGTCTTACCGCCATTAAGTTTTCATAATGTTGCCAACTTGATCATGTCACTTTTTTTTCTGCTCCACTGACGTTTACTTCATTTTCATTAAACAAACCGTTCATATTTCTAAGTTCTTTCCCAAAATAGCTCACCTAAGAATAGTTTATCTGATACGATTACAAAACTCCCACGACGACATCTCTTGAGCTGACCTTTGCCCACAATTTCACTATCATTCATAACCATTAAGTCCAAAATTGGAGTGTTTACAGAAATCTGACCATCAGCGTCGTGATACAACAGTTAACTGAATTTCCATAGTCGTGGGGGTCGATTATTGAGCAACGATCGCCCGTCACGAGCCGCTAAGTTTCTACTTGACATTAATTAGGTTTCAATTTGCCCAGACTAATAAAGCGAGAAGAGTTTGCTTACGGGAGAGTAACTTACAGTTAGCGCAGAAAGTACTTGCTTATTACAGAGCTGAAAAAAGTGAGCGATGTTATCATGTTATCACAGCTGCAGTTAGCATAAATACATGTGTAATGTTCCTGGAAGATGTTGACCATTACGTGTCCGTGTTCGTTCGTAATGATCTGCATTCGTTATGACAAAATTAAAGCCTCTCATTTTAACCATATTTTTGTTTTTATTGAACACTTAACATTAAACCTGTTACGGATAACGGATAACTGTAATCGACTCTCCATCTTTAAGAAGATGTTGTTTCTTCAATTTGATGTCGATTTTGATGATGATAATCATAATAAATATTAATTTTATTGATATGAAAATAGGATTGAAACCAATTTAAATAAATTAGGTTACCTGCATACGTGCATGCTTGCTACCCTGCTACCTACACTTATTATGCAAGGGTGAGGGTAAGGTTTTCTTTTTTGTAACCCAAATAGAGCTATTGTAAAAAATATTTGAAACCAACCACAATTTTGTTTTTACTGCTTCAATAATGGCCAGAATCTCAGCCTTCAAATAACATGTGCGACTACTTGTAAATGTTGAATACTGCATAATTACTTCGACTGTATAATTAACTATTCAGGAAAATATTGGTAGGTAACTATTCCGCATAATAATAAAAACATAAATAAATAAAAACCTGTTTCGCAAGTACTTCGCCGAAGAAGTTTTTTTCCATTTGCACGTAAGAGAAGTTATTTCCTGATGCAGTTTTAACTGCACCAGTGCACCTGGTAACTGTTATCGCTACATCTTGAAAGCGTGGTGTCCTTTTAGAATAAAATAAAAATAACGTTTTTCAACGAAACCCGTTGCATTAAACAAGAAACGTACGTACGTAACCTATTTTAGAGAAATTCCCGCCCATAAATAGTCAATATAAAGTCTAGTGTCCGCTGCAGACAATCTCTATCAGAGAGTCCTGGTAATTCAGTGTCACCCTCAGAGGCAGGCCATATGTTTTACTGACTGGCTTCGATGCTCTTTGAACTACGAAATGCTTCTTAAATTCCGTGGTTTACGGCAAAGGCGACCCAGCCGGTCAAGACGGTGCGATATCATTTTTACTATCTGCAGAACAAAAGCTATGCTTAAATAATGTACTGAGGTTACGGAATGCCCGGGCGACCGCAAGATGTTGGAAAATCATTTTGATCTAGTTATTGCTTGGCCTTTTACTTTATTTTACAAATTGATTGCTAACATCAAGTTTGCCATGAAAATGTTTTTCTATGTAAAAAAAAAATGAATATTTCGTAACGCTGGTCACCGTTTTCCTTCACCGTTGACCTCAACGTGCTCATTTTTTAGTTTAGATATAGTTTTTTCAACACAAGTTTGCGAGATTGTGGGGAAAACACACTGCAAAGGCCGCTATAACTGTTATGTGTAGGCAAGGGGAGTTTTTAAAAGGAAATTTTATTTTATTTTAATTGGTACGTATGAACTGAAAGAAAACCTTATGAAGTTGTAAAAGTAAACAAAAAAAATAAAAATGTCCTGATAGAAAATATATTTGAAAACTTCAACTTAAAGGAGTCGAAGTAATATAATAATGATGACACAACGTTGAGTAGGTTGCCTCAATTTCATATTATTGTAAACAAAATGACAATAAAAAACCCAGAAACCTATATAGAATCGGCGAATTACATTTTGGTCGGGTGAAATACCAGAGATTCAACTTTATGTGGGCGAAGTAAATAGAGTTATTTTTTGCTATGCCACCCGCGGTTTCTCACTCCATCTGATTCGGCGTTTATAGCTGGGATAGTGCGAAAAGAATCGTAAAATCCTCGATAAAAGCTTTTATCGCGTCCACACTTCAGCGATTGCTTCCTTTTTCGTTTTGTAATTCAGTCATGATTACCTAAATTCATATTACGTAAAGCAAAACGATTTCCGCAAAAGGTATTGTGCTCAACTTTCAATAAGTTGAAAAATAATCTGAATCAAATACAATATTTTACAGCAATAAAACCCATTAAAGATAATTTATATCGCCCATTTTAGAAGATAATTCGCCCATGAACGCTCCCGAAGGCATCGCGAGTCACGACGCGATCTCGCTCAGCTCCAGGGAGAGCAGCTAACCTCGTTACTTACCGATACGACTCCGACTAGATTTTGCAAGCGAGCAATGGCTCTGTAATTCATTATCGGCGTTGGAACTGGCGCTGCAGCGGCGCGGCGCGGCGTGGCGCGACTGCGACGCGGCTGGTGGCTACCCGCGATCATTTGTGCGCGCTCGTGATTACGGCTACGCTCAATGGGAACCGATTTCCTCTCATACACTCTCATTGAGCGCCACTTTCTGAACGCATTATCACGCTAAACTATCACGACTATAAAACAGGGCTTCCTTAGCTATTGCAATTGGATGTGCAATTTACAACATCCATGGTCTTACCGGTTAAGCAGGCGCAGGGAGCATCTCCACGGGAAGTTAATAAGTTTGTTAGGTGGTTTATAGCGGCTGGGCACTGTTAAAATACGTAGTTAAGCTTTAGTGAAGTTAATCATAGACTTGTTTTTCTCGTATTTGTAGATCCTTATTATCAAATGTTATGTGAGATGAGAACATACATTTTCCGATGTCTGCTTTTTTCGTGGGCTTGCTACGAGCTACGAAAAACACCTAGATTTATGTCCAGTCTGTTGTCTGGCACCATGCATAGACACATCGGCTTCCAATGCATCAGTTACAGCAACATAAATTTCCGAGTGTGTTCACGTTAACAGAGCGGATGTCAGGAGATGAAAAATATAGTCGCGACGGGCAGGGCGGCGCGGCTCGACACGGTGCGGCGCGGCGGCGGCGCGGGCGGCGGTCCGTATCAATGCGACTGATTGCGACTGCACCGCAGACTGAATCAACCCGCGCACACAATGCCTCATTTGCATACACACACCTCCACATACGTGAACAGCACAATTTTATCAATGATTAAGCTCAAGCTACTGACGCATCTTGGATGAATAACTTCCCCGTCACGAGCAAGACGATTTATGGAGGGATGTTTTTTCTTTAGGTATTCAACTTTGTTGCGTTTGTTGAACAGTCATCATTTGCAGGCTGACTATTGTTAAGTTATGAATAGCTCACTTTGTTGAAAGCGAGCAGCACTTTGAGCCTTTATTAATTGAAGCGAGCACCCCTGTACTTTGCCTCATCGCGTCGTCATCATTGTGTATGCCCTCTACGTGTATCACATAAACACGCACGCACGCTCCTCTCTATGAGGTATATCAGCTAATATGATTATGGAACCAGCAAATCTCCGCACGTGATATTCATAAGGGATTATTTTCAAACATTAGGAGGGACGTGACTTGTGCTAAATTACTCGGTTAAAGCAACAAGTATCAGTATTTGTCTTTAATAATATCGTCATAGATTGCGTCTCTTGCAGGCTTACAATATATGGAATAACATCAAATTGTACTTAGGTGAGGAACGTTTAAAGCGGAGTACTGGTAAATGTTAAATAGAGCGGGAATGAAGGGAATTATTTGTAGTTGGGCGATTTCGATGAGGGTCGGTTCGTATTTGCTCGCGGCATCACGCGCTGGTAAGCCGCGCCTTAACGCGGCGCGCGGCTACGCTTTATAAGAGAACGATTTGCGTTTGAACCGACTGTTGACACGCTCGAGACCCAGTCGTACTTTAAAATAAATGGGACCCTAATTGGAAAACTCCAATTTAGATTGTTTGCAAAGTCCCTTATTTAGTACAGTTTCCAATTTTATTGTCATGACCGCGGGGTTATTTATTTTTTTATTTCCTTCGTAAATGAGCGTGCCCGCCGTGGGTACTTAGTTAGTGGCTTGTTCATGTTGCGGTTACCTGTTTCCGATAGAAGAAATGTTAACTACATCATTGTATTATAATCACGTTTTATACAAGAATTTAGTACATTGTTTCGATAACATTTGCTTGTTGTTTTAGTCGTCAATCCGAATAATTAGTTGTCTTAGTATTTACTGGGGCTTCGATGTCTCAAGGCAATTAGTGTTAAGTTTCTTCGTGTTCAATTTGAGCGCGAGTCCTACTTTCGAAGGCGAGCTGCTTAGTTCTTTATGCCCGTTGATTATACTAGCTACTTAAGTATCGTTTGACTTTCTATTGCATTCCGTATTCAATTGATTGTTGCCTCGTGGCTAGCAGCCGCAGCCACCTCAGTAGCCTGCATAAGCACTCATTATGAGATGAGATCTTATCCAGTTACACACTAATCCCAGTAGCAATGAATATAGCGTCTAAACATAGCCCCTTGATGAAAGAAAGTGGCTGGTATCGTGGGAAATAGCGACACAATGTGTTTAAAAAACAATAGGCAGGTACACCGATTGTTGTAAACATAAAAGACGGAAAATTCTCAGGACTATTGTTGTAAATAAAAAGATCTTTCTGAAAACTTTGTTTATCTTATCAAGGTTAACATTCACACGACCCTGTCTAATGCTGGGATAGGTACAAGCGGGTTATTGTACATTCGCCACAAAGTAAACTCACCACCAAAAAAAGGATGTGAACTCGCCACAGCTCTATTTTCATTAAGTAAATTCGCCATATTGTTTATTTCCGCACAGACAGCAAAAAAATTAAACAATAAGTAGAATAAAACGTTAGTTATTTATTTATTGCAATAAGCTGATTTGCCTGCAACATAGCGAAACGAAAATAAGTTTAATATTATAATTTATGTACTTCATATCTAATATAAAAAAAATAATAATAAGCTACTTTCGTAACTATGTCTAATAATCACATTAATTCTTTGAAACGATTCAACATACCACTGACTTAAATGTCATCATAGATTAAGACCGCGTAAGGTTATCGTACTTTCATAATTTTAGAAATCATTTTAATTTCGACCCCTAAAAATCAATAACTTTGCTTGCTGCCAGTATTTTATGCAAAAATTATGTACCTATGAAGACTTGTGACGAATTTACACATATTTTTATGCAAGTGGCGAATACATTTTCAATGTATGGAGTGTACAAAATGTGACAAATTTACTATGTGGCGTATGTACAATAACCCGTACAAGCGAGCTATCGACCATGACTAAGCCATGTTAGCTTGGCTGGACATTTCCAATACTAGCCTATTATGGTCACACTGCAAGGCAAGGGCCTCTTCTCAAACAGAGAAGACCACGTTTACACAAGACGAATAAATAAAATTGAAGTGTCTGTCTGTAATGTCAACTTCATCATCATCATCATCATTTCAGCCGAAAGACGTCCATTGCTGGACATAGGCCTCTCCTAATTTGGGGGGTTTGCCATAATCGCCACGCTTGGCAGGCGGGTTGGCGATCGCAGTATGGTGGTAACATGAATATAGAACGCTGCTGCCCATTCTCTAGTAAGTCCCTTAGTCGCCTCCTACGACACCCACGGGAAGAGATGGGATGGTGCTATTCTTTACGTCCGGCACCACACGGAACACGCAATGTCAACTTAACAGCTTTTTACTAAATGCATATGAAATTATATGCGGTACTTTTTATGACATAAAAACAATATTTTTAAATTTTTGTCTATCTCTCTGTCTGTTTGAGCCGGCTAATCTCCGAAACGGCTGGACAGATTTTGACGGGACTTTCACGGGCCGATAGGTGACGAGTATCAAGCTTTTTTTCCGCACGTTCCCGTGGGATAATTTAAGACACCCACGTGAACGAAGTCGCGGGAACAGCTAGTATTAATTATGAGTCCAAGTTTCTTTACAATGTTTTTAGCTTAGCTCTTGGTCGATTACCAGCTTCATAACACCAGTTCAAGGACTTAACAAAGACATTGTAAAATTTCTATTTTATATTCCATTAGCGAAAATAAGGTACACAAAATCAGTAGTCTGGGCCCAGATTTCATCCGTTTTATAATCGAGAAAATCACATAGAATTCCAACTTCAACTTCCAACCTCAATTAAATGAACCCGACAGGTGACAATTAAGTACATTAGTGTTTCTAACCGTTTTGCTTACTATTTATTCATAATTGTCTGTCTACCTATATAATTATTTATGTACTGTCTCTATCCAGGATAATGATTCAGTCTAAACTAAACCTTAATGAAAATTTACTAAAATGCTTATTTATCTGTGTTTATCTGTACACGTCAAAAATAAAGTAGATAAGTATGTTTTAAACTAGATGAGGTTGGTGTTTCCAATCAGACTGTTCCGAGAAGAAAGACCGAAACAAACTCAGGGGCACCGAAAAGATAATAATACTGTCAGAGGTACTGACAGATACAGGTACTGTCTTGGTTAGGACATAATGAGGACCATGCAGACTACTGTCTGAAATGGTCTTTTGATGAAAGAACAACACGAATTTATATAGCCCTGTCCTGGCAGTGCACGCATATTTTGTCTTTAATCGTATAGCTCAACTCAGAACTTAACGAGCTCAACGACTCGACGAACAAATACAAGGGAAGGATATTTGGGTAGCCGCATAAAGCACTTAAACTGCCAGACAACTGTTAAAATCTAACTGAAAATAAATATAATGAGCCAAATAGTCTCACTCACATTCATAGTAATAAAATAATAATACCTATAATATAATCATTCGTGTAGGTATGTATGTGAGTTTGTGTGGATAATAATAAATAAAGTAAATACTCAAGGTTATAATACCCCTGTAATTAATTAAATAAGAGAAATCGAGGGAGAACGCAACGCTTATAAATACGAGAAAGCTTATTACTGTACAATACATATCAAGAACAATCAAATATTTTCAATCAATTCCCAAAATAACCATCTCTTGGTCGAAAGTCGAGGAAGTTGTTATATCTGCCGGGTCACCGTGTTAATTGTACCCAAAACAAAATTACAATACTTAATTGTTCCGTATGTTTTTGTTTCGTAAACCGTAAAGAAAGAATGATGGAAATATGGGATGCTTGCTTGCTATGATGTAATTTTATATCTTTACTGTTTGATGTTTATTCACACGACCACGACAGCAACTGTTGTGGAAAACGTGTGACTAACAAATATTGGTTTACTTTTACAACATCCATCTTATGTATATTTCATGAGAAAATATCTTATAATCTTTTCTATAACCATCTCCACGCTACGACAGCAGTGCAAAGCTCCGTACTTCAATTTACAAATGCTGTTGGAACATTTATAGTCATTTGAATGCACAGATACTGACGTTGTCGTATAAAAGTGCCAATACACATTTTATTTTATGGTTCCCAAGTTACGAGCGCACAGATTATATATTGTTAACGATAGGAATCAGTAACTCCGACCTTTCGCGCGGTTGTCATAAAAGCCCAGCCACCGTAACTCCGTAATGATTTTTGTCACGGCTGCCTCGTCAGCCATGTTTATTTCTAGAAATTCTCAACAGCTCCCAGCCAGCCCAATCAATTTAGAGCTTCCTGCCTTAGGAATACTAACGATAGAACTATAAATCTTATTGCATCCGTACACCGCAACAGTCTCTAACACGCATCTAAAATTCTAGCTTGCAGCTGTCACTATGATATATTTCCGATACTGTTCATTAAAGTTCTTTTATTTTTCACTTGCAACACAATACGCGTTTTTTGAAGATAATTACAAAGAAAGATATTATGTAATACATCAGCCGCGTCTCTCGTGCGTAGACTATCATGTCTATCATCTACATATCATCAAAGCATTGTTGTGTAAGCACTCAACCGGCACCAACTACTCTTGATTGGTACAGGAGCAAGAGTAGTTAATAATATACGGAACAATGTAGGTAATGATTATGACAGCCATCGGCATCATAAAATATGGGCCAGTCATTCTCGATGCTGCCATTGCATCTAATATCATCTGACAAATATCACACACTTCGTCGCTAATTTACGTTCGTCGAAAAATATTCTACTCCTAAAATCTTATTTTGATTGTGACACAAAAATGCTTTTTATGAACTTTCTATCTGATAAAAACTGACTCTCCGTGATTCAATCACTTCAATACAAGAAAAATTCAAACATAGCACTATTATACAGACGCAAACCGAGCAACTGACTCGATGGGGCTCTTTACTTTTATTTTTTCTCTCTCATTGGCAAAATACAGTTCGACACGAATGTTTCGATTTTATTTCTCTTGAAAATGATATTTTTATGTAGTTGTCTCCGATCTGGAGTAAAATCGATGACTATAAAGAGAATAACAAAGTGCGTCGTTGGTGTCCTCCGTTGATACGTTGGTACGAAGACGGCACTTCAATCAGCCTTAATGTCAGGTTATGCAAAACAACGGAAATGTCAGCTCGCACACAGCCATTGATCACGTCGCGTCGATTTCTCACACTTATAAACTTGCACAATTATTATTAACCAACGCTGTTTTTAAATTGGTTATGGTAAGGCACTAGAGCTTTACTGCAATACACCAAACGGCTGTCAATAATTATAATTATGATTTTACGTTTTCCAATAGGTAATAATCGGGCCGTAACAAAATTATGGTCTACGAATTACGATAATAAAGGATACTAAATTTGAAATAAGTGTCAATTACAGAAGTCATAGCAAAGTTGCAGTCCGCTATTAAAATGGAGTCAGCTCAGTTGTTATTCGTTTACGTGAATATTTAATTGATTATAAATCATAGGTTGTGTCCAACTTGAAGCGATTGCAGAAGTAATGTTATGATTACTCTTTAGTCACAGTGTCTACGTCAATAAAAATTAATGCGCATAAGCAGTGCAAAGCTACAGTTACACTGAAACGAAATTAGTTTCAGCCGAGTGTTATTACGGTACGTAATACGCTCATTTGTGCGTACAGGCACACTGCACACTTGAGCAAATAACACCCTTTTTAAAGAGAAATTGGTCTCCGGAGGCATTTCTTTTACTTCAAAGAGGTCACATACTCGTGTCCGACAAAAGAGACACGTGCGTTTATTTTATAGTTAGCGTTTTTATGCGAAATCTACGCGCCCGAGCCGCCTAGACAATTACCAGCTTATACACAATAACAAAAATCAATAGGAGAATAGGCATTCATCGCATAGTTTAAATATTGTGTGATAATCGTGGATGAACTGGTTATGAACGCTTACACAGAATTTTGTAGACTAACGTTATACCACGGTCAATGACTCCATATATCAACAATGCCAGCTCCCAGGTCTTACCTTCAGTTTCATGAACGCTGTTCTATTTATAGTTGTAGGTACAAAATAATGTAGCAAGTTCTAGATTTGTAACCACTGTCTTTTTATAAATATGTCACATATACACATATTTGACGCTTACACAGAATTTTGTAGACTAACGTTATACCACGGTCAATGACTCCATATATCAACAATGCCAGCTCCCAGGTCATACCTTCAGTTTCATGAACGCTGTTCTATTTATAGTTGTAGGTACAAAATAATGTAACAAGTTCTAGATTTGTAACCACTGTCTTTTTATAAATATGTCACATATACACATATTTGCTAAACTTGTATATCTGTGTCTGTGTATATTGCGATGTTTGGTCTTCGCCTTCTTTCAGCATGATATCTGTATCACGCACAATGTTCACTAAAGCCACACAAAATGCAATGACCGTGTTGATGGTTTAAAGTGTGAAGCTGCACTGTACCACATCCTGCATTCATTACCACTAAAGCCTGTGTAATGAAGTAGATTAAGCCCCCTTACCCCTTAGTACCGCGGTCGTGTTCAGTACAAATTAGCAAATAATTTCACTAATGAAAGTGCGATGGCCCCACCGCGCTCACTAATTTATGTGTACCTGTGTAATGGCTGCCTAATGTTAAATGTTTCGGATATAAGTCTAGTACTGTGATTTGGGCAATTGAGCCTTTTGAACGTGAACACATGCAAGGCGATGGCGTAACTGTGACAATGTCCTCGAGCCGTGTGAATTATAGATGGTTGGCACGATATCTGTGAAAAAGCAACGACTTTCACCCACAATTTTATTAACAGGTGCGACGTTAGCTGGCCGTTTATACATGCGCGTAATGAAATAACACGGAGCTAAGTAATTACACACAATGCAACGCGTAATGTCGAAAGTGACAATGTTAAATCGATTTGAGCTTAGATCGATTGATTGAGAAACTTTACAGCGTTTTAAGTTATAACTTATTCTTTTATTTTTATGATTAGACTACGCAGATATGATGAACAAAACTTACCTCATTAAGTAAAATCGGTTTATTTTCTACGCCTATAGCAAGGCCTATACACCGTGACATTTTAGTCGTCTTACAACTGCAGCCCACTTCAGGTATCCAATGACTACTAATCATTTATTTAAAAAAAAGATATTTTTGAACATTGGCATAATAATAAAAAAATATCATTCACTAAAACGCATGACGTAGTTTGAAATACCCTGTTATGGAGATGGAATTATTGATGGAATGTAAAGGCAGGTAGGATATCTTCTACCGTTTGATACGTAAACATTATTAACAGGGAGGGTGTTTCATAATTCTAAAGCATTATTTATTTTTCTTTGTACCATTATCTTAATTAAGGTAACAATATTTCAATCGCGCCTAGAGGTATTTTATGATGGATACATTGAGTGGACCACCTTTGTAAGACGACGAAAATGTCACGGTGTAAACAGGGTCGTAGAGAGATCGACGCGCAACCTGTTAACATGGGTGAATCAGTACATGATGGTTAATATATTTTTAATGGGTAGCCCATTATTAAAAATAAATTAGCTTCTCCATACATGCAATACGTATGCGATCAAATCGCATACGTATTGCACTTTCCTATGAAACAATAGATTTTTTTTTATAACTGGCGAATTTCTATAGGTCTAGAATTATGTGCTGAATTCATGCTTTCAGTTTGCGCGTCGATGTCCCAAGCCATCTTGTATTTTGGTCTCTAGTCTCTACCAAATACAAACTGCTTTGAAACAACAATAAATTGTATAAATTGGACGTGGTATCACAGAATACTGAATAGTAATACGGGTTGACAGCAAATCCCGTCTGTCGAGGTAAATTGACAGGTATGAGCGGTGCTAATCACCGCGCGACGTCGCATCGCCTGCCTCCCGGCGCGCCTCGTCCGGCTCGGACACACCGACCTTGCATTTACATAATGAGATTACAATTCATGACAGAGTGCAGCCCTAATTGCACTAACTTTATATTGTACATTTCCACCTAATTACTTATGTAATTGGAATATGAACGCTTCAGCTACACTCGATGTAACTGAATATAACGCTCGCATTAAGAACTTTAGCTTCGAGGAAAAAAAACTTATTCAGGACTTGTCAAACTTTCCCAAATAATAGAAATACCTCTGGCGAAATATGTAAATCATGCTAAAGTAAGGACCAAGTTTCTTTATTTCTTATATACATAGTTATTTATGAGGCAATACGTCATTAATAATGATGACGCCAGATGTACTGTAATCGTTTTTACAATAGTTTCTCACGTCGTTAACGTCAATAATAAAATAAATTTTCTATCAATATATCTAATCTCGGCAGTTGCCGGCTCCGGCCGCAGGAGCGGTCTATGGATCCAGTTTTTCTAGCACTCGGGAATGCAGTCCATTGCACCTGCCGTGCAACTACTACCTTGAAAATAAATCGTAATTGATAGCTTACTAATCAAAACAGCGCAGCTTTATAGCTCCAGTGAATAATGTTACTGCTTTCTAATGCTGATCAATAATATGGTATGTTTGGAATAGTATCTAATACCATGGTGTAATCAATCTATAAACATAGGTATATAAAGTTAATTGAGCACATGCGTCGCTTGCCGAGCCGATCCCATTTTTTCACGTCAAAACTTTCGGAGCAAGAGCTCCTCAACATTGGCAACAAGAACATTTGCAACTTTATCCAAGTCAAGAGACTTGGATAAAGTTACTTAATACAAAAAAAAAAATGAACAAAAAATTCTAAAACCAAACGACACTTTTGAACTGCTGAACTTATTCTAAACTTAAGTTTAACTGCTGTATTTCATGACCGGAGTTTAACGTTGTAATAATTCATTTTTATAGAGAAGTCAATAAATGTTAGTAACAACTACAACAATAAAAACTCGGTTTATGGCTGAACCTTGAACGAAACTAGTTGTAAATTGGTTAAACATTAGCGTCGCGTGCGACATCAATACGTAATAAATATAACTGTTGGTGAACTTGGTGGTTGGTGAACGGCGAACACTGCACACCATCGAACGGATCCAGCTTGAACGCGCCCTGAATATTATTTGCGTGACACCAGACTACATTTTTCCGTCTACAAATCATACAACTTGCAAGTTGCGTGTCACCGAATTTATATGTCCCTTTGTCAGAAGAAGTAGTTTACATAAAATTTCCTACGAAAAGCTCTTTGTTCAAACAAAATCTTCATTTTAAAAGTACTATCAAAAGGCCCGTTCAAAGATGTAATCAAAAAGACTCGGTTCATGCTCCTGTTTCTGAAGAGGCCGCGAACCGGAAGAGGGCTGATAAGGAAAACAGTCTATCAAAGAAATTAAAAGTACATTAGATAGGTGTCTTGGCAGATGGAACCATTTACCATGCCGTAACTTCAGAGGGTGTGTAAATGTACTGTAAAGGTTAGCAAAAGACGACCGTAAGTTGTACTGGCTGGCAATAAAATAACTTTAGTCACAGTCAAACTAATTTAAAAGAAGAATAACAGAAAACATATTAGGCGAGGATTGGGCTTACAAGCCGAAGGAATAAATTAAAAATATAAAACTTAGAACGATTACTAGGAATAATTATCATAATAACACAACAAACGTCTTCCATTATTAGATCCCTTAGCCCTAAAACCCTTTAAAGTACTGGAGAGTTGGAGAGGTTGTTTGCTTGAGACAAGCTTTACGATTGTATAGATTTACTACAAAAAAAATCGGATCTCCAATAAATACAAAATCAATCAGCTGACTATTGATTTTGCATGGGAGGTCCGTTTTTTTTGTCATATTTCGATCCATGTTCCTTGGAGAAAGTTGTTCAATTTCACGGGTACTAAACCCTAAAAAATTAAACGGTGACTAAAAATTCACCTTGTACATTCGCATATTTCCTATCTGCACTAAATTGTTTCATTATTAGACCCCGGTACAAGGGACTTTAGTGGTCCCACAGTACCTAGACCTACGGGTAGGTTAAGTTCAGACTTCCCACGAAATTATCAAGCTTTTATCTTTAAATACTCAGGACGACAATATCAAGCAAACATAATACCTACGTACTGAACGTGAGTTTAAGATTTTAAAAAAAACTGCACCAATTAATTTCAACGCAAATAAGGAAACAGCGAATAAATGGCTTATTGTCTGAAGGATACTAACACCAGCCTACGTAGCTCTGTTTTAAAGACAATACTAATGTCCTCACCCACACTAAACTTGGATGTTTCAAACAAACTAACATTCGACAAACTTCACAATGGCAAAGGTAAACAGGATACTCCATTGTTTTAACTTCGGCCAATAATCTTTGTCAACTGAGCAAGTTCCCGAGACGAACTTTTAATTAAGTTAAAATTCCCAAGTTATTTCGTATTACAGCTCATTATGCACTGAAAAAATAAACTCAACGTGTATCCAAGAGAGAATTGTGCGACCTACCTATATAAATTATTTCACGATCCACATTTATCATCCACTTAACTCAAGTAGGACTCATCTCCCGTCATATCAAGTGGATAGCAGAACATCACGATCTGTCGTGATTTGAGAAACAAAAGGATATGTAGACATGTATATCACGTTGTGTTGGTAAGGTGAGCTTCAGACTGCACAAATGCTTACCTAAAACACAATTTACTTATTGGCGGCACGTTTATGAATTCATGGGTTTGTAAAAAGTATTCCACGAAACACCGCGTCATTTCCGTCGCGGTCGCTGCACTTGAGCAACTGGATTTAAAAATTTGCCAATTTAGCAGAAAGTGGAGGAGGTATATCAAGTTTTCCCTCGTGAATCAGCCGCTTACACGCTACCGTGATTGCGTATACTCCTGCTCGATGAGGAAAGAAGGACGGAAGCCCACAGAGACCGGAATGTGTTAGGAGGATGTATCGTTACAACATGATCGAAAGTAAGGGTCAAATCACAAGTTCGAATGCTACATTACGAACGTTTGAGGAATCCACTACCCATAAATTATTAACCTTCCATTTGGATGGTTAATTGTACAGTAGACGACGGATGACAGCGCACGAAATAAATCAATTTAAATAAATGAGAACTAAGCAAGGATTACAGGACTTAATAAACTTGTACGAAAGTCTCCAATTTCTCTTAGTAAGTCTCGTGTCAGCCGCCCGCGCCCGCCGCGCTCCGCCAACACCGCCAAGCCCAACCAAGTTTCCCGAGAGGCGTGACATTCATATTACAAAAGTTATAGCTCAATGAAATATGTAATAAGTTAGTTTTTACCACTCCCAAATCCTCGAATCCAGCGTAACTTACAGCAAAAACTAACTCCAGTAAAATTAATTTGATGATGTTACCTACAGCTACTTCCGCCTCAAGTAATCCGACTGCAGCGTCCGTTATAATAACATCAAAGTGGTCGTTTTATAATTAAACGTTATCGTTTTAGAAACTACCGCATTCAAAGTGCGCGGTAGGTAAACTGGTAATTTGTAATTTATCGTGACCTTAAAATTAAATCTGAAACTGGATTCAAATCACACAGAGAGTAATTAAGCGTGTAATGTTACGAGATATTCCGCGCCCTCATTCCGTTTAATTGCTTATAGCTATTTTAATATGAGTATCAGTAAACGGTCATACGCAGCTTGTGTAGACCATTATGAATAAAGTGTCTATTTTACATATTATTTGAGACTACTCAAATTCTGTACGCGTGTGTGAAGTGATGATAACAGATGGCCGCTTCGAGTTAATCGCGTGTGTCTTTTAAGGTCACGCAATGGGCTGTTAGAAACCGTCGCACGACTGTATTATCTTGCAAAATTTAGCATACCATATTCAATGCGCACGCATACGCAATTTTTAAAACACCGTAAGACGGCGTCAAAGGCCATCGCTTTGCGCTAATTAGGCATATAAAGCTGCTGAAACTGTACTAAGAACTGTCCAAGGCCTTTGATAAGAAAAGCATGATCTGTTATACTTACTAAGTTCAAGCTCAACAAATAACATTAAGCTCATGTTGTTGAATATTTTAAGCTTCCTATAGCTGCTTTAAAGGAAGCACAAAATGTTCTTCAGTTTGCTAAAACTATTCTTCAAACTATTTTGGCGTTCGGTGTTACCATATTAGATAATCTATGGTGGTTTTATCCAGCCAGACACTTTGTTATCTTGGCTGCAAATAATGATAGTGCGTTCTTGGCCTTATGCGAATTGGAACGGATAACGCGTGCGTGACCCACATGCGAACGATCACCATCAGCCATTGTTACTTTGTTACTAACTAAGCTATCGTATTTTTGGACACCCGTATTAGTACACCGATAACAGCACAGTACACACTTTGTATAGCATTAGGTTTGACTACCGTAACCTTATTATATAATGTTTCTTTAGTATAAGACCTACATTCATGTCCCTATTCAGCTTTCTGGGTGATAAAGTATTTGCATGTTTATGTAAGAGTTGCTGTGTTACACTAGCTAGATAGCAAAATTTTATGATGATACGTAATTTAGATAGCTAAATTTTGTTACACTGTACAGAGGCCCTAGTGTGAGTTTCATTTAACCATCTACACCAAACACAGTGAGCGCGTTTGGCGCTCCGATTGGTCCGTCACCACTCCAGGGCCAATCGGAACGCCGAACGCGCTCACTGCGTTTGGTGTAGACGGTTAAATGAAACTCACACTAGGGCCTCTGATGTCAAAAGTTAAAACTATAAGTTAGTATAAAATAGTTTATTAGCTGGATTAGTCTGCAAAACAAGTTACACGCGTACAAAAAAAAAAACAGGTGGATATTCTGAGCCATGTTGTCGACAGTTATTTTGACATCTACATATATTTTATTAATTTTATGTCATTCGTTGCTGTATACGAGGATTTAATTTGTATACGTAACAAATAGGCAATAATTTTAACAATATAATATTAAAGATTTCCGTCATTTCCTTAATACGAACAATATTAAACACGAATAATTCTTAAAGCGACCATTTGTATGCTAATTTGCAGTGACACTTATTAACATAACGCTGGTTATAAAATATTGGTAATTAACATATTAATGCTTTGTGTATCTTAAATATCGGAACCACCGGCGCCACTCCACAGGCGAGCTTTAAATAAACAAGCGCAAAATGATCAGAATCATAAATCGAGTGTGTATTTCCATTTCGATCGAGTGGAACATGTGTTCATCTCCCGCACTTACGTTGCTGTAGGTATCCTTAACGAGTTTATAGACTATCACGTTGAACCGGGTCACGCTTCTACTAAAAATAAACATAAAAATTGTTTTAATCCAGCGTCTATAGCGTTTTTGCACGGGATCGCGCGGCACTTGGCAATATATAGCGAGTTGACTTGATTACCTCCCTTGGATTATGGCCTACATTGAATCCTTCAGCATCTACTTTAACGATGATAATATTCTCATGTTTTCATACACATAACATTTTCAAAATACGACGTAGACTCATCAAAGTTATAGCTACGTTTATGTACTGCGCTGGCGGTGATCAACCGGCGCGTCGTATATGTAGATAATGTATGCCTATCTACAAACTAATTTGCCTGTAAATTGTTAGGGTGCGATGTTGTTTCAGCGAAGGGTGAGACTAGAATCATTAGCCAAGATTACCTTAAAACGTTGTACGACCTAACAGTAGAGGGCGCAGAATAATCAAATTGTTATCTGGGAGTCCCACGTCTTGCGTTAGTCGTTTGTGGTAATATCGTTCCGTGTATGCCGAGACACGCGCCACTGCGCACCTTATATTTATGTAAGGTATATAAATCTTACATATTTAAATGTAAACTCTTTGACGATAAAACTGCGGTTTAAGCCTGAAACGAGTGCTGTGAAACAAGCAGCATTCAGCGGGTAGCTATAGCTACCCCACGGGTTGTTTACTTAGGTTTAAGACATATTTACCTCAGTTTTGTGTTTGCTTAGTAATTACCGGAGTGGATACGTTACGTTGTATACAACATAACATATCATCACACCATTTTTCCCCGAAGGGTTTTTCAGAGGTGTACATAAAGTACACCCACATTTCGCCAGCTACGTTTAAGTCCCATGTAATAAGGGGCGAGCCTATTGCCATCAACCGGGCATACATCCAGACTCCGGGCTGCTACTGAGAAATTCCAGATAGAAAAACCCAAATAACGTTTTGCCCGACCTGGGAATCGGCCCGCATGCTTAGCAGTAGTGCTTGCAACCACTAAATCAACGATGCAGTTGTATACAACCAAAACAACGACGATAACGATTTCGAGTTAGTTTTAAATAGGTAAACACATCACTAGCAACAATAAACAGGGTGTGTATATTAAATCAGAACATGTTTGTAATGAAAGCGTAGCGCGTAGGCCGTGTTCAGCTTTGCACATACGAGGATTGTCGCCAGGGACAAGTTCCACAGACATACCATAAATCGTATTAAGGCTTTACACACAGCTTATGTCGGCAATCTAATGTCACTAATATTAATACTAGAATACAGATTTCCGGCATGATTCTTGAAGGAACCGTCATAAAATCATAGTAATGAAGTACAATAACATCATGAAAATATAGTTTACTAGCTGTTGTCCGTGACTTCATTTGCGATCCAGGGTGAAAAAACCCTGCGTCCAGTACCAGGACTTGGTTGGCCATGACCTGGACAAGGACATAGGCTTCTTCTGTCTTTGAGATCTAGAGAATAGAATAAAGATCTAAAAATGTGTCGTGGTAATTCGTTATCAAAGAATTTCAGTTACCGTTTTCCACATGTGCCGAATTACATCCAAACACATAATTCCTGCCGTTTTAGCGTAAAAAAACAAACAAATTCACTTTCTCATTTAAAATATTAGTAAGGAATGAAGGCAATCTGAAGCAAGTCCATTGGGAACCCTAAAAATCCTTATATAAGTACCAAGACTAGCTAATTCGTATATCACTCACTACTATGCTGAAAGTAAGCACGCTTCTAAAAAAAAAAAAAATACGTTATTAATAAAAGCTTGCGTAAGCTCATGGATGTGTTGCTGAAGCCATAATAGACAGGTATCTAATGGTATAGGTGCCAATTATTACCCAACGTCATAGGGATTTCTAAAGTCCAGTTTTATTTAAATGGGTTTTCCGTGTATTTTTGTGTGGTTCAGTAGGTTAATCCTTATGTGGTTATGATAACAATTTGTCATAATTACGAGTAAGCAGGATCAGTTTTGTTTACCTACGAAATTACATTTAAATTATAAAAACCTAACATAAAATCGTAAAACTGGTACTTTTCGAATTTATAACGTATGTAGAACCTAATGTGCGTGGCTATTGTTTGCTTTAACTATGATTTATATTGTTAAATGTAATAAATAATTCATACAATAGACCTAAATACATAATAGTGTCAAATGCTGTAATTTAACACGTCCTCCCACGCGCGAGTATCCGCTGAAAGTGACTTACGACACTAGAATACTAGCATTGTGATAATTTTCGCAAGGCAAGATGAAAAATCTAATGCATTGTGTCGCATCCTCCGTTTGGCAACATCCTGTGTGCGCAACGTTTATTGATGATATATTGATAACAAATTGCGATATCATTAATCATGAAACATGTTATAAGCATGTATCTACTCTGTAGAAATATTATCGTATTAACTCAATGCATTCATTGTTATTAAACCATTTACAGGCACCTTTGAATTATCCCGGAGCGGGACAATTATTAGTCAGAAAGTTTCCATTCCAAAACGTAGATCTCTATGGAGAAGAACGGGCAAGAAACTTCAAGGACAGTAAGCTTAGCATGACGCTTTCTATCTCTACTCTACTGTAGAATAGAAATCGAAAAACTGTCAACTATCTATACGGAAACGTCATTTTTGTCTACTCTTCAAACTCAAACTCAAAGCATTTATTTCAAATAAACCAATTACAGGCACTGTCTTGTCAAGTGTCAAGGTCGGTGAGTTAGAAAAATGAAGCTAGTTGCCCATTCCAAAGCGTAGGTACCTATGGAGAAGACAAAACGCTTGTCTACGGGTCTCGTGCTAAGCCTGGTGGACACTCTTTTCAATCAAGATCATGTACTCGTTTCTATATTTCCGAGAATCATGTACCCAGACAATATTCTTGTTGGTTCTACAATGTGTGAAAACCCCTATTAAGTTGGGGTTGGCTTTTTTTAATCAAAATTATTCAATTAATCAAGACGAAATTATTTACTTTACGTATTCATTAGAAAAAGTGTCAGCCAATTTTATTAATCACACTTCTAATCTAAATTAATTACCTACATGTATTTGCTAACCTAGAATTATGCTGGGGACTGTGACTAATTGTATTTTCAAGCTTACAAATATCTTAATTAAACAAAAAATATTTATTTAAATTAACTTGACATTTTTCAAATAAATGTAATCTCAACTCAATAAATCATTATTACGATTTAAGTTTGAATGTAAGAGCAGTTAGTTCAAATAATTCCTAAGTTAGAATTAAACGTTTATTAGACTGTGCTAATCTAATTCAGATTACGTGTCATTAATGATTATTAGATGGAATTACTTTCCCTTTACAATCAAAGGTTAGTGAGCCTAACATGTATAAGTACTTAAAGTTTGTAGAATTTATTTATACCTACACTGTAAAGTATGACTGCTAAAGTCAAAGTCAAAAATTTATATCAAACTAGCTGACCCAGCAAACGTTGTTTTGCCTTATAAATTATTTAGGGGTGGACTACCCCTAACATTTAGGGGGATGAAAAATAGATGTTGGCCGATTCTCATAGATACCGGATAAGCACAAAAAATTTCATCAAAATCGGTCTAGCCGTTTCGGAGGAGTATGGCAACGAAAACTGTGACACGAGAATTTTATATATTAGATAGGCACATAAAAGGAACTTTTGAACGTCAAAATTTTTAAGTACATTTAAATAGAATTCATTCTAGTACTGAAAGTACAAGATTTAACTCTGAACAAATAAAGAAGAGATCAATGAAAAAAACAGATATTTCAACAATTACCTATTGTTTTGTTTGTATTAATTTTGAACGAAATAATAAGAATATTGGTCCAACAAAAAGTTTTTAATATCAGCGCCCGAATCCAATATCATCCCGAATCTTTTAATACAAGGTAAGTATGTAAAACAAACATTTGAAACAAAATACATTTACTTATAAATGGATACGTTTATAAGTTTCGGCAGAAACAACAATCTTATTGGGCTTTTGAAGGCTTTCTTTGGAACCAGTTTAAAGTTTGTCGGAGTCGGCAGCACTCGGCTGACCTTTTCTGAACGACAACCGTGTCACTGCCTTTTTAAAAGTACCCTGCTCCTTTTTATAACCTTGGCTGCATTTTCCTGTTGGCACAGTGAATGTTATCAGAAAATGTGAATGGCCACTCTCTCAAACACTAACATTCGATACCTACAATAGAAAATTAAAACGTTTCGCCTACAACTCAGGGAAATGTTATTTAGGTTGCCAGTAAGTAAGCTTTGTTGTGTTTGAGATCTAGAGGAAAGGAAAAAGTTTTGTTAATGAAACGTAGGGATTCGATACTAGAGAATTTCAGTTAACGTTTGCCCCTGGAAATTAATGTATTATACACAACATCCAACGCCACCTATTTTATTAACAACAAACTATTGGTAAACGTACAGTAAAGAGTCATAAGTGCACTAGCATACTAAAGGTTATATTGCTATATAAACTCGCGTCCAGGCCGTACCTACAGCTGTGTGTACAAGTGATGTATCAACACTAGTGATGGCAATTAATGCGATTTCGCATAAATTTCATTAGCATGCGAATTCTTGAGTCTCAGCATGCTAAATGCTATTGCTATGCTATTTGCTAATATGACGAAAATATGAATTTTGTTAATATGCGAATTAAAGAGTGTGATCGCCTTAGGACGTCTCCAACCGAGCGTTTTTAACAATTTAAAACCTTTTACTGTGTAAGATTGTATGAACTTTCCTTCATACTTTATCCAGGGTTAGGACTGGCAGTAAAATGTTCTAAACGGGCGTATTTATAAGTTCGTTTGATCGTATTTACATGATTTAGTTTTGTATTTTACACATGTACACTTTTATACACAGCCAGTTCTCACTACTTTTAACTACCTCCTATTATTTACAGGTACGTAATGAGTTCTCAGTTTTACACTAGGTAGGTATTATCTATTTTAAGTACTATATTATTGTTTATCGAATACGTAAACTAAACTCTCACCATCACATGCCAAAACGTACTGAACTTTGACAATATACGAAGCGCGCCACGCGCGTGGCTCACAAACGATTACTAAACAATCACACGCATTCATTCAATATACGTTCCTAAGTACCAGCGAATCAAAGATAATAAGAAAATAATTGCTTGACCTCATTCTTAGCACCACCCGGCTAATAATTTAAACAAAATAAACAATCACATGCATTCATTCAATATACGACCCTAAGTACGAGCTAATCAAAGACAATAAGATAATAATTGCTTAATCTCATTCTTCACAACATCTGCTAAATTGCTAATAATTTCACTTGCGAACAACGTCAGGGTCACGTGAAACAAATAGATTTAGTGTTCCCGACTTCCTGCGGGTGCGACGAAGAGCGCACACTGCCGCGGCGTGCGTCGGCGCGTATAATATCTAAGAAGTACGAAGCGATGAAAATTCACACTTCACAGATTTTCGCAACTAAATTTCATTTCTTAAATGCTAAATGAGCATTCGCATGCTAACAATGAATGCGAATGCAAATTAATCCATCATTAATCAACACAGAACGCACACCTAAGAACTCATACATTGGCGTAAAATGAAACAAAAAACATCGCACAGAGTACGTAATTACGTATGACCTTGGTCGGTTCATACAATTGCTAAAATTTACGTTCTCATATCAAGTTCCGAGAGCTCGTAGTGTATCGTCTTGGATTAAAAAACTCATAGGTCTGGGTTCAAATCTCGCGATGAGATTTTTATTTTTCTTTTCAACAATAATTTTCATCTATTCTTTTATTACTCGATAAATTACTAAACGGGAATAATTATATAATAATTATTCTTTTAAACTTAGGATTAACAATAAACATGTTTAATAAGTGATTACAAAATCTTTATTCGTTATAATTTTATGAAGTATAAAAATAACTAACTAATTCTTGTTAAAACAGTTTATTTTCTCATAAAGAACAATTTATTGAAGTAAAGAAGCTAATTGGAGAACTATGATAATCAGGCTTAGAATATTGTATCTTAGTAAAATGATAATATTGTGCTGTAATTACTACTGTGTGTGGGTACTCTAAAGAAACCACAATAATCTACGCAAATATACAAATGCAGACGCGTTGTCACAAAACAATTAAATGACTCAGTAATACTACTTTTATTCTACTGCGAGTAGTTTGTTATATCTCAAACCTCAAAGTTAACAAATCGTATTTAATAGGACTTATTGAGGTTTTAGCTTAAGTATTCATTTTCATTACGAAAATAAGATTGAAACTAAACCTCAAAATAATCCATATTACGGATATGACACAATATTATGTGAATACTACTAAAATCAGTAACGATTTAACGATTTAATTTATGAAATACAATCATTTGTAAACGTATGGGAGTGTGTTTATAGTATAGAAATGACTTATTATACGATGGTAGTAACTTAAACCGAAGTGTCAGTCTATTGCTTTTTGATATTGCTAGTCCACTTATGACCACTACTGTACCTAGAACCTACATAAACCACGATAACTATCATTACACCTCATCGCTAAAGAACTCCTCTGATTCTCGTTAAACAACAATAAAATGGCAATAGAATTTCCGTGAAATAGCTCCAATAACTCCTATTACACGCTATAATTTCATATAGCTTCTTTATAAGCCTTTTGAGTATTGAAATAACTACTACAAACTGCAGAGCACACGCGTGCCAGATTCACCGCCACGACAACTGAGGCAGGCATAATAAATCGTAATTGCTATTAGTGCCGCTATATCAATTAATGTTGGATTTAATTATCTGCAGAATGTCTAGTCAGTAGATAGCACCGCTGGCTCATAAATCACGGGCATACTCGCTGTGCACCCAGGACTAGGGCATACGATTGTGCAGTCGATTGTGACCGATCGTGATCAGACCGTTTTTAATCTACTCCAGTGTTCGCACAAAATTTAAAGGCTCAAACTAACATGCCTTTGCACTTTGATTTCGGCTATTATTGGTGCATGATAGTAGTTTACGATCGCGTTTCTGCAGTTTACCTTTCTACAATGTTACTTACCCTATTTAATCTAAACCCTTTATAGTCTTTGATCGAAATAAAAACAGTTTGATTTATTATAAAAACCTCTAAAATTATTATAAAGTATTGTTTAGTTAGAATTTAGTTTCAGCACTAAACAGGACAAGCAGATATCTAAAATATGAAAATAGAGGTAGGTAGGTACTAGATGGCTAAAACGGAACTTTCATCCGAGTGATAAAAGCCTGCAAAAATACTTCGTTTTAGCCTAAACGAAATTTTGTATTTCACATTTCATTCATGAAATAGAGTGCCTATACACATAAAGACATTCTTATTATACCTGAAAGTTCTTAAATTTACCTCAACATTGTTATGAGAAGACATTGTTTAATGAATAACAATGGAAGCAACACATGTGGTCCGAGATTTACCTCAGAGACCATTCGTGTAATCTTAACAGTTTTTGTTGAGTCCTTCTGAGCGAAACTAATGCTTAGTAATCCACACAGAACAGTTCTTGCTATTATGTTAAATTAGTTCTTGTTTTTGTATCATGAACCTTCAAGAAATTACAGTTCTTGTTGGTTTGAAGGAGGGACGATAATACGGTTAGTACGAACATACGTGAAAACACAGCTTACTGTTTACATGAAGTATTTTATACAACATGTAACATAATTTACTCAAGACTTCATACACCCCAATTAGAGTTTTGAGTTACAAGCATCAATCGTGTTGACCCTAACATTAGGTACTTTATGCATTTAAAATTGAGTCTCATTTCCATTAAGGTAACATTGATTTTCTTTGGGGCAGTCGGCGATAGGTATGGCAAAATACATAATTAAAAAAAAATACCTATGATAAAAGATTCTGAAATCTATTCAGTATTCAATTATGAACAAATTACTTTCAGGACTTACGTTTATTCTGTTACACCTTGTATAATAGGAACATATTTAATTTACCTACGTGTTTCACAACAGAATTAAGTAACATCGCCCTAGCCGTGGCCCTAGGTGCCTAAGTGTATCGGAAAAGCGTTATGCTTACCAAAAGCTTGTAAATAAAAATAAATACATTAAGTAAGTCGGCCTGGTAGTCCTCAATTGGTAGACTGCTTATTTAAAGAGGAGCTAATAAACTCCAATATCTTACAAATACGCAATGCTGAAACATATTCGACATTTTTCTATTTCACACATATAATTCAGGAACCCTTTTCACGTAAGACTTGCTGAGCTGTTAATTTTTCTTGTGGACATACTTAAACGGTTATCCTCCGTTCTTAGGCGGACGCAGGGGTCTGGGTCTGCCGGACTTTTGTACTGGCTAAGCAGGTCTGAGCTAGTTTCAGCTGTTTCTTATTTCTGGTTTGCCATCTTAGAAAAATCTTGAAATACAAATATTAGTGCATTATACCAATAATTTTTTAAATAAATTATAAAAGTTATTAAGATCAAATCAGTAACCTTTCCTAACGGGCTCAAGAAACCAGTTTGAGTTTGAGTCAGAGAGCGAAACTATTTTCTGCCGGAAACTCGGAATGGAACAATAAACCGACATCTTCTCTATTGAAACTCAGTTGACATTTTAGCTAGGGCTTAAAGCCCTGTAAGTAGGTATTTCCCTCGGAATTTAATTATCACATGAGCTCGCTGAAAACACTGCATATAACGTAAAATATTTTATAGCTGGCATGGGATCGAAGCTACCCACAACATTTTAATTAGGTTAGGTAATTTTATAGGTTTTGGGTGATAAATAAATACATTTTACATTTTATCAAACACCTATAAGTAATTAAATTATGTAACGTGTAACGTCAGTGATCATTAAATAAGCCTTTATTTATCATTTATTTTTGTGCATTGGTTCGTCCAGCTGCTGTTATTATTTTTATAAAAATAGACCGTGGGTACTTTTATTAAAGGTATTTGATTAGGATTTTTCATGTAGGTACTTTTTTACTATTAGAAGTTATAAACCAAAACCTGAAAGAAGTCCGAAGATTTCGAGGTTTTTGAGCACCACGCAGTGTGTATAGCACAGCTCTTTTGAAGCTACAAACTTGTTTTTACACTATATTACTATATATCCTAACAACACCCCAAATCATCAGGGAAATGTAGGATT
This sequence comes from Polymixis lichenea, assembly GCA_949091785.1. Classification (NCBI taxonomy): domain Eukaryota; kingdom Metazoa; phylum Arthropoda; class Insecta; order Lepidoptera; family Noctuidae; genus Polymixis; species Polymixis lichenea. The sequence continues at coordinate 12,279,032 of OX420932.1, read as the reverse complement.
ACAATTTTATGTGGATACATATGACATTAAATATTTTCAGACTGACAATTATGTTACGAGTATTTACAGTAATTCCAGTTTGCCAATATGCGGTCCTTGCAAGTAAAGAAGTGGCTTTCAGACAAAACTTCTGTGTACACACAGAAAAATATATTCCAAGTTCGATATATGCTTCCACAATATATACCCGTGGCGTCCTCTATCTTCAAACGGCTGACTCATTCGAATTGGTAACTTGGCGCGCCCACTTGCTGCGCAGACTATGGAGCATTCGTTCGCCACACAGATAGCCGTTCGCCACTGCAAAACTTCGCCGTAACGCAATAAGTTTCGAGCCGTAAACTCTAGGTGGCGTTGCTACCTACCACGCTTTTTTTATTATTAAGAGGTACTATGGAAGAAATCCATAATTATCTGTACAGTTTGAAAACAAAATCCCGTGAACACGATGACCACGTCTGTTAACCGCCCGCTATCGCCTAGCGGCCGAGCTCTGCAAGCAAAAATAGTCTTTACGGTGTATAGATATGGATGTCCACGATAGTACGCAAAACTGAATATAGTTGGATTCTTCTGAGTCTAGATCATCGACAGTAGGTACGCGTTGGGTCGTTCCCGGGACTTTTCAGGTTTTTGGTTCCAAGCAGGAACATAGATGTGTCTGTCATTCCTAGATCTTAGACATGTAGGTTAGGACATCATTACATACATAATAGGCTAAGTAATCATTTTCTTTTTTTGTCTAGGTTTCCTTGACGTTTGAAATTCGGAATGATTGGTAGGCTGTTGTATTTTAGAACTAAAGTCATGTAAATTCATATGGCAGTGCTATTCACTGTCATTATTAACTGGAATGTCCGGCGAGATGCGAGTAAATTGGTGTCGGGAGGGGACCGAACTTAATTTATTGCTATACCTAAGCAATACCTAGGTATTGCACAAAATTGTGAACGCGGCGATTGCGATCGCGAACATTCGAACCCGCGACGCTTGCGGTCGTGTGCACGATAGCGTCGACAGCTGACAAACCACTGGTGATATCGGTCGGTGTGGTTTCAGAGCCATTCCCGCTAACGCACAATACTTTCCATAAAATTGCTATAAATTATCTCATTATTTTAATCAATCACTGATCTTTTCCTAATTGATAATGCTAGGTAATTTCTAGCGCTGTGTATTTTTTTTTGTAAACTGTAATACAAAAGTCAACAAAACATCTTAGGTCCTCAAAGTTCTAGAGCGATTGACTGTTGGCAGTCCGCACCGTCCGCACCACTAAACTTGACATTGACACTGTCACATTGAAGGGGACACAGTGCACCGCGCTGATACGCGGGTGTTAACATTTCAAGCAGAGTGGTACCATCAGCGAATCAGTCCGGTTTCCGTCGTCCTTGACTTAAATGATTAATGATTTTATTTCTGTAACTAGGTTTGTTCAAACACTTTCATACGTCAATCATATTTTAAAACTAGTTGAGGTCGGCGTTTCCTATCTGATTACTCTGAGAAGAGGTCACACTTATGTGTGACTTCGAATCATGATCTTCGGTGCTACTTTTAGTCTACCTATTTAAATAATCAATACAATAACTAGAACTACCTACCTTATGTCTTTCAATATAGATTGCCACTGACGCGCTGAAGCTCAGATGCATAATAATCTTGTTTCGTAGGTGCTTGCCATTCTTCGAGGAAGATAAATATTTTTCAGTGACTGGTCTACATTTCAGACATTGAAGGGAGACTTGATTATGAAAACATAATCCAGAGATATGAAAACATCATGCTAGAAGTGGTTTGATGTCGTTCATTTAATCAAAACAAAAAACCGATTTCTCTTAAATACCACTATACTGAGTGCAAATCTTCAGGTTGACAAAGGTACACACACTCATTACAGATTTAACACACTCGGTCATTGTCGCCGCGACTATTTTTAACGACACGTGTTCTATCAATGACATTACCTACTGCGTCAATTTTATAATTAGGTTTTACAGGTGGAAAATTAGAGCATTGAACGATCGCATAAAATATGAGAGGAATATTCTGAATATTGACATTAAGTTATGGAAAGTTTAGTCAATAAAAAATATTTTGCTAATGGGTGGTAGGTACCATAAAATAACAATTTGTCGATATTTTTTTTCCATTAACAAACCATCATTAACAAACTAGAATGTTATAGTATAATATCGATAAAGTGTGTTTTAGTTAACGTAGGGTCAGTTTACGAATAGGTAGTGAGGCATGAACCGCGGATGGAAAGGAAACCTAATACCCACGGAAGCCAATGCCATGTCAAATCACCTATATATTACACACATACTTGCTTCACACACTGTATACACACACACGTGAGTGGACACGCTGTAAGTCCAATTTAACGTCTCACTCAACCCACGAACATTCTGTCGGAAATCCAATTTTTCGTAAATATTATGGATCCTTTCTCCATTTTGAAATTATGTTAGCACATTTTCTGAGAAATATATAGGTAGAGCTGCCACATATAAAAGATTATGTAGTGGAAAAGGTATTTAGTACCTATAGATGATGTGATCTGCATTTTTCTCTTTATTGTTTAAAGTAGGTATAAAAATGGGTATAAACACTTTATGTAGGTAGTTAATTGTTTAAGTAAATATTATTGGTAACAAGATATGCTGAGAAATTCTGCATCTTAAGAAAGTACTTAAAACAATTGTCTCTCAACAATTAAAGTTCAGTTCAAGTCGTTATCTAAAATACGTAGTACCATTCCTTATTCGCTTGATTGCACTCATCATTAAATGTCAAAAATAATTGCTCATGATTTTTATAATTTACCTTTTTATGCAACTGCGATTGTTGGATAAATTAATTAGCAATTAAGTGTAACATAAATGCTAATTGGCTGCTATTTGTAAGCATACCATTAATTAATGTTTAGAAGTTTAACGACCAATAGAAAGTAATCAGTCATTCGGTGATCCCTTGACAATTGAATATTGCCTATAGGAGAGCAGTTGTCTTATAATTCTCCTCGGTATAGGGGCTAATTTGATGTCACACAAGTGGAGTGCTCCATTCATAGCACACGCGCTCGCAACCGCGCACAACACGATACAATTATACTTCTCAATAAATATACTAAACTAAGCAATAAAAAAGTGTAATGTTATCACAGATGTGAAAGTGTTTTATTTTACTAAACATTGTGTGTAAGGTGCTTCACCGTGGGTGACAATCGAATGTTACAATTTATAGACGATTTCTTTGAAACGCGCTTAAACGAACTGCACATAAGAGATCGTAAATTTAAAAAATGAGTGTGAAATATGGAGCGACGGATGTGGACACAAAATTAGAAGAGACCAACAAAGAAGAAGCCAAAGAAGTTGAAATTAACTTGAGGTAATTTACTTGTTAACATTCCTTATCGGGACCGTTTATCTAGTCTCGTTCAAATTCAGTTTCGTGCAACTTATCCAATTAGTGACATACGAAACTGAATTAAGGTAAATGAAGAAAATGGCCCGGCGCGTATGGGACCAGGAACGAAAATCGTTCGTTTCCCACAAGCGCTTCGAGAATACCCCTAACTACACATTTTCCCCTTTCGTGAGGGGGAAATGTTTAGTTAATATCCTCTTCTTAGGATCCTTTCTTAACCAATTTGTTTAATTTAACGTACTGGCAGTTTCGATCATTTCGGATAACAATAGCAGTAATACTCAAGTGCAAATCGAACGTCTTGAGAAGTAGCTTATACGTACTCTACTATAACATGGTTTTGTGGTTCATAACTTGTATGGCGTTAGGCAAGCAGTTATTGAGATCACATACATTACACCGTTTGCTCTATATGGCTCTAAAATGAAACTGCTTTATTGATGCTGAATTTATTAGACTTTTAAGTCTGCCTGCGGTAAAATATAAAACTAGATTTAGAGGATGTCCAAGAGGTGAAGTCGCCAATTAAATCGGTCTCAGACCCTGTTTGTTTGCCAAATCCAAAATATCGGCTAACATAACAGATGTTAGCCGAAACTTTGTCTGAAAACAGCTGTCCGAAATAGTCTATTATAACGAAATTAAACTAATTACGAAAACTTTTAAGTGAGCTAAAAAACAGTTAATAACTTCACGATTTTTTTATGTTTATATTTTTTCACACAAGTAAATCATTGTAAATATAACAAACAACGAATTGTTAACCTCTTTTTGACTACTTTAACAAAATTCAAGTTATTATGTCGTGTCGAGTATAGCGTCGTTTGGTCTTTGAACCGCCTGACTACAATTCTACATAAACATTTGCTCGGAAAGATTAAGTCTTGTTTTATTATGCAATTGTTTTCACAATTCTCTTTGTTTTTCCAGTGGCTCGTTCAAAAGAAAATGGTGGCGGGTCAGTCAACACGTGCTTTTTGGGCTGGGTCATGTGTACAACGACCTCTGTGCAGCCATGTGGTTCTCGTACATGATGCTGTTCTTCCAAGCTGTGCTGAACATGAGAGCCGCAGTGGCTGGTGCTATGCTACTCTTAGGTAAACCTCTGATAACTGTTATTGACTTAAACATTCTAGAGTCTATGTAAGATCTGGAATAACGCCGCTGAGAATGGCAAAAATCCAATGACGTTGGTCTTTCCCAGAGGTCTTACTCCAGATCTTACATGCCATACTTACTGCGATGGTCAATACCATCGCTCTAGGTACAGTGTCCATCTCCAAAGTCATTTTTTTCTTTCTCATCATGTAATTTTCTTAGTTCTGTAATTCGATATGGATGTTCTGTAATTTCACGGTCTTTACCTATTATACTTGCGACCCTGTTTGGTCATTTACATAGTTTTATTAGAACCGCTTTGTTTTTGAATACTGTCATCAGCTGTGCTGTGTTCATTCGCCTTTTCTTTTGTATTTCTTTCTTTATTCAAGAACAATGTAAATGGATTGGAGCGATATGTATATTATTATAAAATTAAAGTATGGATGTTCCATTGTGTTGCTCGTATGCAAATAAATGCAATACTTACATGGTGTAAATTATTTATCAATAAGTTATTTTCTTTCTTGCACATTATACAAGTTATCATCACGCCTTGTTTCCCCGAAGAGTTGGGCAGAGGTGTACCTACTTATAGTCCACTAACATTTCGCCAGGTATGTTTAAGTCCCATGTAAAAGGAGGCGACCCTATTGCCATCAACCCGACAAAAATCTAGATTCCTGTCTGGTACCGAGAAATTCCATATAGGAAAACCCAATAACACTCTCTGCATAAGCCATTAAAATAATTTAATCAACATGCAGAATTAGTAAAGTAGGCTGAAAAAATAGACCTAAAATGATAATGACGATCGTAGAAATGTAACATTTATGTATAAATATACATTTACGTGTCTATATCGTGACAATTCTTACGGAGCCTTACCGGCTGTATCATTTTCATTATTTTTATTTCTATAATATTATTAATTTGTAAATTCCAGGTCAAGTTATAGACGCATTGGCTACTCCAGTTGTGGGTGTGTTAGCTGACAGATTTGGAAGCTTGAAGTCCTGGCATTTAACTGGTACGTACTTATGAAAATAATGATAATATCAGCCTTTTACTGTCCCACGGCACGGTAAACGCCTCTTTATCATACAGGGAACGTATGAGCATTCATCACCATTTGGTCAAGACGGGTTGGCGGTTTCAGATTTATATTAGCTATAAGTCCTGGTTTCCTCACGATGTTTTCCTTCACCGATGTCGGGTATCAGTAACGTCAAAAGTAAACTCAGAAAGTGCATGAATGAACTCGGAAAGCACAAAATTGTGTGTAATTAAGAAATTACGTGAAGTTGCTTGATTAATTCATTATTTAATCATTTTTGCCAGCGGCATCGCCCGCGAGGAGGTTGGAAATTATACCACAGGAACGTACTACCGAGATAAAAGTACCCTATGTATTATAAACTAGGTTATAAACAATTGGTGTGCCAAACAACCTAATCTACTTGGCCGTTTTTGCGTAATTGACTGATGAGATTGTATCCAAACATACAAATTTTGACATTTATAATATTACTTGGATTCATGTAGCTGAATGAGGTAATATACCTGTATTCCACAATATAGTTAAAATAAATAAACTTAGGACCGTCGTTCCCATTGTAGGTAGTAGGGGAAGTACTTTGGGTAAATCTCCCTCATAGTTTATGTAGACATTCAAAACATCTTTTGTGCTCATTGTCATTGCGGGTCGCGGCAGTTCTAAGAAATGGCCACAAGCCACAAGTCTGTTTACCAAACACCAGACATAGAATTTTGGTAGTCGTCACAAAAAGCAAGGTTCATGGAAGGTTCATAATCACAATATAGGTAGATTTTTTACATGTATGGCATTCCTACTCATTTGCAAACAATGGAATGTAGGTCTACGCATGCCAAAAATGGTAATAAGCGTTGTGCCTTTTATTATACATCGGCAATCTGTATCAACCCGTTAACTTCCAATGTTGAAGTTAGGCATCCCAAAAATCGCTAAAATAAGGGTCACGAATACCTACTGCACTGGTGATTACATTAATTAGAATAGACTAGAAAGGTAATGAAACTGTTATGGACCAACTAAATCTAATTTAGGATATTGCTATCTTTTTCCTTCTCATGAAACAAGAAAGAGAAGGAAATAAATTAGACCTGTCAAATTTAGTTGCACTAAGATTTCCTTCGACGCAACTATGACGAACTAAATTCATCATCCATAATATCAGGCCACATTCAAGACAATCGACACGTAATTTAGTTTGACAGTTCTAAAGCGCCACTTGTCTTTTCCGCGGTCTATCAGTAAAAGCACGGAGAGTAAGTTAGCAATACCAACTCTTATTTTAGGTTAGGTGTTGAACAAAAAAATCGGGACCATCATTGTTTATTGTAGACATTGTAGGCAAACAACGCATTTATAGTGGTTTTTCGTGATTATTTCATTAAATACAAACAAAAGTACTATTTTTTTTCAACCAAGCACGAGATCGTTCGTATTTATAATTATTTTTAACATTTACTCTATAAAAACATTTCATCGTACTAAGTAATGCAAATAGAAAATAATTGACGGTATGTCGGTTTTTATAAGTAAATACCAAAATAAATGTAAAAAAATAGCATACAAACTTGAAAATACCAACGATATAGTGCTTGGCTGAAAAAATGTTTACTTTTGTTTGTATTTCATGAAATAATCACGAAAAACTACTATAAATACGTTGTTGCAAGTCTGCGCGGAATGAATGCTCAAAAAGTATCAACAACAATATATACAACATATTTCTAGGGTGTATACAACAATAAGATAATGAAGAAAAGAATTTTCTAACATGAATAAGATAAGCAGAAAGCTAAAATAAAATAAAAAAGAATTTTCTAACATGAATAGGATAAGCATAATTCTCTTTGGATAGGCAGAAAACTAAACTGTATGTTACCTACAAGATTAGGTACCTACTGATATATTTTATAGGAATTTCACTTTCATTTATATTTACATACTTTCCTTGTTATCATTTAAATTCGCGAAATAGCTACCTATTTCGCGAATTTAAATTGTCTACAATGATAGATAGGTAGGTACAGGCGACACGTGAGTATAAAGGGGAATCGACATAAGAACGAATATTAACATAATTAGAAAACGAAAATTTTATCGGCCTGGGGTAATTTAGGAACAGTCACATGCTACCTATTTCGCGAATTTAAATTGCCTGCAATGATAGATAGGTAGTTACAGGCGACACGCGAGTATCACATATTATACTTTTTACCAAAGAAGTCTTTTATACAATTTCAGGTTGCGCCTTAGTGACGTGTACGTTTCCCCTGCTCTTCGTGAGATGTTGGGGCTGCTGGCTGACGAACGACCCCGACTACCTGGCCTGGTGGATGCCAGTCTACTACGGAGTCCTCATCGTCGTCTTTCAGATAGGATGGGCAGTGGTTCAGATATCCCATCTAGCGATGATACCTGCTATTTCAGATAACCTACAAGTGCGCGCAGACTTGACTTCAATCAGGTAATTTGTCACCAGTGTTGTTTAAATTATTTAGTCATTTTAGGGCTAAATTAGCTCGTGGCTAACTATAACAGCAGCACGGGTCGCGCTTGCCGCGTTCGGTACGTGCATGTGTGACCACCCATTAGTCGCCATCCATAAATTACGTTACACAAATTTTATGGTTTTTGACCGTAAAATGTGGTCACACTTGTGAAACCCCCTCCCCCTTGTGTGACGTCACATATTTTTGAATTTTGTATTTAAAGGTAAGTTAAGTTAAATGAAAACAGCAGTTTTTTCATTTTTTCAAATTTAAATGAAAAATATTCTTTAACAAAATTAACATAAAGTCAAATAATTTAGACACCTAGGTGATTTTAACATGTGACGTCACAAAGCTTTTGATCTCCCCTGGCCCTTGTCACACAATGTCACATTTCGTTGACGGGGTCCCACCCTCTCAACGTGTGACGTAATTATCCTCCGTTCCTCGGAAAGCCGGACGTTGGCCCGAGTGTCATACGTAGATATTTGACGGTTGTTAGTTACGGGTAGTAAGAAGTCCAAAAAGTCTGACTACCAGTCTTATCAAGGAGTATCGTGTTACTTTCTCAGTACCTAACTGGGCTGTGGAGATCAGATACAGGCAGTCGCTCCATGTAAAATACTGGTTCAGCTGCGTCAGGTTAGACTGGAAGCCGACATTGTTGGAAAAAGTCTAGGCAGATAGATTTGACTAAATTGAAACAACCTACATATGTCGAATCTTGAGATGCAGGTCAATATGTTTTAGGTAGTTACATATAGCCATATAGGTACATAGACTGGCTTAACAAAAGGTTTCGTTGTTTTTGCTGGCCCTACCCAAATAAATCATGCTCTTAAATAAATATCGTTGCCTCAAGGCCACAGCCGGGTAATGTACACAAATACCCGATTCTGCCCCAGATTCTCATTGTGAAGAGAAAAATGGAAACATTTAAGTAAATTGATAATATTTACATAAGTAGAAGGAGGTAGGTCCAGTTGTGGTCATATAATTAAGAACGATTTGATGTTCCAGAATTTTTAATCTAAATCATGTCATGTGTAGTATGTTTTCCTTCTTAGAAGTAACTAGGTATGTCAAGAAATAGCCACATGAATAGATCAAACGGGATTAGGAATATAGAATAAAATCGCTAACAATTTTTTTTTTACAAATATTATATATTGTCTATGGTATCAAATTCAAATAATAATAAAGCTGGACAAATAATTAAGAACGGTTTATTAAACTGCTCGAGAGATGTTAAACTAAAATTAATAGTTAGTAGGCATGTCCACGGCTTTTAATGACTGCTTTACACCAGCGAGGCACTGACTCTGTCAATTTTTGACATTTCGCAAGAGAGATAGAGTTCCATTCTTCTAAGAAAACGTCGTACAGCTCCCCTAAATTGCCACACTATCGATTTGAAACCTTTTTCTTGATTTCGCACCAAAGATGCTCTATTATTAGGCTTAGATCTGGGCTGTTAGCTGGCCAATCTAAGACAGAAACTGATTGCGATGTGAGAAATTCCTTAACGGTGCATGCAATGTGCTTTGGATCATTGTCGTGCAGCCCAAATAACCGGAAGCACGTCTTCAGTCTAAGGTAACATCGTTTCTTCCAATATATTTTCGTAGTGGAATTGATCCATATTTCCTTCTATCAGCTTAACAGGTCCAACACCATGTCCAGAAAAGCACCCCCAAACGTTGTAGTTATAACTTGAAGATAGGGATGAATTTTTTTTCTAAAGAATACGTAAGTAAGATAAATTAATGGATACACTCAAAATAACGTAGTCTATCGATTCGAATCGATCGACAGACACCTAAAGATGAAGTGACTCGGACGATAGTCGATAACAATTTCATCACAATTAATATGGGCTCGCTGGCTAGTTTGTCAAACTGCCGGTAAGAGTTTGAGGACGTTCGGTAATGCGATGGTTCGAATCAAAGTCGAAACATTAAACTCTTTTTGAAATATTCCGTAGGTTATTCGAAACGATTCAATGTTGTAGAAGTGTAACATTTTAAAACTTGAGGGGTTAGCACATACTGACGCTGTGTGTACCTACCGTCACGAGCCTTAATACCTTACAGTTAGGTAGGTACGCAAAATTCATAAGTTTTTGCCGTGAAATAAAAATTGCAAGTTTGTGAAATGACCTATTTTATGCATAGTACTTAGATTTCATTATGGTTTCATGATGTTATGTTCGTAGTACAATAAAATATCTAGATATCAATACTTTGGGCAAAAATCACATTTGAAGCTTGCATATGTGTAGGTAAGTTATTTATGCTCGTGACTGCACCTACTATTATAACTTCCAATAATACTGTTTACCTGTTATGCTGATATGCGTTATAATATTCCTAATATTAATCAGGAACATCCCCGATACTCCGGATTTGTCCAAATACTCCTGTTTCGGTTTTTATTTGTTTTATATTGGTATCTCCTCCTTCTTCACGTAGGCGTTAAAGGATTTTAAATTAAGTACTTGTTACCTACCTTGCCCATACCTAAATACTTAACTCCTAGACTGTTAGGCAGATTCATTGAGTCTGATAACAATAGAAAAGTAATTGTGTTGATTACTTGACACTTGAAGGTTTATACAGGCATGTATTCGTAATATTAATTCAGTCAATGTTGCCGGTTTCAGATATATGGCTTCAGTAACATCAAGTTTGGCTGTGTACCTTATAACATGGGTGGTGCTGCGCGCCAGCAACTATAGCACGTTCATTGGACCCATGGATGACTACAAATTCAGGGTAAGACACCAAACCAGTAACAGTGTTATTGTCATGTGATATTATTATAGCTAGTTGGTTTCTACTTTCACCATCATTACCGATGTAAACTTGATTATCATAACATTCAATATCCATATAAATATAAATGGTCAAAAGGATACCTAACCTATGTTCAAAAGAGATACCGTGGCCCCTCCTAGCACACAGGCAACTTAAGGACCACAGGTCCGTTTTAGTAAGTAAAAAGTCCGATACGCCCTCCCGCTCCACCCAGAGCGGGAGAAGTTATTTGATGATTTCCCAACCTTAAAAAAAAAGTTGATATTGCAAACAAGGAATTGAATAGACCTAAGTCATTCTCTAGTTGCACCTATTGAGGATAGGCTGAAGGGACACACCACCAACAACATGAGTTCATAAAGTGTTGACGACCGGAAGTACCTACCTACATACTCCAATACCTTAAGCGAGCTGCACTTTGAACGAATATGAAGTTGAGTAGCTATATGTAGAACCTACCTGCGATTTAAAACCAAAACTCACGCAAGATCGTAGGTAGGTGTATTCCCGAATCCGATGAACGAACAACTGAACTTGATAGGATACCTAGGTATTGTGCAGAAAAAAATAACCCTCCTCTCTGTTTCTCAGGATGTATCACTAATAATATCTGGAATCGGAATATTATCATTCCTTCTATTCCAAATATTCTTCAAATTAAAATCGAAAAAAGAAGAAAAAGCAAGCAATGGCCACGCTGTGAATAATGGATCGATTCCAGTACAAAACGAAGAAAATGGAACTATAGGAGTCGCCAAGTCAAAAATTATGTATTTTCTTCGTATGCCGCTTCTATATCAAACTAGTTTATTGTAAGTATAAGAACTTGATTCGCTTCTGCAGCCCAGAATCTCTTCATTCTTAAGCTTTTCTGCAAACACCGACTAAATGACAGCTCCTATTTCTAAACAAATGGTCAAAAGGATACCTAGGTTTTTTTTTGAGGGTGGGGGAGTTCATCAAATAACTTCTCTCGCTCTGGGTGGAGCGGGAGCGTGTGTCAGACTTTTACTGACTAAAACGCACGTGTGTTCCTTCAGTTGCCTGTGTGCTAGGAGGGGCCACGGTATCTCTTTTGAACTAAGGTTAGGTATCTTTTTGACCATTTATATTACTATCCCTGGGGCTAAAACTGTCGAGCTCGCATCGCTCACTGGTGCATCTTGCATTCTTTTAGAAGAATCACCGTTTTATAAAGCGCGTTATTAAGCGCCCTAACAAATATCAAATTATTTAATAACCTGGCAACACTGATACGTCAACCACGTAATTTTTTTTCATCTCGTATTTCCCGTTTTTAATTAACTTCCGTGAACACAAAAGTGAAAATACCACACTCAATACCGCAGTAAACCTTTAGAATAACAGTAAAAATAAATTAACGATGAAAAACACCAACAAAATGAAAAAACCAAAAAATGCCCAGAAACAAAGACTAACGGTTGTCAAATTCGGGCTCCCATACTAAAGGATTAAGGGAATATGTGAAATATGAATGTTGACGAGATCAGCAGCTCGCCGTGAATGCCTACCACCCCCGGACTCGTCGCTCAGCTCCGGCTCGCCGCCGCCGGAACCCAGCCCCATCGCGAGTGCTGTGACACCGGCCGTGGCAGTTGCGTCGAGCTCGAGTGACGATAATTCGACGTCGCGAACACCTGTACGTTGGCCGGGGAGAGGCCGGCCACCGAGAAGCTTGGGACTTAGGGGCCATCCGGCCCCGCGCCGGGTTCCCGCTGCCGGTGGTTGTGTGCAGCGCATGAGATGGACTCAGTCCATGAACGAGAACGTCATGCGTGCATATAATGGGTCTATATGTAGAGGGGGGAACTAACCTCACTGCGTACCGCGAAAGGATGTTGTCTCTATTCCAAGTACTAGAACCAACCATCAACGTCTCGGCCCAACGACTGTCGGATGGTGCGGGTCATCCAACACAATCACAGGTTGGACGATACCACACTTGATAGGCTGCGCTCAGAAGTGCTGAGCAATCATATTGTCTCGACTCCGACACAGACCGCGGCACATGCGTCAACTATTGATGCAATCTCGCAGCGGTCCAATCATGTTGAAGAAGAAGATGATAGGGTTGCCACAGTAAGTAGCCAGTGCAACACCCGACTGAGGAGCGCACTGCAGGATGCGTTTCGCGAGTATCGATCCACTCCGACCGAGCTTAGACCCCGATTACCACGGCTACCTATGCACAAGAAAAATAGGGCGCTGATGTGTGCTTTGGACTCGCAGCTCAGGAATTTCTTCGAGAGCAGCGAGGCTCTCGTTTATACACACTCGATCCTGTATTGCGCTGCTGTTGCGGCATGTCGTTTAGCTAACGTCAAGTTTCCAAGCTATGACAGAGCTTCTCGACCGAAACTAGCCGCACCAGCCTGGCAGTGCAGGATCGAGTGCAAGACCCGAACAAAATGTGACGCACGTGTGCCGCCCGGATGATGCCACCACGAGTGCATTCTGGCGCAGCATCTGGTCGGTGCCCGTCTGTCACGCTGAGGCTGGTTGGATGCAGGATGTCGAGCGAGTGTGTGAAACTATACCAGAAATGGAACCTTGTTCAATTACGCCATTAGACGTAGCCAGAGCAATCCGTCCGTTACCGAATAGAGTATTTTACTCTATATGACAAAATTATCGAGATAGCTTAGGAAAAATGTTGTGTGTTCATGAAATAACAAAATAATTTTAAAATACAATTTAAAGATTTCAGTTTTTTTTAATCTCATTTTGCACACCATGAAATAGTAGCCGCCATGTTACTACGTCATACGGCATGTCAACTTAGCAACTTTGTACTTTTACTATGCAAAATCCTGTCTGCCTCTATGGATCATGGGTATATTTCAAGGCGACAGCTTGAGTCCACTTTGGTTCTGCTTAGCCCTGAATCCTCTAAGCCGACTGTTGGAGTATTCAGGTCTAGGCTATCGGCTGAGGAGAGGTGAAATTGGTGTGGACAAATGTGCAGTCTTGCATGTAAAGCGAGGTGAAATTATGGAATCCGAGGGAATTCAACTTTCGGATTCCATACACCTCAGATCCCTCTCCTCATCCGAGAGCTATAAGTATTTAGGTATGTCGGAAGCGTTAGGCATCAACGCTGCTAGCAATCGTCTAGGGACCGCTTCTTTGGTCGCCTAAAAAAGGTATTAATTAGTCTTCTCTCAGGCGCAAACAAGATGCGCACCTTCAACGGTCGGGTCATGCCGGTTATAATGTACTCTTTCGGCATACTAAACTCGATGCCCTGGATAATGGGTCCGTATACTGTTGACCACAGTACAATAGAAGACAGAGACGATTTCTACCATTACAACTACGGCAACACCAAAGGCAAATATGGAGTAGGATTCCTAGTTAAAAACCAACTGTCAGTAGAGGTCCTTGATTTTATCGGTATAACAGATAGAGTCGCTTTAATTCACATCAAGCTGCATGGAAAACTATATAGTATCGGTCAAACCTACGCACCTACCCAAAAAGCAAACGAAAAAGAAATAGAATAGTTTTACACCACCCTAGATACATTATTGGAAAAAAGCAACACAAATTTTATATTTCTTGGGGACATGAATGCCAAAATTGGGCAACCAGCAGAAGGTGAAAACAAAGTGATGGGCAGCTACGGATACGGTAAAAGAAATAAGAGAGGTGAAAGATTTGATCATTTCTGCCTTCAGAATAATTTGGAAATAGCCAGACACGACAAAATCTGTGCAGAACTACTACGACAATATAGAGAATACAATCTTACAGAGCGCTGAATGTACTAGCATCAAGTTTGCATCATCAAACTTTATCAACAGGAAGAAAGCAATAATAACAACAGAAATTATAGAACTTAATCAGCAACGACACCACTTAAAAACAAGCACAAGAAAACAAAAAGGGAAAAAATTCAATTTATACATATAGCAAGTTATACATATAGACAAATAAATAAACCGATTTAGAAAAATATAGAGTCAATATTATAGAAAATCACATCTGAAAATCTAGAGCAGTTAAAAGGGCGTATAAATATCTAACTAACTCAAAAATACGTGATGAACCAGCTTCAAAACGAGAAAAATCGACTTTATTCACATTACAGTCTAGCCTATTAGCTAATAAGTAGAGATCGGATAATCGGATGCATATTTACCTAAAGTTCATATTTAGTTACGAGCAGAGATGGGATCATGCAAATAGCCGCAAACTTTTACCAGCAACTGTATGCATCACAAGATACCACAAACCAGGAAAAACTAGCCGAGGAAAGAGTTTCTCAAAACAATGACGAAGTACCAATATTTAATACAAATGAAATCGAATGCTTGTTAAAGTTATTAAAACCCGAAAAAAAAACCAGCATCTGATGGTATTACAAACGAAATGCTAATTGCCGGTACAAACGCTCTCACTTCACCACTAACAAACCTATTCAATTTAATACTATCAACAAAAGAAATACCTAAACAGTGGACGTGATCAGATATCGTTTTGCTTTTCAAAAAAGGAGACCCGAAATCAATCCCAATATCAAACTACATACCAATCAGCCTCACGTCGTGCGTCTACAAGGTGTTTGCATCGACTCTACTCCGACGTCTTACTAGTATCTTAGATGAACACCAGCCAGTAGAACAGGCAGGTTTTGTAAAGGGGTTTTTGACAACAGATCACATCCACACTTTGAAACTTCTCCTTGAAAGATACAACGAAAACAACCTACCTATATATGCTTTATTGACTATAGCAAAGCATTTGACTCTATATCCCACAGTGCAATTTGGCGAGCTCTATTACTTACCGATGGAAGAAAACGTTAACTTCATTTTTTCTGCTCACATTTGTGCAGTTTTTAAAATTTATCACAGCGCAATTAGGCATTTTTGATTTTTTGACCGACGTCCAACTAGCGAGGCGCACCGATGCAGACTCAGCGCGACAGTGGCCACGTTAAGCATTTTATGCTTAAGCCGCAGACGCGAAGTGGGTGTTCTTGCGTTACCTAGGTCTATCTATATCTGTGGTTGTAGCAAGGAAAAATTTAAAACTTGAGAGGTTAGCACATACTGACGCTATGTGTCTACGCATTACAAGTATGTGCCCGACCCAGTTCTCAAAAATCACCATGTCACGTTGTACTGGGATCGGTATATCATTACTGACATGACTATTGTAGCCAATAAGCCTGATATAGTGGTGATAGACCGGGTAGCGCGCCGCACAATGATAGTCGATGTTAGCATTCCCCATAACGAGAATCTCGTGAAAGCTAAGAAAGAGAAACAAATTAAATATCTCGACTTAACAACGAGATTGTTGACATGTGGAATGTGAACTCGGCTGTAATTGTGCCGATTGTCGTATCAGCCAATGGACTGATGGCCGAAAGCCTCGATGAACATCTCTCGAGGCTTTCGTTAGGCGGTTGGATCAAAGGCGTGATTCAGAAGGCATTTCTCCTCGATACGGTCGCATCGTGAGTAGGTTCCTGTCTCTGAAGCCCTACCTTAGGTAGCTTGGACCTTGCTTCCGATACCGGCGGACCACTATTTTTTATATTTTTAAATGTTTATGTATTTATTATGGATATAAAATAAATAAAGGATTAAAATAAATAAAACTAGCTGATGCCCGCGGCTTCGCCCGCGTGGATGTCGGTTATCGCGACCAAAAGTAATCTTGAAATTTTGATCCCGTTCCCGCAACCCATGGGAACCTATTCCAGATTTCCAGGGATAGAAAGCAGCCTATGTCTTATTCCAGGCTATAATATATCCCTGTACCAAATTTCAGCCATTGCATCAAGCGAAGCGAGGCGCTTGAATTTTATTCCCGCGTCCGTAATTTTTTTGCGATTACTCCTAAGACATTCGTTTAAATTAGGTATATGGTGTATCTCTTATACACCATATACCTAATTTAAACGAATGTAAAATAATGTCCATGAAATGCTTAAAGCCTCTAACTTATTTAAAATGATAAGGATTAATACCGTATTTGTGTATATACTTAGCTTGCCAATTACCGCTTTATAATTGCCCATTTTTTAAAGTATTCAAATGGATATAGTATGTTATCCTTAAGAGATAGAAATATACCATCGCGGCTTTTCTGTAGACCTCTAGAAGATACACAATTCCACCATACATCATTTTGTAATATCTCAAAGGGCTTGAAAGCTAAGACTTATTTTTTTCCAACACCTCCAACAAATATCATTATATTATAGCCAATGTATACAAAAACTTGACAAATTATATACCTACTAAAACCTTCCTCGAGAACCACTCTATCCATTGGTAAAAACAATATGAAAATCGGTGTATTAGTTTTTGAGTTTATCGCGAACAGACAGCTAGACAGACGCGGCGGAGGACTTTGTTTTATAATATGTAGTGATACTGCAAAACCTGACCTTTCCGAAAAAATATCTACCTACAAGTAGGTTCAAACGCAGGCCAGGCCTCACAAATGTTAGATGCCCGCCACTGACCTTCACATAAATTATTAAAAAAATAACTAAGTACTTACCGACCTAGGTCATTTTCGACTAAGTCATTTTATACAATTTCTATGTTATGTAATTGATCACACGAAAGACAATAGTACTAATATTATAAATAGGTAAAGTTTGTGAGTTTGTGAGGTTGTAGGGGGTAATCTCTGGATCTACTGAACTGATTTTGAAAATTATTTTCTATAGAAAGCCACGTTATTTGTGAGTGTCATAGACTATATGACACTAACAAATGGTACTAACCGAACCACACTCATAATTTCATCACAAGTAAAAATGTTTACCGCCCAACGAAGTAGGCACGGGTCAGCTAGTGATAGATATTGTAGGTAAAGAGCTTTATTTACACCGATTGCAACCTGCCTACTGGGATAGATAGGTACTAGAACTTACTTAGCACCTAAGCAACTTATACATAGATAAGTAGGCACCTTATAACATACCAATTTTGATTTCCATGTTTCAGATACGTATTTTCCCGGTTATACTGGGCTCTAAGTCTAGTCTACGTGCCGCTGTTCCTAGAAGAGCGCCTGGTCTACAACCCTAGCGCTGGATCCGAGCTGGTCGCCAGTGTTCCCCTAGTCCTATACATATCGTCATTCTTCTTCTCTTTACTTCTCAAGAGTAAAATTAACCGATTCGGGAATCAGGTAATTTCAAGAAACGGACACGGAGACCTACAGTTTATTATTACGTGAATCGAATAATATATTTTGTTCACATCTTGCGCAGGAGCATCACATGAGATACGTAGTGCGACAAGCAAGCCTATCCTGGCCCGGTGACAGAGGAATAATAACAGATCTTGTACATTTTCTGAGTGACTTCGAATTCCAATTAAGGGCACCGAGCCATTTATGCCTGCTGCATTAAGTACCTATTTGTAATATAGGTCGGTTCATAAAGGTACATTATTTTCAATAAACAATTTCCTCCACAGATGGCGTATCTAATAGGAAGTCTACTAAGTCTGATAAGCTGTCTATGGATAGCTGTAGCTATAGATCCACACGCTAACATAGTACAAATATATATGGTCGCTACGTTAATTGGTAAGTCTTACAACAGGCCTATTATTTTCACTAATTTGAAAATTAAAACGCCACACGGTACGTTTCATATCCCTTCGTAACTTTCAATGTTAAATTCCTTATGAAACGGGACATTTAACTTGCTTACCTAAGTACTTGAATATATTATACCTTATCTACTTTAAAAAAAAATCGAATGCATAACCTCCTCCTTTTTTGGAGTCGATAAAAAATTGACATCAAACAGCTTGAGCATGCGCGGGTACGTCATTTGAGGAACGTAATGGGCGAAGGGGGTTGGGGGGGTATTTTCCATACAATGGTAATACCATCTTTGTTCAAGATACATATTTGCCAGCTACCTTTAAGCGTTTAGCGAGGTTGGTACCTACTGCTTAGCGAGGATTCGTCCGTCATGGAGCTGAGGGTCTATCGTTAGCCAGCGCTCGCCAAACTCTCTAACATCGCTTTAATTAACACGCTTTTAATATTATTTCCAGGTGCGGGTAGTTCCATAACCCTCGTGTCCAGTCTGTGTGTGACTGCGGACTTGATCGGCCCGCATTCTCATCAAGGAGCCGCCATCTACTCTATCGTAACTTTCGCCGATAAACTCGTGACGGGAATAGCAGTCGTCGCCATCGAAAATTAGTTAGTATACTTAAATTAATTGATCGTCATTGAATATCAACATTTATTGGGGCTTGTGGATAAATAAAAACAGCCGCACGGGTCAATAGCAGCGTTAAGCTACCGCAAGGGGGAATCCAAAATAACAGCATGTTGTAAAAACACAAAAAAAAAACAATTTCATACCGCTCCAAAACATTATTGCACAAAACAACTTTATGGCGCTAACGGTGCTTGCTTGTGCAGCAAAAACTGTGACAGATTGCCTCTTTTCACACTGCATTATTTAAAATTAAAGAACCATTAAAATCGAGTCATAAGTTACTTTACGAAAAAAGTTAAAGTTGTTTTCTGCAACTGGCTGTTAGGGCCGATTTTTGAGATCTTCTTTATCGTCATAAAATAGTCAGCTGCATGGAAGTGAGGGGTAATATGTCAGTCGCTTAAGGCCCTGGTATCTTTAAATATTCTCGGTATGAGCGATAATAGTTCTTATTGCAATCTGTTACGGGTTAAAATCTGTTGTAATAAATTCGAATAACAAATGAGCAAGCGTATGTCGTAAAAAAGGAAATATAATCGTATAAAATTAGATATTAACTATTTAATAATAAATAATCCATCACTGGATGCAGTTTGGTATTTGAAATTTTATGGTATATTTTTAATTATGTTTATAACTGTTAATGAAGGTATAAACCGATTTTAAAGATAATTAAGAGGTGACTTTGATGATTTTTTTGATGCATTACAGTATGTTTAATTATGTTTTGAGTTCCATCGCTATATGCAAAAAAGACTTGAATATATCATATATTTTTTTGCTTTCAAAATTATTTACGGTTAAAGAGATACACAGCTTTAAACAACCACCTTTTTGAGCGTTTTCCAGAAATCTCCGCCTTAAATGAGCTTAATGAAATTTGTGATGGCACATCAAGGCTAAATTCGTAACTATGGATAGGTAATAGGTAGGTAACACGGGCTGGTGTCCGCAACTCCACGTCAAACCGCGTATTTTGCGTATGGGTGGAAAAGTCGGTTATTCGATCCATCCCAACTCGTCGAGGAAAGACAGAAACGCCTTGGTGTTACTGACAATCTCCTGGGTTACCGAAGTACTTTGCCCTGGCGACCACCGGGCAGTTTAGCAGCATCTGAACTGCTGTCTCGTCGTCCTTCATATAGGCCCTGCACAGCGGACTGTGTGTCACTCGTATGACAAAGGGGCGTTTATTAAATGGCCATGGCCCTGGCCAGTTAGTTACAGCTACCGTAACCGTACGCAGCTGTTGTTTAGTTAGACGGAAAACCTGTTTCGTGAGGCCTGAAAACCTATACGAAATGCTTCCTTAGCCTGCCTGCACTCACCTTAGTCCAACCATAGTTTGTGATGTTGATCCTTGGATCGTCTCCTTACCAGAGTGCGTAGGCATCCGAAGGGGATTGGGGCGATAGGTTCAGGTCCCACTGGTGCTAGGCTCGACCCCCTCCTGGCAAGGTCGTCGGCTGCATGGTTACCTAGCGAACCGCTGTGGCCTTTGATCCATTGAACTACGCGAGACACCCAGAAAGTTTTGCGAAAATAAAAATAAATGTTCTATAGGTAAATATTTTATAATAAATCTTTTCAAAATACTCTCCACTAGCCTCATCACAAACTTTCATCCCTCTGAACCAGTTTTCGAAACACTTTTTCCAGTCCGCCGCAGACACCTCGTTTACAGCCCGCTCGAACGCTGACAGCGCATCTTCCGGCGACGAAAACTGTATCCCTTTGAGCTGTTTTTTTATTTTCGGGAATAAAAAGAAGTCACACGGTGCTAGGTCAGGGGTGTAAGCAGGGTGGCCCAGGAGTTTAACCGGTGTGTTGTCCAGGAAGTCCCTCGTTTCGAGCGCGGTGTGCGAAGGCGCGTTATCGTGGTGGAGCAGTAGCCCGCGGAGCCCTGTGTTTGGTCGCTTGTTGCTCACAACAGCGAAAACTTCTGCCAAGCATTTGGCAGTATACCATTCAGCGTTGATGCTTGTATGGTTCCGTAAAGGAAAATCAAATTGGAAAAACTCGCTATCAAAATCTTGCCCCGCTTCTAGATCGCTTCACTTTGGTAGGCATTGTTTCGTTTTGAAGCACCCAAACCGTTGAGTGGCACTTCGTTTCTGGATCGTATTGATAAATCCATGACTCATCACCTGTAATGATGTCGTAAACTTGCCGCGAGCCTGCTTCGTTTTGTTTATCATATCACGGCACCATTCCACCCGGACCTGCTTCTGAGCATCGGTGAGGTTGTGCGACACAAAGCGTGAAACTATCCTCCTGACGCGAAGATGCACGTGTAGAATTTCGTGAAGGCTGCCCGATCCAACCTGCAGTATGTGCTAAATCTCTTGATACGTAACTCGCCTATTGTCATTTCATTAAAATTTTCACGACTACTTCTTTCTTCCACCCCCCAAAGTTAGAGCTTGAATTCGTTATACCAACGATACACAGTTGTCTTAGAAGGGCCTTCATCCATTAATGCCATTTGAAGTCTATCGATATATACGATTCGACCGGTTTCAGGCGACACTAGAAATCGTAAAAAATCATAGCGCGAAAATGTTCTCGGCGCAGATCCACTTTTTAATCAGACACGATCATTTAAATTATCTCGCAAACAATGTGGAGGCAAATTTTGAAATTGGAACATACCTATTATAACTTACAAATAATCATATTTTCAAAATAGCTTATAACTGGCCTGTCTCTCACACATATAAAAACTTTTTTCGCAATACTTTCTGAGTGGCTTGGTATGGGCAACGTGATCAAAGGATCGATGTCCTGAATTTTGATCATGGAACGCCGTGCGTGCGTTGCGGCCGGTGCCTATCAGTCGACCCTTACTTAAGCCGCCTGTCCCGACAGTCATTTGTAGATCTTTGACAGACGGTATGGGTGGTCAAAAACAACCAGTCTTACCAAGAGATGTCGTACCGTGTTACCTACCCTACCCAGTAACTAGGTTTTGGAGGTCAAATACGCAGTCGCTCTATGTAAAATACTGGTTTTCAGCTGCATCTGGTTAAAATGCAATCCGACCCCAACATAGTCGTGAAAAGGCTACTTAGGCAGATTGAATTAATTTCTTCTTTTAGTAAACGGAACGGGAGCTTGAAACTGGGTATGTATGGGCTTTAGCGCCTTTTTCTTGTTCGTATGTTGTCGGCACAAACTAAACGAGAATATTAGCTGACGCAGTGGTAGCTAGAAGCTTATGCAGAGGCCTAAGTAGGTGCCTAGTAAAAGATTAGCCGGTCAGCAGGTTGGTAGGTCGGCTGACTGCCCAGGATGCGCAGGACGAGAGCTTAGTAAGCACTTAAGCGTCCTCTCTCATCATGAATGTCACTCATACACATCTGCGTAGCCTTTTCCCAACTCTGTTGGGGTCGGTTTCTAGTCTTACCGCATGCAGCTGAATACCAGTATTTTACATGGAGCGACTGCCTATCTGACCTCCACAATCCAAATACTGGGTAATATGATAGCCCTTGCTAAGACTGGTTGTCAGACTTCCGGCGGGCTTCTGAAGACCCGTAACGACCGTCAAAGATCCAAAAATTACAGCCGGCACCAACAGCTTAACGTGCTTTCCGAGACACGGAGGGGTCTCGGTATGTTAAGATGGATAGGTACCCATCCACGGACCAACCGCGACAAGCGTAGCTTAACCTGATCGATCGACCTGTCCGGCTGTTGTTATACTTAGCCACAAGCACCTCACCGTCACTCACTATTGTGCTTTTTACATAAAATGACAAAAAATATGACGTTCCTACACGAGTAAAGAACGTCATATTTTTTGTAATTTTATGCCCTACAGCAAGTTGTTCCGGGTTTGGGTGGAATGAGCGTAGGTATATGACATTAGGATCGCCCCCTATGACATGGCATTTAACACAAGTCGCGAAAAATCTATGGCCGTTTTACGTGGATGTGATGTGACGCATATTCTTCCCCATTTCTTTTTGTGTTTGAGTTCTTTGTTTGCGTCATGTTTACCGCAAATAAACGTATATTTTTTTCATTCTTCTACTTTTAAATGATACTTACACTTGGAGTAACTGTAAGTATCATTTAAAAGTAGAAGAATGAAAAAAAATATACGTTTCATTCTTCTACTTCTACATAAATAACTCTCCATATTAATCCAATAATCCAATAATCTCTCCATAATTCTTCTTCTTCTTATTATTAAAAAATATACGTTTTGTGGAAATATAGGTAGAAATGATCTAGTTTAAAACTGAACGCCCCTCCACTGCTAGTTGCATACACATTTCAAATGTTTGTATTGCTTTTTTGTGGAGGGGCGTGCAGTTTTAAATTAGACGATCTCTACCTCCCTACGCATGATGTTCTTATGTTTATAAAATTCCATAGGTAAATAGGTAGGTAGATTTAAAAAAAATGTAGAATCGCTAAGCCAGCAGCCAGGGTTAGTGCAGGTGTATTAATAATAATAACGAATATCGGTCCACTCCGACCGAACTTAGACCCCGATTACCACGGTTACCTATGCACAAGAAAAATAGGGCGCTGGTGTGTGCCTTGGACTCGCAACTGAAGAATTTCTTCGAGAGCAGCGAGGATCTCGTTGATACACACTCGATCCTGTATTGCGCGGCAGTTGCGGCATGTCGTTTAGCTAACGTCAAGTTTCCAAGCTGCGACGGAGCTTCTCGACCGAAACCAACCGCCCCAGCCTGGCAGTGCAGGATCGAGCGTCGTATTGATGGGGCAGGGTACTCATCGGCAAACTATACTGCTTCAGGGAGGGCAACACACGACCACGAGTGATGCGCTTTGTGAGGCGGGCTTTCTCGGGGACCGGAATCAGTCCTCCAGAATACATGTCCCGTGTCACAGAGCGCATCGACTTCCTGAAGCAGAACGTTTGTGCATGGGCGAGCCGTATTCGGCTGTATAAGCGGCGGGTTGATCAATCACACGCAGAATCGCATGTTCCAGAGCGATGAGAGGTGGGTATATAGAGCCTGGGAGCGACCCAAACAAAATGTGGCGGACGTGTGCCCCCGGATGATGCCACCACGAATGCATTTTGGCGCAACATCTGGTAGGTGCCCGTCTATCACGCTGAGGCTGGTTGGATGCAGGATGTCGAGCGAGTGTGTGTAACTATACAAGAAATGGGGCCTGTTATAATTACACCATTAGACGTAGCCAAAGCAGTTCGTCCGTTACCGAATTGGAAATCACCGGGACCGGACGGACTGCATAACTTTTGGTTAAAATGGCTTACTAGTTCACACAGTCGCCTGCCATCTCAATTCCAATCATCCTTAGAGTCTGGGTCGCTACCGCATTTTCTAACAACAGGCGTTACCCACCTGCTCCATAAGTCAGGTAGTCCCGCGGAACCCAAGAATTATAGACCGATCACATGTTCGTCGACGGTTTATAAACTTCTCACATCCATTTTGAGAACGAAAATTAATACACACATTGAAAATAACTCGATTATGTCTCCCTCTCAAAATGGATGTAGGAATGGATCCCGTGGTACTAGTGAGCTACTCCTCATCGACATGGCCAGCAGGTTCGTCGATCTCGTAGGGATCTGTCGACATGCTGGATAGATTATAAGAAGGCCTACGACTCGGTGCCACATGCATGGCTCATAAGGGTGTTAGAGTTGTACAAGAATGGTGTAACTCTACACCTTCCTTGAGTAGTGCATGGGGCAATGGAGGACAGTCCTACACTATCCAGGAAGTCCACAGATCCAGGGGAATGATGAGCCTGTATGGATCAAGCGGGGAATATTTCAGGGCGACAGCTTGAGTCCACTTTGGTTCTGCTTAACCCTGAATCCTCTAAGCATACTGCTGGAGGATTCAGATCTAGGCTATCTGCTAAGGAGAGGTGGTCCGGTTATATCTCACCTCCTCTACATGGATGACCTTAAACTATTTGCCCCCAACAAATTACAACTGATGGAGCTACTGAAGGTAACTGAAACTTTTAGTAGCGCCATCAGGATGGAATTTGGTGTGGGCAAATGTGCAGTCTTGCATGTAAAGCGAGGTGAAATTATGGAATCCGAAGGAATTCAACTTTCGGATTCCATACACCTCAGATCCCTCTCCTCATCCGAGAGCTATAAGTATTTCGCAATCGGGTATGTCGAAAGCGTTAGGCATCAACGCTACTGACATGAAGCAATCGTTGATGGAGCGCTTCTTTGGTCGCCTGAAGAAGGTATTAATTAGTCTTCTCTCAGGCGCAAACAAGGTGCGCACCTTCAACGGTTGGCGATTTAAGTACTCAAGCTAAGTACGGTAGTTACTTAAAAGAATGTCAAGTTTAGTAAATTTCCTTATCACAGAATTCAAGAGATCTCTCTGTATAAATAAAATTTCACACGTTAACCTAAAAGGGAAACTGGGTATAAATTCATGCATCAAAATCGATTGCAAATCATTTCATTGTTTCATTGTTTCGGACAAGAAGTTAAGTAATTTTTGTTTAGTTCTTAGTAGACCCCACATCCACAGCCGCGGCCTCCATAGCCTTCACGGCCTTCAACTGTTGGGTCATGCCGGTTTTGATGTACCTACTCTTTCGGCATACTCAAATGGGCTCAAACTGAACTTGACGCCCTGGATAGGAGGGTCCGTACACTGCTGACCGCAAATCGGATGCATCACCCACGATCATGCATGGGGATGCACCGTGATGTGGTCGCAGTAGACAAGGGGCTCACCCCGCTATCCATGGCTAAAGAGAACTGGCGCAAACCTGTAATACTTACTATCAATGACCGCAAGGAAGTATGGCGAAACAAGGAGCTTCACGGGCGCTTCTATCGAGCTCTTCATGAGCCCGGTGTAGATTTTTTGTGTCCGTTACCCAGGCCAGATGTTGTCGAAAATGGTCATTTGAATCTTATAGATAATTAGTTTTGCGGCTTCTGTAATTGTTGCGCACATTTTTAAATTTGTTGCGCTTATAGTTTTTTAATTATTTCACAAAAACATTTCCTGCTGGGGTAACGTTACCCCAGCCAGACCCTTTTCTTTCTAATGGGAATATTTAAATAATTACTAGCTATAAAATTAGTTGTCTAGATGAAGTAAATGTTGTGCCTTATTTTGTATTTGTTCTTTCATCGGTTGCGAAGTTATTCGAGATTTTGCTGGGGTAACGTTTTTGGTTTTGATAGATCTTTGAAATGGTTAAGCGGATTCTTATCATATTTTGTACATGGCTTCTTGGGAATTCGTTTAAATTTGTTCTGCAATAAAAAAACCAAAATAATACATAGCTTAAAGGTTATTTCATTAAATAGAAAAACACTTCAATCGGTCCCAGCACTCTCAATAAGAGCTCTAAAGACTTACTTTAAACGTTATTTTAAAGCTTATAACTGCCTTCAAATGTATGTGAAGTTTCATTAGTATCCTGTAAGTATTTAACAAGTTATAATGATATTGAGTTCTTCACGAGCACGGTCTTGATGCGCGCGGTGTTATTTGGCCACTGGATTGGATATATGAACTGAATGTTATGTCAATTATTAGTTTTTTAGTTCAGTTGTATATCAGTAAAATTTCAGCTCAGTACATTGGATAATTAATGAGATAATACGATTAAACTCATCAGGAAGTGAATGACCGTGGTAACCCGACCAAGTTTAGGTGGTTACGAAAAAGCGAAAACGCAGAACATTCGCTTTTTCGTAACCACCTAAACTTGGTCGGGTTACCACGATCATTCACTTCCTAATGACTTTAATCGTATTATCTCATTAATTATCCAATGTACTGAGCTGAAATTTTACTGATATACAACTGAACTACAAAACTAATAATTGACATAACGATCAGTTCATATATCCAATCCAGTGGCCAAATAACACCGCGCGCATCAAGACCGTGCTCGTGAAGAACTCAATATCATCATAACTCGTTAAATACTTACAGGATACTAATGAAACTTCACGTACATTTGAAGGCAGTTACAAGCTTTAAAATAACGTTTAAAGTAAGTCTTTAGAGCTCTTATTGAGAGTGCTGGGACCAATTGAAGTGTTTTTCTATTTAATGAAATAACCTTTAAGCTATGTATTATTTTGGTTTTTTTATTGCAGAACAAATTTAAACTAATTCCCAAGAAGCCATGTACAAAATATGATAAGAATCCGCTTAACCATTTCAAAGATCTAGCAAAACCAAAAACGTTACCCCAGCAAAATCTCGAATAACTTCGCAACCGATGAAAGAACAAATACAAAATAAGGCACAACATTTACTTCATCTAGACAACTAATTTTATAGCTAGTAATTATTTAAATATTCCCATTAGAAAGAAAAAGGTCTGGCTGGGGTAACGTTACCCCAGCAGGAAATGTTTTTGTGAAATAATTAAAAAACTATAAGCGCAACAAATTTAAAAATGTGCGCAACAATTACAGAAGCCGCAAAACTAATTATCTATAAGATTCAAATTACCATTTTCGACAACATCTGGCCTGGGTAACGCACACAGATTTTTTAGCGTCCGTATCCTGGCTACGTTTCAGTGACCTTTTCGGAGAAACTGAAGGTTTCGTCTGTGCAATTATGGACGAAGTTTTCTTGTAACGAATAACTACCGGAGACATATTATGAAGGACGGAACGGTTGACGTGTGTCGGGCATGTCACCGTCCGGGTGAGTCCATCAGACATTTTATCTCTGGATGTTCTCGTCTAGCTAACGGCGAGTACTTGCACAGGCATAACCAAGTAGCCAGGATTATTCACCAGCAACTTGCTTTGCAATATAAACTTGTGGATTCTGAGGTACCGTATTACAAGTATGTGCCCGACCCAGTTCGGGAAAATGACCATGTCACGTTGTACTGGGACCGGTCTATCATTACTGCCAGGACTATTGTAGTCAATAAGCCTGATATAGTAGTGATAGATCGGTTAGCGCGCCGCACAATTATAGTCGATGTTACCATTCCACATGACGGGAACCTCGTGAAAGCTGAGAAAGAGAAACAAATTAAATATCTTGACTTAGAACACGAGGTTGTTGACATGTTGAAAGTGAACCACGGCTGTAATTGTGCCGATTGTCGTATCAGCCAATGGACTGGCGACCGAAAGCCTCGATCAACATCTCTCGAGGCTCTCGTTAGGCAGTTGGATCAAAGGCCTGATTCAGAAGGCAGTAATCCTCGATACGGCTCGCATCGTGAGGAGGTTCCTGTCTATGGAGCCCCAACCACCGGTAGCTTGGACCGCTCCCGATACCGGCGGACCACTATTTTTTATATTTTTAAATGTTTTTTTCAGTTACTTTTATAAAAATATTTAAAAATGTAGTTAATAAGGATAGTAATTAAATAAATGACATAATAATAATAATAATCTTTTTAATATCAGGCGACTAAGGCTCATACATAAATTACACAAAATAATCTTAAACAATAATGAAAAATTAATACATACTAAAAACCAGCTAACAAAACTATAACTAAACACGTAAAGTTGACGGCGAATGAATAACTTCTTTTTACATTTTTATTTGGTTAATATTAGAGACATACACAAATGGCAAGGTGGTGACAATAAGTTCTTATAGTTAAAAATTGATGAATCGTTTGAAAATCCCACCAATAATAATAAATACGTACTATACCAACCTACTATAATATTTTTTTTTATTCTTCCGAATGTAAATATCTATGTAAACAATTAGTCAGCAGTTACAGTTGCCATTTTAAATTAAAAACTATACTTCAATATATTTCTACCCGCGGTATACTCTGGGATAGCCCGCAAAATTAAAATTTTCTTTAATTTTCGATATTTGCTGGTTAGTGCAATGTTTGTTGATTTGACTCCTCAATTGATGTGAATGATGAAAAATCAAATTCAAATTTTAAAGAAACACATTAGAGACAGGTAAATAACCACCCTCTAATGTATTTTCTTTAAAATTTGAATTTCGCTACCCTGGAGCTTTCACCTTAAATCCGTTTAACGCTAAGCGAATGTATTTACTGGAGCTAAAAATCCAGATAAAGAGATCGTTAATGGAATGTTTTTGGATCCTCATTAAATTAAGTATTTCAGACAGGAGCGAACTGTGCAATAGTTTAATAACTATTAAGTCCTGATTTATTATACATAATTATCTGACAGATTGATGGAGGGCCTTTTGGATAACGAAAAGAAAATTTTATACATTTCGATCACTCGTTTATACCTCCATGATACTTACAAAAAGCTTACTTACTTTTCCTTACTTACGTATTTGTTTGTTGCAGCAAATGTGAAAATGAAGCAGAATGTCCACAATACTACAGAGGAGTCCTAACTTATGCCTGCGGTGGAAGCGCAGTCTTGGGCATGCTATCTTTGTCTTTCGCAAAATTTATTAATAAGCCTAAAAATGAAACAGACTTATAAAACTCCCGTATTACATATTTTTTTATTATTTATTGTTTAGAGTTTGAATTGTGTACATATAAAACTTATGTTTAATACAAAATTAAAATGGCAATAAATAAAAATGATAGTTACAGTCGTAGCTGTACCCTACATCAATTCCAAAATGCATAAGAATATAAGAATTAGGAACTATGTTAATATTGTGATGCGATACAGATCATCAATACCTAAAGGCCATTCACACGGCTGTTCAGTACAGTACGATATTTATAGTAAAATAATACGATCATGCGTCAACATTCCACTGTTCACAGTTTATGATACAATTTGACACTTAGGTAGGTAACTTGGTAGTTGGGTCCTAGAGGTGGATTTATGCAAGTCGCGGGCAACAGCTAACCTACCGCCTTTTCAGAAAATTATACAAATACAACAAAATAAACTAATTAAGGCCGTGTGAACCTGTGCTTAAACGGGAGTTTTTTTTTAATAAACAAGATTTTCATTCATATTGGTTTTATTGAATTTAATTTAAATACATCCAAAAATGGATCATATCCATATATATATGTCTCGTTAGAAACCTCCTTTATTACAACCCTAAGATGAGGTTTCCCTAAACTTGATTTAACTTTGTTAAAACTTTGCAACTGCTTAGGTATAGCTGTTGCAAAAAATGGTGCTTCTATGTAAACACTATACAATTTGGGACAAGATTCTACTAATAAAGTAGGGTCACCAATTGGACAAAAATCCCATTGCTTCGTGTCTACAAAACTAATATTTTCTAAAGTTTTACACTTACCTAATAAATCAAAAAACTGTTGGAAATCCATTCCCTTATCAATCAAGCGTACATTTTTCATGGATTGACTTGCCTTTATAGCATGAAGAATATCATAAGAAGTTCTACATGCTGCAATAGCTGCAATTTCAACTGATAGTGTAACCAGATTATGACACTGCTCAAATAAATGTACAAAGAAACCTGCATTATATTTTACATACCCACTTAGACTTAAAAATGTAATTTTACTCAGATAGTGGCCCATAGATGGCAGGGAGGCTGATACTATCTGATTTGGTAAAAAAACTAAAGATAGCTGGGCCACATGTTTGTCTTTCAAAAAATTATCATAATCAAGTATTATATTGGGCATTGACCCTTTTCTCTTTGTGTTTAATCTATGATCAGGATTTGATCGATTTGATTCATTGTTTACCTCAATAGGTCTTGGTTTTGTATGGATCCAATCAGCATTTTGTGGACAGCTAACATCAGTGAGGGCTTCATAAAAATAAGGGAAACATGGCTTAACACGGTTATACAATTTTTGAAAAAACATACCATCAAATTGTGTAGTTTCTTTGTTCCATAGCATTAAAGCTATATTTCCTTTACGATCATTCTCATAATCTGTATAACTTCGTGTATTCACATTAAAATATTTACTGAAGAATGTATTAAATAATGGTGTAGCATAAACTAAAGGAACATGCCTATCAGATGTGTAGATTATACAAAATTCATAGTTTTCAAACTGTATTTTTGCAATGACAGGGAAATTGCTAATTCTTTCAAATATTCTTTTTGACCTCCAGTTTGTCAACCAAAAGGCAGCAAAGTGGCTAAAGTGAGGCATCTCATACCCGGTATCTATGCTAGTAGTAAATGTAGTACGCACATTATCTAGTTCGACAGCACTGAGTTTAAGTGTATTTAATTTGGATTTCTTTAAAATGTAAAGTACTACCGTAGAATACAACAAATTGCATAAGGCACCCACAAAATGAACATTTTCAAAATGTTCAAAAAGTGATTGACACTGCTGTAATGTGTCTTCTGCTATCAAAACAGTTCCTGGGCTAAATTTAAAGTCAACAGTAATATCTTTCAGAGTTGGACACACACTATTTATTGCCATTAAATCTAAAATATTTAGATTTGTGTATGAGATATCTAAAACTTTCAGACGTTTTAACTTCTTAAAGGCTGGTAAAACTTTTGTTTTGGTTAAGTCAGGAACGCCACGCATGTTGAGCTCTAGCAGATGATTTGATATAGCATTGAAAAAGTTTAGCTTCAGTGTGTTCACTGTGGCCACTATACTCAGAGACATGTTGCATTCTACAATAACACCATGCAGACTAAGAATATTTCTGAAAGAATTGCAAGCATTATACATGCTGCACAGTGACGAAAAATCTAGTCTTCTTACAATCATCACAATTACTTCTTCTGGAAGGTCCGTAATAAGAGGCATTGTAGCTGTAAAAAAATAAAAACATCATTAATTACCAAAAAAGAATTAAAGCACAGTAAGATAATGTTTTCTTGTTTCTAATTCTATTGTTTTTATATAATCACTAATATTTTTTTATAATTAGCCACTAGTATTTTTCTTTAAATGAAATACTGTTTCCTTGTTGTTATTTACCTTTTAAATCCTGACAAATATCACTAATGGTTGATAATACTTGCAGTGCTTATTGTCATGAAACAATAATAATTATTATTTTGCACTACATACTAGGATTATTTTTTTTTTTTGTATTTATGCATTTCTACATGCAAACAACATTGCAGTTAATTACTCAGGATGCACAGACTAAAGTAGCTCAGACGGTAATCTCAAAATTCTCCCTGGGGAAAAAAAAAAGGAAAAATCGCTTTACGAAAATACGAATCCGTACACAGAGTACTTTTTTTTATGATTGATTTCACAGATAAGGTAATAATACTTTAAACTAGTATCGATTTTACGTTCTGTGCAGTGAGCCACAGAGTGCAATATTAAAACCATAGAATATATAAAGTGTTCTTTTTTCTGCTGATTAATACTATTACCATACAATGTTGCCAACTGGGTATCAGATTTTCGGGCTAAATCGAGTTCTAAAAAGGGCAAAATTAGCAATTTTTTTTTAGAAGTGCTAAATAAAGAATAATATAAACAGATATTTTAGAATAACTGATTGCATGAATAACCACTGTATACATTTTTAATATAATACATCATTCTGGATCATAAAATATCGTTTAAGCATAAAATTACGCACTAATTCCTCCCGAAGCGTTTCACTTTGTGCTGACGACGTTGTATTTGTGGTATGGAATTTATGGACTCAAAGTTCATAATTTATTTTTAATTACGTTCATAGTGCTGAAAACTTTTTTTTTCTCAGTGAGCTGAGAAAAAAATAATCGATTTATTACAAATCGATTTTCAATATTTATAAACAGATGGTGCCATTTATCGGCTGACAAGTGACATTCCTTTTTTACGATTAGTGACCCCACGTTTTTCATTTATCGCACAGATGGCGCTGTTCGCAAAATTCGATTAAAATGTGTAGTTTGGCTACATTGGTATAGTCACAGTATTACAATATTTCAATACTGTAATATTGTAATACTGTGGTATAGTCTTACAACGCATAACATAACTTTTTACTTAAAAAAAGAGAGTAAGCAAAATAATCAATTTTCAATATTTATATACAGATGGCGCCATTTATCAACTGACAAGTAACATTCCTTTTTTACCTTTAGTGACCCCACGTTTTTCATTTATCGCACAGATGGCGCTGTTTGCAAAATTAAAATACAGTACAATACACACACACACACACACACACACACACACACACACACACACACACACACACACACACACACACACACACACACACAGTATACAGTTTGGCTACATTGGTTTAATCTAACAACGCGTATCATAACTTTTTACTTAAAAAAGAGAGTAAGCAAAATAATCGATTTAATATTTAGAAAATCCATTATTAAAAATCGATCATAAGAAAATAACAATCGATTAATATAAAAATCGATTATTTTGTTCACATCCCTACCTACAAACACTGGCAAAAAGATCCGGTTGTCGTCGCTTGTCTGTGGGCTTGACAAACTACAACCCCACAGACAAGTGACAACGACATCAGTCGCTAGCTTAGAGCATTTAACCTATGGAGATGGCAAGCAGCGAATCACTGAACAAATTTTTCTGCCACTTTTTGCGGGAGGCGAGGTAAACACATACAGCACACTACAAAAATTTGACAACCACACACAGATACATGCTTCCTATTGCTACAAACGCACACGAAAAAATAAGCCACACACTAAGGAAATAAAATACACATTGACAAAATTGTACGTATCTATGCAGTTGCCTAGGCACACTAGGACACAAAGTGCTAGTGATGTGACACAGACAATGAATGGTATTTCATAGCATGAATGAATGAATAAATTGTTCATTCGTTTTATTTTCTTGCACACAAAAATATGCAATATGATTAGTGCCTGCGAAACTACGTACGTACAGACGCCAGCACATCAAGCTACCTCAATCTGTCAAATTTATTTGATAGATTTTCAACTTACGAGATATACCTAAGGTTCATGTTCAATTGGGAAAATTTGACAGTTTGGGGTAGCTTGATGTGCTGGCGTCTGTACAAAGCAATTTTAGTATTAGAGAAAAAGAACGATTGTATTTATTTTTATAGTCAAACATTTTCTCATATTACTTAACATTATAATATGCCAAAACCAAAATCAAAAGTTATTTATTCAAATTAGGCTGAGAATCAGCACTTTTCGAACGTCAAAATACATAAGACAGTCCCCCAAAAACGCACATCCTTCACCTATTGCTGAACCTGTGCCTTTCCTATACATTTAGGGTCTGCAATTCGGGATTCATACTTGAGGCCCGTTCTTTAATACGGGCTTGTATATGTCGCAACCTAACAAAGGATACGGTAAGCGAAGAGGTTGCACTTCCCGCAGTGTCGGAGACGTTGCAGAGGCAGATGGCCCTATTGTATAAGTGGCCTAAGCATCAGCCAGCCAGTTCATTAAATGTTGTATTAGACGTATCGGCTGAATATCATTCAGGCCGCTAGTTGAACGGCGCCGTTTAGTGAAAAGGCTAGGCGGTTGACCAAACGGCTAATTAAACCAGTTGGCTGCGACATATACGTGTCAAAAAGTAGGAAAGGGTAGAATATTTTAAATAATACAATCATTCAGATATACTTTTATTATTTTGATATAAATGACACTTTTACACATCCGCTTTTTGTGTTTCTTTTACTATTTGAATTCAATGTTTCCTAGCTAGATGATGAAACATACTAAATTTAAAGATGAATTTGTATCTTGACTAAGGTTATCTGTAAAAAAAAATAAGTAACAGTTTAAATAAGTGCCAACAGAATCAAACGAAAATGATGCCCATTCATTTTATTTTGTACGTACTGCATTTTCACACACCACACAACACCCTTGAAAAAGCTGGAAAAAGCGTACGGTCCGCGGTGGTATTTTAGATTTGGCCATCATATTATCTAACTATTTTATTTATTGTGTTTCTTAATCAAATTGCATGAGCTACAAAAACTCACATACGAAACGAACACAGTTATTTTTTACTATCCTAATTCAACAAAAGAAAAGAATTTAAATTGACTCACAAAGAACTGAAATTTATTGTGTTTATAATAATAATGTTTTTTTTTTATTTCAACCTGACTTGTCCAGATATATACACAAAAAAAAACTGGTTACTGAACATACTCTAAAAAAAAATATATTTTATCAATCATTCATTCAAGTTGTCCCAGCACTATACAAATCCCTACCCCTGTACTCAGTTTGCGCTACCAACGTACCACTGTATTTTTCTATCGTAACGTCAAAAACGATTATTTCGACATTGTACATAAATCACACTATAATACTACATAATTTATACTTACATTTCGTAGGAAACACCATGGTTCTGCAAATTTGAAGTGGCAGATCGCTTTTTGCACGAGAAAACTGCACAATTAACCATTTTTTGGGAGCACTCACTTGCGAAGTTGCGACACAATACGATACACAATGACAGCCGTCGCGAATCAACTAGTTTTATAAAACGTGCATGGCCATAAGGCCAATCGACTTTGGCAGAGGGGTTCACTCAACTATGCCGTCTCCATAGGTTAAATGCTCTAAGGTCGCTAGATAATCGCTAAAATTAAAATTGAAAAACAGGTACATGATTTTAATCGATTAATGTAAATAATTTAAAAAAAAGAAGGTTACGACGAATGACGAACCTCCTCCTTTTTGAAGTCGGTTTCAAATTAGGCTGAGAATCAGCACTTTTCGAACGTCAAAATACATAGACAGTCCCCCAAAATGCCCACCCTACACCACTTCCCAGTGCTTTAGCTGGGAAGAAGAAGTGGCGCAACAAACTCCCCAGCAGCACAGCTGTCTGTTTAGTCGGAAAGACTTGATTCTATACATACATAGGCAAAGTAATAAACATTACGAGACACAGAACATTAATTAAATAATTAGTCAAAATGTCAGCTAGCCATACCAGTAGACTGACAAATAAAATGAAAACTCATCATAAAAAATATTGATATGAGTAGATTATGTCAATAACTAATTACTTACTAGATAATAATAAAAATTCTTAGAAAGGCAATAAAAAATAAAATATATGAACCCATATAACCTGTCACTAGATACGCCAATTCTGGAGAAAGAACCAGTATAAAATAATGTACTCTGTGGAAAGAACACCGGTGTGTTCTTTCCACAGAGTACATTATTCGGGTCATTATTTAGGGTCGGTACCCTGATGACCCCATCACTCTCTTTTAAGAAAGCAGTAGGGCCACCAGTACAGGACACAGACACAGACCGTCCTCCCGACCTCGCCGCCGAGGTCCTCGCGCCCCGCGAAGACCCCGAGTAAACGAAATGCCCCCCAACCGTCCCTTGCCCGCAGAAGTGCCAGCCCGCGCCGAAGCTGAGCAAGTAGAGTTAAAATCCCCATGATCTAATAATAATGAAATTGTTTGATCCAGCCTGTCCCCACTTGCTGCCCCCCCCCCAACCGTAACTCCCTGAGCCGAGGCTCGTACCCCGCAGGGGGTGCCCTCAGTGCGCAGTCGCTATAGGTTTAAGTGTTCGTTTTGTAAGCCCTGGCTGGAGGCTCTAACTAAAAGCTATTAGTCCCCACAGGCAAGCCCGGTTAGCAGTCACGGCCTCTCAAGGTCAACTGCAAGATGCCATACCCAAAAAAAAAAAAAGACCAACTATTCTTGTCATTTAAATAGTCGTTGATGGAATAGTAAGCCTTTAAACAAAGGATGGATTTTACTTGAGCTATAAACGCATTGAAAGGCAAATCTAGCAAAGAAGAGGGAAGCTTGTTATAAAAAGTTATACCAAGCCCAACAAAGTAGTTATGAACCTTAAAGAAGCCGGTGAAAGGGAGCACATAGGTTGTCCTTATTTTTTGTGTTAACGGTGTGAATATGACGCAGTGGACGCCATATTGCTGTGTGGGTATGACAACAGTTTGCTGTGTAAACAAATGCGCTGTTCCTGAATGCAAAATATTATTTCAATAAAAATTACTTAAGTTACGAAAATAATTTATGTACAGACGCCAGCGCATCAAGCTACCCCAATCTGTCAAATTTCTTTGATTGTTTTTCAACTTTATTACAAAAAAATAAGGTTCATGTTCAATTGGGAAAATTTGACAGTTTGAGATAGCTTGATGTGCTGGCGTCTGTACAAAGTTGTTCAGTTGACAATTTGACAGCAGTGTTGCCGCAACTGAGTTCCCAAAGGTACATATTCAGCGCTGAAAAGGTACATTTTGGGTTAAAAAGGTACATAAGCAATGCTTTTACTAAAATCACTTACCAGTATTACTAGTAAAGTAAATTAATATTGTGGTTGTGGCATTCATTATTTATTATTGTTTGCTTTTCATGGTTGCGTTAGGCGCCTAAAATCTAGATATAGCTAAAAATGGGTGTCTAAAATGTGTAACTAAAAAACAAACAACATAAGAACAAACAAGCCAAAAAGTCAATAAACTGCGACTGTGTCAGTAACAATAGGTACAGCAGACTGGTTACAATCTTGATTTTATAAGCCAGACAGATTCTGCTTTATGAGAAACTAAGAACTTTTTGAAGTATCTATGCCATCGAAATCTACACAAAGAACCAGACTTTATGAAGCTGGCAACTCTGGCAAGCTTTGCTAGGGAAATGGATGACATGACACATGACGTACAAACTTAGCATAATATTGCGAGCTAGTAATAGTAATTATTCTAATTTTACTGTAGTATTTATGTAATATTAAGAATTCTTTGTCAACAAACAACTTTGTTTACAAACCCCGATAAGACTAAGTTGGTTCGCGTGGCAAACCTGATAAAACCGTAATCTGCCTGACCGGGGTTTGTTTGTACCAACCGAACATTGTAGATAGGTAAAGTTAAATTATCGAATTACAGTACCGTGATTGTAGGCACAGTTGTTTTGTTTGTATTTGTTTATACTATTAAAAACTTATGTAGGTACTTAGGTTGTTGAGATATATATATTTCATAGTTTCAACTTACATACGTTCATAGAACGCCACTCCACCCCCCCTGAGGGTGTCGTAAGAGTCGACTAAGGGAAAAAACCGTAGGATGGGCAGCAGCGTTCTTTCCGCGTACTGTACCACCATACTGCGATCGCCAACTCGCAATGCCATGCGTGGCGATTACGGCAAAACCCCCTAACTTGGGGAGGCCTATGTCCTGCAGTGGACGTCTCAATAGTAGTTAGTAGAAGTAGTAATAGAATTAAAGCCCACAGCAAAACACAATGCAACACACACACACCCAAAATATCTAGTAATATTCTCAAGGAAGTATTTTACAACTTACCAAGCACCACAGCAGCGAGCGAATAAAGGCACCGGTCAGCCACCCGGAGCCGCCACGACCAAATCGAACACAGGATTCGATTAATGGAAATGGGCTTATTGTATTTATTTATTGTACACTATGTATACAAGAAAGAAAACCACTTTCCCTTATCGCAGAGACCAATGTCTCGCGCGCTTAAAAATACAAAACAAAATGTACTTATCAAACAATCCTCATTACAAACAAGCGCGCCCTGTGAGTCTGTGAGATTATCGTATCTGTCGTATGTACCTACGTCAAATGTGTAAAATGTACGCTATCGGCAACGCTGTTTGACAGTAATTGACACTTAAGTATAAACAGAGGTATGGCGAAATAACTTGGAGGCTACTATTTCATGGTGTTCAAAAACAAATTAAGAAAACTGAAATCTTTGAATTGAATTTTAAAATTTATTTTGTTATTTCTTTAATTGGAACTTGCATTTTCCGACTGATTTTTGCGTAAGCTATCTGAATACAACATGTAGTAAAATACCCTCTACGAATTTGTAGATTCAAAATAGAACGTTTACCTTATCCAAACACAAGGATTTATAAAGGGAACTTGCGACGATCAATCTGGTATGGGTCATTTCTAGACTTACTTTGCCCACAACTTCACCCATTATGATCAGTAAACGATTCATAGAACGTTAAAATCCTCATTACAAACAAGCGCGCCCTGTGAGTCTGTGAGATTATCGTATCTGTCGTATGTACCTACGTCAAATGTGTAAAATGTACGCTATCGGCAACGCTGTTTGACAGTAATTGACACTTAAGTATAAACAGAGGTATGGCGAAATAACTTGGAGGCTACTATTTCATGGTGTTCAAAAACAAATTAAGAAAACTGAAATCTTTGAATTGAATTTTAAAATTTATTTTGTTATTTCTTTAATTGGAACTTGCATTTTCCGACTGATTTTTGCGTAAGCTATCTGAATACAACATGTAGTAAAATACCCTCTACGAATTTGTAGATTCAAAATAGAACGTTTACCTTATCCAAACACAAGGATTTATAAAGGGAACTTGCGACGATCAATCTGGTATGGGTCATTTCTAGACTTACTTTGCCCACAACTTCACCCATTATGATCAGTAAACGATTCATAGAACGTTAAAAGTATCCTATGAGCGAGACCGTACTACCAGAATGAAATCAATTCAGCTGTTAGCTAAATATTCATTCACACAAACCTACAGATTTTCTCATTTTTCTGTTTAATTTTATCCAAAAAATTAAAATGAAAATAAATTAAGTATGATTGGATACTATGTAGGAAAGGAAAAGGTGTCAACATTCGTACAAACGAAGTCTGTCATCGTTTACTCGTACTACGAAACGAATCTATAGTGACTTGATGAGAAAAATTCAGTCAGACCATCGAGCATTTCGGCCGATTTTTTTTACAAAACCGGAAGTGATGCTTGTTGTAGTTGGTAGAATTGCTTACGCGAGCAATAGTGGTGGACAACAATTATAATTAGGATTTATTTGATTGTAATAAACTATAAAGTACTCTGTTAAATGTACGTAGTTACAATTTACTTCTATGGGTATATTCTAAAGAAATACAAAACCGAACAACATTTTATCACGTAAACAATTATTGTTTGTAATAAAATAAAATATCTAATTGTGAAGGGTTCTGTACCTAACATTCTAAACACCTTATTTGCTGTACCTACCTAGGCTAGCACGGGACGCTCGTTAGATGTTGAAACATGGAAATTGATGTGTATTTTTTATTGGAAGAACTTATATTTAAAATAACGACGGCATAAGATAGCGTCATGCCATTTGCCATCACTGCGTAAGCGTTGGTTTTGCTCCCAAGGTACGCCTATAGATGATATAACAACTATGTCAGAAGTATGTTCATCGTCAGAAGTCGAAGAAACCAGATGGAGATTATTACCTACCACAACCAGAATCTGGCTAAAGTAAAAGCGTAAATACGTTGGTTCAGTAAAAAGCACATCAGTGGTAACAATTTGACTTTGACGCCTTAATTGTTTGTAGTGTTACTTCTGATGTGCGGTTGACTGTACGTTAAATCGGTCCTGCCGTGCCACACCGCCTGTGCCTGCACAACGAATGCTGTAACCGTAATAAAAACGATTTTTGAAACTAAGGACGATTACTATTACTGTAATTTTGTCTCGATTTCATGACATGCTAAATTAATCTTTCAATCATTAATTTGATCTGTTTCGTAAAAACTTTTGAACTGACGTTGAATGGACGTTCTGTTATGATTTTTGTATTTTGTAACGTGGTATTTTCGTTATAACGTATTTTCCGTAGTAGCAGTTATCAAAATCATGCTTACACATCCCTACACAATTATTTCGTCAGGCAGCTGGCAGATGGCAATATGGCTGTAGCTTTCGAGATTCGCTGGCAGTGCGCGGTGCTCGCATCATTTCTATTACAGAAGTAGTATTTCTGACGGCTCTAAAGTTTCGTTTTTAATTTTTTTAGTGGTTATTGTCTCTGTTTACCTTAAATTAACTGAAGTTTTGTGGCAAAATTACTGTTCTTTCATTTCCGTCGTCACCAGAATTTATTCGACGACAAAATGGCGTCGCTTGACAAGATTTTACTGCAAAATATTTTTTCGCATTTTATTCGCCTAACATAAAAGTATGCCGAAAAATTTGTTGTCGTGTGTTTTCTTAACATTTCTGTTAATGAATTATCAAGTTTTTCTTCGTTTAGGTCGTTAATTATATAAGAAACCGTGTATTCCTTGAATTTACTACAAAATGCACTTGGTAAGTGATTTTAAAGGCTTTTCCTATGTTGTTTTTGTGTATTTGTTTATTTTGTTATCATTTAAAGGTTTAAAATATTCATGGAACCTTCTAGAACTCTTGGGTGTGGCCCCGAAACAGGGTGAAATTTTAAGACGTAATAGTGAATTTGAGGGTTTTTGTGATTGTTTACAATACATTTTGCTGTTTTTATGTATGAAAACATTCTTGTCCCACGCAAGAAAGTGTTTGCGATGATTCTTTGTTACGTAATCTTACC
Source organism: Polymixis lichenea (assembly GCA_949091785.1). NCBI lineage: Eukaryota > Metazoa > Arthropoda > Insecta > Lepidoptera > Noctuidae > Polymixis > Polymixis lichenea. Next base: position 12,237,662 of record OX420932.1, on the reverse strand, counting down.
ATAGCACGCAGTGAAAATGATTTTGAAAAGGGACCCATTTTTGCAATTTAGCTTTGAAAATTGCTCTTGCTGAGCATTACATCCGAAGACACTATCATTTGAGGTTATGTTACGCGTTTCTGGTAAATTCCCATCTATTTCAAGTGTAAATACTAGTGTAAATTCGAATACTCTGCACCTTTCCCCTCATTTAATTTATTTTATTGTGTTTTTCAAAGTTTTTGAGGTTTTCTGCCTTTATGCGCAATGCTTTGAGGTTATTTATTATTATTTCGTGCTTTTTCTGTCCTTACTAGGTTCCAGATTTGATAGAATCAGTGTTACTCAAGGCATATCAACAATAAGAACAGTGAATTATTATTTGCTTAAAAAAAACTTATTTTCTGGGGCCGTTAACCTCTTGAACTCTTACAATAGGTACTGTGCTCAGGAAGCCTCTAACACCTGTATAGAAATAAAAAACAAATACAGAATGGTTATGAGATAGTGAAGATGACTTGTAATTCACACTTTAATTATGGTTTTTTAATATTTAAGAACTGTTTATTTTCATCTTTCATCAGTTCTGAGAAGTAATTTATTCCGTTTTATAAAACATAATACAGCTAAGAAAATGATGACACGATATGCATTATTGCTTTGGTAGCCACTATTAATGTGAAAATTTGTTTCAGAAGGGATTCATGAACGAGTCTGGAAGTGATTCGAATAGCGATAAAGGTGAGAAGAGTGATTCCAGTGGATCAGGATCAGGAAGTGAGAGGTGGGTTGTGAATTTAGCTTAAATCTGTTGTCTTTTTATAATCTATCTGTATTGTTTTATAATAATAGCTTTATTTAACAGTGAAAGCGGGTCTAGTTCATCTGGTTCTGGATCTGGAAGGTCTGGGTCTGCGAAGTCATTGGGCAGATCACAGCTTAGTGATGATACAAAATCATCACCTAAGTACAGTAATGCCAACTCATCAAAATCTGACCACCATACTGACAAAAATTCTTCAGATGATGATTCACCGTCTAAATCTAAATCACGAAATAGCAAGTTAAAGTCTGACTTATGGGAGGATAATCCAGACATATATGGAATCAGGCGATCAGCCAGATCAAGAAAAGAACCAGATAGGCTTAAATTAGCAGATAGTGATTCAAGTGAAAGAGGCAGGACACATAGTAGAAAAAGTAGAAAAAAAAGGTAGTAAAAAACAAACAAATACATTGTAATATCAAAATCTGTTCCTATTTTAACAAAAATCAAATATTTTAGTGATTCATGGAACTCGGACTCTTCAGATAGTGATAGTGACTTAAAAGGTTCACCACCTCCACCCTCCAAACGACCAGGCCAAAGAAGTGTACCTCTCAGGAAAAGAAAACCAACACGTAGAAGATTTACCAGTGATGAGGATGAAAGTTCAGAAGGCACTGATGATGAACACAAAAGGTAAGATACCTATTACCTAACCACACATTTAATTTGGCTAGGAAGTTGCATTGGGCCCATGGCCTGTTAACTGATTAAAGTTACAGCAATAATGCAATTGCTACAAATATTTCACAAAAGCTATTAAATAATATTTTTTGCAAAAAACTGTGCTCATATATTTACATTTTTAAATACATACATTACTGGTAATAGTATCTTTTGATCAAATAAACACTATCAAATTATATTTTTCTTATTTGTCTAGATTCTTTATATTATTTACCTTTACCTCTGAAATCTTGGTAGTTGAAAAACTACATTTCAGAATAGAATGTATGTATATATTATGTGTTGTCTTAGAAGATTGTCCTATCAGCTTTTTGCTAATAGTTGCAAAACATTTTGTACAACTTTGGTAGCAAAGCAAAGCTAATTGCTGGCTAAAATGCCAAGAAAAATGGCCAAATATTCAAGAGAAAAAGTAAACATTTGTCGCGGAAGATGTTGTGTGTGATTCGTTAAAAATGAGTTAAAATGTAACTTATCTTTACGAAAATGTGCCAGACTTTCATTAGCAAAAAAGCCGAATCTTCTTTTGTTGATCGAAGCGAATCTTCCTTAATTCTAAGAAAATTAAGCGGAAATTCGTTGTAAAAAATTGGGTCGAATATTCTTATGAAACATTGTGATAAAAAAGCCATAGTTTTAATAATCATTAGAAAATACGATCGTTACCAGATATAATTAACTTATACGGCCTCTGGACATTTTCACTATTCAGTCGAATATCAAATATTAGATCACTATTTGGTCTATGTGGCCAGATTTACAGTACTGGGCGGATACTCGTATTGGCCGGATACTCGTATTGGTCGGATACTCGTATTGGTCGGATACTGAATACTTCCAGTATTCTGCCGAATACTTTTTTGTGTGTCTTTGTTTCGTTCTATATCGTTTTATGTTCTGTACATTAACTATTTTGAGATGACAATGACTTTTATAAACAGCCTAACTCAAAATTATAGTGTTGTTGTTATTCGATAAAACGGTAAAGATAAGCTGTTTGGCCGGATGCGGGATAACCGGTTACTCTCTAAGCTGAATAATCAAACACCCGGCGGCCGGATATACAATCCAACATTACCGCAAAGCGTGTCTTAACATCTAATCAAGCTTACGGAAGTACGCCACACACGATCGATGAATTCGAGTTGAATCGGGCATCGTAGATCATGGGTGCAGACAGCGAACGTTATAATATTTGAGATTACTCCGAAAATAATTACAATAGCTATTACTACTATGCTATGTGTTTTTCCTACAAGACGATCAACAGAAGTAGGCACTACAAGTAGCCTTGATGTGTTCCGTATTTAAAGGATAATATGGGATATAGTGTTGTTATAGTCACTCAACGATCTATCCGCTTTTAGTTTCGTTTCTGAGATGACAACGCATCTGCGATATCTCCGGTATTGCATCTTTCTATTTCTGACGTTGACCACTTATTATGAGCTGGGCCGTCGACTTGCTTGCCATCTAATAACATAGATACATTTTTAATTCTTGAAGTTCCGGGATCTTCCGATTTTGTATCTACTTTCTAGTATCCGTCCGGATACTGGATATTTGCTGTATATCCGTTCATCTTTAACATTCGGCCAAACTATTCGTTGCAAAACTAGAATAAACTACTAGCCAGAAAATGATTCACTATAATATTATGATTGAATACTCGGCCGGTAGGCCGAACGCCGATTATTGAACATTTTTTAGGCACTAGACGGATCTAGTGCCTAAAAAATCTTCAATAATTCTTCAATCTTTCTGTATTTGTGGTTTTCGAATTTTTCAATTCATTTGTAGCATTCGGCATTCATCAAAAGTCCTTTTATCTGAGAGAGTTAAGAACTTCACATACATAACTAAATTAGTATATTTCCGTAAAAAATTAAAAATACATTATTAGCTATTTCTTTCACATGGGCGAACACAAAATGGCGGCTCATTTAGTGACTATCACCCTGCGTACTTGACCGAGATGCTTACGTCGGACGATGACGTCAGAAAACATTTTGTTTGCGTTAATTCATAAGAGATGTCGCTTGAGTATTACATTTGTTGAGTGGTTTGTTGTTGTAGGGCAGCAACGCGACGTACGGGCGCTGCAGTTAGTTACAAAGAAGCAAGTGATGAACAAACTGATTCTTCTGATCTTTTGGAAGTGGAAGGCGTGGATGGTGAAGCTGAGGCGGAGCCAGAACCGGAAGACAATAGTGAGACCATTGAACGGGTTTTAGGCATCCGACGCGGGAAGAAAGGAGGTAGTTTTTGCATTTTAGTAGCATTTTGATTATTTCTATTTTATTTATGATAATGTTGCATGTAACTGAAAAAAATCTTTTGTTTGGTGTTCTGTTATTTTTGCATTTTGGTGCAAATACACTGTTAAATTTTAGCTAATGTCTTCTTATCATTATGTAGTCACTGGAAATGTGACTACACTTTACTATATAGAGGAGCATGGAGATCCTAATGAAGGCTGTAATCCTGATGATGCTGAATCAACTGAGCCTCAGTACCTGATCAAATGGAAAGGCTGGTCCCATATACATAACACATGGGAGTCTGAGAGGTCAATCAATGAACAAAAGGTTAAAGGGCTTAAGAAATTAGAAAATTATATGAAGAAAGAAGCTGAACTATCATGGTGGAGGCAGCAGGCAGGTCCTGAGGATATAGACTACTTTGAATGTCAAAATGAGTTGCAGCAAGAATTGGTGAAGACTTACAACAATGTAGAGAGGATAATAGGTGAATATTTGATTGATTTATAAATAACAATTTATTTAAAAAAAAATAAGCAGAACTAACAATTTTTTAGCAATATAAATATAAATACTGTGCTAAACATGGTTTCGTAGTCGTACTTATCAAGGCCACAACTGTTTGCTTTACTAGCGGAACAAACACGGGAATTAGAAGGCGGCGGAACAGCTCACGAGTACTTTTCTAAGTGGGAATCCCTTCCGTATGCTGATGCTACTTGGGAAGATGCTGTTTTAATAGAAAGAAGATGGCCAACGCAAGTAGAACATTTTAAACATAGGGAAGCTGCTAAAACAACGCCTTCTAGACATTGTCCCGTCTTGAGGAGAAGGCCGAAGTTCCACCATGTGAAGGAACAGCCAGAATACGTGGGAAAAGACGCGGTAAGTGTGTTTTTTTTATCAAATTTTCTGCTAGTATGATCTTTTGTTTGTAAATAGTTTTGCTCGTTTTTCTCGTCTTATTTGAAAAGCCAATGTGAAAGAGGTTAACGTTTAAATGAATTATTGAAACTGTGTTGATTGTAGTGATAATCATTTCAAATTTGGATTTTTCACTCATAGTTAAATATTTTTCGATTGATTTTTTTAGCTTATGTTTACTAAAATTTTTCGAATGTTTTAGTCATACAAAATATCGGCTACAACGCCATCTATTGGTCCAAGTTCGAATTAACATGTTCGATAGCGTTCCGTGGAGTTGTTCGGAACATCAGTTGGATGGCGCTCTTTTCTACTACTGCTCAGTAGCCATGACCTAGATGCGCGTAATCCAATGATTATCGTTGTTTTATTAAATGAAGAATCATATCATTGACACGAGTGTTTTAATTTTTTCCTCATAGAAAACATTAAAACACTGTTGATTTTTTTTTCTGTGCTCTTGGCAAAATCAAGCCTGTTTTCGTAATGCATTTAAACTAATTGAGATGATTGAAAAGCTTTTAGATTTGATGTTACTAATTAAATAAAATGTAATTGTACCAAAATATCTGAAAAAAATCCTTTTCTTTTTTCAGAGTTACATATTGAGAGATTATCAGATGGATGGATTGAATTGGTTGATACATTCCTGGTGTAAAGACAACTCAGTTATTCTTGCCGACGAAATGGGTTTAGGTAAAACTATACAGGTATGCCTCCAAAATATTTAGTTCAAAAATTAAATGAACCTTATTTGACGAAGCAATATATTTATAATTTGTTAACTTTATTTTCAGACTATTTCCTTCCTATACTACCTCTTCAAATCACAGCAACTCTATGGACCGTTCCTTTGTGTTGTACCTTTAAGTACAATGACGGCGTGGCAAAGAGAGTTTGAGCAGTGGGCGCCGGATATTAATGTTGTTACTTATATTGGTGATCTCAGTAGTCGAGAAATTGTAAGTAATTATGTTTCTGAATGCTTAAGGCCGCGTCCTATCCAAAGTGATCGTTGCGCGAATACGTGACCGTCGCGTCTGTAGTACCTTCCGGTTTTCCGAACAAATGAGAGACATGAACGCGATGATCACTACTTGTTAGTGCGACCGATGGCTTTAGTAAGGACGGCGGGTAAGAGTGATTTACTTTAACATTACTGACTGATAAATGATAAACGATTTTAGTTCTGTAAGTAGGTTTGTACAAACACTTCAATCATATATTTAACACAAACATACTTAATCTACAACAAAACAAAACCCAAAAAGTGAAACAAAAAACAAGACAAAAAAAAAAACCCCTTTATGCGAAAAACCTCAACAAAAAGACAGTGTCCGTATCCAATCGCAGACACTGTTTAAAAATAAAACACAAACATACTTAATCTACAACAAAACAAAACCCAAAAAGTGAAACAAAAAAACAAGACAAAAAAAAATAAAATGTTACTTATTATTATTCTTTTTCAGCTCAGACAATTTGAATGGAGTTTTGCAAGCTCTAAAAGACTGAAATTCAATGCCATCTTAACCACATATGAGATTTTACTCAAAGACAGACAATTTCTGAGGTCCTTTAGTTGGGCAGTCTTATTAGTTGACGAGGCGCACAGGTTGAAAAATGATGATTCTCTATTGTATAAAGCACTTAAGGAATTTGATACAAACCATAGATTATTGGTCACTGGTACTCCATTACAGAATTCTCTTAAAGAATTATGGGCCTTATTGCATTTTATCATGCCTTACAAGTAAGTATTATAACTGGTATTTGGTATGAAGGAGATATCTTTTGCAATAGTTTCATAATTTCGTTTTTTTCAGGTTTGAATCTTGGGAAGAATTTGAGAAAGACCATGAAGATGCTGCTACTAAGGGTTATGAAAAATTACACAAGCAGTTAGAACCTTTTATCTTAAGAAGGCAGAAAAAGGATGTAGAAAAATCACTGCCTGCGAAAGTAGAACAAATATTGAGAGTGGAAATGACTTCTATTCAAAAGCAATATTATAAATGGATCCTGACCAAAAATTATAGTGCCCTAAGAAAGGGTGTAAAAGGATCTATTAATACGTTTATTAATATAGTTATTGAGTTAAAGAAATGTTGCAATCACGCCTTATTGACCAAGCCCGAAGATTTTGAATCTAGAGCATCACTCGCCACGACTGATGCTGTAGAGGTACAAATCACATAAATTAATTAATAGGTTATTCCTCTTTCATCTATTTGCAAAATAATAAAACTGCATGTTGTTTCAGAAATTATTAAGGGGCTCGGGAAAATTACTCCTATTAGATAAGCTGTTATGTAGGTTAAAAGAAACAGGCCACAGAGTGCTTATATTTTCTCAAATGGTCAGAATGTTGGACATTTTGGCTGAGTATTTACAAAGGAGACATTTTCCTTTTCAACGTCTCGATGGCAGTATAAAAGGAGAAATTAGAAAGCAAGCTTTAGACCACTTCAATGCTGAGGGCTCTACGGATTTCTGTTTCCTACTGTCAACGCGAGCTGGCGGTCTGGGCATCAATTTGGCTACTGCCGACACTGTAATAATATTCGACTCTGATTGGAACCCTCAAAATGATTTACAAGCCCAAGCGCGAGCGCATCGAATTGGACAAAAGAACCAGGTACTTATAATTTTTAATCCATTTTATGTGTATGTATCTTCTAGTTTGTGTGTCTATTTATTTTGAGTTGAATGAAAAAGTTCATTTAAATTTGTGCAACATTTCAGGTCAACATTTATAGGTTAGTTACTGCTAGATCTGTAGAAGAAGATATTGTCGAAAGAGCTAAAAGGAAAATGGTACTTGATCATCTCGTTATCCAGAGAATGGACACCACTGGGCGGACTGTTCTACAAAAACGAGATGCGTCGGCCACAAGTGCCAATAATCCATTCAACAAAGAAGACTTAAATGCAATACTAAAATTTGGTGCTGAAGAGTTGTTTAAGGATGACGATGAAAATGACGAGGATCCTGTCGTAAGTTTAACTAAATGACATGATTTTATAAAATGGTGAAACATTTTGTTTCAATGAATATTTCTCTATTTTCACAGTGTGATATTGATGAAATCTTGCAACGAGCTGAAACCCGTGACGAAGGTCCCTCCATGGTGGGAGACGAGTTGCTCTCAGCTTTTAAAGTTGCTAGTTTCGCCTTCGATGAAGACAAGGCGGTAATGGAAGTTAAGAAAGACACAGAGGACGACATTAAAGATTGGGTAGGTGTCGATTTTATGTCTATAATGTAATTTTCAAAATCATATTATTTCAATTAACCAGTAACTACAAACTTTTAGGATGATATCATACCTGACAATATTCGGAAGACCATCGCTGAGCAAGAGAAAAATAAAGAAATGGAGGACTTGTACCTTCCTCCGAGGAGAAAGAATCTTCAAGCAAATAATGCTGATGGCGGTAAGCACCAAATGGCCCAATAGTACATAGATACAACACACAACTTTTTTTCGTGCGCCTTCGAAGCCGCCAAACAGCTTAATATTAGAAATATTCCAAACAAATTAATGTTAATTTGTTTACAAGAAATATATATTTTGAAATAAGTAATATAATATTTACTAAACAGATTTCAATTATTTATACAGTATATATTATATTAATATTCGCATTTTTATATTTTTTTGTGAAAATAGCCCATTTTTTTGGTGACTGCACATTTCAAAAAACATCTTGGAATAGGAATCAAAATGTCTCTTAAAAATAAGGACAGTCACATGACCGTTTTCCTGTAGCTACTGTGACTCACATTCCTGCACTAATGCGGGATAAAAAGAGCCACTCTTCGAGTAAGTGTGTTGAAATAGTAGATTGTATAACAAGGGAGCAAAATAATATTTTTACGGCGAGGGCGCTATTTTGAATCTTGAGCGTACGCGATGTACTTTGAATCCCTCACATTCAAAGTACATCGCCTGAGGGAAAAATGTTTTTGCTCATGCAATGTTTTGAGTCATATCGTACCGATTACAAGAACAGGGAAGTAAATCGCGCGCTTTTGTTTTTTTTTCTTTTTAGGTACCGCGCCTCCCACACCGTACAGCCAACACTTACAGCCAGTAATTTATACAAATTGCGTTCGATTTCAATAAACGATTCATGTTCCAAATTCAAATCTCGTTACTGCTTGCTAAAAAGTCTAGTGGAGAAAAGAGCTACTCTGCTCCCGCTTATAGAGGAACAAAATGACACTTATAGAATAGAAGGGATGAAAAAATGTAGTTGAGGACCGTCTTATCAAAGTACAGGCCTCAGGAGATTCAAAACATTAATCGTTTTTTAATGTGTAGCTGAAGGTCGTAAGCGTCGCGGTCGCAGTTCGGCCGATGGCGGCGACGGCGGCGACTTGGACGGAGACGCCGAGAGCGACGGCTCGGACGCCGGCTCCGACGACGACCGCCCGCGCAAGCGAGGTAGGCCACCCGCCTCGCACAGAGAGAAGATCAAGGGCTTCACTGACCAAGAGGTATGAAACAAGACAACAACGGCATAGGAATGAAATATTTTAAAATGAATTATCGGGATTGCTATAAAATTAATGTTCCTGAGCTGTAACCTTAAACTTACGTCCCCAGTAATTTCGTTGTCATTGATATATTCTCAATTTTTTCATGATTAAATACTGCTTATGAAATTCCAGATTCGAAGATTCGTAAAGAGTTTCAAAAAATTCTCTGCTCCACTTAAACATCTTGATAGTATCGCGTGTGATTCTGAATTGCAAGAAAAGCCTTTAGCTGAACTAAAGAAGCTTGGAGAAATTCTGCAAGAGCGATGTAAAGCGGTGCTCAATGACACAACGGAAATAGCAAGTAAGTTCATAACTTTCGTGAATGGGCAACAAAATTGTGTAGTTATTTGAACTACGGGTACCGTGGATAGTACAGGTCCTATTTATCTCTATGAATGAAGGCTTGTGTCTATCAGATAAAGCAATAACCCCAAGGGTACATTGCATTCATTTTTTAATAATTAAAAACAAATTAAATAAATATAATCAACCAATCAATCAATTCATTTATTAATTCTCTCTTCACAATATTGGTTTCCTTAAAAATTATCAATTTTTTTAGTAATTTTATATTCCACCATTGTAAGCCTGCTGGCTTTTTCAAAGACCTTTTAAGGCACCAGTTGCCTTAATATTTCTTTGAAAAAGCCAGCAGGCTTAGCACAAGAACCATAGAGAAGCATTCTATCGTCATAGAGAAGCATTTTATCGTCGGAAGAGTAGACAAAAATGACGTTTTCGTATAGACAGTTGACAGTTTTTCACCGAGAAATGTAGACAAGCAAACTCAAAGCATTTATTTCAAATAAACCAATTACAGGCACTTTTGAATTGTCAAGGTCGGTGAGTTAGAAAGATGAAGCTAGTTGCCCATTCCAAAGCGTAGGTACCTATGGAGAAGAACGTGCAAGAAACTCCATGGACACTCTTAAAATCATGGTGCTGTTACAAAAAAAAAAGGTTACATTAAAATAAGCCGTGGGAGCTAAGAGATGACCAGTCCCAACTGACGGCGCCCGTTCACGAACATGACGTATGGATCAGCACCATTCAGCTCAACCATTTTGAAGGGAACTTAATGATCCAACACACACGCCACCACCAACGAGACATTTGAGTGAGCATGACATACTCTCAGCTGCCAGGGCACATTCAAGTCAATGAAAGACGTACCCTGCAAATGTTAGCTTTATAGTCGAAACATAGTACTCACACATATGCTATGCAATTATACAATACTAGAAGTTTGAATTTATGCAATGCAAAGATATCTAGCTTTTACAGTCTTCAGCAGCTCCAACAATGTTTTCAAATGCTATTCAATTTAGTTTAAGGTACCTTGTGGAGCTGGACAAGCAGCGTTTAGCCAAGCATTTTTGTCAGCGATGTAATCTCCCAACTTATAATAAGCATGGCTGCATAGTGTGCGTTTTATACAAGATTTAAATTTCGTTTCATTCAGTTTGAGTATGTGGGGAGGTATTTTATTGTAACATTTTACCCCACGAAGGATAAGTCTACTTTAGCCAGTCTGAAGCCTGGTTGAACTAAATGGTCCCTATTTCTAGTCACAACGGTGTGTCTTTCACCTCTTTTACTGAAAAGATATTTTTCCTGACGTACATGATGTTCTCATAGATATATTGACAAGGTACCGTCATGATATTAATATTTTTGAAAAGTTCTCATAGAGAATCTCGCCTACGGAGGCCATATATTGCTTTGATCCCTCCTTTTTCCAGAATAAAAATAGACTCGATATCTGCAGCCCGTCCCCATTATATTGCTCTGATGGCTCTTTTCTGCAGAATAAAAATAGACTCGATATCTGCAGCCCGACCCCATATTAATATACCGTAAGACATGATACTATGTAAGTAACTGAAATAGACTAGCGTCGCGGTTTCTACATTAGTGAATTGGCGGATTTTTCTTACAGCATATGCTGCTGAAGTTAGCCGTCCTGCAAGAGCTGTTAAAGGAGGACTCCACTGTAGCCTTGAGTCGAGCGCGATCCCTAGGAAAACAGTTTTATCCACGAATTCTAGTTTCTCTTTATTCAAAACTATGTCACAATCAGTACTTCTAACATTTGGTAAAGCAAATCTTATGCATTTAGTTTTTTTTCCATTTAATACTAAATTATTAGCAGTGAACCAATTTTGCACCAGCAGTAGGGCGTTATTTACGTCGTCAAGATTTGATGCACGTTTATTTATTTTAAAAATTAAAGATGTATCGTCAGCAAATAACACCATTTGTGGTTGTTTTTTTAATAAATGGGGTAGATCATTAATATGTATACTAAAAAGAGGAAAGGTCCTAATATTGAGCCTTGTGGAACACCCATTTTTATTTTGAAACCAAGTGAATTGACTCCATTTATATGAACTTTTTGTTGTCTATCATAATAAGATTTTACTAGACTGAGCGCAAGTTTCCGTAATGCTTAAGTTTTAAGAGCAAGGTTTCGTGATTAACGCAATCAAATGCCTTGGAGAGGTCACAAAAGATTCCAATGGCATCCTGGGCCTCCTCCCAAGCATTAAATATGTGTTTTAATAAGGTAACACCGGCGTCAGTCGTACAACGTCCTTTGGTGAAACCATATTGCTGATCGTGTAAGATTTTGTTGGTGTTAAAATGATTAAGCATTTGATTGAGCATTATCTTTTCGAACACCTTGCTGAATACCGGCAGCACGGATACTGGTCTATAATTGTTGGCATCTTTGCTGTCCCCAGATTTGAATAGAGGTATAACCTTACTATATTTCATTAAATCCGGGAAGACTCCTTGATCTACACACAAATTAAATATCAAAGCTAAGTATGGTGCTATGGTCTCGATTATGGATGTACCAACTTTTATAGACATTCCCCATAGATCTTCGGTCAGTTTGATTTTGATTTGCCGAAAACATTTTAAAACTATCATAGGGTTTATGTGCTTAACCCGTGGCATGTTCCAAACAATTTCTTTTATTTTTTTCTAGACAGTGTCGTAAGACGCGTGTAGCTCGTGGCCACGGGGTAAGGCCAGGTCATTGGTCAGTCGTAGACCTTATAATATAATGTTGACCTACTAATTAGTGTTATCTTGGTTTCTAATAGAAATTGTATTGTTATCGGAACCCATGAGGTTCACTTGACATGCGAGAGGTTAAATTGAAATTCAACAGGGCAGCCTGGAACGTTCGCTCTTAATAAATCAATTGAGACATCGGGGGACGAATTTAAAGCTTCCGTCGTTTTAAGTGGTATATTAGTAAAGAAGTTTACAAATTCTTGAGCTACTTCTACGTTAGAGCTAATGGCACCACGCTAAGTCTTCAATGTATAATCCGTATTTCTTGTTTTTTTCCTACTAGTTTCGTTATTTATAACTTTCCAAACTGTTTTTATTTCATTCTCTGCTGATTTGATCTTGTTGGTAATGTACAAGGCTTTAGCTAACTTGCAGGTATTTCTATAAATTTTGTAATATGTAGCAACATATAGCTAGCGGCACGTAAGTCTAGCGGTGAACGAAACGTGGAGGGGATAGCTGCGCATAGGTACTGTCGCGCATGCAATTGTTATCTCTACAAATTGGTAACAATAATCCTTACTAATAAAGAACACGTTTTGTTTGTCCTTCTTTTATATCTAAGCTAGTTCGTTTAAACTAGTCTCACCACTAGTATGGGGAGGCAGAAATAAAATTTTAAAAAAAGCTTGACAATTTTTATTAACAAACATTAATCTGAATCTGATAGGGGTAGCACGCCTTCCACTAAACTGCCGTATGCCTGGCCCGTACAAGGCCTTTTTCTTGATGAGGGCCCGGGCTCAGGGCTGCTTCGGTCATCGTTATCATTAGCATCGTCATTATCATAAAAAACAAACTCAAACTTAACAGAAAACAATAACGGTAAAAACAATACAATTAAGAACGCGACTATACACCAGAAGTGAGCGGGACGACGTATCGGTGCGCGGGACAGAGTCCGACTGGAGAGCCAATAAGCGCTTACACACGCCCGCGCGCGTCCCCTTCATTCCCCCCAGATACCTTATTTTCGACTTCTGCGCATGAATGGTCAGCGCTAGACTTACGCGCCGCTCGTTCTACTTGTTGAATGTGTCCGAAGTAAGGCTTAAGTCCATACAGCTCGAACAGTCTTTCCCTACTTATCCTAATACCTCTAGTAGCCCAGTCACCAAATACGAAATGAGGGCAAATATTTTTTGTTTTCTTTTCTAAAGTTTTACTGAATGTGTGACTACTATACTACGACTAAACAGTGTGCACTACTGAAAAGAAATCCTCATATAATTTATTTGCATCGTCCATATTATGAACGCCCAGATTTAACTTATTGTTTAGGGTACTGTTGAATTTATTTAATTTGCCCGTCGTTATTGGTCTAAATTGTATTTGGACTTTTTGCAAAGGTGTTCTAAACTTAAAATTTACCGTTTGTCTATAATGATCAGACGGCAGATAATTTACTATGGCTTTCTCTACATATTCACAATCGCAGAAAATATTATCGATACAAGTAGCAGAAGTTGGAGTTACTCTAGTCGGTTCTGTAAAAACATTAGTTCAATTGAACGATTTAAAAAGGCTTAGTAATCTACTGCTATTTGAATTATGTTCCAAAATATTGATATTAAAATCACCACAGATAATTGCCGCTTTATTACTGGATGCAAGTTTTGCTAGGGCAACTTCCATTATTGACTCAAATAAAGAAAAGTTCTGATAATTAGGGGGTCTGTACACGCACACTACAACATCCTTATCCAGCTCAACACAGGACAGTTCGATACAATGTTGCACTGATAAACCAACTATGTCATTACGTTGCTTAGATTTTAAACATTTTGTTATGAATATAATAGAACCTCCATGCTGCATTGATTTACGGTTAAAACAACTGCCCACACTACCAAATGCTAATTAATTAGTTTTCATAATTAATTAGCTTTTGGTAATCCTTTTACCGATGTTCAGTAAAACAAACAATGTCAAACTTTGTTTTTTCTAAAAACAATTCTATTTCTAATAATTTGGAAGAAATACCTTGAATATTTTGATGAAATAATTTTAAGGCTTTCTGCTGATCTCCTTTTTGATAATTAATTATTTTAGAGCAAGAAGATACCTTGTTGTTGTTTGTTATAAGAATATTCTTACTGGTACCTTCTGTTGTCTTTCAAACTAGTTTAAAACATTATCCGGAGTTAACCCCAAGACTTCAATGACATCACCAGACATTGAACTCGTTGTGAGTGGGGGACATGGAACCTCCTTCGTACAATTTGTATACAAACTTATAGCATTTGAGCTACATTCATTCAGGTTCACCACCGATGTGGTGTCAATAATACAAGACTTCGATATACTATTTATGTCTGAGTTTATCGAAAAAGCTAATAGCCTTTCTATTATGTGTCTATCAGATACACAGTACCCCCTAGTCGATTTTAAACTTTCCACAAAACTGTTGGTGTCAAAAAATACAAGCTTGTCACTATAATGACTAACTAAGAAGAGCATATGCTTATTATCATATGAATATAATTGTTTTGTCTATTTGTCAATTTTTTTAAATATGGGATAGCACACAATGTTATTTTACTACAATTTAACTTTAAGAAATCAGTTACATAGTCTGTAATTTCATCTTTTCTAACCTTAGAACTATTACCTACAAATACAGTAATGTTGGTTATGGGTATGGTTGTGCGTTTGTAAGTTGACCCTGGCATACAATAATTTTGAGTGGAGTAAGTCAGGTTATTACTAATTAATTTACCTAAACCTCTTCCTATACTATCTGAGAACATAACTGAATGATAACAATCATTACTACTAAACAATGGACAACTACCACCCGCAAGCTGCACCACTTGAGATAGATCTTTTACTATATCAGATGCATCTTGGTTGAGAACACAGTCTTGAGACAAACTCTCAGTCTGGGACGGGTAATCCGTTATCTCAGGCTGGACAGCATCAGAGTTTGACACGTTTTGACAAGTACAAGCGATTTCTATTCTACAGTAGAGTAGAAATAGAAAGCGTCATGCTAAGCCTGCTGGTTACCAGGGCAAAAAATATAGCAAAAGGTTTAAAGACGATCTTGTGTGAACATTGTTAAAGAACCAAAAAATTAGACAATAGTGTTGAAAGCTAAAAATAATAGCAAATAATAAAAAAAGACAAAATTAAAAATAGCCAACTAATGGTTCATACGAAACTGGTTATTTGTAGTGTAGTGTTCTTGTGTGTCTGTATGTTGGAGTGTATGAATGTATCTAGTAGTTGTAGTGTATTAATAATAATTTAGTAAGTTTATGTACCTACTTTTACACTAGGTTCTAATATAACATTTTATTTTATTGCTTTTGTATTATAAATGTTAGAACGCCGACATCTCCCTTCTAGGAGGTGGGCGGTAATGGCGGCAAAACAGTTTCCTTTTTTAAATAAATAAATAAAGGAGCTGTTGACGAACACAAAAAAATTGTACCTGTTTACATTCCAATAAAATATTTAAAGTTGAATTCGTCAATAGCGTTTGATCGAGATGGTTAAATGAAACTCAACTAGGGCCTCTGTTTAATCTTTAGTGGTCTTATCAATATGATACAAATGATCGTTAACATTGCAGATGAACAAATAGATGGTCGCAAAAACATGAGAAAGACGTTCAAGCTTGGTGGCGTGCCTGTCAACGCCAAGACGATGGCGGCGTGTCAGGATGAACTGGCGGCGCTGGACGTCTTCCTACCAGACACTAAAGAAGAGAGGCTCAAATGGCAATTGGATTTCAGGTGTGCAACTCAAACGTATTTCCTTCCAAAAAAGCTGTAACTATGTACAGAACAAAAATATAGGAACTTATTTTTCATTCGCCTGGGCTTCTCCCGACTTCGTTAGCGTCGACTTCCAGTCTAACCGGATGCAGCTGGAATAACAGTATTTACATTTGAGATGTAAAGTTATAACAATGTTATTAAATTTTTTATAGGACAAGGCCAGCAAACTTTGATGTTGAATGGGGTGTACCACATGACTCCAAATTACTCGCAGGAATCTATCAATACGGAATGGGTTCTTGGGAAGCAATTAAAATGGACTCATCATTTGAAATTGGAGATAAAATACTCACCAATGAAGATAAGAAACCTCAAGCAAAGCATTTGCAGTCGCGTGCCGAGTATTTGTTAAAACTTATAAAAAAATTGCTTGATCAGAAGAACGGCAAACAAAAACAGAGGAAACCTCGAACTAAACGCGGTCAAAAAGAGCCTGTTACTAAAGATATTGTAGAAGATGACGGTAGTTCTGCAGATGAGAATAAGAAAACAAACAAGACTGGTAAAAATGATAAATTGGATAAGGTTTGTAACCTTTATTTATGTAGCACACATTAAGACCCGCTTGCACCACAAATGACTAAATATGTTTAAAACATATAAAAGATCCTTTCTGTAAATAAAAAAAACAGAATGATTACATAAATATAATTTGCGCTAGACGCATTTAGAGATTTGTGGTACAAGTGAACCTCAAAATATTTTCTGTAATTCAATAAATAATCCTACCTTTTTCTATATATTTAGAGTAAAACTAAATTAGAGGATGTATCCACACACGATGAAACATCAAATGATAGAAAAGAGAGAGATAAAAAACGCGCAAAGAGAGATGGCAACAGGAAATCTGACAAACTGAAGCCACGCAATAAGAAGAATGTTGGACCCATGCATTTTACTGCCAACAATGAACCAAGGGCGCTGGAGGTTCTTGGTGACCTTGATCCATCAGTTTTCGAAGAGGTGAATGGAAATATTCTTCATATAATCCAGATTGTCATTTAATAATGAATTAAATTTAATTTATTTACGCCTATTGTATTTTTCTTTTAGTGCAAAGAAAAAATGAGGCCAGTCAAAAAAGCCTTACGAGCACTCGACAATCCAGATCAAACATTGTCTGAAACTGACCAAGTTGCCAGGACGCGGGCTTGCCTTACCCAGATAGGTAACCAAATAGACATATGTGTAGATGCATATCCTGATCCTGAAAAGAAAGTTGAGTGGAGGAGTAATCTCTGGTACTTTGTTTCAAAGTTTACAAACTTTGATGCAAAGCAGCTTTATAGGTTATACAAATATGGACTGAAGAAAAATGAATCGTCTAGTAAGAAAGGTGGTAAACACAAAGAAAATCTTAAGGTGGGTGCCTTTTAGGAGTAATTTCAACTGTATCTTCTAAATTATATGAGGTTTCTATAAAATCTGATTTCATATTGCAGAACAATAAAAATAATCACAATAGTAATCACGTGAAGTCGCATAAAAAAGATGGCAAAACAGATATTGCTAATGATAAAAAAGAGAAGAGGCCTAAAACTGATCGAGACAAATTCGATAAAATCAACGACAAAAATGCACACACTTCTGGAATAAAGAGAAAGTTAGAAGAAGGAGAGTGCGATCCGGAACCAAGTGAAAATAAACGTCATGAAAGGTAAATATCAATTTACAAACTGGGATTTAGTGTTAATATTCATATGGTAATTAATAGTCTTCTTCAACTCTCATTCCAATCGCTCGCCTGCTTCCGCATTTTTTTTTCGTTTTTATCGAAATATTCTTTATCTCATCAAATTGCTAACCTCTCCTGTTGTCGCTCACCGCCATTATCGCTTTGTCCATCCCTGCAGACATAAACACAAGCACAAGGATCGCAAGGATAGGGATAGGAGCCTGAAGCGGGACGATTTGATGTACAGAGAGCGGAGTCGGTCGGAGCGAGAGCGGGACCGTGACCGAGACAGGGAGCGCGATCGTGACCGGGAGCGGGACCGGGACAGGGAGCGCGACCGGGACCGCGAGCGCTCGCGCACGCGCCGGGACAGTGGCGGCGGCAGTGCGGCGCGTGCGCGCCCGCCCTACGGCCTGCAGCACGCGCACGCCGACCACCCCACGCACCCGGCCCACCCCGGCTGGACGCCGCCCGCCTACCCCGGTCCGCGCCAGTACCGCACGGAGCGCACGCCGCGCCCGCACGACAAGAGGAGGTGAGCTCGTTTATTTGCTCGTGACCAGACTAATTTTATGTGCGTCGCTATGGATTCTATGTAGTGTTTGATGTTTCCAGCAGGTACAGCGGCTTCGGCGGCATGCCGGGCCCGTACGGCGGCTACTACGACAACGCCACCATGGCGGGCGGCATGGGTTTCCCGGCCGCGCGGCCCTACCCCGAAGAGTGGCGCGGCTACACGCAGCCCGAGTACCCGTACGACGAGCGGGACTACGAGCGGGAGGTGTATCGGAGGGATTACGATCGTCGCGCACCTCCCACGTAATGCCGTAGTTCCGTTGCCTTGTAAATAACATTACATTTTATATTTTGTAAATATAGCCTGTAGACACTCCGAGAACGCTGGTTAAACCGTGAAGTGTAAAGTTTAAGTGACAAAAAAGTGCTGTGGTTTTTATCTATGATGTGATAAGCGAAAGCGCATCAATATGAAATGAGACGTTAATAGTGACATTTTGTAAGTAAGACTGTATAGTAAATTTATTTATTGCTGAATCTGTCGATTGATTGTTAATGTACAGAATTTTAGAAAAAAAATACCATTAATTTTTATATTGTTCCAATTTAGTAGCAGTCTTGTTTTTTAATGTCTAATCCAATTTTCTATTTATTTGATGCCTCCATATCATGATTTATGTATTTAACTTGACAGAAACAAGTGATATTATATAGGTCGTAGCAAATGTACAAAATTTAGCAATTGTTAGTAGGTTTGCATGTAATTTAAAATCATGTGCAATTTCAAGAAATTGTGAATAGCTTAGCAGAATGGGCACATATTGTCATTGCATTTTAGCAGTGGACAGGAAGGAGTTTTAATTTGTAAATTCATTTCTCATTTTGCGTGCATTTCCGAGTCCTGTCATGGCTCGTACAATCCTATTTTTATACATTATCTAAAGTCTTATTCTCTGTTACATGCAATTGTGAATGTAATAAGAGTGAAAACGTCTTAAATGGTATATACCATAATAAATAAACATATTAAAGTTTAAAACTGTTTTTATTGTTCCAAGCATAGTGCCTAGTCAGACCTACCTCACTCGCACCATCGGCAAACTACTTGGCACGCAGTGTCACGCTATGAGCCTAGATTGGGATGCCATGTCACGCTGTATGGCTAGGTTGGGAATTTGGGATGCCCTGTCACGCTGTGAGGCAAGATTTAGATAGGTACGCTATCACGCTGTAGTTGATTTTGGGACGCATACGGTTGCGTCCAAAATCACACAAATCGCTTTTATAGCACGGTAAGTACCTACGTGCCTCGTTTTATTTTGCTTGTAAGTTCATATTTAAAGTACAGAAATTAAAAAATATATCGTAAAAAGCACACCAAAGAAAACCAATATAATATTTTTACAAAGAAACACATTTGGCGAGTTCCATCATTTACTGCGGCGATCAACGCTTCTGAATCAACCATTTCGTAGTTCGGGGTGTCGCGTCTGATAAACAAGTACGCGTTACGTCGCGTTCGCAGCGCTGTCCTGCTATTTGTAAATGCAGTACTTGCAAATACGCGGTTTCGAGAAAAACGCGGAAATCTAAAAAGTAAAGTTTTCATGCGAGTATCTACTGTGAATTTTATCAAAAAAAACATACTTCCAGTACCAGTACCCAAATATTATTTTTCCTATAAAGGTTTGCCCCTAAGGACGCCATTTCTGCAAAATAGTGAAAACCCATGTGTCGATTATTGCAGATACAATTAATTATTCGTGGTTAGTATTCGTGTCCGTTTCGCGCCATTGAACCGCGCGGCCACGGAGATCTTTGAAACTAAGCGTTGCAGAGACCTGGAATTTAGGTAAATGATAGATTGAATTTGTAAAAAAGTTTTAAAAATATAGACAAAAATCTTAGGTTTATATTTTAGGAGCTGCAAGACTAACCTGGCTGCACCATTGAAACGGTGAAAATCACGTTATCGCCGATATCTCGCTGGAAAAGCATCGCAGAGGTCTGCAGTTTTTTGTAAAACCTAGAATTGAATTTGTCAAAATGAGTAAAATTAAAACAAAAATCCTAGATTTATATTTCAGGAGCAGTAAGCACAGAGTACATTATTTTATACTGGGCAGTAAGGCTTAAAACCCTATGGCCGCACCATCGAAACGGTGAAAATCACGTTATCGCCGATATCTCGCTGAATAAGCACCGTAGAGGTCTGAAGTTTTTTGTAAAACCTAGATTTGAATTTGTCGAAATTAGTAAAAATACAACAAAAAATGCTAGGTTCATATTTCAGGAGCAGGTTTATAAGGTATTGCGTTGAAATAAGTCGTGATTTTCTATTGAAGAAAGTAAGTAGTAGCGAGATATTTTTTGTAAAGAACAAGTATTAATATGTAGAACTACCGATAATAGGTAAAAAAAAAAACAATGATTTCTTTCTTTAAAGCCATAAAATAGGTACGTTTTGAATTTTTCGTTAGGGTGACCATGGTTTATTGTTTACAGAAAACTTTCCACCTATTGTGTAAGAATTTAAGAAATTATATCTCAAGGATTCTAAATTAAATTAAAACGAAACGATTAGTTTTAGAAACATAATTTGTTTATTTCTTTACAAATCATAATAATCAGAGGTTATTTACTTACACTAAGATATATTTTTCTTTTATCACATAAATCACAGATTGTTTACTTACACTAAGTTAAAAACTAAAATTAACTAAATTATTAAATTAACTAAAAAAAGTTGTTGCAGATGGGTGCCGATTCCCACTGTAAAGTTTAGTTTAAAGTTAGGCTAACTTTAAACTTAAGATAAAAGACTACGTTGAAGACAGGGAAGTTCGGCATTAATTCCTTCTGCACATGTGGCTTCCCTGGTACCTCGTTAACAGCATAACTATGTGAAAGTCTAAACCTTTTCACCGCCAACGTACACACCAACGTACATACGTACGCGATGCCTCACCAGACGCCAAGCTATAAATGTATAAAGAAATATATAGCAAACAGTAGTGATGAAAGATGAAGGTATCGTCATATCAATGAATGAGATTTATACGCTTTAAGTTTTATTCATTATTTCACGAATATAAATAAAAACTAATTTAATATTTCCATAATTATTTTTTTTTGCCTGGGAAATTATCAAATAACTTCTCCCGCTCTGGGTGGAGCAGGAGGGCGTGTCAGACTTTTACTGACTAAAACCCACCCGTGTTCCCTCAGTTGCCTGTGTGCCAGGGGCCGCGTTATCTCTTTCGATCAACCCGCACCCCTGGCAGGCATCGGCCTTTGCGGGCCCCGTCAGTTGGTGCTGACAGCTCTTTAAGGCGCGCGTGGAACACAACGCGCCGTCGACCCAGGCTTGGTCCTTACCGGTCAGCGAGCTACCCGTTACTCGCCGTCCGCAAGCCCGCGCCTGCGGTGGCCGGGACTCAGCCTGGGATTCCCGACGCCCAGGGCGTCTCCTGCGAAGGCTGCGGCCGTTTTTTTTTTTGGGTGGGAAATCATCAAATAACTTCTCCCGCTCTGGGTGGAGCGGGAGGGCGTGTCAGACTTTTACTGACTAAAACCCACCCGTGTTCCCTCAGATGCCTGTGTGCCAAGGGCCGCGGTATCTCTTTCGAACAACCCGCACACCTGGTAGGCATCGGCCCTTGCGGGCCCCATCACTTGGTGCTGACATCTCTTTGAGGCGCGCGTGGCACACAACGCGCTTTCGACCCGGGCTTGGTCCTTACCGGACAGCGAGCTACCCATTACTCGCCGTCCGCAAGTCCGCGCCTATGGTGGCCGGGAATCAGCCTGGGATTCCCGACGCCCAGGGCGTCTCCTGCGAAGGCTGCGGCCTTGAGGGCGCATGTACTGCCTCTCCCTCACGTGCGCCGCCTCCCTCTTTGCGAGTATCACTGCTTCGCTGAAGGAAGTGACTGCTAGCCATGCACTCTCGCTCCGTACCATGGCCTGGACCAGGGTCGGACGCGTGAGATCGCCGCCGCTGATCGCCTCTACGAGGACACGGCGGTGCTCCGCCTAAGCCGGGCAGACCTCCACCGTATGCTCCACCGTGTCCTCAGGACGATCTTTGCAATGGAAACACCCGGGCGTTTCCTCCCGCCCTATCCGAAACAGGAACCTCCCGAAACAGCCGTGTCCGGTGAGGACCTGTGTCAGGCGGAAGGTGAGGACGCCATGCCGCCTCTCAAGCCACTCCTCAAATGACGTCAGTCTTTGACTTCATTTCAAGTCCTTGGCGCTCAGAGCACGTTAAATTAAATTCTGATTAGGGATGTGGTCTATAGTCTTTCTTTCTTCTATATTTGTCTACTCCCGTGTTTTTTTAACTACTTCAGTCAACGTTTTTAACCGTAGGTGTCTAAGCGGCAGAATTTTTCACTGTATTTAAAGTGTTTTACGTCGTGTTTTTTCGAAATGGAAAGTATACATTTAAATCATAACATCTAGGTAGCAGTGTACCTACCACAGCACTGTTCTTAAAGCTTTGTTATTTTCTTTGTTCATGTAACGGTAGCGTATACTCGTCAGTCCGGGCATTCTAAAGCCGCGGTCCCACAGCCCGATCACGGACAGTCGGCCCCAGGTCGTGCCGATAATCCCATACATTCGATCGGACGGGGGACGACAGGCCGCCGCAGGTCTCATTGGATTCGACTGTTCCCACAGCCAGGCGACGTTCCCACCAATGATCGCGACGATAGATCGTGGTGGAACAAAATGAAAGGTTGAGTGGACTGTATAATATGTATAATGATGATATGAAATAGAATTGAATTATAAACGGTTTAAAATGGTCGGTTTAAGATAGAAACAAGATATGATCGTTAAGAATCGTAAGCGCAGCCGTGCGTGGAGGCGTGCAACAGCTGACTTAATTTGCATTTGGACACGTCATGACCTGGGCGAAGACAATTCATGCATACATTTGAACCCTGAGCCTTTTTAATACGAGCCTGGACTGAGAGACTTTTAAACTGCTCGCATGCAAAAAGAAAATGATCCTGACGACATATGGGACATGGCAACACACCACTGCTCTTAGGTTTGGTCGCAGGTGCGGCGGGTTCGCTTTTACCTGATGCCATAGGCTTAGACTCCTCAATTATCTCCAGTAAGTCAGCCCTGCCACTGATAAAACTAGTGAATGCAGATAATGTAGGAGGTTCAACAAAAGTGTTTCTGTGCTCTTCCCATTTACGATTTGTAACGTGGTCGAGCTTACTGGTCATTATGTAATTGACAAGTACGTCAACGAAAGCGTTTTGAACTGGTTGACCTAGGGTTGCCAACGCTCTAAGATTTTTATTTGTTGTGTCAATTATGTAACGTAGTGACTTACTTGACTCTCTATCAATAGGCTGAACGTTAAAGAGTGCTTGCACATGGTTGTTGACAAGCAATCTTTTGTTGTCAAACCTCTCGCAAAGTAACTTCCAGGCAGTGTCGTTGTTTACGCGAACGAGTAATAAACGAAAAATTTTGCGTTTTGGTTGTCGAGTTCGGGAATATGCAAACCTTGTGGAAAGAAATGTAAACAAATAGCTTGCATTAAGGAAAGGTGCACAATACCTTGATAGACGCGGAATCCTCCAACAATTGCGATGAACACTTCACTAAATTGATTTTGATGCGCACACACACGATGTCGCGAGCGGTGGTTCGGCCATTACGTTCTAGTTCGTGTTGCGTCGGAACAAGCTCGGGGTCGCGCCGATTCGTGTAGCAAAGTTGGTTGCACTGTTAAGCGTTCTCGCTCGCACTCACACGCGGAGTAGGTAATGTGCGGGAACAGGATGGGGATAGGATACAAGTATGCAACAACCAAAACAAACGATTCAACGACAATATTTACTAATTCTTTTTTTCTTTTTAAATCAGCGCTACCATTCTCCCGGGCTTGAAGGGATTTATTCCTTCAAAAGTTTATTAAATCTATGATAATCGAATTAAGAAATTATGCTTACTAATGTTTAACCTAAACTAAATAGAGAATATAAGCGAGACCTAGCTACTGATTAGGCAACGGGCACAGACGTACCACGGGACGCAAGTACGATCCAGTAGCAGTCTTCACTCGAGTTATACGTGTGACTCCCGTAGAATCGGGGAAAACTTCCTCCACGACACCCAAAGGCCAATGAAGTGGAGGTACGTTTTCAGTAAGAAGAATTACGACTGTACCTACGACGACTGGGTCGACCGGCGTATTCCATTTACGACGCGATTGTAAAGTGTGGAGGTAGCCTGTCCTCCAGCGCTTCCAGAAAGACTGAAATAATTTATCTAACAAATCATGTCTCGAAAGAGTATTTAAATTTTCATCTATTTCTTTAGCGGGTAAATATTTCAAAGGCGTGAGGTTCAAAAAGTGCGCAGGAGTTAAAGCTAGAGGTTCTGAAGGATCACTAGAGAGCGTTCTACATAGAGGTCGAGTATTCATAACGGATTCAATTTGAGAAAGCACAGTGCTCAACTCTTCGAACGACAAAACTGTATCTCCTATCGTACGATATAAGTGAGATTTTAAACTCTTTATATTGGCCTCCCAATTTCCACCGAAGTGACTGGCAGCTGGGACATTAAGTGACCAATCTATGCGATTTTCTGCTAACATGTGACCAAATTCAGTATTATGATATTTTGAACATAAAAATTCGTGAAGTTCCGAAAGTTTGCGTTTAGCACCTATATAGTTAGTTCCATTATCAGAGTAAATCCTACCAACTGGACCTCTTCTAGATAAGAACCGTTTGAAAGCACCCATAAAGCTGGCTGTGCTTAAGTCACCAGCCAGTTCAATATGCACTGCACGCGTCGTCATACATACGAACAGACACACGTATGCCTTAGTCGAACGAACACCTCGACCACGAGTTATAGTAACCTTAAACGGGCCAGCGTAATCTGTACCCGTGTGTACGAACGGTTTTGCAGATTGTACGACACGACACGAACGATGATCAGCCATCTCGGGGAAGGTTGGCTTGGGACGAAGTCTAAAGCAAGGTAAACACTTATGAATCCTATTTCTAATTAAGCTACGTGCAGAAAGAATCCAATATCTCTGCCGTAAGAGCGACATCAGCAAATCGGGACCTGCGTGGCAATTTAACTTGTGATGGTAATCAATAAACAAATTCAAAATTGGATCTTTACTAGGAAGCAAAATAGGGTATTTCCCATCATAATCTAAATCCGAATTCCTCAACCGGCCTCCAACTCTTATCAGCCCATCTTTAAGAAATGGTTTGAGGTGTCGAAATGGATGACTGCAAGGCTTACCTTCTTTAAGTCTATCAATCTCACTGGGAAAATGAAAACGTTGAAGCTCACGAAGAGTTAATAATTCAGCGAAGTCGTAATCTGAAGCTGACGTAAGACATCGATGCGGTAGAAGTTTCACAAATCTACAAACGAAAACGACGCAACGCAATAATTTCGTCCAGGACGAGAAGCGATCACCTAGCAAAACTATTGGAGATTTTTCGCATGGCATAGCAGTGAGCAACGAATGTTTCTTTTCTTCTGGTGCTTCTGACACCACTGAAGGATTAAAGGGAACGATAGGCCACTGTGAGACGTCTAAGCGAGCCCACGAGGGACCAGTGAACCAAAGCGGATGACTAACGATTTGAGAAGGTGTAAGTCCGCGTGACAAACAATCTGCGGGATTGTCAGTACCGGACACGTGATAGAGATTTTGTGGTGATAAATCATTTTGTATCTTCGACACTCTGTTGGCCACAAAGGTGTTCCATCGATGGGGCGACGAGTGTACCCAACAGAGTGCGACAGTCGAATCCGAAAATGCGAATATATTTTTAAATACAATGCGGTTTTGACAAGCAACGATAATATTTTTTATGAGTTGAGCGAGAACGAGAATGGCACAAAGTTCGAGTCGAGCAAGAGAAACTACTTTCTGAGGGGAAACTTTGGATTTAGCTGTTATCAAGCTTAAAGTATTGCCATCACTATTTTGGACGTGAAAGTAAACTACTCCCCCGTATGCCTTCTCACTAGCATCCGCAAAGGCCAAGATAGTGACGACACTATCAGCGACGATAGCTACATGACGAGGAATTTTGATATTTGAGAGCATGGGAAGCTCTTCTTTAAAGCGAGTCCACAATTTAACAATGTCTTCTGGTGGTGTGTCATCCCAATCACAATTGCATAGCCAAAGCTGCTTGATCAGAAGCTTAGCATATAATACGACAGGTGCAACAAAGCCCATAACATCCCAAATTTTAGCAACACATGACAATATGGTACGCTTAGTGCAAGCATCAGTGGGTGTACTAATTCTCATGCCAAAAAGATCCGTTGTAGGTGACCAACACAAGCCGAGTACTTTATGTTGGTCCGAGTCATCAAATTCTTTAATTGCTGGCAAGCGATGCGACGGCGGAATCGAATCGAGAACTATTTCCGAATTGCTTGTCCATTTGACGAGTTCGAACTGACCCGCTTTCATCAGACCTATCATCTCCGAAGCGGTAGATACGCCCTCATCCTCATTTTGGACCGAATAGACAAAATCATCCATGTAAAGACCGGTATCAATGATATCTCTAGCCTTAGGGTAAGCGCTACCTTCATCAGCCGCCAGCTGCTTGATAGTACGCAGCGCATGGAAGGGGCTTGACTTAAGTCCAAAAACTACTCTATTGAACTCGTAAACCTTTAAAGGCTGTTGCGGGGAAAAACGATATAAAATGCGCTGAAAGCGCCTATCACATTCTCTAACTCCAATACTTAAAAACATCTGACGAATATCAGCGGAAAGTGCGATCGAAAACAAACGAAAATTAACGATAATGTTAAACAAATTTCCTTGAAGATTTTGACCACTATACAAGAGGTCATTAAGCGAAACTCGAGAACTAGTCTTGCAACTGCCATCAAGCACAACTCTCAATTTAGTTGTGACCTTGTCCTCTCGGACGACTCCGTGATGCGGTATAAAATACGATTGGGATGGCGAAGTTTCTGAATCTACATTTACAGGTGAGATATAACCCTTTTCCAAATATTCATTAATAACATTATCGTACGCCACCTTTAATTTTGGTGACGCCTGCATTTTTCTTTCCAAGCAATAGAAACGTCGTTCGCTCGCTTGTCGAGAATCACCAAGTGAGTGAACATCACCCTTAAATGGCAAAGCTACTACGTAACGTCCGTCACTATCGCGGGAAGTCGAGTGAGTATAAAATTCTTCGCAAACTTTATCATCTGGGCTGAGTACAGGTGGGACGTTCACCTCCTCCAATTCCCAAAACCTTTGTAAGGTGGAGTTTAAAGGGTCAGCAGTACAACAATAAGAAACGGTTTCGTTGCAATTAACACGGACTGGAGCGTCACCAACAATAACGTAACCAAGGACAGTTTCTAAAGCGAGTGGCGAGTGATGCGGGGGTTGTCCTTGAACCTTGTTAGATAAGAGAAGATGTGGGAAAATCGAGGCTCCGATCAGTACTTGAATCGGACCAGAGGAAAAGTACATATCGTCTGCTAACGGTAAATTTTTAAAGTTTGACAGATGTGAGATATCAACCTTAGTGGATGGCAAACACTCGGTAATTTTATCTACTACTAACGACTCAATATCGTAATTAACATTATGATCAAAACGAGAATAAAACTTAATTTTTACCGAACCTTGAATAGTTTTACTCGAAGCTCCTATTCCTTTAACTACGGAACAAGCAGGTTTATTATTTACGTTCAAGCCTAAGCGCTGACAACAATCACGAGTGATAAAATTACTTTGAGAAGCGCTGTCTAACAAAGCGCGTACACTATGTTCATAACCACGAGAATCTATAATTATAATACGCGCGGTTGCAATTAAAACCGTGGTAGGGCCGCGAAACACACGGTCGCTTGCGTTATCTGATAACGCACACAGAGCTACATCGTCAGCGCGAGCGGAGCGGCTGGGAGCGGGCGCGTCGCTAGTGTCGTTAGGTTTCGCTGAAGGCGCGGGGGCCGCGGAGGTAGCGACAGCAGCGACGACGGCGCGGGTCGCAGTGTTGCCGTTTTAGCCACTTCGTGGCTAGATCTAGCGGATTTTCGACGGTTTTAGCCAAAAAATAATCTGTTTTAGCCACCAAAATTAATCTAGCTACTTCTGGCTACTTTTTAGATTATTACTACCTACTTTTATTACTGTTAGAAGTCTACCGACTAATACTTAATGTATTTTAGAGAAATAATTATGGGACGATCGTCAATAACTGTAAGCCACCACAGAGGTCCGCGCCGAATCAAGGGATTCCCATTTATGTGAATGTTTATATTTTTAACGTAATTTCAATTCGATTTAATGAAAATGGACGTTATAAATATAGCTATGGGGCCTAGTTTGTTTCAAACAAAGTCAATACTCCTCGTGTCAACATGTACCGAAACGATATTATTGTTTGAATTATTATGGACGATAAAATTGAGTTTGAATTTTTTACTAAAAAAAACAAATTTTAATATTTTTAGCTATAAACTTGTAACCAGTTTTTAATAAATTTCTATCAACACTATTGAATATTGTGTTATTAAATCCGCTTACCCGCACCCCTATACAATATTAAAATTATTATGAGTAAAAATTCGTATATATCGGTTAAATTAAACCAAAAATACTTTAGCCACTTTTAGCGGAAATTCGAAAGTCATTTATTTACAAAACTAGCAACTTTTTTCTTTGATGTAGCCACAAACTAGATGGTCCTAACGGCAACACTGGCGGGTCGCGCGGGCACTTGACGTGGGCGCGCGCGGTACATTCGAATGCGAACTATCAGTAACGGACTCATTACCAAAACACAACAACGAATGGTGTTTGGAATTACACTTCTTGCACAAAGAATTCGACTCACACGCGGAAACACGATGACCACCACTTAAACAATTAATACATAAATTATTAGCTTTAACGAATTTAAAACGTTCATACGGTTTATAGTTGTGAAAAACGGAACATTTATAAATTTGATCGTGTTGACCTTTGCACAAAGAACAAGGAGGTAACTCAGAACTAGATGCGGCATTTACATAAGCATGAGTAATTGATGACCTGGGCAACTTCGAAGTTGTTTGATCTACCTTACGATCGATATGCTTTTTTGTAGCTTCATATTTTACAGTTGAAGTACGTTGTAATATTTTAATGTGATCGCGCACAAACGAAACTAAATCATCGAAAGATGGTATTTTACATCCACGTTTTTCCGATTCGAATGAACGTGCAGTATCTGAGTCTAATCTTTTTAGTGCAAGATGCAAGAAAATTAAATCTGAAAGATTTTCGATCTTTAAATTTTTCAATGCGGCGACAGACGATGCGAATTTGTCTAGAAACGCTTCTAGATTGTTAGGGTTTGCGGAAGAGATAGGTTTAAAATCTAACATTTGGTCTAAATACGAAGTTGCCGAAAGACGCTTGTCTTCGTATTTACCTTTTAATAAATCAAAAATTAATGAGTAATTTTCTGAACATGGGGAAATTCCGGCGCATATGGAACGAGCCTTGCCAGTCAATTTACCTATCAAATAATATAACTTCTCAGAATCAGTAAGCGAAACATTATTGTGAACTGTGTTCTGAAAGCTAGCGAAAAATAGCGGCCAGTTTTTTATATCGCCGTTGAACTCTGGAATTTCGATCGGAGGCAGTCTAGGAGCCCTATGCTGGCTTGCTGACTTGACGTCATCGACATCGCCAGTACGCGATTGCAATTTCTTGGCAGCTCGTTTCACGCAACCTAAAAGATCTTCGAAAGACGAAAGCGACTGATAATTAACTACATAATCGGGATCTAATTTCAACTCAAGACTTGTTATTTTATCTAGCACTGTTTCGAAATCCTCACGCAGTGAATCTACGGTTTCAAACTCGCACAAAAATGATTCAGAGTCGAACGTCTTTGTATCAAGATCTTTAATTCGATTACAAATACTTTGCATGCGGGAGAATATCCTATCTCTTTTAGAGTACAACATTTTCAATGTTGCATTCGTATCTGCAGTAGGCGCCATTTTAGTAGCACGCTATTACAAATGTTCTTATAACGAAAAGAATCGAACAACTAATTTAGCGGCGGAGAACAGAATACGTCCGTGTGTAAGTAAACAGGCATCAAACTACCCAGGTATACTATACGTCTGTCCCCGTTACGAATCAGCGATAGGTATCTAGTATGGAAAACAAATATTCCTACTTCTAAGAATCACGTCACGTGACACAACTCGACCGATTTACCTATAAGTAATATAATGCGGAACGACAACGATCTTTTTTTCAATTAGGTATGAATGTAAATACTTAATATACGCGGGATGACCGAACTAATTAGTAATTTATAGCGGGTTAAACGAGAAAATATTTGAGTAAATATGTTTTTAGAATGCGGGGTAAGCGAACGAAAACGAAAAGTACCTACCGAGCCGACCGACGCGCCGACCGGCGAAGTATCTACTTTATGTATGCGGTTTACAACGAACTATCTAGAATTAGGCGAATGCCTAGGCAATGGCTAGCACTGATTCAAACAATGTAAAATCCGGCTCGAAGGACCATTAAATGTTTACGCGAACGAGTAATAAACGAAAAATTTTGCGTTTTGGTTGTCGAGTTCGGGAATATGCAAACCTTGTGGAAAGAAATGTAAACAAATAGCTTGCATTAAGGAAAGGTGCACAATACCTTGATAGACGCGGAATCCTCCAACAATTGCGATGAACACTTCACTAAATTGATTTTGATGCGCACACACACGATGTCGCGAGCGGTGGTTCGGCCATTACGTTCTAGTTCGTGTTGCGTCGGAACAAGCTCGGGGTCGCGCCGATTCGTGTAGCAAAGTTGGTTGCACTGTTAAGCGTTCTCGCTCGCACTCACACGCGGAGTAGGTAATGTGCGGGAACAGGATGGGGATAGGATACAAGTATGCAACAACCAAAACAAACGATTCAACGACAATATTTACTAATTCTTTTTTTCTTTTTAAATCAGCGCTACCAGTCGTTTTTACAAAAGGTCGTTCGACTTCAGATGCGGGTGATGCTCTGATGAAACACATATTTAACGCATGGGAGAAATCGCAGAATGCTATTGGAGTCTTCTGTGATCTCTCCAAAGCCTTTGATTGCGTGCACCATGAGACGCTCTTGCGTAAGCTGCTTTATTACGGTGTCCATAACGCTACGCATAAGCTTCGTAGCTTTAAACGTAATAAATTCTTATTTACATAATAGGTTGCAATGTGTAGAAGTTAATGGAGTAAAATCGTCCGGGCTACCAGTTCAATTAGGTGTGCCTCAAGGCTCAATACTCGGTCCATTCTTGTTTTTAGTGTATATCAATGACTTACCATTTTATTTAAAGGATATTTGTGATGTTGTACTGTTTGCAGATGATACTTCTCTTATTTTTAAAGTAGACAGGAATAGACAAGATTTTGACGACGTAAACAGTGCACTCTCAATGGTTACGGATTGGTTTACGGCAAATAACCTAGTTCTCAATGCCAAGAAAACGAAATGTGTAAAGTTTGCCTTACCGAATGTTAGAAATCTAGGTCCCAACATTGTCTTAAATAAAGAGGTGCTTGAGACTGTAGACTCGGCAGTTTTTCTGGGCATAACAGTAGATGCCAAACTTCAGTGGGGATTACACATATCAAGCCTAGCAGGAAGGCTCAGTTCAGCTGCCTACGCCGTCAGAAAAATAAGACAATACACTGACTTCGATACAGCTCGGTTAGTCTACTTTAGTTATTTTCACAGCGTTATGTCCTACGGTATTTTGCTGTGGGGCAAAGCTGCTGATATTCAAAATATATTTGTGCTTCAAAAACGTGCTGTTCGAGCAATTTACCAGCTAGGTGCCAGAGTTTCGTTGAGGGACTTTTTTAAAGAAATTGGTATTCTCACGGTAGCATCACAATTCATTTTTGCCAATATCTTCTATATTAGACAAACACTTATACACTAAAAACAGTGATATTCACACCGTAAACACTAGAAATAAGGAAAAACTACGTGCTCCTTTTCACCGGCTTCATAAGGTTCATAATTCATTTGTTGGGCTTGGTTTAAACTTTTATAACAAGCTTCCCTCTGATTTGCTAGATTTGCCTTTTGATGCGTTTAAAGCTCAAATAAAGTCCAACCTGTGTTTAAAGGCTTATTCCATCAACGACTATTTAAATGACAAAAATAGTTGGTCGCTGTTATTAACTCAAGACAATGTTTATGTTCTTTCTCCGGAATCGTACCTAGAGACAGGTTATATGGGTTCATATAATTATTGATTTATATATTTTTATTGACCAAGTAATTTTTTAAATTATAATCTCAGACCAAATAAAAAAGATAGACGGAGCGCGGCGCTCTCACAGTGAAGCAGGGTAAAGGAAGCCAAATTTGAAAAAGGAAGCCGATCGTGTTCTAGAGCGACGCGCGACACCGAACGAGCTAGACATCATAACCTTAATATTGCAAATTGTTGTAAAATACCGTCCTGTGTCGTAAAAACTTGTAAAACAATTCCGTTATTAAAAAAAAAACCATCGGGATTACATTTCACAAGTAAGTTTTTCATTTGATTTAATTTGATAAATAAATACAAAAATATTTCGTAAAGCGGTTTTGGAACACAAAACCTCACATACTGTCGTCGGTGTGACCAGTATATCCGCATTCAAATTCCCCGAAATGCGAGCAATGTGGGAGTGTTTGTGATTATTAATTTTAATATTACTTTTCGTAATGGTTAAATGTTTATAACTATTACGAAAATTATTAATAACTATTTTGAATGTAAAACATAGGTATCCATGAATAAATAACTCGGGAATATATTATAGTATAACTTGAATACAATATGATAGGGGATGTGACCATTAACACATTCCATGCCAAGCACCCAGCATATGGGTCGAAAAATAGTTGATTCGTGTGCCCACAACTTGCATCCGAGTCGTCGCAATAAGTAGCTATTGATGATTCTGTTCATGCCCAGGACCCGACTAGCGAGACTACTTATAGCGACGACTCGGATGCGAGTTGTAGGCACACGAACTAATTATTTTTATTTTTCTTGCTTGGCATCGAATGTGTTAAATAGCACGTGACTATTATTATTATTATTTCTATATACAAGTACTTACAACATAATATATAATTTTATGTATAGGATATTTTTGAACTCATTTATTTCTCGACTACGACTGAAAACCAATTAAATTTAGATTTCCACGTACCAGTACATACACATCCCGTCTGGTGAAAATCTAAACATACAAACTAGCAATATAACTATACTTGAAAAAGTACCTAAAAGTAAAAAGTGTTTTATTTATAAGAATTTATTTTTCATGAAAAAGCAAAATTATTTAATCAGAATTGAGGTAAAAAGTTTTTAGTGGCAACATTTTTTACTTAGCACACAGACGCATGGCAAGTGTTGCGACGCGAGCTCACGCACACAACTCTGTACACGATGCTTCACTTATTTGAACGCTAATGTTGGCGTACGCTCCGTCTACCTTTTTTATTTGGTCTGAGATTATAATCTGTTTTTTCATTAGTTATTGACATGTTCTACTCATAACAATTTTTTTTTTTATGAAGAGTTGTATGGCATTATGGTTAGCTAGCGACCTCGACAATAGGGAATATGCATAAAATTTTAATTTGTCTCAAATATTTTTTCTAGATTCTTTATTGTCTTTACATTGTACTTAAAAGGTATTTTTTTATTTATTTATTATTTAAACTTAGAAAATATTAAATCAAAAGTGAAAAATAAGGGAGGGAAACTCAAACTTACAAAACGCGTCACCATTGGTCGAAACGAAATATGACGTCAATGGTCACGTCACGTCATTGGATTTATCGGCGTCAATATTCATACTGTGTTAGTAGTGTTTTTGAGAAAAAATGTTTAAAACTGTATTCCTGTGTGATTACTTGTGAATATATATTTGTAGTTAATGTAGGACGATGATAGAAACTGGTTTTGTCAGCTTTGTCACTCTGTAATTTATCTTCAATATAAGAAGTGCAGGGCTGTGTTCGATGATCATCACATACTTGAATACGGGAAGTAGTGGGTCCTGCTTGATTTATATTTGTATGGGAAGTACTAAGACTTGCTTCGTAACCATTTCTTTGTGGAGGTTCACCAATTTGTATAATATTACTACTTTTGATAGCATACTCTGAAAGAGCTACATTTACCAGTGCTAGTCTGCCTTTTAACTAGGTACGGCCATTCTTTCAACCGGTGGTGGCATATTCCGTTTTTGACACAAAAATATATGAGGAACAACTCCTTTCTTTAACCGTAGATTACATTTTTCTCCTTTCTGTTCCATTACGTTATATTAAATATAATTAACTGTATCTTTCTTAACCTGAAATAAATCATCAATCATCATAATTTCGTAAAAGCAATAAGAATAAACAAGCTCTTTAGAGATTTTTTTTACGAACTTTTGTAAATTACGTTAGGTTAGTTTTAAACCGAATCTTCTACTGCTTAATAGCGAATTCACGCTAAACTGTACATAAAAATAGCATACTTAGGTTAAAATGATCTTCACAACAAAATATAACTGATAATGCAGATACATTATCCCTTCTCATAATCTTACACCGTTTTTTTCGTACTTTCGCATCGCATGGAATACGAACAAACACTTTATCGGGCGTACTAATAATAGTGTTTTTGCACTTCGGTACCATACAATACTTGTAAGAAGGTTTTTTAACTTCTTCCTTGATTTATATAGCAATTAAAACTGAAAATAATTCTGAAGTAGCTGAAACGCTATAATAAACAAACACGGGACACAACCAATGACGTCATCAAAAGCGCGCGCTAAATGGTGGCGTTTGAACGGGTCAAATTTATTCAATGTTTAAAATTTCACTTTTAGAAATAATTTGACTCTTTTCAAGCCTGTTTGTATTTTTTTTCTATGTTATAAAGATGTAAATGCTTCATTTATGAAATAAAAAAAAATGATGCATATTCCCTATTGATAATTCTATTCTTGCCTGAGTAACCGGCAGCAAGTTCGTCATGCTCCCGTAGATGTCACTGCTTGCGGTAGCGTTGGGGATCGGGTTACCTCTTTCCCTCAAAAATGGCGAGGGGGGTAATGGCTGATCTTTGCGTTATGCTCGTGAACGGGTGCTGCTTGTGGTGACTGGTCGTCTTGCTGACCATGATTTTGTTATTGTTGCTAATAATTACCTACTTGTTTATTTATTTTACGTCGATGGTCCTAGGTTATCATTTGTAAACATAATCCAGCATTGCTTATGTAAGCTATCACGCCATTTATACCAGGAGACTTTTATTTTGGTAATATGCTTTGTTTACTTTTTATTTTTTGTGCTTGAGTTAATTTTTCATTTTATTTGTTGGTATATTGGCATGGCTAGCTGACTTAAATGACAAATTTTTACGTTCTGTGTCTCGTAATGTTGATTACTTTGCCTATGTATGTATAGAATCAAGTATATCCGACTAAACAGACAGCTGTGCTGCTGGGGAGTTTGTTCCGCCACTTCTTCTTTCCAGCTAAAACACTAGGAAGTGGTGAAGGGTGGGCGTTTTGGGGGACTGTCTCATGTACTTTGACGTTCGAAAAGTGCTGATTCTCAGCCTAATTTGAATAAATGACTTTTGATTTTGATTTTGATTTTTTTGCCTGTCGGCCTGGCCTGATCGCGGCGATCTGACCTGTGAGAAAACGGGTCGTGGGACCTACTTATTAGTAAAATATAATACTTCGTTTACTAGCTCAAGACAACTGTCACTAATGAGACAATTACTTTTTCTATTGTTAGACCGATTTCGCGACATCGGAGCGGGTATTGTTACAAGCAAAGATGCGTGCGCGCTCACTCGATTAGTGCTGCACTATGCCAAAGTGATCTTGACAACCGTACGCTTATGACGTCACAGAACGACTTCTATACTAGTCCGTGAGTCCCGGGGCACTGACAACCAATTGTTTTGTAGTGCTGGGAATATAATTATCGACAAGGATTGCTATCAACTATTTAATTCCGGATCGGCACCCATCATAAGTTCGAAATTGGTCTATTTCCCCTTTGTTATAAAGTAGTTTACTACGTTCATATTTTACTGACCTCAAATTGTTTTCGATAGTAGTGTATTTAAATATATTTCAACGGGCGAAATCAAACAGTTGTAACTTTCGCGTCACATCACTGGCCGACTCTATTTGAAGTCCTTGGCGTTCAGGGGACATTAAAAATATTCGGAGTTTTTGTTTTTGCCGATTTTAAGACAAATAAGGGCTTCTTTTGTGTGGAAAAATATAAAACAGGGTATTAGACAGTGCCATATTAATTAATAAAATGAAACAAAGCTTTTAAATACAGTTAATTTATTTTTATAAGATAGTTAAAATGAAGAGCTTCTAATGAAGTCGTGGCGCTGGTGGCACGAAAATCCGGAACTTCTATTGAAATCCGTGGCGTTGAAAAGGTTACTGCTCCCAAATTACAATGTAGGTACATTTTTATTATTTTTATTTTTTTAATTTCTGACATATTCTCGTCATTATTTGACATTATACATCACTTCTAATATCGACTATTTATTAGTGATTCTCATGGAAATGATGTCACTTAGTGATTGGGGGTGGAAATCATGTCACTTAGTGATAGTGATTGGAATGGGTTGATTTTACTTATATAGATTCTTTTACATGTTGTGAATGAGATAATGTTGTAGGCATTACAGACTGTAGATTTATAGACGATCTTCTATTCTTTATTTTCATTACTCTAAGTACCTGGTACATAATGATAGGCCTGCACTGTCCTCCCATACCTATTATCACTGTAATTTGAAAACATTGTAAAAACCAATTATTTTTAAAAGAGTAACCGTGGAGTTTCTTACCGGCTCTTCTCCATAGGAAGCGACAAATTGGAACCGTGCACCTAGCTTCTGACGTTTCATAAGTGCCCTTGCAGGTTTATGTGAAATAAAATATTTTGATTTTAATTTTGAATGATTCTAGTTCAAATAACTAACGGCCTAGGCATCCAATTGGATGCCGCCGGCGTTTAATGAACGGCCTAGGCTAGATGCCTAGGCCGTTAGCTGCCTAATTTAACTAGATACATTTAATGAACGGCCTAGGCATCCAATTAGCTGGCTAATTTAACAAGATGGCTGCGACACATACATTGCGTCGAGATTTGGAGGGATATGCGGGGGCATCTAGAATCCTCGGAGACTACAATGCCCATAGTGGTCGACAAGATACACAATTTTTTTAACGCCAAGGATTGACCCAACAAAACCTTCACCATGAATTTTCCAACTACGACGACGAACTATTAATGGATATAGCCAATAGGGAAAAACTGCATAGAAATTAGAAAACCTACATCGTCATGCAGAATAACGGGTGCATATTTAACCATAAAATAATCTGTGAACTGCTAAGGTAAAGCATAAAAAATGCAACTATGCAATAGAGATTCTACCAAAACAAAATACGAAGACGGCATAGCTGCCGTCTGGCTGGAGGTATTAAAACTGACCTGAGCTGCCCAAGAAACTGATTCTTCAGCCAATTTACTCAAGAGACCATCACTTAGCTCCTACTACCTACCTAAAAAAGGCCCAATTTCTACAAAGCAGAGCAACAGGATTATCCAAGTAGGCATAAAAAAGAATGCCAGACAACATCCCAAAAGGTTAAAGATCCGCGCACATACAGGTGTCCAAATGGAAAAAAAGAAAAACAATTAATGCCTTCAGATACCGACTGTTAAAATAAAAAAGCCGATAATCGAAGCACAAAGCGCAGGACCGACGGTAGAAGAAGTAATGGTTATCATCAATAAAATGCGAAACTTGCCCCCTGTCTCTTCGCCTTTTTACATTGATCATCGACGAAGTCCTTAGAACTCTTGAATACGAAACCCATGTAATCAAACTAGATCAGGACCGCGAAATTTCACTCCCCCTGGTATTGGTATTATCATTTGCGGACGACCTTATCCTCATTCTAGATGATCTAGAAGGACGAGAGCGCATCTTATTAGGGACCCCATAACATCACAGCGACACGACAAACGTGTACCTCAACGGAATTAGTATACAAACAGTGGACGAAATCAAATACCTAATAAGTTATGTATGTGCCTAGGCACATACATAACTTCCACATTAAGCAGGAAAAGGACAATTAGAAAACGATGCCAACAGGCCATAAGAAACGCCAAATCATTACTACCATTCATACTAAACTCAAAGATGGACTGGAAGTTAGCTAGACTTATGTATCGAATGGTTATCGTACCTTGTATGACATATGACTTAAAAGTATCGACCCTCACTAAGGCGAACAGATCAAGCTCCAGAAGATATGAACGAGTTATCATGAGAGACTTGTTTAACCACGCCAGGAATAAACCTTTAAATAAGAAAATGCACCAAATCGTAGGCGGAAAACCGGAACAAAACGCATCAAGAACCACAGGATATGTTATTTCAGACGGAATAAACCACACCTATTGCATGCAGCAATGCAGCATAAGGCTAAATCTAAGAAGGTTGGACGATCTATTCACACATGGAACGACAACCTAAAACAGGACATGAAATACTTCGACATGGGAATCACGTTTTGGAAGGACATGGCTGGAGACAGAAACAAGATATAAAAAGCGGCTAGCAATATCTACAAAAAACAAGAAACTGATATCAGCGAAAACTCAGAAGACGTATATGAAAACAACAACACAGAACATGGAGAAGCAACGGCATAGAAAAGAGCTAAGAAAACAGTTGAACCTACTCAAGAAGCTCGATCTGAATCAACATATAAATACCACCCGTCCCGTCCGTAATATCCTATAAATAAATACCACCCGTCTCTCCACTAGTCCAATGCTTATTCAAGTATGCATATCCGGTAGGCTCGTAATCCTTTCCTATCCTAAGGGCACGCCGCACCTCTACCTGACCACTACCGCGCCCCCCGGTCTACTTGTTGATATGCAATGGCCTCTGTAACACCATGAAGCATGAGGCTCCAGGGGCTAGTGCAAATCTTGGGGTTCATTCGATTAATCGAGTCTGGTGAAGCCACGCTGGGATCGGTGCATTTCATTCATTCATTGGTATCTTATGGATGTTTACGTCCGGTTCGGGATACTGCAGCGCAAGCATCTCCTCTGCTGGAGGCCACTAGGCCGCTCCGCTGATGTCACTCTTTATTTTGTAAAGAATCGCCAACAATTGGGCTATCAAATACAAAAATATTCCGACAGGTAGTTCCGTACAGACAGACCAACGCGGCGGGGGGACTTTGTTTTATTAATATGTACTTAATAATATAATGGTGATCTAATGATTACCTACTAGCATTCATGCGTTCACCTGGTTTGGACAACCCCACAGTTTTGTCCAATTCATATTCATAAGGTATCGATCGTGGCTTATTGGATATAAGAAGCCAAAAAGTGTAGTAAGCTACTTAGGTACGTTATCGACCTATGATGATGGTAGGTATGGCACGACAAGTTTAAGCAGGTGCTTTCACACCTGTTGTCTCAATGGACCTGCGAACTTCTCGCGTATCGCCACGGAATATACTGGCTGGCGATCCTGCAAGAGTTAGGGTGATCATCATTCTAACAGACTTTCATATCAAATTCGTGAAAAAAACAACATCTTTATTTAAAATAAAAACATATGACAACTACAAGAACCTCGATAAATGTATAGAAGGTATGACGCCCTGTCATACGGTCATTAACGTGCATTCATCCCTTTGGTTTATATCTCGTGTCCATTACAAAATGTAAGTAGGTACCTACTGACAATCTTTATAACGTTACCGTGCCTACCTAAACCTAATACATAAATCAAATCACTCAACTCATTTACCTACCTAATTATATCCTATAAACGTAGTTGGTAATCAACACGCACTAATATAAGAATGTACGAAAAAAATGCGTAGGTACCTATCCATAGCACGTCCAGTTAAATCAGTCTCTTTTCCAATGGTCATATCGTTGATATAGCATTGCGCATGCCCGAAAGGAGTTCATTCAGACAAGTGCTTCAGTTCAGCTTCAGTAGCCCTCCGTCGATAGCGGGGGTATCGCGCCAGCGATGACACTTAGTGCGCAGAAACAAATTATCTAGCTTGTTATTTTTACTTGTGGACATTGTCGAATATACTTCTGCATAAATAACCGTGTTGGATTTTGATACGCCTGTATTCGTTGTAATGCTAAAAGCCATTGGGTGAGTTTTAGTTTCCACTGCTACGATTTAGATTTCAAGTTGATCAAAATACCTAATTAAATTTACTCGTAATTTGTAAATATAAGCAAAACTGTATGTTGTTATTGATCGCAATGCTTTTGAATGATGAATAAATGACCGTATACGTAGAGTATTTAGACTAGAATATCAGAAAGGCTTAAGTTAATAAATAAATATTTTCGTAGAACAAAGTGCAATGCGATTATATGATGTGTGATGGTGGAAGCAACAAGGGCCAAGTGTGGCGACCCAGTCGGACCATGCTGAGCGCGACGCTGCCAGCGCTATTGGTGCTGGTGGCGGCTGCTGACTGCTGCTACCTGTTCCCTAGTGGTAAGTACATTAATCATTCGGTACTTTCCCTTTAAGCTTGACGGAACAAACCTGTCAGTTTAATCTGGCATCCTGTATAGCTTTGATGCAACAGACTAAAATGGATGAGACTGAGTGTTGTATTTGAAGTAGGTAGGTACCGTACCTATGTATTTAGGAAATTAATTTGAAGACGGATGGCAGCCGGAGTCTTCTCCAAAGTTAAAAATGCAAAAAAAATCGTAACCTTAATCGAGTAGATAAGTCAAGATTGTTAGAAAACTAATTTCAGCAGAAAAAGGGGTCTTTCACTAGCTACCACCTAGCTACTAATAGGTAAGTATTACAATAGATGAAGAATTCCATTATACCTACCTTAAGTTGGAAGGATGTTGTTATCGAAGTGTCCGCCTGTCGTGATCCCCAGACGTGCCGGACCCGTGCAGCGGCGTGTCGTGCGGGCCGGGCGCGCAGTGCCGGCCCGCGGCCGACGGGCGCGCGCACAGCTGCGAGTGCCCCGCCACGTGCCCCAGCCTGGGCGACCACGAGGGCTCGCGCGCGCTGTGTGCCAGCGACGCCAGGGACTACCCCGGGGACTGTGAGATGCGCAGGGCTGCCTGCGAATCCAACACTAATATAACTTTCAAATATTACGGTAAATGTGGTAAGTATTTCAAGCGGCATTATTTTGGGAAATTGAGAACTGAAAAAATTAAGAGACAAAATAACTTTTTTTTAACACAAGCTTTTATTATTAATTACTTATTAATAAAACGAACGAAAAAGTTAAAAATAATTTCATCTCAATTAATTTAAATAAAAGCGTGTGCAAACATTTTGATGGCAGGAGAAATAAAGAACATTTATTAGCATGTTACACCTATTTCTAACCGTCAATATGTAACACGGTTTTTAATTGAGATGAAATTATTTTTAACTTTTTAGTTCGTTTTATTAACAAGTAATAATACAAGCTAGTTTTTAAAACAGTTTTTTTTCTTTTAAGTAATTTTATTTTTAACTTTTTAGTATTTATGATGTGAGATTTACTACGGCGTAGTTCGTAGCAGCGTTTTTCCGTTATGTAGCTCGTAATAATTCGTAGAATCCACACATGTATGTAAGGACCAACCTTCTCACCAAAACACTATTGACCCGCGCAATTCGGGTTATTAACGAACTTCACTTGAAGATCGATGTATTTAGGTACATGCCATTTGAGTGAATTCGCAAAAATGCTGTTGTTTATTTTATGTTATAGTGCAGATTAGACTTTATGTTGTTGTTTTTCTTATTTTTTTTATTGTGTTTTTTACGTTTTCATTTAAAAAAATTACCTTACTTGAAACTTACTTATAGTAAGTTAACTTTACGACCGTGCTGTCGCATTAGGTATACACCTGTAATGATAAGTCGTAAGGGAGATTTTAATAAATAAAAAACATAAAATAATAATAAATGTGTTGTTTTGAGCACTTAAACCCTGGTAACCATATAGGATCCAAGTACTCGTCAATACGAATCAAACGAGCCCAAACTCGATGGGGTTGTGTCGATGTATTCCTATGGCCACCTTCTAGGTCCAGAATGAGATCTGCTCCACGTCATCATAATATTGCATTGTCACGCGATATACATATGCATGCAAAATTTCAGTTCAATCGGTTAAAGATATCTGCTTCAAAATTGATTTACAAGATTCCACCCGAACAAACATAGTTACATACATTGAGAGTTAATTAAAAGCTTGTAAAATACATACATATCATAACGCATAAGAGGGGCAGAAGTGTATGGTTTACCTACCCGCGTTTCGCCAGTTATGTACATAATTTATTAGTTCAATTTAGGTACCTACCTAATATGAAGCAAGTTCATTGTCGCCAATCGGGCTCAAATCCTATCTCCAGGTTGCTACTGGGAAATTCTTGAAGGAAAATTCAAGAATAGGTACTGTCCGATGTAGAGAACCAAAATCAGCTCAGCAGTCGCATTTGCGACGTTAAATTGAAATGTAGGTTACCTTCCGACTCATGTAATGCCTGGTGCCAATTTGAATAGGCACAGGCAGTTCTCTGTCTCTGTCAACGTGTAGCTGCCGATATTGGTAAGCACGTGTTTCTGTGGCAAATAAACTTATTTTTTTTCCTTCTATCTTACCCAAGAGAACACCAACTGGTTAACACAAATAAACGCAAAAAAAGTAAATACCACATTATGTTGTTTACAGATCCTTGTTCCGGAGTGACCTGTCCCGACCCCGAGGTGTGCCAGCTGGACGAGCGCCGCTCGCCGTCCTGCCGCTGCGCCGAGCCGTGTCCGCTGGAGTTCTCGCCCGTGTGCGCGTCCGACGGGAAGACATACTCCAACGAGTGTCAGATGCACCGGGAATCCTGCCGAGCTAGAAAACAG
This sequence comes from Polymixis lichenea, assembly GCA_949091785.1. Classification (NCBI taxonomy): domain Eukaryota; kingdom Metazoa; phylum Arthropoda; class Insecta; order Lepidoptera; family Noctuidae; genus Polymixis; species Polymixis lichenea. Next base: position 12,194,283 of record OX420932.1, on the reverse strand, counting down.
CTGAAGATCATTTTTAAAGGACAGTGTAGTTCTGGTAAGTGGGGATTTGGAGTTGGTTAATAGTAGATTGTATGACAAGGGAGTAATATAATACTTTTACGGCGAGGGCGCTATTTTGAATCCAGAGCGAAGCGGGGATTCTAGAATAAAATATAGTTCTGAGCGTAGCTAGGGATTCAAAGTACATCGCCTGAGGGAAAAATATTTTTGCTCTCAAGTCATCTAAGTACTCTACTTTTCATCTCCTTCTATGAGACAATAAGTAAGAGACACTTTTAAGTAATTGATGAATAAGTTTAATTTAAAAAAATTACATGAATGTAAAAAGGTCAGTTACAAATTTATATTCATATTTGATACACTGGCGCAATTTTGAAAATTTATTGCCACTGTTGATATTATTGTGGATTTATTTATATTTTGAGTGTTTGTAATCTCAGTATCTGGCTGGTGCTCAAGAAAAGGCACTGATTCCTTTGATGTAGAAGAGCGTAGCGACATTTTTTTTTTACAAAATACAAAAAATCCGTACCGAATACAAGAACAGGGAGGTAAATCGCGCGCTTGTTTTTTCTTTTTAGTTACCGCGCCTCCCGCACCGTACAGCCAACACTTACAGCCAGTAATTTATACAATTTACGTTCGATTTCAATGAACGATTCATGTTCCAAATTCAAATCTCATTACTGCCCGCTAAAAAGTCTAGTGAAGAAAAGAGCTACTTTGCTCCCGCTTATAGAGGAACAAAACGACACTTTTCGAATAGAAGGGATGAAAAGGAAATAGTAGTGCCACGATGAACGGTTTATGTTTTGCGAAGGCATGGGTTAGGTACCTCTGCTTTGGTATCGAGGCTATCGTCAATAGGTAGGTTCAAATTGAATGAATACCTATACTGAATTAGTGTTAAGACTGAAAAGGGTGAAACTTTTGAGTTTAATGCAATGGAAGTGCTGACTTCTTAATTATATAGTTACTTAGCACTTTAAGTTATATTTAAAGTGCTTATTTACCTACCTAACACCAATTGTGATACCTGCTTCATAAAACACTAGCTTAATTTTTTTATCTGCCCTGTTCTGCCGGATGTGGGTTGACAAGAATCTCATTCCTGTACTACCTCCTGGCAGGCGTGAATCCTTGCGCGGAGGTAGAGTGTCGGCACGGCGCGGAGTGCCGCGTGGAAGGCGGCGGCGCCGTGTGCGCGTGTCCGCCGGCCTGCGAGCCGGTGCTGCGGCCCGTGTGCGGCGCAGACTCGCGCACGCACGACAGCGACTGTGAGCTGCGCCGCGCCGCCTGCCTGCTGGGCCGGGAGCTGCGCGTGCTGCACGCGGGAGCTTGCGGTAAATATACTTGCTCAAGGATCTTTTGCTCTGTGGCCCAGAATTGGAACTAACGCCGTCATCTTGTTTTATCAATACAATTTCACGAAACATTATGACAAATGTTCACCAACAGCGCCTCCCTGTTAATGTCATTCATGCGCCAAATATACAAAACAATAAAAGTTGTACAGTGTCTTATCTATGAATAAAAGTCTGCAGCTTCTGCGACATGCAGGGTAGTATTGTAGATGGTTCAATAGTCTTGCAACCTTTCGGAGTTACACTCGGATGGGAATAATAAGCCTGGGTTTTTATTAATGGTGGTAAACCAGTTTCCACACAGGTAGTTAACAACCAGAACCGATCGCAAGACGCTGGATGCTTTTGGAGCAAATTGAAGAGGTAGGTAGTTAGAGAAAATTTAAGACAGGGTCGATATTATCATGGAGTCACGAGAAACGTCAACGACATTAGAATTTGAACCTATCTTCTATTCATAAATCCAGGTTCCAACGGCGTATGCGCTGACCGCGTGTGTCCGCACGGCGGCGAGTGCGTGGCGACGGGCAGCCGCGGCGTGTGCCAGTGTCCGCGCTGCTCCAACGAATTCGCGCCCGTGTGCGGTTCGGACGGCATCTCGTACGGCAACCGCTGCAAGCTGCAGCTGGAGGCGTGCCGGCACCGGCGCGACGTGCAGGTGCTGTACGACGGACCTTGCAGTAAGTAGCGCTGTTGTTAACATAATTTATGGAGTGCAGCATCAACGGCAACTTAAGATGACTTAAGAGACTTGAGAAGTATACATTATTAAAAGGCGAGCGTAGGAATCCGCTGGATGCGGGACGCACAGAACCGGTCGAAGCGGCGGTGCTTGGGGGAGTCTATGTCGTGTGACGTCATTCGGCTGAAATGATGATGATGATGAAGCGTAGGACATAATTCAATGTTAAACAATAATATTACAGACGGGTGTGAAAACAAGAAGTGCGAATTCTACGCCGTTTGCGAGAGTGACGGCGTTTCTGAAGCCAGCTGCGTCTGCCCCAAGCATTGTGAAGAAGGCACTGTGAGTATTATGATAGATAATAAATATAATCAAACAAAATTATAGCTTGGTAGGATATTTTCATTTTTTATGTTTCTGATTTGTAGGAAACGGAAGAAGTTTGTGGTACGGATAATAAAACTTATAGCAGTGTTTGCGCACTGCGTGACACAGCTTGCAGGGAGAAGAGGCGGCTTCATATCAAGCATATGGGGTCGTGCGGTAAGTCAAAATATTGTTTATCGACTAGTACACGCGCTTTCACAATTTTACCATTTTCCTGCGAACTAATCAACATTGGAATTTCCGTCATGACACTCATGACGAAAGGAAAAATCGTCATAATTTCATGTTTGTCTTATTTGAATCAAAAGTAATTTCGAGAGCAAATAATTGATGTTTTAAATACGGTAATTATTTTATAAGAATTGCCACGTAATGAATTTTGATCAACATATATCTACATCGTAAACAGCGCTGCCAATGGAAACAACGAAGACATTTTGACTTTCACGGCCTACATTGACAATTGCTTTCAGAGTCGTGTGCGGAGATCGCATGTCCAGCGGGCACGTGGTGCGCGCGCGGCGCTTGCGGCTGCCAGGCTGCGTGCGCCGAGGCGGCGCGCGAGCCCGTCTGTGGCGACAACCGGCGTACGTACCCGCACCACTGTGCCTTGAGGCGGAGTGCCTGTGAGGCCAAGGCGCGAGGCGACCCGCCACCCAGAGTGGCGTACTACGGCGAGTGTACTGAACAGGATGAGAATGGAACTACAGGTGAGGTGCTATTTGTCTACCTGGGGTCTGCGAGATTAAGACGAATGTCCAAAATATCTATTATTTTGTAGCGAGTTCGACTTTTATAAGCCAGTTCAGGGTTACGGTGTGAGGCCTGCGCCCAATAAAAAGTCACGGTAACCCAATAAACACACAAACAGCCGCACAGTTGCAATTATTCATTCCGATTCTTCCAGCCCGTTCCTAGCTGCCCTCTTCCAGCGACATCTTAAGCCGAGGTCCGTATCCCACAGGGGGGTTCCCTTACCGTGTAGCCGCATAGTTTTCAAGTTTTTTAGCCCTGGTTGAAAACTTTAATTTATTAAGGTAGCTACAGGAAAGTGCGGTTAAGCAAACGACAATCTCCTTCATTGACCTGCGAGATGTCATTCCTTCCTAAAAAAAAATAGTTGCAATTGATTTTAATTTCAGTCAGAGTATTTTAATGATAATACTATGGAAAAGATTTAATTGGAAAATATTTAATTTACAGACGGGAACAGATCATCGAAGTACACAGACCTGACTAACGAGATCCGCGCAGGGGACGAGAACGAGAACTCGAGCGAGGCGGTGTCGGGCACGGCGGTGTGCGCGCGCGTGCAATGCGCGTACGAAGCTACGTGCGCTGTTGACTCTAATGGACAACCCAGGTAAATGAATATTAGCAAAGAGGGTCCGAGACGATAGATGATTCGCTTTATCATCTATCGAATCATTTAAAAGAAAAATGCTTGAAATGGTCCACCAATACGAGGCTTTTTATATTACTTTGGTTGGAAAAACTAATAAATTGGTTAGGTAGGACTCTTACTAAATAAACAGGTTTACACGGTAGCCATCCCCACGTTTAAAATAACGCTTCGGGATGTATAGTGTGGCGGCCCCATATCAGTACTTCAAATGAAGTTTTTCAGGAGAGCGCAAAAACAGGTTACTACGTTTTTTAATGGTTAATTATCTTGTGAATGTCATCATCTACCTTACCGGAAGCAGCTAAATACCATGCCACCAAATATAATTTATATGGAGCGACTGCCTGTCTGAGCTCCACGAACCACGTACTGGGTAATACGACTGGTTTTCAGACTTTCGGGCTTCTGACGACCCATAACTACTGTCCAGTGGCGTGCATAGAGTTTTTAGACAGCAGAAATAAAAAAAAAAAACAAAATAAATCGATTGCTTTAGGTACCCGTATGCAACCTGTGAGCTAATCAAATGAATTATATTGTTAAGTATTGAATTTACGTTTGACTTTAGCTTTAGTTTGTATTAATTGCAAATTCGGTGTACAACTACTTTTCACGATCACTTGCTTTTTTTTACCGAAAGATAGTTTTGAAAATGCATCCACTTTTCTTTTCTCTATACACTCACCAACAAGGCAACTTTCACAGTGAATATTATAAATTTTTCACGCTATTATCAACGTTAAAATCTAAAATATATGCTATTAAAGCTCACAACCAAAACAAATAAATCAAAATAAATAATGGCGTCGCAAATCAGAATATAAAAGTAATACGACAAATCAGTAAGGGTAGTTTATGTAGCGACAAGTCAATGAAACAATGCTACTTTTTAAAATAGTCGTACAGCCAACTTGGTTCGGAAAACTTCGGCAAGTTTCGTAATTCGTCGTGTTTGTAAAAAAACGTTAAAAGCCAGTGACTACCCAGTACGGTTGTGTGCGTTAATTGTTACATTGTGTGCCACGTATGTATAGGAATGCACACCCAATAAATCTGCATGACCACGAGAGCACACATATAAACCGTAAGACGCGAATAGTTCGTGTCTCTACCGAGGCACTCGGTGGCGCTAGTGTCTCGCAATGCGAAGTTGCGTCAAATTGTACGAACGAACGGGTATTGTATTGATGATACTGATGATACGACCGACGCTCGTCAGGTGAAGCTGATTTAAGAATTTATTAAATTTTTTGTTTAATGATAAAATAATATTAGTATTTAATATTTATCTGATTTAGGTAGGTAGGCAGTGTCTTTCTGTCTTCATGGACTGCACGCCACTGCTGTCTAATCCAGAATTGACTGCCGGGGCGACCGGATTAACGTGCTTTCCGAGGCACGGTAAGGTCTTGGTATATAAAGATGGTCAGCCATTCACGGACCGACTGCGCCAAGCGTTACTTAACGTGCGAGTTTTATTGACGTAATTCCCATTAACAAAATAATTAAATTGACCATTAAAAAAACCGAATAAATCTATCACTTTTGATCTAATCTATGGTTTTTAAATATCAAGTAGCACACAACATATTACACCTTGGGTACATAATTGTAGCTACACATTGATATAGTATTATGGAACACAAATTGTAGACAGTCAATTAAATTCTAGTCCATGACATCTTTTTGAGACTGTACATGAAATTCACACCCAGACAGGCGCTTTACTTACTTTACGTGTTAATTATTTCTCTTACAACGGTGAAGGAAATCATCGTTAGGAAACCGGTATGCCCTGGAACCAAAAAATCGAAGACATGTGATATATACCCACACTGCGCCCGCGTTGTAGGTTATGGCCCATTCCCTGTCACAGAGAGGAGGCCTGTGTCCCAGCAGTGGAAACATTATAGGCTAATAATGATGTATGGTGTAGGTATATGATATAAAGATATTTTATCTATCTTTATCGAATAGGTACCTATGTTAAGAAAAGCACATCACAATCAAGACCCAGTTTGCCACCAAATCAAGTTATCTATTTAATTAAAGTAAAAAAAATACTGACTAATAACGGAAAGCGTAAAAACCAGTAGGCCGAAAAGTATATTTTGTACAAGAATTCCTTTATAGCGAAGGTGAGCACTAAAAAGCACGTTTGAAAATTCATCTCCTTACAGCAGTGATGGCTAAAGTACGGCCCACAGGCCAGCAGATCTGGCCCGCGAAAGCATTTAATCCGGCCCGCCGACGGTCCTTCGACATGAATTAAATATTTCGACGGTCCAGAAAGTAGATTCTATTTAGTAGAATAATGACGCATAGGTAAAGGAGCCAACTAGACTAGCCTTTTCGCGCTACTGAAAGTTACTTCATCACAGCTCGAATCTACATTCGAAAATATTATGGCATATCAAAAGCAATTTCATATGTCTCACACGCCTACCATGGCAGGGCCTTCGAATAAAACTTAAATTATAATTTTTAACATTTGTGCAAGTGTGTAATACTGTAATGTTTTTTTTAAGATTAAAAGTTTCAACATAAAATTCATTTTTCCTATAATTCTGGCCCACCTCTAAAATTTCTTAAACTTTCTGGCCGCCCATTAAGAAAGTTTTGCCCACAACTCCCTTATAGGGTTAATAAATAGGGGAAGAAAGTTTGTGATTTTTGCCGATGGAAAATCCCACCGGGCTTGTAAAGCACTGGCTTGTAAAGTACTCGTAAATAAAACAAAAGTGCCGTACTCCAGGTGTGCCTGTCTGTTCGACTGCGCGGCGGCCGCTGCTGCGGCCACGTCGTCGGCCCCCGTGTGCGCGTCCGACCTGCGCCTGTACCCTACCCTGTGCCACATGAAGCTGGAGGCGTGTCGGCGGCAGGAGGACTTGCGGCTGCGACCCCTCCCGCTGTGTCGAGGGTTAGAGGTAACTGCAAACATATATCGGTTTTCCGAAATTTATCCATGCACATTAGACTAATAATTCGGCCTGTAGGTAAATGCGACTTTGTTCTTAGGTAGGTATAACTTCTTTCTATAATATATTCATTAACTGCCCTGACTGACGTTATTCTGTCCAATTTCATGAATTCATACAAAATTGCCAGAGAAAATCGATTCCGTTTTCGCGTTTTTTTTCCGGACACTTAATTTTTTTTTTCCGTAAAACCTGATTCGGACTATTACAAAAATGTTCAAATGATTTGCCAAATCGGTCCAGCCGTTCGGAATTGATGCGCTTATTAGTTGCGCGGATATTGACTAACAACTTCAATAATTGTCCGTAAATACCAAGATTATTCTTCAAATTTTATTAGAAGAATAAAATTTTATTTTTGAACAGTTTTAATTTGAATCAAGTTTTAGTTTTAATTTTAGTTTGGAATTTGTACACACAGGATAAGTTTTTAACCGGTGCCCAAACTGTAACCATGAATTCAGCATATCACTCTCGATCCCCACCGCAGAAATTTTCGCCAGTTACACAAAAAACAATCAACTGTTTCATAAATTTTGACCGCGTAGGTATTGCACTTTTCCATGAAACAGCTGATTTTTTTTTTGTCTAATTGACTAAAAAATTCTGCGCTGGGGGTCTAGAATGTTATGTTGAATTCATGGTTACAGTTTGCGCACTGGTTAAAAACTTATTCGGTATATAATCAAAAAAAAAAATTAGTTGAGTAGGTAGTCTCGATGAGGCTAACCACCTTCCTTACCTGAAGCTAATTACAACTTTTATAAAATTTTCCTTCAAAATTTACCACAGTGTGTCTATTTAATGGTGCTGTGTCTAGTTTGGGACCAATGACACCTCCAAATAAAATCTAGAATGTTGAAATAACCGGTTTTGACTTACTTTTATACTTTTAAATCACAATATTGATAATATTTGACAGTTATTTATCATGGAAAATCGACGTAGGGTGTTCATTTGTTTTCATTTTCATTTTTTTCATTTCATTTTTTTTTTTTTTCATTTTTTCATTTTCATTCAGTTACAATTATCTTGTTTATTTGCAGTTTAGGCCGTGTGGTGTCGATGAACCGCTGACCGATGCTGAAGGTAGACCTATTGATTGCGGAGGTGGTCCTCACAGGAAGGACTGCCCAGTTGGCAGCTACTGCCATCACACTGCTAAAGCTGCTCGCTGCTGTAGGAAAGGTAATTTCTTTGTCTTCTTAAGTGTGTCCCGGAATTACAATAATAATTGCACACTCTGTGTGCCCTAAGTGCCCAGTCCCGTTAAATGATCTATTTCGAACTTGGACGAAAAAGAGAAAAAAATGAAAATAAAAAAATGAAAAAAAAAAAACAGGAAAAGGACAATAGGAAAGGAGAATAGGGGAATAGGGAATTCAAACTGAACTTCGGCTTCTAGTCTATATATAGAAATCAATTCGTGCAGATTTATCATACTTAAATTATGATCCGTTTCTCAGTGACTAAATGGCAGGTGAAAATCGAACATTATGCCCCGACCAGAAAGTACACAAAGTAAACACAGCCAGTACCTACTAATATACTTGTTTGCATAATTTATTTAGAAAGTGTGTTGCCCACAAGACAAATACGAGCTATTTACATATTTGCCTGATCTATTTATGGTAGTCGAAGAGAAAGACATTACCGATCATGACGGGGCCGGATGTGTACAAATCACACATGGTTTTATAATGAACGTTACGTTGTGATTTCATTAGCGCAGCTGTCGTTCAATATGTCGTCATAGAATTATGTACATAGTGTGCTATTAATAGTTCTGAGTTATCAAAAAGATAAATCAGGAACATATTGATCCATAGTTATAATCTAATATTGAAGTCTAAACTTTAGACTCTCAATAATTTCTCGCAATAGGTACTTAAAGCCTTTGGCGTTTGGTAGAAACGCTATAAGTAAGACTAACTTCCTAAAATTTTTGGGTCGCTGTGCAGGCGCATGTTTCACGAGACAATTGATTATTTAAAAGTAAAAGTAAAAAGTAAAAATCGTTTATTTCAACATAAAAAATTACAGTATTGAGATATCGTTGGTCTCAAACTAGGCACAGCCTGTATCTTGGGCACCATTATACATATAAAACATTTTGGTTATTGTTAAATAAAAGTTGAAATTGGCGACAGTTAAACTAGTAGTTAGCCTCTTCGAGACTGCAAAACTAAAAATTACAAAAATACAGAAATAAACTCAATAAAATCAAAAGAGGTAAGAAAACTATTATATTAACAATAATAAAAAAAAACAAAAAATATTTATGCAAGATCGGCTTGGTATAATTTTATAATATGCTGCTGTTCTACATTGTATTTTGTGTGTGTGTATGAATGTGTATGGGTGCGTGTGTGTGTGTATGTGTGTGGGGGAGTGTAAGGGTGTTTGTGACTCTGCATTGTGTAAGGTGATTTTATTTGTTTATAGTAATAATTGTTTCAGTAGAAGTGTAAGATTGTTCTAAGAGCCATAATTTCACAGTGTGTTTCATTTGGGTGTAAGAGGAGTTGTGAATCGTACGAGTTTACCTTATTGTAGATGTGAGTATGTAGGAATGGTGGTAGTTGTTGGGCATACGCAGAGTTGACTGCTGGGTTCAGGATTCGGAATTTTCTCTTACTTTGCAGAGCGTTTTAGTCAGTTTTTTTCGAAACTTTTAATTCAGTTATAGTTGTAACGGAAAAAATGTTTACGCACCCCAAGAAGAACTGCCTCTTTATACAATCAGTCAGTAGAGTAACAGTAGGATTTGAATAGCATGACTTTTAAAAGGTTCACCCTTGTTTGATAGAACAACGTTTGATATAATATTACTAAATCGAATTTTAGTTGCAATAAAGTCATTTCGAAGAATTATTCATTTGACCGAATAATTCATTGGTAAATTTTTATTTAGCGTAATTATTTATTTGAACTAATTTAATTTGAAAATTCGTTTCTGTCACGGCTCCGGCGCTGCGGGGCTACGGCGGTCCCTCGCGAGCTTATCGTCGCAGATGGTTTAACACTCACCACCGCGGCTTCGGCTTGCTGGCCGGCTTCGCTGGCCAGCCTCAGCCGCCGCGGCGAGTGTAACAACCACCCGCTCCTCAGCTCGCGGGCCTCCTCGCCCCTCCGCGCCTACGCGATTCTAAATTACACTCTAGGGGTAGGGCAGACAAGACTGCGTGGAGTCGGATTTATAGCGATTCGTTTCTGTCAACCTGAAGAACCTAGTTTTTTTTTTCACAGTAATTATACAAATTTGGGGTTGCGAAAGGATTCAGTGTTGCGTTGCGTTGCGTTGCGTTGCGTTGTGTCGTGTTGCGTCGCGTCAACCGGTGCGAGTACGAGGGACGGTTCGCGTACTAAATGTGTCTGTCTAACTAATTATTACGTACGCCTACATACACAACAAGCCATGGGCAAGAGGAGAGGATTTCCTTTATTCGATAGTATACATTTCGGGAACAGCGATATTAAAATAATGCTTCTTCGGTAATATTGTCTGACCATTATACCTTTTGATCATTAGCGCAAATGTTGTTATAGCAAATAAATATTCGATGAACTGAAAATTCTGTCAAACGATATTATACAAAGTGATGATTTTCTTAAACGTTGTTCGATTTAGTAATATTATATCAAACGTTGTTCTATCAAACAAGGGTGAACCCTTTTAAAACAGCCCGTTGCGCCCTCTCCAGCTCTAACATATGACTTTTGGCGGCCCCACCCCAAACTGTTATACAATACTGCAGTAGAGACTGACAGAGTGCAAGTTATACTAATTTACGAGTTTCGCTAGAAGCACATTCACGTAGTAGTTTTATAACATAGATCAGCCTACGAACTCGTTTTGCCATAACCGTAATGTGTTGTTTGAAAGAGAGATGCTGATCTAACGTCACTCCGAGGTATTTTATGAGGTGATCAATCCTTTCGACCTCGTTACAAAGACACGTGGAAACATACCCACCGGCAGGCTCGTTAGACTTACATCTGTGGATTTTTAATCCCATTCAGGAAGTTTAGTGGCATTCGTTTTTCTAAAAATGATATATTTCGTTTTCTTTTCGTTGAGCGTAAGTTTAAATCCAACCAGTTAGTTTACGTACTCATACCAGACTCGGTTTTATTGTGGAATTCATTCCAGTCGGTACCGTGGAAAATGATACTGTATCATCAGCGTAACAAATCAAGTCGGCGTTAGGAATTTCATTTCTTAATATGTCATCCATGTAAATTGTGAATAAAGTTGGGCCGATCAGACTACCCTGCGGTACACCAAAAAAAACACTTAATTCATCGCTCATCTGACTCTAACACACTGCCGGCGGTCAGTTAGGTAGCTGCGAAACCAGTTTAGGGCGACTCCTCTTATACCAAGCGACACTAATTTCTTTAATAGAATTTCACTGGAGACTGTCTCGAATGCCTTTGCAAGATCTATAAATACTCCTAAGCAACGTCGGCCTCGGTCAACGTGCCCAGAAACAATGTTAGTAAGGAGTTCAACAGCGTTTTCCGTGCATCTTCCCTGCCTAAAGCCAAATTGGCGTTCCGATAATAGGTTACTTTCTTCAGTAATTTTCACGATACGTTTGTTCATTACTTTCTCGAGTATTTTAGAGAAAGTGCTGAGCAAGGATATTGGTCTGTAATTATCAGGAGTCCCTTTCGGCCCTGATTTGTGAATTAGAGACACCAAGGCAGTTTTCCATTTGTCCGGGAAGACTTCTGTTGACATGCTTACAGATCTGTGTAAAAGGATCCAAGATTGAGTGCCTTATGTATTTGATTAGTGTTGCCCTGTATCCGTCAATTTCTGGAGTGCTCTCACTTTTTAAATTAAGAATGATTCTGTCCACTTCGTGTATGTCAGTAGGTGCCAAAAATATGGAGTTACTATTAGATACTCTACATCTGATTTTTGTGGCTAATTTTGAAAATTTGATACGATGATCTCTTATTAATTTTTAAAACAAATATTGTCACGTCACAGATAAAGCAGTTGTTGAGAAGAAAGGCTGCCAGGAGTCGTGGCACGGATGCTGCGCGGATGGCGTAACGGCGGCGCGTGGCCCAGGTGGTGCCGGATGCCCGGCAGTATGCGGATGCCACAGGCTCGGATCCGTGAACGAACAGTGTGATGAAGAAGGACAGTGTACTTGCCGGCCCGGTGTCGGAGGCCTGAAGTGCGACAGATGCGAACCTGGCTACTGGGGACTTCCGAGGATTGGCATTGGACATACTGGTTGTATACGTGAGTGTGATAGGATATGGTCCATTGATGCGCGTTAGCTCTCCAGGGCTTGCAATAACAGATAAGTCATTCATTTGCTCTCGTTAGACAACGCTGCATACTCAAATATGACGAGCGTTTTATTTTGAGATATACCTAAATAAATACGATTCTCTATAAAATCTGAAAAACTTTTCGCTTCTAGCTTGCGGTTGCTCGGCATTCGGTTCAGTACGAGAGGATTGTGAACAGATGACTGGACGCTGTGTTTGCAAGCCGGGAATACAAGGACAAAAGTGCACCATTTGCTCCAACCATGAGCATACTCTGGGTCCTAATGGCTGTTTCGACCGTGAGTACAAATGATTTATACGTCGTATATGCGGCGAGTTTTGTGCAGTGTGAACATAAGTTTTATTCCGTTTTTTTCAACAGCGGAATCTACACAACTGCCTGCCACGAACTGCGAGCACATGACGTGCTACTTCGGCGCGCACTGCATGGTGCGCAGCGGGCTCGCCACCTGCGAATGCGGTACAACAGAGTGTCCGCCGTCGGACGGACCGTCTGTTTGTGGTAGTGACGGGCGCACCTACCTCTCTGCTTGTCACCTGCGCACGCACGCTTGCAGGACGCAGTCGGACGTGGTGGTGCAGGCCTTCGGGCCCTGCAGCGAGGAGGCGCCGCACGTGCGCCGAGGTAGTCGCTCCAGTAGATCCAACCGCTCGTCCCTATCACGACAAAATAGTGACCCACATAGCAACACGCCCCTGGAACCCGACAGAACATCGCTCAAAGACTTCGAGTACATCAAACAAAGCCCCAACTCACTGCAGCTCACTGACGCTTCCGTAGACACCAGTGATAGCGGCAAGCCCGACAGTCCTGAACCCGAGCTGTCATGTATCGATATACTCCCACCACTTGGATATCGCTAGAGTTGTAAGCTAGATGTTGTAGAATTCATTTTCGTAGTAGAATATTTGATTTAATAAATATAATTCAGAATTAATATCCTTCAACTGATAATTCGCAGAAAAAACGTACACTCATTCTAGTAGTGTCATAGAAAATAACGTCGAAGGAAATTGTGCTAAATATAGCAGAAATAAAAGCCAAACTTTTATTGATGACAATGAAGAAGAATTTAACTCTAACGAAGTGGAAGATTATTCAATTTATGAAGAATATTTAGAGGAGAATAGCCGTGATATGTACGAAGTGCCCTTGTTCGATGGTAAAGCGAGAATGACGACTCGCGCGAGGTTTCCTGCTAAACGCTTCGATATTTGGGCTGAGGTCTCTGCCGTTTGCGGTAAAGGCGCATTAGTGAGTGCTTCCGGTACGAGGGACCATTTGTGGCTTGGATTTGTGGATGATAGGGCCGTGTTACGGTGGGACGCCGGGAGTGGGCCATTTGAATTGCACACCGGAAAGGTTAAAATTGAGGGCAAATCCAAAGTATCTGCGAGGAGATATAAGAAAGATGCAGTTTTAAAGCTTGGATCGTCTGTGGCGAGGGGATCGTCTCAAGGGCCTATGAGTTCCTTGGATGTCGATCCCTACATCTACATCGGTCATCCTCCGGACAATGTTACAAAGTTAGCACCATTCTCTTTAATTTATGTTATTTTTTTAGAAGAGCATGAATCTTTTCATTCCATAACTTGGTGCAGATTGTCAGGTGCGACAGGTATCCCCGGCTTCGTGGGCTGCGTGCATCGGCTGCGTGTGAGTGGCCGCGACTTGATACCTCCTTCCCGAGGACTTACCGTTACTTCGGTGGGGCTTCGGTCTTGCACTCCACACAATTTAGCTAGGCTGGTATGTCCGTAACGACCCAACTGAAAAAAGTAAATTTGGGTTCATTGTTTCTGGCATTATCTGGAAAGTGATCGATGTTGCAATTACTCAGTGATATTATTGTTTTTGTTTCAAATAATTTATGCCACGGTTCGTTACACATCTTGATATTTAAATAACTCTGTTGATAGTAGAACTGTTAAATTGAACGAATTTTAATATATAAATTGCAGTAATAATGTTAAGTATAATGTTTGAACTATTTCAACTGTACTGAAACTATTTCCTAAAACTATGCTATACCTTGCAATGTGATATTCGTGTAACTGTAACTTCATACGGTTTCTAATACTGTAACATGTTGTTATCTTTAACATATCTAATTCTATGCATTTTATAATAAATTATCTCCTTTTATATAATACAGTTATTTGAAATATTTATGTTTTTCATTGCGTATGCAAACAGTATACACAGGATATCAGCTTACCGAGACAAAACATCTGTCCATCGACTTGGGCCACCCCTTATGACCAGTGGTAACATTATCTTTCTTCGTTTCCGGCTCCATGGACCCACATATCCCTGAGATATTATATATATATATATATTCAACTTTAATTGTGCGCCAATTAAGTCCACATTCGCAAGCACGTAAAACTATCGCGGTGGGATTTTTTCGCGCATTGGATTTTCAACGCACTGCCGCGAGAGTCGAATATCGAACATTGTGTTTTTCGACGCGCTAGGATGCACTCTGTTGGATTTTCAATGCTCGTTTCAATACGGAGAGTTGAAAATTCAGTGTGCGATTAAATCCCGAAACGACATGTTTACGTCCGTGCGACGTTGTCTAATAATGAGAAACTTTCAGGAAAAAAAAGTAACATTTCGAACCTCCAAACAATTTGCAACAGCAAAATCATAAAAAATAACTTTGAAGACGTCAGTGGCTGCTTCCTTTATCTGAAATTTCAGACATAAACCTTGCCTTGACAAATACGGAGGTGATCTAATGATGATACCGCCAACCCATGATGGCTGACAGTCAATCGTTAATGCAAAGCATCAATCATGCTGTCGGTTTTTTTTCCATGAATGCCTTTCAATTAAAAATCACACCGAAAACGTAATACCCGTTCATTCAGTCAATAACACGGCAATTAAAGGACGGAACCACACTATATAATTCAAGTTATAACACTGTACCCTTCGTTTCATTGCCGGCCCATTATTTCCTTATCAAAGTTTCACCCCACTTCCCTTTCATAATCCCCCTTATCGCTGTCTACTCCATAAAAGCCGGGCGACTTCAAAATTCAAAACCATTATTCTGTTGCAGGAACAAGTGGAAGTCGTAAAGTTATTTTATAAGTTTTTAACGACACTATAGTTTTTAATAGGTGTTAGATTTTAATCTGATGGGTCCTTACGCTAAGGTTTCTGTTTGACGAAGTTTTGATTTTGTCTATTTTTCTTATTTTTTTTTAGATTGTTTGTGGTATCGTGGCTAAGTAACAGCCGTACGAGTCGATCGATCACGGTCAGGGTACGCTTGCCGTGGTAAATCCGTGGATGGGTGACTAAGCATCCTTTTCAAACCAAGCCCCCCTCCGTACTTCGCAAAGCACGTTAAGCCACGGTCCCAGGTGTCGTTCGCAGATCTTTGACAGTCGTTACCTACCTACGGGTACTACAGGCATCAAAAGTCCGAATGACTGAAGGCAAGGGCCGGGCTACTAATCGTGTTGCTGGTATTCCGGCGCACCCGGTTAGACTGGAAGCACAACTTAACATAGTGCTTTGGGAAACGGCTAGGGAGATGATAATTTATTGGCGATTGAGAGGTCACGCACGAGTAATATCAGAAGACCGCATCTTGGCAAAAACGTCATAAAACCGCACACTTACTAAAAGCTAAATTAAAAACAACGTCAAAATACACACAAATAAAAATACTAAAACTAGTATAAAATAATAAATGATCCGTTCATAACATAAAAATATTTCAACACTACCACAAACCCACCATTTATTACAAGAGAAAAGTCGTTGTAGTCATCTCGGCGAGTTATGGTGAGAAAAATAAATAAATTTTTAGCTCGCGAGTATCGCCCCTAGTCATTAAGATTGAGGTGAACCATATGAGCACTCACTTAGGCGGCAGACATTAATTTCGTCATAACAGTCATTTGGCCAACCGCCTGCGCCGCAGTAATATAGCTAAAAGCCTCTATTCATTATTTCTCCGTCCCCCTCCAGCGCTTAAACGCTATCGTATTGATGTGACTTTCTGCGAGAAATGGGATGATGGAAATTAAGGTGCCTTGAGCTACAGATTTTGATATTATCTCCCGTTAAGCCGACGTAGTTACTAGCCGGAATGTAATCCGCAACGTAGGTATTCCTTTGGGAATATATTAATAAGATTTTCTTTTGTTGTCAGCTTCTGTGCGTAATGCCACGCGTATACGCGTATAATAGGTATAAGTAGTGTGGATATATTATGTGCTTAGTCATTTTTCCGATAGTGGAGCCAGGAGCAGTACGGACCAGAGTGTAGAGCTATATGTCACACGCGTTCATTACTGTGAATAATTAATGCGCCCCTGTCAGGAGAGGTAAAAGCGTTCGCCGGAGTGTCGGCTACCTATGTCTGTTCAGCGCACATCGTTACCGGCTAAGTGCTTATGAAGTATTTGTTAAGAATGACAACAGAATAGATGCCTATTTAGTACCGATGGTTTAAAGAAAGGGTCGGGGTCGAGGGTCGACCGGTTAAAACGGCGTAGCAAAAGGGAGTTTATAAGTGGTGTTAGTGAAACCTGCGGCCCTCTCCAGTGATTATAAGCTTATCTGCGTCTACTCTTTATTATTATTTAGGATCGGCTGATTTTCTAAACGGCCCCTTCCTTTTATTTAAATTATGCTTGTTTTAATTATTCCTCAACGGAAATCCCATTAGACAGGTTCGTAGATCAAATTACATTTGCTGATTAAAAATGTTTCATGGCCTTCTGTGTGTTTTCAGTTTCCTATTTCCAACATGTAGGTATAAGGTATATGATTACACATGTGATGTATGTGTGTTTACTGATTTGTTTGTGCTGTTTATTTTATACTGTTTTAGGGATGATTCTGGACTTCCAGAAAAATTATGATGCACATAGGTAGGTACTTAGTTATATAGTACATAGTTTGTTAACTTTTCAAAACGCGCGTAACACCATTGCGATAAATTCCTAGAGGTAATAAGTTCTTTGTTATCACTTTTCCAAAAATCTGAATTTAAATGTCATTACAAAAACACTGAAGCTAGAAGCTTAAAGGAATTTTATGTTTAGGCATGAATGTATTCAAAATACTTATTTAGCCGGCGTTGGCGTTATATAATGTGTTGTTTATTACATAAGGTTTTCATAGGAAGCGCCTAGTACACGACATTGTTAGAATTTTCAAACGGGTTAATATCAAGAGCGGCTGAGGAATGTTTAATTACCGCTGTGACATCCTGCGAGGCGAGGAGACAGTTGGCGCTAACATAGCGCGCCGCATGCCGCTGTAGGCTTTTCAACGCACATCTTGTAATTGTGTGATATAACATATTAGCTGAACGACAGTTTGATATTTCAGGCAGAGCTTTGTTTGAATTGTTGAAGTTGTACAATGAATTATTAGTAGTGTAGCTTTTCAGGTTAACATTTATAACAAAGTTTTTCATTCTCACGTACAATTTTTAAAAAGCATTAAGAATTCTAAATGCGTACAAAAGCAACAGGTTATGAAGTCGCGAACAATTTTTCATAAGAGCGCAACGCGAGCGTTCTCATAGATTTCACTCTTGGCGAGGAATTAGCGCGAAAGCCACGACAATTATTTACGACGTTTCCAGTGCGGAATTACAGCCTGCCGCACCACCGCGGCCTTTTATGTTTATTCACGGGTTATAATTCCCCGGCGTAGAGGATTATTTGAAAACGTAAACGTAGGTGCGGCCATATTTCACGCCAACCGCCGCCGTGTGGCAGTTGTGAAAGTAATCACTACAAACATGTCGAAAATGATCCCCACTGCACGCTTAGATGCGGAGGTTAGCGCGCCCTCATTTGTAATGCACTGACAGAATGCATAATGGAATGCGGATTTGTTTCAGCCCAGTTGGTAAGTTCGTTAACAGACTGCTTTGGTATTGTAATTGACTCTACATATCGATAAATAGAAAGGATACCCTATTTTATTTCAATTACATCATAAATATGATATTTCTAGTTATTAGAAATCGATGTTATCTGTTGGGAAATACATAAACTACAAAAGCAAATCGAAGGTTGTCGTCGTAATCATAAATAAAGCTCGGCACGAGTATGGCCTATCGACAATAATAAACGGTGGCCGTAACTACGTACGAAATGAGTATTTACAGGAAATGCAAATGATCAAGGTGTCAAATAGCGACCATTAAATTTGGATAACGCAGCTTACGTTTACATTTCGCACGTAATCCGCCCGACGTGTAAAATACGGCGCGTCAGTAAATATTAAACTCTGCAATAATTTCGCTTGTGTCAGTGTCATAAATATTGTCCAGAGATTTTCATATTAATTGCGCGCACTAGAGCACCTTTGTACGCATGAATTTTAATTTTATGACCCTTGTTTACATCGACCTTTGTAAAAATATATCTCTAATTTGTTAATACAGTAGCCATTTAAAAAAACACGTCTCTGCCATATTTTGATATTCATGTCTCTTAAGGCTAGGCTACCTAATGAGAGGGGCTTGTGGCTAAGTAATAACAGCCGCAAGGGTCGATTGATTAGGTTAAGCTACGCTCCCGCGGTTGGTCCGTGGATGGTGACCATCTTTAAAAATACCATGATCTCTCCGTACCTCGGATTGGTCCCGGCTGTCATTCGTGGATCTGTGAGTCGTTACGTCAGAAGCCTGAAAGTCTGACAACCAGTCTTACCATCGGGTATCGTGTTACCCATTAGCTTGGTTGTGGAGGTCAGCTAGGCAGTCGCTCCATGTAAAATACTGGTATTTAGCTGCATCCGGTTAGACTGGAAGCCGACCCCAACATTGTTGGGAAAAGGCTAAGCAGGATACATTTTTGTCTCTTCTAGGTTTGGTACTTTTTTATTGTTAAGCGTAGCTGCCATCTTCCTCATATTACCCGGGTGTTATAACAGGATTCTTAGAATAAGCCTCACATTCTTACAACAGTTGAACAAATTGCTCGTAATTGACTTTTACGTATTATATTGCGGCAAAGATATGTTTCGCAGTAAAAACGAAGAGAGAACGGTCCTCAAGACGCAAGAAAACAAATTGATTTTTGATGTTGCCGGCTCGCTTATTCATGATAATGATTTTCTGTGCCATTTCCACCTGATTGACTGGCAAAAACTTAATTTATCGTTAAACTTTAACAACCGCACTATGTAAAAGGATCTTTTACCGAACTCTCATTATCTGTGATTGATTGAATTAAGTTCGCCGTTAGCTGATAGTTTAATTATTACGATCGCGCCTCTGTCATACGCGTTACCTCCTGTGTAATTATGAGGTCCGGTTTAATGGGTGTGTTGGATCATTGGCTGTGGTTACGTCATACACAGTATGAAAACAAGTGGCTGCAATGATTTATTTCATAAGTATTCAACCAATTTCATAAAATATGAAAGTTTTTTCATAAAGTATTTTTGATAAAGCTAGATAAAAGTTCCCTCGGACCTTTTGAGTCTAAGCTTTATTCGTTTTCTAGACGGGTCAGTAATCCATTAGATAAATATCTTTAGTAATGACGTTTTTATAGATTTCGTACCGCACTCTCGTCCTATTTTATATTATGGTAATCGTATATCACGATGCATGTTCTGTACAGCACTACATTAAATTTTATAGAGACGTTTGGGTAACAAATGGGCTTTCTATAAAGACGTGGATAGGAAAACATTAGTTCGTTTTCTAGCTCGACAAATCAAGATAGTGTCGCGATAAACGTCGCATCCAATCACCTGGTGTCCTATTACCAGGTGCGTGGTGTTATTTACGCGGGACCAATCAGTATGTAAATATGTAGGGTAGGTGAACGTTCTGGAGTGAGTGGGCAGAGGCCCTGCGCGCACAGCCTCCGGCGCGCCCTGCGCACGAGCGCACGCTTATGGCACAGCTCTAACGTTGCAAATCCCCCAGTGACGTGCTATCCTTATCTGATAAACGTAAACCGGCGCTCGAGAAATAAATGTGTTGACTTATCGGGCCGTTCATCCCATTAATTGTTTAATTACCATTCGCGATGGCTTTTGGCTCGTTTATATTGTTGATGTTTGTTCTGGACGTGATCGCCGCGGATGCGCAGCTGGTGCAGCGCGTCCGCCTGCGTCACGCGGTCTCTGCCTGCAACACAAGTGTCACTTACAACAAAGTGCTGCTGAAACACGTCACGCTGCTGTCAAAGTACGTGTTCACAGGCAAAGTGTTTGGTATAAAATCCGGTTATAATGGAACGACAATATACAAAGTGAACATACGTCGGGTATTGAAAGGTGATTTAAATGATATAGGTGTGCTGGTGAAGTTCAGAACCGCAAAGTCTTTACGCTTCAGTGACGCCACGATTTTCGTTGAAAGCTCTAGTATTGCGTGTCCACCTCTACGTGTTGAGACATACGGTATATTTTTAACTGAAAAGAGACGAGATAGAGGCACTTTGTGGCTAAGCTTAGTAATAGAACCTCTGGTGTTGACGTTAAGGAGTATAGGAATAATCGAAGCGGTTGTCAAAGGTAAGATTTATTTTATGACTGTTATGGCTAAGGCTAACAATTGTAATCCTAAACAGCAACTCCATTTATACTTGTACGGATCTAACATACACCTTGGACGTTGTTTACGACTCATTGTCATTACCAGAAATCCTAAAATTCCATAAATTCTCTTGTATTTGTACTTCAACCAGACCACGTAAATCAGTAACCAGTTTATATGTTCGCGTTGTTTTAATAGTGGTGCGTAAATAAACAAGTAGGCGGCAATTAGTCGAGGGGCGGGGCGACGTCAGCGCGGCCTGCGACGGCGACCGGCGACTTATTGCTACCTGTTACTGGTCGAGACTGCGGAGTCGAGATATCGATATTGCCAGCAATTTTTAAGTCAATCAAACTGGCTGCATTTCCTTAATGCACTTCACTTCCCGTTACATAAATTAAAACGTAGTGCTAATTGTTTCGGACAAATTGAAGGTGTTTTATTGCTGTAGACTTGTTCATTAATAGGCACATTTTTGAGTAATTTTTTGCCTTTAGGAAACATTTCATGTCAATCAAGCAGGGCCCTATTTCACTATGACCACTTAACGATTCCTTACATCGAAACCACGTCAATTCCTTAGATCACACACGACATCTGCTTAATATCGTATTAATAATATCTACAAATGACATTTCCATTCCTTACTGTTACATTGGTTTCTACAATACACGACATTGACGTAGTTTGAACATAGTAAGGTTCCGCGGAGAATCATTATAACCATACAGGGCCTGAATTCACTATGACCACTTAACGATTCCTTACTCGTAACCACGTCAATCACACACGAATTCTGCTAATATCGTATTAATAATATCGACAAATTGTCTTGGAACTCACAGAATATGACATTTCGATTCCTTATCGTTACATTGGTTTAAAAAAAAAACTATGTTAACGTAGTAAGATTCCGCAGGGAATCATTATAACAATACAGAATTAGGGCCCTGAAACTTTTACCTACCTTTGTTAGCTCTTTTTTAACAAAGTCCCCCGCCGCGTTTGTCTGTCCGTCTGTCTGTTCGCGATACACTCAAAAACTACTGAACGGATTTTCATGCGGTTATCACCAATAGACAGAGTGATTAATGAGGAAGGTTTGGGTGTTTAATTTGTTAAGGTTTTGTGTAAATTGGTTAACGCGGGTTAATTAGGACTTTTTCAATGGGTTTCAGAATAAGCGTTTCAAGATAGATGAAAACAATGACTTTGTCTGATAATAGGAAAGTAGGCACGTCAGCACGTGTTATACCTAGTTCCAGAGAAATAAGTAAAAAAAAAATTGAAATATCTAATAGTTATGCAATGAAATGTAAGGGTAAGTAATTTCATGCTGAAGATCACTGCGATAAGTACCTACCTCGTGATCACAATTTAGTTCGCTACCTCGATATCACCTACATGTACAGTCACGAGCACTAACCACTATCTACGCTTACCAACTTTTAAAAGTCTTTTTAATTTTGTTATTATGAAAATAATATTTTGGAACCCACTCTATAATAAAATACCCAGGTTATTTAAGAGAAAATCGCTTGTGTGTGTAACAAATGTGTGCTAATAGCCTCGCACGCACATGTCGAAGGATACCTCAATACGATACTTTGCGGGCTGCTTGGGGGTTTACCTCGATGCTTAGGTACGTGAAATGACGGCAAGCCTCGATATGATCTGGCTAGTGATTGGACAAATCAGTTCAACTTGTTCTTCTGGAGTAGGTAACTCTACCTACTCCAGGACAAACACAGGACTGAGCAACGGAGCTTGCGAAGCGACAGAACTCACGTGTTCGCTCCGTCATCGTCACCGTAGAAAGATTTCTAGTAATAGCGAGTAGCGACATTTAAGTATCGAGATAGATACTAAGCATATATACTGATACTAAAACTTCTTCAACGGTTCTCGTGTAGCTACCTGCCTATCTACCATTGAACGATTTATTAATTTTTAAAACTCTAACAATCCATCCATCTATACTTAGGTATAGGAATGTAACCAAATATGGAATACCATTTTGTTTTTGTGTTACAAAAAAAAGGTATTTTAAACCAAAAGCTTTTATTCTTAATTATGTTCAGTCATACAGTTGCCCCATTCCCAGTCCTATTTCTTGTCGTGGGTGTCGTAGAAGGCGACTAAGGGACTTACTAAAGAATGGGCAGCAGTGTTCTCTATGCATTTTACCACCATACTGCGATCGCGAACCCGCTTGCCAAGCGTGGCGATTATGGCAAACGCCCACAATTTTTTTGGGGACGCCTATTTTCAGCAGTGGATGTCTATCGGCTGAAATTATGATACAGTTGCGCTTAACTTATTGACAGTCTTGTTTTACATATATTAATTTAAAGCATAAAATTTTCTACAAAACAAAATCAACATAAAGGCACCTAATTATGGAATAGGTACCCAAATATGGACTATACACGGTTAATTTTAGGTCGTTCTGGAACCGAAAGCCATGAACTCAATCATCGAACTCGAATCGATTGGGACTATTTTTTTCAATAAATAACAATAAAAACAATCACGAAAACTTAAATTTATTGATTTTTTTGTGAAATAATGAGAACTCGAAGTAACGCTTCCTTGCCATCAATGAATTTATGCGTGTGTAATGTGTGTAAAAATATGAAAAGCGAATTCAGACTTTATTTCTTAACAGTAAAGGGTAAAAATATAAATTACACCAAACTAGGTAAGTAGGTCCGCAGTTTACTAAAATTATTCTTAGAAACCTATTGTCTCGTGTTCGACCGGCCTTTACAAGAATGCACAACCGAATTTCGCGGTTAAAATTATAACAATAAGATCTTAATTCGGTTCAATATTTTCATAGAAAAGGGCACCTCCAACTAATAATGAACTCTATGTAACAGATTTAACGATTCATTTTTCTGTTTGAATTGCCTGCCTTTGTGAAGCCGCCGCAAGCATTGTCGCATAAAAAATATTTTAGGCATATTTAGTATTTATCATATGGTTGTTTTTTTTTCGGGTTGGGAAATCATCAAATGACTTCTCCCGCTCTGGGTGGAGCGGAAGGGCTGTCATAGGTAGGTATGTCAGACTTTTACTGACTAAAACCCACCCGTGTTCCCTCAGTTGTCTGTGTGCCAGAGGCCGCGGCATCTCTTTCGAATAACCCGCACCCCTGGCAGGCATCGGCACTTGCGGGCCCCATCTGGTGCTGCTGTCATCTCTTTGAGGTGCGCGTGGAACACAACGCGCCGTCGACCCGGGCTTGGTCCTTACCGGACAGCGAGCTACCCATTACTCGCCGTCCGCAAGCCCGCGCCTACGGTGGCCGGGAATCAGCCTGGGATTCCCAACACCCAGGGCGTCTCCAGCGAAGGCTGCAGCCACGAGGGCACATGTACTGCCTCTCCCTCACGTGCGCCGCCTCCCTCTTTGCGAGCATCACTGCTTCGTTGAAGGAGGTGACGGCTAACCATGTACTCTCGCTCCGTACCATGGCCTGGACCAGGGCCGGACGCGAGAGATCGCCGCCGACAAGGCGGTGGTCCGCCCAAGCCGGGCAGACCTCGATCGTATGCTCCACCGTGTCCTCAGGGCCATCTTCGCAATGGAAACACCCGAGCGTTTCCTCCCGCCTTATGCGAAACAGGAACCTCCCGAAACAGCCGTGTCCGGTGAGGACCTGTGTCAGGCGGAAGGTTCCCGTGTTATGATGATTTCTGATAAAATTACGATGTTAATTTGCACGATATTTTGCTCGTTTCTTGTTGAATAGAGAAGTACTTACCTAATCTAACAGCAGTATTTTTTTGGGAATCCTATCGAACATTTGCATAATACCTATTTAAACTCAAACTTCATATCGCGCGGAGGTCAAAGGCCGTTTTGTGCACTCGAACATTCAAAGATCTTTTAAAAATAGTTTTGTCGTGAAATATACCTAGAATTTTCTTTAATTATGAGTACGATTTCTGTTCATACCATTAAATACACCAGGATACACTTAAATCACTGTGAAACACTCAACACAATCAAACTTCACATAACAATGACGTCACTGAGCAACGGTTTGTTTACGTAAAACTTTTTATCGAAAAAACAGTTTTTATGATGCTATTTGATGCAAATATTATCTAAAACAATGTAATAACTACTTATAAATGAATATTTATCCACTTCACGTCGAATATGCACAAAAAATAAGAAAAAACACTAAATAACTAGAGAGCCTAACAAGATAACGCTCTGTCGACGCGCGCGTTCGAAGCGTCACTGTCAACTATTTTATAAATGCCACAGAACTTTTACGCGTTTGAATGATGTAGTTCACGAAAGAGTGGCTATCGGCTCATAGAGTTAAATCATCGCAGACGAGATTAAACCTTATTTATATGAAGTATTAAGATAAAAACCGCTTGCTTCTGGGTGGTACGATATCGTACCAGCCGGGCTTGAAGGGTGCTCGACTTACTGTTACGATATCGTAGCAGCCGGACGATAGCGGTAAAATACAACTCCCAAGCCTACTCGTCGTGTCTAGTTGAATAGGTACGAGTACCTACTAGGTGATGTGAGTGAGAGCGGTGAATTAAATGTCAATTAATTTCTCACGTTTACGAGATGTGATAGTGGTAAACACCGTGCCGTGCTTTCGATACGAGATGATGGAGGTAAATGAACTTACACCAACCTAAATCGTACCTGAAATGAAATACCTACTTGTAGGTACACATGGCTACACCTCAAGTTATAAATTTCCAGTATAAGCTGTTCTCACATTGAATAGAATTTCCGTACAGTGCAAGATCAGCGTAAACTGGAACTGTATAGCTTGATGTGTAGCTGTGCGTACTTAGTTGCAGCCGGATTATTCGTCCGACGTCCGTTGACCCACCGCGGGCGCGCTGAACTGACGCACACGCACAGCTGTGCCGCGCTACGTCATCACCGAGCAGATCGCGTACGATCTTGCGTTTATGAATGAAATAGTGGAAGCGCTACTAAAATTTAACTCGAATGACAGAAAAAAAGTGATAAATTTCTAACTTCTTTATTAAATGTCTTAAAACAAAAATAACAATGCCAATAGTGACTGTTACTCGTCTGGAGTTACTGTGTTTCGGCTCCAGAACGATGTAAAAATAAACGTGTATATTCGGAAATTTCAAACTAATCAAAACGTATATCATTTTTCAAACTAACAAGTATAGCTAATTGCATGTATTTTTTTGTATTTTTATCGGTATCGCAAAACTTTTCTATACTAGCGGTACATACGTTGATACACATGATTGGCTCAAAAATATATAGATAAACTTGATACATTAGATCTGAACCTAGTATTACTACTTACTGGCTGGTCACATAATTAAGAACGCTGAATAGGTTATTTTTTTATTCAGCACACTCTGTGGCTCTGTAGTTTTAGCTCACTATTCGTATAATTTTGGCGCTATTTAATGCTGTAAAAGTCATAAAGGTGGTTGCTTCAAATGAAAACAATGGGGAAAAATAAAAATTGTGATAAATATACAAGGGAAGTAATAATTAAACTTCGCGTGGAGAATTGGTTGCATAAAAAATATAGCCGACCATCTGCAATGCTTAAAACGATGGTTTTCCACGCTGTGAAGCATTTTGTCACGTATCAAACTACTTCAAATGTTCCGCGTGTAACTAAACTGAGAAAGTCATCTCGTTGAAATGATCGAAATATCGTTCATTTGGCAAAACAAAATCCTTTTTAAGGGTCTAATGAGCTGAGAAAAGAATATTTTGGTGAATACAACCCAAGAGAAATCTCCGCACGCACTATTCAAAGGCGTTTGATATAAGAAAAGTTGCACGGAAGGATAGCAAGGAAGGTGCCCATATTGAAATGGTGCCATAGGCAAGTCCCGCTGGCACTTGCAAGAAATTATGAAAACTGAACAGATAGTCAGTGGAAAAATGTTGTTTTTCTGACGAGACAAAAATAAATAGGGTATGTTGTAATTGAAAACGACATGTACGACGCCCTCCGAATAAAGCTTTCGACCCTAAATACACAAAAATGACATTAAAGCATGGTGGGGTAATGTGGAAATTTGAGGGTGCTTTTCTGCACATAGTGTTGGACCAGTTAAGCTGATAGAAGAAAATATGGATCAGTTCAAATACAAGAATATACTGGAAGAAACAATGTTACCTTATGCTGAAGACGTGGTTCCGCTTCCGGGTATTTGGACATTCCAGCACGACAATGATCCCAAGGCATACTACACGCACCGTTAAGGAATTTCTCACATCGCAATCACTTTCTGTCTGAGATTGGCTAGCTAACAGCCCATACCTAAACCTAATAGAGCATCTTTGGTGCAAAATCAAGAAAAAGGTTTCAAATCGACAGTGTGGCAATTTAAGAGAGCTGTACGACGTTTTCTTTGAAGAATGGAAATCTATCCCTCTTGCGAAATGTAAAAAAATATAAAATCAATGCCTCGCCGGTGTAAAGCAGTAATTAAAGACCATGGACATGCAACTAAATATTAATTTGAGTTTAAAATATGTTAAATAGATTTTGTTATTCACGCACTTCACATTATTGTAATTTTGCTTCATTACTATTTGTATTTGTTACTACAGAGAATAAAGAAAATATGTAAAAAAATAGTTAGCGATTTTATATATATTTTCCTAATTCCGTTTGCTCTATACATGTGGCTATTTCATAACATAACTAGTTAGGTACTTTTCAGAAAGAACACATAACTACACATGATATGATTAAGATAAAAAATCTGTAACTTCAAATCGTTCTTAATTTTAAGACCACAACTGTATGTATAAATAAAAGAAATATAAAATACACGCAAACGAAATCACGACCAGTAGCAACATGGCTACAATACACGGTGTAAGGGACATCGACGCGAAAACTTAGCCAGGACTTCATTGATATGGTATTAGGTACCATAAATATCGAAAAATGTCATCGCTGCTGGGTCTAGAAAAAGGTAGGTACCGAATTCATGATAAGAGTTTGCGCGTCGATGTCCGTTACCCTGCTTACGATCTTATTCTAATTGCGTAGGTAGGTACGATCATTAATAGGTGCTTAGGTTTAACAAGTACGTACTTAGACTAGCTAGCCTAGGTACCTACTTGTTAAATAATTCAGCTCAAAATTTTCAGTTCAGGTAAGCTTGCCTGAACTGAAAATTTCGAGCTGAATTCGTACGTTCCTTAATAAGTTCATAAGAACCCGCTTTACACTGACAAAGCCCTGAGCACTGACAATAAACAATACACTGTTCGTCAAGAATCTAAACTCATGCAATTTCATCAATCATCAAAAACACAATAAAATAACTATCGTGAAAAGGGCGCCCAAATCCAACATTCACCGGGGGGTTGGCGCCACAGCAAAGTGATCAGTTAGCTGTTGCGATGACACGCAGCCATTACCGCCACAGATAATGTAGAAATAACGGTTGGGCGAATCCATGGAATTAGTATGTACTATTAGTACAACGTTTATTATACACTGTAGTCGGGGTGAGTCAGTTTAGAGTAAAAGGGTTTTGTTATTGGCATAAACTTTAATGAAACTCAAAAAAATATAACTAACACATCATTACGACACAAGAGTAGAATTCCAATGCTGCCATACTTATCATATCGTTCGACGCAAACTCACTTCTACCAACCTAACATTAGCCAATCAGTGGCCAGTATTTGCGCCGGCTACGCTATTATAGGTCGGCGCAAGGCGCATGCGCGAAGTTGCGTTCCATAACGCATTATGGTAAATATCGTGCTGGCAACTTGCCTCGACCAATGCGTTCAGGGAGACGTTTAGTTACATCCGCTATACACTCCCCCTCGGGTTCGTGAAGGCGTCCTCGCTCAGGAACCCGCTCACTGACGGCAGAAACAGGCTGAACATGACGAGGGCGGCCTCGGTTACGCTTCGGCATAACTGGATGAAGAGGTGCATCGTCTCTACTAACAAAAGGCGTAAGTTGGGACGCGTGGAACCTGCCTAAGATCTCGTTGGGTTCACTAACATGCGATACAAGGTAAGTAGTTGGACTAACTTTTTTAACCACTGTATAGGGACCGTCTCTCTTTGGTACAAACTTAGCTGATAATCCTTTAACAGCGTTACTCAAAACATGCGACTTTACCAAAACTTGATCACCAACATCAAATTCCTCGGGTTTACGACCCTTATCTGCGTAATCTTTACGTCTGTCCTGTTCCTTCTCTACTTTATCCCTAATAGAAACTAAAGAATCTACGAACCTCTTAAGGTAGGGCGTTATTTGGGGAACAAAGTTATCTTTTTGCAGGACGGCCTTGATATCGAAATGTGCGTCAACGGGTGAACGGAGCTCTCTTGCTAAGGTGAGAAAAGCCGGAGAAACACCGGTTGTTTGGCATAATGCCGAGTTCATTGCGAACCGAACAGAAGGTAAGTGGTTAGGCCACGAAGAATGTTGTGTATCCACCAATTGGGCTAGCTGCACCTTAAGATCTCTATTTTTCCGCTCGGCCGGGTTTGCCTCAGGGTGATATAAAGGTAACAAGTCCTGTTTAATTCCCAATATATATGTACATTGTTGCATAACAGAAGACACAAATTGTACGCCATTGTCGGATATTATGCGGCGAGGTAAGCCATATCTTAGAAAATACTCCTCTATCAATGTACAAGCACAGACTACTGAGGTGGCGTCTACAAGAGCGAAAAGCTCGACCCACCGAGTAGCTGTATCTTCTACAAGCAGAATGTACTTCTCCCCCTTCTCTCCAGGAGGGAGCGGTCCAAACAAGTCGATTGCCAAAACCTCTCCCCTTTGATTTAACACTGGGGTCTGTAAAAGTCCTGAAGGCTTCATGTTTGACGACTTGTACCGTTGGCACGTCGCGCAAGACTTAATAAAATCGGCGACAAACCGTCTCATGCCAGGGAAGAAAAATCGCTGTGAAAACTTATGCAAGGTCCGATCAATACCTTGATGGCCAGCAATGGGAGCGTCATGGCATTCCCGCAAGACCTCAAGACGTAAACTCGCAGGAAGTACGAGCTGTGCTTCCTCAACATCGACATCAGGGTTGTACCTGTAAAGGACTCCTTGCTGCATGAAGTACCCTCGTTCGGACCAGTGTTTTTCTTCTACTGCATCGTTATTTTCGAGACCAGTAATTATTTTTTTTATTTCAAGGTCTTCTAACTGAGCAAGTCGGAGATCAGCAGGACTTCTAGTGGGTAAATCAACGACGACGGAACAAATACCGCACTGATCTTTACAGTTTTCCTTGCAGGCTGGACGACTTAGTGTGTCAGCGACCACGTTGGCCTTGCCTGGAGTGTACTCGAACTGAATATTAAACTCCTGTAACTTCAGTGCCCACCGAACTAATCTACCTGATGGCGACTTCAAGCTCAATAACCATTTAAGAGGTTGGTGGTCGCTACCTACAATAATTTGTTGACCTTCAATATATCCTCTAAATCGATCGACTGACCATACTACCGCAAGAGCTTCCCTCTCGGTAGTGCTGTAATTACGCTCGGCAGGGCTCAGAAGGCGGCTTGCATATTCAATAGGGCGTTCGTCCTTGCCTTCACCCTGTAACAATACTGCACCGAGAGCGTAATTGCTTGCGTCTGTACGTAAGATAAAAGGTTTACTATAATCAGCTTGGACAAGTATAGGCGCAGACGTTAAGCGATTTTTAAGCTCCTGAAACGCCTGATTTTGCTCAGGGCCCCATACCCAAGTCTGATTCTTTTTTAACAGGCGAGTAAGGGGTTCAGCTACCTCTGAAAAGTTCAAAATGAACTTTCTGAACCACGAACAGGTCTGAAGAAACGTTCTGAGGTGACGTAGCGAACTAGGTGCTTTCATGTCCGCCACAGCGCGAACTTTGTCATGATCAGGCGAAACCCCATCCTGAGTGATGACATGACCCAAGTATTTCACTTCTTCGCGCGCAAAAACACACTTTTCGCGATTGGCGCGAAGATTGAACATGCGCAACCTCTCAAAAACTGCACGTAAGTCAGCGACGTGTTGATCGAAACCTTCTGATATCACGAGTAAATCATCTTGGTAAGCTAATAAAGTGACATTCTTAAGTGAGGCGCCAGAGCGTAGCTTGTCTATAAGCCGCTGAAAGGTGGACGGAGCGTTTTTCAACCCAAACGGCATCCTTTTAAATCGGTATGTACCAAAAGGAGTCAAAAAGGCCGTTTTATCTCTGTCGCACTCCCTGACTGACACATTCCAAAATCCACTTCTCATATCTAAGGTACTCATGATGCAATTGCGCTTGGTAGACTGCACTAACTCGTCTATAAGCGGCATCGGGTATACATCGGTTTTTGTTACCGCGTTAAGTTTGCGATAATCTACACAGAAACGAATTTGGCCGTTCTTTTTAGGCACTAACAATGCTGGAGAGCCCCATGCCGATTCGCACTCTTCTATGATGTCGTCAGCTAACATCTTTTCTATTTCCACCTGCATAATCTTTTTTTTTGCAGGAGTGAGCCTATACGGAGGAACCGCGATAGGTGCGTGATCGTCGGTGTCAATGACATGTTCTGCGAAGGTTGTCGGTTCACCTTTTAACTCAAATACGTCCTTATTTTCAGAAAGGAATTGAGCAAGAACGTGACGCTGCTCATCGCTAAGATGTGACGCTTCCCCATCCCTAAGTATACTATTAATAGGCACACTCTCAACGTGGTGTGCTTTTTCAAAGAGAAGATCGAACTGCTCAACACTGTCAGCAAAGTGCCATGTGGCATTACCGAAATCAACACTAATATTAAACTGTATTAAAAAATCTATACCTAAAAGACTTTCATTATTGTCCGAATCAGGAAAAATTAAAAAATTTACGAGCCTGGTTCTACCTTCAAGAGTCACATTAACCTCGGTAGTAAGTACATTCATTAACCTACTGCTACCATCTGCTAGTTTTACATTTTCCCTACGAGAGGACATAGGATGATCTTTGGCCTTCAGGAGAGCGTATAGCGTATGGCCAGCAACGCAGCTTTTAGCTGCCGAATCTGCCAAAGCAGTACCGTTTTCACCTAAAATACTAATCTTTAGCACGGGCCGAAGATAAGATCGAACATTACTACGATTACCGAAAGAAGTTTGCGAATCACTGGTAATTCCGCACAAATGTTGACAACCGTTAGCGTTTTTAAGATCGATTACATTTTTAGAAACAAATTGAGAACCCCCTGTGTTCTCGGCAAAATGTTCACAATTACTTGCAATATCAGAAATATATTGAGCGTCTCTGGTAACGTTACAAAATGGCTTATAATCACTGGAAACAGGCATAAAATCGCGAGCGCAAGATTTTGATCCGACGGAATTACCAGAAAAAGATTGACAACCATTAAACATTACCGACCGCGACGTACTATTGTTAACCTGAAACGGTGACGCGTACTCCCCCTGATCGCAAGTACTAGTAGTACAAACACACACTTTTGGATTACTACATAAACATACGATAGGTTTCTTAATAATATGATCAAAACACGAACAACGATTATTAACACCAACATAATCGAAATTATCATTTAAAGACACAGAAAGAGGATTATCGTTATCAGAGACGCAAGAAATCCTTTGTGATCTAAAATTATTATTCTTAAAACTACTACACGGTAAAACACAAGTACCTACGTAAAGTTTTCACTTGACGAACTTTTTGCAAAACTAACGAGAAAGTTTGATCCACATAACAAAAACCACTGAAACACACGTTGGGTGCCAAGATGTAGTCGGGGTGAGTCAGTTTAGAGTAAAAGGGTTTTGTTATTGGCATAAACTTTAATGAAACTCAAAAAAATATAACTAACACATCATTACGACACAAGAGTAGAATTCCAATGCTGCCATACTTATCATATCGTTCGACGCAAACTCACTTCTACCAACCTAACATTAGCCAATCAGTGGCCAGTATTTGCGCCGGCTACGCTATTATAGGTCGGCGCAAGGCGCATGCGCGAAGTTGCGTTCCATAACGCATTATGGTAAATATCGTGCTGGCAACTTGCCTCGACCAATGCGTTCAGGGAGACGTTTAGTTACATCCGCTATAACACATTATTAATAACAAATGGACTTGACCGTGAACGGAAACCAATATTGTTTTTATTATTGTTGTAATCATTTTGTTTTGGGAACTATTTTTGGTTTCATAATATATTATTTAGACCTTTACGATGTTACCTACTTTCCGCACTGACTTTTTTAATATTTTGTTAGTTCGTTTTAAAGTTCAAAAGACAAAGTTATAATTAGGTATTTATTTTTGATAGCTTTATTTTGAACAACTTACAACTTGTTGGAGTTGTTATCAGTTAGATTATTCCAGATGGGCCATATCAGACATGGTCAGACGTGCGTTTGCATAACTTTTTACCTAGGGAATAGTTTTTAACGCGATTATAGCCTTCAGGAACTATTCTCGAAGTGCATTTAATATTTTTGTCTAGAATAGACTAATCTGTTCTATTTCTGACTGACCGAACACTTGATAATTCAAAAGTGCCTGTAGAGTGTAGGTAAATGGTTTCAATGAAATAAATGCTTTGAGTTTGAGTTTTTACGAAAGCCATCAAATTGTTTACAGTTATTTTCTAATAGATTTCCGTTCTCTGAATTGTCTTGTAATCAAAATCAAATCAAAATCAAAAGTCATTTATTCAAACTAGGCTGAGATTCAGCACTTTTTGAACGTCAAAATTACATAAGACAGTCCCCCCAAAAAGCCCGCCCTTCACCACTTCCTAGTGCTTTAGCTGGGAAGAAGAAGTGGCGCAACAAACTCCCCAGCAGCACAGCTGTCTGTTATGTTGGAAGAACTTGATTCTATACAATAATAGCATATAACCATCATTCAACGATAAATGAAAATTTAATTAATAAAAAATAAAAAAAATAAATGGTTTATGCAGTCAAGTTAAATAAACAATGATATGAAGTAATTCATATGACCTGTCAGTAGTTAAGCTAATTCTGGTGAAAGAACATAAACGTTGTCTTGAGTTAATCACAGCGACCAACAATTCTTATCGTTTAAGTAGTCGTTAATAGAATAGTATGCCTTCGAACAAAGATTTGATTTTACTTTCGCTTTAAACGCATTAAAATGTAAATCTAGCAAAGAAGAAGGAAGCTTGTTATAGAAGGTTATACCAAGCCCAGCAAATGAGTTATGAACCCTATGAAGCCGGTGAAAGGGAGCACGTAGTTTGTCCTTATTTCTAGTATTAATATTATGAGTATCACTGTTTTTAGTGTATAAGTGTATATTTTGCCTAATATATAAGATGTTAGCGAAGATGAATTGTGATGCCACCGTGAGAATACCAATATCTTTAAAAAATTCTCTCAGAGAAACTCTAGCACCTAGTTGGTAAATTGCACGAACAGCTCGTTTTTGAAGAACAAAAATATTATGAATGTCAGCCGCTTTACCCCACAGCAGAATGCCGTAGGACATAACGCTATGAAAATAACTAAAATAGACTAACCGAGCTGTATCAACGTGTAATGTAGTAACTGCGCAAGAGAGTAGATTGCTAATAGCTGCCTACGTCAAGTTAATAGCTAAGCTTTATTGCTTACTATTAGTAGTTTTGGTATTATTGAAGCTGTGTTTCAAAATAACCTTAGAAGGAAACTTAATAAGTAGGTACAACAATTTCCGTTTGGAGTGATGCAATTTAGTTCTGCGATTAAATCTTCTTCTATTATACACATGGAAGTGGTGTGATTGAAGTTGAACACAATGTTTTCTTATAATTGACAACAAATAAATAAAAACAAAGAAAAATAGACACATTAAAAGTTTAAGTTATTTTTTAACCGACTTCAAAAAAGACCTCCTCCTTTTTTGATGTCGGTTCTCCATTCGTCTGTATGTTCTTTTTTATATGTCTGTTCCTCGATATCTCCGGCAAATGTGGATCGATTTCGAAATTGTTTTTTGGGACCAGGTTGGGTAAGTTTCAAGGCTGGTCCCATAATAATTTTATTAACTTTGCTTGGGTAGTTTTTGCGTTTGTCTCGACAATAGGTTTTTTTAAATCTAGTTTGTGTATCTTGATGATATTCTACTAAGTACTTCCTGCCACCACTGTTATTTACATGGCAAGTAGTAGTATATGAGTTGGTGTGGGGAAGGTACCTTAACTAAAAAGTGTAAAAAAAACACCGTCTTTCGAAAAAAACACAACAAAGTGACAAATTACTTTAATTCTTTCAGAACTCGGAACCACTGTACTTATCCTCCAGGCGCTTTTTTATAGTACCTATTTTTTTTTGGGGGGAGTAGCCCTTTTAAGTGTAAATTTGAAATCCACAAATTGTGCAAAACCATAGGAGCCAAGAAAAAAAATTCAAAGTTTGAAAACAAAATGTCTGAATTGGTGGAATATTGGGTGAGGAAGATCACGTGGTTTAAAAAAAAATAACCACGAAGAGCGGATAGCGGGGTCTTTGTTCGCTCGCTTCGCTCGCTCACTAGACTCCACCATCCTCTTCTAACCTAAGCTGTCCGAGTCGGGGTGCCCCAAGTCCAGAGCTCACTTTGTTCGCTCTTGCATTCCAGTTCTCCTAGTGACATTGTTGTCTTACCACGTTTAGGTGTGTAACTTTTGGATAATATGTTAGTTCAGTGTGGAGATATTGGGAACTAAAAAAAAAAACTCAAAACCTCGACGTTTGGAAGTGTGAAATTAAGTTTTATTTTTAAGTTTTTTTTTTTTTTAATAAAAGGTTGACTGATTTCTTTTTTTGCTAGAATTAAGTTCCATGTACCCATAGAATTTATACTTACTGAATCACGTTAGCTTGGCGTGGGCAGACTGGAGAGCTTAGTGTATTGTGGTCAACGAAAGGTTAAATATCACAGTAGTATCATAGTAATTGCCAGTGAAAGGTTTCTAGCGTATCGCCCACGGACATCTCGATAGCCTGTTTCTATAAATTGAGCCCGTTAGTGTTTATCTTAAATATTCAGATAAGGGTAGATATAATCTATGAAAGTAGGTACTTCTACTTTAATTGTAGATGTTGTTAGTCTGTGAAGACGTTTGTTACTCAATTATTCAAAAACGAGTGAACGGATCTGGATGGCACATATTAGATAGATAAAGACATTATTATTGACAGGCCTGCACTGTCCTCTCATACCTATTACCACTGTAATTTGAAAACATTTTAAAAGCCAATTATTTTAAAAGAGTAACCGTGGTGTTTCTTGCCGATTCTTCTCCATAGGAAGCGACAAATTGAAACCGTGCACCTAGCTTCTGACGTTCCTTATGTGCCAATGTAGGTTTATGTGAAGCAAAATATTTTAATTTTGATGATTTTGGTACTAGATTGAAACTTGAGCACTGATTTAAAAAGTACGCAGTGATATATAAATCAATGGACTTGAGCTACTTTTTATCCGCGTATATGGAGAATTGAAGATGTTCTGCCAGAATACGAGTGAAACCGCAGGCAACAACTTTGGCATCATCTGTTTGAAAAGTTCCGTAGCTCAGCACCAGAATTCCGTAACACACTATCAATCAAAATCTGAATAATTTTGGATGACATTGCATCCATTGCTCCATACCTATTGAAAAAGTCTGCTCAATAACCGAAATACCTCAATGAATGTTGCGGAACTGTCAAAATGAAAGCCATTCTTACTGCATGGTAGTGTGTTACGCAATTACCCCTCTGTCTGTGACAACACTCACTCCATAAGGGTCAGTTCAAGACGACGCGACGCAACGCGCACTTTTTGAGATCACGAGACAAAATAGATTTTATTTACTTCACAATAAGGTATACGGGCTGCACAACACGGTGCATCTCAGCGTCCTTCTACACGCTTTCACGCTCGTAGTGAAATTATACCGTTTCGTGTTGTAAATAAGTTAGATATTCTGTTGCTAACTTAAAACGTGCGCGCAACGTCGCGTCTCGGTGTGAACTGACCCTTAGACATACCTAAGTTCAAATTTAAGAGTTCAAGAAAATCTGTTAAGTTAGTTCTTGGAAAATTGCTTTTATGACATTGGCAAATTTATGGAATATTGTAAAAATCCAAGTTTAAGTCTGTACCTAGTCTTGGATTTTTATAATATTTGACAGTTTTGGGTAGCTTCATGTGCTGGCGTCTGTACGCCAGCACATCAAGCTACCTTATGTTTATGTAATAAAGTTGAAAATCAATCAAAGAAATTTGACAGATTGGGGTAGCTTCATGTGCTGGCGTCTATGCATTACGTAATTATGACATGGATTTAAGTAACGATTACCTACCTAATTATAATAATAGGTTTTATTTTATATTGGAGTTATTGTTACTCACAAATCTTGAATTTATTGTACCTTCCTAGCTAAGAATGATATTTGAATAAATTAATTGTAGGTACGCTGCATAATTTATTGTGGTTATAGAAGCTATAAACTTAAAAAATGCACCTTATTATGTAAGAATACTTTATTGACAAATAAATAAATGCTGATTCTGATAAACTTGATTCAGATTCTAGCATGGGCCTACAATCCATCTCATAACACAATCATGAAAATATGTCTAATTTCTTCGAACCAAAATGTAATTTAGATCTCCATCTGTTTTTTTACAAAGCTTGCTAAAATAACGAGCTAAAACCTAAAATAAGTAGTTAAATTATGTATGAACTGAAAAGCAGTTAATGTCTAATCATCACAAAGTCAGCAAAAAATGTGGTCGCAATTTTTTAATAAATAAAAATCAATTTCCGCGGAACGTGTAATGCTGGTAACTACGGGAATATTAAATTTGCGACGTGCATGTCTCCACAAAGTTCGTCAAGTTCTGAAGTTTCGTTTACCTGCCCGCTGCACCAGATATTAATATTATGAAAACCACAACTCGACGGTAACTTGTAAGTAAATAGATGAATTTCACTACCGAGTCAACTTTGATGCCGGGATACGACGAGTTGCACTTTATTTATTTATTTATTCCTACGTCTTATACTTGGTGGTTTTGGAACTAATATTAGTAATGGGCACTGGAGTTATTTTTGAAGTGAAAACATCTTCTGGCACAGTTTGTGCTCCTTCTGAACCGCGAACGAAACTGAACCGTCACGCTTCGGTCGGTGATGTTGAATCGGGTATAGTCGGCTCCTGTCGGTTGGTGCCGCTGAGTCGGGTATACTCCGGCTTTGTATGAAATTTTCACTTTTATCGTGTGTTCATTAACACACATCTTTTTTATCACACGCTTTTTATTAGCTTCACCTCTATGTTTGTTTGTAACCGACTCCTTTGGACTTGATTTTGACCCACTTCAAATCAGATTTCATTTAAACTTTGTAGACATTATCGAGGACCGATGACAATTAAAAAAAATCTGAAAAATCACGCTTTTATAGTTAGCAGAACTAAAAAATAGAAAATAGAATAAAAATATCTAAAAAACACGCTTTAAAAACGCAACTAAAAAGCAGAAAATAATTTCAAAAAGCGTGGGGTGCTTGATATTAATTGATTATAAAAATACCTCAAAAAGTACCCCACGCTTTTTTGAAATTATTTTCTGCTTTTTTAGTTGCGTTTTTAAAGCGTGTTTTTTAGATTTTTTTATCTATTATTTTTAAGTTAATGTTACGTTTTTCTCACAAGTTCAGGTCCTACATCTTTACAGGTTGTAGTTTACGGATACTTTGTGCTGCTGTCTACACTTTGTCTTCTTCGCCGAAAACGAAAACTGTTTCAGTTAATTATTGCCCAAACCTCTGTTCACTTTACAACCTGATTATGAAGAATTAACTCCAGTTCTGACATAGACTTATTCACCAAGTTAATAAAAACTGCGGTCGTGAGGATTTTATGTTCATTTCGGTATTATATTTCACACATGGTCGTTGTTAATAATAGAAGAAAACATAAAGTTTGACGGGCGATGTTTTATGTCGGCGCGCGGGTGACTGTCTGATTGCAGCCATTGCGCCGAGCCGACCCAGAGATACCGAGTAGGAGTAGTAACGCCCTATTATATTTTGTTAATGTTTTGTTCAAGTAAGAATAAGAATCTAGTCCACATTTTTCCCATACAAACTTCGGGAGCGTATTACTCCACTGTTCAACAATATAAAACAAAAATTAAACATGGTATGGTTTTGCTTCATTATTATTATTGTCTGTACGGAAACAGAATACTAAAATAAAAGCCATTAAAAAGTTAGGAGCCAACAATGATTAGTTTTTTTTGCTAATTTAACCTAACTTTGGGCGTGTTTAAGTAATAAAAAAAGTGTAAAATCTGAAAAGCCAAGTCGGTACCGACAAAGCTCAAATATCGAAAAGTTCAATAAACTTTATTGGTCATTGATTTAGGCAGTGGCTTTTCATAAAACCCGATCTTCCGAAGGACTGTTCTTAATTTTTTACGCGCCTGTTGTACTATAAATGATCCTGCATCTCACTCAATAATGTTGTGCGTGTAGACTGGCTTCTAACTGCTCATCACTGATACTACCTCTGTCGGACACGATGCCTGTGAGACAGCGTGCTTTTTAGCCAGGCCCATCAGTGAGTTCAAGCCTGCGACTAGGTTCCCCTTAAACTTTTTTATCTAGATAATCCTGTTTTCCACTTATGGAGTGTGTAGATACCTGCTTTTCAATAACCGGAAAATACTACAAAGTGAAAAATAACTTTAATTTCAGAAGGCGGTGACAAAAAATTTAAATACATATCCAAAGTCACCGACTTTCGAAATTAAAGTTATTTTTCACTTTGTAGTGTTTTTAATTCCCGACCGGAAACAGAGGGGTGTTTATAATAAGTTTAACGTCTGTGGCATCGTACTTAGCTCCCAAACGGCTGAACCGATTTTATGTTTTTTTTTGTTTTGTCTGAAAGGTGACTTAATCTAGGGGTTCTTAGCTCTGATTCAGGAAAATACGCTCAGCCGTTTGAAGATTATGAGCATTTTCTACATGATGAAGGGATGTGAGGATCTTCCACAGGTCTGATCGAGTAGCTGTGAGTGGAATAAGACAGCACATGGTGTGATGATGATGATGTTTTAAATAAATGAGTGGATACATTAATATTGTATTTACCTACGCAACCGTGGTATAATCTAGAGGCTGTATATGCGTCCTCACGGCCTTAGTAGCTGCAGAGACGGCCTGGGCGTCGGGAATCCCAGGGTGATTCCCGGCCACCGTAGGCGCGGGCTTGCGGACGGCGAGTAATGGGTAGCTCGCTATCCGGTAAGGACCAAACCCAGGTCGACGGCGGGTTGTGTTCCACGCGCGCCTCAAAGAGCCCCGAACTGATGGGGCCTGCAAGGTACGATGCTTGCCAGGGGTGCGGGTTGTTCGACAGAGATACCGCCACCCCTGGCACACAGGCAACTGAGGGAACACGGGTGGGTTTTAGGCAGTAAAAGTCTGATACGCCCTCCTGTTCCACCCAGAGCGGGAGAAGTTATTTGATTTCTCACCCTCAAGAAAAAAAAAACCGTGGTATAATGTACAGCATATTCAAAACTAAACACATATGAAGGTTCTATGTATATGTATCTGAAATTGTTAAAACGCTTCACAATTTACTAACTATCAATAGATCATTCAAATAACTGTTCCATAATGTTCCCATTGCTATTTCTTATTAGTAATGAGCATACAGACTTTATAGATTTAATCTTTAGCCATTCAAAGGATGGTATTATGACGCCAATAAATAGCAACGCCTCTGTAGGTACAGACAGCAACATTAATTGTTAAAATCAGGTAAAGGTGTATGTGTGTGTATTTTAATGTAATTCTGTGAAAACTAACGAAACGCTGTCTTGGCTACTAAAACTAAATTAGCTCCACAGAAAAATCCTATATCTCTACCTCGATTGGAGTTATGTGGTGCAGTACCTACTACAAGCTCGACTAGTTAAAAAGGTCAATCAATAACAGACACATAGCAGTGATTTTATTTTCTGAAAACAGACTACATCTCAGTGGACGGACAAACTGCCCGTAGGTACAATTTCGAACCATCCAGGCCTCCGACCATATTCGATTAACCCACGGAGGATTAGCCATTCTTCTTAACAAAATCTTCGAACGTACTAATGTCACCGGTTCCGTAATTTCGGATTAAGAATCTACAGGAAGCTTCGGCTTATTAGTCGACTCGCACAAAAAAACTCGCCCGAATCGCAAATCGTCACTTTTAAATAGTATAATATTTTCTATAGGCGGTTCGTACGAAGTTGATTTATTTGTGGGCTAATCGACAATTCCAGCAATGCTCACTGCTCAGTTGGATGGGTCGAGTGACTTCTGTTGCCGACCGTACCTGCACTCACGTTAAAGGAACTGCGATCGCTGGCTCGTTCGTAATCTATCCACTCCTACGACACTAACGACTTTCCTGGAACTGTGTAATTACTTGCCCGTTGTTGTTTGTGTGTTAGCTAAATGATTTAACTTAACATACCTACAGCTAAAACACATTAACAATGAAAATAAAGTATCCACTTTGACGGCTATTGATTTTATTCATGGTCATTAGGAAGATTACCTTCGTAATGTCTTTTGTGTAAATAAAAAATCATAATGGCTATTAGCTTTACTATTGCATAGTGCTACTTAGGCTAGTTCAGTTTCTCTGAACAAATAGACAGAGGTTCTTAAAGTTTAAGTTGTTTCAAGTTTATCTTAGCAGGTTAAGTGGTAATCAAAATATTAGTAACAACGTGAAAGTAGAAAGCTTAATGTCTGAACTTCGCAGGTCGTTAAAGTTGATGATCGAGTTCGCTTGAACTCTGACTAACTTGGGATCCTTTGGGATAACAACGCCAACTATAAAATCAGGAGTCAGGCCAGGCGAGCGTCAGTGTGCCGCGGCCAATTTTATTATTAAACCAAACACCTTTAGGCGGTTTTAAATTAAATCGTCTATATTCTTGTTACATGATTAAGTCGTACTGGGTATCATTAAAAAGGCGTGACGGTTTCAGTGTTCGATTCGACGAATTTATCGGATATAAATCGGTCTTCCATAATTGTTTATGTGGGATTAATTGTTCCGTGTGGGTCGGTTCGCCGACGGCGGCGGACGGCTCTCGTATATCACTAAACTGACGCGCGATTCAATTATACCACGAACTGACAGAGGCTGGTCGAACTCGAATGCATAAAAGTTTTCCATGCTGCAAGTGTTCCATGCCCCTTCATATACGTCGTACGTGCAATTTGCATGCTCGTCACTCATCGTTCGTAAAAGCTTTTTAATTTTGTTGGTATAACGTACAATTCTTTAACCAACTGAGTTCAAGGACAGTTATTGTTTCTGCCAATTGTTTTTGTCAATTATAAAACAGCTTTAACGAATCAGAATGAACTGTGGAAATGTTTCCATTGTTTGCTGTGACGAGAAATTTTGCTGAAAAACCTGGAAAGAATTCATATTTATTAAGTTGTTTTGTTGGCCCTGCTAACCTTATCATGGCCAACTAAAACGACTATCTGAATATATAAACTTTCAGGCCCAACATGGCCAGAAAATTAGAGAACGTACGAGACAGTGACGTTTGAAAGGAAAAAGGGGATCCAGCCGTGGGACACATTAGTTATAGGTTAACAAAATAAGAGACGTAGTTTGGTTATTGGTTTAGTCTGTTTTCGACACAATTATGTTTGAATATATGGAGGTTCTAGTCAATTAGTTTGCAGAAACCATGATTATCTAGATCTGTATCTCTAAGGTAGTGAGCAATACATTGCTCATCGACGACATGCAGTCTCTGGGATGGCAAGGCATCTATGACTACCTACATATGTGTCTGAATAGTTTCGCCAATAAAGGGTCACTCCTCTTTGCTCGATGTGAGTCGCAAAATACCATAGGTAATTATGGGATACCTACTCTCAAAACGAGAGCAGTGTCTTCAAATCAATCTGTAAACAGCGCCATACTACACCAATTTGTCTGCTAAGAGTGCTGATTAAAGTTTTATCCCGTATAGATCTTGATTAGATTTGTGTGATGAAAAGCCCATGTTCTGTGCAGTAGACACTAAAGTGCTGTTCAATGATCCAGTATTAGTAGGGTACCTGTCTCAACTCATAGTCAGCCTATAATATTCCCACTGCTGGGACACAGGCCTCCTCTGTTAGAGGGAGAGGGCCAGTGGTAGATGTCACATGTCTTAGAATTTTTAGTTCTAGAACATGCGTTTTCCTTCACCATTTTGAGAACAGTGGTCATGAAATTATTAACCCAAAGTAAAGCATCTACCTGGGTTCAATCCTACGAACTACAACTCGTAAGTCACGACTGTTACCATTAGGCCAGCACTTCTCTACGCAGTACAAATCGTTTAGTCCACTAGCTTGACCCCTCGACCCCTAAAAAAAGAATATTATGTGGTATAATATTAAATAATGTTAAATATTTCTACAATAAAGTCAATATAAAACACAACTTTTCACATACAGCTCACTAGATTATGAAGTAATATGAGTTTCAATTAAGTGTCGAACCGTGCGATAGCAAGTTGCCGAGTGTAACGTTAACGTCTCATCCGGGCGGCAGAGGGCGCTGTTAAATCTGGCGCAGATAATAAAGTGGACCGTATTTACGACAAGCTCGTAGCCAAGTTATAGGTCGATTCGATTAGTTCGATACAGAGTTTACGGAACGTGTTTACGGCAGCTGAACAACTTGTGTATTTAGCTGCCACACGTTTATACACAACTATTTGTGCCGTGTGTTACCTATTTGTAGTTGTAGTCACGATATCACGGGTTATTAAAAAGTTATTTTCAAAATTGTAGCCCTTTTTAATAAATTTTTCGTTCTAAGTATAGTTAAACTTTGAAGGGTGAAAGCTAAACTATACTTAAGTCAGTCAGTCGAAGTCAGAAGAAGACAAAGTGATATTGGGTTTTTCTATATGGAATTTCTCAGTAGCAGCTTGGATTTGTGACCGGAGTTGATGGAAAAAAAACACCACAATGTGAAAAATAACTTGAATTTCGGAAGGCGGTGACTTTG
The DNA here is from genome assembly GCA_949091785.1 of Polymixis lichenea. Taxonomy (NCBI): domain Eukaryota; kingdom Metazoa; phylum Arthropoda; class Insecta; order Lepidoptera; family Noctuidae; genus Polymixis; species Polymixis lichenea. Next base: position 12,150,530 of record OX420932.1, on the reverse strand, counting down.
GATATGTATTTAAATTTTTTGTTACTGCCTTCCGAAATTAAAGTAATTTTTCACTTTGTAGTGTTTTTCAGAAGTCGGTTTTTTGTTTTGGAAAAAGTTTTTATTTTTCACTTTTTAGTTATAGTACCTACCCCACTAATTCAAAATTTCATCATCAAATTTCGTCAGGTCAAAACAATGCATATTTATGCGATAGCAGCAATCGCGGTTTATTTACTGTTATTTTTTGAAGAGTTCCTCTCCGAAGTCTCCGAAACGCATCATCAGATCTATATAAAATTGAAATAGGACCACACGGGAAGCACGAGTTTTCAAATAAAAAAAAATCATCAAAATCAGTTCACCCAGTCTAAAGTTATGAGGTAACAAACATTAAAAAAAACATACAGTCGAATTGAGAACCTCCTCCTCTTTTTGAAGTCGGTTAAAAATACAAGCTATAGAGATAATGAATTACATAATACTTATGTAATTTAATTTTTTTGTTGGAAATAATTAGTTATTAATCTTTGTCGTAATGAATCATATCTTTTCATTGCGGCCAAATTCCTAATGCGCTTCAGTTGTAACAACTGTATGGGATGCGCGAAGAATAAGTCAGGATACTTAATCGAATATTCTGATAATCGATGTTCGGATAATCGAGATTCTACTGTAGGTATATCAATTTTGTTTTTAAATTATTACCTTCAATAAAAATTGCATTCTCGCCAGCCATTAGTTCCCATTTGAGAATCGTAACAGAATCAATATGCTGACTTTCCGTCCCTGACTTAATTTTCCGCAACAGATTCTCTTATAACTGATGCCATCACTATTCCGAACACATCCCAAAAGGAAAGTATCATGAACTGACCCACATCCTAATGCCTTAAACAAACGCCATCCTTGAATCAGTATAGTTTTAGTAATTTATTGCTAACATCTTCCGAAATTAGCTTCTGTTTGATGTTTACCGTGTTATTTCCTTACTCTCATTGCGTATTGGGAGTCCTTTGACTGACCTTTACAAACAGCATAAGTAGGGTTTGGTTATTTGCAATTAATATGTTGTCTTGTACAACGTTGTTGTTGACATTGTCCTAAAACAACATTTTGAATATTTGGTCTGTGACTGTGCAGTCGGGAGCGCGGGAACAGATATCGCTGCTCTCGCCTACACCCTTATTATGCAAACTGTTCGACATTTGCAGTATTTGCCGCGGAGAAAATGTACGTGTACGGAGTGTAAAAAGACTATTCTAATAACTGGCCACCCGCATTGTCTGTCATGTTTGTCTTTTTTGCTTTTACTTTGTATTGAATTTGCTCCAGCTTGGAAGAGTTTACCCCACTCGATTATCACCCTTACGAATGGGAATTCTTCTACAAAATCATTAACATTTGTTTACGTGAAGGTAATATTGGAACTTTACTATAAAAATAGTCGCATAAAGAAAAATATTGTTCGGGTGTTTCGACGCAGGTAGCAAATATTCAGCAAGTGGATTATTACCAACGATATTTGAATTCCTTACGATGCTGTTATTTTTATGTTCGAGCCACCTGAAAAGCATCTCTTTTTATCTTATATCAAGTGCTAAACAGGTGGGTTATTGAGATAAATAGTGAGATATTGTTTATATCGATTTCAGCCACGTGCGGCGATAAAATATCGGTTTTAAAGATTGCAGTAGTTCAAACGTGGATGGACTTGTTATTACGGGCACTGCTGTCCTTTTTTATGAAGGATGAAGCAGAATCTCATAAAACTCTACAACAGATTTTTTTGATGTCAAGTTCTTAAATTGACCCCTTATAATTAAACACAGGTTGATCGATCTCGACCGAGCATCGGCGCTTGCGACGATTTATCAAAGCACCGAAGCAGACATTATTAAACTTTACGAATTGAATAACGAAGGATATGTAAATTCACCTGTTAACGTAAGTTGTAGTAGTGTGTTTAGTTTTCCTGCATGAATCTTATGTTTAAATACTGCCCTCAGTTGTTTAATTAGTTACAAAGCTCGGTGGAATTGTATCTAGTAAACATTGCATGTTGTTTTGGAATGTGAGTCATTCAAAATGTATGCTACCTTACGGATTTAATCACTTGGTTCAACCTTTGTTACAAGTTTACATAGGTCCTTCGTAGTTTGTGTTAAGACTTGTTTGATGTTACGTGATTTAAAGCAGTATTGTACTGATTTTGCCTAAACCTTGTGAAAGAGTAAAGAGGTATGAAGAACAGGGTTTAATGTTCAGTCATTCTCTATAGTGGGTGTGGTATCTGGTGGGCAACTGCCAGACGTTTGATGTTGGAACGTTGTAAATGTCGCAGCCATTTGGTTAAATTAGCCAGCTAATTGAATGCCTAGGCCGTTCATTAAACACCGGCATCCAATTGGATGCCTAGGCCGATAGTTAATTGAGCTGGAATCATTCAACGTTTAACAACTTGGCGTGTTTTTTTTTTTTTTTTTTTCTTTATTTATTAACGAGGGTTTGATCACATAGTGAACATGCACCCTCATAGGAAACCTTTGTTACATGCAAACCTTAACATCTACGCTTAATCCCTAAATTAACTAATTTATATAATATTCTAGCGGCTTTGGATGCTGGAAAAGCTAAAATAATATTACATTCTCCTAATTGACAAATATTCATATTAAACTGGTCTTGAATCAAATATCTTTCCGCTCCGTTCCGGGCACACTCCACCATAATATGAAAAACGTCTTCAACCACATTGCATTCCGTGCAGTTTGGAGATGTAACTTTGCCCATCAATGCAGCAAAACTATTCAATGGGATGTGTCCGGAACGAAGTCTCATACACGTCACGATTTCTTGTCTACTCATATCGGCATCATGAAACCAAGGATAGTTCTGAATAGTTGGCTGCATCGTCCGGTACCAAATACCTTTTGTCAATGATTTTTCGTCGAAGTATTCTTTCCAAAGTTCGTAACATTTTAATCTAACTTCACTTAAAATATCTGCCCAATAAGGTTTATACGTCACCGGAACACCCTCTAAGCACGCATCTTTGGCTAAATGATCAACTTCTTCGTTTTCTGCAATGCCGATATGGGAAGGCACCCATTGTAAAACAACATTTTTATTTTTATCGCTTAATCTACTTATACAATCTATTATTTTGTATGCTACCGGATAACCACGAAAATTTCCTACACACCTCGTCAAATGTTGAAGTGCACTTTTACAATCAGAGTAAATTACAGAATCTTGAAAATCCACCGATTCTAGGTATGAAATGGCTTCGAAGATAGCGATTAACTCGGAATACATGACAGAAATGTTTGAATTTAGCTTGAACTTAAAGTAGGCATTACTTTGAGGGTCAAAAAACGCTGCTCCCACATTATCTCGAACTTTAGATCCATCCGTATAAATCCTGTAATATCCAGGATAGCTCCTGCTAAAATTCCTATTACATATATTTCGAAGTTCATCGTGATCGTACGACTTCTTAGCCTCGGTAACCTCTTTAATTTGTGGTTTAATCATACAAGACAAGTTCACACCGCTTATCCACGTATTAAGCGAAAATAACCTCAATTCATCACTCGAGTAGACGCATACGTTATTCAATGTTTCGGAAATATGGGCTATAAGTGGTTTCTTTTTACGTCTCCAATAACTACTTTTGCAACAAATATTAAGGTTGGTAACAATATCCCACGTGTCCCCATTTATAAAAGATTTGAGTTTTAAGAAGAATTTACCAGCCAAGTAATGTCTGCGAATATGTAGCGGCTGCAGATGGAGTTCGCATTCCATCACATGAATGGGTGTACTTTTAATAAAACCACCTATAACCCTCAAACATTGGTTTTGAATTTTTGTTAATTTATTTAAATGAGTTTGACAGCTAGTATCAAATAAAAAACTCGCATAATCTAATCTGCTGCGTATGATAGCAATGTATAAACGTCGTAAATGATTGGGGTGCATGCCCCAGCCTGGACCAGTTAGTATTTTAAACACATTCAGAAATTTGGAAGATTTGTCTCTTAACTCATTAATATGTTTAGACCATCGCATCGTAGAGATTGGTCTAACCACAATCCTAAATATTTATAGTTGTCAACAACTTGGAGGGGTCTTTTATCTATTATAATATCAATGGTATCTTTCCTAAACCCATTTTTAAATATACAAATTTTACTTTTACTACTTGAAACATATAAACCAATATCTTCAACTAACTTCATAAAGAGATCTACAGCACTTTGCAATATATGTGTCGCCTCCAAAATTTTGTTGGTAATAAAATATAATACAAAGTCATCTGCAAACTGCGAAATATATACATTATTTATCTTTCTACAGATATTGATAGTAGCCACATTAAACAACAATGGCGATAATGGATCACCCTGTGCCAAGCCCCGACAAGTAGTTCTACTTATCGAATCATTATCCAGTTGTATTTTTAAATTTCTTGCTTGTAAGAAGTTATACAAATAGGTGCAAAGTTTTTGCCCCACACCTAAGCCATCCATTATACGTAATAAACTATGTACATCCACATTGTTATAAGCATTATCCAGATCAATAAAACAGCATATGGTCATTCGTTTTTCAGAAAATCCTGTTTGAATTCTAGAAACTAAACTAGTTAGATTATTTAATGTAGACCGACATTTTCTAAATCCTGTGGTATTGTGGTCTAACATACAGTTCTTTTCTATAAACCACTCTAGTCTATTGAGTAGAATGTTATGGAAAGTTTTGCATATACAGGAGATCATAGAAATGGGCCGAAGGGAAGAGGCTAAACAAGGATCACGTCCTGGTTTGGGAATCGGAACCACCGCTATATCACGCCATTGTTTAGGTACAAACGAATAATTGAAAAAAGCATTAAATAAATTGAGTAGGACTTGTTTTCCGTTCTCAGGTAAGTATTTTATCATAGAATACGTAATCTTATCACTACCAGGCGCAGTATCTTTATTTTTTAAGCAATTAGTCAGCTCTTGGATTGTAATAGGTACTTCCAGTTTTGGGTTTTTAGATGTAAGTATAGGGTGGTCGCAAGATACGAAATCGGGGGCTAAACTACAGAGTAATTCGTTTGCCATAGTGCTGTCAACATGGGATTTTGCTGTGTTATATCCCTTAATCCACCTCATCTTTCGCCAGAGCTCACTATGGGTCGTAGTTTGGTCAAGAGAAGAACATAAGTCTTGCCATGACTTGCTTCTGGAGCACCGAATAAATCGCTGGGCTTCACTTATTTTATTTTGCAGAATTGTAAGGTTATGTGGTGATGGGTTACGTCGAAATTTGGAGAGTGCCAATCGGCGCTTCGCTACAGCTTTAGAGAGCTTGGGACACCAATACGGTTTTGGTGTAAAATTTATTTCTGGGTTCGTATTAACTTTAACATATGGTATATACAAATCTGCAGCCATGTCTAAATAGTCAATAAACAGGTCATATCCTCTCTGTAAATCATTTGGAAACACGAATTCGTCGAAAAGGTCATTTAAAAGTTTTTGGTAACCTACCCAGTCAGCCTTTTTATAGTTTCGACGAGACATATAGATGTTACGAACCCTAAAATACGTTGAAATTTTTATAACACAATGATCACTTCCCAATGTCTCATTTAACACTTGCCAGTTTAAACTTAAGCTTATATCAGATGATGCAAACGAGACATCGGGGGACGACTGTTGTAGTACATCATTGACTAACTTAATACGCGTGTGATCGCCACTGTTTAGTGAAATAAGGCCACTACCAATAACTGCGTCAAAGATTTGACTACCTCTCCTATCTACTTTATTGGACCAATTGGGATGGTGTCCATTGAAGTCACCTAAAAGAAGGGTTTTATTATTAACCTGTGAAAAAAGTTGATCCCAGTCTGATTGGCAAGTATTTACTGAAGGTGGACAGTAAATCGATATAATATTTTCAATTTGATTACAATTATACACTCTAACGTGTATACTTTCAATACCCGGGTTAATATGTTGTAGATCATGGCAGATCTGAGATTTAATTGACTTATGTGTCAGTATTGCTACACCTCCGTATGAATCGTCTCTGTCTTTACGAAATACATTGTAATCTTTAACTTTAAAATAAATTTCTGGTTGTAACCAGGTTTCGCTTAAAACGGCAATGTGAATCTTGTCTTGTATTAACAAATTCTCAAACTCACTTAACTTTGGCCTAACGCTTTGTGCGTTCCATTGGATAATATTTAATTTAACCTTAGTTTCATAGTTATCTGCCATTTGAGAAATAATCAAGAATTAGTTTAAGAATAGGCCAATCCGCTACATTATCAACTACTACTAAAATTACCCACTCAATGCAAGTTTTCAGTACTCCTTTGCAAATCATTTGTATAGTGCTTCCTTTCATGAATATTATCTCATGTAATCTCTTTAACAATTCCTTGAAATTGATATCTCTGTGTTTCTCTCCTGTTTCATCGCAGTTTCTTGTTTCACTATCATTATATTCTTCTGTTTCCGTTTTACTCCACTCCATAAACTCCAGATCTGACAAGTTCTCCGTTTTCTTCTGTTTCTGTTTAGAGTCTAACTTTTGTTTTTGGTTATGAATCTGTGCCTTAGTTGTCACTTCAGCATAATCCAGACTACTAGTGGTTTGAGAAGGAACCGTGTCCATGACTTGACGGGATGAAAACTTTAGGTCAGTGTCCTTTTTTTCTATGTTCACTTCCTTGTGTGTTGGTTCGTCTTTAGGGACATAGATAGTTAGGGCCTTTCTGTAGGTGCAATTGAACTCCGACATGAGTTCCCTCAATCTTTTTTCCTTTAAAAAGATTGGGCATGTTTTTGACAGGGATATATGTTTTCCACTGCAGTTAACACACATCATGTTAGTGGTTTCGCAATTGTCATGGTTTTTTCCGCATTTGGGACACACCACTTTAGAACTAGGGCATCTCTTAAGTACATGCCCATATTTCCAGCAGCGCGAACATTGCGACACCGGAAATACATATGGTTCTACCTTTATCCTCAAACCATGTGTATAAATATAAGGTGGTATGAATGACCCTTTAAAACAAAGACGAACCGCTTCACTGGGTGCCCACCCGTCTGCCTCAAAGTTCTTGCGATTCAAGCGATTTAAAGATAATAGCTTAGCAGGTTCGGGGCAGAATATACTGAACTTGGCGTGTTGAAAGGCAGCCCTTTCAAGATGACTGACCAAGACTCAGCCAAGTGATTCAAGTTTGGTTCTGTTTTTTCGACGGCGCTAGTAGTCACTAGTAGTCAAAAATATGGCGTCAATAAGGAAACCGTGAATGGTATTTTTCGTTTTGTGTGCAGTTTTAAGTGAAATTATTTATTCATTTTTTTCAAACATTTCACTATTACTAGTTACATAGTACTAGGTATTAGTTGATAGTAATCGTACATAAATTGTGAACTCATGTTCATCCTAACCAAACATCACAAATTCATCAATATGCAATTTAACTAAATGAGCATTATGACCATTCAGTCATCTGGTTAAACGTTGCGCTCAATGACTTGGCTAGTTGACCTTCAGCTATTTAATTGGATGCCGGCGTTTAATGAACGGCCTAGGCATCCAATTAGCTGGCTAATTTAACCAGATGACTGCGACACATATAATAATAGTTGCGCGGTAAACTCTGCTTGCGCTATGCAGGATTTTGTATGACGCCAGTGTGATTGCGTAGTTCACATGTGGCGATGTAGGTAGATGCCGCTGCTTAGCTACCTATAGTATGGTCAAATCTTATTTCACTAGTTGACAAGATTGTAGGAATACTCTAAAAAGTAATTGTTAAACATTGACAACCCTACCATTTTATAATATGAATGTTAAATATAACAATAAAATTGGAAACCGTCTGTGAACATGAAACGCTGTACGGCTGTAAGAGCTCATTAGTTTCTTAATTTAATAAGTTAGTTTTGGCGCAGACGTCGCTCGCGTCGCACGCATAAATTGAAATCGGCTCCTGTTATGGCTTTCATTAAAACCTTTTATGATCCGGTGGCAGTTCCGATTTCGCCTGTTCCAGCCGCGCGCATGTTAAATTATTATAATTTTAATGATACCTACGTACCTACATAATATGCAAAGTATGTGGGTTCACCAAACACTTTCAGTTGAATGAATTTTTATTTTATCATTTTAAAATAACGTCGAAATAATCGCATTCACCTCATTATTACGATGAATAATGTATTATGTGGCTTCGTTTTTATATTTTTGGATACTACCAAAACATGGAAAGAGGTGTTCTTATATTCTTTTATTATTTACCCAACTTTAAGCATGATGACTTAATTGAGCTTACTTTTATATCTACTGTGTTTATACATTCCAAAATAAATAAGTGTATAAGTACATTAACTTCTGAACTTTCACATTGAAAGTTACGTCATACAAAATTCGGTATTTCAAAGGCACTGAGCAAATGTATGGGCTTCGATGACTTTATACTAAATATTAAGAGGTTAAATTATCTTAAACGGGACAATTAAGATTACGGCGTCGAAAGTGGTCGTAATGTCATTGCCGGCAGCCCATTTACAACGCAAGGGCAAGTAACCATGCGGCCTATCAGTTTTATTGGCTTTATTTATATTTACATGTGTGCACTGCGGCTAATAATGTCTCATTCAAGAGGATGAATGACGACGATGTCCAGTGAAAGGCATGTTATCGTGTAATTTAACTAATTAACTGCATACCAATGGGTTAGTTAGAGACAGGAATGCAGTGTCGTTTATGAATATGTATAAAGAGTTTACGCATACTGAAATATTTTAAAGTAGGCAAGTGATTATAGAAGACTTTTGCTTTAGCTTTTGTAGGCTACTTCGCTCATGTGGAGGTCGGAAATTATCCCACGGGAACGTACCTAAGTACTACTGAGATAAAACGTATCCTATATTTCCTAGCCTACTATTCTGGGTTATAAACTATTTGTATGTCAAATATCACCGAAATCCGTTCAGCCATTTTTGCGTGATTCAGTAACAAACATCCGAACAACTAAACAAACTTTCATATTGATTTTACTACAAGCTCTCGCTAGCGGCTTCGCCCGCGTGGAGGTCGAAAATTAATCCACGGGAACATATTACCGGGATAAAAATTATCGTATGTGTTAATCTAGGTTATAAACTATCTGTGTGCCAAATTTCATCCAAGTCCGTTCAGTTGTTTTTGCGTGATTGAGTAACAAACATCCAAACATATAAACATACAAATTTTTCACATTTTTAATATTAGTAGGAAGTAAACAGTAGGATATAAACATCTATATAGGTATATGTCACCGTAAAATTGTAAATACCGTTAGATTATAATCTATCTCGCGAGATTGTGAACTGTCGAAATATTGTAAACCGTAACATACTGCTTACAATTTAACGCATTAGTTTTCAGTAGATTATAATCTATCGAAGTGAAACCGTCAAATTGTGAACTAGTATCAAGACGGACAATACCTTGCGCTATTACTAAATAGTCAAGTAACTGCCACTAACTTGGAAGTAGCGCGGTTGGTCGCAATTCTAACCTAACCTAAACCTAACCTATTCGGTTGCCCCCTAAAATCCTACCTTACGTCCAAGCTGAACACCTGGCTACGTGGGGGGCGGACACGCGTACTGTACAACTGTACAAAAACTTATGCGGCTAACAAGGAAAGGTAACCCCTTTATGCGAATAAACCTCAACAAAAAGACAGTGTCCGTATCCAATCGCAGACACTGTTTAAAAATAAAACACAAACATACTTAACCTACAACAAAACAAAACCCAAAAAGTGAAACAAAAAACAAGACAAAAAAAAAAAAAAACCTATTCGGTCGGTAAGCAGTACGGTGCAGTTCACAATTTATCGACAGTTTATAATCTCGCGAGATAGATTATACACTAACGGTGTTCAAAATCATACGGTGACATATACATAGTATCATTAGTAGGTTAACCGACTATCTCTAGACCTGTAGAGAACTGAGGCCCTAGTGTGAGTTTCATTTAACCATCTACACCAAACGCAGTGAGCGCGTTTGGTGCTCCGATTGGTCCGTCACCAATCCAGGGCCAATCGGAACGCCGAACGCGCTCACTGCGTTTGGTGTAGATGGTTAAATGAAACTCACACTAGGGCTTCTGAATCGAAAATTACTAAAGCAATCCCGTTTAAACCCGCTACTGTAACTAAATAGAATAGATAGGTACACAAAATTCCTTCGTTTCAGAAGTTCAGTCCTTGGGACGATTGTTCCTAGCAAATGGGCCGAGGGCCTTTATTTAGAGATCATTTATTATTAAGAGTATCCAGCTATTTACTTATTGTCCGTCTAACGAGAGGTTCGCGTGTGGGGCAATAGCTACCGTATCTACGACCAATCCCATCTCGACTGTCTCCCTCTCTTGGGAATATAAGGACGACGTTATCTGCTTGAGGAACTATTTTTAACATTGTTGTAACTTTGAAGTATATCTGCTTTGCTGAATTATTTATTACTGAAGACCAGTGGGTAATGTTTGATGAACAATTTTTTATTTCTTAAATGTCTCTCAGTGTTTTATCGTAAATAAGTATTTTAGATTATAGTTTCAGGTTGTGTGTTTGTGTGATATTGAAGGGACTTTGTGGCTAAGTAATAACATCCCCACGGATCAATCGATCAGGTTAAGCAACGCTTGCTGCGGTTGCTCCGTGGATGGGTGACCATTTTTACATATCAAAATTCCCCGTCCCTCGGAAAGCACGTTAAGCACCCTAGTTAGTCCTGGTTGTCATTCGTGGATCTTTGACAGTAGTTACAGGTTGTCAGCAGCCCAAACGTTTGACAACCAGTCTTACCAAGGGGTATCGTATTATCCAGTAACTGGGTTGTGGAGGTAAGATAGGCAGTTGCCCTATGTAAAATACTGGTATTCAGCTGCGTCCGGTTAGACTGGAAGTCGACCCAAACATATTTGGGAAAAGGCTGGGCAGATGGTGATGCGGTTCAGGGGATGTCTGCGTTTCATCTTTCTTTGAGATAAGCGATGTAAAAATCTCTTTCTACTTAAGAATTCACTGAAAGACAACGCACAGCTGAAACCGCTGGGCTTTGAAGCATACAATTTTGCTTATGAGTTCCTTATATATAAATCAGCACTTGTAAAACAACTGGAAATTTCATGTCCCGAAGGGTTTAAATAGTGGATTAATGTTTGAATGGAAGATGGTCATTTATGCCGAGGGAAATCCCCTCGGAATCGCACGCGGCTTGTCTCATATAAGGTCTTGACTTATGTGAGTGTAACAATGTCAACAATCGTCTGGCATGTACTTTTGAGGAAAAGGCCTTGACTTTATTTGTCCCCAAACAAGGAGTATATGTGAGTCATTTTGTACTGCACCAGTATTAACTTTTATAACAGCCGATCTTAGCTGAGGAGAAATGAGCTTTTTGTGAACTGCCAATCCCTATTGGATTGACAGCTGTTCACTTCAATCTTATTCTATCTAAGTTTTTACGGTGACATTTTTACAAAATAGACCGGCTGTCCTAAATAACATAACGCCTGTAATCCCCGAAGAGTTAGGCAGAGGTATACCTTAATAGTAAACCCACGTTTCGCCAGTTATGTTTAAGACCCATGTAATTGGGGGTGAGCCTATTGCCAACAACCGGCCACAAATTCAGACTCCAGACTGCTTTTGAGAAATTCCTGTTGGAAAAACCCAATAACACTTTGTCCGACTCGAAAATTGAACCCAGGACCTTGCAGCACAATTTAATCCATAATACCACTCTGTCTATGCACTTCCGTTATTATCAACTTCTAACGGCTCCCTTTAAGTCGAACAAAAGCTAAGTAATAGTACCTAAGTTACTGTAAAGTAATTTTAAAAGCTTTCAAGTATTTACTGAACATCTATAAATAAAATGATATTATTATGTTCAAGAAAAACTAATAACGAATGTACATATGTAGGTATCATACACAGTTTATTGTGGAGCAGATTATAAACCAATTAGGGCAGCACAGAATGTCGTTGTTTGATAGAATCTAGTTCAATTTAAACAGTATTAGTGAATGTTTTAGCGGTTTATAGTTGTCGTACAATATTTTCTGTTTTCTTGTACAGTCAACAAGGAAAGTTCATATAATTCAGTAAATTATACGATAACGAGATTTAAATAAAACGGAACTGGTGTAATTTTAAAATATCATCTCCCTTTTCCGAGAGTCATCCAGTCTAACCGCATGTAGTTGACCATTATTTTACATGGAGCGATCTGACCTCCGCAACGCAGTTAGTGGGTAATACCCCTTAGCTGACTGGTAAGGCTGTCAGACTTTCGGGCTTCTGAAGACCGGTAATGACTGTCAAAGATCTACGAACGACAAAATCAAAATCAAAATCAAAAGTCATTTATTCAAACTAGGATGGTGTCAGCACTTTTTGAACGTCAAAATTACATGAGACAGTCCCCCAAAACGCCCGCCCTTCACCACTTCCTAGTGCTTTAGCTGGGAAGAAGACGTGGCGCAACAAACTCCCCAGACAGCCGGGACCAACGGCTTTAAGTACTTTCCGAGGCACGGTGGGGTCTTCGAAAGCAAAGATGGTCCTCCACGGACCGAGCGTGACTCAGCCCGAGCCCTATAGGTGTAATATTCAAACAAACAAAAAAAAAAACTGCGTCACCAGATTCTGAAAAGTAGTGCTTTGGATAACGTGTCAAGCTAAATTGTACCGGTACTAAAACAAACTAATCTTTTGCCGTTGCTGAAAATACAATTGAATACATAAACTGTGCAGCTACCTTTGATAAATAAATTATTTCAGCGACTGTACTCAGTTTGTGTAATATCTTGTTCTATTTGAGGAGGATGCGCTAAGCGCTAGGATACCCCGTGAAATTCAAATTTCAATGACTATTTCATGGTCCGTGGTCTGGTTTCGTGGTATTGAATTCTATTCCCAGGTTGGGCAAAGTGTTACTTGGGTTTTTCTATCTGAAATTTCTCAGTAGCAGCCCGGAGTCTGGATATCTGCCCTATTGATGGCAATAGGCTCACCCTCTATTACAATAAGACGTAAACAGAACTGGCGCAATGTGGTTGTACTCGTACTATAGGTAAATTGGCCCCCAACCCATCGGGTAAACAAGGGGTGATGTTATATTGTGTTATTTCACAAAAAAGTCATTTAATTTGATTAAATGAACTTAGAGGGTTGCTTTTACGATTAAAATTCTGTAAATACATCGTCTTACGGTCGTGAAATATATTTTGTTCAAGATACAGCCTGACACTGCCCAGCAGGCTTAGCGCAACGTTTTCTATTTTTACGAAGATTATACAGTGCTTTTTCAATACAAAGTGACATTTCGTTTCTCCATTTTTGACATCGCACCGTAGATATCCTTCTACAATCTGTCATTTTGTCTTTCCTTTCTGACGATCTGTGTCCTTATAAATGTAGAGTATTTCAGACGAATCTTTCTTCCCAAACTGTCAAAATCACACTGACAACAAAGTTTCCATTCTGCGGTCACAAAGTATATACGATTATCTACAAAATCATGATTCGTTTAGAACGCATAACTGTGATAATTACTAGAAAAACATAGCTATTATTAACACACTTTTATTAGGTCGACCTGTATTTAACTAACTATGTAATGGAATCTAAGGTAACTAATTTAACCATCTTCCAAGGGTCGTAGCATAATGAAAATTTGCAGATGTATGTAGTTCTGATGACAATACAATAATATGGTACTGTCGAACTGATCTGATGATGGAGCCGGAAGATATGAACTGGAACTTCATGATGGAAAATAGTATATAAATAAATAGCTGTTTTGGATTTCTTAGAAAAGTCTTGTAATTAACTTTGAACACGATCAGGTTTCAAGGTGATAACAAACCTATTATATATTGAATAGTGTAAATACACACACATAGGTGCTTTTAAGTTGGGCATCTACCGTGCACAAGTTGGAAGGCTGTCCGGTAGACCACACAGTGGTGTACTTAGGGTCCCGTACTTTTGCGGCTGGGCAGGCGTATGTGGCCCTAAGTAGAGTAAAATCACTTAGTGGTCTCCAGATTGAAGAGCTAGATTGTCTAAGCTGACAGATAAACACCATGCAATACAGACGCACTGGCGGAGATGGAGAGGATGCGGGCTCATTCGCCTACTTAAAACAAATGGATAAATGTTAAAAATATTTCGTTATCAAAGACCAAAAAGTATAAAATAAATGAATAGTTTAAAAAACACTAGAAAAACACGCTTTTATAAATGCACGTAAAAACAAAAAATAAATTATAGATCGTTCAAGTTGTCTCTATTTCTGGGCTGAAGTGTAAACTATGTGCTTTTAATTATAATATTTGATTGTAAAAGCGTGGGGCGCTGGAACAGGAGAGACTTTCTTGTTAACAAATACTAACACTAACTTCCTGGCGGAAGCTGCATGAGGTCGCACAAGAGCATAACGTTTATGCCGCCAAAGGGTTACCAAAGGGAACCAAAGATATCTCGTCCATGAACAAGAACATTTTGATTTTGCCACTGTTGACGCATTACCCTTATGCACTTAATAACCTGAAAGAAGAGGCGTTAAAAATGTCGGTGAATGTCGTCTCTCCTCGCTGCTGGCGCATGTTTTGTCTGAGTTCGACAAACTGGTACTTTGAACAGACTGTTTGTTGAGCCACCTACTAGTCGTGCTGCAACTCCAGTTAGAGCGCCAATTTGTGTAACCTGCGTCCCGTAACATCGCTTAACTTGATTTCTCAGCAAGTTTATACAAAAAGTCTTGCTCCAGCGCCCCGCTTTTACAATC